>JAWDJN010000019.1:0-2400000 GCA_037788925.1 Mytilus galloprovincialis
ATCTAGAATAAGAGGTAAACTCTAAACAGCAATAATGTTCAGCAAAGTAAGATATACAAATAAGTCAACATGACCAACATGTCAATTGACCCCATAAGGATTTATTGCCCTTTTAAAGAAATTTTTAACAATTTTTCGTAAATATTTGTGATCTTTTACAATAGTCTTCTCATTTGAAACAACAGAGACAAATTTAACCAAACTTGACCACACGCATCATAAGAGTATCAAAATGGCAGACTTGGCTAAAAATATGATATTGGGATACAAGGCTTATATCTCTGAAACTAAAGCCAAAGTATGACGGTTGCATTATTTTATGCATCAATTGTAAATAAAACAAAATGAGGTGAGCGACACAAGCTCATTTGTGCCTCTAGTTTGATGTTTTATTCAAAGGTTACTGATGGGTCTTTTGATGACGAAACACGTGTTTCGTACATACAAACTCATAAGCCTTATATCTTTGATGAGCTTTATTTTTAAAGAAAAATGAGACAAATGATATACAACTTAAAAGAAATCAAACGAAATCATTTGTGGAAAAGTATTTCTGTAATACTAGATATAAACTAGAAGATGTGGTATGATAGATATTGAGACAAAGCTCCACAGTTGACCAAAATGACCAAAATGACACAGAAATTAACAACTATAGGTCACCATACGGCATTATTTATGAGCAAAGCCTATAGTCAGCTATATGAAAGGCCCCGACATGACAATGTAAAACAATTCAAACGAGAAAACTAACAACCTAATTGATGTATACATAAAAATGAACTAATAACAAATATGTAACACACAAACAAACGACAACAACTGAAATACAGGATGTACAAAAATATACATTTGTGAAAAGTCATGCTATGACATCTTTAATATAATCGACCGGAGAGTCGGGAGTAACGGTTCATCGTTGAAGGTACTTAACCGAATTCACTCTTAGATTGGTCTTTCACTTTTTATAACTGTATAGTTTGTTTTGTCAAATTTTCAAACTACACCTACAATTGCACCTAGGCTTGGACTCTTTTTAAAGACACGATATTTGGTTAACCATAATAGTTAATAACAAAAGTCACGGAATCATATGCGTTTGTTTACATTATTCTCTTGTTTTTAGTCTTATCTCTTAACTAAGTACACTTAATACATTTATAAGACAAGGTCTAAACTATAATGGACCACTGTTTTGGTTTGGATTTATTTGTCGGCACAAATTGCGTTTCATGTAAGTTTTCAGAATTTTAAGGAAGCGTTGTAAGATGGAATAGATTAGGTTCCCTCAGTTCTATATTCTTTAGATTTAAATCGTTGTTTATTTTAGTAGGCTAAGCCTATTATCCTTTTTTCTATATATTTCACCACCCTATTTTTCCCTGTTCTTAATTTGTTTGACTTGTCGTTCTCTTTTTATCTTATCTTTTGCACTTTGTGTCCACTTGTTTCTTATTTAGAAAAGCCCTATCTGACCTTCTTGTAAAGGATTGGACAAATAAATAAATACATTTTAAGAACAACGACTTGCGCACTTCCTGATACATGTAACATAAACAAGAGTTTTTTTTGACGTGTTGTTTGTTGAAAAATGACGAAATTTCCCCCGTGTTGTCATTATACACGTATATTATGTTCTTGCGTTATAAAATCAACTGTTACATGTACATGTATATGTGGAATATCACATTGCTTATGATTACGTAATAGATATGTAAATCGACTTAAATTTACTATCGGTTTGTTCAGAATGTGCGTACTATTTGTTTGGTTTTTTTTTCTCTTTCAAGAAACTTATATCAGTAAATTAAAATGCATTACTTTACATTCAACTGTATATTGCCAACCAAATCACAAAGAACTGAAAAAAGTACGTAAGAAAGCAGATTCAAATCGTCGAGTGTTTCTTACTTGGTCCATAAAAGGGTCTAGATGGGGTCTTTTTTTCTGTATTCTTTATAGATGTTAAGGCCAATTATTTTTATATTCTTTTATCTTTTTCTTATATACGTAACTATAATATTCTGTAAGTATTCTCTTTTCGGAATTTGGGTCCTCAGTGCTCTTTAACTTCGTACTAATTTTCCGTTTCCTTTTTTTTTATTCAAATGACACTGATGAGTCTAATATAAACCAAATGCTCGTTTGACTTTCAAAAGTGTAAGCCTGGCATTTTAGATAATTTTGTTTAATAAACACAAGCAAGACTATCATAGAAATGACTATCATATGTTTGATTGTCTTATATAAAATGACAAAACAATAATGTGTTTGAACCAAGGCTCCGTGTTGAAGGCCTTACATTGACCTATAATGGTTTCCTTTATAAATTGTTATTTGGATGGAGAATTGTCTCATTGGCAGTCAGACCACATCTTCCTACATGTATACCCATTGAAAGTGATATTCGTGCACACCTTTCTTCATTTATGACATCAAAGTAATGGTGGACACATTGGTTTAGAACTGCTTACCCTTCAGGGGCACTTGAGTTCAACACCGATATAATGGATCGATCTGTACATTTTAAAAAGTTACATTACATGTATATTTCATAGGAATCTATAATTTCCATTAGCTGACAATAATATGTAGCGGGTACTCCAATATCACATTTTATTTCCGTATAAAATTTCACAACTACATGTATGACTACATGTGCTATTCATGACGATGTTAAATTAATGCATAGAAAACCTACGAAAACATTGATACAATTCATAATTTTATGTTTGAAGCATATATATACATGTAATTTTAAGAATTAATTATTTCTTTTATAATTTCACAGGGCTATGAAAGCGTTCCATATAAACTGTACAAGGCTTTTACACCAATGCAATTTAAAAAAAAATATTAAATTCTTTCTTTATCTCCTATTACTTTCTTTCCCCATTTGTTTATCTCCTAAAAGAGCAAAATTCTAATTAAGTGGTATTCTTAGGTTTACATAAATGTTGCTTTATGGTTACAAGAGCGCAATTATTTGTTTACATTTTACCGGTAAGATGGTACTCAGAATCATTGAGAATCCTATACGGCTTCTGATTGGATGATACAGGATTGGAATTACATTTAATCGAAAGTTTATCTAATTAGGTTTAAAAGTTGTCGAAAATCATTTTCACATTTTACGAAGTATAGAAAATATCTTCCATTTCTGCACGTCGGAGCCATTAAAAATATGCCCTTATCCTTAAGCGAAACAAAAACTATCTTTAAAAAGATATCCGACGTATTTAAATTTGAGTATAATTATGTTTAAAACTATCATTTCGATAACCTTCAGAAGCACAAAGATACCATTTAAATAACGTTTTCTCTGTTTGTGTTCAGTATTCTCGGTCCTCGTATCTTTCTGTTTACATTCACCAAAACCCCGCGGAAATCTCACATGCGTAGGTGCGTTTTAAAAGTCATGTACGTTCGTACAACAAAGCTACATTAAAAATTATATAATTGTCCCGAATAAACAGCTGTCACAGATGCAAAGAGCTATTGGAGAAACAATTATTTTGATAAAAATATAAATCTTTGTAAGATCTAGTTCCAATATTTATAGTTTTTCACTTGCTTTCCATCACGATATAATTAACGAGACGTTTTTTTCAAACACAACTAAATCACCCATCAAGACAGCATTTTGTCCAATCACAGAAAGGAGTTTCGAGCATGCGTATTCTGTTGCCATAGTTAAGCGTCCTTAAGTTCAAAGGGCACAAACCGAAACTATACCGACTACGTCGGAAAAAATTGTAATGGTTGTAATGCAACAATGGCATTTCTAGTAACAGGAACTGCTACCCAATTTTCCCTAGTTTGTGTAGTCTTCGAGAAAAAAAATATGGAACACCTGTGGTACCCTATGGAAAATGCATTACGAATAATTGCGCTCTTGTAACCTTATAAAACTATCATGGTTTGAATTGTCTGCCGTGGTAGTATTGACAAGGGAAACTACAGTGGAGATCAGTTCTAACCTCTCATAAATTCTGTCAGAATCTGTCAGGAGAACTGTTCTAGAACAGTATGTAGAACTGTCAGCCTGACACCTTTTAGTCAGTTCTAGGTTAGAACTGTTCTAGCTAGAACTGATTTGGTCAGTTCTACCTAGAACTGATTTGGACAGTTCTAGCTAGAACTGATCCTGACAGTTCTACCCTAGAACAGTTTTAGACAGTTCTAGCTAGAACTGACCAAATATTTGGTCAGTTTTACTTCTAGAACAGTTCTACGGTTAGAATTGATTTCAAATTCTACGGCTAGAATTGATTTATAAATTCTACTGCCAGAATTAATTTATAAATTCTACGGCTAAAATTGATTTATAAATTCTACGGCTAAAATTGATTTATAAATTCTACGGCTAGAATTGATTTATAAGTTTTAAGAAATATTTGTCTTAATACAAAGGCTTCGGCAAAATAACGATTAATATTATATAGAGTTTTGCTATTTTGCCGGTTTTATTTCAGATTTATAATCGGCAAGAGAACATGTTTAACCCCGCCATATTCTGCATGTATGTCAGTGCCTGTTCCAAGTCAGGAGCCCGTAATTCAGTGATTTTCTTTTGTTGATGTGTAGTATAAAATATTTGTTTTTCTTTCATTTTTTGTACATAAATTAGGTCGTTAATTAGTATTATGGGGGGGGGGGAGGGTTATTATTTGAATTGTTTTACATTTTTTATTCTGGGAGTCAGGATGGCTCGTTATCACATAACAAAATTATCCTCATTAACCAAATGTAATATCTGGTTACGAGTAGTTTTCATACCTCGGACGGACCTGTTTAACAAAAATCTTTTGACCACATCAATCTAAACTGACTTTATTTGCTCTTCGGTCTTTCTGCAAATCTATATAGCTGCACAGTACTTAAGTTTTAATTTTAGGTCAAGAGGGACTGTACTATACAAGTTACAGCAATATTGGAAAACAATTTTGTTCACATCAATTTATAGTGCCAGCATGCAGGGGCAGATCCAGCCATTTAAAAAAGGGGGGGGGGGGTTCCAACTATATGTTCAAATTCAAAAGCATTGATTATCAAAAAAAAGGGGGTTCCAACTCCTGAACCCCCCCCCCCCCCCCCCCCCCCTCTTGATCAGCCAATGAGCATGTCCTCTTTTTATTCAAAATATTGAATCATAAACAAATATCAGTAGTTTTCATACTTCAGACTGAGTCGTATAAAAATATCTTTTGACCGCATCAACCGAATCTTACCATATTTGCTTTTTTTTGTAATGTAAATCTAATTAGCTGCACAGTAATTCAGTTATAATTTTAGGTCAAGAGGGACTGTAGTATACAAATAACTACAATATTGGAATTGAGAGTGCCAGCATTTCCTATTTTTATTCAAAATATCGCATCAGAAACAAATATCAGTCATGTCAGTAGTTTTCATACCTCAGACTGACAGTAACATGTAATCATGTGATAAAATTATTTGTTTGCATCAATCAAAACTGACCATATTTGACCGCATCAACCAAAACTGACCATATTTGCTCTTTTTTATGTAACTCTTATAGTCGCATAGTAAATCTGTAATATATTTATGTAAGGATGGATTGTAAAATCATGAAAATACAAATGATAGATCTAGAAATATGGGAACACAATGCTACCTAATTTCATTTGCATCAATTTAGAATGCCAGCATGTCCTCTTTTTATTCAAAATATTGCATCATAAACAAATATCAGTAGTTTTCATACCTCAGACTGACTGGTATAACAAAATAATTTGTCCACATTAACCAAAACTGACTATATTTGCACTTTATTATGAACATGATGTGAATCTTAATAGCCGCAAAGTAAATCATGTATATTTTTATATCAGGATGGATTGTTTAATAAAAATGAAAGCAATATTGGAAAATAAAATTATGCTCACATCAGTTTATAGTGCCAGCATGTCCTCTTTTTCATCAAAATTTTGAATCATAAACTAATTTCAGTAGTTTTAATATCTCAGACTGACTCATGAATATAACAAAATTATTTGTCGCATCAACCAAAACTGACCATATTTGACAGCATCAACCAAAACTGACCATATTTGACCGCATCAACCAAAACTGACCATATTTGCTCTTTTTTATATAACTCTTATAGTCGCATAGTAAATCTGTAATATTTTTATGTACATTGTGTAAGGATGGATTGTAAAATCATAAAAATACAAATGATAGAAATATGGGAACACAATGCTACCTAATTTCATTTGCATCAATTTAGAATGCCAGCATGTCCTCTTTTTATTCAAAATATTGCATCATAAACAAATATCAGTAGTTTTCATACCTCAGACTGACTGGTATAACAAAATAATTTGTCCGCATCAACCAAAACTGACCATATTTGCACTTTATTATGAACATGATGTGAATCTTAATAGCCGCAAAGTAAATCATGTATATTTTTATATCAGGATGGATTGTTTAATAAAAATGAAAGCAATATTGGAAAATAAAATAATGCTCACATCAGTTTATAGTGCCAGCATGTCCTCTTTTTCATCAAAATTTTGAATCTAAACTAATTTCAGTAGTTTTAATATCTCAGACTGACTCATGAATATAACAAAATTTTTTGTCGCATCAACCAAAACTGACCATAATTGACAGCATCAACCATAACTGACCATATGTGACAGCATCAACCAAAACTGACCATAATTACACTTTGTTATGAAAATCTTAATATATATATAGCCGCATACTAAATCACATATAGTAATACATATACCGGTAACGATGGATTGTATAATTCAAATGACAGCAATATCAATGAATATTGGAACACACAAAAAAATTTCCACATCAATTTAGAATATCAGCAAGTCCTCTTTTTATTCAAAATATTGAATTGTAAACAAATTTCAGTGGTTTCGATATATCAGACTGAGTGAGAGTTGTTTTAAAAAAATTATTTGACCGCATCAACCAAAAATGAACTTATTTACACTTTATCATGTAAATATACATGTATATGGCCTCATTGTAAACATGGTAAACCAATGTTATTTCTATGTGAGGACGGATCGTATGATAAAAATGACACCAACTTTGAAACACAATACACCTTATTGCTAATCCTGGCTGACCCGGCCTCTTGAACTTTTGAAGCATACAACAATGACTTTTCCATTGTGGCGTCAGATATTTTGTTTTATGACGTCAAAATTTTACGGGAACCTGTGTGATATCCAGTAATGGCAGACAAATTGCAACAAGGTGTATTTATACCATATCTAAGAATTTAGCGCGCCGTTATTTCCTCTCTGTATCCATAATAATGAACCGTCATTAAACATGCTAAAGTGACTTTTTAACATGTTTAAGTCAGTAGTTTGTGATGGGTTTTTTTTAAACAAAACTATTTAATGGCATCATCCAACACTCACATGACTGATTCATATACTTTATTTTAAAAACAAAATAAAAAGTACATGTATGGGAAGTTCTCTTCTTGGAATAGTATACTGTTAATATAATTTGAAGAAGGCAAAGAAAAATGCATGATTTTGTTTGTAGCCGAACGTCCAGGGGCAAATGTTTCATTCATGTTCAGATCCAGTATATATTTCTGAGTTCCAGACTCCCAGATATCCTTTATTTATATAATCGTTATGGATAAGTTTGGCTAAGACGAGATGGTGCAAATGTATATAGTTTTTTTACGTTACACAACACTTTTTTCATTAATATCCCATAATTCATCCACTGTACAATTTTCGTTTGAACATTTGTAAAAACAGAATTATAAATGAATGTAAATCCAAGGCAAACAAGGTAAATTACGATTAAAATTCCATGAATTAAGGTAAATGTAGAGTTTTATTTAGGAGACTGTTTAAAACGGGGAACGAAGCAACGTAAACAATGATATTTCCGTATGCAATCTTATAAAAATATCTCCGATGAGTTGGATAACCTTCTATTCACTTCGATATTTGCACATGTAACGTAATAAAAGTCGTTTGATCAGTAAAAAATATAGAAAATCTGCTATTTAATATAGCAAAGTAATTGGAATTGATTTATTTCTTCTAAATTCTAAAGTGCCCTTACTGCAGTGACGTCATTTAGAACTGTTCTACAGTCCTGACTGATTAAGTCAGTTCTGCTGACAGTTCTACGGTTAGAAGTGATTTGGACAGTTCTACCTAGAACTGATCCTGACAGTTCTACCCTAGAACTGATCCTGACAGTTCTACCTAGAACTGATTTAGTCAGTTCTACCTAGAACTGATTCTGACAGTTCTACTTAGAACAGTTCTAGGGTAGAACTGTTCTAGGTAGAACTGTTCCAGGACAGGTTAGAACAGTTCTATGACAGAATATTCTGACAGTTCTAATGAGAGGTTAGAAGTGATCTCCACTGTACTGAATGTTGCAATATTGAGTTACATGTATCTCCCTTTTGAAGCTTATGGTACTCTTGACCTATTTAATATTTTAAAGGTCTCCCTGTGACCTTGAATATCACGTATGCTGTCTTAATCTGAACTTGTGAAAGTTACATAGAAACACAATATGTTGCATAGCTTCCTCTGCATAATCTACATTACACACGCCCACAAAATCTTGTTTTAAAACTAATTTCATGTAGTTTAACTTCTTTTTTTCAGATCTAAAGAGGCTGAATTTATTAGATGGAAAATGAACAACAAATTGAATTAACAGAGTTTACAGATGTTAAGGTACAAGTATAAACTTTATCGACCGGTTCATTGTACCATCTCATTGAAGCTAATCATGCGACTAACTGGAGGCGTATGTGTTGCAGTCATTCTGGTTTGAGTTTAAACGGTTCCGGTTTTAAATGGTTAGAACCTATTAAAACCGGCTTTGGTTCACCGTTTATCAAAACAAATAAATAAATATACAATTTATATATATTGTTGGAAAATATAAAATTTATTGGTACGAGCTTTAGAAAAAGGACGGAAAGCGAGCCATGCCGAGCCTTTCTCCTTTTTCGTAGCGAGAACATATACATTTTATATTTCCGACAAGGTACATATATATTGTATTTATCCTGAAAATAATTGACTTTGCATAAGACAGAATGAAAAATAAATATTTTGTGACATGACTTGCATAATAGTCGAGGAACAAAATGTTTAAGGAGTTTGCGAATCAAATTGAATAAAATATCAAAACATGCTATAGTTTTTCTTTTACAAATAGTGACTTAGATTGGGAGTTGTCTCGTTGCCACTCACACCACATCTTCCTATATCTAATTGATAACCGATGCAATCAATGATAAATCTGGGGGGAAATCCCCCTCCCTCTCTGAATATAATATTGAATATTTTTATCTACAATAATATCCTATATGGTTTGTCATTTAAATTCCTAATAAAAATTGGTATGATTGAAAATACATGTATATTTGCTACTTTTCTAACAGCGCTTGACATAAAAAAAACTTTACGAAAAGTTAATTCATAGTTAAACATGGAAAACGGAGATTTGTCCACGTATTAATAATGCAACCAAACGGCTCCCCGGCATTTCCAGCTCCGATCCACATACGGGTCCGCATACTACTCTACACTAAAGTAATGGAGTAAAGGAAAATAGTTCCGGAACGGAAACGATCGCTGTACGAAGTTTGCAACCCAACTACAGTAGAGTGATTGATTGTTGGTTGCTTAACGTTCAGTGGCAAATATTTCATGCATATTCAGGACGATTGACATAAGATTCAAAGGGTAATAAACAATTCTTGCTCCGTGTATCATATCAAAGCGTTTAGTCCTTTTGGGATAGATATATTAATATAATGAAAAAGGGTTAATTTTATTATTGATTGATTGTTGGTTGATTAACGTCCAGCGGCAAATTTTATGATAGATTATATTAGGATCATACTTTAAGGGATCAGTTCTATAATATGTATCGCTGGGCCGTCAGATAAATCTGACTGAACCATTATGTTTATGAATGCCCATATATATATTTTAAATCTTAATCTTTGTAGTTCGACCAATAAATACCTAAATACACCCACACTTTCTTTATAAAATACATAGATGGTAGAATGAGCTTGTTGTTGTCACAGCATGCACTACACCTAAAATGCAAACAGACTGACACAACAAATATGTATTGTTTAATTGATTAAGGAATGACTATGCACCTATGTTTCAAGCGATTAACTCTCAACACACTTGTTAGCAATCAAATTCGTTTCAACGCAATTAATTGATTCCAGAGTACATGCACACTGAATGTAGCCAACTGAATTTGATAGTTTGTTCGTATGTTGTACAATTACACCATTGTCGTGGTTTGGGGTGGGTGAGCTACAGACATTTTCTTATGTCGAAAATGGTGGATTCAAACGGCTTTTGTAGCTAGGTAAACCTCTCACTAAATAAGCTTCAGTCCTATTTTTCAAGAATTTTACTTCTGTATTTTTGTTTATTTATTTTACTTTTTTCCCAAGATTATTGGCCAGTACTAAATTGGTATAAAACATATAACAATAATTGTATTTTGTTCTGTTATCAGGTCCAGGATGAAGACGATTTTGCAACCGAACAACACAAACCGATTTCCAAAAAAATGAAATATGTCTGGAGGACCTTGGAAATAGTCATTATAACATCGGTAGTCTTACTGATTAGTTTCATAATAAGAAAAGTCATTGGAAGTAAATATTTGCATCCGGCATAATTTATTTGTATAATGATAATTTGAAATGTGAATTTAACACAGTGAGAATAGCGTTTAACGCTAGTGCTGGGACACACATATTCACAGAGGAGTGTTACAATTGCCAAACATGAACAAGAAAATAGCAAAATAAAGCTAGAAATCCGTACTATTTATATTTATTTGTTAAACATTTGTACTTGAAATGATTGTTGATGAATGTATCTTTATTGCTTGTATGTTTGTTTTTAAAATAAAATTTTAATGTCAAAATCGATTGTTGGTTTGTTAAAATTATTTCACAAAATAGGACTAAGAGCAAACACTAGTTGGATCAGACCCGGACCTTAATTGTTTTATTTTGATATGAAAAATTTGGTGTTGCTTTTAGATCATTGATTTTTATGCATAATTTATTTACAGATTTTACACACTAGCTAGAAACAGTTTAGAGCTTGATATATTGAATAGACAACTAAACATTGTTCGAGATTGAAAAAACGGTGGTCCTTTATATGCCACTTGATTATTTGTGTCGATTGGTTGCTGTCTTAACATTACTAAAAATTGTATTAAAGCCGGGGTACCGCACATCGCCATTTATTCATATAAATATGGTATATTTGTATATATATAATAACATAACATCGGCATGCATAGTGATACTAGTAAGTGATTGGTGGATTCTTGATTGCTTTACGTCCAGTGGCAAGTGTTACATGCATATTCAGAACGTTAACACAGTAACACTAAATACAATAGAAAGGTCTTGTAGTTTAGGTCTTCCGGAACTAAGGTAAGTGAAAAATGGACAGACATTATAAATCATGGTATATTGGATATTGACAGATCATTTGCCCTACACTATACCGCTTACAGTTCCCACAAAGAGATGTTGCAATGATTCGCGTGACACTTCATTCTTACTGGACGTGGGTGAGATGTTGTACATGTATTGTAATAAAAAATTGTGTCACAAGTTTATATTGCTATTGTTCAATTTATGAATTTAAGGTAATCCCACACATCCAAACATACGCTCGTTTTGGTAATGATTTTACTACCGGTCGGAAGATGACCAAAGTGACCATATTTCTTTTCCCTAGTCTCCATACGAGGTAAATGCGTATTATTTACATTCTGAAGGTTTGTATTGGCATTCAGTTTTGACCTCGGCCAATCTGACGTTTACAATGTACGTGTCAAACATGACTGAGAGAAATCGATAACTCGTACTTCATGAACTGATATGTGGAATGTTAACATATTCAGAGTTTGTTTATAATATGAAACAGGTGTTAGCGTGGTATAACATTTTTAATTTTAAGAATATATAAATAGAAAATACAAAATTTTTCAATCAACTTTTCACTAATATAAAAGGGCACTTGCTGTCAAATTCATATTGACTTCATGTGGATTCTGAGAGAAAGTTGTATCATTTGCATCTTCTTTTATACGCAACAGTCAAGACAGGAATTTTCATATACATGTATTTCTTTGTTGCATAAGTCTTGTGCATTGTTGAAGATCGTACGGTGATTTATGTATCCTAACATCTACGTTTTTTTTTTGTCTCCGGTGGAAAGTTGTCTCGTTTGGGATTTTTTTTCACATTGGTTATTGTATACAGTCACACCTGCTTTAGAGACCAGCTGCATATGCAAAAACCTGCATTATATATAAGACAATTAGTCTTATATTCCTCTGCCCTATAGCACATTTCATATTGTTGAAATCTGTATTAAAAGACAACTTGTCTTCAACTTTTTTGTTTTCACTTATGTGGTTTCTTAAAATAGGTTTTACTGTATCTATGTCTTCAAAATTTATTTAAGGTCATCTTTAGAATAGGAAAATGTAATACATTGTACATGGTCTGGTTAATTCAATGTAAGTAGAAAATGCATGAGACCTTCGACATTGAACATACTGTTATGAGAAGGCTTACAAAAATTATGAAATAATAGCTATCGCATTGTGTCTTCGATGCTATTATGATGACTATAAAAAATGTGGAAAATAATCATGTTAACCTGAGGGAAAATAGTACACAGAACAAATCAGTCGCCCGAAACAACTTCTCGCCAATCATTTCTCTTCCGACGTTCACATTTTTATTGTGCAAACATATTTTAAATAAACGATCTATATTTGTGTTTTGTCATATCATTGCACTTTTGTAATTCTTCGGTTGTGTAACTTTACATGCTGACATTTCCTTTAAAACAAAATTGAACGCGGAAGTACACAATATCCAGATTGAGTCCTTTGGTTTTCTTGCAGACTTAAAGTACTTTTATAAGCGCATTAAGGGAAGTGTTTGTAATAATGTTCCTGTAAAGAGAAGTTTTACTAATAATCGTATTACTTAGTATTCACAATCTTCTGACGTCATATAAGCTAAGAAGTCCTAAATGAATTACAAATACGAATAATTATACGCTTATTCCGCGTGAAATGAAACCGAAATATATTAAAATGCTTCTTGTTTTTGCTGATTGTGTAGAGCTCTCCATCTTTAGTGAACTGTGTTGTGCTCTGTGTAATGTTGGTTTTCTATTATTCTGTTGTGCTTTTTTATTTTTATCCGTGGAATTGTCAGTTTATTTTCGGCCTATGAGTTTGGATGTCTTTTTTGTATCATTCGCCTCTCTTTTCCAATGTATATTATATAAGTTTTGATAATCAAATTCTTAATTTCATTTTCTCTTTTATTATTGTTAAGATTGTTTATTGATAATGTAATGTCTTTTGTTAATTTAAACATATTTCGGCCTTGCATTTCCGCGTTTCTAAGCCTCATCCTTATCTCGTTGATATGTCAAGTCAATACACTATTATTGTCTATAATGTACAAAACGTTTTCATTACCAAACGGGTTTTCGAGGTAACAATTTTCAATCTTTCCTATTCTACCTTCTATCAGTAAAAAAAAAAACACGACCAAAATAAATTGGAAGAAAACTAATCAAGTGTATACGTGTTTTTTCTTCAGGATTCGTCGTATGATGAGGCAAATGGTGTCACCTAATTACTTAATCTGCCATATACATTTTTGATACACTCTTAACACGGTTGCCACGTGTGGAGTATGATCTTCTTACCCTTCCATATCGATATACCGCAGCACCTAACTATAAGATCACCCCCAGATTTTCGTGGGATTCGTGTTGTTCAGTCTTTAGTTATTTGCATGTGCTGTGTTTTTTGTACTGTTGTTTGTCTGTTTGTACTTTTTTTAGCCATGGCGTTGTCAGTTTGTTTTCGACTTTTAAGTTTGAATGTTCCTCTGGTACATTTCGCCTCTCTTTTGACTAAATTGCAACTCAACTCTGGTCTTGATATATTCCACTACACTGGTTGACCGATTTCTGTAATTATATTTTTTCCTAATACATAAACCAGGAAAGATAGTAATCGAAAATCAATTTATCTGAATATATTTTAGTATTTATAGAGTTGAGCACCTATTAATGTACGAAAAAAATGTTAAACACCTATATCCTATTAGGGAGCTACCATTTGATTTTTATGGGGGGGCTAGGATGAAATTTGAAAAAAATAGGCAGGACAGGAGTTTTGAGTAAAAAAAAAAGGCAGGATGAGACACTTTGCAAAAAAAAAAGGCAGGATGACAATTTAGGTAAAAAAAGTCAGGATAAACTAATAAAAAAAAAGGCAGGACCGAATATAGTGAAAAATAAAAAGGCAGGACAGAGATTACAACTAAAAAAAAATGCAGGACAAAATTTTTCATCCTAGCCCCCCCATAAAAATTAAATGGTAGCTCCCTTATCTAGCTATGCATACAAATTAGGAAATCGGTAACAACTGAAAATGACAAAGCAAATACAATTCAGAATAATTTAAAAGCTTAATAATCATTCGGTTAATTATTATCTTTTAGGAAGTCTTTCCAAAAACGTTAATTTATTAACTAGAATCTTAAGCTTATTTAAAGAGAAGAGTTGACATTCTGAGTAGAACAGATAGAGCATACATTAAAAAAAAATACACTCTACATTTTGAACATTTAAATTTTGTACCAAATCGAATTCCAAATTGTTGATGTCCAGATTTGTCGAAATCCTGGATTTCCTACATCCGATTAGATGATTTCAAGATAGTCTCGCCTTCGTGCATTCTTATAAGGCTGTATCAAACCAAAGAATAATTATGTAATGCATTGCTTCTCCACAAAGAAGCAAAAACAGCATTGGATGGGCGGGCTTTAGTCGAAATCATGTGACTAAGAAGATATTTACAAGTCTTCATAATGCCATTTTAAAACGGTTCTGTTCATATCAATGCTATAAGCATGTTATCGTCCTAAATAAGCTTGCAATGATTTAGCTTAAAAAAGATGCTAAGATTAACGATGGTACGTCTTTCGATAATGAACAGAACCGCTACCACATAGTAAGCTTTATCAGCTCCGAAATTGTGTGAAACAATTCAAAAGAGAAAAGCAACAATCTGATTTATTCTTAAAATAATAAACAACAAACGGATTTTAGAGACAGCAAACAACGCGCAAACCCTGTTACTTAAGCAATTTTATGCAAATAGTATACTTTTTAGGAAGATTGTCATACCGTCATCTGAATACAATTTTAAAAACACGGAATCACAAAAAAAAACCTTTATCTTGTCTCGTTGTCTTTGTTGAAAGAACGAAAAAGATGTTAGTATTTTTGTATGTAGTGGCTATGAGATGAACTATGTTACTCCAGAAGTAATAATTTACGTTTTTTTTTCATAAAGCATTGAAAATGATATAATTTGAGTAGTGCAATGGATTGAGCTATTTTGTATGACCCACAAAGAAAATATAAGGCATTCTCCAAGTTTCCTAATATGTTAAGTATTTGGGATTAGGTTGGTCATTAATCTATTCATCTGTAAAAATACTTACATGCAGTATTAACATATAATTGTCAGGAATTGGTTCTTAAATGTCATGTCACTAGCATTCAGGCTAGAGAGAATGAATTCGATACAATTTATACATAGACCAGCGGTCCCAAATCAAATTATCAAACCGAATGACGTGGTATGACTTCCATTGAGAAACCTCTCCCCAAAGACCAATTATGAATAGAGGTTAAAAACCATTGGTCAACAGACGGCCTTCAACATTGAGCAATACCCATACAGCACAAAAAGCTATACAAGTCCACAAAAAGACAATTGTAAACAATTTGTATGCAAAAACGAAAGGCCTGAATTGTGTTTAAAATAAGAAAAAAAAAACCAACAAGTAACAGAGAACTACAGCTACTGAACTACATGCTCCTGGTTTGGGACAAGTAAGACTGAACAACACAAACCCTCGTTAAGCTGGTGATGAACTCAGGTACTTCTGAAATAAAAATCATAAACCAATACTGAAATAAGTCTTATAATGACCAGACCTATATTACACGTAGAACTCCATTTTCTTAATCTTTTAAAGAATTGATTTGTGCATTGTTTAGCCAACACATGTATAAAATATATATATGTTAAATGACTTGTAATGAGGCAGCGACGTATACAATGCTATTGACGCTTTTTGTAATCCTTTCTTGTCCACATTATTTATGTCGTTGCACGTTCACAACATGCAAAATGAATAAGAAGCTATTCATAGATTTAAATAAGTTCTAATAATCTGAGACGCTTTAGGGGTAAGTTAACTTTTTTAAAAGATTTAGTTTTTCTTTGCTTTTTTATTTCTTTTCGTCGCCTTCTTTTCTACTTTTGTGTATCGTAACTGGTTTTTTTAAATGAATGACTGTTCTGATTATTTTCTGATGCCACGGAAGAAATTGATTATTTTAATTCTTTTTAATAATTTTAAAAGGAAGCTTAGTATAGCACCCATATGTGCGTAAATATAGAGAAAAAGGGGGAGGAGAAAATTAATTACAAAAGAAAATCGTAAACAGTTCATTGGATCCAAAATCTTCTTTCATCTTTGTGTCCTGGTATTATATTTTCACTCCTCCTCAGTAAACATTTGACAAAATTGCATTTAATGCTATCGGTTCTGAACCTACTTTAAAAAACTGACATGTATAACTTTTTTTAAGTCAGCTGACTGTTATGTTCAGTCGTCCTGGTAGATAACTTGTACACTAAACACATTTTGTAATGAGGACGTAAAGTATTAAAAGAAGATGTGGTATGATTTTTTCAATGAGACAACTATCCACAAAAGACCAAAATGACACAGACATTAACAACTATAATTAAGTCACCGTAGGGCCTTCAACAATGAGCAAAGCCCATACCGCATAGTCATCTATAAAAAACAATGTAAAACAATTCAAACGAGTAAACTAACGGCCTTATTTATGTTCAAAAAAATGAATGAAAAACAAATATGTAACACATAAACAAACGACAACCACTGAATTACAGGCTCCTGACTTGGGACAGGCACATTTATAAATAATGTGGCGGGGTTAAACATGTTAGCAGGATCCCAACCCTCCCCCTAACCTGGTACAGTAAAGGTCTGACATATATAGCTAGGACCATATAGCTATTGTGTTGACATATTGTTTAGCTTCTTTGAGGTAAAGAAGAGCCATTCTGTCAAATTTTACACTCTTCATTTTATCCACAAATATTATAAAGGAGAGATTCTACGGACAAAGAAAGGTAACAATTGGGCACCGAAAGCTATCATTTTTTAGTTCAGTCTAGGTGGAAAGGAGGTCTACAGAGCTGGACACATTGTTATTACTATACACCAAAAAAGCATGAATTCGAATCCCGGCGCGGAAAGGAGACAAATTTATTCCGGAAATCTACAAAAACATTGTTGTTCTGATATTTAGAGTTATAAGAAATATAATATGTTTTTTTTTCAGCCATGTATCATGTACATGTATACATGTATTTTTTCGGGATATTTCATTTTACGGAAGTAACCTTTTTTCACAAATCTTTTATTACTTCGACTGATTTTTGAATTTCCTTTATTATGGTGGAAATAACTCAAATGACTTTTTTTCAATCGCGGGACATAAAAGGAAAGTACCAACAAAACAGCAATAAACAATACTGTAATAAATAATGTTTACAGTAATACTGAAGGCACGCTCTAAGTACTTAACCTTGCTTATGTGAAATCGTTCCGGTCTACACTCTAATATCGGTGGCTGTATTTCACAAAAGTTTTCATATATAACAACTTCATAACAGTACGTACAGGTTAGTTCTTGTGGATTGCCCTGCACACAACTGACATAACTTTTACAAAAAAAAACAACAATTTTCCTAAAACTAAAAATTAGAAAATTGGAAGAAAATCGAAGGACATACACACACAATTATTTAAAAGAAATACACACAATCATTAATTTTTATAGAAATTAAACGTTGGTGTTAGGTTTGTTTACAAGATGCATAAATACGAAATGCAGTGCAATATGTTACATTGCACATGTATGCATAATTGATAGTACAACTGCACTGACAACAAATAAATTCCGTATATTTTAGTAGATGTACTCCGTGCTCAATCTTAACCTTTGTGTCAGCACATTTCACAACAGGGTTATATTGTTCTTAACATTTTACATTTATACATTTTTGTGAATCCTCACTTCCGTGAGGAATACAATTACATTGTTACAATGAAACAATTATTCAAAGATTGACTTGTGTTCAATTGACATTGACCTTTAATTTCAAACAATGTTAGTGATTAACTTACAATAACATACCAATCCGTGCTTTTGATTGGCTGACAACAATCGAGGCGCATTCGAGATATTTTACATCTGAAAAATAATTACACAAAGAAGCATTCAGTTCTAACGTAAAAAACAGTCAGTTTCAATAAAAGAGGGGAGACAAATATCAAAGGAACATTTGAGTTTAATAGTCGAGCACAATCTGTCAAGGCCCTGGCAAACAAAACACCACAAATAAAGAGACACACAACAGAACAGCAGTATACAAAACACAAAACCAAAGAACACACCAGAATGGGTGAGCAGATCCTTCTTCACATAAATGAACACTGAAACTTTTAGTAACCTCAGTTCTTCATTTTAGTTTGAAATTATATATGCCCCTTAAATATCCTTATAATTTAAAGTCACAAGAAACCTCAAATTAAAAAAAAATAATGCATATGTTTTTTTATAAATCAGTGGATAGTTTTCATTATAAAACTTATGTACATATACTTTTTTCTGAAGAAAATTTTTGTTCATATTAAGAAGAAGTTTACTTTATTTTAATTGCTTCTTTCCATGAAGCAATTTCCTGACATCTTTTTCGTATGCAAAGTGACCTCTGTGTGACCCATCTCGTAAAAATCCGGTGATCGCAATACGCATGGATGTCCTTAAAATAAACTTTTATCTGATTGTACATGTTAAACACGTTCTCAATATTCATGCTTTGTTTGTTGATTGTTGGCAAACAGGTGACAATACTGACCGATTGAGAAAAGAAAATGACGATTATACGAAATTTATGCGAAAAAAATGATATAATCGTGCACAGAAGACTAAGTTTATGATGTTTGTATGCATTGAATAACATTATTTTTCACCGGTCACTCGTTTATTATGACTTTAATTATAACATATTCTATTGCATGAGGAGTAAGCCACAATTAAACGGTGATGACATCACGGTCACATGACAGAATTATGTTTATGATCTGATAGTAAAAAAAATCCAGCCAATCAGAAGACGTGTTACATCCAAAATTAATTAATAAAGCATTCTTGGTTAAAAATGAAGTTTAATATCAACAATGCTTACACCAAACTTTGACGAATCATATATCTTTAAGATTTGTAATTATTACACATATCTATTTTAAGTTCAAACTTCAAAAAATGTCTCTGTTCGGTGTGAGCCAAGGCTCCGTAGTTTGACCTATAATGTTTTACTTTTATAAATTATGACTTGTATGGATGAAGAGTTGTCTCATTGGCAATCATACCACATCTTCTTATATATTATTCTATTATCATTCAATGTGCTGTCTACTTTAAACAATAGTTTCATACATGCGGATTTTTTACTACCTTATTTGAAAAGTTAACATTTTTTTACAATACAAAGGGCGTTTATCAGCTGAATAATTGACATTTGCGTTTTGATATATAACTCCGGTCCAATCTACAGTGTGTACGTGACATGCTGCTTTTTATCCATTTGTTAAATTGAATAACAACCAAGGAGGCGTTCATGTTTTTTCGTAATTTCATTTTAATTAAAAAAACTATAATTTTTAAATGGTGCATGCGTGTCTGACTCGTTGAAAAACACATGAATATAAGATGAAAATGGCAAAGGTCTGAAGAGCTTTTCTGGATTTCTGTAAATTCATCAGACATGCTCAATTTATGAAATCATGTTCATAAGTTTATCAAAGAAATATAACACTATAAATCATTCATGTTATAGATGATCATAGATTTGTTAAATAGGGGGGGGGGGGGGGGACAGACAACCCATCTTGTTAATAATCTGTTTCTTGCAAACCAGAGATATAACGTCCAAATTTGTGTAAAATACACCCCACGAAAATAAAAGAAAACATTAGCAAACGACAACAACTGAAATACTGCGGGTTGACCATATTAGCATTCGCCCATCCAACTATTTCCTTGGTCAGTTTGTAAATCCATAAGGACAAACTATAGACATCACAAAAAACACTAAAAACAGTATATATATATATATATATATCAGAGTGTACTGCCAGTTATTAAAGCCCTGTTGCGTTTTGCTGCAAAAGACTAATGAGTAACATGTTTAACCACGCCACATTCATTATGTTATAGTTTTTGACCAAGCAAGTCGGTATATTGGATTTAATCTGCATTGCAGATAAAATATAATATTCCGATTTGAATGGCCAATAACTGTTTTAACACATGACGCCATCAATTCACGTAACCGTTATAGAAATATGCAAACAATATTCCGCAAACCACGACGCTTTCAAAGTTTCTTATAGGGTAAAGAAAGGGGGAAATACGACTTTGGTAAGTTTTAAATTAATAACTTTTTTATATTTAGACTTATTCTAAAATTGCGATTTAAATTGAATTGTAGATTTTTTTTTTATAATTTCTGTTAAAGTTGTTTCTTAATTGCTTTTGAATTTCTTTCCCTCAATGATATGCTTAGAAAAAGATGAACCGAGGGAGATGTTATATTAACTAAATTTAAAACGTTAAATAAACAGAAAATATGGTTTCTCTTTCCAATCTTTTACCCCTCCCCCAATTTCGTTTTATCTACTGCACTAATTTTTAAGACACTTCAATCAATCTAAATGAAGTCTGATTGATCTCCAGCTACCCTCCCCCATCCCCGGGTAGAAACTACCAGAAGAACTATCATTCTGACTTTAGAACACTGCATTACTTAAGATTCACGTTGTACATAAAATGTACTAAAATATATATGTCCCAGCTTATTTAAAAAAAAAAAAGAGAAGAGAAACCATTTTTTTTTCCTATTTTGAAACTACGATTTACACAGTTCAACTTTGTTGTAATTTCAGGGTGAGGGCGAATAGGTCGTTCAGTCACCCTTGGATTGGACAAAGTATCGTGCTTTAGCATAACATATTTATGTATGTGCCTGTCCCAAGTCAGGAGCCTGCAATTCAGTGGTTGTCGTTTGTTTATGTGTTACATATTTGTTTTTCGTTCATTTATTTTTATATAAATATATAAGGCCGTTAGTTTTCTCGTTTGAATTGTTTTACATTTGTCATTTAGGGGCCTTTTTTAGCTGACTATGCGGTATGGGCTTTGCTCATTGTTGAAGGCCCTACGGTGACTTAATTATAGTTGTTAATTTCTGTGTCATTTTTGTCTCTTGTGGATAGTTGTCTCATTGGCAATCATACCACATCTTCTTTTTTTATATTTTCATATAATATATGATTTTTATTTCCACAAACTGGCATCTCCCTTCCCCGATCGAAATGATGCGGACATGAATACTCCATTGCGACCCTTAACAACTGAATGCGGTAATACTAAATTTACCAATTCATCACGCTAATTATACATGTATCATTTGAAGATGTAACACGTTTTAAGCCTATTGTTAATTTAGATTAACTGTGAAATGATGAATAGAATAAAATGTTACATGTTTCATGTACATTCTGTCACTCGGAATGGTATTTTAGAAGTATAATTAAAATTAAAATGTAAAGAAAAGCATAATGTACATTCCAAGGGAGGGAGGTATGCATAAAAAAGTAAACACATACATGATTTGAAATAAGAATAATACTAAACATATGACTAGTTAGTTATCGTTACTTTGTTTATTATTTGTGTTGGTTATTTCCTGAATTTTTATGTTATCGAAGAGTTTCTATAGTTTTTGGAAATTTATATCTTGGTATACAGGCTCGAAATACGTATCAACTCTAAAAAATGAAGATCCTACGAATATACAATTGTTTGGGTACAGAGACTTTTGCTAAGATTCATTGGCCTATTTCAAACATGCAATATTTCTTATTTGTCTCCTCAAAGTAATTATACTCAGAAGATAAATTGAAGTAAAAGATTAATATAGTCATTCAGTTTTCTTAAAACTATGTAACTCTTTGTAACCCCGCCCCCTCTATTTCACTTTTCTGTCTATTCTTTGATCTATCTTCAGAAAAACGTTCAATGTGAGAAAAAATAACTTTTACCAGTTCCACATTCCAAAAGTTGAGGTTGAGGGATCTTGGTGGCCTTGATAATGACGAGTTTTCAAATTGATGTGCTACGGATTGAAATCTCGCTTATCAAGAGGTAAAGTTTGAATCTGTCCAAAGGGTTGCTTGTATTCTTGGGTTGACTAGGGTTATATATATATAATACTCATGATAATCTCTACGATTCATCACAAATATTAGTTACCTATTGCTGGAGTTGAAAGTCCTTTTGAATGTACATGTATAAATACGCAGCCACGTCCGATTTAAAGGAGTATGCTAAATCGGATGTACGGGAAGTTAGACGAGTGCCACACTCTCTGAAGGTTTTAATAACACTTGCAGCACGTCTTAATGGGATCTACAGGTAGCCTTCTGAAAGGAAAAGTGTATGACTACATGAACCATACTCTCATGTTTGCAGCAGTCTTAGACTCCATTTCTTCTACCCAAGCAAACTCATTACTGATAAAATAAGAAGTTGCTTGAAGGAAGATCACTTTGCAGAATATGAATTAATCTAAGGTTTGAATTACTTTTTTTTCGTCCCGAATATGCATTTACTATTTGCCCCTAAACGTTAAACAAACACTTCGGGGCCTTTGTTTTAATTTAAGTATAGCGTATGACTTTTGTACACTGATGATGGCTGTGCAGGTATCTATAGTGGGGTATACAGTAACCTATACCTACATCCAATCATCTTCTTCATGTTATGTAGACTCTGTTTGGTAGTTAGTTGTCCCATAAGCTATCAAACCATATTCTTATTTTTAAACAATAGATATATCAATCAATTTGAAGGACATTTTTTCTACGTACACGAAAAAAAATATAAATGAATAAGATCAACCAAGATATTTAGCTTATAATGCATTACGTCAGACTAGCATTTGGTCAACTCAAGACTCGTCAGTGCCACACGAGTCAAATCATTCGGAAGACCCGGGACAATGAAGACGAAAAACGAATGACTTTCGGGTGTCATTTTTTTAAATTTTCTGAGGACTTGATTAATACTAGTAATCACTTTTGAGATAATGTTATTTATTATATGGACATGTTTATCACGTAATGAAGCAATGCTAGGTTATATTATTTAAGAAGTCTATGAAAATATATCGTTCTCTCAGATTCATTATGACGTGTTGTATTCGCTCTTTATAAAGTTCAATTTGAACTTTGAAAGAATTTGTTCTAAATCATCTATGTTACTTGTGTTTCTGATGTATCGTATAATCTCACCCTTGATAAAAACGGAAAACACATGTCTATTAAATGTGACAACTTTTCCGATGAAGGTATAAAAATGAATTTGTGGGTTTAAAGTGCGTTTTCAAATCCAAGAATTAAGTAAGTAATGACTTTATTTAGTAAGTAAGTAATGACTTTATTTACAGAGGGTGACTCAATTAGCTTTCGCTAATCTACCTTGAGGCCCTCACAAAGAACAAAAAGTACAAATATTACAAAGCTTACAGTTTCTAACATATTATGTAAATGAAATATTCATACTAACTATAAACTGTCTGTAGAACAAGAGAAAAATAAATTCATTGGTATATATGTACATAACATTCAAATCATTAGAATATTTCAGTAAGTTGTTATAAATCATTTATAGACAAGAAATCAACACATTTTTGTTTAAAAATGTCCAGGTTTTCACAACATTTTATTTCATTTGGTAGTTTATTCCAAAGTATAGATGAGCTATATGCAAAAGATTTCTTCATTGAATTTGTGTTTGGTCGTACAACAGCTAAATTATTATTTGCAGATGACCTTAGATTTCTATTATGTAGGTTAACAATTTGACAACAGAGTTCCTTTAAGTAATCAGGTGCTTTATCGTTTAGAATTTTATGAACAAGAATAAGTTTATGATATGAAATTCGAGATTTGAAATTCAACCACTTTAGCTCTTTAAATAAATTTATACTAGGTGTTAGTATTGGTGCATCAAATATAATCCTTGCAGCTCTTTTCTGCATTTTAAGAATTTTTTTATATCCATCCTCATAGCAATTTCCCCATATTGAGCAACAAAAATCAAATATGGGCAGAATATAAGCATTATAAAACAGCTTTCTACTACTTATATCCAAAAATTTCTTAATTCTAGATAGCAGTGCGATACGAGAACTTAAGTTTTTACATACATAGTCAATTTGAAATTTCCAGTCCAAATTTTTGTCAATATATACACCCAAAAGTTTCTGTATTTCAACGGGTGTGATTGGGCTATCTTGTATACATATATTCATATCATTTCCTAGTAAAGTCCGTTTCTTATTTGTTCCAATCAACATAGAAGTAGTTTTTAAGGGATTTATAACCATCCTATTGTTCAGACACCAATTATTTATGGTGTTGGCATCGTAATTTAGTTTCCTTTCTATCTCTTCCTTATTTGTTCCATATGTATGAAGTGTTGTATCATCAGCATACATATCAATGGCTGTATGAGTGGCTTCTAAAGTCATGTCATTTATGAATAAGACAAACCAAAGGGGACCTAAGATGGACCCTTTGGGAACTCCATACTTGATACATTTAGATTCTGAGGCTGTTTTACCAGAGCACACTTTTTGTTTTCTATTAGACAGGTACGACTCGAACCATTTTATTGAATGATAAGAGACTTTGTATAAATGTAATTTATGGCAGAGAATGCTGTGATTAACGAGATCAAATGCCTTTTTTAAATCTAGAAAGACTGTTCCTACAACATTACCATTATCAATACATTTGAGCCAGGTGTCAATTAATTTGGTAAGGGCTGTCTGACATGAGTGGTTAGATCGAAATCCAGAAAATTGATTGGTTTGTTTGAGTTAATTAATAGCCACCATAAGTTCCTTAAATTCACATATGACATTTCAAATGCTTAAACTACATTACTAGATGTTCATTAATTTAAAGGGAGAAGATTTCTCAATGAAAACATAATATGTTTTCATTGAGAAATCTTCTTTCTTAAATGTATGAACATCTAGAAATGTAGTTTCTACGGAATCGTATTAGGGACATAGAAAAAATAAAATTAGCAGTGAACTTTTTTTTCAAAGTCGAAATTTTGACATTTCAAATCTTAAAATTTCGACTTTAACTCGAAATTTTAACTTTTCTTATCTTGAAATTTTGACTTTCTAAAATCTTTTTTAAAACTCGAAATTTCGGCTTTTTCTAAACTCGAAATTTCGACTTCTTTTAAACTCAAAATTTCGACTTTTTTTAAACTCAAGCATATTTAAATAAACTAAACCATTTTAAAGAGGTTATTTTAGATAGAAAATCTTGTTCTTGCCTAATGAGAAATAAAATATGTTTCACGTTCAAATACATATAATTCAAGTCTGGACTTCAGATATGTGTATCAAGACAACCCCGTTATTTAGACACACCTATATTACGACATACTTTTATTCAACAGTCTAATATATAAAGACAAGGGTTAATAGTTGTGTCATAAGAATGTCAACTTGTAGAGTTTAATCAATGTTCCAGGAAAAAGAACCATTATTTCAAAATTCCAAAACTAGAAAACCGAGCAGCTCATTTGTCATCCTGAATATGCATGACATTTTGGCTACTTGATTTACCATTGTTTAAACAAGGCAAAGTCAGTGACTTGCTATTGGGAAACCAAACCTTTGAAACTGCGATGCTAAATGTTCTCAGATCTGACAATTCTATGACAGTGTCGTGGGAACTAAAACATGGAATATGGGAAAACATTTTTTTTTCTGTCAACATGCATGTTCTTTCCGAATTCAATATTAAATGCTAATCCATATCTTAATTTAAGAACAAAACCAATTTCAAAATATAAATTGCCAAAATGTGTGGATGACGCTTTAATAATTTGCGTCCATGTCTACTCCTGCTAAAATTGTAATAACTGTGTTTTAATACTAACATCAAAGTTTTAAAAGTACTTGGAAAAAGTCAAAATTTCGAGATTTCAACAGCCGAAATTTTGAGATCAAAGTCGAAATTTCGAGTTTTAAAAAAGTCGAAATTTTGAGCTAAAAAATAAGTTGAAATTTCGAGTTTAAAATAAGTCGATATTTCGAGTTTTAAAAAGTCGAAATTTTGAGTTTAAAATAAGTTGAAATTTCGAGTTTTAGATAAGTCGAAATTTCGAGTTTTAAAAAAGTGGAAATTTCGACTTTTTGTAAGTCAAAATTTCGAGATTTTAGAAAGTCAAAATTTCAAGTTTAAGTCAAAATTTCGGGATTTGAAAAGTCAAAATTTCAAGTTAAAGTCAAAATTTCGAAATTTGAAAAGTCAAAATTTCGACTTTGAAAAAAAAGTAATTTTCTTGTCAGCTTTCTTAATAATGATCGATTTGTCATTTAAAAGTGTTGAAATGCTTAACCTTTCCAAAGCACTCAAATTATCTCTAAATTTTCGAGTCTGTATTGAAGACATTTCATGTTTTGTTTTGAAAATATGATTTTCAAGTGCGTTGCAACTATAGGGTGGCGTATAACCTGTTTTTTTTCTTTGAAAGGATGCATGTCTCCCTTTTCGTTTTGATGAAATAGAAATCTGCATCTTATTTTTCTTGTAAACTTATCAAAGTCTTTCAGTCAATCCTTTTTTGCCCGTTTTGTGGATGGGGCAGGAATGAATTTCAAACCTTTGGGCAGAAGAAGATATTCATTGTCCGTTAATTTCCTTTGCGATAAATTAATGACATGCTCTTTTGCTTGCTTGATTTTATGTTTTAATTCAAAACATTGCATTGCAACTTTATTCTTTTGTCTTTTGTTATATTTCTTCCTTTTATCACTTTTGTTAAAGCGTCTGGCCATTTCTGTTATCACAGTAAAATGTGGCTAGCTTGATATTAACGCGAATCAACAAATTTAATATTATTTATCGGGTCGTTTTAGAACAAATCTGATTGGTGTTCATTTCCGAATGATATGTCAATAAGACAAGTATAAATAAAATAAAATACAAATCACCATACCTTTAATTATGACTGAAATTTATGTTCCATACATTATTAATGAAAACAATAAAATATTTATCGTTCATTAAAATATAGATCCAAAAAGATGTGAAGTTGTTTCTTGTCATTCGGTATGCTTAAATGTTTTTATTCTCTAATAAGGTCTGCTTCTTCTAAAATTCTTCCTGTTTGCACCCTTTTTCCATTTTGGCTCTGTATTATTAGTTCGAGATCTAATGTTAGTTTTAAACTCAAGGAGGGTTTTTTCCTGGTTATCCTTCATTTCTATGAATCTTTTATGAAGCTCCTTACGAGCTTCACCGGCACCTTTGCTGGCTATTCCTATAACTTCTTTTGTATTGTCTAAAGTTTTTTTTTCATTCACCAGTGGCATAAGCCAATTTGGCATCAAATAACTCTATTGTTTCCGTCAGCAGGTTTGCACCTATAATTGTATGCGGACTCCTGGGTGATCCACATCTCCTGTAACTCCGTATAAATTTTTTTACTACTAACGTCAGGTCTGCAGGAGAGATTAATCCTGCAAAATTGTGGAATATTGCCCTCTGTTTGCAATGCGTAGGCCAGACCCTCTCTGGATTTTTGCTATGGCCAATCATGTGTCCATCTTATTCCTCAAGTCGACAATCGCTGTGGAGATTGTGTCGGCAAAATCACTAACAGTTTTGTCCTCCTTTGTGTCACTAATGTTTGTCACAGACAGGGTCAAGTCTATTTCATCTTCCTCAAAGGGTTGGGCAGCAAATTGCTCTTGCGTTGGAAGAATGTCCTCCTTTTTGGTCTTATTAAGAGATAGCTTATTCATTCTTTCTAAAAACGTGATGTTGTTCATTCGGTACAATATTTCGAATGACAGTGATTATCATGCCACAAAGTACTTTTGGGGCTTGGAATGCTAGGAGTGTTTCATTTCCTTTCACTTCCTCATGAATTGTACGAGGTGAGAAATTCCTGACAGAGGTCACCTGAAGTTTTGATATCAAAACTGGCGCCTTTCCATTTTAATTATGTATTTCCTGTTGCCGAAAAATTAATTATTCGGTTTGGTTGTGCAAACAATGACCAGATTCTTTGCAATCATTTTATGGTAATTCCTCCTCCAATTGTTTTTACAAAAATTGGATTTTGGTTTTTTTTTACAAAAATTGGATTAATTTGTCTGGCATGTAATTCAACAAAGACTAGGAATACGGATCACCAAATGCATGATGAAGCACGGGAAGGTTCCAGGGGAACAAATTCCCTACTATACAATGAAAATTAATATTTTCACATTTGACGTCACAATGTGATATACGAGGGATGAATTAACATCTGTTGTTATCAAATACCGTAAAAATATGCGATATTATTCTGTATACTTCTTCATTATGCAAATCACCTGCGTATACATCTTGCTTTACACTAATCTAACATGTTTTTACATTGTTTAAAAGCTGTTAAAAATCGTCAGCATGAAAACAACAATAAATGGATTGATTGAAGTGATAAGTGCAACTTTGTGATTAAGAAACGGATTTAAAAACCATTTTCCAAAATTCTTGTTATCCGCCCCATTTCAAAAGCATATTCTATCGTATCTGTTAAATCTATATTTAAATCGCTCAAAAACAAATGTGTTTAGTGGGTGTCATTTTTTTATGTGTTTCATGAGTGCTTCTCGTTTTTGATATAGAATAAACCGTTGATTTTCCTGTTTATAGTAATTTTTTGGGCTCTTTATAGCTTGCTGTTCGGTTTGAGCAAAGCAACCTTTAGTTGTTAACTTTTTATACATTTTGACTTGGATTGAGAGTTGTCTCATTAGCGCTTTTACCACATCTTCTTATTTATTTTAGTACTGATTAAACTATAAACTATTACAAGGCGAATTGTTGTTTTAACTCTTTGCACCTTTCCTACCCACCACCGACTCCTTACCAAAATGCCACCATAACCAAAAAAAGTATGTATGAAGCAATGTTTTATCAGCTGTATAATTATAGGTAAACATATTTTTTCAGGCAACAATGGAGTATGCACAATTAGTTTTGGTAGTTCTATTCAATTCGGGATTTTTAATCGTATCTGAGGTCATAACGTCCCAGTATCCTGGTATCATATTAGAATGCAGAGATCAAGATGCCGAAAAAGAATACAGGTGCATACTGTCAAAGTTCGACAACCCAAATTGGATACCTAACACCGGCCCTGACATGCAACTGAGACTTAGACAAGACTTCTTTTGGCATCCAACGAAACGGATTCGACGCGAGTGCAGGCAGTTGACGAGAGAAGAATTCCGGGAAATGGTTGACGCTATCAACGTCTTAAAGAATGATAAAGTAGGTAATGTTGAAGTTATAAGACGTATAAATTGTTTGGTGACTGATACTTGTACTAGTAATCAAATGTACTTGAGATTATATTACGTTTACTTAGTAGAAGCAGCTGTTTATATACTTTATATATTTTCCAAGAAGCACTATCTTGTGGGTACACTATATTATCTTCTGGGTACAATATATTATCTTGTGGGTACACTATATTATCTTGTGGGAACAACATGTTATCTTGTGGGAACAACATATAATCTTGTGGGAATAACATGTTATCTTGTGGGAAGAACATATTATCTTGTGGGAACAAGTTAAAAAATATTTCTTGCATGGCCTCATTCTGCCACCGTACGATAGGTATACGATAATTATAAATGATGGAAAAGGATTCTCCGCCTCTAAAGTCCCGCTATCTTATAATGCTTTAAAGCAGTTTCTTGTCGAGTTAAGACTTTGGCAGTTTGCTTTAAATATACTGTGTCAATATAAAAACACAAATATCAAAGCACAGAAAATTGAGAATGGAAATGGGGAATTCGCCAAAGAGACATCAACCTGACCATAGAGCAGACAATATACAAACGATTTATTACTTGACATTGAGAATGAAAATGGGGAATATGTCAAAGAGACAACAACCCGACCATAGAGCACACAACATACCCGTATGTAATTGTTCTTAAAAGTTTACATTTGCTATTAACCTGTTTTTGTATGTAAATCACATTTATATTAACTGATTATGATTTATACAGAAATACAGCAATTATTTGGACAATATTTTCTTATAGGGACAATAAACATAGAAGAAAACCTAAACAATTAAAGATATATAGATATAGGAAGATATGGTATGAGTGCCAATGAGACAACTCTCAATCCAAATAACAATTAATAAAAGTAAACAATTATAGGTCAAGGCACGGCCTTCAACACGGAGCCTTGGGCTTTGTTCCTTTCTTATTTCAACCAAGAAAATTAACTAGTAACTAAATATTACTTATTAAAGTAAATTCAAGTTTGATAATTTCAGTCTATGTTTCCAAGTGTTTATGACTATTTTGCTGATTACCATACAAACGAAGCAGTGAAATCTATTCATTTTGGTTCCAATTTTTTTGGCTGGCATAAAATGTATATTTTAAAGTAAGTATAGTTAAAAATTGGACTAAGTATTTTGTCTAGATTCATTCAGTTCTAGTCATGCCATTGTCAGTTTCCCTTTGAGAGTTGGGTTTTTAATGTCCCGTCGGTATCTCCCGCCTAATGAGTTTTAATGTCCCGTCGGTATTTTCCGCCTAATGAGTTTTAATGTCCCGTCGGTATTTTCCGCCTAATGAGTTTTAATGTCCCGTCGGTATCTTCCGCCTGATGAGTTTTAATGTCCCGTCGGTATCTTCCGCCTAATAAGTTTTAATGTCCCGTCGGTATTTTCCGCCTAATGAGTTTTAATGTCCCGTCGGTATTTTCCGCCTAATGAGTTTTAATGTCCCGTCGGTATCTTCCGCCTAATGAATTTTAATGTCCCGTCGGTATCTTCCGCCTAATGAGTTTTAATGTCCCGTCGGTATCTTCCGCTTAATGAGTTTTAATGTCCCGTCGGTATCTTCCGCCTGATGAGTTTTAATGTCCCGTCGGTATCTTCCGCCTGATGAGTTTTAATGTCCCGTCGGTATCTTCCGCCTGATGAGTTTTTATGTCCCGTCGGTATCTTCCGCCTGATGAGTTTTAATGTCCCGTCGGTATCTTCCGCCTAATGAGTTTTAATGTCCCGTCGGTATCTTCCGCCTGATGAGTTTTAATGTCCCGTCGGTATCTTCCGCCTGATGAGTTTTAATGTCCCGTCGGTATCTTCCACCTTTATTGTACCTTTTCTACATTCCTCAGTATACAGTACACTAGATTGAAGAAAAAAAAAAATACTCTCTATCAACATAATCTTCTTGTTATGAAAGGGTTGAAAAAACTCTTAACTAAAAATGTAGATTTATAATTCAGGCAGGTCAGACGTGCTTTTGTGTATATATGACTTTTAGTGACACTAAAACCATAACAGAGATAAAGAAATCAAATACTGAAATGAAGAGTATTAAAATGTCATTTAATGCCAAAAACATAAGAACATTTCTGTACCTAGTCAGCAATACGACAGTTTTTGATAAGGGACTTTCCTTTCTTAATTTTCCTCGGTGATCTGTTCTTTTTTTTGGTTATTTTACTTTTTATCGTACTTCAGTTATAACAAAATTAAAAAACAACACGTAAACAATAAGTAATATCTATTTATTGTAGATTTGAAGAGCTTCTCCGAAGAGTTAACCCTAATGTAACATTATGTTACTGGGATTCAAGGTTAGACCACCATATGAATGACCCTACCAAATCCGTCATATTTACATCAGAGTTCTTCGGGAATGGCAAAGGTCCAATAAAAGAAGGACCCTTTGCAGGTTGGAAGACAATAAGAAATATTCCGTTGGTTCGAGATCTTGGTAAAACTGGGAATCCAATTTCTTATGAATTTATAGATCGTATGTTAGCGAAAAAACACCACTTTCAAATTACCACTCCTACAGCTGACCGCGACACCAATGTTGAAAGTATGCATAATATGGTCCACGCCTTCATTGGGGGTCAAATGAACAATTTCAATACTAGTTCTCAAGATCCATTCTTCTGGATTCATCATGCATTTATCGATGCAGTTTGGGAAAAATTTTGTTCGCAGTTACGTCATCGTAATATCGATCCACAAGATGATTACACCATTATCGATAATAAATTTCACCAACCCGATAGATATATGGATCGACTGTTTCCAATGAGGAATGTCGATGGGTATAGTGATTATTTTCATAATCATATTTATAGGTACGACGATTTTGCAAAATGTCCTTTATGTCTGAACTCTCCATTTCTGAAATGTGATTATTCTTCAGACAAATGTGTAAGCGTTGAGGCAAACGAACCACGAAGACGTGTTCTCGAACCACCAAGGAAAATAACCACCAACCATTTATCTACACCTCAAAATGGAATGACCGTTCTCTCGGGTGATGAAAATGGTTGGGTTTATGTTCCAATTAAAATAATTGTTCGAAATGCAGTACACAAATCTATTAGGAAAAACGTAATAGGTAGTTGTGAATATTTAGGAGCCGGATATGATGATTTATGTTCAAAGTCTGTAGCAATAGCTCAATCGAATGGAATTACATACCACGGAACATATAGAAGCTATATTGCTAATGATGCTTCTATTCCACAGTGGGTTTATGCCTTCGTTGGAGTTAAAAATCCTGGCTCAGGGATGAGTCAGGCATTCATTAGTGTAACAGACAAATATCATAAGCCATGCGAGCCTTTTTGTTTGGATATAAAAGCAGGAAAATATCGGTCCTGTCCGGGTGTTATTTCGTTAACAAATACGGAACCAGAAATGTTCTCGAGAACCCTAATGGAAGCAGACGGTAGCGGATTTACATATAATCCATTGGAAGTGGATACTCTGAATCCACGTATTAAACTATCGTTTTTGTGTTATTAAAGTTACTGGGGAAAAGTGTTTTTGATTATATTAATGGTACTAAGATATACTGTGTTTGAATAAGAAGGAAACATAGTTACCTGGTTAACATGGGTAATGCATTAATTGCTAATTTGGGCTATCAAACTATGGGTATGGGGTATGAGTGATGCAGAAATTCTGAGGAAATGTCTTCATACAAGTGAATTTGTTTCGCAGAGTGATATGTTTCAAAGTATCAATACATTTTACTGAACTCCAAGGTAAATTAAAAAGGGGAAGTAAGAAATAAAAAAGCACTCGATTGAATTTCTGCATTAAAAGAATGAAATAGGGGATTTAACTTAGTTTTATAGATAGCTAGACATCTCATTTGTGTGTCAGTTCCTAAATATTGAAAAAAGTATGTGGACAACCCATACATATATAATTGCTTACCGTGACAATAATAAAGTATAAAATATGTATTCAAACATCATCATGATCATAGAGAAACTATGCAACTGACTTAAATAAAAATCCAACTAAACAAACTACGGGAACAATAATGTGAAATTCTTGGGGGCATTGAGATGCATTTTTTTGGCGCTCAGGAATTTCTTGAATTTCCAGAGCTCAATTTCAAAAGCTGGATGCACAAATACCGAACCACACAAAGAGTCATACGACCAAAATATAAATAATAATAATAATATAATAGTATAAAGACAAATGAAGGGAAAACTGTAACGTCAGTACCAACAGTCTATATCAAGACCATCCTGTATTATCTATAAAGTAAACACTAGATATTCACCCATAAGCATGATAAGGTCTTAATCAAAAACGAAATGAGATATATTTATTTTTGAGTGTGTATTCACATTACTATAAGACGTGTCACGGTACTTATCTATCCCAAATTCATGTATTTGGTTTTGATGTTATCTTTGTTATTCTCATAGGATTTTGTCTAATGCTTAGTCCGTTTCTGTGTGTGTGTTACATGTTGTGTCGTTGTTCTTCTCTTATATTTAATGCGTTTCTCTCAGTTTTAGTTTGTTACCCCAATTTTGTTTTTTGTCTATGGATGTATGAGTTTTGAACAGCGGTATACTACTGTTTATTGAGCAAATATGGACAAATGATAGTTGATAATCAGACCATCTTCAACGATAAGCACAATCCATACCGTATAGTCTATGTAAAAGGCCCTAACATGAAAATGTTAACCAGTTTGAACAAGTAAATTAACTACTACTACAACTGATTTAAGTACAAAACATTAAAGCAATAACAACAAACATATAGGCAGAAACCAACGACAAGTAATTATTATATCGTCTTAGTCTAAAATAGAACTGATTGTTATAATACATTTCTATACATGACGAAAAAAAAAAAGGTAGGTAGAATGTCCTGTACTATTTAAATTCATGTAAATGTCAAATATAATTATCGTTGCAGAGTGAGTTAATAGCCACACAAGTGATGTCTTCTGGTTACTAAACGAAAAAGAAACATTAGCGAACAAAGAAAAAAAACCATTTACTACAACAAACGTTCTTTCCACATTACAGTAAATTATTTTTTTTTCTCTAATATAGAGGTGTGGCACGATTCACAATGAAATAAATATCACCAAAGTTCAACTGACGTGGATAATACCATTTATAGGTACATGCAACTGTATGGTATTTAACCCTGAGACAATCAAATACCGTATGGAAAGCTATAAATGGTCCAGACATGAAAAAAGAGAAATCATCAAAGCGAGAAAACTAACGGTCTACCATGTATAACAATACCACTTACATACACTTTAGTTTTTTTCTTATATTGAATAACCAGCTGTGTACAATGTATTATTATTTATACAGTGTTCTAGTGAACTAATACGATATATACGAGGTAACTATTCATGATAGACAAGAGCAAACAAACTCGAGTCCTATATAGAATTCACCGACCCTGTATACTGTATATGATAACCAGACCCTGTATACTGTATATGATAAACAGACCCTGTATACTGTATATGATAAACAGACCCTGTATACTGTATATGATAAACAGACCCTGTATACTGTATATGATAAACAGACCCTGTATACTGTACATGATAAACAGACCCTGTATACTGTATATGATAAACAGACCCTGTATACTGTACATGATAAACAGACCCTGTATACTGTATATGATAAACAATTAAATAAACAGTACACAAAACACAATAATAAAGATCAAGAGACCGAGTAATGACAAACAATAGCGTTGGTTGATGTGAACCGAAAGATATACATTAAAACTCAATGGTATGTTTGATCTTTACCACACTTGGTTATGATATGAAATTAATGATTGCCAATGAGACAACTATCCATCAAAGTTCATATGAATTTGACGTTATCAATTATAGGCAACCGTACAACCTTCAACATTGAGAAAAACCAGATGTTTACCAAACCGTGCCTGATCGATTGGTCGAAATTGATACTGTTTGAACAGTTACACACGTAGTATTCCAAGCGATCAGAAATTTGACATTGAAACAGTTTCAAAATTTAACTAATTCATTACTGATTTGGAAAATCTGAAACAATGCAGTGAAATTTAGCCAGTAAATATGAGGATTTCCGTCATATCATTCACAATGAGATAGATTAAAAGTAAAATAAATCGTCGAATTGAAATATATAAGGTACAAAGTAACAACATAAAGCCTGGAAGTGAACGACAAAAGTCTATACCCGTCCGATGAAAATGAAAAGGAACGATAGGATAATAAGTACAGATACAATGATTGAAAAAGAAACTGTTTTGAGAATTTTTTAAATTATAATAATTAAACCATAAACAGTACTGTTAGTATTGATATCTCTGATGATTATTTAGACAGTGAAATTTTGTTTGAATAAGTTGTAAATGCTGTTGTTAAAAGTAAACAATGGCTAATCTCTATGTATTGATCAGTTGTCACTAGAGATAATTTGAAAAACAAAGAATCATTGTTATCAATTTAACATGATTTATTTGATACATGTTTTAAGAATAGGATAATTCCTTATGTGTATGAAGTATAAAGCTGATTCTTGTCCCTTCAACTTCAGATCCACACAATTTATTATCATTTAAGGCATAACTGAATTCCCTTTGATTTTGCATATACAGTATGTATTGAAGTGGGTTGAATGATCTTTTTAGTTACTACATGTATATTGGTAAGCAAAGAGAGATAATTCATGATGATAGCGTAAAATAACAACAAAACCGAACGAAAAGTAATAATCAAATGGCAAGTGGTGTTATCATAGATTCAAAAGCTTTAACTCAGCAAATGTACAATTTATCATTTAAGTGTATCGACTTCAAATAATCAAGAAAACTAAGTTGTTGTCGATATATTTTACAGCTTTTAAATATTCAAAACCACCATAATGAAGCTGTCACTGTACATTTATTTAAGGTGGTACCTAACACTACAGGGAGATAACTCTGTAATATCAGCTAAACGTTTTAATTACGTTGCGTTGTGAAGGCAATATAAAGCTTCTCAATGATCAAAATTAGTGTTTGTCAAACTGCTATATAACCAGTGTAATTTTTCTGATAAAACGCTTGGTTCAAATTTTTTCAATTTTTTATATTTTTGTTAAAGGGTCAAAGTAAATACTTTGTAAAAATTTTATGAAAATTAAACGAGCCAAATTAATTTTAGTGAAAGTGTTGGGTACCACCTTAAATTCTTTATTAAGTAATAAGTTTTAAAAAGCACCAGATTGAAATGTACATTGTAAGCGATGACATCTTAATGATTGCTGAACAAGAAAGTCACGTATATGTTCTACTAGACGTTTTCATAGTAAATGGAGTGTTACCAATTGCTTGAATATAAACTGAAGTAGTTTTTCAGTCTTTAGTTTTCAGCGTTGTACTTTTTGAACTATTTGTCTTTGGTAGTATTTTGTAATTGCATTGTTAGTTTGTTTTCGACTGAGGAGTTTAACTATCTCGTATGCATGTTTCACCTTTCTTTTAGAAATTCTTTAATTCAACAAACATCTTAATCTTTTCTGTCAAGTGATAACACAGTACATTTAATATCAGGTTACCAATATCAGGGACTACACTGTTGACATAATTTCTTGGATATAATGAAAATTAATCACTAACATAATTAATGGTATAACGGTAAAGCAGATGGTTGTTTCCAACACATTGATTTTAGAAACTTATTTGATAACATAATCTGATCAGTAAAAAGCGATCCATTTGAAGCACTTGTTGTTTTTCTTGTATAAATGCTGTTAAAATGAGAGTAACCAGGTGCTACATATGTGGGTGTTAGAAAATCTACGTTAATACATTTACTAACAGGTCATTTGTTGTCTCTTTGATCCTTCTTTATTTCCATTCTCTATTCTATTTATACTTATTAAGTGTTTTAATTATACTGAGGTATATATGTCAGGGGCGGATCTAGCCATCCACAACGTACATCAAGCTAAAAAGGGCCATAACAATTACCAATGTAAAACCATTCAAACTGCAAAACCAACGATCTTATCTATATAAATTCGAGAATCGAGAATTATCTATGAACCACATCAACAAACAACAACCACTTGTTTTGTTGCAGTTCAGTGTTTCGGTTGTTCCGTAGTGTTCCTTTCATAGATGATGTGTTTTCCTGGGATTTAGTTTGTAGCCTTGATTTGTTTTTTTCTTTATTGATTCGTGACGATTGAACAGCGGTAACCTACTGTTATCCTTATTTTTTTTGGTTTCGATCCGAGGGGTAAAGCCCTTTTCAATTGATTTTTATACTTTGGTCTTATTTTGTAGTTTTACACCAATATCCCAGGTTCAGCGGTGGGTTTGTCGTCATCAAACTATTTTAATAGAACCAAATCCTGTATGTTCCTGTTCAAAGGCAGACGTTTGTAGTTCATTAAGTGTTGTATGTTTATGTCTGTCATATTTGTTTATTGCAAGTTGTTTTGTTATGAATAAGCCGCTATTTTCCTAATTGAATCGTTTCATATTGTTCAGATGTAAGCGCCTTTTATAACATACTATACGGTATAGGTATTTGTCACTGTTGCATGCCGTACGTTGCCTGAATCTGCTTACATTCGCTTCATTTGAACTGTGGTGAATAGTTGTCTTATTGGCAACCGTATCTCCTCATTTGTACATCCTTTTGCGATCAATTTTTTATATTTTATTTCAAAGTATGAGAATAAAGATAAGATGTATGTTTATTCCGAATTTCCGCCATGATAAGCGTAGTGGGATTAAACATGTTAAAATTGAATTTTAAATTGTATTGTCAATACCTATTTCCTTTTTCAAGCACTTTTTTATATGATTAACACAAAACACTGCTGTAAGAGTCTTTATCTTCGGGTATATACACACATTTGTCATGAGGTAGGATAGGTGATTAGCAACATTTGGATCGTAACAGAAGTTCTGAACTCCGAGAATTCAAAACGGAAAGTCTTTAATCAAATGGCAAAATCAAAAGCCAAAACACAGCAAACGAATGGATAACAACTGTCTTAATTCATGCTGTAAGAAGCTTTATCTTCTGATATGACAACACATATGTCATGAGGTACGATAGGTGCTTTACATTTGGGTCGTAACAGATCAATGTACCTTGTAGCATGTGTATTCACACACCACTGAGTGTCTTAATTATATTTTTTCTCACATCCTTGACCAATAAGGAAGGAGTATCAACGTATAAGTTGTTCTAGTTTGGCTTTATAAATAGTTTGATATGAGCGTCACTGATGAGTCTTTTGTAGACGAAACGCGCGTCTGGCGTACTAAATTATAATCCTGGTACCTTTGATAACTATTGTTTGTGCGTTTTTTTCCATTGCCTGACATAAACCTCTACTAAATCCAACAGCTTTTTGAAATTGTGTTATTTTTCAGTTGTTGGATTTAGGATATTTTGGGCATTTAATAAATAACTTCGCAAATAAGTGCTTTTGCCCTTGTACATGCCACTAGTTATAAAGTGGCCAGCATTACTGTATGTATAAATGGTGAACTAGCACATGTTCATTCAGGATGTTTCCTCTTGAAGTCGTCAATGTTGACATTCTGTAACACGCGTTTGTAATTGAAAATTTTGTTTGTAAAAAGTTTGGTATGGGTATAACAGACGTTAGGAACAGACTGATTTTCGTGTGAACTAATTTAAGTTGAAATATATTGCCAAAGTTAGTTGAATCAAGACCTTTGATGGCAAAGGAATGTTTTAGAAATGATCCTTTCTCCTTTTTATCTTTTACAATGCGTATGGTCTAGAGAATAAGTGTCTATATCAGCGATGATAGCAGTAAGTTTTTATTAGTTTTCTGTGACGACATACTTGTTTGTTTGTTTAGTGATTACGATGATAACACAATGTTGTCTGATGTACCCCGTTTTTAAGACATTTTACCTAGTTTGTTTATTTGCTTTGTTCACACATTGTGGTCAATTGAATGCAAACAAGTGAGCGGTTTAGGAAGATATGAAATCAGGTTCAATCCATCATTTCTTACATTAGGCAATGCTTGTACCAAGTCTGAAATATTTTCCGTTTGTTTGATCTGTTTGAGCTTTTGATTTTGCCATTTGATAAAGGACTTGAATATTCCTTAGATTTCGTATCTTTTTATTTCATTTTTTTGTAACAGTTGTGACAAACACAAATATAAGGTGTACAGAGAATACAGTTTGTACAGAGGAAGTGAATAAATGTTATAAATACTCAACGGCTTTTGAATAAATCGTTCATAGAAACATGAGGAAGAGTAGGGGATGTAAAATGACGATGAAAACGTCAGCGTCTATGTTGAAGAGTAGAGTTTCATTTCTTTTAATCAAATTCACCAAGGTACAGAAATGGCTTGAAAGAATACATATACTATCAATATTGTTATTTTAACCATATGGTGTAATGGTTTCTAATTTGATTGACAAAATCCAGTAATCTTTCTATTGTCTATGTAAAGGTGTTACATGTTTGCTATCCTAAACAATCTTGTTTGAATGACACATTTAATGTATTAATAATTTTAATACTGCAAGCAAATAATGCTCATCATCACAATGACATGTAATTACAATTTGAATATGAAAATACAATAACTGAAACATAAATACATAATGTATATGTTACAGACATTTTCTAATTTTAGACATTTTGTAAAATAACTGAATTTTCAGGCAATTTATAAAATACCTAACCTTGACAGGCATTATACAAAATGACTAGAAATACCTAGTAATTTGGTAAAACGACTGAAATTTTGAAACGAAATTCCACAAATTGCCTGTTCAGTTTCCGGCAATTTGTAAAAGAAGAATATCATTTCATATGATGTGTTTATTTTAGTGAAACTACGTTAATTATGTAATCACTCTGTATTTCAGATAGTAAATTTATGACTATTTTGTCAAAAGACAGGAGGACAAGTAGCTCCTTCAATAGAGCAAACTTTCCAAACGATTTTTTAGAAAGTCAAGATTCAAAACAGTGAAGTGAAACAAATGAAACAGAGAAAAAGAGGTTTGTTCATAATTGTCTGATTGTTTGCTTCAGTAGCAAATATTTCATACAATTTTAAGATGAGAATGATTTGGTTATAATTCATATGACTATTTTCTGCGGTGGATTATTCTAAATAAAGGACAAGAATTACGACTGCCGCTTGCCCATTTAAAGCATGGGTTTCACGTTACAAAGCGGTTTATGGTTGTGGTGCCAATGAATGAGTATCTTCATATTCACTGCCTCAAGTAAACTCCAGCTATAGATGCATCATCCGTTATGGGCAGATCTGATCCACTGAGTTCAGTCCGATAACAGCTATTAGCCAAATATACAAGTCATGCTTATCATGATAATGTACATTGAATCTTCTGGGAACATATGAAAAAGAAGATTTGCATGTGTGACGTGTGTGCTCATTGTGATACCAAATGATGTTGAATGTTGAGTGTTTTTATCAAAAATGGCAATGAAAGTGCTGAATAAAATTAGTGAACATCCATCTCCAAATGTGGTCGAAGTGTTAAAACCAGATTTTTGCGCCAATCAATGTGTTTGCAAAAAATCAGGAAACAGATGTTGATCAGTCTTGTCATCCAAACATTTTGAGAAAGATTTAAATAATTGTCGAATCCTGTGCTTGTGTTAATTTAAATTATTCAGTCATTTTTTTTTATTTCATTAATTATCATAAATGAAATTGCTCCGGTGTTAAAACGCCTTCAATATAACATTTCATTTCATTCTATAAATTAATGTCAGGCATTTTGTAAAATGCCTTTCAATTTTTTTTTTTATGTACAATGACTGATTCTTGCAGGCATTTTAGAAAATGCCTTACGTTTTCAGACATTTTACAAAATGCCTAAATTTAGAAAATGCCTGTAACATATACATAATTTACTCTTTGCAAAAGTATGAACTATTGTAAATAATAAGGATCTTATTATCCCAGGCAGAGCATCCCTAGTCGTATTGGGCACAACTTTTTGAAACCTTTGGTCCTCAATGCACTTCAACTTTGTACTTTTTCATCAGAGTGTCGCTGGTAAGTCTTGTGTAGACGAAACACGCGTCTGGCGTATTGGGTTTTAAACCTAGCATCTTTAGTAAGCTATTGTTCGTGTGTTTCTCTGTCCTATATGTTCTCTCGTTTTTTTGTATGGTAGTCCTATCATGTAATGTTGTCATTTTAAATTATATTTAACATTGCCATAAAAGCGGGATGTTTGGCATGCCACAGCACAAGGTTCAACCCATTATTATTTTTTTTAAAATGTCCTCTACCATGTGAGGAAAATAGTGATTGTTATATTATAGTTCGTTGCTGTGTGTGTTATATTTTGATATTGTGTTTCTGTTGTGTCGTAGTTCTCCTCTTATGTTTGATGTGTTTCCATCAGTTTTAGTGTGTAACCTGGATTTGTTTTTTTCTCAATCGATTTATGAATTTCAAACAGCGGTATACTGCTGTTGCCTTTATTAAATGAAACATCTGAAAAAGAATAATGCTCTATATTAAGTATTTGTTAATAATAACCCTGTTTACGATTAAATGCACGAAAAAGAAATTTACAAATGTTGTATATCATGTACATGTCTTTTACATTTTCTGAGCACATATGGATTACTGTAATGTCGCCTCATTGTATTATAACAATAACATTGTTGAACTGTTGTAATGAAATAAATAATTCGTCATCATCTATTACACCATACACAAATTGTATCCCGTCATTAAATCAATTTTGAAGAAAAGAAATTGAATTGTTTTTAATTGTATTCATATTGTTATACCAAATAGGACTAATGTATTATAATTCACATTTCTTTTTTTATCAATAATAATATTCCATACTATGAATACATCTTTCAAAAAGATATTTTTAATTTTTTAATAAACATGTTTCATATAGATAGGGCCCCGGTGACCGAGTGGTCTAAGAAGTTGAACTACTGTATAACTAGCATATCAACACGGAGGTTTTGAATTTAAGTCCTGCAAGTGGAAGATGTCTTCTACTAAAAAAATAATTTACTAGGAATGTGATTTGTCTGCAGGTCGGTGGTTCTCTACTAGCACCCTGGCTTCTTCTACTAATCAACAAATAAAAAAGACGAAATATCAAAATAATTTTAAAAGTGGCGTTAAACACAAATAAATCTACCAATGTGTCATCGCTTATCAACAAAGTGCGCGAGACTTATTAATTTTTTCAAATGATAATTCAATTTAATTCAATTCAAAAAATTATTGCCATAAAACTACATATTTATAGTATGTGACACAACATAACAAAATGAAAATAAAAAATAACAACAAGATTATCAATATACACAATAAAAGTAAATATTTTAAGAGTCCCTATCCTCAGTTCAATAGACTGTTTTAAAAAGAATCCTAGCTTATTTACCTGAATGTAATAGATATACAAATATTTTCCATATAATTCATCTCTGGATAATTGTTGATATTCATTTTATAGTAAACATATACAGATCTAATGGTTTTAATCCTGCCTTAGAGTAATATCCAACCAATACAACCTTGTCACTCGTCAAATAGGAGAATTACATGGACATGGGTAAAAGAAAAGTAAAAAGTAAAAGAGGGACGAAAGATACCAAAGGGACTGTCAAACTCATAAATCTAAAACAAACTGACAACGCCATGGTTAAAAATGAAAAAGACTAACAAACAACAGCACACATGACACAACATAGAAAACCCAACTAAAAAACTAGGGGTGATCTCAGGTTCCCCGGAAGGGTAAGCAGATCCTGCTCCACATGTGGCACCCGTCGTGCTGCTGATGTGATAACAAATCCGGTAAATTGTCTAATTCGGTAGGTCACATTCATGAAAGGGAAGAACGTAAGGAACATATCCGATATCATTTGTGAACGGTTATTCCATAACGGTCAACCAACTCGTGATGGCGTCCGTAAAATTCACGAAAGGATGATTTTAACTTCACCATTTGGAACTCTTGATTTAATAGCTTCCTTGTGAGCAGCAACCCTCTATCAAGAAAATCATGATAGGAGATGCAAGCACGGGAATATCGTATCAATTCGAAGATACATACCCCGTATTCAGGTGCTGCATACGGGGTAAAATAACAAACCTCCAAGTTTCTTATCAATTGGCAAATCAAACGTTCATACACAAAAAATACCAAAGGGATATTCAAACTTAGAAATTTGGGGGATTTTAAAGTCAAAATAAGGCGTTTAAATTAATTATGTTGTACTTGAAAAAAGAGTCAGATTAACTAAGAATCAACTCATCAAATGAAATATCTAATAAAACATGGTTTGAAAAAACCATTATTGGTTAGTTACTAATATTTGCATATTCCATGCTATATATCAAAATAAACAGGACTGTATCCTGGAGGCCTAAAGTGTTACATTATGAAGATGAATCATATGTATATTTTTAAAATGATGTGTTGGTTTTTGATTTAACAATATAAATTTTTAATATCATATACACAAATTAAAAACATGTGTGTTACAAACTGAAAAAAAAGTAACATACACTCATATATAATATAAATATATTTATATATCAATTGTTGTAAAGTATATAAGATAATGACAACACAAAATAAAAATTACAACATATTAACAAGAATAAAAATATTTGTGATTAATTTTTCTCAAAAGTTTAGAATCGATTTTGACAGTAAAATATATATTTTGAGTGCAGATTGTTAGCTTCAGAATGATTTATACATCAGAGTCTGCATATATTTAACATTGACCAAATACGAGAACTGACAAGGCAATTCGAGCGGGAAAAATACATAACGATCGACTTTGACAGTGCAACATATATTTTGAGTGCAGGTTGTTAGCTCGAGAATAGTTTATAATCAGAGCCTGAATATCTAACATTGCTGAAATAGGATAACTGGCAAGCAAATTTTAGCGTCTTAAAATTAGTTAAAAAAAACGTAGTTCTCTTTGTTCCATCATGGCTTACCTTTTTAACTAAAATAAAACCCACAATAAAAAGAGTTTAACTTAATCAACCGACAACTAAGGGCCAACATCCATGCGTAACAAACACAGCTATCAAACAGGTTTGACCCACCACAGTCTACCTTAGACAATGCCTGAACTAAGTCAGGAATATGACAGTTATTACTTATTCGTTTGATGTGTTTGAGCTATTGATTTTGCCCTTCGGTAAGGAAATTTCCGTGTTTTGAATTTTCCTCGGAGTTCAGTTTTTTAGTGATTTATTTTAATGCAAAGGCAGATGCGGCCACCTCCTCCTAAATACGTCAGGTGATAAATAGTCAGGTCCATATAAGAAACATTTTAGTCGTTTTCAACACTTCAAATAAGCTTTTACTGTTATTTAAACAAACAATGTTCAGGAAAGAAATAAAGATATTTTTCTGAATATTTGTTTCAGATAAATGTCAATTTACATGTGAATTTACCACACTTAATAAAAACTACAAGTTTTCTTTTATTATTTTTTTTTTCTGAACAAGTTTCAAAGTAAAACAAGAGTAACATCTGATAATTATTGATCGATTAAATTACACTTGTAACATCTATATTAAAATAATACTTGCTATTACATGTATTCAATAGAGAGGTAAAATAATACGCCGGCTTTTCATTGTAAGTATCTTTGTTTTGTATTACATTGATAGCCTAATTTTTGGTGGTGAGATAAAGTATATTCCAGGTTTGATCTGTATATTATTTTTAAATTTGATTAACTGAATGGATATGAACATATGCTCAATGAATAGATAATTGTTTTGAATGAATGAGAAAAATCAAGTGAAAGTTTAAACATATCTTTTGTATATGATTAATGGATTTATTGTAAACTAAAATAAAATATTATTACAATTAAGATAAGTTCAAATATAGAGACGCGTCAATAGTTTTCAGTGTGATGAAATATGAAATGATGAACTAAAAAACTAAAAAAAAAAAATTAAACCCCCGAATCTCCTATACATGTAATTAGAAATAAACTGCTACTTCAAAGAGAACAAAACTGAATGAAAATCGGATATACATTAAGTTGAAAAAAATAGTAGGTGCTGAAAGACGTTTCACTCAAAAATTCTAATTACACCGATTATTCCCTAGCAGGTATGATCATTATATCAAGAGCAATCGAGAAATTTAAACTTAGAATTAACAGAATAACTTTATTATTTGTCAAAATAAGAAATAGAAAAAGAGTAAAAAAATAAAGATAAGAATATACATGTAAGTGGGTGCTAAAATATCATTAATGAACAAAAATCGGAAAAAGGGAAATATTTTTTTTTAAGACTCACAAACAAACCCGCCTGCAAAAATGATTGCGCTGCCGCGACGTTATATCACTTATGAATTGACAAATCAGTTAGATCTTAGTAAAGAAGACTTATTGGATTTAAGTAGACAGCTTTATATTAAAAAAAAAAACGCGGCGCATTCGAATTCGTCAATGATGTAACCAAGAGACACACAGGGGAACTAATACACACATTCATATAAACGCATGTTCACTTATTTACTGCTGTTTCCTGCAGATTTTCTTTACAAAACAACAATTTTTAGAAAAGGAGAAGTAAAGCCTTTGTAAGTGTTTATCGATCTCTTCAATATAAATAGAACAAAAAGTGAAATAACAACCACCAAAGAAAACGTCTAAAAGACAATAACGGGATATATATTTCTCATATTAACTCATTCGGTATACTAGATCTTGCAGCTGCTATTTATTTCTACATAAGAAAAATATCTGTAACAAATCAGGAATATGACAGTTGTTATCCATTCGTTGGAGATGGATAAGGTTTTGGTTTTGCCATTTTTTCTATCAATTCGTACTAATTCTAATTTGGCCCTTCCAACCTTTTAAATTCGAGTGTCACTGATCAGTCTTCTGTAGAATAAACCCTCGTATGGCGTTCAAAACTATAATGAGTTTATTAACATGTGATGCATGTAAATGTAAAGAAACATCTTTTCTTTATGTGCACGTTTCATGATTTAAAGAGGAAAACAAGTTTCATTCCACTGCCCATATAGTTTTTTTACTTCCTGGACATAAAACATTGATTGTCATGTCTTTTCCGTTAGCTTTAGTAAATAAACATGACATAAAAATAGATACACAGTATCGATGAAAAATGAAGAATTTATTCTTTGAATTTTTTTTTATTTTATCTTAGTCTGAATTAATTTTGGTACGATAATAACTATACTATCCCTATTTATAAATGTGTCTCGATCTTAAAGAGGAATATCAAACTCGTAAAGGAATATGAAGTATTGTTCAATGTCACGTCCAATAGTCCCAAGTAATCAAATGTTGTTTGGCTTTCATTATTTACATACGGTGGAATAATTGATTATGTTTCATAATGTAATGCGTATAAAACATGTAAAGAACATGCTTTCATCACGTACATTTTTCATTATTTCCTATATATACATATTTATACAGTATGCACTTCAATTAAAAATGAAAATGCGTGTTGAAAAATAAAATATCTAATGATAAATATATTCCAAGAAAAGTCTAAATTTACAGAGTATTCAATTTGCCTTTATCTCCGAATTTTTTTTTAACGTGGCATACATACAATTACCAAAACATTATCACAATTGTTCATATATGCATATGTTTGCCAAAATGTCAGTTTGTATGGCCTTAATTGGTCGTTATACGGATACATCCTCGATACATAATATTTAGGGTTTTTTGTCTGTAACATACTAAAATGGAAACACAAATGAATTGATCAATTTAATCGAATGTCACTGGATTGATGCATAATTCATAATAAAGGTTAATAGCCACGAGTTATTTTAATTTGAACAACATAATGTATAGGAAATAAAAGTTGGTTGACCTTAAAACAATATATGTAATGAAAACAAATTGCACCCAGTACATTTTGACAAAAGACATCTGGTGTAGTTCTGACAACGACATCTGCTAAAATTTGTTTCTTTTTTGTATGAATTTGAAAAACTGAGAAACCAAAAACACTTTTAATAATTACACGTTCAGGTCATACGATTCAGTTTCGATCACATGATGTATGTTTTACGAAAATTTGCATACAAGCTATTTTTCAACTAAGCAATTAAAATATGTAATAAAAGATATACCTTCATGTGCTACTTTTTGAGATAAAAAAAGGGTCGGAAAGTTAGACATTTATTCAAAATTTCGTTTTATCGGATATTTCTATTCGTCGGATGGATACAACTTACTTTTTTATTTCAACATATTGTTGTGTTACATTATAAAAGTCTTCTTATGATATAGAATATTTAATTTGCAGCATAGTTTCATGATTTTATGAAAACAACCGACATTTTTACAGTATATTTATCTAATTGAAAAAAAAATCAATGATTGATTCTTCATACGTATTCAAACATAAAGCGATTGTCAAAAAGAGAGCTCATTGGACTTGTTTTCAAGGTTAATCAGTTTAAATCACAAAAACAATAAAAAAAAATGCCTCTTTTCCCGATAAGCCACACTTCTAACAGCAGTATACTATAAGTACATGTACTTTTTTTTGACGTCGCGAAAATAACATAAACAAGCATAACCCCTTTGTTACTGTATTGTTAAGATAAAAGATTATTTCAAACTGATATAATCAAATTGATTAACGTTTGAAGTTTTGTCTGTTTTTATGTTTTATACGAAAAGTTTATGTTTTTTTTAATTTTTTTTTAATAAACAAATATTTTATTTGCGAAACCGAGCCCAAAATGAGCAGAATAAGTGAGTCTATTTTTTTGTTTTCAATATGTTCAATAATTTGCGTTCCTTCACTCCTTTTAATTTTAAATATTGTGGAATAAGGGGCAAGTAAATCACAGGAACAGGGAAAGTGTTTTTAATGTTATTGCAACATTTGAATGAATCAGCTGAATAATTTAATTACAGTAAACAATGGTTATAATTGTATGCATGTGAATTTATGTACTTCTACAGTTATTTCATATAGCAATCGCAAGGTGAAACAATTTGATATACTTCTCAGGAAAATTTCCCTCAATAATAGTGCAAAAGCACTATCGCATTAGTGTACAAGTGACGCAAATATCCTTTCAAGAGAACAAAGAGAACATTACCAATATTACTTTAATATTCGAATAGAAATCGACATGATTGTAATTGCACATTATATGTGCATAAATAAAGTCAACAGTAGTATACCGCTGACTAAGAGAAAACACATCCTGATTACAAACTTAAACCGAGAGAAACCCATCAACTGTAGGTGTAAAAAAAATCAAACGAAACAAACAGAAACAATAAAGTGCCATCACCCCACCCCCCCAAAAAATAAAACCCCCAAAAAACCAAACAACAACAAAAAAGAGACGAAAGATACCAGAGGGACAGTCAAACTTATAAATCGAAAATAAACTGACAAAGCTATGGCTAAAAATAAAAAAAAGACAAACAGACAAACAATAGTACACATGACACAACATAGAAAACTAAAGAATAAGCAACACGAACCCCACCAAAAACTAAGGGTGATCTCAGGTGCTCCGGAAGGGTAAGAAGATCTTGCTCCATGTGGCACCCGTCGTGTTGCTTATATGATAACAAATCCGATAAGTAGTCTAATTTGGTAGGTTACATTCATGAAAGGGACGAGATTGTAGTTACGACGTACGGAACATATCCGATATCATTTGTGAAACGGTTATTATATAACGGTCAACCAACTGGTGATGGCGTCGGTAAAATTTATAAAGGGATGATTTCAACTTCACCATTTGGAACCCTTGGTTTAATAGCTTCCTTGTGAGTAGCAATCCTCTATCAAGAAAATTATGATAGGAAATGCAAACACGGGAATATCGTATCAATTGGGAGATATATATACCCCGAATGCAGGTGCTGCTGGATTGTTAATATTAGAAATGGAAAGTTCACAATTGGAAAGCTGAAATCATCTCTTTTATCGAAAAGTTTTGTTTTCAACCGACTCTTATTGTCAATTTCTAGATGTAAGTTAAAATATGAGTCAAACTTAACTGTATCTGTAGTATCCTTTATCTATAATTTGATGGGATAGATGCGTTCAACGTAGTCACTAAATTTTGAAATATTTAGTTAAAGAACATCATCTATATAGCGGAAAGTAGAGTTAAAGGATATTGCTAACTTCTTATCTTTCTTCCTAAGAAGTTCCTGTATGAAGTCAGCCTCATAATTATAAAGAAACAAGTCGACAAGAAGAGAGGCACAATTTGTTCCCATTGGAATGCCGACAGTCTGTTGAAAAAACGCGTTCTCCAAACGTAGCAAATATGTTGTCAATCCAATCAAGAAATCAAGCAACAACACGATAATGCAACATACATAAAAACGAGCTATAAGATAACAACAGTCATACTCCTGACTTTCTGCAGGACATTTTAACAAAAAATAATGGGTTGAACCTGGTTTTGTGGCTATTGAAATATCGCGCTTAATGGCACATTATCTGTGCATTATGTGCATATGTGCGCGAACATTGAGAAGTTGTTGAACCTTTGCAAGTATTAAGATAAAGAAAGGCATCAGTAGTATACCGCTGTTCGAAATTCACAAATTGATTGGTATCTTCCAATGGACATACATTGTATTAATATATAAGCTGTGAATATTAGAAGACTCCTATACTTTTGAAAATTGCTTCTACGGAACATGGTGAACTTGTATGACAAAAAATAAAAAAAATACAATGAATGCTTTATTCGACCGGTACATGGCGAATTAATAATAAGAACAAAATATGTATCTTGCAATTTTACATTGAGTAGTCCATGATCTACTTTTCAGAGGACACAACAAACCAAAAACATGAAAGTTTATGAGATAAAAACTTTGGAGGATGTATATGCTAAAGTATTGATACAGGATGGACTGGAATGGGAGGGGATGGGTTTGTTCTTCATTTATGTATTCATTTTTTTTTATCATTTCGTACAATATTTTTTATTCTTTATAATTTTTGTCAATCTAGTCTTTTTTCTTTATATTTTAGCACCCCATTAACTTCCAAATTTATTCAAAATTCAATGATTTTCAGAGAAATTCTTTACAAAATACTTTATCTATTGTGAATATGAATTTTATTTTTTGAAACGTTTTCTCCTTTCCCCCTTTAATTTCTTAGGCCAATGTAAATATACACAAACGTCTTTATAAAGCGTCGACGGCGTTAAACCGCATTAATCTGCATTTGGAAAAATTAAAAACGTTCAAATCAAAATTTCTATGTACATATAATTATGGAAAATACAAGTTTTGTTAAACAATCAGGAAACTCTCCAGTTATGTTTATATTATGACAACTATTTAAATACAATATGTTACTTATGGATGTCGTTTCATTAAAACCTTTTATGTTCCTTGAAATCAATACTTTGTCAATATAGATAAAATATAGATACAAATCAAGAATAAAATAGAACGCGTGGATTTTTCTAAAACATCAAAAGAAATATATAGCCTTTTCACATTTTTGAAGACGATGTAGCTATTACAAAAAGGCAAAAAAAAAAAAAAAAAAAAAAAAAAAAAGGAGCGGGTGGTGTGGAGGATTTGATGGGGTTTTTGGGGTTGATTATGGATGATGTAAAAAGCAATTCGAAAATGTATATTGAGTTTTCGTGTTTTGCCTCAAACAGATTTTATGATCAGGAGTGAATTTTACAGAATCTTTTGAAATTTTGTACAAACAAAGCTAGCAAAAATGTAGGTCATTCCAGTCTCACATTTCAAATTGTTAAAATGTTATTGAACAGCCGGATGTTTGTTGTATCACCATCAGTTATTTTATATTTTTAACGGGAAATTGTGTTGTAAAAAAAACCCAGTTATATCCATGCAGTTTTAATCACACAATTCAATTGCTCGGTTCTTTCTATTAATCGCCGACCTATTTAAACATACTAATTGTTTTTTCTTTTAATTTTTAAATATGTCACTTCACATGTATTTCCATTTTTAATTTCTTTTGTACAAAAAAAAAAAATATCCTATAACCTTTATAACCTATATAAACCACTAAATATATGTTTTACATCAGAATAATGAAAGCGAAGAATTAGTGTGTGGGTCTTGATGGTGTTAACATTTATCTGTGTATTCCTTTTTTGTAAAGAAAGAGGGGAGGACAGGGGGGGGGGGGGGTAATTTTCTGTTATCATTCTGACTCTGTAAGTTTCTCTGAAAATTAGTTTACCCCTAGATTTATTTGTATTAAATTGTTCCTTTATTCGGTACATTTTTCATTTCTGCAATCAGTAAATCGTAACAGAAATCTATTTCCCCCTTTTTGGTGATACCTGTCGTATTATATACCAAGTACTAGTATTCATTTCGCTATGTTCAAACTATTTTGGTTTAAATAATTTTTCGAAGATATTCAAGAAGAGATCACGGCCGTTGGTCGAAAATGACATGTAAACACATTTCACCCCTTTTCTTGCAAAACTCAAATTTTTTTTTGGTTAAGTGCAAAATGAAGATATATGCTTTTAAAATTTAGCAAACACTTTCCCTATGGAATAAAAAAATTAACACGAAAACACTTGATTTGAGCGAACACATTTAAGAGTATAACGAATGAGAATAAAGGAAACGAGGCAAATATTGACCACCCTCATATGTCTGCGATGTTACTAACAGAGACGTTTCTATAGAACTTACACAACAATAATCATAGATAAATGAAATGTTACTAGGTCTCAATTGAACGTTTCGATCTCAACATCATCTTATCATAAAAAATGTTAATTTTGTAAATAGGTAAAAGGTATTTTCAGATACTTTTATTTATTGTTGTAAATATAGCACTCTATAGTAGATTTTCAGACAATTCAGTATGATGTTGTTTGTATATAACAAGTACTAAACAGATCGTAATTGACTACACGCTTTTTGTGTGAACAGTACCAAATTAGGCGCAGCAACATCATGGGAAATATTTTTTGTTTTTGTCAAGATACTGAATTAAATTTAAAAAAATGATTGTTGAGTTATTTTGGGGGTTTTCAGATCAAAATGGCTGTTTCAGTTAAAAATTGGTTTCCTAGTGAACTATGTTGTCTTCGTTCAACTATACGGATGGTTGATTTCGACAAAGATAACCTACACTGTCTGGACTAAAAAAAGTTAGAAGACGACAGCTTGTAGGTTTTGGTAGCATTCTTACACGTGACCTCACACGAATACATCTCGAACGAATAAGTAGGATCTTGTCAGTAGTGTTGTAGTTTTATGTTCACAAATGAACAGGCTACGACAGTGCATTTATATTCTGACTACCGAACCATTGTTTGATTGTTCCATCTATCTGAGGAAGTTCAGCTATTCGTTTTTCTTTAGACAAGTGGTTGTTAAAGAAAACGAAAATTTAAAACTAAAATTGATTAATTTTAACCTAAGCAATCTACAGCAGCAGAAGAAGAAAGAGAGTTCGAACTGTTTTTAAAAATTTAAAAACTTCATTCAAAATGCTTTTTGGGATATCATATATCAGACATTCAAATCAACTTCTATTTCTATTTTTAAATTTTTTCCACCAACCAATTTTCTATTAAACCTAACCACTAACCCCATACCACCAAAGCATTTCTTCTCATAACCATTTCACCAAAACTTTTCCACTAACCCATACCTCACAGAAACCTTAAGATGATTCCCATTTCAACAAATCCTCTCCACTAAAAGAGGGACGAAAGATACCAAAGGGACAGTCAAACTCATAAATCTAAAACAAACTGACAACGCCATGGCTAAAAATGAAAAAGCCAAACAAACAACAGCACACACGACACAACATAGAAAACTAAAGAATAAACAACAAAACCGTGTTCGCTAACAAAGAAATACATCGCTTATATAAAGGCTATTTATCTTTAATACTTTGTTTGTAAGTTTGCTTGTTTTTTTCTTTCATAAAATATCTCACATATTGCAATAAATTCACCTCTTTTTTTCCCTTTTTTATCAATCATGTACGTTTGAAATGAATGCTTAAACGGAAAAAAAACTTCCCATTGCTATGTATTTTTCATTATATTAAATCTAAATTGCTAACTACAATCTTCTTTGAATTGTATTAACAAGTAGAAAACAACCATTATTACTTTACCTTACTCCGTTTTTGATTGTTTTTGACATTTGATTTTAACATGTAGCATATTGATCGGTCAATATGTTTCATCCGAAGCGTTCAAAATTACATCTTAAATAATTTTGACGTATTTTGCCATTGTATATGTAATGTTGTGTGCATAAAAAGTGATGTAAGATTATGTAAATGGATAATTGTACATTTCACCTCAGCTTGGAATGAAAGGTACATGTTTTATAATGACGTCATACTTAATAATTTTCAATTTTTACAATTTAAGGGACAAATTACCATACGAGTATAAATGTACCGGTATATTCATTTCGTTTTACCGAGTGCATTGTTCGGTGCAATATAAGAACTTATTGTGTATATGACAAAGAAAGGGTTAATGTACAGCATTTGTTTGATGGCGAAAATATGTGTGAATCAAAATTTTATGCAAAGAGTAAAATTACAGACAGACAAACAGTAAATAATCTATGATTATTCTAATAAGGCACTCATTTGAACAAAAGCTAATAAGATTATAAGTATTATTGGTTCCTATTTGAACACCACAAATGATTTAATACTAAATAAACTCAAGAACAGATGTAGTATGTGGAATAAAAACAAGCACAATGATGAATTTGTTTTTAATTTGTGAATGAGTTCTATTCTGGCGCATTTGATTACACGTCGGTCGTTCTATTCAAAGTTTAAAACGTACACCAAATAACAGTTATAATTTTGCATATAAAGAGAATCTACAGTTTTAAATCATAGAAAATTTGTTAGTTTTTATAAGACTTCATGAATAGAAGAAAACTCTCTGGATTAGTAACCAAACCTGTGTGTATTTGTCATGGTGTTTTGATAAATTATGTTTTAATTTTGAACTGAAAAAATAATTCTTGACGGAAGAGATAGCTGAAACAGTTACACACCCTAGGGAATACAAACATAAAAAGAAGAAAACAAATGCAGATTTAGACAAACCATTTCTCAAGTGTTCTTGTGCCCACACTGATAAATTTGTCCACTCACCACTTAATAAAAATGCAAAACAAAACTGTGACGTGAAATGAGTATTGTACATTTTGAAAAAGCCTTATTCTACTTTTTAAAATTATACTTACGCCTACAATTCTTTTTTATCTATGATTTAGAATAATAAAAAAAACAACACTCGAAATTGTACTAAATACTCAAAAACATTTATTTAAACATGTTTGACCTGCGATCTTGATAACTTTGACATTCCAAATATATTTCTTTCAAAAGAAGAATCGACTGATATTTGCTCTTTACTTCGGATGTTGTCTCTTTGACATATTCTGAATTTCAATTTTCAAGAATTTTGTAGAATTAGGCTGAATAAACTGCATTTTTCATATTTTCTAGATATCAATGAAACCTACATTACAACTACTGCTATTGGTCCTATGGCATTCCGTATTATTATCAGTCTGTGATGTCATAACTGACCAGTATCCTGCTTTGGTTTCCGAATGTAGAGATCGTGACTCACAGAAGCAATATAAGTGTATACTGTCAAATCTTGACAAAGCAGATTGGTCACGTGACGATGCAGATGGTTTAAAACTGAGATTACGACAAGACTTTTACTGGCATCCAACAAAGAGGATACGGCGAGAATGTAGAGCACTTACAAGAGAAGAATTTAAAGAAATGGTCGATGCTATAAACGCTTTAAAGAAAGATAAAGTAAGCTGTTTAAAAAAAAAAACATTACTAAAAAGATTATGTGGAAATTTTCTTATTTTCTGTTCGAATAAGAAATATTTATGATATAAATGAATAATAAAATTCACCCTGTAACAAAAGAACAATTATCAAAATTAAATTTACATAAAGAATAACATATTAACCATATCTTGAAGAAATTGAATTAAATATATTAGGCAATCTACAAAAAAGTAAGTTTAGATATTTAAATACCAGTCCTATTTATCAAATATAAATAGTGACGACTATGTTTAATCTTATGTACTAAGAAAAGGGTCAGATTGTATTTTTTTTGTGATAGTTCAGTAAACAGAGTACTTTTTTAACTTGTACTTTTTTATAAGTAAGAAAATATGGAATGGTGATTTTTTATATATTTTAAAGTAAAGTAATTGACACATGAAAAGCCATTAAACATGTAAGTGCACCCTACTTCCTATTCAAAAAAAAAATAATACTATTGGTAGACTATATTTTACTAAGAACAAGGCAATCCAAAGTATACGTATTGCCTTGTAAAAAAACCTTAGTCTGACCGTGCAACATTGCAGCTATATCCTTACATCAGTTTCAGAGCATGTGTCCTTTATGTATTTTTAATCAAATACATTATAGACTTTTACTGTATTGTGGAATTGCTTACATTTGTAGTGCGTTATTGCCAATCTATTCATTTGAAGATGAAAATGAAAGACTATTGTTTATTAATGACCTCGATGAGTTATTAAAAAAATAAAGTGTTCAATATTAATTTTGCAAATAGGAACCGAATTACGACCTTTACTACTGATGCAGTGGTGAATAGCGTATAATGAATTCAATGCTATTTTTACCATTTATCGTAACAACACTGTAACCAAGACCATCTCATCAGTTTTGTTTTATCTGCTTTGTACAATTATTTTTTCTTCTATTAATCTTGTTAAATTGGTTTCATTTGTAGAGTATGTCTCCGAATGTGTATGACTACGTTGCTGATTACCATACAAACGAAGCAGTAAATTCGGTGCACTTCGGTTCCAACTTTTTTGGCTGGCATAAAATGTATATTCTAAAGTACGTATGTAAAAAATAGTACATTCGAAGACGGGAATGTATAGTGGAGATCACTTCTAACCTCTCGTTAGAACTGTCAAAATAATCTGTCATAAAACTGTTCTAACCTGTCCTAGAACAGTTCTAGGTAGAACTGACTAAATCAGTTCTAGGTAGAACTGACTAAATCAGTTCTAGGTATAACTGTCAGGATCAGTTCTAGGGTAGAACTGTCAGGATCAGTTCTAGGGTAGAACTGTCCAAATCAGTTCTAACCGTAGAACTGTCAGCAGAACTGACTACATCAGTCAGGACTGTAGAACAGTTCTAAATGACGTCACTGCAGTAAGGGCATCTTAGAATTTAGAAAAAAATAAGTTACAATTACTTTACTGTATAGCAGATTTTCTATATTTTTACTGATCAAACGTTACATGTACAAATATCGAAGCGGATAGAAGGGGTATCCGACTCATCGGAGAAATATTTTAAAATGATTGCATATAAACATCATGGTTTACTTTGCTTCGTTCCCGTTTTTAACAGTCTCTTCCTAAATATAACTCTGCATTTAATTCATGGAATTTTAGTCGTAATTTCTTTGATTGAATTTACATTCATGACTTAAGATTCTGTTTTGACAAATGTTCAACGGTGGATGAATTATGGGATATAAATGAAATACGTGTTGTATATACATGTACTTGTACATTTGCACCATCTCGTCAATTTACTTTTTTTAGACAGACTTATAACGATTATAAATGATATCTTGGAGTCTGGGACGTCAGAAAAATATACTTGATCTGAACATGAATGAAATATTTGCCTCTGGACGTTAGGCTACAAACAAAATCAATTATTCTTCAAAATATATTAACAGTATATTTTTCCAAGAAGAGAACTTCTCATACATGTACTTTTCATTTAAAAGTATATGAATCAGTCATGTGAGTGTTGGATGATGTCGTTAAATAGTTTCGTTAAAAAAAACCCACGAACCACTGACTTGAGTGACGGTTCATTATTATGGATACAGAGAGGAAATGATGGCAGGTGTGGCACTCAAAATTAATGTGGACAAACTTTTGTAGTCATGGTAGTCATTGTGTTCCAAAATTGGTGCCATCTTTATCATGAAATCCGGCCTGACATAGAAATATTATTGGTTTACAATGAGGCCGTATATATTTACATGCCCAATAAAGTGTAAATATGTTCAGTTTTGGTTGACACAGTTAAATAATTTTGTTAAAAAGACTTAGTCTGATATATCGAAACTACTGAGGTTCTGACAGATTTAATGAGAGGTTAGAAGTGATTTCCACTGTAGATTCAGCAAATAAACTCCTCATAGATACCATGATTGAAATTTTATACTTCGTCTACAAAAGACTCACCAGTGTCGCTCGAATAAATCATTGGTATTTTCTATCAGTCTTCTTCGTTACAAAATAGAGTCGGTCATAAAAAAATCCTCGAATTTCAATTATTGTTGATGTTATTTTTTTTTATGAATGAGTTAAGGGCTATTCTGTTGACTTCAGTTTCTGGACCCTCTTTTTTGGCCTCAATTGACATATTAGTATAAACACTGTTTACTGATGTCTCATTGACTTGTCTCATTTTGACATATTGAGAGGGGGTCATTAAGGTAAACAATTCTACTGTGTGTATTCATTTATCAACTTTTTGATATCGATGATATTTCAGATTTGAAGAGCTTCTACGAAAAGTCAACCCAAATGTAACATTGTGCTACTGGGATTCAAGATTAGACCATCATATGAAGGACCCTAAGAAATCCATGATGTTTACATCCGAGTTTTTTGGTGACGCTAGAGGTCCCATCCAAACAGGACCTTTTGCACGTTGGAAAACAATAAGAAATAAACCTCTCTTTCGAGACTTAGGAAGAGAAGGAAATCCAATATCTTATAAAGATATAAAAACTGTATTATCAAAAAAGCACCACGTCCAAATAACGAACCCGACATCGGATCCCAACAGTCAAGTCGAAATGATGCATAATATGGTCCATGCCTTCGTCGGTGGTCAAATGAATGATTTCAATACTAGTTCTCAAGATCCATTTTTCTGGATTCATCATGCTTTCATTGACGCCGTTTGGACCGTTTTTTGTCGGCAGTTACGTCATCGTAATATAGATCCACAAGATGATTACGTCATCGTCGATAATAAAATGCACAGACCCGAGAGATATATGGATCACTTATTTCCGATGAAGAATATAGATGGTTATAGCGATTACTTTGCCAATAACATATATTCATATGGTGATTTTGCAAAATGTCCTACTTGTTTAAACTCTCCATACCTAAAATGCGACTATGCATCAAACAAATGTGTAGGCATAGAGCTTCACGAACCACGTAGAAGAGTGGAGACGCCACCAGAAAGAATAAAAACAAACCATTTATCTACACCTCAAAATGATTTTACCGTACTGGCAGGAGATGATAAAAACTGGGTCTATATCCCAGTTAAAATTATTGTTCGGAATGCTCTCGAAAAATCCATTAAAAAAAATGTTATCGGTGGATGTGAATATTTAGGAGCCGGATATGATAATCTATGTTCAAAGTCTGTAGCCATAGTACAATCCAATGGAATAACGTACCACGGGACATATAGAAATTATATTGTAAACGATGCTTCTATTCCTCAGTGGGTATACGCATATGTGGGAGTTAAAGATCCAGGAACAGGGTCCAGCCAGGCGTTCATCAGTGTAACCGATAAAAACCACCAGCCATGTGATGCATTTTGTCTTGATCTAAAAGCGAAAAAGTATCGGTCATGCCCCGGAGTAATTTCCGTAACAAATAAGAAACCAAGGCTGTACTACAACACCCTTAAGGAAGCAGAGGAAAATGGATATCCATTTAATCCTTTAGAGGCGGATACACTTGATCTGCGAATTAAAATGGCGTTCCTTTGCTATTAAATCTGATGGAAGGCATCACTATTGTTTTATCTTACACTGAATTTCCTTTAAACATAAAGATAACCACCATTACTGTTAGATTGATGCAAGCGGGCATGATATTCAAATTTGTTATTAAAGCTATTGGGAAGGTTTTATTATATGTTTCCTTAATATTAATTGGCAAAGATTGAATGAAAAAATATCAAATACTAAATTTGTTGTCTAAAAACCATATTTAATTAACATGAGTATACTTAAAACACTTCATCACTTGAATATTTATCATCAAAAATTGTTTGAACGGTACTTTTGATTTGTATATTGTGTTATGCAAGCACATGTGACCGTTACCCTGTCAACACACCCTTGTTTGTTAAATTGCGATGTATCTTTTGAAACGATTGATGACATATGAACAACGCCTAATTGCTGTTGCTTCAAATCATACTGTAAGTTTAGATACATGCCATCAAAAACATAAATGCAATTATCACAGTGCTCGTTGTAAAATAGCATGTTCGACACGAGAGATCATTTGGTTCATACCTTGGGTCTCCCCAAACTAAAAGACTTTAAAACTGGAATTTGCTGCTTCTCCACCAAACACATCGCATTAATGAGTGAAATCAAATACTGGTCGGCTATGGATTGGAAACACATGTGTAGGTAGGGTGACACTTCTCCTTCAGAATACTGTTTGGTGTTATATTCCACGCATAACCATGTGTGCATATATAAGAAGATATAGTAAAAAAAATGATTGCTAATGAGGCAACTCTCCATCTAAGTCACAATTTTTAAACGAAAAACCATTATAGATAAAAGTACGGTCTTCAACACAGAGCTTTGGCTCGCATCGCACAGCAAGATATTAATGGTTTCAAAAAATTACTAGTGTAAACCATTCAAATGAGGAAACCAACGGTCTTAATCTATAGATACACAAACGAGATATGGGAAATATTTATGAACCATATCAACAAACGACAACAACTGAACATCAGATTCCTGACTTAGGATAGGTGCAAACAAATACAACGAGTTCATATATTCTTTGAGGTGTGAACGATATGAGTTTGAAAAGACATAAAAAATAATGTTTACGATTTATATATGAGTGACATAAACCGTATAATAATAAATACGTTTCAATGCACCCACCTTACAGTCAGCTAAATAATATACCTTTCAAGTGCCTAATATTTGTACGGTGAAATCCTTTAACAAATATAACAAATCACATGTTATAAAAGCATGCATAACGTACATATTATTCCAACATTTGTTTACATTTGACAGAAAATATACGCTATAGAAGAAACAAAATAAGAGGTTCCTAGCTTCGATCCCACCCCAGGTCAAACCAAATACATGTGTGTACTATAAAAAAAGGTAGTATATTTTACACCTTATTCGCTTGAAGAAGACGTAAATAAGTTATTAAACCTGTGCCTGATAAATTTGTCATTTTGAACAATGAAATATATGTTTAAACTAACCTTCTTCGCTAAGCATGTGAAAGTAAGGAAATTGAACACCATGCATTGTTTATTGCATACTTTTTTGATGAAGAAAAATATTGAATAAAAGACATTATAATTATTATAGTATTTGTGACTGTTCCAACTTAAATAAAGGCAACAGTAGTATACCGCTGTTCAAAACTCATAAATCCAGGGACAAAAAACAAAATCGGGGTAACAAACTAAAACCGAGGGAAAAAACTTGTTATTTTGAATATGAGAATACTTTGCATTTAGCAATTATATACGTAGGCATTTGTGTCAGTGAAAAAAAATTCCTATCTACCGTAAAATACCGCTATAGGATATTTTTTTCTGAGACAAGTGTTAAATACACTCTCAGTATATACTTAAATCTTGGGAGTATAAAAAGTTCTAGCAATTCACAATACATCACAATTAAAATAAACTACCTAAATATTGTTTATACCTAAGAACAAACAAGATAACTACTGTGAAGGTGTCAAAACCCAATTTCGACCAATAAGAGTCATACTTTGACAAAATATAGTACTTTTAATTCTGCTGTGTAATAAATATATATACCAAAACCTTTGCTTTGGTGAAACTTGTGCTGAAAGCTGTCTATATGGGCTATATCTAGCCAAAATGCATTACAATGGTTTTGCATTATATTTCAACTGAGGTAGATAACTAATAGAGCTACCATTTGATTTTTAGGGTGGGTGGGTGGGGTCTTGGAGGAGTAGTTTCGATAGACTACCTACGGAATGTCGCCAGTCACACATCTATTGACCATGCGACTGTCACATGACTGTAAATGTAGCTGATCACCTTAATTTAAAGAAAATATACATGCACGACATGTATAATAACAATAAAAATATGTATAGAAATTTTATATATAATTTTTATAATATCTATGAAGTTGAATTAAAGTTTAACGGAATTGTAAGTATGCTTTAGTTTATCACCTTGAACTATCAAGACTTGACTGTGTTTTTCTACAGCAGCTTGATAAAATTTCTGACCAGTTAAACAGTTTGCTTTGATGAGTGAGTAAAAAGTTGCCGGGGGTTTTATTAGCTTATATACATCGAAGATAGTGTGATTTTTTTTTTATTATTTTCTGTTCCTAATAAATTGTACAAAAACGGTATGTAATTTTCGTGAACCACGTCACGAGTAGAACATTCAGAAAATGTATGCAAAACAACAGATATCTCAAGTGTGAAGATTGTTCATAATCATAATACCCTTGACCGGCTTTACAAAATACCATATTTCTGAGGTTATCTCGGGTCCGCATTGTATTACTGTACATAGTTAGGTTACCTCATGTTACCTATTGGGCTATCCAGCCACCCCCTCCCCAACTCTTTTTGTGGGAAAACTTCGGCTTATTATATCGGGAATTAAAAAAAACTGTAGCGGGCCTATTAAGGCAGTCAGAAGTCCCACGCTTTACAAAAAGTTCTGAATCCGTCACTGGCACCATTCTAGCTACACGATCAGGTTACCTCAGGACGTTGCATTACCTGAACAGTCAGGTCATTTTAACAATTTAATTTTTCATGAAAATCCTATTTAATTTTACCATCCACCCCAGTCAACACGCACGCATAAGCTAAATGATCGGATAATAATCCAATCGCCTAGCAATTTGGTTAACATCTTTGGTATTTAGTCACATTAATATTTGGTATTAAGATTGATCAAAATAGGGAAATTTATTTTCGTGCGAATTGATCTATGACAAATTTTCCGGTTACATGAAGGCATTTATCACCTCAGGTCCTACATCAGCGGACCTTTTATCAACCTGCAGTGTGCAGTGGGCTACATGTACCGCATACATTCCCGGTTTGAGGGACCTTATTATTGTATTTATTGTTTAACTTTTTTCTGTGTTAAAAATGCATTCAATATTTGTTTCAGGATGTTAAGCAAACAATAACCAACCATTTACGAAACCAGAGATATATAATAACATAATGCATGATTATCAATTTATAGTCCATTCAATGACACCGACGGGTCACCTTAGCATTTCGGTAATGGTAGCGTATAAATAAATGCTCTAAAATTGATATTTGTTTAGTGTAATTATTTTAAACACAAGTGACAAACTTCGCTGGAAATATGATTAACTTTTCCAACCCAAATATCAAATTCTTTGAAATCAAAATACAGTATGCAATGTTACATTGTAATTTCAAGCGTGATATGAAAAAGTGGAGTTAATTTTCTGGAAGGAATGGTGAGGTTCCTCAAACGCGACCAATTTCAGTAATTTGCTACTATGAAATTTACTTCACTTCGGGCGAACCAAAGGAAAATAAAACATTTAGGGATGACATTTTTTTTATATTCACCTTTTCTAAGGGCCATCATTGATTTTGTATATTCTTTCAACAAACTTATACAAACCTTTAATTTAATTTCAATCTGCCAAGGTTTTTTTCTTCAAAAAAAATTGATGTTTATTCAATGATATTTGTTACTTATATATATATATAAGTAACAAATCATGATATATATATATGTCGCTCCTGCCAATTTTTGGAAAAACATCCAAATTAAACTATGACACGTGATTCCGTATTAGCCAATCAAGCAATTGATATTTAATGTAAGGTATAATAAACTGCCTAACAAATCAACATAACGATGTTAGAATAGATCTGATTGATATAATAGTACATATATATTCTATAACAATAATGTTAAACAATGGACAACGGGAAACAACTCAACAATTTCAACAAATGCAAAGACACTCGAATACAAATATACACATGGAAAAAAGTACTGCAACACCAAATTGAAATTGAAATTAAAAAAACACTCTTTATTTTTTTGTGATATAATTTGGTAAAATAGAACTAGTTAAATATTATTTAAGTATCACCTGAGTTTAATCAATAAATATCTACTCGATAAGTTTTTATCTGCACATGCAGCTACTGTACCCGTTAATAGCAAAACAGATGTTTTTATCCTCATTGTTTTCAACACTTTAAATAACCAAGTTTTTAAAGTTATGTGATTGACACTTTGTAATGGGTCCATGACAACTCTTAACTGCAGCAAGATGGCAGATTATCAGCATGAGAGAAGCAGGTATGTCGCGGTAACAACTGCACGTATTGTTGGTCATCACCATTCCACTATAAGTCGTTTTGAGAATAAAAAACAGGCAATAAACGATGTTAAAGAACTTCCGAGATAATGAAGACCCCCTATACCATTTGCTAGAGAAAATCAAGCATAATGAAGGTTGGTCAGAAGGAAATCCATTGCATAGAAGACAATCCTAAAAAGAGAGTTGTGGGCATACAGGAGCCTTTTAACAAGAACTGGTCGAGATCGACTCATCGCTACTGGTTATCGTGCGATAAGAACATTTCGGAGACATTTGCTTACGAACAGACACACAGTTTTCCGTATCCAATGTAGTGCAGAGCTCGCCAAAGTTGAAAATAAGCATCGTGGAGGAAAATCCATTGTTCCAATAGAATTCGGTTCATCTTCCTTTGCCCGATTGTAGCCCGGATTTGAACCATATCGAGCATATATGGGACACTATTGGGTGGAAAGTGCGCGAAAGGACACCCCAGTTCAAACACATCATGAAATAAACAATGCCCTTCATCAGAAATGGTTGCTGCTACCTTAGCAACAAATTAGTCGATTTATGGCAGGAATCAGAAGACGTTTAGATGAGGTTATCCGTTTGAATGGAGGCTGCGCACAAAGTACTAATTCTTTGCCGTATAACGATCAACCATGATGTCAACAGTCATCTGAAGATTAATTTTGAAATGTCTGACATTGTAGAGTTCGACTACAGTAAAAGTTGTAAAATGCATTTTTTTTGTACAAAAAACACTTCATTTTGTTATTAAAATTGTTGTTATATAAATCATTTTTTTTTTCAATTATTTTTTGTTCATTTCAATGCCAATGTTATCATAAACTATGTTTCAATAATATTATACAAATATTTTATTATATTTCATCCAAAAAAAGAGGGTGATTTTTCAAGTTTTAAAAAATCAAGGTGTTGCAATACTTTTTTCCATGTGTATATAATCGGAAACAACACTCACAAAAATCAGGTTGAAATAACAGGAGCAAACGGTAGGGTCAGCGATCGATTATCCTTAATTTTACGAGATCTAATAATATATTAAAAAAAAAAAACATAAAAAAGAATAATCATTGAAACAACACTTTCAGTAAATCATACATGAAATTTTTATATTTTTGTCAGAGGGTCAAAGTAAATACTTTGTAAAAATTTTAAGAAAATTAAACGAGCCAAACTAGTTTTAGCTCAGATGTTGGGTACCACCTTAATTATTCGGAACACAATAAGCTAAAAAAAATTACAGTAGCTCTTTTTCAAAAATTTGATTTTTAAAATATGGCGGGAAAAAGCTGACTCGGACTTAAACCTTATATTTGTTTTGGTATCATTTGGATTTCAAATCAAAATAAAAAATAAGAAAAATCTGCTTAAATTTTGGCGAATGACCCTTTATGAGCTATTAAGTCTTATATAAAAAAGATAAATGGGTGCAATGGGGCAGACTATTTTACATTGTATTGTAAAAAAAAGACACAATCAAACAAACAAAGAGAGAAAAAAAGACAAACAAACAAACAAAAAAAAAAAAAAAAAAAAAAAGCAAAACAATACAACACAAAACAAAACAAAACAAAACAAAACAAAAAAAGACAAAAACTCCGGATGTTGCCTATTTTATCAAAGTAATTTTAATGTTAATTTATTATTTCAGACCAAATTTAGTGCACATTTATCCTAAATAACATTATATCACATAGAAGTATTAAAAAGTGTTATCAAATTCAAATCTAGAAATATGTTGCTAGACCATGAATAAATTATTTTGCATTTATGATATCTATAACCAATTATCATTAACGTTTCAAAGACAGCTGTGCATCTTCGATATGGACTGTGTGTTTAAACGTAATATATTATTTTTTCTTTTTCCTTTGTTTTTTTAATTTGTAAGAAACGAAGTTTAATGACAGCAGCTGTAATGACTGGTAATTTTTGTGATACCTACTAGTATATTTCTTTAAGCAAAACTACAAACGGCAGTTTAAATTTCATGGTTCTTTTAACATTAAGGAGCAAATATTTTTGTTAGAAAAGTGGATATATGTCTTTGGGTAGGTTTTTATCTTAATATTTTAGTAAGTACGTGTATGTCATCATTCTGTTTAGTGAAATTGTTGTCTAAAAACTAAGGAATAATTGGAAACTGTAAGACAAATAATTCTGATCTGCTTGCATCGTTATTTATTTGATGTAAAATCAATATGTCATGGATACTATCAATAAGCTTCGTTATAAGTTTACAAAACAGTTATTATCACGAAGACTATTTTCCCATGATTTTATTATACAAAAAGGGTATATTGAGGAAATACTACTAATATCGCTTATTTGAGAAAATACTACCGTTTTTCCTATAAATACACAAACAAGGACTAAAATGCAACGCATAAAAGACGGAAAGGAGAAAGTGATAAATGCAGACGTCATCCAACGTGGCTATCCCATTTTGTTTCTCATGGTTCTTTTCTATAACTAACGAAAGTGCAGCGACCGTTATTACAAAACTCAAACATAATCACATGAATACTACATCAGCTTTCAAAAAATCTATGACGTTACGCACGGTGTTCGGTTTAGTAATGGTAACGTTAGTTGACGTCGTTTTTCAATTATTTCATCCTACTTCTGTACCAAACGTCAAAGATTTGCAGCTTTTTATAAAACGGCTTGCATTTTGAAGTTTAACTATTTATTTAAAAAAAAAACCAACATGATAACATGACTGATTACTACATGTAATATATATTTTTGACATCATATTCTTAACAAAATGAAAGTGTATATTTCAAATATTTGTCACTGCCCAAGCATGTCAATTGTTGCAAAATGCATTTATATATCCTCTATGATTCTCAGAATTCCGTCATCACAAGTATCTGGGACTAGGCATTTATATCGATTGGAAACAGCCAGTACCAAAGCTTTTTGTGCTTCAAGAGTATAAATGTTATTAAACCACCTTCATCTGGTTTTTTAACTACAGTTCGCGAATATAATTTCAGAGTCTTTTTATTCGTATTATCAACATCTTAAATATGTGTCTTTCAAGAAGATTATAATGAAAAATAATCCTTGTTCAGGTCAATCGCAGCAATAGCTACTATTTATCCTCTGTTTGCTTTATCTATAATTCTAGTTTCATCCTCAGATTTTAAAATGGAAAAGGCAGTTTAGAATTGTTGATTTTATTTAAAATTAAAAAGTGATCTACAATTCTTGAAATATATGAGTTATTTCAAACGCGTCTGTTTGTCGGATGCGTGGGAATGACCTTTAGTGTATACAACATATACAATCGTACTAGCAGACGCATCTATGTTACTAGAATCCAAAACGAAAGCTTCGGAATGTTTAAAGCTTGGGCTACATATATATATTCATCTGAAAATTTAGAGTAATATTTACATGTACATGAAAATCGCTGGATCATATCAAGAAAATCATGATTGAATCATGCTTTTAGAGCTGTCTATGCGGTATGGGCTATGCTCATTGTTGAAGGCCGTACGGTGACCTACAGTTGTTAATTTCTGTGTCACTTGGTTTAAAATGCAATTCTTTTGCATTAAACATACCTAATCTTTTGCATGATACTTTTATTTATCCGACGCTTTTACGATCAGCAAATGGCTTAAAAATTTTGATGGAAGTCAAATTTTCTTGTTGATTTAAATAATTATTCAAAAAAAATATCTTCCAAAATAATATCATTACACAGAACGTGTCAAATGCTAAAGACACGACATGCAACACTTTTAGTAAATGGGAAATACAATTATATATTATAACGTTACATTCACGTTCCGTGCAAAAATCGTTCAATTTGGACGTGGTAACATTTACGGGAGACACGGACAACTTGATAGAAATTGATGAAAAATTTTACGTGTCCTTAACCTTGAAGGCTTAACCGAATCTTTAAAAAATCACATTTCAGTAATAACATTTGTTTGCATAGTTCATTTGTCTGTCACAAATTTAAAATACCCTAAATTAGCATCGCACTCAAAAATCTTGAACAATAGCTCTATGGTAACATTTACGGGAGACACGGAAAATACTGAAAAAAAAAATGGGAGAAGCTATGTTAAAAATAAAAACATTTTTGTAAAATTCAATAAAATCACATTTTTATGTAGGGATGGCGAACCTTTCCAATTATTTATATGAAAATATTATAATATTGAAGTGTTAGCTTTCATTTTTGTGTACTCGAATTTTCAAACCTTACAGCTACATGTATATGGAATTTCGAAAATGGCTGCTAGATTGCGAACTGACAGGATATTTATCATGACCGTTTAACATAATCAATATGATCATATCATATCCCATCTGTACAAATTTTATCGAAATCCATTCAGTAGTTAGTATTTCTTCTTCGTTTATATTTGGATGGTTGGCGCTTGTTGTTACGTCTTACACGGCAAATACGGCAAATTATGAACACAAAACCATTGTTTAATCATATAATGAGACATAACATTAAATTTATTAAAATCAGGTTTTATTTAATTTCGATTCAAAGGAAAAATCAAGACAAGTTACTTTTCAATAATGCGTAGATTTTATTTGTTTTTGTCATACTTATTCATCAAGAATTGGTCAAATGATACATAGACCAAATGCCGTGCGTAACGTCTATCCGTTTATACAACAAGAGTTTTTGCATTTATTGTTTTGATTTTTACTTGTTTTTTTTTCCTTTTGTCGTATTCAACACAGATATTTTGAAGATCAGTATTTGTTCACCTGTTTGTTTGGTACGGTAAGATGCGGTCGATAACTTCGAAATACTTGCATCATTATGAAATTTCCCGTTTGTCGTAGGTGCGTTTTATTCTTACTCATTCAAGTATTCTAGGCCTGTTAGCTACTTTTTTACATTTTCTTTTGACCACAGATAACACAAACCTGATTGCATCTATTTGAACTATTCATTTCAGCTTGAAATGATTTTCATCCTGTTGCTCTTACTCATCTGTAAAGCATATGTAAATGTTGTTAAATGTGATGTCGTAAATTCTGGACTACCAGACGACCTTTCGATATGTCACGTGAAAAATAAAACCGCTCAGTATGAGTGCATTCAAGAGAAATTCAGTAACTCAGATTGGATTGCTGATGAGGGAAACGAGATTCACTTACGAATCAGGGAAGATTTTTATTGGCACCCTGTCAAACGTATCAGACGTGAATGCAGAGCTTTCCCAAAGGAGGAAAGAGAGGCCCTTTTTGCTGCGATTAATGCTTTAAAGCAAGATACAGTGAGTATAAATCATTGTCATTGGGTGTTTTTCCACCGAGTGTAAGCAATTCGACTATAATTTTTCTAATATTTTCTTGAAACTATAATTGAGAATGGAAATGGGGAATGTGTCAAAGAAACAACAACCTGACCATAGAACAGACAACAGCAGAAGGCCACCAACAGGTCTTCAATGGAGCGAGAAATTCTCGCGCTTCGAACCAGGATAAGATAGGAATGAAATCGAAACAAAAATTTTAAATATTTTGACCCTGTAGTGAGACAATATTTAGACCAAAAGACAGAAATTAACAACTACATGTCATCGTTTGGCCTTCAACAATGATCAAAACCCATATCATATGGTCAGCTGTAAAAATCCCCGAAATGACTAGTGTAAAACAATTCAAACGAAAAAACTAATTACCTAATTGATGAACCAAAAAATGAACGAATAACAAATCGGAAACGGGGCAATAAAAGACCACCACGAATTACATATTTTATACAGGAAAATACATACACATGTGGCGATGGGAGCCTAACCATCCCCTAACCTCGGACAGCTGTGTAACAGTTACAGTACAACATAAGAAGGAATAATAAACATCAGTTGAAAAAGGTTCAGTGTGCTGTTTGGGCCGTTTCATTGACGTTAATTTACATGTCTGCATTTGCACACTTGTCTTTGACGTAGAATGTGTCTATGTATGACCTGTATATCAGCATTTTTAATAATAAGACGCCCGCGAAATCGCGGTACAGTTTGTCAAGTGTTGAAACAAATAGTGTGGACAAAGCAGTAGTAATAAGGTGGACACAGTAAGGATTTCGACACGGTTCAGTCTATGGAAGAAGCGAATCGACAAAAACGTTTCTTGTATCAAAAGCTATATTGTCTAATATCAATTGTAAATATGCAGACATAACTTTTAAACGTATTGTTCAAATATAAGCAACAATTAAGTCTAAGTTTACATCCGAAAGTTAGCTAGAAGCAAAAGTTTAAGTCCGTGTAACATGTGTAGTGCTGTGTTTTTCTTATGTACACAAATAAACCTATGCTATTAATTCTAATATTAATGCGACACTTTTAAAATATGACAGCAGTGTTTTTTTATGTCAATATAATTATTAGTACTTATTAGTATTAATATTACACTGCTGTACCCATATTTGGACAATTTTACCTATTATGTCTGTTTTGTTCACGGATCGTTGTAAATATAATGGAAGTTGATGCGACTGTCATAAAAGTGAGAGGTTTAGCGCTATAAAACAAGGTTCAATTCACCATTTTCTACATTTGAAAATGCCTCTTCCAGGTCAGGAATTCTATATGAAAGTTGTTGTCTATTCGTTTGGTGTGTTTTATCATTTGATTTTGTCATTTGATTAGGGATTTTCCGTTTTGAATTTTTCTCGGCGTTCAGGATTTTTGTGATTTTACTTTTAAGTAGTATTCTATGTGAAGAAGCAGTTTTAAGGCCGTTGCTTAAATTCAAATTGTTTTTGGTAACATCTTTCAAATTTCTTAATTGGTTTTGGAAGCAATACTAATCAAATAAGGGTTTTGTAAACAATGTCGTAATTAAAAATAGCTAAGTATCAAAATTATTGTTCACATACATAAAATCCATTAAATTTCTTAATGATCGTATCGAAACAATATATAGCCGATATTCTCCCAACACACGCATGGAAGACTTTCTTTATTGGTAACAATGGAACTAACTTTTGTCAAAGATGAAACATACTGTCTTCGTTTAGATTGATTCGACAAAATCTGACCTGTACTTTTGAATCTCGTTTTTTATACACATTAGACCGTTGGTTTTCCTGTTTGAATGGTTTAACATTGGTAATTGTTTGAGCCTTATATAGCGTGTTGTTCGGTATGAGCCAATGCTTCGTGTTTAAGGCCGTACCTTGATCTATAATGTTTAATGTTTAACACATTGTTACTTTGATGGAAAGTTGTCTCATTCGAACTCATCTTATATCTATAAATCTTTAAAATTACCCTTAAATAACTGCTTTACAGTCCTCCAAAACCGTCTGACTACTTCATTGGTTCGCATTGCACATCTCCATTTTCAGTAATGAACCATATAACAACATTAAGAAATAACTGATACGATATGTTGAAATGAAGAAGTTTATTGGCAAGACTTTTGAAAATTGAAGTACTGAAGTACTGAACACCGGATAATCGCAAGAATCAGTATACTCTGGTTTGTTGTTATATATTAATGTATATTGATATTTGTATATACCAGTTACATGTATATATAATTTTCATCCATTCATCATTATATTGTACTATTGTAATAATATAGCAGTGCAAGTACATGATGGACACTTTCAATCGATTAGATTTTAGTAGGCATTCATATTTTCCCGCAAAACGTTCTTGGGATATTCTTCCGTGTTTGTTAACATAATTTGTCTGTACATGTGCGTAGATATTAATTATCTTTTTGATTATATATTTCTACCGACAAAACAGAGTTAACATATGATTTATTTGTGTTCTAAAAACATTTTTTTTTATGAGTATTCATTGAAGAAATGAAGTTATAACAAGCTATAAGGATTGTTATTTTACACTCCGCGTATTTATACGATCAGTTACCAGTCAAAAACGAAAGTCAAATCTCTGTGGCAACAATTATTATACATCGAAATGCCCTCACGGTCATCGCGATGTAAAAGATCATTAAAGCGGCGAGCTGATAATGTGTATAGAGATATCGATTTGCGAATGGTAAAAATCTTTGATATCCAACAAGTAACTGTTCCTTCTAAATACTTTTTTTCTTGTTAATCATGAATAAATAATTCTTCTGTTTGACAAGATTTTTCATTCGTATTATCTGAAGTTTTTAATTTAAAGTCTGAGGCTGCTCAGTTGGTATCTTCAAATTTCGGGACATCAGCATTTGAACATTTTTCTTTGTTTGGGATATTTATTTTACCATTTGAATATTCATTATCAAGAGTAATTTGGAACCGTATTGGATTCGATTGTTTTAATGAATGTTTTTTTTCCTTCCCTGTAATGATATTTTTTGTCTATTTCGATGTTACCCATGTGAATAGGCTATATCAGTGTGACCTATATTAGAATTTAATAGGTCGGTAGACTATTTACAGTAGCCGCATTTAAATTCCGCTATATATTGCATCATCACTTCAAATAGAATTAGTCTGTAAATCCATATGATCGAAAACAATGGATTAATCAGGTTGTTAACACTGTCAACTATTAATAGTGTCAAGCAAAATTTTCCAAATGATTAGTTCATGTAAGTGTTAATTTTGTTACAGGTACTAAATTTTTAGTGATATTGGGCCTCAAACATTAAACCGGTCATGAACTATGCTTGTGAACAGTTTGCGGTTTTCTTGACATGCATTGTGACGTGTTATCGTATTCATTCTATATGAGAAAACTATCGCAGTTATATTAGAAAAATATTGCATTCCCTAAATTTTTGATATTAAAATCACATCGCTATTATATAAGACACATACCGCATTGATATAATAAAATATAGCAGTATCTTTGACTTATAGGTGATTTTGGCTTAGAAAAATATTGAATTCATCTCATTTGCCCTAGTGAATTGTTTTTCCTTTCAGAGTCTTTCACCAAATGTTTATGACAATTTTGCTAACATGCACACCAAGCGTATGATATATTCTGTCCACTATGGTCCAAACTTCCCTGGATGGCACAGATTTTTCATTTTGAAGTAAGTCAAAGCAGTTATAAGTATTATGTCAATATAAGTTAATTGATAATAGTGTAAGCTCTGATTTTTGTTTTAATTAAATGTGTCAACTCGAAAGTAATTCAGAATTGAAAGCTTCTTTTTGTAAATTCCTTGGGGTGTAAAACCGTTGACAAAAGAGCATTTTGTAACCGTGCTTCATTCTTATAATGTGCGCACGGTCAGCAATTTTACAAATTTACGAAAGTTTTATGAAATTACTAAAAGAAGCATCCAAAAGATATAATGACCTTTTTCGTTAGACGCAATATTGCTGTTAGCCAATAGAATAATGTATCATAATAAATTGTACATCTAATGTAGTTAATTAAAAATATACAGTACGGTACCTTTTATCCAGTATCGCAACGGACCACTTACATACATAGAATAGAATAAAATAGAATATTTTAATATTAAAGTGCAACCTGAATTATAACAAAAATTACATTCACATATACAAGTAATTTTCAGCCAGCCAAATAGGCTTATGATGCACTGTACAATTGTGTATCATTATTAAAAATAAAATAAATAATTAAATATAGTTCAAATTTACACGCAAATTAAAGCAAGGCACGTTAACAGTTGATTCTAGATTGTCTGATGGTAAAACAGTTCAAAATAAAGTTAGAAACAAGCTTGCTGTAATTACAAAATAAATGTTTTAATTTGATGTTTGCTGGTAGCGTAGTTAAGTCTATGTTGTACTTATCTCGGATATCATCAAATAATTTACATACATAAACAATGTAGGACAAACGTTCCTTATTTCTTATTTGTATGAAATTAAAGATTTTATTACACATCTCACTATTTTAGGTTGCGATCTAGAGATGTAAGAGAGATGTAATGTTTTCAATGATCTTACAAACCAACAATTAAGAAAAATAAGTCAAAAGAAAAATACCCAAAAATATTGAACCCCGAGGAAAATTCAAATAGGAAAGTCCCTAATCAAATGGCAAAATCAAAAATTCCAACACATCAAATGAATGGTTAACAACTGTCATATTCATGACTTGGTACAGGCATTTACTATAAATAAAATGTACAGTTCAAATTTGATATAAATATCTCATTTAATTACCAATGGGGACATTGTAGTACGGAAAGATTTTTTTTAGATATTATTGCCGTGGTGGTAAGACACACTATGCTTGTTGTTTGTCTAATTAAAGTTTTACGTCCGATGGCAAACAATGGGAATGGGGAATGTACCAAAGAGACAACAATCCGACGATAGATCATAAAACAGCCGAAGGCCACCAAAGATCTTCAACACAGCGAGAAAATTCCGAACTCGGAGGCGGGCTTCAGCTGGCCTCTAAATAAAAATGCGTACTATTTCAGTGAAAATGAACGTCATATTAAACTCCAAAACATATGAATGAACTGAAATTGTAATCATACAACACTTACATGTCCTACTTTTGTAAAGGTGCAAAAATTCAAATTCGTCAATTGACTCTAAATGGTACTTTGAGTTTTTTAATATACTATTAAAGTATAAAAGTTTGGTAGACAATACTTTTTTTTTTAAATTTCATCTTTTTTTCATATTATTTCAATGTTTTGAAAGTAATTACCGATGATGATACACAGTATTTTGTGCTAGAATATCAATTCAACAGTTCATCAATCAGAGGAGTATTGACAAGTAAATTCAATTAGTTGCATATGCGAATAAAATAGAGGCGAAAGTTGCCAAATTGACTTTGAAATTCATAAAAAAAGTCGAAAATTAACTGACAATGCCAAGGTCAAAAAGAAAATAACTGAAAGACTACAACAATCTGCAGAACAAAACATTGAAAACTAAAGACTAATGAGGGACATAGCAAAAATTACACAAGGGCATGATGACGCGTAATGACGAAAATTTAAAAACAGTAAAATCCAAAGTTTTTTTTCTCTTTCTGACAGTGCACTACATTTTGTATTTGTTTATTGTTTTTTTTTTTTTCAGATTTGAAGAATTACTTAGGAAAGTTAACCCTAATATTACTTTGTGTTATTGGCAAAGTTCATTAGACGCAATAGGAGGAATCGCGAGAAAATCAAGAATGTTTACTGAAGACTTCATGGGAAACGGAAATGGAAAAGTAATCAACGGACCGTTTGCCAACTGGAAAACAATCCTGAAAAAACCCTTGGTTCGACATTTTGGCAATGACGGTGATCTAATATATCCGTATCAAATTAGAAATATTTTGAAAAAACAAAGCCATCGTCAAATAGTACACCCAACGGCTGACAGGGGAACGAACCTTGAGGCAATACACAATAATGTTCATTCTTTTATCGGAGGACAAATGAATAATTTTGAAACGAGTTCTCAGGAACCATTTTTCTGGATTCATCATCCTTTTATCGACTCCATTTGGGAATTATTTTGCACACAATTAAAGAATCGCAACAAACACCCGCAAGACGATTTCGTCATATCTAAAAGTAAAATGCACAAGCCGTATGACCACATGGATCGATTTTTTCCATTGAGACAAATTGATGGGTATAGTGAATACTTTACAAAGCATATTTATGAATACGAAAAATACCCGGCATGCCCTGAATGTTCAAATTCTCCATATCTAGAATGTGATACCAAACATAATAGATGTCGAGCCATTCCGGTAGGGAAAAAACTAAGAAAAGTTGAAAATCAACAAAAATGGATAGAAACAAATCATTTATCTTCACCACAGCATGACATTTCAGTGATGTCAAACAACGGAACAATGGACGACTGGGTATTTGTTCCAATCAAAATAATCTATCAAAATGCTATTAATAGAAATATTAGATACCCTTACATAACTGGATGTGAATACCAAGATAACAGTACAGATCTATGCGAACAAACCGTTGCTATTGTCCAATCCAATGGAATAACATATCGAGGGAGCTATAAAAATTACATTGTAAATGATGTAGGTATTCCTATGTGGAGTTACGCTTTTGTTGGTGTAAGGAATCCAAAGCTCGGTACAAGTCGGGCATTTGTTAGCGTTACGGACAAAAAGGGGGAACCGTGTCTTCCTTACTTTTTATCTGACGGGGACAGTAAATACAAATCTTTTTCAGGAAGCATATCAGTAACTGATGCTGATCCTAAGATTTACGTCAATTCCGTAGGCCAAAAAGAGTTGATAGACTTTGCATTTGATCCACTTGCAACAGATTCACTAGATGAGCGCATCAAGATGTTATTTCGTTGCTATTGAACCTGTATAAATACTGGTGTATGTTACACCGATCTTTTATTATTAAAATTATAGATGGATTAATGAAAATTACATTTTAAGAATTTTGTGCGTTAGTAGCGCTTTTCTGGATCCTTCATCAGATCTAAGAAATGCTTAACCTCATTAATTGAAAATCATGGATGTATAAATACAAAGCAACCTTACAAGCTCTATGTTTGACATGTTTATCCGCATGTTTTCTAATGTCCTAAGTCAGGAGTCTCTGTCCTTTTTTAGTCTTTAATGCTTTTGATTATTTTGTAGTTCATTTGTGAGTTTAGTTTGTTGCCTCTTTTACACAGTACCCATTTCTATTCTTAATACCTAGACAGACGGACAGAAATATCAGTCGGTTAAGCACTACATATGCTGAAGTGTCTAATAGCTTTTTCCAATAAACGCTATGAAGAAAGATGAAAGATAACAAAGGGACATTTAAAACTCATCAGTATCAGTCGAAAGTAAACTGACAAGGCCTTGGCTAAAAACGAAAAAAGCCAACAGACTAACACCAATACCCAAACCAAAACAAGTACAACTAATGACTTTTCAACAAAACCCAACAATAAAGTAATTAAAAGTATCTATTCAATGTACATTTCTCAGATATATAAGTTTAGCTTTAGAAAGTAACGTTAACACACGTATATGAGCATTAAATGGAAGTTTAGAAATTTTTATTCATGAAAGAACTTAATCATATTTTATCAGTGTCACAATATGGTATTTTATTTTGACTTTTAACAGAAAGTTGATTTTCCTTCACATAAGATAAAACAAGGAAGCATAGCTAAAATCTGCTTTTTTTGCTCCTCAAGACAACAAAATTACAACAGACTAGAACACACCCGTGATATCGCGGGTCCGTGACTGATAGATAACTATGCGTATGTCTTATTTTAGTATTGGTATTGTCATCTGATAAAGTCATGCCGACTATAACATGTATAAGGTGCACAGTTTTCTCTGCTTTCAAAATCTTTCTGTTTGAACCCGTCGACCTGGAACCAATCAATTATTAGTAATATTAACAATTTGAAAAACAAAAGGGCCTGGAATGGAGTATTTTTTACTCAACAGTATACAGCAAAATTCTAAATACACGGTTTGGTGGTGCGCCTGTCAGATGCGGAACGTACAGATAAGGTAATAGGTAACAGGTGAATATACTATTGGTATCGGTGTCGGACTCGATCCGGAAGTTCTTAATTATTGGCAATATTAATTACGTGGAAAACAAATGGGCCTAGAGTGGTGTAATTTTTAATCAACACCATTGTACTATATTAGTTATATATAAAGTTGAATTCTTTGATTCATCGTTTTTACGTGATGACGGCTGACAAATTGGACCTCGTAATTTTAGTATTATAGATACATGTAGTACTTTAAGTTCTGTTACCTGCAAATAATGAAAATATGATTTTTTCAAATAATTCCTGCCCGGTAAATTCTTCCTTATTAAAAATATAAATAGCCAGAACAATGCAAACTTAGGTGATATAATTTCCTAAGTTACACATTAAAATACAACACAATTAATCACAAAACCTTATACTGCTACAGTCTATGAATTCATTAATGACGGTTAGGATTTTGGTACATCTTCAATCAATCAATAGAATTCTAAACTTGTACAGAAATTATCATTTTATTATTTTTACCAAGAAAAATAATTATACTTATTAAATATAATAAAAGAAGATGACTTGTGGTATATATTTGAACTTACAGAAAATTAGCTAATAGAAAGCGAAGGAATTTTTATTTGATTAAAATCAAAGTTGCAAATGACCATAGCATTATTTTACCTGGGGAAAAGTGAAAATGTATGTCTCAAACAGGTTTTCATACTAAGCAAAGTTGCAATATAAACTCTAAAATATTAAATCTATACTATTAAACGAGAAGACCTCATTTTGGGTGTTGCTTCTCTTCTTTCCACAATAAATTAATTATCATGCCTCTGTGTCCTTTAGGTATAGTGCATAATCGCATTTGTCATCCATTCATTTGATTATTCAAATTGAGTTAATTAGGGAGAAAAACGAGAAAAAAGGCGTCCGGATATGTTTCCGTCATTGGACGAAATTTTAAGTCAGATTAGACTTCCGGTTTGCGTTTTTAACATACATATACTACGAATATAGGAACTTTTTCGGGACGTTGGGATCGGGTGTTTTTAAGCTCGGAATTTCGGGATGTTGGGATATTTAATTATTATTAAATTCGGGACCTCGGGATTTCATGTTTTTAAGCCCGGGATATCAGGATCGGGACCCCTCCGACCCCCCCCCCCGCCCCTTTATGAATGTTTATAATATACAGATAAGCGCTAAAATTATTCATGTGTTATTAAAATTAATAGAGAACAAAGCAAAAAAATAGGTATTTTTGGGGAAAAAGGAGGAGCCGGGCTAGAAAAACAATTATCCTGTCCCAAAGTACCTATGACTTTTTATACCTTTTCTGAAATTCTCCCGTCATTAAATCTTTTACAAAAAATCATTGATTACAAAAAAAAGAAGATGTGGTATGATTGCCAATGAGACAACTCTCCACAACAGACCAAAATGACACCGAAATTAACAACTGTAGGTCACCTTACGGCCTTCAACAATGAGCAAAGCCCATACCGCATAGTCAGATATAAAAGGCTCCGAAATGACAATGTAAACAATTCAAACGAGAAAACTAACGGCCTTAATTATGTACAAAAAATGAACGAAAAACAAATATGTAACACATAAACAAACAACAACCACTGACTTACAGGCTCCTGGCTTGAATGTTCATAATATACTAAATGTATGTTCATAATAAAATTAATAGAAAAAAAAATGGGAATTATGGAAATATAAGAGGGGGGATAAAAATTCTCAAGTCATTAAAACAAAATTCTTCCTACAACACTTTACATACTTTCAACCACGCTCTGAAAGCCCGCGATTTCGCGGGTGTGTTCTAGTATATCTAAAAATAGTACACGTGCTATGTATACAATAAACATCTTTCATCTGAAAGTAACGTACATATTGGTCTGCCAGCATATATATGATGACCATTTATCAGCCTTGTTGTTATAAACAGCATCCATTAATATACCCTTAGAAGAGAAAAACAACTCTAGACATACGCAAGGTATAGGCAAAAGTTCTCATAAAATGAAAGGGAAAGGAATTATTAAATGATAGTACTGGTGTTATTATGAAAAGAAATTAACGGTGAACATTTCACGAACGGAAAGTGAAAGTACTAAATAAATGAAAATACAAATGTAAAAAAAGAAATAGAAAAAAAAGGATAATGTTTACAAATAATAAAAAGTAAAATCACAAAAATACTGAACTTAGAGGAAAATCAATTCGGAAAGTCCATAATCACATGGCAAAATCAAATAACAAAACGCATCAAAAACGAATGGACAAGAACTGTCATATTCCTGACTTGGTACAGGCATTTTCAAATGTAGAAAACGGTGGATTAAACCTGGTTTTATAGCGCTAACCCTCTCACTTTGATGACAATAAATGAGTTAAACAGCACATTGCTCATATTTCTAAATAGTTTAATATTTAATATAATTAATCTCCTCTCTGTACTCATCTGCATATATTGGTCCGTCGTTTAGCATATTTTCTCAAAATAAACATAACAAAAATATTCATAGTAAAATAAACCCTGACCAAATGAAATAGCAACTGGAAATTTATTTGTAGTTTGTGAATTAATTTTCAAAACATGTTAAAGAAGTTGAAAATTTTGACAGGGACGAATTTAAGTAAGGGTAAGCATTTAGTAAAATAATATAGCAAAAATGTTAACCAGTGGCGGATCCAGAAATTTTCATAAGTGGGGGCCCACTGACTGACCTAAGAGGGGGCCCGCTCCAGTCACGCTTCAGTGATTCCCTATATAAGCAACCAAATTTTTTCCCAAAAAGGGGGGGCCCGGGCCCCCTGGGCCCCCCCCCCCCTAAATCCGCCTCTGTTAACACAAGGAAACATGCAAAGTCACACAAAGGCGATAAACAAGAGATGTGCATAAGGAAACAAATTTCAAAAAAAAATCCCAAAATAATTCGTCTCATTTCCTCCTGTTAACTTTATAAAACTCCATATTCGTTTCCCCGTTTATTAGCTGTCATCTGAGTGTTCCATTATTTGCAATTTCATAGTCTCTTGACATATCTGTCATGTCTTGTCAAAAAACTTAATCAAGTGTAAAATTATAACCGCGCTGAAGTACGTCCATTATTCATAGTTCGCGGTAAAATTATAACAGAAACAATATCGGTAATGCAATGACAACAGAAACAGAAACACACAGCAAAGTTATTTTGAAGTAAAAGACACACCAACGGTAAGAAGTTTTAACAATTTCAAGTCATATGAAACCTTAAATTTAAAAAAAAATGATGCATATATATGTTTTTTTTTTTATAACAAAATGGATATTTTTCATTATTATAATGATGTTCATATACTTTTTCCTGAATTTTTTTTTTAATTTGTCCACATTGAGAAGAAGTTTACTTTTTGTTAATTGCTTGCTTCCAGGAAGCAATTCGCCGACATATTTTCCGTATGCAAGTAACCTTAGCGTGACACTTTTCGTAAAAATCCGGTGATCGCAATAAGCATGGATCTGTCACTGAACTAAGCTTTTATCTGATTGTACATGTTATACACGTGCTCAATGTCCATGCTTCCTTGTTGATTGTTTACTAAAAAGTGACACTCAGTAAAATACTGCTTCAAAACACGACAATAAATGAACTGCAATATTTTCACATCATAACAGACAGAGACAAAAAAAAAATGACGATTATACGATATGTTTGCGTAAAAAATGATAAAATCGTACACAGAAGATTAACTTAAAGTTTAACTTTATGATATGTACATGCATTGGTTCAAGAATTGGATAACCATTATTTTTCACCAGTCACTCATTTCATATGACTTTAAGTAGAGTGGACTTTCACAAACTTTCAGAAATAATTTTTTTTTCGTGAAATAATGAGGGTCTGACTAAGCGAAAGTACCACCTACTGGGACATTACACGGATATCTGGCATTTAGCAATCGTTTTTAATGTTTTAAAAAAAACCAGGAGACATCTTGACTCATTGATTTTGACAGGCAATGAGGAAGGAACACGATATTCCAATTTACAGAAAATTAATACTGCAGTCCCACTAGGCCACGATCGCACTACAATCTGTGAAAAAAATGCAAATTTTGATGATCGTAGTATCAGGGTCGGGGTGAGGTCATCAAGATCGTGAAGAGCGTGGCCAACTTTGAACATGTTAAAAACAATCGTGATGCGGTCGCGGCGAAATCAGGTCGTAGTAGAAGCGTAGTGAGAGCACTCTAAGATCGTAGTAAGATCGCAAATTTAAGGTCGCTGTACAATCGTAGCGAGAGCGTAGCGAAAGCGTGATTCTATTCAGAGAGATTGCGCTACTATCTCGCAGCGACGTTATCACGACCTCACTACGACCATCACGTTCTCACCGCAACCCAACTACGCTTCCAGTACGACTATACCACGCTGTTCACGACCATAGTACGATTCTAGCACGCCCTTGCCATCCTCATCACGCTCTTAAAACGACCTGACTACGTTCACACTACGACCATCATTCTCATTGTCATTTTTACATAAAATATATAAAAAAGCTCCCTAGATTTTGTTTGTCTGAATGTAATTATCCATTTGCTCTAACGGCTCAACCATGCCTCTCTTTTTTATATAGATTAGACCGTTGGTTTTCCCGTTTAAATGGTTTTACACTAGTAATTTCTGGGGCGTGCTGTTCGGTTTGAGGCTCCATGTTGAAGGTTGTACCTTAGCCTATAATGGTTTACTTTTATAAATTGTTACTTGGATGGAGAGTTGTCTCATTGGCACTCTTACCACATTTTCTTATATCTACTGACACATCTGTGTCATCTCTGCTAACGTTCACTAAAATATCGTCTTTTGAGCTTTATAGACCAGCAATAGGTTACAATTTAGGGTTGGATTGGCCGGTCCGACATCTCTGCTTGATCAGGATTCGTTACTTTGCTGTCTGCCTCTACATCAACCCCTACCACTACGCCAACGTGTTCTAGTAGCTTTTGTGGCATGAATGTATTATTTCCGAGAAATCTACGTAATAATCGGAAATAGAAGGAATGGAACTGTAATGATATGGAACACGATGTAAGATCGCGGTATGAATGTAGTATAATCGTGGTAAGAACGTGCTATAATTGCAGTAACTAAGATCGTGTTGCAATCGGATAACTCGAGGTATGGTCGTAGTGAGAACGTGGAGAGCGTATAAAGATCTTGATAAGCGTAGTGAGGTCGCAGAATAAGCGTGGTGAGAACACAATACAATCGTAGCGGGATCGTTGTAGAACCGCAATTAGGACGTAGTAGCATCGTGAAAGCAACGAAAATTTACATTTTCATGCCGCTCATACCGCGACCTCACCATGATCTAAATTTATTTTAGATCGCGGTGAGCGGGGTACGATCGTGGTCTAGTGGGACTGGGGCTTAACCAAAATAAAGTCCAGCAAATATGTCTTTTGTTTAATATAAAAGTTGCAAAAGACCAAACAATTATTCATATACACATGTATGTTTTTTCATAGAGAATAGTTGAACTGTATGTCCCTGATAGATTGTCATACTTATAAATTTCATTTGATAAGTTTGTACAATGAACTCTAAAATATCAATTACATCATAAATGAAATCTTAAGGTGAAGGTGTAAGTTCTCATACAATTAAAATGAAAGTTAGAATAAAATTATTGTAATGGTAATTATGAAATGATTTTAAGTATAGGTAAATTTAGCACGAGTGGAAAGTGAAAGAAGCTATAAATCGAAAAATAAAACAAACAATTGTAAACTTAGATTTTAAGTCTTCAAATAATACAAGGAGTGAAACAGCACATTGATCATGTTTCTTTATTCCTGAAATTTTTTATTATCTTTATTTTTTTTTCGTGTAATCCTCATCGATACCCTCAACTATAGCATGTATAGGTCAGTTGTCCATTTTTTCCCCGAATAAACATCTGTACAAAAGAAAATATCACAGGTCAAATAAATCATGAACCGGTAGAATACAAAATATAAACTTGAAACTTATTTTTAGGTTGTGAATATATTTTATTATCTGAAAAATATAACAGGGAAGTTTGTTTTTTTAAAGTTATAAGGTTAGAATGTTGTAAAATATTCTAACAACAATGTTATAATTAATTCGATCACGAACACATGCTAAGTCACACAAAAGAGATAAAAAAAAAAGATTTTTACATCAGAAAACAATAATACAATAATCCCTAAAAAGATTTTTTAAAATGTCCTTCTTTAGACGAAAAAACACTGCATTTTTGTTTTCAGGTTATTATTTGTTATTCAAATTTTCCGTCGGTGTAAAATTTTCCGTGTTTCACAGTAACTTTATAAATCTGTCATCTATGATTTAAAAATATTTAATCAAGTGTAAATTTATCACAGACAAAATGTCGGTAGTTCGATGATAAAGGAAGCAGAAAACAAAAACCAAATAAAGACAATGAAAAATGAAAAGTTATTTTCAATGTAAAATAAACATTTCAAGGTAAGAAAATTTAACTAATTGGGTTCAGGTTTTCTATGGGTAGGGTTTAGTTTCACAAACTTTCAGAAATATTGTTAAGCAAAATATTTTCATGATTATGTAACATTTGCGGTGCTACTTCGGCTGTCATAAATGCAACCCCCCCCTCCCCCCCAAAAAAAACCCCACCACAAACACTTTCAAAACAATCAACAAAGCCAGTCTACTCAAACTCAAAATCAATTTAAAGCCAGTGCCAAAGTCCAAAATAAAAGAAAGCGGCACTTCCTAAGAACAGAACAGTATTCTTACGGCAATGGAAAAGGTATAAAAAAAAATACGCGACGTAATTTAACTTTAAGGTAAGGTACAGCAGTGTTATATATGCATCTAATTATTAGTAGGGCAGCATCACGCCAGGTGAAGATATTCTGACTACCATTATTTGAACACACATTTGTATATGAAATACAACGAGTACTTTTATAATGTACACGTAGTATCGTGGTAAAATTACATTCGTATACACCAATCTGTGAATCTCGGTTATTTCTTAGAATAAAGCACACAATGTTTCAAAATATCTACGCCTTAGTGGCCATTAACCTAAAGACATTTTTTGCGAGGCATGCTACGATGAACAAACAATAGTTCATAAAGATATAGGTCATTTAATATGGGATTTACATTTTGATTTGTAGATTGCAGGCTGAAAATGACGGGATTATCCATAAAAACTAGCGAATCGTTAAATTTTTACAAATATATTTGCCAGAAGATTGGATCTGAAGAGGTCGTGAAAATTAGGAGGTTGGCTTTTGTTATTTATGACATTGGACACCGTTTCATAATAATGACTAGTGGAAGTAAAGGTGAAGGACTCAATTTAAACGGCAGTGATACAGATTTTATGTTTTTTGATCGATGCGGTCGAGTGTATGAATCAGAAGCAGAAGTTGTTATTGAAGGCACAAGACTACCGTTCATTATGAATACTGAGGACACACCACCATGTTTTACACAATTGTATCTTCTAACTCATCATCAAAATCAAACACTTGTCAGAGTTTCTGTGTCACTCATGAACATGTTAGATAAGAATCATCTGGGATATGCGTTTTCAAGTGAACTGTTTAGACTAACACAATTGTCACATGTGTCATGTGCAGCATTGTCCTCAAAAATTCATGGTCCATGTATATCAGATGAATATGATCAACATGATTTTGCCTATTGTCTAAAATGCGACACATGGATAACTCAAGCGAAACCATGGACTAGAAGACCTCGCACAGCATGGCCTTCACCTGAACTTATTTCCAAAATAATATCTTGTGGTGTCTTATTTGTTCCAATTGGCTGCAAAGGATCCATAAATGAAAACCTTGAATGGCGAATTTCATTTTCTGTAGGCGAAAAATTTCTTATATTTTCCTTCAGCCATACACAACTATTATGTTATGCTATGTTAAAACTCTTACTGAAAGAAATAATAGAGAAATATGGGGATTTGAAAGGTTTGTTGTGTTCATATTTCTTAAAAACACTTATGTTTTGGATTTTAGAAGAAACAGAGCCATATTCATGGAGACCAGATAATTTGATACCATGTTTTATGGCATGTCTGCAATGACTCCTCTACTGTGTAAAATACTCAATATTGTCACATTATTTTATTCCTGATAATAATTTATTCCTTCTACGGTTTAATACTTTAAACAAAGAAGCATTGACCACTTTACTCAAAAATGTATACGGACACGGAATTCATTGTTTTTCATTTTCTGAGACCCTACAAGATTATCAAAGCCAGTGCTACAAAATCACAGAATCATTTATAAGCGAAAACAATAGATTTTTACAACATTTCATGCCTTCATATTGTACTATTCTTAATTATGGTAGAGTTGAAAGCTTGTCAAGACTGCTGTATAATTTTCTTCATCATTCTAGAACTCGGGTATTGAAACGATTATTCGCTATACAGATATCAGCCGCATTCAAATTTACTCCAGTATCATCAATGTATCAAACGTCATCAAATAAACAACATTACCTAATTTACAAACATCATCTCAGTCATTTAATGATCGGTTTACAGTCTGACGCAATATCTGGACTGCTGATGTTAGCTTCTTTCTTCTATGTTGCAAAACATTACTTTGTTTCATTAACAATATTAAGACATATATTAGGGAAATACACAAACGAGACAATCTATCTTCGAATTTTCAATAATATCGCAATTTATGATATGCAGCAACACGTAGTGAATCTGACGACGAAAGACACATTTCCTACAATATTAAAATTTTTAACAACTCGTTCCTTTCAAGTTGACCATAAATCCTCAATAGTTCCACAAGAATTACAGCAAGATGTTGCAATCAACTGTACCATTTTTCATCCATTACCATTTGCACATTTCCTCCACTTCTTGTGTTGCTACCATCTACATGACATTATGTCGAGCAGAGAGTCTTTAAAGCAACTCGAACAGGTTAATAGGACAATTTTAGAAAGTTGTTCTTTTGTTTCACATCCTGATTCATTGAATACTGTCATCATGTGTGGCATAGCTCACCAGTTATTGGGTGAGATACACACTGCTAGACGTGCTTTTCAAGAAACTGCTGCGCTTGATAAAGATAATGTGACCAGTGCAGCATCAAGGCTGTATAGTCTATTCTAATAATACCAAATGATTGATTCTGGACGTAGCTTTGTAACTTTATTGTCGACGTTTTAAGAAATATTTAAACACATCATATCATGTTTACCTTTAATCTATTTATCACAAATGATTGAAATATCCCAAAATCATGCGTTTTCCTAGATAAATTACCTAGTATATTTCTGACTTGAAATTACATTTGTTTAAATATCACTAGAACACACCCGCGAAATCGCGGGCATTCAGAGCGTAGTTTAAAGTATGTAAAGTGTTGTTGGAAGAATTTTGTAAAATATTGAATGACTGGAGAATTTCAGCAAATGTATCATAAGTCATAGGTTATTGGGGACAGGAAAATGTTTTTTTTTATCCCTCCTCCTTCATTTCTAAAATTCCCAATTTTTGGTTTTCTATCAATTTCAATATGAACATACATTTAGTATGTTATGAACATTTAAGTAAGGAACCTGTAATTCAGTGGTTGTCGTTTGTTTATGTACGTGTTACATATTTGTTTTTCGTTCATTTTTTGTACATAAATATGGCCGCTAGTTTTCTCGTTTGAATTGTTTTACATCGTCATTTCGGGGCCTTTTAAAGCTGAGAATGTGGTATGGGATTTGCTCGTTGTTGAAGGCCGTACGGTGACCTATAGTTGTTAATTTCTGTGTCATTTTGGTCTCTTGTGGAGAGTTGTCTCAACATGGCAATTATACCACATCTTTTTCTGTTGTTGAATGATAATAAATGAATTTTGTAAAAGATTTAATGACTGGAGAATTTCAGAAAAGGTATCAAAAGTTCACATGAATAATTTTAGCGCTTATCTGTATATTATGAACATTCATTACTATAGAAATAAAGTGTATTTACTTTAAATTCCAAGTTTACTAATCGATCCATGGTGGTCAATTGATATAGGAAACAGACCCTCTCCATTTAATAAACTCTGTGACCGCCGTGGATAGTAAACTTGAAAATGATAACAGATAGAATTAAAATACACTTTATTCGTAGTATATGTATGTTCAAAGTATACAGAAAAACGAATTAAAATACACTTTTTTTGTAGTATATGTATGTTCAAAGTATACAGAAAAACGCAAACCGGAAGTCTAATCTGACTTAAAATTTCGTCCAATGACGGGACAATATCCGGATGCCTTTTTTCTCGTTTTTCTCCCAAAATAACTCAATCTGAATAATCATATAAATAGATGACAAATGCGGCTATGCACTGTACCTATAGGACACAGAGCCGTGTTGATTAATTTATTGTGGAAAGAAGAGAAGCGACACCAAAAATGAGGTCTTCTCGTTTAATAGTATAGATTTTCTCATTTTGTGTATCACATTTACCTTGTTTAAATTTTGAGAAAAGTTTAAAAGACATAAGACCTATTAAACATGTAAAAGATTTAGACGCTCGTCGTTATAATCACTAAGACTTTTTAGAAGGAAGTAGATGCTTTGTTTGTTTTCAAAATTAATAGCTCAGACATTCCAATAGTTATGTAAGATATATTTTTACTCTAACTTAATCCGTCTTAAGTATTCAAATACATACTTCCATATCATATCATTTATTTTTCTATAAATACTTCCTTTTTGATGATTTTTTTTATTCGCTGTATATTAGATACAAAGCATGCTTAAAGAAACTTAATGTAAGTTATATGTGACTACATGTACCTATGAATTGTACAGACTTACAAACATGTTTAGTACATTTTAATAGTAAAAACTCAATGATAAGTTAACATTGATATTAAAAGACCTCCGAACAAAAAGGGATGTTCAGATCCACGAGTCCGAAGGGCGAGGGTATTTGAACAGCCCTTTTTGTGAGGAGGTCTTTTAATGTCAATATTAACTTAATCATTGAACTTTTACTGACTTACAAACCGTTAAAAACATTAGAAAAGTACGTAATAAAACACTTGCAGAAGCCTTTATCCCCTGAATTGGACCAGTCTAAATATATCAAACTTTAAATAGTACTCACAGTTGGTATATACAAACAACCGTTTCCGAATTGCATTTGAAACGGACCGATTAAATGGCAGCACATCATTTTATTGTCTATCTATTATCCTATTTTAGCATTTAAATAAAATCATAGGATAGTTTTATAAACAATTAAGGGGTAAATTTATATTTTTGAATTCCATATTTCTAAATAACTATTTTTAATTTTATAAATGAATTAATCAAAACCCTATACAGACCTCATTTACAACTGACCAATGAATGTTTTATATAAAAATGCCTTGTTATATATATTTGATGTATTTAATTTGTCAGTAATCATGAAACAGATTCGTAATGACCAGACCAAATGAAAACAGTAACTAAACTCTTTCAACAATACGTTATTAAAAAGCTAATTTCTCAACTTCTAATCGAACAGACCTAGATGCATATCCTGCACATGTATTTTGATTCTTTAATTTTCCTACACTACTTTACATGCAAATGCGAAATAATTAGTCTTGTCTGTCCAGTCCAATTAATTTATAAATATTAATTTATTTTTTTTTAAATAAAAAACTACGCCTGTATATTTCAATGAATACAATTGTATTGACTACCTTAAATGTAACAACTTTAGCAGCAAGATATGTAGGTTTGAGTGGCTCTATCAAAACGTGTATAGATGAGAAATTTTCATAATTTTTCAATTGAATTACAAAGTATATATGAGAACAAACACTTTTATTAAAGTCGTCCGTCATTCCCACGGCTATAGATGAAGCATAGTTAAAAAAAAAAAAAAAAAAAAACGTTTATCTTTCTTAGATTTATAATCCCCTGAAATAATCGTATATTATAAATAATAACAAAACGGTAGATATTAAAGAACCATAGTAAAGAAGATATATAATTATTCAGTTTTGTGGTAAATTGCACAAATTTACATAAAAATGTTTGAACTATTATTCAGTGATTTAAATGGATAAACAGCATTTAACAAGATCGTGTCTCCGTGTACTATTCACATGGAACATTTTTGAAGTTGATTCATTGTTGTTTGCCTCACGTCCAGTGGCAAATATTTCATTCATGTTGATGACGAGAAGACATTAATTTTAAATACAAAAGGTAGGACTTGCAATAGTCGGTCGACAGTCAGGTTGGACGTAAAAGTGTAATACCACTGGAAAATGAGGATAGATTTAAAAAAGATATAATAAAATTAAGCCTTGCAACAGCTCACCACAGTGGGGCCACTAAAAAAAGCAAGAGTTTTTAATTTGCAGAAACCGATGATCCTCTAATTCTACTCTGATGTGGACCATCGTTATTTACACGTAGTTTCCAATATCATGTAACGCATCTAATTTAAGTTAGATACTTTTAGCTCGCATTAGTAACCATGAGAATTCTGTGAAACTGTATTGTTTATTATGCTGGAGTTTTTGGTCTGATATTCTTTGCGATCTCTCTCCTGGTTGGTCTCGTGATAGTATGCTCGCCTCGAGAGCGGGAGGACTTTGGTCCGAATCCCGACCGGATCAAACGAAGGGTGACTTTTTCCCTCCGAACTGATAGCTTGTGAACTTGCACGTTAAAAATCCGTCTCAGTTTGTCGGTCTAGTACAAAGCAGGATTAATTTTCATATTATATTTCCTTTCCATGTTTTTGTCCTGAATATTCATTTAATTTGCCACTGAACGTCATCCATAATCATTATTTATTTTACCGCTTCTATACAGTGAAGTGTTTTTCTTATACTGATTTATTTTACATCTTCTAAACAAAATCTGCCTTCAAGCATCAAGAGTGGCATTCAGAATATTTTGAGGTTACACAAGGGGGTTAAACAAGGGGATCATTGAGTCCTACTTTATTTAATTTATTTATTAATGATTTAGATGCAGAGTTTTCAGATGAAAATAGCTGTCTATTAGAACTAATTGATACTAAAGTAGGATCTTTACAATTTGCTGATGACCTTTTAATATTATCTGAAAGTAAAGAAGGCCTACAAAATAGTCTGAACAACTTAAAAAAGTATTGTGAAAAGTGGCAATTGACTTTAAATATTAATAAAACTAAAACAATGATTCTGCAGCATAATAATAAAAAAAGTAGAAACATCTTTTACAAAATATAAAAATGAAAATTTGTCAAATGTCTCTGAGTATTCATTTCTTGGAATTCTTGTGAAATCAAATGGAAACTTAATGCATAGCTCTGAAGAGCTTGTAAATAAAGCAAGGACAGTGATGTTTGCCATTAAAACGTATACTGGTTCCTTAAATAATCTGCCAGTTAAAGTAGCTTGCAGTGTTTTTGATTCTATAGTTAAACCAATAGCCACTTATAATTCAGAAATTACTTATATGGATACTTATGTTTCAAAAGGAGCAGGTCCGGTAAGGGCCGATTTTGGCCTCAAATTTCAGGTTCATCTGACGAAAGATTTTGACCACTTTTTAAACACTTTAGTGTCTATTTCATTTGAATCAATTAGTTTATGTGTAAGATTTTAACTGATTTAGTCATTTAAAACGATCCGATTCAAGCTCAAATATGAAAAATCTACCAAATATGCCGACAAATGTCACTTTTCAGATGGTTTTTGTAAAAAATGAAAGTGGCCGAATCCGTGTTCATCCTCAACCTTTATATATGTTATGTAATATCATCAAATACAACTTACATTTCAATATTAAGGATGAACACGAATGCGGCCACTTTCGTTTTACACGGAAACCGTCTAAAATTTAACTAAAAAGCTAGAAATGTGAGGATTTTAGTAATTTAGCATGACTTAATGGTGCTACTACCCGATATATTTGCATTGTATTGTCAAAAACAGCCCATATTTATGTAGCAGAAGCATTCTACTTTTTAATAAATAACTAAAAGTTTACATTTTAACAATTTTGTAAAACTGCTATATTTTGGGGCCAAAAAGGGGTCTTACTGTACCTACTCCTTTAGAGCAGAAAAACGTGCAAATATTTCCAAAACAAATATAGACCCCCTTAATTTTACTGATAAATCAAGCTTAGAAAAATTACATTTGTCTTTCTGTAAATATATTCCCGGAACAAGAAAATTTTCATCAAACATAGCTACATGTATGAGAACAGAGCTAGGGAGATACCCACTAGAGATGCATATAAAAACTGAAAGTATACTTTACTTATCAAGATTACTAAATTCTGAAATTAATCCATTATTATACGAATCCTTTTTACTTTCTAAAAGTTTAGATAATTCAGGTTGCTATATCTGGTTTACATATGTTAAAAATATTTTGAAAGAGGTAAACATGGACGTATCCATTATTGAGGGAAACAAAAGAAAAAATTACTAAAAGTTGTTAAAAAAAACTTAAAACATCAATTCTTAAATTTCTACACAAATATATTTGAACAAAAATTTGAAAAAATAGATATAAAAAGTAAATTGTATTTATATAAAAGTTTAAAGCAAAATTTAGAAAAAGACTACTACAACTGTAAATCTTTTGAAAAGAGAAGTAACATAACAAAAATAAGAATTAGCGATCATAATTTAATGATAGAAAAAGGAAGACATGTAAAAATACCTAGAGAAAAAAGACTATGCACATCCTGTAATGCAGTGGAGGATGAAGCCCATTTTATTTTATACTGCAAAAAAATAGCTAAACTAAGAGATTAACTTTATAGGAAATGTAATAAAACATATGCCAGATTTTATGACCTGGCAAGAAAATGAAAAAAATAAATATCTTCTTTGTCCATCAACCTCAAAAGAAGTAGAAAGCTTAGGGTCCTATTTTAAACAGGCATTAGAACTGAGGACAGGGGACTCTTGATTTATTTATAAAATATATTTATATATCATATAGATAGATTGTTTTGCTTTTTTGTTTTTTGTGTTTTTATGGTTATGTTTGTTAAAAGTATTTTGTGTATGTTTATATTATTTGTCACAAACTTATTGTTCAGAGTTTATATGACAATAAATATTTGAATTTGAATTTGAATCTATAATTTCCACCGATCGAAATTAAAAAGGGGCATGTGAAACTTTTCAACCAAACACTTGTCTAAAAACTCAACTCCGTATTATTTAGTCATGTTGCGGTTTTTGGCTTTTTTTTATTCTGTATAGCATGTAGGCTTCTTGCTATTACAAAAGTCTGTACGTTGACTCTTAATGATTTATGTGTGTCGTTGGGTTGCTGTCGTATTGATGTATACCTTTATATTCGTTTTCTAAACCAAAAGATTGATTGGGTATAGAAATATTGACATCTCTGGACTTCACCCGTACGACATGTGCAGTATATCTTTGCTAAAATTGGGTGTGGCCGTTTAGCTGTTCGGATGTATAAAATATGCAGCCTCGTTTGGTCGAAATAAAAATGTCGTATATTTGTTACCTGGTGTAGTGAGAGTTTCACGCCATTTGAATAAATCGTTAAGGGGGAAATACGATCTACGATTTTTTTCTAAATTTCTAAACAACAACAAAGGTCACCTGAATCTTCAAATAAGTCGTATGGCTGGTTTTAAAACGTCTTTTGCGCCTTTTGCAAGGACAATTGTAGATGAAATAAACAATTTTAAATAAAAAAAACCGATCAGGAAGACAATAACTATAGAATAAACGAAACGGCCAAAATAATTTGAATCTTATTATAAATTGTTTCCATTTTTTTTTCATTCGATTTTGCTTTTATGACAACTATACTAGATATATATATATAAATATTGACACAGCAAATGTTGCCACCTATGCGAGACTGCCGTTGTTTTACGTTTCAATAAATGAGGTATTTTATGTACTCAGTGGAGTTTTTTTCGTCTACTCCCCTCCTCCTAGTTTGACTGGCTACAATGTAACCCCTAATATGGACTACGCCGGTTACTAAATGTTAACAAAAAAATAAATTCAAAGAGAAAAATGCGGAAAGAAATTCAAAAATTTACGCTTACAAAATCAAATATAAATAAAAATGAAATACACAAAAAATGGAAAACTGCTTTAGACAATTATCAACTGAGAACTTATGAGTTTGCATCACTAAATGAAACTGATATATTGATTGTTCCCGTTATGTCCAGTGGCAAATATATCACGCATATTCACGACGAGAGGCAACGTGGATCGACCTGAAGCAAATGGTTGACACATTAATTATATATAGAGTTTGCTAGTAGAGGTAAAACGTATGCTGTACTAGAATAAAGTTGAATCATGATCAAAATCGTAAGTTAAGCTATTAGCCCGACCCCCTTTTTTTCTCCACGGACGACGCACGCCAAAAAAAAAAAACCGACATGAATTTACAATCAATAAAGCCCACTAAAATTTAATGAGATATGGACAAATTTTGTAATAAATTCCTATTGTAACCAGCATTTCCCTGTTTTGGAAAGGTTTGTGTTTCCACTCAAATATCGTCTAATTATTGACCGAAGATATATTTTAAAATCAACCAAAAGCACTTTGATGGTAGTTTTTACCTATCCTATTATGAACCCTTTGATTTTAAGAGGGCGTGTCTAATTAGTGATGAACGATTAACTTTTAGTAAATTGAACCTGCAACTTAAAGACCTACACCGGGTTAATAAGTTCGAGAAACAATAAGTAAACAAAAGAAATCCTATTTGAAATGGGATCGTCCCAGGTATCTTAAATAATTATTTTGCGTTGAATAACAATGAAAAATGCACAATCAGGTTTGTAAGTTATGATAAGAATGTATGATAGAATTATGGAATATCAATTGTTTTTTCAATCGTATGACAAAAATGTTTTTTTTTTTATAAAATGGAAACGGAAAGTGTGGTTATATTTTCAAAGAGTTCTATATTAACAGTACAGTCGGATTTAACTGTGTAAAGAGGAAGAGTTATTTCAATAAAATTAAAAATGAGATCTATGTAAAAATCAAAATAACAAAAATACCAAAACGAAAAGTTCCATATCCAATGGCAAAATCAAAAGCTCAAACACACCAAAAGAATGAAAAACAACTGTCATATTACTGACTTGAATAAACTAAAGGCTCTCAAGAGCCTGTGTCGCAACCCTTGGTCTATGTGCATACATGTATAAAACAATGGACACAGATACATTCATGACATAATTGTGTTTTGGTGATGGTGATGTGTTTGTAGATCTTACTTTACTGAACATTCTTGTTGCTACAATTATCTCTATCTATAATGAACTTGGCCCAGTAATTACAGTGAAAAATATTTTCTAAAAATTTACAAAAAATTATGAAAATGCTAGAAAATAACAATAAAGGGCAATAACTCCTTAAGGGGTCAATTGACTATTTTGGTCATGAAAACTGATTTGTAGATTTTGTTTTGCTGAACATTATTGCTGTTTACAGTTTATCTCTATCTATGATAATATAAAAGATAATAACAAAAAACGGCAAAATTTCCTTAAAATTACCAATTCAGGGCAGTAACCTAACAACGGGTTGTCCAATCCATGTGAAAATATCAGGGCAGATAGATCTTGACCTGATGGACAATTTAACCATGTCAGATTTTCTCTAAATGCTTCGGTTTTTGAGTTATAAGCCAAAAACTGCATTTTACCCCTATGTTCTATTGTTAGCCGTGGTAGCCATTTTGGTTAGATGGCTGGGTCACCGGACACATTTTTTAAATTAGATACCACAAAGATGATTGTGGCAAAGTTTGGATTAATTTGGCCCAGTAGTTTCAGAGGAGAAGATTTTTGTAAAAGATTACTAAGATTTACGAAAAAATGGTTAAAATTTGACTATAAAGGGCAATAACTCCTTAAGGTGTCAACTGACCATTTCGTTCGTGTTGACATATTTGTAAATCGTACTTTGCTGAACATTATTGCTGTTTACAGTTTATCTCTATCTATAATAATATTCAAGATAATAACCAAAAACAGCAAAATCTCCTGAAAAATACCAATTCAAGGGCAACAACCCAACAACAGGTTGTCCGATTCATCTGAAAATTTCAGGACAGATAGATCTTGACCTGATAAACGCTTCTACACCATGTCAGATTTGCTCTAAATGCTTTGGTTTTTGAGTTATAAGCCAAAAACTGCATTTTACCCCTATGTTCTATTTTTAGCCATGGCGGCCATTTTGGTTGGTTGGCCAGGTCACGCCACACATTTTTTAAACTAGATACCCCAAAGAAGATTGTGGCCAAGTTTGGATTAATTTGGCCCAGTAGTTTCAGAGAGGAAGATTTTTGTAAAAGATGTCTAAGATTTACGAAAAATGTAAAAAAATTGACTATAAAGGTCAATAACTCCTAAAGGAGTCAACTGGCCATTTTGGTAATGTTGACTTATTTGTAAATCTAACTTTGTTGAACATTATTGCTGTTTACACTTTATCACTATCTATAATAATATTCAAGATAATAACCAAAAAACAGCAAAAATTCCCTAAAATTACCAGTGCAGGGGCAGCAACCCAACAACGGGTTGTCGGATTGATCTGAAAATTTTGAGGGCAGAAAGATCTTGATCTGATAAACAATTTTACCCCATATCAGATTTGCTCTAAATGTTTTGGTTTTTGAAATCTAAGCCAAAAACTGCATTTTACCCCTATGTTCTATTTTTAGCCATGGCGGCCATCTTGGTTGGTTGGCCGGGTCATGCCACACATTTTTAAAACTAGATACCCCATTGATGATTGTGGCCAAGTTTGGTTTAATTTGGCCCAGTAGTTTCAGAGGAGAAGATTTTTGTAAAAGATTACTAAGATTTACGAAAAAATGGTTAAAATTTGACTATAAAGGGCAATAACTCCTAAAGGGGTCAACTGACCATTTCGTTCGTGTTGACATATTTGTAAATCTTACTTTGCTGAACATTACTAGTATTGCTGTTTACAGTTTATCTCTATCTATAATAATATTCAAGATAATAACCAAAAACAGCAAAATTTCCTGAAAAATACCAATTCAAGGGCAGTAACCCAACAACAGGTTGTCCGATTCATCTGAAAATTTGAGGACAGATAGATCTTGACCTGATAAACACTTCTAACCCAAGTCAGATTTGCTCTAAATGCTTTGGTTTTTGAGTTATAAGCCAAAAACTGCATTTTACCCCTATGTTCTATTTTTAGCCATGGCGGCCATCTTAGTTGGTTGGCCGGGTCACGCCACTCCTTTTTTAAACTAGATACCCCAAAGATGATTGTGGCCAAGTTTGGATTAATTTGGCCCAGTAGTTTCAGAGAAGAAGATTTTTGTAAAAGATTTCTAAGATTTACGAAAAATGTAAAAAAATTGACTATAAAGGTCAATAACTCCTAAAGGGGTCAACTGACCATTTTCGTCATGTTGACTTATTTGTAAATTTAACTTTGCTGAACATTATTGCTGTTTACAATTTATCTGTATCTATAATAATATTCAAGATAATAACCAAAAACAGCAAAAATTTCCTAAAATTACCAATTCAGGGACAGCAACCCAACAACGGGTTGTCGGATTCATCTGAAAATTTGAGGACAGAAAGATGTTGACCTGATAAACAATTTTACCCCCATGTCAGATTTGCTCTAAATGCTTTGGTTTTTGAGTTATAAGCCAAAAACTGCATTTTACCCCTATGTTCTACTTTTAGCCATGGCGGCCATCTTGGTTGGTTGGCCGGGTCACGCCACACATTTTTTAAACTAGATAACCCAATGATGATTTTGGCCAAGTTTGGTTTAATTTGGCCCAGTAGTTTCAGAGAAGATTTTTGTAAAAGTTAACGACGACGGACGACGACGACGATGGACAACGGTCGGCGGACGCCAAGTGATGGAAAAAGCTCACTTGGCCCTTCGGGCCAGGTGAGCTAAAAAGGTCAACGACATAAAATCCCAGGAAAAACTATAGGAAACGTTAGTTGTCAACAAGAGACAGGTAATTATACACTATACTACTCCTTAATGTTCAAGGTCCTCTAGTTAGAAATTTTGAAATCAAACAAATATTAATCAGACATGCAACAAATAATCGAAAAATGCTTAATATACCAATCGAAGTACATTTTCTTGATTATTTTGCGTCTTTCCATGAACTCATGTCATCAATTGTTTAATAACCTCTCAGAATTGTGTTTCGGTATTTTTCTTTATCTTATACTTTTATGGAGAGAAGCCAACAGTTAAAGTTATTTTATTGATGTTTTATTTATTTGTGATGCCTTAGGGTTAAAAAAGAGTCAATAACCCATCCGCTTTTTTGTTATGCATGATCACTACATACATTTTATCAATGCATTTTATAGGATCTGTTTACCCTTTCAGGGCATGACTACCTTTCACATATGGTAGGGTATGCACATGTGTTGCTCGGTTTTAAGTTTTTTTCTGTTGGGTTTTGTATACTGGTTGTTTGTCTTATGTTTGTTTTTTCTTGTTTTGCCATCACCGTGCAAGTAAATTTTCGACTAAAAAGTCTAATTTTTGTTTGTATCGTGTGTCTCTTTTTTAAAAGGAAAACAAATCAAACATTGAAGCAGAATGAAACATTTCTAATTCTACTGCATGGACATTTATTTCTTTAATTATTATCAATTAAGTGTGTAGATTTTGGAAATATTAGATGGTCAAGCTCACTTTCCCGTAACCGGAAGGACAAAAGCTTACTTACCGTACTGGAACGACATCTTCCGTACGAACAGGTATAACCATAACAGCATTTACGAAACGAGCAGGATTTGCCACAGCTCACAGCTATCTTCTCAAGCCTAAAACAAACCTAACAACTAAGTGTAAATCTGGATCGTATATTTCGCTTATTAATGATATTGATACATTTCGATATAAAAGATATACAAATACTACTTTAATGAGAAATCAAAATTGTAACTACATGTAAACTCGTCTAATGGGTTTCCGTCCTTTGATGAATGCATTGTCAGTTGTTATCCATTCATTTGATGTGTTTGAGCTTTTGATTTTTCCATTTGATAAGAAAATTTCCGTTTTGAATTTCACTTGAAGTTCAGTATTTTTGTGATATTTTGTTTGTGACATCATAATTTCCATTGTAAAAGCATGCATAGTACGAATTCATATGACGTTTAAAAACATATGATCTGACGATCCTGATATTTAGATCAAATATATTAAAAGAACATTTATAAACGTAATAGAACATACATTCTACTGGTAATCAGATTGGTAAAACAACCTTTAAAGAACATTTAAAAAGGTTATCATTCAGAGAGCCTGAATGAATTTCATTGAATATGTCAAACAAAATATCGAATTTAAAAACCAACTAAATTTTAGATTATAGTTGACTGAGTCGTTTCTGCCTCATTCCACATTAAATTCTAACATTCCTAAACGTATAAGTCTTCTACCAAAGTAACATCATCTTTTTGATCATGTTTATGGTCTTTGTTATGTTTTTGAAATGTGAATACTTTGTTTGTATAAATAGTTATCAAAGGTACCATGATTACAATTTAGTACGCCAGACGCGCTTTTCGTCTACATAAGGCTCCTCAGTGACGCTCAAATCAAAATATTTACATGTATAAAGCCAAACAAGTACAAAGTTGAAGAGTATTGAGGATCCAAAATTCCAAAAAGTTGTGCCAAATACGGCTAGATAATCTATACCTGGGATAAGAAAATCCTTTGTTTTTCGAAAATTCAAAGTTTTGTTAACAGGAAATTTATATAAATGACCACATTAATTTATTGATATTCATGTCAACACAGAAGTGTTGACTACTGGGCTGGTGATACCCTCGGGGACTACACGTCCACCAGCAGTTGCATCGACCCAGTGGTGTAAGTAGTTATCAAAGGTACCAGAATTATAATTTAGTACGCCAGACGCGCGTTTTCGTCTACATAAGACTCATCAGTGACGCTCAAATCAAAATATTCATAAAGCCAAACAAGTACAAAGTTGAAGAGCATTGAGGATCCAAAATTCCAAAAAGTTGTGCCAAATACGGCTAAGATAATCTATACCTGGGATAAAAAAATCCTTCGTTTTTCGAAAATTCAAAGTTTTGTAAACAGGAAATTTATAAAAATGACCACATTATTGATATTCATGTCAACACAGAAGTGTTGACTACTGGGCTGGTGGTTTTTGAAAATTTAAAAAAGCTTAGTTCCAATTCTGTTTGCTTTAAATAAATTTTTTGATTGCGAATGTTTGCGTTTTCTCTCTACATTTTGGCAATAGGTGTGCATAAAAGTTGATATCAACATGAATAGAAGGAACAGAATACTAAATACCCTCTCGACTCTTCCCGCTTCCGTTGAATATTTTGTATGAATAAATGAGATTCAAACTTATGTTGCCATTAATTTGTGTTATCTTGATTTGCGAAATATCAACATTTTTTAGTTTTTTAGACAACATGATAATGACTTAATGGAGCGGAAAATCCCATCTTTCAATAATGTATCTGTAAAGCTTATTGTGTATGATATATTTGTGTAACTTATTTTATAATGCGTTGTTGTTAGTTGATAATTTGATAATATTTTAGCTCAACTTACTTTTGTAAAAATCCATTGTTTTCTAGTGTTTCACAATTTGCCATATTTACTAAAACTTTTTGAAAACAAAAATTAAAAGTAATTGTTCAAAATGGTCATTAAATATCTGTTAAGAAGAACATAGTGATAGACAACTACTTCCTTTAATTGATGACCATAAGCTAGCTTGCATTACACTTATTCTGAAAATGTACACTGCTTTTGTACTTGTGTTTTATCAAAATGAGTAATATAATAACCAATAACATTACACGAAACAAAAAATACTACAACAGATGTCAATTTTGACAATACATGTCTCTTTATAAATGCTCCAAGTCACAATATAGGAGCATTCCAAATTGTAAACAAGCATCAAATACATGTTTGTCTCTAACTAAATGTTATCTTTGCCTTATCGTTTCAAATTTTTTCCCTACGTTTTCCATATTACCTTCACAACTGATGCATCAGGGCTTTTGAAGAAATGATCGTATATACTGCCGTTGTCTATCCGAATTCCAATTACCTATTAATATGTTTTTTGTCTGTGTATACTATATAATAGTACTGTTTAGTCCCTTCTTGGTAATATGCTTTTTGTAAGGCTCAATATTTTTCATCCCGCCAATGTGTTGTTTTCCTATGTCATTTTTTTGGGTATTTTGTTTGCTTTATATTTTGTTTATGTACTTTTTCTATAAAATGTATTTATGTCATTTTGTATTTTGTATTTTTTTTTAAATATTTATTTGACTTTTTTATTGATTAAGATCATAAAAAAGAGTGGACTCCTTCACCCCAAATTTGACAATTTTATCTATCATATCTGTTTGTTTTGCTCACAAAAGATTATCAACATAATGGAATTATATGCGACTGTCAAACAATGGAGATGTTCAACTAGCTCTAAAAATGAAATCAATTTTAAATCATCCTTTTCGATATGAGGACATGCATGACATGCTTATAAAAAGTCAAAAATATGACAAATGATTTCCGTTCGTTTAATGTGTATGAGCTTATTATTTAAGGTGTTTCCTTTTGACTTTTTCGTGGAATTAGTTGTTTTTGATATTTTACTTTTTTAAACTTGGTAAATTACTGCTGTTTGTTGGGTTTGTGTTGCTGATTCGTCAGATTTCGGTTTACAATTGTGAACTATTGTTGTGATTTTGTCGATTGTTGTTTCTTTGCCATTGCATTGTCAATATGAAAAGAAGATATGGTACAATTGCCAATGAGACAACTCTCCACAAAAGACCAAAAATGATACAGAAATTAACAGCTCAAGGTCACCGTACAACTTTTAATAATGAGCAAAGCCCATACCGCATAGTCAGCTATAAATGACAATGTAAAACAATTCAAACGAGAAAACTAACGGTTTGTTTTTCATTTATGTGTAAAAAAGTCTCTTTGATTTCTTTCTCCTCTCCCTTATAAATGTTATGATTTCTTACCTGCAACAAAGACCTACATCTCGCAGGCAACTAAACACACAGCAAATTTTATGGTTCTAAAATTTACAAAAAAAAGAAGTATTTTTGTTTTATTATTAAGTACTAGTATTCTTGCTCAATATATATATTCATGATTTGTTTTAGACAATAATGATAGCAAAGACCACAAAACGTATTCATGATTAACTTTTATGTATAAATCAAATATTGCTAAAGGAAAAACAGTATCGTTTGTATTTTTGGTAGAAATTAGGACAAGAAAAAATGAAACCCTTTAACATTTCCAAATATTTGTTAATAGCAAACAAAGAAAACAACGGAAGTCAGAGGAACATTCAAATCGGATAGTCCCTTGAGTATGAAATGTAAAAAAAAACAAAATCTCAAACACGTTAAATGAATCGATAACAACTGCAAGATGATTGTTTACCTTAATTGTGAAAACATGTGATCATATCAGGCTCTTACGACAAGCATACTGTTACAGTACAAGGTTTCTTCTTTTGAATGCTATAAGATATAGGTATGTGTTCGATGGTGCGATTGAAGTAAAAACGAAATCCCCGCATTATATCGTACTTATGTAAACATGAATTTAAAACTCCCGGCAATTATAAGTTGATAAAATCAGTCAAGTGTTGACAGTTATTAATAACTGTCACATGATTTTACCTTCCTTGTAAACAAAGCTGGATTGAATATTTGAAATTAAAGGTAATTTTATATTTTAATCGATTTTTTGAAAGAAAGGTTTTACGATGTTTTATTTCATATAACTATTACAAAAACATTCAACTTATAAAGTTAATTATTCCAACTTTCGTTCTAGTGTAAGATATTTTCCTTAGTTACACACCTTTATGTCTAGCTTAAATTGATAATAAACTTTTAAAATTATTAATATATATCTTGGACGATCTAATTTTTGGATTTTATTCGATTTTAAGATCGATATATTTTACGATGTATTTCTTGTATTTTATATAACTCTTACAAAAACTTTCAACTTCTAAAGATAATTATTTTAACTTTCGTTCTAATGTAAAATATTTGCACTAATTACACATGAAATTTCTTAAAAGAAAATGACCGATGCACTTTTTATTTCTATAGGTCAAAATATAAGAAAATACGGCAATTTTCAACATGTATTTGCCTCAAACTCCGAGTTTGAAATTATACTACCATTCTGTAGTACCACTCTCTTCACTTTGAGTCTTCATCATAATTCAAGATGGTCGCTATTGATGTATATATACACTGGTAACTTTCCAAATAATTAGAGATGAAACAAAAATATCATATTTTGGAACCAATACGTTAACATAATAAAATATTTATTAGTATTATATAAAAAAAAAAAATCACAAAAATACTGAACTCCGAGGAAACTCAAAACGGAAAGTCCATAATCAAAGGTCAAAATATAGGACAGTGCGGCATATTTTCAAACTTTATATGCATCAAACCTCTGAGATTTTAAACTTATACTAAAATTCTGTACTATCCCTCCCTTCACTTTGAGTCTTCATCAGAACTCAAGGTAGCCGCTATTTATGTTTATATATACTGGTAACCTTGACAAATTATGCCTGTAATAGATGAAACATAATTATCATATCTCGGAAACTATACGTTAACAAAATAAAATATATTTGAATATAATACTTTTCCACAAAAGAAGTGCAACCTATACTAACATTTATTAAAATAGAAGACTCATGAACAAAACTTTTTCTAACAACAATAGTTATTTATCAGAACCATAAACTAAAAGAAATCACTATATAACTTTTTTTACATTAAATTTCATACCCCAACCCCGTTTCATTTTTTTTGCTCACCTAAGCTGTGATTTAACCAATACAGCCTGTATTGTGTACTAATCTGTTTTACAGTTTGATGCAGGTCGAACGACTCGGCAGTACTAAAATCTAAGAATTATCTTCGTCTTGATTACGCATGAAATATTTGTCACTGTACATTAATGAGACAATCAATTAATCAGCTTCTTTTGTGATATGTGTACTCTTATAGATAAATACTATTCAGAGTGTAATCACACTTTCATATTATTATTTGATTTTTACGCGAGTTTAAGTATAGTTGAAACGTTTTGATTTGCTTTTAGATGGATAGATTCGAATATTTATTTTATAAAGGATCAATTATAATTGAAAAAGAAAAAAAAATCACATTAAGGGTGAAGTTTTATGTGGTTTCTACACATATACTAGTTGAATATAACAAACAACTTAATAAAACAGTGATTGTGATTAATTTTGGATTGAAGTTTTAGTATCTGTATAAAATCAATCCTAACCAAAAATAATGGAGTACTGAAAGCGTTCAGCAAAGGTGGATTCATTTATCATTTGGTATGAAAGGTGTTTTTGCATTTATATTTGTTTTATATTATGAAGTCTGGAATTCCACACACAACAAACTAAGACAAAAGGTGGCTGAAGAATCTAAGAAGCATTTGAGTATAACAGTCCAACTAGCATATCACAGCCACTAATTAGCTTAAAGGCTCTTCCGAACATTTGAATGTCCTGACTATGTACTGGTTACCTTATAAAGTACACACACACACACACATTTAATTCCGTTTAATCTCTGTATCTAGTAAGTATTCTTATACTAAGCTATCAGTGCTTCAAACTACCTCCCTACTACTATCAAAGAGCTTGTTATTAACTTTTGCAATAAGCTGATAAAAATAAAAGCATGAATGTTTTTGGAGTGTTTAAAAATCCTTAATTTTTTTAGATAAAATACGTCATTTTATGGTCCTTTTAATTCTGTTGGCAGCTATGAATTGTTTAAATTTCTATACTACTCTCTCATCAAGAAATAGTGTTTATATTCAATTAAATGGTCTATTGAAAGTTTAAAGCTTTTTTTCTGTAACGAAAAAGGAAAGTCCGCAAAATACACTCACTGGAAATGTTTAGATCTGACGGAGGCTTTGAATTGTCTCCTGGACAACATATATGTACGTTTCGGCGATAAACTCTATCAACAGGTAGTAGGTATTTCTAAGGACACTAATCGCGCCCCTTTAATAGCAGATTCATTACTTTATTGCTATACATTGCGGTTTATGACCAAACTCAGTTAAGACACGTCATTTGGGTGATACATTCAACTATACCTACCATTATCGGGATGATATTTGTTTGTTAAAAAATCGAGAGTTTTCTAAATACTCTACCGAAATTTACCCAAAGGTACTAACTTTAAATAAATTTACCATAAACAGCAGTAAATGTCCTTTTCTAGATTTAGACATTCCAAATTCTAAAATGAAACTGTCAACAACATAAATGTTTGATCACTGTTTCAATTACACCTAGCCTAAGGATGAAACACACAAATGACTTCCAACACCTTTGGCCTCTGTTTTTTTTTTTCTCCCATACTCCATGTCTACCCTCATTTTTTTACGAACACATATTTACGTGATTTTACCATCAGTTTACCATATTGATGTGTCTTATTAATTTATATAGCTTTCAAATTGTCAGATAAATGAGTCAGTAAATTTCATGAGTCAGCAAATTTCATGAAGAAAAAAATCCTGCTTAATAGTCTGAAAATTCTAGTGAAATAGTAGAAGATTATTCAGTAAAAATGAAAAGTCACCTTTAGAAAAGAAAACACTCAAAGGGGAAGAAGTTTTCAGAAAATTTCAAGTTTATTTCTTGGGTTGGGTTTAATTTCACAAATATTCGGGAAAATATTGGTAGTCAAAATATTATCTTAAATCTTTCGTGTATCTTTGGCTGAAAAAAAAACCCACAATGAACATTTCAAACCAATCAACAAAGTCAATCTCCTCAAGTTCAAAAGCAATTCAAAACTAGTCCCCGATTCCCAAACTAGTGGCATTTCTTAAAAACAAGACATTCTTTTGAAAATAAGAATTTAACAAAATTATGAAGCATACTTTACTTTTATGATAAGCTATAAACATGCTATACATTCGATATTTGTCTTCCGAAGTATAACACATATATGAAATATAACAAAAGGTTTTATAAAATTAATGTGCTTAAAATTTGTTTTATTTTCTCTATAAAGTAAAAAGCACGAAATGCTTTCCTTCAAGACGTGAGATGCAGAACCTTTGACCAGCTGTATTGTTAATACAATGGCAATCATATTTTCTCCCACCAAAAAAAAAAACCCAAAAAAACAAATATTAGTTTTATTTTAGGCAATATAATCTAATGTAGTATTTAGACAATGTTTTTTTTTGTAGTTAACATATACAAAAATGACTGGAAGATCTATAGAAACATGCAACTCGTTAAATTTTTACAAATATCTTTGCCAGAGGATCGGATCTGAGGAAGACGTGAGAATAAGGAGACTGGCTTTCGTTATTCGTGACATTGGACGCGATGATACATTAATAACTAGTGGAAGTAAAGGTGAAGGACTCAATTTAAACGGCAGTGATTTAGATCTAATGGTAATTGATCGTTGCGCTCAAGTGTATGAATCAGAAGAAAACGTTGTTTTTGAAGGCAGGGGGCTACCGTTCTTGATGTATACTGAGGATACACCACCTTGCTTTACACAATTATATCTTCCAACCTATCTTCAAAATAAAACGCTTGTCAGCGTGCCTGTGTTACTTTTAAAGATGTTAGATACAAATCATCTGGGATATGCATTATCGAGTGAACTTTATAAGCGATTTTATCTGTCAAATGCATATAGGCCTTCTAAAATCCATGGACCGTGTATATCAGATGAATTTGATCAACAAGATGTTGCATTTTGCCTTAAATGCGACACATGGATATGCCAAGCAAAACCATGGGTTAGTAGACCTCGTGTAACTTGGCCTTCATCTGATCTTATTTCCAAAATAATATCTTGTGGTGTGTTATTTGTTCCAATAGGCTGCAAAGGATCTATACACGAAAAACTGCAATGGCGAATTTCATTTTCAGTTGCGGAAAAATTTCTTATATTTTCCTTTAACCATACCCAATTACTATGTTATGCTATGTTGAAAATCTTGCTGAAAGAAGTAATAGAGAAACATAAGGATTTGAAAGGTTTATTGTGTTCATATTTTTTAAAAACACTAATGTTTTGGATTTTAGAAGAAACAGACCTATGTTCATGGAGACCAAATAATTTGATACCATGTTTTATGGCATGTCTTCAAAGACTGCTCTACTGTGTGAGATACTCAATATTGTCACATTATTTTATTCCTGATAACAATTTGTTCCTTTTACGATTCAATACTTATAACACAAAAACATTGACCACCTTACTCAAAAATGTATACGGACAAGGAATTGATTGTTTTGAATTTACTGAGACCCTACAAGATTATCAAAACCAATGCAACGCAACCACTGAATCATTTATAAACGGAAACAACAGATTTGTACGACATTTCATGCCAACATATGTGCATATTCTTAATTCTGGTAAAGTTGGAAGCTTTTCAAGACAGTTGTATAATTTCCTTCAGCTTTCTAGGACTGGGTTATCGAAACGATTATTCGCTTTACAAATATCAGCCGCATTTAAAATTGCTCCAGTAGCAACAATATATCTAACTTCAACAAACAAGCAACATTACCTAATGTACAAACATGATCTTTGTCATTTAATGATCGGTTTACATTCAGATGCAGTATCAGGATTACTGATGTTAGCTTCTTTCTTCTATGTTAACAAAAACTACTTAGCCTCATTAACTGTAATTACACATACATTGCAGAAATACACAGACGAGACGATTTATCTAAGAATTGGTAATAATAGCTACATTCCTGATGATATCAAACAGCATGTGGTGAAACTGATGAATAAAGAAACAATTCATAAAATTTTGAAATTATTAACAACTCGTGCCTTTGAAGTTGACCAAAATTCCTCAATAGTTCCACAAGAATTACGACAAGATGTTGCAAGCCACCATACATTTTTTCATCCATTACCATTTGCACATTTCCTAAGCTTCTTGTGTTGCTACCATCAACATGATATTACGTCCTGCAGACAGTCTTTACAACATCTTAAACATGTCCAATGGACACTTTCAAAATGTGGTACTTTTATTTCACGACCAGATTCATTGAATACACTCATTATGTGTGGCATAGCTCACCAGTTTTTGGATGAATTACAATCTGCCAGAGGTGCTTTTCGATTAGCCGTCCATTTTGATACCGATAATGAGACAAGTGCAGTATCAAGGCTGTCTAGTACTTTCTAATAGTACCGAAGTGTACAATGTATTCTGGATGGAACTTTGTATAGTCTCGACTTTTTAAGAAATATGTAAACAAAACAGATCATGATAATCTATTTATCACATATCATAGAAATATAAAAAGAACATGATGCCTCATCATTTGTATGTATGACGCTTGAACAATGAAAAAGATAGATAAACTAGAGGCTCTCAAGAGCCTGTGTCGCTCACCTTGGTCTGTGTGCATATTAACAATAAACACAGATAAATTCATGACAAAATTGAGTTTTGGTGATGGTGATGTGTTTGTAGATCTTTCTTTACTGAATATTATTGTTGCTACAATTATCTCTATCTATAATGAACTTGGCCCAGTAATTACAGTGGAAAATATTTCCTAAAAATTTACAAAAATTAACAAAAATTTATGAAAATTGTTAACAATTGACTGTAAAGAGCAATAACTCCTTAAGGGGGCAATTGACAATTTTGGTCTTGTTGACTTATTTGTTGATCTTATTTTGCTGAACATTATTGCTGTTTACAGTTTATCTCTATCTATAATAATATTCAAGATAATAACCAAAATCTGCAAAATGTCCTTAAAATTACTAATTTGGGGGCAGCAACCCAACATCAGATTTTCCGATTTGTCTGAAAATTTCAGGGCAGATAGATCTTGACCTGATAATTAATTGTATTCCATTTTGATTTGCTCTAAATGCTTTGGTTTTTGAGTTATAAGCCAAAAATTGCATTTTATCCCTATGTTCTACTTTTAGCCGTGGCAGCCATCTTGGTTAGTTGGCGGGGTCACACCACACATTGGTTTAACAATATATCTCAATAATGATTGGAGCCAAGTTTGGTTTAATTTGGCCCAGTAGTTTCAGAGGGAGAAGATTTTTGTAAAAGATTACACAAATTTACGAAAAATTGGTCAAAATTGATTTGAAAGGGCAGTAACTCCTTAAGGGGTCAAGTGACCATTTTAGTCATATTAACTTATTTGTAGATCTTACTTTGCTGAACATTATTGCTGATTACATTTGATCTCTTTCTATAATAAAATTCAAGATAATAACAAAAATCTGCAAGATTTCCTTCAAATTACTTATTTCGGGGCAGCAACCCAACAACCCGTTGTCCAATTCATTTGAAAGTTTCAGGGCAGATAGATTTTCACTTGATGAACGATTTTCTCCTGTCAGATTTGCTCTAAATGGTTTGGTTTCAGAGATATAAGTCAAAACCTACATTTCACCCCTTTGTTCTATTTTGAGCCATGGCAGCCATCCTGGTTGGTTCGCCGGGTCACGCCACACATTTTGAAAAGTAGATACCCCAAAGATGATTGTGGACAAGTTTGGATTAATTTGGCCCAGTAGTTTCAGAGGAGAAGATTTTTGTAATAGATTACTAAGATTTACGAAAAATGGTTAAAAATTGACTATAAAGGGCAATAACTCCCAAAGGGGTCAATTGACCATTTCGGTCATGTTGACTTATTTGTAAATCTTACTTTTTTCAACATAATTGCTGTTTACAGTTAATCTCTTTCAGTAATAATATTCAAGATAATGACCAAAAAACAGCAAAATTTCCTTAAAATTACCAATTCAGGGGCAGCAACCCAACAACCGGTTGTCCAATTCATCTGAAAATTTCAGGGCATAAAAATCTTGACCTGATAAACAATTTTACTCCACGTCAGATTTGCTCTAAATTCTTTGGTTTTTGAGTTATAAGCCAAAAACTGCATTTTACCCCTATGTTCTTTTTTTAGCCATGACAGCCATCTTGGTTGGTTGACAGGGTCACTTCACACATTTTTTAAACTAGATACCCCAATGATGATTGTGGCCAAGTTTGGTTAAATTTGGCCCAGTAGTTTCAGAGGAGAAGATTTTTGTAAAAGTTAACGACGACGACGACGACGGACGCCGGACGCCAAGTGATGGGAAAAGCTCACGTGGCCCTGTAGTAATGACTAGATTACATTCATAAATAGAAATCCTATGTATTTATACTTTACAGTTTTTTGTTGTGAATTGAGAGTTGTTTTTGTCGTTAATTACATGTTATCTTTAAATTTACGATTGTCTTTTATTAAAACTTTATTTTTTGTATGTAAAAACATGAACTAGAGAATACAAACAGACTGGTAGTTGGTGTTACAATAATAGTTGTAAATTAGTTTATTATAAGAAAACGGTGTTTCAAAACAAGCATATTAGAGAAGGAGGCGAAATATACCAGAGGGACAGTCAAACTCATAGATCGAAAATAAACTAACAATGCCATGGCTAAAACGAAAAAAGACAAACAGACAAATAATAGTACATAAGACACAACATAGACAACTAAAGACTTAGCAACACCAACCCCACAAACAAACTGGGTGTGATATCAGGTGCTCTGGAAGGGTAAGCAGATCTACATGTGGTACCCGTCGGGTTGCTCATGTTATTACGTGTGACAAATGGTAATTATTCGTAAAACAAATAAATTTCATCTTGATGATACTATAATTTTTTCAGCTTGTCAGTGGGAAATCTAGTGACAAAATATTACCTCCCCTGTAAACACTGAGACTTGATCTACTCAATGTTTTATGTTTGTCCCATTTTAGCAAGACCGCTATCAATTATGGACTCACAGGAAAACGATTTGGTAAATAGTAGAGGGGCGAAAGATACCAGAGGGACAGTAAAACTCAAAAATCGAATATAAATTGACAACGCCCTGCAGACTGTTTCTTTAGAAAACATGGCTAAAAATAGAACAAAGGGTAAAATGCAGTTTTTGGCTTATAACTCAAAGACTAAAGCCTTTAGTATATATAAAATGAAGATGTGGTATGATTGCCAATAAAATGACACAGAAATTAACAACTATAGGTCATCGTACGGTCTTCAACAATAAGCAAAACCTGTACCGCATAGTCAGCCATCAAAAGCTTCGAAATGACAAATGGAAAACAATTCAAACGAGAAAACTAACGTCCAAATTTATGAACAAAAAAGAAGTGAAAAACAAATGTGTAACGCATCAACAAACGACAACCACTGAATTACAGGCTCCTGACTTGGTACAGGCACATACATATTTTTAAAAGTGAAAAACGTTTATTAAAGATCCAGAAACAAATATTTTCGTAATTTGTAAAAGGTCTGTCAATATAACTTGATGCTCCATGAACTAAATGTGTCAAAATATGCCTTTCGAGTATTTACTCAAGTATTCGGATAAAAAAAAAAAACCACACACTAAATGTAATGTTTTTTTATAGTCTGTCATCAAATTATGAAAGATCAAGAACATGAACTGATGATCGTAGCTTGTTTTTTTTTCAAAATTTAATCTTAACATTTTTAACGACTCTCTGTAGCATAGTTCCTTTCAACAAGATATTCAAAAGTCTAAGAAGGCAAGTAAAATGATTGAAAACAAAGGAGATGTGGTATGATTGCGAATGAGAAAAATTTCACCAGAGACCAAACGATATAGAAGTTGACAATTATATATCACCATACGGCTTTCAACAATAAGCGAAACACATATCACAAAGTCATCAACAAAGGGGTAAAAGACCCTGAATCACAAAAAATAAAACAATTCAAATGAGATACTATGTATGTTCTTGTTTGTACTAAAAATATTCATTTTCAAGACATGGCAAAAGTATTGTATTACAATCATGTAATTAAAGGAAATAATCAAATTAGTGTGTTTGGTGATGAGGTAAAACAATCTTGCTTGGGGGATTTGAATTTAACAAAATTAATGGAAAAAATTAAATATATAATAATATGTATTTAATTCCGGTAATATCTTTATCATTTCTCTACACGCTTATTCTATACCAGTAGCTAGTGGACAACCGGATTTCCCGACACAACAATATGCCCACCAAATAATACTACAGTGGCAATAAGTTTTAAAACATTGAGAAAATGGACAATAATTATACATTGTAGCTAGGTTCAATTTATTTATTTTATTCATTTTTCATAATTATGTTTCCTTGGTTTCTATTTGGGCGTTTTGTGTTTTGTTTTATGTGTGTTTTTTTTAGGTGAGGGTATCTTGGGGGTATCTTTTTCTTGTGGTAATCAAATGAATGTTCTAAAAACTAAACAACTATTTGAAGTGAGTAGTAAGACAGTATCGATAATGAGAAGAAAAACAAAAGATAGCATACAAATGCATATACTATAAATAGACAATGAAATTTTTTATGAATGTGTGAACACATACATGAAAATGGAAATTTGTTTATATTTAAAAAGTGCTATATTAACTGTACAGTTCAATTGCTATACTGTCAACTGTGTGTATAGAAGAAGAGTATCTACAAAAATGAGATATGAGATATACGTATTAACAAAAGTAAAATATCAAAAATACCGAACTCCAAGGAAAACTCAAAACGGAAAGTCCCTTATCAAATGGTAAAATCAAAAGCTCAAAAACATCAAACGAAAGGAACATAACTGGCATATTACTGACCTGAATAAGAAAGGTCAACGAAATAAAAGTCTAGAGGAAACATAAGTCGTCATTAAAAGACAGGTGTCTATACACTATGTTCAGCATCTTACCGTTCGAAGTCCTCCAGTTAGAAATTTTGAAACTAAACAAATATTGATCAGACATGAAACAACTAATTTTAAAATGCTGGACATGCCAATCGAAGTACATTTTCTTGAATATCTTGGGTCTCTCTATGAACTCATGTTATCAATTGTTTAATAACCTGTCAGATTTGTGTTTCGGTATTTTTCTGTATTTCATACCTTAATTGAGAAGCCCATGGAGATTAAGCAACAATTAAAGTTAGTTTACAGATGGTTTATTTATTTTGTGATTCCTTAGGGTTGTTGAAGAGTCAATAACCCATTCACCTTTTTCGTATGCATAGTCAACGTATTTTATAGGATCTGCTTATCCTTTCGGAGTATCTATGACTACCGTTCTTACTTGGTAAGGTATATATATGTGTTGCTCGGTTTTAAGTGTGTATGTTGTGTTTTTAATATTGTTGTTTGTCTGGTGGTTATTTTTCATGTTTTGCCATGACCGTGTAAATTAGTTTTCGACTAAAAGGTCAAATATTTGGTTTGTATCGTGTTTCTCTTTTTTCATGTTTTTGTTAGAAGAAAATAAATCAAACATTGAAGCAGAAAGCAACATTTTTAATTGTACTGTATAAACATTTAGTTCTGTAATTATTATCAATAAAATGTGTAGATATTGGAAATATAAATTGGTAAAGTTCCTTTTCCCGTAACCGGAACGACAAAAGTTCACTTCCCGTAACTGGAACGACATCTTCCATACGAACAGGTATAACCAGAACAGCACTTACGAAACGAGCAAGATTTTCTATATGTGCCACAGCTCACAGCTCTCTTCTCAAGCCTAAAACAAAGCTTACAATTAAGTGTAATCATATAGTTTGCTTATTAATGGAATGGATACATTTCGATATAAAAGATATACAACTACTGCTTCGTTGATAACCTTATAACTATATGAACACTCGTCTCATGGGTTTCCGTCGTCCTTTTATGAATACATTCATAGTTGTTATCCATTCGTTTGATTTGTTTTAGCTTTTGATTTTGCAAAATGATTAAGGACTTTCTGTTATAAATTTCCATTGGAGTCCAATATTTTTGTGATTTTATTTTGTTTGTGACGTCACAATTGCCATTATAAGCATGCATAGTACGAATTCATATGATGTAAGATAACATATGATCTGACAATACTTATAGTAAGGTCAAATATATTCAAAGAACATTTCTAAACGTAATATAACCTACTTTCTACCGGCGATCAGATTGGTAAAGCAACTTTTATAGAACATTTAAAAATTTTATCACTTACCATACATAGTACGAATTCATATGACGTATAAAAACATATGACCTGACGATATGTATATTAAGTCGTATCTGCCTCAGATCACATTAAATCCTGACATTCGTAATCAGATAAGTCTTCTGTCGAAGTTACAGCATCTCTTATATCAAGTGTATATTATTTCTTTTTGAGATGTGAATACTTTGTGTGTATAAAGGTATTTGAAATAAACTCATAATAGATACCAGGAATAAATTTGATATTTACTCTAGACGTGCGTTTCGTCTACAAAAGACTCATCAGTGACGCTCGAATCAAAAATGTTATGAAAGGTCAAATAAAGTACGAAGTTGAAGAGCATTAAGGATCAAAAATATATAAATGCATAGTTCCAAGTCTTTGTAAGACAATTGTCTGTACATTGACGTTTTTGATTGTGAACGCATGCTTTTTCTCTCGACATTTTAACGTGATATCAGCATGAATAGATGGAACATTATACTAAATACCCTCTCGACTCTTCCCATTTCCGTTGAATGATCTGTACGGATTTATGAAATATCAATTATTATTGCCTGTTTTTTGTGGTATCGTGATTTTTGAAATAATAATATATTTTAAGTTTCTTGGACAACATGATAATAGCTTAATGGAGCGGGAAATGTCAAGTTTTCAACAAAATGTCCAAGATTTTAGCTAAACTTACTTTTGAAGAAATCCATGGTGTTCTAGTATTTCGCCATTTGCCTTATTCACTGAAATTTTTTTAAAAAGAAATTGTTAAAACATTCATTGAATGTCTGTTAAGAAAAAAACAAAGCGATAGACAACTTTTTCCTTTTCATTGAGTACCAACAGATAGCTAGAATTACACTTATTCCAAAAACGTACACACTTTATATTCTTTTGTATGACAAAATATGTAAAATAATAACCAATAACATTCAACAAAACTAACTAAACTACAGCAGATGCCCATTCTGATAATACATGTCTCTTTATAGATGCTCGAAGCCAAAATATAGGAGCTTCAAAATTGTATACAGGCATTAAACACGTTTTTGTCTTTATCTTAATTGTATCTCTTCCTTATCGCTTCATGAGATTTGATAAATATTCCGTATCAACATGACAAATGATACAATCATGCTGGTCTAGAAGGAAAGATTTTAGGTACTGTCGTTTTCCATTGTCTTTGCATATTTTATACTTTGACTGTCTTGTCCATTCTTGATAACTTGCCTTTGGTGTTGCTGAATATTTATATATCCTGTTGTCGTTTTTTTGTGCAATGGTCACTTTTTTGTATACCTTTCATTTTTGCCTTTAGACTTTGTTTTTAGAGTGTTTATGTGCCATTTTGTTGTCTTTGTTGATTCTATTTATAATGATAATAATGAAAGCACAAGGTTGACTGTTATACCAAGATTTTTGACAATTTAACCTTTACTATCATTTTGTTCTGCTCAGAGATATCTCATTGTTGTCGACATAAGCAATAGGTTCAGCTAGCTTAAAAAGCTATTGATTTAAGACACCGTTTTTGTTCTATAAGGAACTGCCTCTACTAAGTCAGGAATACAATAACATGATGAGTATAAGCTTTTTTTCAAATACTGTCTTAATTTGGGGTACTCTCATGCATTTTTGTTAAGACAAATATAGGTAAAATTGAGAATGGAAATGGGGAATGTGCCAAAGAGACAACAACCCGACCATAGAGCAGACAACAGCAGAAGGTCACCAACAGGTCTTCAATGCAACGAGAAATTCTCGCACACGGAAGCGTCCTTTAGCTGGCCCCTAAACAAATGTATACTGGTTCAGTGATAATGAACACCATTAAAAGTACACGAATGATGACAGATGAAAAGACGTAATGCTTACTCTTTCAGAGCCCCTGATTAATGTTAGGTTTGTTCATCCGTTAGAAATTAGTGTTATGTTTTCTCTACTGTAGTTTGTCTTTTTGTTGATTTTTTTTGCCATTGCTTTGTCCGTTTGTTTACTACTAATGAGTTTACACATCCTTTTGTAACTTTTGCCTCTTTCTTTTAAATTTAATCGAGTCTTACCGTCTACGAATACCAACAACACACATACAACTAAACACACAGCAAACTTCATGGTACTTTTCAACTTCTTTTGAAAACTACAAAAACAACGAATATGTGATTATAAAATATTCTAGAGTGAATGAAATATTCAATTTTTGTTTGAGAAAATAACGATATTAAAGACAATAAAAGGTAAGCGTCCATTCATTACTATGAGTTTTAAATCAGAATTTCATTGCTCTTATCGTCCTTTTATTATACCGTTTCATTTGGATAATATTTTTTTTTTATTTATGCAATATTGTCTTTGTTCATAAGTTGCCAAATAGCAGATTCAGAAATTTCTCGTGGTTATAGTATCTATGGCAACATGTATGGTGCATAATACATTGTGAATTGTGTATGATGTAATCGGACATAGCTTGACTGAATGATATGTGTCATTTGATTATAGTATTCAACACTCTGGCACTAAAGTCTTTCTTGTAATCGGTAGAAGAAGATAAGTTTTTTTTATGAATAACTGTAAATAACGCAATTGACGAAAAATAACTGTTATCGATTTTAAATAGATATCGTTTTGCACCTAGAACGAATATTTATTTAACAAACATGCATTTTTTTTAAGACAAACAGATAAAGGTCTTTAACATTCAACCTTAGCTCCGTAAAGTGACACGCAAGTACGTGATTCAAAGCAACAAAAATAGAGAATATTGAAATGTTAAATAAAGACAACAGTAGTTTACTGCTGTTCAATAGTCATAAACCTAAAACGCGAAAACAAATCCGGGTTACAAATCAAACCCATCCAATACATCTACTATAAGCGGCAAACAATAAAACAACAGAAACACCAAACTGCCACAAAAACAAACGCCAACATACAATGTACAAAGATATGGAATATTTGAAGAAGAACAAAATTGTCATATTCCTGCTATAATTATAGTTATCAAAGGTACCATGATTATAATTTAGTACGCAAGACGCGCGTTTCGTCTACATAAGACTCATCAATGACGCTCATATGGAAATATTTATAAAGCCATAAAATAAGACAGAGAATAGAACATACTGGCTAAAAAGAAAAGAGAAAAAGGGCATCTAAAATTGTTTTACATAAATGAAGAAAAATCCAATCCAGACATTCTTACATGTTATAACTCTTAGTTGTCAATTTCAGGTATGACTGTAATATTTTTCAGTTTATGAAGTAATACAAATAAAGTATGTGTATAATAATCCGCGTAGAATGACTATCATACTTTATAATTCAATTTTGAATTGCATATTTTAAAAGAGTAAATCATGAAATGTTTATTACACCATGGTCATGTGTTAACAATATGTATAATCAACGAAACACTTTCAGTCAATCAGAAGACGTGTTACATCCAAAAATTTTGTAAGAAATTAAACGTTTGTTTCTAAATATGTATTGTTCATTTTTTTTTCTAGAAAACACCTCCACATGAATAACAAATATTTACAATTGGACGAGGATTTTTATAATTTCTAACGATACTTATTGTTTAATATAATAGTATATATTTTAGCTAACCATTTGCAGTACAAGTTCAATATTTTAAAACAGTATAATTTCAGTATTTATATTGGCTTGTTTTATATTTTGAGCCAGCAACAAATAAAAGTTTCTTAATAGATAACATGTGAGTTTCCTTAGACTTTTGTATTTCATTAATTTAAAAGTACTTCAAAATAAAGCAAGCACATTAAAAGTGAAACATATACTAAATACCTTTTTCTATACGGACATTTGTTTAAATCTTCGACTCCAAACCCTCAATATATCGTTACATTAAACATAAAGTAATCATTGAGGGTGTTGATGGGGCTTACAGAATAAAAAATAATTGACAATATGTGAAAAATGATGCACCAAACTAATAAAGAAAAGAGATAATTATGTAAAAAAACCAAAGAATAAAGAAAAAGAGACAATATCTATAAGAATTGAGAAAAAAAGCCTAATAAAAAATAGAATACAGAAACGAAGAACACTAATCCATACTTCACATTTGCAATGCTAGATAATACTTGAAATAAGCAATGAAATTTAGCCCTCATCACGATATTTAATGACCTACAAATAACTAATATTTAAAAATTGTGGATGCTAAAACCTGAAAACAAGAACTATATGTATAAAGATTGGTAATCGTAACTAGTACATGTAACGGTAAGGGAAAAACAATATACAATGAAGCTATTATTGTAAGAGTTTATATGCAAATTGCGTACCACAGTTTTCACGAATTCATGTACTTGCTTATTGGTTCAACATATGGCAGATTACATGCTATCCTGTGACTTTGAAACTTTCAGGTCTGCAGTCAATTTCAATTATTTTATGAATTTAAATATACTCACATATTAAGAAAATGTAACGTTTACTGTTGACAAACTTTAATGTTTAAATAACGTAATTACTGTTTTTAGATTTTATACAAGATAATGACGTAAAATAAAATGTACACTTGTTAAAATTTAATTAAATTAAATGATATTATCCGGTTTGTTTGTTGTTCAACATCCCTTCTCGATTAGTGTAATACATGTAAAACAAGATAACATCTGTTTGAATGTCTTCCGATAAATGTTATAGCATCAATACAAATGTATTTCTTTGTCTATTTACATAATTAAATTTTCGTAATATACTTTCATGACTTTCTTGTTATGTTTATTTTCACCTTAACGACGACACTGTGCTTTGTTATTTTGGAAGTAAAAGATGATTAATCGTAACGCGTATTACTACATAGAATAAATTACGTATCATGGAATGAACAAGATTGAAATATTATCAATCTTGTCTACGTCATAGTAGAAAAATAATACCTAATAAAACAGAAAAAAAGATTGGTTGATTAGTTTTTTGGGGTTATTTGCAGACTGCTTTTTTTATTTGTGAAGGAAGCGAATGTGTCCGGATAGACCACCGACATTCGACAAAAATAATGATGATCCAGGTCAATTACGATTTGTTTCAAGTGGACTTGCCAAGTGCGAGAAAGATACAAACGGGCAATTCAAAAATACTAAGACGCAATAACAGTTCTGAAGTAAAAACTTATGCTTTTGGAATAATATTCCCTTTCGTTTAATGATGATAAAAACCATTTTCCTCTTTCAACAACATGAACAATGCAATGAATATATCGGTGTTGATAATCATTTCAATAAATCGCTAATGTGAAGTCATATTATTGAGGGAAATTCCTTAAAAAAAATAAAAAATCATGATTATTATAAATTGTGATTGTGCCCGTGTAAATTGACGTATGTGTTGTATAGAAATAATGTCCAACTTTGTTGATCTGTTATTTGTTTCGTTTTTAGAAGAATTATTTATTAATACAGATTCACATTTCAAAACCCAAGTATTCAACATTAACCTTCAGAAAGTTCGTATGTTATAGCCCCTATATTAATCCAGCTCGACGGTGGAAAAAGAGTTGCAATGTACTTGTTGAAATCAATAGAAATCTTCATTGGTGTTTTAAACTTTAAGGATAGACAGTCAGAAAGATAGAATACCGACAGAAAAAAGCTTCCTTTTGATAATGGAAATGGGAAATGTGTGAAAGAGAAACTTCCCGACCAAAGTGCAAAAAGATACAACAATCGAAGGTCACTGTAAAGATTGTTGCCAATCTTTAATTTAAAACAATATCTTTGGTTTCTGGATATTAAATAATGACTAAACAACTTTTAAAAGTATCAGAGATTATTATTATCAATAATTATAAATACAGGTAAATGAAATACAATATGTTAAAACGTTTGAATGTGTTTTTCGTGTATGCGTTATTACCTCTTGTATTCGTTCAAGCTTGGTTCAAATTCGTTTCGTTATAAGAAAAATCCGGTTTTTATAAGACTTAGCACGCCTTATCCTTGCGTGTAAGAATATAGTCCGTTGCCGGTCAAGGTTAAATCATGTAAATAACTGTCAGTACGTACATACATATGAATTATAAAGAAAGCAAGCATAATTTCGTACGTCTCGACACCGATTCAACGATATAAAGCATGTAAATACAAGTAACTAAAGAAATGTAGGATTCATAACAAGCTAGAAAACAAATATGTTATTCGAACGCCACATGTTGGCGGAATTTCGTAACGTTAAATCGGCAACTGTCAAATTTGCCGGGAACGACGTTACGTTTACAAAAAGGTACTGCCGCGATATTTAACGTTCACAACACTGCCCTCCGTCAAAAATAGAATTTCGTCTCGAAATTTAAATAACTACGAAAGATTAAATCATTATATACAATCGAACAAAATTTAAACAAGCACCTGCTGTCTCAATAGAATAGTAAAATTAAGAAAATTTTTTGTTTAAATCACGAATAACCTAATATCACGATTCATGACATGAATAATGGTAAAATTGTACCAACGGCATACAAAACAATATACATATAAATAATGTCAACAAATTTCTGAATTTGTGTCTTTTCAGTATAATAAAATGTTTTTAAAATTTTCAACGTCTTCTTTTTCCAATAGCTTCACTGTATTATTGGTTCGTCTCTTCTGGTCTGTCTGTGTATCGTGTGTTCTTTCTCCTTCTGTATCCTCTACTGCTATTTTCTTCCTTTTTCTCCAATCTTTTTGTGTGTCTTGAGTTACATGTTTTTCCTTCTCAAGTTCTTTCTTAGTTTGGTTTAAATCTGTGTTACGGAAACTATCTTTCAGTTGACTTATTTTTTCCTTCTGACAAAACTGGTTTCCGTCTTCTTCTGTAACAGGAACATTTTCATCTGTAACACTTAAATTATCTTCTGTAACATGTTGCAAAAGTTCAGGCAACATTTGGACATCGACCTTGTCCGTCTGATTACCCTTATAACTTGCACTTGTAATATTTCCTATATATTCACACATGTCTGCATGCGTACTTGCTACCATAATTTTTCTACTATCTTCAACAACTGGTTCAAGTATAGAATACCGGCTGGACAATCCTTCTGTGTCATAACCCTCTCCAGCAATAGTTATCTCAGAATTGGCTGGTATGGTAATTGCTTCTTTTATCCTAACTCTAGCTATACCATCTATTTGTCTTGTGGTTTGGCACTCTATCCACTCACCATTTAATTGGAGTCCCCTCTTGCAGTTGATAGTTATGTCCTTTTCATCAATCAGGTCACATCCTAACAATACGCTGTCTCCAATGGGGGCTACATACATGGGCCATGTGAAAATCTCATTTACTAGTTTCATCTCTATCTGTGCTATTCCCCTTGTTGTCATATGCTTCCCAGCCTCTGCAACCACTAAATTCCTTGTTGCCTTCTTCAGTTCTGGTCGCATGTCTTTTGGAATTTTAGAATACAGTTCCTCACTCAAAACTGTCACCTCCGCTCCAGTGTCAATAACTGCCTTGGTTTCAACCTTGTTAATGACCAAAGGAACAGTAATGGTAGCTGCCCTCACCCGATCAATGACGATATTTTTCTCTATTGCCTGACTCGGTTCAGCACTGCCAATTACATCACTAGGTGTACTCTTCTGTAATTCATCAAATCCCTCAAACAACAAATTCAAGCTCAGATCATGAGTCAATGCATCAAATTCATCTCCACATGGTCCATTCCTGGTAGTTATATCCTTAACCTCAATAATTTTATCAATGGCTGATACTTGGTCGACAGTCTCAGCCCTTATTAGTTTAAAGAATCATCTTGTGTCTCATTGCTGTTGGAAAAATCTCTGTTTTCTGTACTGCTTTTATTTTTCTTTGGTTTTTTACAGTCTTTGATGTAATGCCCTTCTTCGTTGCAATTAAAACATCTTGTGGTTCTTGTTTTTGTTCTATTGTCTTTGTTATACGGCTGGTTTTGCCTATAACCTTGGTTAACATTTGGTTTGTTAAATTTTGTCATTTCCTTCTGAATTATCTCCCCTAATGACTGAGTGATCCCTCTTTCAAATTGTGTAAGCCTCTCCTCAGTTACATATCTTTTCCCGCCAACTTTCCTTATTTCGATATCATCTTCACCTTCATCAAAATCAACAGTTTCCTGCATACTCAGCTGACGGATGTTTCTATCTTTATTTCCTCTTTTATATGTTTCATATAAAGTCACCTGGTGGATAGCTTCAGTCATACTGGTAATCCTCTTTGTCAGTAATTCTATAGCAATGCTCTGGTCGGGTAATCCTCTTAACATGTACTCTACACTCAATGTACTGTGAGTGGCTACGTCAATAGTAGGAAATGACCGTCTGACTAGCATTTCTACTCTGGAAGCATATTCATGGATGTTTTCTTTGCCCTGTTTCCTTAATGTGTGCAATTCTTGTCTATACGTCTCTGGATATCCATGGTCACCAAATCTATTCGACATAGCTGCACATAGCCCAAAGAAAGATCTTTTGGTCTCCGGTGAAAGGTAGGAAGCATAAACCATTGCCTCATCTTTCAGTGCGGTTACTAATTCAATGGCTTTAGTATTAGTATCCCATCTGTTGATCTCTGCAATAAGTTCAAATTGCATAAAATAGGCATTCCAGGGATCTCTGCCGTTGTAAAATGGCACTCTGTTTCTTCTCCCATTGTCTATCTTGGAGTTTTCATAATTATGGTGCTGTTGCTGTGGTCTGCCATACTGTTGCCTAGGTAACCAGTTTGGTACTGAGAAATTGTTTGGATACTGCTGGTAGTCTGGACGTTGCTGGATTTCAGGCATGACTGTACTCGTACAAGAATAGTTTGGACGATGCTGGATCTCAGGTATTGTCGTATTTGCATAGGCATATGATGGTTGTTGCTGGGTCTCTGACAATGTTGTATCCATGTATGTATGTGTAGAACGTTGCTGGGTGTCTGGCAATGTTGTGTTATTATAGGAGTAGGTTGGACGTTGCTGGGTCTCTGGCAATGTTATACTATTGCAGGAGTTTGTGGAACGTTGCTGTGTCTCTGGCAATCTTATATTATTACAGGAGTTTGTTGAACGTTGCTGGGTTTCATAACTATTTTGACTGCTGATAACAGGGTCAGATTTCATCTGAGTGAAATGTTGAGCATTATTCTTCATCTGAAGGTTCTTAAAATTTCTTAATGCCTCTAACTCTTGTCTCATCTTTACCATTTCTTCACTCTCATATGATTTTAAATGGGTTTGTGCTTACTTCCCTTTGAATATTACTCGCAGTACTACTAAATGGCCTGGGGCTTGTATTTATTTCCCCCTGGTTTAAACTAATAGCCTGGTTTGAGGCTAAATAATTATGAGACGTGACATCCCCAAATGAGCTGGTATCAATATTTGTAGATGCAACAGACCAAGTGGGAATAATTGGACTAGCTAATGTGGTAATTCCCCTACTAAGTGAATTGGACCCCTGTGGTATACGAGATCTGTCTCTTAAATTATACATTTTACTTTAATTGCTAAATGAAATCAAGAGTTTCGATTTACTAATCAACTTGGATTAAACTTTATCCTTGTTAATCTTGTAGTTTTTCAGAATTATTCAACTTAGATTACTTTTTATCCTTGTTGAAATAGAAAAACAATTTCCTATGTCTTACTTTTAAAACACCTTTTAAATTATGAATATATCCTTATTTTGTGAAATAGACTATATAAATAACAAATTTGAAATAGACTATAAATTTTTCAACTTTGACCTTTTCCAAAATATTATTATATTTACAACTTAGATTTATATTTATCCTTGTTGTAAAAGAAAACTTTTGAAATAGACTATTAAATATTAACTTTGAAATAGACTATAAATATAATTACTGGACGGTCTGGACCTATTTGAATTATTATGGTCTTAATATTTAACTTGGATTCAGATTTATCCTTGTTAAAATAGACTTCTAAATTTAAACTCAACTTGGATTAGAATTTATCCTGGTTGAATATGGTATTTATCTTTACTATATTTAAACTTTCAACTTAGATTAAAATTTATCTTTGTTGAATTGTACCCCTGAACTATTTAATTTCAACTTGGATTTATATTTATCCTTGTTGATATAGATTCTGAGAACTATTATATTTTATCTTTTTCAACTTGGATTAGAATTTATCCTTGTTGATATAGATTCTGAGAACTTTTATATTTTATCTTTTTCAACTTGGATTAGAATTTATCCTTGTTGATATAGATTTTAACTAACTATATTATTTTATTTCAACTTGGATTAGAATTTATCCTTGTTGAATTTAAAATTACTTAAATATATACTATAATTTAATTATATTCACCAACTGTACTATCTATTCCTCAGCCTTCGTTGAAGTGTCTTTTTTTTTATGTTTAGGTTTCTTTTTATGTGTAACCAAATATCATAAAATATGGACAAAAACAATGTATGTACTTAACAAATGCGTGCCTAATAAAATATTCACGTAGATTCTTAAAATTTCCTTAAGAAAGAAAACTAAATTCGCTGCCACCAGTGTAAAGATTGTTGCCAATCTTTAATTTAAAAACAATATCTTTGGTTTCTGGATATTAAATAATGACTAAACAACTTTTAAAAGTATCAGAGATTATTATTATCTATAATAATAAATACAGGTAAATGAAATACAATATGTTAAAACGTTTGAATGTGTTTTTCGTGTATGCGTTATTACCTCTTGTATTCTTTCAAGCTTGGTTCAAATTCGTTTCGTTATCAGAAAAGTCCGGTTTTTATAGTTCTTAACACGCCTTATCCTTGCGTGTAAGAATATAGTCCGTTGCCGGTCAAGGTTAAATCATGTAAATAACTGTCAGTACGTACATACATATGAATTATAAAGAAAGCAAGCATAATTTCGTACGTCTCGGCACCGATTCAACGATTTAAAGCATGTAAATACAAGTAACTAAAGAAATGTAGGATTCATAACAAGCTAGAAAACAAATATGTTATTCGGACGCCACATGTTGGCGGAATTTCGTAACGTTAAATCGACAACTGTCAAATTTGCCGGGAACGACGTTACGTTTACAAAAAGGTACTGCCGCGATATTTAACGTTCACAACAGTCACCAATGTGCTGTTGATATTCCGCTTTTTATTAATGTAAGCCTGTTAACTTCACTTTTACATTCACTCGTTTGATGGTTATTGCAGCTGCTTATGGATGGATTAAAGGTTATAGAAAACGACCAGGTTAGCAAACGAATGGGATGTGGCTGCACCTTTAGATCAAATCTAGTTATCTCTCATTGTGTTAATCTCGCATGTATGGGGTTCTCTTAACCGATAATATGGTTCTTTGAAACATATGAGCATTTGTTATCTAAATTGCTTCATTCATGTCATTGTGTTAATTTCGCATGCGTTGGTTTTATTAAGGGTTATGATTTGGTATTGATGTTGCCACTAATATGTGGTATGCATTTATTTTGGTTTATATAACTGCTCCCGTTGCTTCTGTTATGCTTACTTTTTGGTGGTTTTTGATGCTGCTGTGGCTGCTAAAGGTTGGTATTGGGGAAGTATTTAAATAGCTTTCGGCTGCTTTGAAAGCTTCTATCGTACATGTACGTTTTACATTATGATAAATAAAAAAAAAGAAGATGTGGTATGATTGTCAATGAGACAACTGTACCCAAGATACCAAAATGACACAGACATTAACAACTATAGGTCACCGTACGGCCATCAACAATGAGCAAAGCCCAAACCGCATAGTCAGCTATAAAAGGCCCCGATAAGACAATGTAAAACAATTCAAACGAGAAAACTAACGGCCTTATTTATATAAAAAAAATGAACAAGAAACAAATATGTAACACATAAACAAACGACAACCACTGAATTACAGGCTCCTGACTTGGGACAGACACTTACCTAAATAATGTGTAGGGGTGTAACATATTAGCGGGATCCAAACCCTCCCCCTAACCTGAGAAAGTGGTAAAACAGTTTATTTTCTAATTTTGTTGTGTTTTACCATTAAAAGAAACCTAATGCACTGGAAAATAATAATGAACTTATTTCAGCTGAATTTGTTACAAAACGTAAAACATATACATTTGTGATAAAAGTACTGTCAATGACTGCGTTCAAATGTACAAAAAGCTGATTCACGAATGTATGTATGCCGATAGTCCTACTGTCATATCCCTATTTAAATTCTAGGAACGGTGATTCCTATCACGAAATGAGTTATTTGGAAAACTGGAAACATAGCAAATCACCAAAAGAAAGGGATCAGCAAATCGATGAATTTCAATATGATAACACATGAAATGCAGGTTTTGTTCAAATCACTTGAAAAAAATGAAAGAATGAAGCTTTTTCTACCATGTGTGACACTTTTTGAATAAAACTATATATTTTGGCGTGGTCAGGCCAATGTATTGACCTCTTCAATACTAAATATATTATTATATATATTGCTCCTAACTCCCTTTATGTACTGTGTATTTTCTGTAATGTGTATAAATCATGTATATGTATCTTATATACTTTTAACAAGAACATGTTGTATCAACAGGTACATAGTATAAGCAAATATGTACTCATCATATCTTTAAAATAAATCCTATTTGGGAAACGAAAATCTTAAATCCAACTTTTTTGAATGCATTACACTTTTACTTTTGGATAAATTTTAGCGAGTTGCACGTGACAAAAGATCACTCGACCAGAAATTTAATGTAACAGAAAGAACAGGTTGAAGTGCTATACAATTGAAACTGATAAATAAAGGAGGCTATTGTGAGAGAGAAAAAAAATATAATAAATACTTTATTCAAATGATTTTATATGGTGTGATATATTAACATATAGATAAATGATAATTAAATGTACAGTTGGCCAAAGATAGATAATATTAATAAAGAAAGATTTTAATTATTTATAATGGGAGCTTGTTTTAATTTGCTTTTCCCCCGATAAATGATAAAATCGAAGTCCCTTAGTTGCTTCACTGGTCAACGTAGGGTTGATGTAACAGGTGATTACTAATAAAATATGTTTAAAAATTAAAAAAAAACATAAAAAAAAACTGTCCTATCCCTAAAATGGTATAGGCATTTTCTTATGTATAACATGATGGATTTAACAGCTAGCTTAAGGTCTCACTTGTTTGAGAGTCGCATAAAATCCAGTATATTGTCAACGATATGTTATATTCACCTTGTACTATTGCCTTACCAAAATCACCAGATCTTATGTAGGTGTGCGAATCACTTTTACCTTTAATTGTATATCTTATAAATCAAATACAGACATACTTACAATAGTTATCATAATTACAAATACAAATTCACATTAAATGATACGTGAATATACGTTTCTCTTCTTTAGGGTATAGCGAAAGCCGAAGGTAAGAGATATATTACCGTACGAGTTTATAGGTGCAAACAAATGGGCACATGTCATGAATAAGCACGAACGGACAACGAACGAAATTGTATTGAACAAAACAAACAGTCATAATAGAAACAAATATTACAAATAAGGATACAGTCAACACTGTTTTAAAATCCTAATCAGTATAAAAAACAAATATAAAATATAGAAACAATTATGGTGAGTTTGTCGTTGTTTTATTTTTATTTCCGTTAACATTGATGTCTTTCTCATTTTTGTCTATGTGCGAACGGTAAAATGGTTAAATATGATGTTAAGAGATAAAACCTGTTACATATGTTACACTTTATACTATTTACCGGATTTGTTATCACATAAGCAACACGACGGGTGCCGCATGTGGAGCAGGATATGCTTACCCTTCCGGAGCACCTGAGATCACCCCTAGTTTTTTGGTGGGGTTCGTGTTGTTTATTCTTTAGTTTTCTATGTTGTGTCGTATGTGCTGTTGTTTGTTTGTCTTTTTCATTTTTAGCCATGGCGTTGTCAGTTTGTTTTAGATTTATGAGTTTGACTGTCCCTTTGGTATCTTTCGTCCCTCTTTTACACGATAAAGTATAACATTCAATGCTATGAGAAAAACTATGTCTATTTTTTTTTATTTTGCATATGAATGTTAAAGACATGTTCAAATTAAAATAAAACAAAAAAACACAAAGGATATTATGCATCAATTTGTTTCTGGTCCGAAACATCGTAGTTATCTTGAAGACAAACGTGTTGGGTTATTGTTGAAGCCAACATAAATATTGAAGAGTTTACACATATGTCTTGTATGAAAGATATAATAAAAAAATAAAAATGAATGTAAATAAGTTAAAATCAATGGTTTTCTCAGAAAAAAACACACATCGATCAATGAAAAATAGGAAATAAAAGGATAATTGCATTACTAAAATAATCTATGAAATCAAATAAATGTAATGTACAATGGTATTTGAATCCAAATGTGATATCTAACACAATGCTTTAACAATAATTCTAATAACAAGTCTATCCTGTAGATTAAAACTTGGTAACATATGGTTTTTAATCTGAATTTTACGATATAATAGTACTTGTAGTTTTAATTTTGTTATTTTCGAAATGACAGCAGAATAATTTTTTTTTAAACAGTTGATAAGTTGTATATATATAATATTGAGGTCGGACTCTAAGCTGGCCAGTTCATGCTTTTTAGACACGTTTCCCTACGAAAATCTTGAACAGATCGGACTCGATGGACGGGGCATTATCATCTTGAGAAACGTAGTTATCATCTGGAAAATGACGAACAACCACTGGCCACAAGTCCTTGTCAATACTGTCAATGCATTTTAAGGCATTCATATTCCCTTCAAAAACAGTAATAGTTCCGACATGATGGTAAGTGATGCATCCCAAGATCATTAATCTATAATTGCGCTGAGATGGAGGGCAAATACAATCCGTCAGCCACTCTCTCCAACCTTTCTCCAGACACTGACACGAGAATCTTGCCCAATGACCACCTTGCACTCATCATTGAAAAATTACTTTACTCCAGTGTGCATTAAGAGTTTTATGCATATTTCCCCTGCAATATGCCACTCGTTTTTTTCTAGTTGACATCACGGATACGATTTGTTTCTTTACTGACCGCTTTTTGAACCCATCAGAATGTAATTTACGTTCAACAGTTCGTTTAGAGAAAGGTCGATCAATGCTCTCATTAAAATATTAGTAATTTCAGATAAAGATTTACGGCGAGTTTTTTTTACACAACGGGAAAGTTTTTTCATGTCCCATTCATGAAAGGATTTTGGTCTGCCTGTTCTCCGAATGTGTTCTATATCACCCCGGTGTTTATACCTCTTCATTCATTTTCAGTTTAATACTTGTCAATCTGACTATTTTACTTTTTCTGTAACCTGCATCATTTAATGCAGCGAGACGACTTTTCTGATCAGATGTCAGTTCTTTCCCCTTGCGACCCATTTTGTTTACATTAGCTACAACGTAAGTGCAGACGCCTCTGACGTCATCACGCACGTGTCACATGACAACCACACGTTTTTCAATATGACCATCTATATAAAGATTCATTGCAATTCCGATTGTGACATGGAGACGACGGTCAAATCATGTTTACTCTTCCGTGACGTGACCGCTATTGTTGTTTTACGAATACCTATGGCGGATTACTGTATGTTCATCGTGTAGTAATGTCATTCATAAACAAAGTAATTGCATTCTTCTATGAAAAAAAACTCTCTAAGACAAAAATCTAGTCTGATTAGAATGAAAGTGCACATACACATGTTCTGCTTATGACATAGTAGGTCATCAGACCTGTGTTGCACAACAATAAGGGCGAGAAAGTAAAACATAAAACCAACCCGAAAATACTTTGACATCTTGATCATGTCGTTTGATACTCTAAGGTGTGTTTCATAACTAAAGATACACTCGCTACAAATGCATTTTTTCAGAAATATGGGTTAAAAGAAACTAACTTATGTAGTTTCTGTAATGAAACTAAAGAAACTATAAGTCACATTTTCTGTAAATGTACCCTAGTTAGGAATTTGTGGTTAGAAATTACAGCACTTGTTCTAGTCGAAAATAATTTAACTTTAATACTTAATGTGGAAAATATTGTTCTTGGGTCAGAGTCTTTGGATGTTTTCCTAAACTTATTCACTATTCTGGTTAAATATTACATTTAAACATGTCGCTTTAATAATTCATTACCTACTCTTACAGGTGTCATAGCTATGATTAAAAATTCTTACCGAATAGAAAAAAATATCAACCTCCTTTTACAGATCCCCTTAAGCAAGAGAGAAATTTGATAGTAAATGGGACTATATGTTGATGCACATCACAACTGGACAGTGATTTATGTGCATCTTAAAAGTATTATCTATGTTTATTGATATTGTTATATATACATTGATTTACATGTACTTGTTTTTGTTTTGATTGTATTTGAATTATCTCCCTTTGAATTAGGTTTAAATTTATTATGTGATTCTGTCCAACATGTCATGTCTGACCCTTATCATGCTTATTTGTAATGATTTCTGGTGGCCTCTCCTGGTACCTCTCATGTTCAAAATCAATGTATAGGCAATGATGCATGTGCCTAGAGGAGAAGGCTTATGCCATCATTAACCTTATCAGCATATTCAGGTATTCTAATCCAGAGTGATAAATGATGTGTATGATCGAGTAGAAAATTTATAACAATTAGCATATCTAACTTTTTAATTTTAGACTGAAAAAATATAATATCAATACATGTATTATGAATTATCTATATATTTATGTATCACAATGCTTGGTGTATTTTCAGATGAAATAAAAATAAATTACAAAAAAAACTAAAGATACACACATTTTGAGAAAATCGAATACGAAAAAAAAATTAGATACAATTAATATATACTCCAACTACAATTGAAGACCGTGCATTGACCTGTAATGGTTTACTTGTATAAATTGTGACTAGGATATATAGTTGTCTCATTAGTACTCATACCGCATCTTCCTATATCTGTATATGATAAAAGTAATGTTTTGTATGGTACAAGAATTCGTAGCAAAACTCATTGACAACGTACAAAGTGAAACTCTATGAATGTATAGGAGTCATTATGAGTGTTGTTTTTTTCTTTATTTCTGATACAAATAAAACAAAATGGAGAAAAGGAAACTAATTGCATGTCAAAGGACATTCTTAAATAACTTCCATAAGTGTTTCTGTCAATAACAATTGATACTTTTATCATTAGTTCTGAATTCAAATCATATGCAATAAGACAAAAAAAAAATGAATACTGCGTAACATTGTTTTCAAAAATTACATACAGCTACATCATAATATATGCATAGTAACGGATTGAGAATATATTATGGTTTCATACTGGTTTAACGGTGCATGAATTCACATATTAATGGAAGCGGAATGTGGAAAGCAAAGTTGTTCCACATCACCATTGATAACTCAGTCGTCGGATCATAAGGTCGTCCTGGTCTCATGTCACTAAATAGCATTAGTTGGGTGGGTTAACTAACCCATTCAAGTTCATTATCTTTATTGAAATTATAACCTCAAATCCAGTATCAATCTACTAGAAGAAATATGAATTATCGTATAATTTTGTTTATGTTATAGTACCTTTGCTCTATCTACTATTGACGAGTCTTGAATGTATCTCCCTCATGCAAAGCTCTGATTCCTTTCACGGATTTGGCTATACTTTTTGGACCTTTTGGATTATAGCACTTCATCTTTTATATAAGCTTTGGATTTTAAATATTTTGGTCACGAGCATCACTGAAGAGACATATATTGTCGAAATGCGCATCTGGTGCAGGAAAATTGGTTCCGTTAATGTTATTACTACCACTGGGTCGATGCCTCTGCTGGTGGACTGTTAGTCCCCGAGGGTATCACCAGCCCAGTAGCCAGTACTTCGGTACAGGAATGAAAATACGGATTTTTTGTGTTATTAAAATTTGCTGTTACAAAATGTTAGAAATTATTATAAATTAAGGAATGTATCTCCCTCATGCAAAGCTTTGATTCTTTTCACGGGTTTGGCTATACTTTTTGGACTTTTTAGATTATAGCTCTTCGTCTTTTATATAAGCTTTGGATTTTAAATATTTTGGCCACGAGCATCACTGAAGAGACATATATTGTCGAAATGCCCGTCTAGTGCAGGAAAATTGGTTCCGTTAATGGTATTACATCCACTGGGATGATGCCTCCACTGGGTTGATGCCTCTGCTGGTGGACTGTTAGTCCCCGAGGGTATCACCAGCCCAGTAGCCAGTACTTCGGTACAGGCATGAAAATACGGATTTTTTGTGTTATTAAAATTTGCTGTTACAAAATGTTAGAAATTATTATAAATTAAGGAATGTATCTCCCTCGTGCAAAACTCTGATTCCTTTCACGGATTTGGCTATACTTTTTGGACCTTTTGGATTATAGCTTTCATCTTTTATATAAGCTTTGGATTTTACATATTTTGGCCACGAGCATCACTGAAGAGACATATATTGTCGAAATGCTCGTCTAGATCAGGAAAATTGGTTCCGTTAATGTTATTACTACCACTGGGTCGATGCCTCTGCTGGTTGACTGTAAGTCCCCGAGGGTATCACCAGCCCAGTAGCCAGTACTTCGGTACTGGCATGAAAATACGTTTTTTTTGTGTTATTAAAATTTGCTGTTACAAAATGTTAGAAATTATTATAAATTAAGGAATGTATCTCCCTCGTGCAAAACACTGATTCCTTTCACGGATTTGGCTATACTTTTTGGACCTTTTGGATTATAGCTTTCATCTTTTATATAAGCTTTGGATTTTACATATTTTGGCCACGAGCATCACTGAAGAGACATATATTGTCGAAATGCGCATCTGGTGCAGGAAAATTGGTTCCGTTAATGTTATTACTACCACTGGGTCGATGCCTCTGCTGGTGGACTGTTAGTCCCCGAGGGTATCACCAGCCCAGTAGCCAGTATTTCGGTACTGGCATGAAAATACGGATTGTTTGTGTTATTAAAATTTGCTGTTATAAAATGTTAGAAATTCTTATAAATTAAGGAATGTATCTCCCTCATGCAAAGCTCTGATTCCTTTCACAGATTTGGCTATACTTTTTGAACCTTTTGGATTATAGCTCTTCATCTTTTATATAAGCTTTGGATTTTAAATATTTTGGCCACGAGCATCACTGAAGAGACAAGATTTTGAAGGAAAATGATATTGTAATAGTCCCAAGAGACCAATCTTTGACCAAAAAGCGTCGATATGAAAGATAAGTGCGTCAGAAAGGCAATTAGTGTTTCAGAAAGATTAGATTTTATATTTCATGGAAAAAATAACCAGATGACCGTGAAAATTTGTTTAAGCTTGTTAAATCTGTGTAGTTGGATACCTATAAAATTAATATTTAGAAAAAATACTTATATAAGTAATATGGGGACGAAGTCACCAATTACGGTAGAAAAATCAATAAAACAAATAAAAAAAAAAAAAAATTCGGGAAAATTTCCAGATTTTTCATTGTACTTATGAACTCAAAATCGTTAACTTTTTTTCAGATCTACTTCCGTTTCCGGTCTTCTTCCGTTTCCGTTCTTGTTTGCATGAGACTTTGAATAAATTGTTTATTTATCAACATATCAACAAATATAGGAAGGAACTCAACACCCAATCATTTTTAATAATTGTTTGATATGAAAAAAAACATTACCTGGATAACAGCGTTTCTTTGTTTAAATTGAATATGACGTAAAAACTTAAATAACGTCACAGCTAAACCCCTAACAACAGAACCAACATCGGAAACGTTACGGTATTTCCGTTTATTTTTATCAACATGTTTGAATTAAAAAAAAAAAAAAATTACAGACTTCGTCCCCATTCACAGGTAATGCCTTCCTCATATTATTTAAAATAGCCTCGTTTTCAACATTTCTTGTGAATGTAATTTTAAATGTTACTTGTTTAAGTAATGCCCTTGACTGGTTATCGACACGCCACTTTTTTTAGTAGAAAGTAAAAGTTTTAATTAAAACTTGTCTTACACATTTATCTTTATTCTCATAAAGCCAAGGTATGAAACCAGTACAGAGATAACAATAGAAATAACTATTTACAATATATACAAATTTACAAAACAAGGAGAGAGGTTACAAAATTAACTAGCAATGAGAATAAACAAAATTATTAATATTTTTTATAAATAAACAAAGCTTCCTCAGGACTGGATTTCGTGTACTCCACATAAATTCAGAGAACTTAACATGTCTATTTTTAAGCTGTTGTGCTTATGCTACTGTTTAATCAGCATCATAGTTGTTTTTGTGATTGTTGTTTTTTTGCTGTTTATTTTTGTTGTGTTTTCTTTTGGCATTCTGATGAATTTGCAATTCACGAATTTTGATGTTGATAGTATACATTGCATGCTGAAAAGTATCTGTTATCTGTTACATTGGTTCACTTCTTTATATTGAAATAAACTAATTATATAAACAGCTTTACATACATGTACGTAAGTATTCGGAAAGTCAAGTATTCACATTATCATACAAAATGTGTGTTACAAAGACATATTGGTTGACAAGTTAAAAATATGACAACATCAGTGGTATTTATGTATGATCTATATTTCAATTCAATAGGCAAACAGGAATACTGATTATTTTTTTTTGTTATCATTTTAAAAAAAACCGCTTGCATTCTTCTTTACGTTTTTATTTCGGAGGGGGGGGAGAGGATTTATAATGGGAGTTGACGTAGTATTTCTTTAGTAGAAATACTCTATTTAAATGGATCTTCTCGTCTACTCGTCGTGAGTATCCAATGAATACAGCCTAACATGTGCAGTCTGATCTTAATGTATATCGTTAATTACCGACTTACGGGAATAGTGGGCGTCAAACACATTTTCAAAACCGCCGTATACTTTATGTGCCTGTCCAAAGTTAAGACCCCACCCTATAAGTGATTTTTTTTTCACTTTTTTAAGCATGAACATAATAGAACTCGTTTTTTTATAGTCTTAACCATTTCGCATTTGGTATGCCATGTAATTGTGAGGTTGCTTTACGGTGTTGATTCAAACAATATTCCATTTTGTGCGTTGACCTATATTTATAGACTACATTTTCCTTTAGTTCCTGGTTTCATGATTGGAAATTTAACTAAATCTTTTGTTTAAAATTCGAAAAATGTTAATTGTTGTCATTATCATATATCGATATTGTTGAACTTCGACATCTTAGCATCAGACCAACTGACAATTTGACATACGGTTAACACGATATCTTTATGTATTGAGATTGAAACTTAGTTGACATCTAGAATGTTCACATTTATATAATAGTGCCAGTGTTTTATTGACCTAAACCTCATATACATATATACCTCATTTAACTGTATGTTTTTAGTAAAAATCATTAAAGATACATCGCTTATTATTTTAAACACCAGCCACGTATTTTGCCGTCAAAAGTTTAAGGCCAAATGAAGAATAACACTTAAAATCAAAGTAGACGCAATATGCATATGCTTGTAATTCACCTCCAGTATTTCTGGTCTTCAATTCGTCTTTAATGAACTGATTCTCCGCAAATGTTTCCAGTTCCGCTAGTTTCCCTCTCAAGATTCCACATTTTCCCTACAAAATTAAGGAACATAACTAATGTTAGAAATGGAATAATGTCAAATGATCGAGTCTGATAGCGTCATCAGATATATAATGTATTGCTTTGCGCGAATCAATTGTCGTTCGAAATCACTTTCAGTATTTCAAAATCGAGAATACGACTATCATTGAATGTTTAGACCTATGGAATGTTCTAGTTTCAATACATTTCCCAACTTATTTGGTATAAAGAGCTTGAAGCTTCTACTCAAACTTTGTAAAACGTCACAAGTGTCTGAGCAGATAGTTGATGAACGAGGGGTATGTCAAAGAACGTTTCGTCCTTTTTTTTTTTTAACAAAGTCCATCGGAAGGTATCAAGAACTTGTTGATAAATATTCCGTTTCAAATTCACAAAAAAATACACGATGGTTCTGAAGTATAGATTCTTGGTACTGAATTATTTTATTATCTTAACACAGTGTTGTGGTATTATTGTAATTGTCTTTATAAATACTACTTTTACGTTTTAGTCTATCGTTGGTGATATGCAATGATAATGAGTCGATTCCGTTGCTTTAGTATTTAAAAGACAAAAAGAATAAGGTTGGTCACCGATATGAAGTTTAAGAAAAATAAGGTGTCTAAATTAAAATCCATATCCATAATTAATAATTTGTCAAAATGTAGTTTATATCATGCTTTTTTCCGAAAGAGATCTAAAAAGAATGGTTCACAGGGCTTTTTTTCTCGCTGCACATGCTACAGGTTGTGCAAAATAACAGATTTTGTATATATAATGCATGGACAACCCATTTCTTACAGCCTTAAAAAATAAAACTACACTAGATTCTTAAGATAATCTATGAGAAGATAGCTCTAATAATATGCTTTCAAATAAGAAAAAAAAATGGTGTCAAGGGACTCATGCTATTTAATAAAATAGGTAAGTTCCTAAAACATTCTATTGTAAAACATTGTAAAAGTCTGAATTATCTGTCCTAACATTTTGAGCTGTCTCCACTTGTGTGGCAAAAACAATAAATCAAACAAAAGTAATCTGTTTATCGTCAAATACAACCATACATATGATTTAACATGTTGTTTCCTATGTTAAAATGAACATGCTACCCATTTCTTACCTACTACTCTAATAATTTGCACATTTTAGTAAAGATTTAGATCGATTCCTTTCTAATTATTCAAAATCCAAGATTGAGGACACAACCCTTGCTACCTTAACATATATAAAACACAGAATGGACATTTTTGTCTTTATCATGAGAAAACGTAGGTGAAAAAACTGTCAAAATAGGTGCAATTTGGGTACCGTCACGTTATGTATTTTCTTGGGTTCTGAAATCACATGTTTTGATGATATGATAATTTACATATTGTGTGTTTTGATTCACAGTATTTGGAAACATTGAAATACATTTGATATATTACATGTATTACACATTGATAAATATCCTCATCAACTAAATCAGTAATCAAAGTGTGGAATTCTTCATTTTAATAAATGCTTTAGTTGATTAGGGTATTTATGAAGTTAAAATATTTCAACTAATTTGATACATCTACATGTCCGAGTAAAGTGTTGTGTTAAATTATGGTGGTTGTTTACAGGTACATACATTAAGAAATAAACAAATTGCACTATTATAACATCTTAGGCCAAATCTGTATATCCAACCAGTGATAATGTGACCTATATATTTAATAGAAACGTAAAACATAATTGTTATCGATTTTTTTTTATAAAAACCCTTAAAATTGAACAGTGATTTTGTTCTTAAGTTTCATCATACATGAATTATTTCGATTCTAATAGGACAAATAAGTTCATTCAAATACTGAAGCGATGATAGGTATGCCGTACGTGTAGCTGTTCTTTTCTACTCCGGGTTTGGTAAAGCTCAAATATTCTCATAAATGTAGATTGCATTGATTATTTCGTTAATAACCGCTAGAAAAAATATGTTTAATTTTCAAACCCAATATTTGCGATTTTTAATTTACATGTTTTCTCGTTAGCTACCATCAAAACCAAAATTGACATTTCGTAAAGAAGGAGGTGCCATGTTGACTCGCTGAAATCAGTTAATATGCGAAAAATGCAATAGAAAAGAAAATAAAACAAAACCTACCTCAAAATTTCATTTTAGTACAATACTATACGAACTTCGATGGTTACATACAAATTTATATTGTTTTTATACTGCAACTTAAACTAGTATATTGATAGCTTTTAAAATCGTAACATAAATATCAAGATAATTTTCATCCCTTATTGAACCCCTGATTTTGGAGAAAGTATTCCATGATGAAATTGACATTGCACAAAATATAGCTCTGTTACTATATTTAGGAAATAAACACAACTAGTTGTAGTGTATTAATTCTGTTTATTATACATCCGAATAAGAATACAAGTTCGTTTGTCTTTTGTTTTATTACAATTCTAATACAATAAAATCGGCAAAGCATTTGCAAATAGGCTCAAATACGTGTGGATTTACGTGGGAGGTATATTGTAATATCCATTATTATGTATATTTCTGAGTCTGTGCTTAGTATAGATATATCGAGAATTTCCATACGGTGTTGTTAACAAAGCGAAAGACGCACGTCATATTAGAATTAAAATTTTGAAATAGCTTGGTGGAAAACGATCAGAGGAGATATTATCCATAAAAGTCAGCTCGAATGCTTAGATTTATCAAAAATTTTGTTGCGAAATTATTTAAAATAAACATATTTGTTTCAAATTTGTTCTTCACATGTAATGGTAGAGGTTAAAATTCCAATATTGTCAATGTAACCTCAGTATTTGGTAATTAAATTTTTATGACATTTTGATTATTTCTTGAACGGTAAAATCAGGTATTGTAAAATGAATGATGTGAAATTTTAAAATGAATTAATAGTTATTGCTTATGACACTTACTGTACTGGTTTCTTGTCATAACGCTCCAACCTGTGGCATTGTCGGTGGCAACACAACAGTTGTCTACTCTATCAAAACGACAGAGCGAAGATTCTTCAGAAATACTGGCAACACAACATCTATCGTCTAATACACACATCGCTGTGCAGGCCGATTTTGATTTTGAATACACGTCTGTGGTGTATGATGAAGACATTAAAGTTTCTCAACTTTTGATTATAAAGGTACTTTTTTTCCAGCATGCATAGTGCAGTAAGATAGGGTTGTGGTTACAATAAGTACAGAAATTATTAAAAAAGAACCTTGTATCTTCATTTTTAAACGTAGCCGAAGTGTTGAGATAAATGCTTTACATCTTTTAAATATGCAACAAAAGTAAATATATCCAATCAAATTGTTTTTTATAATTATTGGTATTTTTAATAATTCATCATAACACGTTGTTGGAGAGTTGCGATATATATCATTGACCAGTTCGATTATATCGATAAGATAAACAGACAACAGTTCTTTAACATATATTTCTTTCAAATAATCACATATTAAAAGATTCAATACTGAAAAACACTTCTGTAAATCAATAAATTTGATATCAAACATACAGTATAGTATATTACATGCTTAAATATGCTCTAACGTGGAGAGGACCATGCATTATCTTTGATATATAAAACTACGTGTTAGATAACACACATGAAGAATGTTTTATTTATTTCTTTGTTGAAAAAAGTAGTAAAAACATTAATGGAATCCAATGTAAGTTCAAACAGGGGGAAGCTCATAAAATTCGACAATAAAGAACTTTAAAATTTATCATCCAACGATGGGAAGGAAACACCTTATTTGTTTTATTGCTAACCAAACATCCAAATAAAACCATCAATGAATTCATTCATGATATTACCAAAGTTTAATATCATTAAAGTCAAAAGTAACGAATTCAGAATTCGTGTCAACTGCTTCTAAAATAATACTACAGAATTATCAAAACATATATTTCTAAATAAAGGTAGATAGGGTGTCTTCCTCCATCTTAGATTTTGAAATACCAGATAACATTAGGTCTGGATCTTTAATGTAGTGTGCAAATTCATAGAGAGGAAGGTAATTCTTATGTAAGACTTTTCGTGTCTATACAGAAAATGACATGTTTTATCATATTTACGGATGCATTTGAAAAAATATAGTAATGTTTTGTGTTATTTTTCTTCCAACTTTACTTGCCAAATAAGGAGAGATAACTCAAATGTGAAGGAGATTATTCAGATAAAGTAAATTTTACAATAGAATGTGTTGGGAATTTACCAATTTTATTTTATAGCCAAAAACAAGTTCGATGACGTGACCCCATTTATTTCTTTTTCTTATCTGATAGCATATAACAAAAGATTTCTTCTCATATTTGATCTCGAAATTATAAGGAGTACTTTTCGTTTTATGACACAAAATGGGTTTTCCATGCATAGTCTTTACAAAATCTGAGGATTTGCACAACCGTGTGTGAGCAAATATACCCGGTGACCCATATTTTGTATTATATTATTGAAAAAATCATGATATAAACTACAATTTGACAAATTATTTAAAAATACTATGGAATGAAATTAAGAACCCCCCGGAATCTACCTTAAAAGAAATTCAATATGTGTTACTTTTATTTAAATCTTATTCATATAATATGTATAATTACATGACTAAACAAACAAAAACCATTGAATATTTTCTAGGTTTCGTACTGTTCATGTGAATTCTCAAACGTATTTATATGCTCTACATTATAATTATATTTCATAATATGTAATTTCAAATTTCATTCGACGCTATTCTCAACTTTCTAGCATTGCAGTCAAGAATGATAATTAAAATCTAAATTATATGTTTATATTGATGCATATACAAAACAAATTCAGGTTTTTACGTCACTGTGTATTTTGTAATTACTTTCCAAATATTTCAATCTATGTAATGACGCTAAATGATGCAATTTTGATGGGAGCTTGCAGATGGCTTATGCCATGATATTGCATTTGTTTACTCATTAATGTATTGTTATTGAATTCTATATTTTTGGTTGAATTAAACGTAGGTATTAAATTTGTCGAACGAAAAACAGAAATCTTTGTATTTGAATTCAATATAATTTTGGCTGCTAACGATGTTTTAGTTGCATTTTTGAGCTTATATTTTAAATTAACTGTGATACGTTTGTAAAATCTATACAACAGGAATTTACTAGATATCAATATTTATGATGTCAATAGTTTACAAGGACTTATTCGTTTACTGTTGTATTAAAAGGTTTTTCGATTGTCGTTTATATCATTTTTCACTTTATTTACAATATTTGACGGATTGATATGGTTTTAAACTAGCTAAAGTTGACATATATTTATGGAATAAAAGCAAAATAAGAAAGCCTCAAGCAAAATTCTAAACGGAAGTCTTTTATCGCATTGAAAAATAAAAAGCTAAAATACGCCAAATGAAAGGCACTTTTTTACTATTTTATTTTTCTAATTTAGAAATAATTAAGAACTAAGATTTCAATCCATTCTCGGATATGCTTTTTTCAAAATTGTATAGTAAAAAGTACTAGTTTTAGCCGTAAGAGGAGTTTATATGGGAAATTGCATTGACAATATTTACAGAAATGCAACCTTTATTGGATGAAAAAAAGAGAACAAACAGAATTTAGCCATATTTGGTTTATCTCACAGATTTTAATGGAATTAACACAAATATGAAGTTTTATAAATATTTCATGAAGATTGAGAAAATCATTGGCCTTAACTAGGATGACTCGGCATAAATTCATAGTTCACAGTATGAATAGTATACTAAAAACCCTGAATGCAGAATGAATCATAATATATGCATATTTGTAAGTAAAATTTACTCTTTGCAGTCATTGTAACTTATATATCCTTCCTGGATATTATTGCTGGGGTGTTTTTGTCCTGTCGATAACCAAAAAATAAGCCGTATTTAACATGTTTAACACCGAAATCTGCATTTTATTGTCACCGCGGCGTTAAAATAGCTCAAAATTAACAATAGTGTGTTCTATCCTGAATATGTTCAAAATATTCAATATTACTAGAAACAGCCGAATAATTAAGGATATTTGAGAAAATTGCCTATCCCCTTAAGCAAGTTAAGCTTGGTAAAAAAACAAAAATTTAACTTGTAAATTATATGATTTTAATATTTTAAAGGTGTTTACATAACTGTGTTTGGAAGTTATATACAAATCAGATCGAAGCAGTTATTTCAATAACATTTTAAGTGAATTTGTACATCAGATTGGTATTTGCATGCATACAACTATTGCAAATATGGCTATGTTTTAACACTTCTAGTTCATAATCTAGCTCAATTATGTGAGATATATGGTAAGAGATGACACTGTTGTGACAAAAATTCTGGACTGACCATTTGAGGCAGAAATTGTGAATTTTCATTGACAAATAGGCATAAGTAAAATGTGGACCGAAGACAAACATGATTGGATATTGTATATAATTTTGAATGTGGAAATTATTGACTGCTAAACATTACATTTACAGTATTCTGAAATGCTTTCAATTTGTTATCAGAATAGTTTTAAACAGGTTCTAGGCATTTGATATCATATAACATGTAAATATGGTAACCTGGCAATAGTTAAATTCTTTAAAAAAACTGAAACATTTCTGATAAATAAGTATTAATGTGCATTGAGTTTAGTAAAAAAATGTTAGTTTTTTATACTATTTAAAGATGCACTTTGTTAAAACAGATGTTTCTCAAACCACGCCTCTTTTGGGGATACATAGAATATTCATAGATAATAAATTTTGGTACCATACTGGGTCCTACTTATGATCTCTAAAATTTATGTCATAGAGACATAACTTTGGAATGAAACCAGTAAATAGATTGTTTATATTGAAATCCGTAGTAATCCTACAGTTGTAGGGGTGGTTAATAAATTTAGTGTAAGTTAAAACTCTTAGAGGCATATAAACGTTGAAAATATGCCGCACAGCCTTTTATATTTTCCTTTGAAACAAACAGTACTGCATTAAACTTTCCATACTGGGAAATGATTTTTGTCAAAACTTCATAGCACAAGTGTTACAGTTTTAGTCATTAACGGAGTTCCTATTGGTAATAACATTGTAAAAAAATGCAGAAATGCAACCTTTACTACCAATGTGTAACTAAACGTTTTTTTGAGTAAACGAAACGCGCGTCTGTGTATTGAATTATAAGCCTGGTACACCAATGTACCTTTAATAACTATTTACACCACTGGGTCGATGACACTGCTTCTGGACGTTTCGCCAGCCCAGTTGTCATCACTTCAGTGTTCACATGAATATCAATTATATGGTCATTTTTATAAATATCCTATTTACAAATGTATTATTTTTTCAAAATTCTAAGGATTTTCTTATCTCAGTCATAGATTACCTTAGCCATATTCGGCACATTGTTTTTGAATTTTAGGTTCTCAATGCTCTTCAACTTTATACTTGTTTGGCTGTAAAACTATGTGGATCTGTGCGTCACTGATGAGTCTTGTGTAATCGAAATGCGCATTCTGCTTTTTAAATTATAAGTCTGTTACCTTTGATAACTATTTTATGATAAATGTTTGAAATTTAGAACAAATGAATAAAATTTTAATAAAAGATATTATTTCAAAGCAACTGAAACATAACTACGTACCCACTGCTTTTTAATTAATTGATATGCATGTTGATTAAATTGTAAATTGTGACGCGATATAATGTTAACCGATGTTCATATCAGTGTAGATCGTACCATCAACATGCATGATGTATATCAAATAATGATAATTACGATCACGAACACGTTTTTCAGTTTTTATGTTTATGCAGTAATGAGAGTTGAGAAGACATAATTACGCGTTTTTTTGTAATAGTGGTGTGTTTAGAAAATGTTCCCTTTTTATTTATACTATTCCATAAAATTAGATTTAGAATAGATGTTGGGAATGTGTTTAAGGGACAAAAACCCAACTTAAGAGCAGATCATAGCCAAAATGAAACCAAGGGGTCTTCAACACAGCTTAAAAAAACCCACACTGGGCTTCAGCTGACCCATCAACAACAAAAAAAAAACGTGTACAAGTTTAATGAATATGGATGTCACCCTAAACTAAAAAAAAATTAAATGCACTGATATTTAAAAAGACAAACAACACTGACAAAGGTCAGATGCTTCAGACTTAAGACATTCGCAAACACGAGGCGGGGTTAGACCTCCATATACCTCTAATCAATGAAGAAAATAAACAAACACAACAATACTTACAGGACAAAAGATTGAAGAATTGGGCTTTCATCGTATGCATATTTGGTGTTATCCATCCCGGTGGGGGTTAAGTATAATACCATCATAAAATATATGAAAAGAACATTACCCGTATTTTGCCCAAAACAGAAGGTTTTTAAATTTTTCGATTCAAATACTCTATGAATGAATCAATAGTAATATCAACATATGACGCCTATAACGGCCTGATAACAGAATGTTTAACTTTATCCCTTCAGAAAAAGTCTGTTTTGAGGCTTGTGTATATTTCCTGTTGAATGTAAAACTATTCGTCGAATTCTCCCTCGCTATGCTAGAATAAATTTTAAAAATTACTTTACTACATACCTATGTATATATAAGGCAAAACCCAATGAAGATTTAGTTGCTGACCGTAGTTTTTGTTGTTACAAACAATGTTGAAATAATATATCATAATGTGATTTAATTTTAAAACCAATTTGATATTTGACTTTTCCAAACAGCCGATTTACCGCTACATTTGTTTGTACATTTACAACATATATGCATGAAGTAAGTTTTGTTGTTGGTTTTATTTTTTATTCATTTTATTTGGTGGGGGATAAATAAATATAAATATATACCTCGTACTTCCGTGTTAATTTGAGCTGTCCATACAATATGAAATACAATGATGTGATTTACTGTTTACTTATTAAAGTGATATCTTGTCTTACTTGTTTTAATATTTACCAGTTTTTAGTATGACTATTCATTTTCACGTCTGTTCTCATACTATTAACAACACAGTTAGTTATTTTGTAAACAATTTGTTCTTTCTCAATGCATGAATACCTTACAAGAGAATAATTTTTATAAACCAGTGTTCATTATTTTATTTGGCGGCATGTTGTCAAAGGTTATGAATACTCTATGAATGAATCAATAGTAATACCAACATATGACACCTCTAGCGGCCTGATAACCGAGTGTTTAACTTAATCCCTTCAGAATAAGTCTGTTTTAAGGTATTGACAATTTACTTGGAAACTCAACATATACCCTCACGACACTTACCAAAGAGGAAATCCTGGATAATCATAGGTCTGTTCTGTGTTCCTTTGGAATTTCAACCAAAGATGAAGAACTGGATCTGCCATCACTGTATTTGATACCTACACTACATAAGTGTCCTTACAAACAACGGTATATTGCTGGGTCTTCCAAGTGCTCCACGAAACCTTTTTCTAAATTATTAACATCTATTTTATCAGCAATCAAAGACGGGCTTCCAAGTTATTGCGAAACTGCCTATTCTAGAGGGGGCGTGAATCAGATGTGGATACTTAAAAATTTCAAAGATCTTTTAGAGTACATACAATCTAACTCTCTTTCATCTTGTAACAGTTTTAAAACATTTGACTTTTCAACTCTTTACACTAGTATTTCACATTCCAAATTAAAAGACAAATGAAAAGAGTTGGTATTGCTTTGCTTCGTAAAAAAGAATGTCCAACGTAGATACAAGTATCTTGTCTTAGGGAGAGATAAATCCTACTTTGTAAAGGATCACTCTGATTCGAACAAAAAATTCTCCGAAACTGAGATTATCAAAATGCTTGATTTCTTGATTGACAACATATTTGTTACATTCGGAGGACGTGTTTTTCAACAGACTGTCAGCATTCCAATGGGAACAAACTGTGCCCCTCTACTTGCCGACTTGTTTCTTTATTATTAAGAGGCTGACTTCATGCAGGAACTTCTTAGGAAGAAAAATAAGAAGTTATCAATATTCTTTAACTCTACTTTTCGCTATGTAGATGATGTTCTTTAACTAAATAATTCAAAATTTGGTGACTATGTGGAACACATCTATCCAATCGAGCTAGAGATAAAGGATACTACAGATACAGTTAAGTCGGCCTCATATCTTGACTTACATCTAGAAATTGACAATGAGGGTCGGTTGAAAACAAAACTTTACGACAAAAGAGATGATTTCAGCTTTCCAATTGTGAACTTTCCATTTCTAAGTAGCAACATTCCAGCAGCACCTGCATACGGGGTATATATCTCCCAATTGATACGATATTTCCGTGCTTGCATTTTCTATCATGATTTTCTTGATAGAGGGTTGCTGCTCACAAAGAAGCTATTAAACCAAGAGTTCCAAATGGTGAAGTTGAAATCATCCCTTCGTAAGTTGTACGGACGCCATCACGAGTTGGTTGACCGTTATGGAATAACCGTTTCACAAATGATATCGGATATGTTCCGTACGTCGTAACTACAATCCCCTTCCCTATTTCATGAATGTGACCTACCGAATTAGACTATTTACCGGATTTGTTATCACATAAGCAACACGACGGGTGCCGCATGTGGAGCAGGATCTGCTTACCCTTTCGGAGCACCTGAGATCACCCCTAATTTTTTGGTGGGGTTCGTGTTGTTTATTCTTTAGTTTTCTATGTTGTGTCGTGTGTGCTGTTGTTTGTTTGTCTTTTTCATTTTTAGCCATGGCGTTGTCAGTTTGTTTTAGATTTATGAGTTTGACTGTCCCTTTTGTATCTTTTGTCCCTCTTTTATGGTTGTCTTTCTGATTTTGTTGAACATCTCACCCCTTCTATTAATTTTGTATTGATGTTGTGTCATATATCATATTTATACGTTTACTAATTGTATAAATGATTTTGTTAATATGTCTTTTGATTGAGTAAAGTAATTTCTATTGATATTTTATAGTGTGTCTTTCTATGTTGTGATGTTACACTATTGCTCTGGATAAGGGTTAAGGTTGGTACCTATTAAAACGTTTGAACCCGCGGCATTTGTTTTCACCAGTACTTAATTAGGAACCTAATGTTAAATGGTTGTCATTTGTTGATATGGTTTCAAAGTATTTTCCCGTCGCTAGTTTTTTTTTATATAAAATGGACCGTTGGATTTTCTTTTTGATTGGTTTAACACTAGTCATTGTGGGCACTTGATAGCTTGGTGTGAGCCAAGGCTCCGTGTTGAAGACAATATTGTAACCATATATAATGGTGTATATTTACAAATTGCTTCAATATTAAAATTTTAGGAGAAATATCTTTAATAATAAATACATTTTATTTCAATTTTAAAGAAATCTATCATAATTGATTTAAAAATTATATCTCATATGATCTGGGTTTTTTTTATTCACCAAACAAGTGGGTTATTTTTCATGAATAATCTATGCAAAATATATCAAACAGTAGTATACCGCTTTACAAAAGTCATAAATTGATTGAGAGAAAAACAAATTTGGGTTACAAACTAAAACCGAGGGAAACACATCAACTATAAATGGAAAACAACGAAACAACAGAAACACTGAACTACAACAACAAACAAATGGCATTGCAACACACAGAACCGAACTATAAGATTAAATTCGAGAGAAATTGTGCAAAGAATAAAATAATATTTTATCTGCAAAAATCTATATTCTAATGATCCACCCTTATTATCAAATCATAAATTTGACAATGGTCATTTTAAATATAAAATTAATGTAAATTTACAAGCTTCCTGCATCTGAAGTGCCTTTCTGAATTATTCTTTTTTGGAAAGCGTTACCCAAACGTTCAAATACAAAAACAAAAAATTAAAACGTAGAAATGTCAGGAGCTTTATGCCTGAAAGGGATATACAAGTCACAACCAAATGTGATTTACCTGAGGAATTTGGAACCTTAATTTCTTAAAACTTTCTAATCTAGAAACGAGGAATTCTAATATCTAAAATTCACTATGACGACATAGAAACTAGTAATGCATAAAACAATGAATTAAAGGATAATACATGAATACGTTTATACTATTAGACTGTCCGGGTTGTTTCCAATGTTTTCATTTCTGTGTAATTTGTACGGACTGGTTCTAGTTGTTCTGTCCTATATATATATACATGATATATGTGTGTGTATGTGAACGGCTTTGTGGTATTAGTCTCTATCTCATGTTAATGGTATTGTTGTTACGACGCTTTTTTCTATGTCTCATATGAACAATTTCGTACTTTATGTTCCGACGTACTCATCTTTATCTGCACGGGGACAGTTTTTTCCTTGATGTTCCGACATATTCCTCTCTATCTCATGTAAACAGTTTTCACCTTGATGTTCCGACGTATCGATCTCTTTCTCATCTGTATTTATTTCTATGTCATGTGAACGGCTTTGGTCTTGTTTTTCCGACGTATTTATCGCCATCTCATGTGTACGGCCTTGGTCTTGCTTTTCCGATGTTTTCATCTCTATGTCATGTGAACGACTTTGGTCTTTTTTTCCAGACGTATTTATCTCTATTTCATGTGAACGGCTTTGGTTTTGCTTTTCCGACGTATTTATCGCCATTTCATGTGTACGGCCTTGGTCTTGCTTTTCCGACGTTTTCATCTCTATGTCATGTGAACGGCTTTGTCCTAGTTGTTCCGTCATATACATCTCAGTCTTGTTTATTGGCTTTGTTCTGCGATGTGCAGTTTCTCTTATCTGGTTAATTTGTTCCTGGTGTTTACAGTGGTTAATCATTTTCGGGAGGAGCAACATAATTTCATTCCTCAATTTGGTTGACATCATAATATAGATGATAAAATTTGACAGACACCCTACAATTGTAAAAAGTCTTATACATTCCATTAGCCAAATAGTGATGAAATATCCGTACAGTCCATAATCTGTAAACAGATCTGTAAAATAAGCCAAACTAGCTGACATCGCAAATTCATATCTATGTATCAGTCCTACTGAATTGGTGATTAAATTGAAAAAGTCGGTCACATATTTACCGTTAATGTAATTAAAACACCACCATAAGTACACAGTTACTTTTGAAACTTCTGTTATGAAAAATATAACTAAAACTACAATAACCATTGTAATTGATCGTCTTTCCAGTCTTCTTCGTTCTGTCATCTGACCTGTAAACTTGTTACTGAATAATTTGTAGACGATGAATATTGTAGATATCAGCATAACCAGACAGCAGATTGTCAAAAGAACGGTTTGGATCAGGAGATAAATAACAGAAGAGTATGCTAATATATCATCACCCTTGGAATGAACAAGACAAACATCTGTATCTAGAAATGTGTGTTTCTCAGACCAAACGCTAAAATGCCGTGGAATACCTATTGCTACGGACAATAAGAAGCATATACCACAACAAATAACGGCTTTTTGTTTGGTCAGCTTATTTTTAGTCCAAACTGGAAATAGAATGGCTATAACCTTTTGTATTCCGAGACATGTCGTGATCATTGTTGATACATTGTGGAATGTGAAGGATAATATTGAGAAATGATGTGAAAAAGAACAATACGGATATGGTAAAAAACACATATAGAACTCATTTTCTACCAAGTCACAAATATATTGCGACTTGAATATTGGTTCAAGCCCATAGGATGACAACGCCGTTAATAAATCAGCTGCTGCTAGACCTTGCATAAGTATTGTAGTAGGTGAACGCAAAGTTTTACGACACAGTATAGAAAATATGACAATGTTCATTAGCATTGATATATAAGATATAACAGTGCCGGCATCGTACATATGTAGTACATACTTGTCCACGTCAACATCAAAAATATCTAAAACACCATCTTCAAATGTATCCATTATTTATAAAGGCTGAACTGGCTTCTTAAAACGGATGGTAATCTTAATTACAATACGCAATGAAGAAAAACGAAATAACCATTAAAGACCACACAAAAATTTAACAAGTCAAAAAAAGTTACGCACATCATAAATTGCAATAGTTTCCATTTTCATAATGATACAATTCACACGAACGGGAACGAAACTGTGTTAATAAGTCATATAAAGTCACCATTATGCTATACGGACATTTTTGTTATGAATGCTGACAATACGCATCTGCATATTTTATTTAGTCACCTTCGTCTGAAGCTCTTAACTTGAAACAACGCACACACAACAAACATGCGGATATTAGCATTGTTTTTATTCTAATTTGTTTAATATCATTATCGACATGTATTTCTTATTGAGATCACTAAATGTCATATTGCAACATGATACCACTCAATGAAATTAATATACAATGTATATGACATTCTATTTGTCCTTTTGTAAAATAGTGACATTTACCCATGAGTAATGAAAATGACATTTTAATAATTTCGTGTATCTGACGCCCTTTTCTGATTTTATTCTCAACATAAACGCGGAAAAAATACCACTTTTTAAGCCAGGGATGTATACAACGTGCTCACGCGAACGACCATGTATACACAAGTGGGAATGAAACATAAGCCAAACTTGTCTAATGATTCCGACATACAATGTACATGGATGACATACAGTCATAAACCAGAAGAACACTAATCCCAAGATTGTCCTGGTAATAGAATATTTCTGACCGTTATTCGCTCATCCGACATTGAGGGCATACGAAAAGATGCGCATGTCACCTTGTCAAAATTTATCTTGAATATATACCCCAGTGAAGACTTTACAAACTAAAAGTCTTTATAGATATAATATATCTTGGAACTTTTATTTTATCAAATTAAAAAAAAATATCCGTTTATTAAGTATGATAACCCTCAAAATTCATTACACTTTTTATGGAATACTGAGGATTTTCTAATCCCAGACATAGATTACCTTAGCCGTATTTGGCACCACTTTTTGGAATTTTGGATCCTCAATGCTCTTCAACTTTGTACTTGTTTGGCTTTATAAATATTTGGATATGAGCGTCACTGATGAGTCTTATGTAGACGAAACGCGCGTTTGGCGTACAAAATTATAATCCTGGTACCTCTGATAACTATTTAGAAGTACCACTTCTAACAATTTTATACATGCGCGTTTATATAAATCGCACTTCAGATCAGATACGCTCTGTAATGTCAAACTAGTGATGTTCAGCTTATGTCTATGTCGTATAGCACTTGCATGAATCATGAGAAATTTCTTATGAAATTCTTTAACTTATTCATAGTACAATTTATCAGAAAAGTGGCTGATGATTTCCCACATGATTGTAACATAAAATATGCATTGCTGTACATTTACAGTCAAATAGGATAAATAATACCTAGGTTATAGAAAAATCCTGAACAGGACTTCACTAATTCGACGTGAATATATGCCGCAGACGGGCATTCCTGTGGATGTATCGATAAATAAGTACATATAAATGTTCAAACGACACTTGCTTTAAATCAAAAACTTGAAATATGGTTAGCATATGGCTAGTCAGCAAACTCTTAAAATACTCCATTAATATGTACTCGTGAGACCCGCTAAAATGCACAATTTCTGCCTTGATCAGATACATTGTACCTTATATTTTTATAAGACAGTTTAATCTATGGTCTTTCATCCCCGTCGATTCACTTACGCAGAACCAACACGTTGGGTTTATTGTTGATATGGTCTTGACCTTAGTATGAACGAAGAACTTGCACTGAACGTTTAATTTCTTGTCGTACTGTGACCTACATGAATCGATATTCGTTTACGTGTTACATATATAGTGTAGTTCGCAACTTTTTACAATTTATGTATATCTTTTAATTTTATCATATTAAATGATCAACTAATAAAATTTTCGTATATTATATTGAATATCATTCACGTACCTCACAATAGGGTCGGGCTGGAAGGATATTTAATTATATCCTGATTATCTGTTAAAAATGTATTGCTATTCAAAAGATTTTTTCTTAAATATTAAATCCGATTCAATTAAAATTGTTGAAAAACTAACCAGTTTTCCGAGATAGAGATGTCAATACAAATAGAAAAAAAAAAAAAAAAAAAAACATAGACCCGCCTTTTCCATAAACTAATTTGGTACAATAAATTACTTACAATGTACAAGGTGTCTTGTATTTTTTATACACTGTAATCAGATGGTAACAATTCATTTGTGTCTTACTTCAATGCAGTTGCCGTAATCCTTTTATTGTGTATGTATAATAGTTTCTAAGGTTTATATCTAAATAAATTAGTGAGTTTTATTTCACATTATAAATGAACCGTAGGGTGTATTTAAACCTGAACGCATTATAAAGGAATATACCACTTTAGTGTGGTTGGTAAGATAGGATGCTAAATTTTGCAAATAATCATTAAAATAATATTTTTTGACGGAAAATAAGTCAGATAATGCATATTTTAAGTTTTTTTAAATTGTTGTCGTAGAACACATCTCGGGATGTCAGGATTAAACAAAGAAAGACCTCCCTATGGCTATCATTCATACATGATATGAACATAAAACAAACTCTTTGTGGCATTTATTTTTTTTTTAATTTTCAAAGAGTATTTGTTTTGCATGTACGCCTATCATGCCTGTACAACATATCAGCTACAAGACTGCAAACTAACAGGGCACCTTAGATTTCATACATGCTGTGAATATTGTTTAAAGGACAGGTATAATGCTTTATTTGAATTAATCAATTATGAAAAAATGTGTTTACCTTAAATTTGTACTGTTAAAATGCCTATTTAAGACCATGTTCTCATTGACCTACACTCGGTGTTGTGTTAGTGTAATTCACACGTAAACTAAACACAATAGCGTTCCCATTGATAAAGCACAATAGCGTTCCCATTGATAAAACACAATGTTTTAAAGTAGTTTAAATCATGTTTTATCTACATTCAGTCCATAGTCAATGTAGAACTTGTGTGGTTCAGTGTACACAAAACAAGGTATTTAGAACATGCATTTTCCCATGTATATTTAAAGAAGAAACGTTATTCATGAAAAATACATATATTTATAACAATTAATTTTTGTACTTTTTTACCGAAATAATTGTCTAAACTCAATATTTTAAGTGGTTTGTTACATAAGAAGAAAACTTCTAAGTAGCTTTATTATGGAGCAACTATTTAACTACATGTGGGAAGGGGGTTATGGTTTTTATCCGTCGTAGACTTTCTACCCACTTTTGTAAATAATGTATCAAAATAAACCAATGAAATATGTGTTTTAAACAGTCATTTACAATTAGAGCAAAAATAAAACCAAACATTCGATTGTATGTTCCTGTACGCCTGAGAAAACAGTATTTCATTTTTTTGTTTATAAACAACAAATGAATACAAGGGGAATAACCAGAGTTTTTTTTTACTCTTTATTCACTATTTTTATTAAGTATAGTCTGTTTCATAAATTATCAAGCAAAGAACGAACTCATTTTCTCTGTAATGTTTTTATACTCGCGCAAAAAATTCTATCTTGTCAAATAAGTTTGGAGAATTAATATATTATGAACTTTCAAATTATAAAAAATAGGGTTGGAGGGATTTCTTTCTTTTTTGGGAGGGGGGTGGGGGGTGGGAGTGGGGTGGAGTCATACTATTTTCTTTAACAATTGATTAAAATTTCATTTTAAAAATAAAATAAAAAGGGTGTGTGTCTCATATCTAATCAATTAAAAATTAATAAATCAGAGAAAGATTTGCATTCATTACAGCTTTTGTTGTTTGGACTGTATACTTTAGACCTCAAACAATTCAATGTACAGATGATGGGAGTTTTTAACGACCTTGACTCGCTATACAACCCGTGCACAGTCGGTCAGTTTAATTAAACCAAACCAGTCATATAAAATGTATAGGCTTAAGTCTGTCAAAGGAGGTTATAAATGATTTGCGTCAATGCAAATACTTAACTTTAGCATATAAATGAATATCTTTATTCAATGAATTCAAAATACTAATTATATCTAAACACTTTCTCAAATATGTACTGGATAAGCATCATGTTAATCATTAAATAAAGAAACATGAAATTTACAGTTTTAAACAAGGGAAATAATAATGAACATTCTGAAACTGATTATACTAGTAAGGGAGACAAATATATATACAGTTTCATATTCAGTCAACGTGCATCACTATGCATTATCTATAAATTATGCAGCGAAGAGGAATGATTTTCTTCAATACAATGACTGTTCCTATTATAACAAATAGATGCTAGCAAGAGAATCAAAGCTCGAAATAAGCAAAGAATGACGGTCAATTCAAAATAATTGTCTGTGTTTATTGAAAATAACTTGTGATTGCATTGCGCTTTTCAACTTCCTGTTATTGTCCTTTAAACCTAGTGGCATGTAGAAAGGCTATGATTTATATTCGACACAGAATTTTTTTTCGCGCATATCACGAACAATTTTATTTAGTGTTACAATGTTATCAATCAAATAATTCTGTTCAAAAGGTATGGAGAACAGATGTTTTTACCCTGATTGACCAGAACATTTTTCATCAATTTTGTAATCGAAATATTTTTTATGGAAAAAAAAGTAGCCCCCTTTTCTTAAGTTGAATGGCTATTCCCTTAAGTCCTAATCCAGATCCAAAGCATCATCATTTCACAAAACAAAATTCATTTGAAAATGTCTTCCCGAATTGACTGGACGTACACAGAAATATTTGCCACTGATCTCAACTCGATCAACGATTCACTATTAAAGGCATTACTAAAACACCCTAAACATCACAGTCCTTCCTCTCCGTTTGTAACCTACGTGATAGTTGCGTAATTAGTGGCGGATTCGGATGCGGGCGGGTTCCGGGGGTTGGAACCCCCTTTTTCGGACGATCATTTTTTGGAACCCCATGCGTTTTGAAAATGACTTTATCTGCCTCTGGTTATCGTGACATCTTTAATATTTTAAAAAAGAGGCACGAAAGATACCAAAGGAACAGTCAAACGCATAAGTCGAAAATAAACTGACAACGCCATGGCTAAAAAAAGACAAACAGACAAACACAAATACACACAACATATTAATATAGGTGCAAATCATCAAAATGGCTTTCATCACTGCTAGAAAAGTTGATCAAGAAATTTTAATTCGATTATATGAAATGAACATTTACATGACATATAGTTTATAAGTGTGAACAAAACGAATGCACAGTTAACTAAACTAGTTGTATAGATGTGATCAAATTTAATGAGAAACCAATGTACTTTACATTAAACTAATTGTAAACATGTTTACTGTACAACACGGCCTAATTGGTCTTCAGCTCAAAGTAAGTATCTTGTATATCAATTATTAAAGAAAATATTATATTCGAATGTCTTAATATACGACCAGATGTTCCAGTGAGTAATTCATCTAATTAAAAAAAAACATATGGACAGTTCGGATTAAAGATAAATGTTAAAAAGGGCTACCTCGCAGCAGAGAACCACGAGTTACAGGAAACCATATGTTTCTAATTGCGTTTCCTTTGTAATAAAATGGTCTGCTTGTTCAAAACATTACATATACACCCCTATTTCCCCATTCTCTTCTTTGTGATATAACAAACTGTTTTTTTTTCATACTTGTAATCTATATATTTTTTATAACATAATATACAATATATGCAAAACAAATACCTCAATCAATATCATTTAATCATGATATGTTGTCACATTCTATGTGAACTTTTGTAAATCAGAACTTCATGAGATTATTAAATGTCAGTTGTTAATTTGTTATCCCAAAAGTATGTTTTTATCAATAAAACATGTATAGATGTTATAAGACTACATTCGATGAATATATGAGAACTAAATAGATAAGTCATAAAAATATGACAAAATATCCAGTTATCAATTACTTATTTGATTTATGAAATGCAATGAACCACCGTTCTTTTACCAACATTATCGTCGTAAATGTAATTCCCTGAACAATATTCTAATGATTTTGCTGTGACAATTGACTATTTAACTATTTATTAAATGATGTTCTACTGTGTTTTGTTTAGATCAATTGTATTTGTTATCTAAGCAATGGCGTTTGATTAAAAATAATGCATCCAACTCTAATTAAAAAAAATAGCAAGTAATTGAATGTCACGTGTTAAGCCCAAATATTAACAAAATAAGCGATATAAAATATAGTGTATTATAAGATATGTAATCAATATGTATTACGTCGGATGATTTTTATATTTACACCAGCCTTTTTCAATAAAATTGTACTTCTCCTCCATAGAGTATTTGACAAAGGGAGAGGGTACTGGTTTTTGTTTTTATTTCTTAGTGTATTTAAACGGATCTGAGAAACTAGACACATTATTCAATTTGCCTTACACTTTTTTAGTAATGTATTTATGAGTGAATTGTTGTTAGAGTAAAGACCAGTGGCAAATATTTCTGTGTACGTCCAGTTTATTCGGGAAGACTTTTCAATTGGATTATGTGTTCGCCAATGACATGAATGATATCAAGTTTAGACAAATATTTCTGTAAAGAACTTTATCATGTTTATTAATAATTGTTATAAATATCAATTTTATTCAAAAATCGTTTTTTATATATTACAATTAATGTTCTACATTCCTAGTTTTGTGTACACGTAACCTACACAAGCCCTACATTGATTATCGACTGCATGTAGACAAAAAATGATTTAAACTACATGGAAACATTTAGTTTTATCAATTGTGTTAAGTTCACGACGTGTAAAATAATCTAACACAACACCGAGTTCAGGTCAATGTGAACATGGCCTTGGTTTTATCAATGGGAACGTAATTGTGTTAAGTATACGTGTGAATTATATCAACACAAAACATAGTTTATGTTAATGTGATAACGGTCTAACACTAACACATGACTAATACACTGACTTGCATACTACATAATAGAAATTTTATTCATATCATGTATAGATAATGGAGTAAATAAAGATGACAAATTATTATAAATGAGCTCCCCGCTCATCATAAAAAATGTAAGCTTTGAATGGTTTTTCACTACTAATTTTTGAGTCCCTTCATAATTTGTTGTTCAGTTTGAGCAAAGAATCCGTATTGAAGACTGTACTTCGAACTATTTGTTTTCATTTAAAAATTGTAACTTGGATGGATAATTGTCTCATTGGCACTCTTACCACGTCTTTTTATATCTATTATAATATGAAATAGGACGAGCTACTTACTATGAATAGGCATACATAACATAAATCACAATTATGGAAAGACCTAACACACATCATTTTTAAACATTACTTTTAATACATACATAAATAAAGCACTCATGATAGGATCGAACACATAAAATACATTTTTTTTTATTTAATTTGAAAGTAGACTCTTGTGTCTCATATACCTATAGCTATTATTTTGTTAGACTTAAAACTACAACAAGTTAAAACATTGAAGCCTAAAGCAACCCAAATATGAAATGAAAAAAAACAAAAATCTATCAAACTTATAATCAAGTCCCAGAGCCTAATGTGAAGTATTGCATGGTAGAGTCACAATACATCTATGAGGTCATTTTCTTTTTTATTTTCATTAATTGGAACATCGAAATGTACCAAAAACTTACGAAATAATAGTTCTTAGAATATAAACTATGGAAATTCTAATAGCAGGGGAAAAGACACAAATTCTAAATATATATTGACAACACATTTATATTGCTGTCCGTTTGCTTAAAGGCATGGCTGTGGATTTAAGTAATCAAAAAAAAAAAAAAAACAATTAATAAAATAAAAAAAAAATGTTTTATGCTCTTTTTCCATTAGACACACATCCTTTTAACTTAGAAACAAAGAAGATATGTTAGCCTAAAAAAATACGTAGAAAATAAATGATTGAGAAGGGTTCATATTATTTAGGTGTCCTCCAAGATGCTTTGAGATGCTTTGGATCATTAAGAGACGCTAGATTAATTTGATCAATCCGTAAATTAATATTTCACGCTTAATCAATTATAGAATACACAGTTGTTCAATAATGAATATGCAGAAAAAAGATAGAAGAAGGTGTGTTATGAATGCCAATGAGACAGCTCACTATACAATTTGTAAAAGTAAACAATAAGAACATACATATGTCACGATACGGCTTTCAACAAGGAACATTCGCTCACATCGAAAGATTAATATAAAGAGCCAAAAAATAACAAGAATGTGACAGTTGATCGTAGATAGATTTGGCATTTTTTCCTTTGTTGGTCAAACAACTACTGTTTTAATTGTGATAAATACATTGTTATTACATATTCGACTTTAACCGTTCCTGATGGGGTAAACTTAGAGCACTATTTCAGAGGCATGAAGGAAACTTTGTTTCTAACACTTGTCACAAATAAAAACATTAAATGCTTAGAAAATCTATTATTGTTTGTACATATGTGCTTCTCATTCTTAGGGGTGTTTTTTTTATTTGTGTTTTCATTATAAATGTAACATGTATCAATTAATTCTGCTCGTCAATAACAATAACATATTATTAAACTATACAGACTTTGCAGAAATGATGTAAGGGAAAGTACAATAACAACATAGTTTTCAAATCAAAATATTCTATTTTCAATTTCCGTGAGTTATGCTTTATCAATTCCTATTAAAAGTTATTAAAGGTACCAGGATTATAATTTAGTACGCCAGACGCGCATTCTGTCTACATAACACTCATCAGTGACGCTCATATCAAAATATTTATAAAGCCAAACAAGTAAATAGTTGAAAAGCATTGAGGATCCAAAATTCCAAAAAGTTGTGCCAAATACGGCTAAGGTAATAACAATAACGGTACCAATTTTTCTGCACCAGATGCGCATGCCTGGGATAAGAATAATTAAAAATTAGGAATATATTAATGAACAAATATTTTAAATATAAATATAAAAAGTATAACATTGAAAAACACAACATCCATGGTACGTGATAAAGGGAAATTCTATAAAAACTGATAAGCTTTAACGTAATTCATCACCAAAACTAATTTAAAAAAAAACCCAGTCATATGCCCTGTCAAATACAACATTTCCTTTTTTGCAACATATATATATATATACAAATGAATAGTATTTGCCAACGAAACAACTTTCTAAAAGTCTTCAAATGAAGTGTATTAACAATACCAGCCTTCTCAGAAGAAAAAAAGCGTAAGTTCAAATTACGAACATTTTATACATCGGACAACATTTCGGAAAGGGGTACACATTGTCTCTCTTAGGTTCTCACTCATTACTAAATATACTATAAAATTTATAGAGGATCCTATCATTACACTAAGCAACTGGAATTGTTTCATTTTTATATGCTGTGTATGATATGGTTCGATTAAACTAATTCCAGCCTGATAGTATTGGACAATTTGAACAATATTCAAGATTTCAAACAAAATGAAAATGACACATATGATTACTACTGTAGTTGCTGAAGCACGATTCCTTTTCCTGACCACTGGGTTATCGGTCCATGGCAAATTATCTCGGAGACATGTTAACTTACGAGTTATATAGATTGTACAGACAAAAACAACCAGGACCTCTGATGTATTAAGAAAACCAACTACGATGTAAAGTTGTCCTAAGACTTTCGCTGTATTCATGTAGACATCTCTGACCAGGCAACATTTACCATCAACATCTGTTAATGTGCTTAGACCAATTTTGATTATTGGAGTATAAATAACAACACTGATTGTAAATGTCACAACAGAAAATATAACGCTAGCTCTTTTGTTTAAGTTTCTCATTGCCCAGAAAGGATATTTGAGGGCAACCGTTTTCTGAATACACAAATAAACAGTAATATATACAGATATTTTATGAAACATATTTGCTAGTGGGTTCACTGCCCCGTAGAAAACACAAAAAGGATAGTGAAAAATATACACTGCTGGCATGATACCTCTATAATCGATTTGATGATCATAAAAATGGTAAGAGATAGCAAAATTAATGGTATAAATTATGGCAGTCAATGTGTCAGACACAGCCAATGCCGATAGAAGTATAGTAACAGGCGATTGGTTTCCTTTCCTGAGAAATGCAAACAATACAAATATATTTGAAATCATAATTAATCCTGTAATTGCCTCTTCTAAATAAACCACTGCCCTATCAGGAATATAGAGAAAAGGTTGTTGAAACGCATCACCAATGCATTGGTAATGAACCTCTAAACAAGAATACTCTTTTGTGAATATGTTCATATTATGTACACTTATAAGGACTTGTGCATAATTCGTCTTGTAACCAGTCGAGTTAATGTATTGCAAGAACGTTTGAATGCAATTATTTTGAGTAGAAGTAAATATAACTTTACTTGAATGATATAACATTATTCCTGACTGCATGCTTCCAGTTAAAAAATATGTATTTGTCTCTGTAATGTTGCTTATTGCAAAACTTATTGTTTGCTGATGTGTGTGATACATGACGTCCCAACATTTAGTTGTATTCAGAAAGTTATTCAATAATGAATGAGTACTCTGATTTGTTCCTTCTCCAATAAAGTAATTTAACTGTTTAGTGCAACGATCAACTTCATCGATAAAATAAACGTTATAACCCGTGAAGTACGGGATTGCTTTCGTCTCATCAAAATGTACAGTGTAGTTCCCAGGCATTTCACAAAACAGAGTTCTAGGTAAAGTCACGTTCACAGAATGTTCTTCCAGCAAATCAGTGATATTCAGAGCCCTTATTATTTCCAAGGAACACTTAAAACAACATTTAAACCAAACAAAAATGGCATCTGGTAACTTCCCAATAAATGACGTAGCGGTATTATCCACGGGACAAATTTCTGGAACAACAGAGGAATACACATTAACATCAATGCCACACATGTGTCCTCCTAAATAAACAAATAAAGGAAAATGAAAACATGGTAGTTCTAGAATATATAACGACTACTGTTGATATATGTTAAACCATCAATATCAAATAATTGTTAATGCTTCGCTAAGAAGAAGTGCACATGAGAAATTATTTCTTAACTAAACTACATGTATCTTAAGAGTGATGTATGTCTCTTATACAAAAAAGTGTAAATTCTTTGAATTAGTTCATCTAACGCGGTACAGATTTTAAAAACTGTGTCAGTAAGAAACATTAAACATTACTAGCTAAAGTTTGGATATGCAATTACATTTTACAACGTTAACATATATTTTAGAATACAGAGGTACAAAACTATTATACACATCTAATTATATATATCTAAAATGTTAAGCATTATCATCCAAGAAAATGAAATATTGAAAAAATATGTCCCATTTTATAAGACACCACGAAGATTCAAGCTAGACACACCAAAAACAAAACTTGACGGGTATTGAAACTACAAACATTATACTATCGTTCACAGATATTCATAATGGATTCATTGCACGAATATCGTCCATTATATTTACACATCCCTCTTTTACTTGATTATCAATTTTCAAGACAATTTAAAAAAAAAATAATGCTGAAATAAAAACGTATTGGCGCTGATACTATGGTTTGCAATGCTTGTGCAATATTCAATACATGCAGTCTTAAATTGGTTGGTTTAGATTAAAATTAACAAATTGCATGTACACTACAATATTGAATAACAATTAGTAAATTAGTCCGTTAGGTATACAGTGCAGTGTAAATCACTCAAAATAATAGATTATAGAATGTCATTCTTATCGAATGTTTACATACAGCAACTTGGGGTTATAATAACGATTGATATGGTAGACAATTGATAGCCATCCTTGTGCTAAAAATTTCAAAATTGGCATTTTGTGTGTTTCTATTGATAACATTAAATGATGTATCATAATGATAATGTTTACCTGTTACGTGTTCTAAATATAAAGCCAAATCCGTTGTTGATGTGATATTTCTAATGTCAACATGCTCCGTGTTTGTTTCTGAAATTTTAAATAATGGAAGTTTACACGCCTTTTTAGCATTTAAAAGAACTTATTGCAAAAAGATTGCAATAAATAATAAAACAAGATAAACCAAAAAAATGAATAAAAAAAGTATTCAAACATAATGTATTTACATTTTTAATTGAAAATATATGTATTCTACGTTTTCTTTTAATACACTATGTTTGATACATATTACGGAAATGTATGTTTTTTAATAGTTAACATGGTTAATAATTTATATCTATGCAAACCTGATTTTTCAAATAAGTTGTTATTCAGTTTTAAATAAATATGTAATCTTTTGGATATCTATAAGAACTATAAGACACGTATAAGCTTTTAAAGGCTCATCCCTGCGTGTCAAATGTAACCGTACAGTAAAAAAACACCAAACATATACTTTCATTTCATTGTTTAAATGCTTGGTTCACCTCTATTGTCTCAATATGAAATTAGTGACATTGTCTTACATTGAATATGGTTTATGCTTTAAACATCATTATTGTTAACAGTTAATTGTTGAACACATTTGGAATCAACGTTGAAACTATGTCGATGTTTAAAAAAATAGATAATCAGTTAAATTTAATCGTATACAAAATGAATTGGAACAATAAATGTACATAGTCGATAATGTATACTTTAAGTGTAATCAGGACAACAGGGAAAAACATTCGGCAGGCTTATCTTATCGTCTGGTCGTATAAAGGAACAAAATGTATATTCTCCGACAATGTTGTATATATTTTTTTCTCAGGTTATAAGTAAGTATTCCGGAATTTATTTTAATTTTTTACAAACATCTTAACAGTGCCTCACGTAATAACCAAATACTGACAAACCTCGGACATTGCTCTATAGTAATCAAAGAGTGCAGATTAAAACTATTGAAAATTGACACAAATATTTTCCATTATTTTATTCCTAATTTCTAATTTATTCCTTTGCATTTTTTTTTCAAATTTTCGTTAGGTTCAAAATTTATCATTTTAAACTACATGTACCGCTTGTGAGATGTAAGTGCGAAACTGATATAATGTGATATAATTTATTTGTGAATTAATTTATTTTCGTCAATTTTTTACAGTTTTGATAAATTGAGGTATTTGATTACATTGTTTTTCTAGATCTGCATCAATGATTTTTAAGGTGGTACCCAACACTTTAACTACAATTAATTTTACTCGTTTAATTTTCATAAAATTTTGACAAGGTATTTAATTTGACCCTTTGACAAAAATATAAAAATTTCAAAAAATTTGAACCAACCGTTTTATCAGAAAAATTACACTGGTTATATAGCAGTTTGACAAACACTTATTTTGATCATTGAGTAGCTTAATATTCCCTTAACAACACAACGTAATTAAAACATTTAGCTGATTTTACAGAGTTATCTCCTTGTTGTGTTAGGTACCACCTTAAGATCTGAATACAAGCCTTTAAAAAAGTGTACCAAGTCGAACATTTTCATTCGTGGTTCACATGTTACCACGACAACAACAAATATTGGTATCCAACGAATAACAATGAACCAACAGTATGTGAATTTTTGAAGTTTTAGTTCATACAAAAAATACAAACACCGTAAAGATGATGGAATGAAATTGTTATTCTTTTCTTACCAGTTGTTAATTCAGAACCCGTCTTCGTTTGGAACAATATTGGCATGTTCATGGAGCTAGCATCAACCAAGTTCTTATAAGTCGTGCTATGATTTGTACACTGAACAAATCCGCAAAGAAACAAACTAAAAAAACAAAATACAAATTCCATGTTGATCATGATTTGATATTATCGACTATGTATTTGTTTTCTATTCATGTTCTACCTTAACTCATTCAGTATTCCATGATCAAAAATGTATGATGACTACAAGGTACAAAGTGATGGATTCGTCATGCAATGATTTCATATCCGATAATTGTATACTCTACTGATCAATCGTTCTTGTGGCGACACATTTGTGTTTTTAGGAGACATTAACTTACTTCAATAATTAACGAGATTTTTCTTTTAATTATAAGGCAGATAGTAATTGGAAATGTTCGTTAACTTCACAGTTACATTGTAAAAATTAATAATCTAATATTAAGTTAAGATAAATAGATAATTATCATATCAAACATGCATGTTAATAGATGATTAACTATACATATATCAGCTGATCAAAGTAATTATATGCTATAACTATCCAATTATCAGAATTCATGAAAAGACATCATGGATGACTGGATTTTTATTTTACTCCAACAAATAACAAACACTGATTGTGATACATTTGTACTGAGTTTCATAAATTCTTTCAAACAATAACAACAACAAAAGTTCAAAACTAAATTGTTAAAGAATCAAAATGTGTTTTATGACGATTGAAATAATCACTGTATCACAACTGGGCGATCGTAAGTTGATGCTCTTAAGAGCGGTTCATTCAGCGATATTTCAGAAATTACCGCTTGTATATCAATAGTCTGCATAAAATTAAGAGAATGTCGTGAACATTATTATGTGGACTATTAGTAAAGAACGATAATTCTCCACCAAATGTACCAATGAAAGTTCAAGTATATTAAATCTATGAGTATTTCAACATCATTTAAAACATATTAAACACACAATTGTGTCATCTAAAATTATACTGCTACCAAATTTCACATCATGCCATGTATTTTCATTGAGGATTAACATATACTATGTTGATGACAGATTACACGTAGATTGATAAATTATTTTCAAATTTCATACCCAGTACAGTGCAATATGAAAGCTTGTGGAATTTTGCTGAATTCAAAACGCTTAAAACGGTACAAACAACAACGTTTAATTTCACACCAGACTTGCATGCCTAGCATATTTTTTTTCTTTATATGACACCTTAATCACGCCCTCAAGAATACAACACTGTGGCATGATTGCCATGAGACAACGTTACTTAATAGACCAAATGAAACATACATGAACAGCTTTATGTTACAGTACAATCTTGAACAATGAACAAAGCTCATACCGCATAGTTAGCTATAAAAGGACCCAGAATGAAAATGTTAAACAATTCAAACAAAAAATTACAGCCTAATGTAAGTACAATGTGATGAACGAAAAACAAAAACATTCAAAAAACGAACAACATTGAATAACAGAATTCTGACTAAGGACAGACACATACATCAGCTGACGACAATGATTTGACAGTTCAAATTACGAACAAAATGTAGCGATCAGCTTAGCTCGTCAGATGGATATGCATTGAATACATCTAATAAAAACACGAAGTTGACATTGACATTCATAGAAACGAACTATTTGAAACAACTGCCATACTCCTGCCTTGATACAGGACATTTTAAGAAAAACAATGGATGATTGAACATGGTTTTATGGCTAGACATACATGCATTAATGTGAAATTGTATTTGACTTCACATGTACATTGTAAAAATGAACAATTTAATATTTACTGAAGGTTAATAATTTACTGTTTAATTTAATCAAACGTGCATGTTTATTGATTTTTTATTGGATTTATTGAACAATTTATATTTGCACATACTAGGTTCAATTCATATTAATTTCGTGTATGCATTTGCAACAAATTATTCAAATTTGAGTATGCAAACTTTGTTTATTTTAACATTTAACAGTTTCATGTCGTTAATATTTGTTTTTCTTTGTTCATCAATTATTGTAAATCTAATTATGTTAACATACCAATACTGTGAAATGAGTTCGATTATGAAATAAAAGCAAGGATGAACCCAGTGTATCTTAAAACAGAAAAGATCCAATATGAGTATCGAGAAACGATTAGCAAATAATACAAAAAAATAAAACGAACTTGACTACATGCTTCTAATAGTCATTGCTCATCAACCATGTCAATATGAATGATTTTGTTTCCGCCATTGGTCAAAACTATAATTGAAAGAGGTTAACTTTAACAGCTTAAACGACACGATTAATAGGATCTACAAATAACTTATATCACAGAAATATTCAGCCAACTTTCCGATTCACTGTTTGTATAAAGAACTGTTTTTAAAAGAAAAACAAATCAGCAAGAAATCGTGTGTCGCGTATGGAGAAAGTGATGATGTCCTTTGCCTGAAATGTCCAACCATGTTCCGCTTCTACTCCTCTTTCCATAGTTGTTATGGACCGGATATACCTTATACACCTAGTACGCATCTAACAACTTTTAATAAAATAAAATACATTGTCATCAACTAACAAACTTTGATGGTAGAAGTACATCAATACATATTTTCATGTTCTAAATGTTCTATCTACTAGCAGATTTTTTGAAAATGAATTTAACATGGAATCGTGTCGTTTTGATTTGAGCAAATTATTCTCTTATTTGTTTTTCCATGAATGGCCCTTTATTCAAGTAGTGTACCCTTTATATCAAGGCAACAACTATACTGATGTTCTTATTCTCGTAAGTACATTTGAGTTTATCATTGTTTATACATCAATATTTACTCTGTGTACAGCAATTTCAAAAGCTTGCAAACATTGCAATACCTAAATATATAAATGTGTAAATACAATTTGTGTTTCATAAATTTAAACACTTTCCTGGATTCAGTTTTGCATTTCATTTTCTGTTCCTGTAGACGGTATTAAATAAACTTAGTGTGGTAAAATGTATGCAAACCCCACTCTCTTACTTAAGCGGTTAATTATATAGCATATACCTATATGGAGTTATTTTCTTGCAAAATGAGAGGTCATTCTTTTGAAGAATCAACCCGAACGGTACCAAGTTTCATTGAAATTTTCTTCAAGGCATACATTATTGACCTTTATTTTTATTTATCTGTAGAGTTAAGTTTTTTTCAACTGAATTTTATAGTTCTCTCTTATGTTTTACTGTTACACCACTGTCCCAGGTTTGGGGGAGTATTGGGATCCCGCTAACATGTTTGACCCCGCCACATTATGTATGTATGTGCCTGTTCCAAGTCAGGAGTCTGTAATTCAGTTTTTTTTTATGTTCTACATTGTACATATTTGTTTTGCGTTTATTTCTTTGTACATAAATTAGGCCGTTAGCATGTTTTTTTCTCGTTTTAATGGTTTTACATTGTCATTACGGGGCCTTTGTTTATTGTGTAAGGCCACATGGTAATCCATTGTTGTTAATTTCTTTGTCATTTGGTTTCTTGTGGAGAAATGTCTTATTGGCAAGCATACCACATTTTCTTTTTAAATGTAAAAGGTCAGTATTGTGCTGATCAAAATAAAAATTGTAATGTAGTTTAATATTTAATTCGTTTAATAGCTAGCGCATGTTGTTGCAAATTGGATGTTTACTTTTTAAATTTCTATTTTTCGTAGCATTCAGGCAGAAACAATCCTTTCCTGTGGTTATTGGACTGAAATACCAGCAATCGTCGTTGACGCACATTCATCTTAACGTTAGAAATAAAAAAAGTTTTGTGATTTTACCACTAGAATAACTGATATTATGTGAGATGAATTTAATAAATTTAATAAAACTTTTCATAATACTTTAAAACAAACCAGATAAAACCAATACTTGTGAAGGATTTTAAAAATTTGAATTATTCACATTGTATTGGGAATCATATTTTAAACTATGGATATTTATTTTTTGTATTACCTGTAAAAGTATCACGATTTCGTGTTCTCTTCGTGCCAGTTTTTTAAAACTTTTTATACCTTTTACTCTATCAGTTTATCAAATGACCCAGTATCCTTTTTTTTTGTCTATAGAAAAACACCTACGTACTTTAAAATGGAGATGGAATATAATATGTAATCCTGATTCTGAATACTATATTATAAGAAAAAATATTGTATATCTCTACATGTGTGACGTTTACATTCTGACGTTAACCGCGTGAGTAAATTCAGAATTAAAAAAGCAATGAATGAGGTTGTTAAATTTGTTTTTTTTTGTATTAAGATACTTGTTGTACTTGTACACCCTGTCGTTATGTTATTGTTTAATATATTCTCGTATTTTTGTACTTCCTCTGTCATGTATGTGCTTTGTTTTTATGCTTGTTTATGTTTCTTTAATACATATATGACGAGGCTCTGTACTTGTGTTATTTTATTATAGTAAATGTGTGTATATGTTCCTGACCATATGAGTATTTGGACCATACGCGTATGGTCATGACCATATGGGTATACTCATATGGTCCAACCATACGTGTATGGTCCGACCTACGCGTATGGCCGGACCATATGAGGACGCGTATGGTCCAAATATTCATATGGACCGGAACATATATACCAGTTTTGTGTGATCGGTGAAATGAAAACAACATTTAATAAGTTGCATGCGTCTGATTTGCTGCTCTAGGCTTATCATAATCAGAATGCTCAAAGTCGAATATGTAATGACAACGTATGTATCATAATTAAAACATAAGATGAAATGTTTGACTAACAAAGGTCCATGAAAATATACAAATGTATTAACAGTCAACTCGGCATTCTCTTTGAATAATTTTACACTAGTCCATTTTTTGCTCTGTAAAAATGTTATAGCTTGTCTTTTGATGTGAGTCAATGCTCCGTGTTGACGGTTATACTTTGACCTATAATGGTTTACTTTCAATTGGTGACTTTGATTGTGAGTTTTTTCATTGGCACTCATACCACATCTTCTTTTATCTACTAGTATATATTGCAGAACCACTTTGAATTCTCTATTTGAATGACCATGCGGTATTAATGTGGGCTAGACAATATTAATCGTTCTTCTATAAATGATCCGAAGCAACCCAAAACAAGCCAAAAGAACACTCAAAGGAATAAATATTATATGAACACTTATTTAATATTTGTTCTGCACGTATTGCTTTGGGCTTAAGTGTTTTACTTATTGATAAGTAGAACAGATAATCATCTAATGTATAACAAAAATAATCATTCATTTTCTAACCTTGAAATTAATTGTTGTTTTTTTTTATTACTGAAATCAATAGCATTGCCTTCAAGGAAAGGGGCAATTATATTTGCATCAACATGTGTTGTCGGTGTATATTAATTATCTTTATCTTTTCCCCTGCTATTTGATTTTCAAAACTTCATATACTAAGTTCTATTGTTTTGAATGTTTTTGTTAAATTTGTTTCTTCCAATTACAATTTAATGAAAATGAAAAATTAATTTACGTTAACTTAATGACCTTATACATGTAATGTGACTCTAACAATCAATACTTCACATTATGTGAAATTACTTTGCGAGTTGGTAATAACTATGACAGATCAAAAGTGCTTGTTGTTATATTAAAGTTGCTTTTGGCTTAAATGTTTAACTTGATTTAGTTGTAAGTCTAATAATCGTATGTCTATATGTATAGAATGAGGCACACAAGTCTATTTTCAAAATCAATAATTAATTGCATTTTGTTTTTTTTTTTCGATTCTCACATGCGTCCTTAATTATATATGTATTAAAAGTAATAATGAAACATGATGTCTATCAGGTCATTCCATAAGTGTGGTTTATGTTTTACTGATCATAATAAGTATTTCGTCCTATTTTCTATTCAAAGTGTAGGTTTATTATGATTAGTGGAAATTGGGTTTGTAATAGTTGTATAATCTTTTTTTCTTCGTTATCTATACACGGTATGACTCTATTATGAATGATACAAGTCAATATGTAAGTCTTCAACATTTTTACTCATGAGTTTTGAATATTATTTTTGATTATATAAAAGAGAGGTGAAACCGAACAATGCAAATTTAAACTCACATACTTATAATGGCAACATCAGTATACTGCTGTTCAAAAGTCAAAAATTGATGGAGAGAACACAAATTCGGGTTATTAACTTAAACCGAGGGAAACACATCAACTATAAGAGGAAAACAAAGGAACAACAGGAACACTAGGTACACAAATTAAACATAATTATTTCCATAAAAGTCCAAGGTATCATTATCAAAATGTTTGTTGGATTTAACCTACACCAGTAACGCTCGAACCCGAATATATGCAAAACCAACGCTATACAAGAGGCAAAAGAGTTGAAGAGATACAGTTAGACTTTAAAATCATCATTTGTTAACTGCAGATACTAGTCCTGCTCTTTTCGTTTGTTTCGTTTGTTTTCAATGTTCTGTACCGATCTGTTCCTTCAGGCATTGGAATAGTTATTTTATAACTTGTCCTAATCCCCATGTTTTAGGAAAGATAGGGGCGCTGGGAAAACGATCTTAATGGCAGAGCGCTAACGATATTTTTAATGTGCCTTTCTGAAGCCTAGAAACAGAAAGCTATTGGTTATGATTGGTTGGTGTCCGATTAGACTTTGGTTTCGTTTCGATACGATTGCAGGTTGCTATGTTTCCTTTTACGTAGGATTCACATTTCTATAATACTTGTATAATTGGTAATGTCTGACTACATGTATTTATACAAATGTTGTTTATGGGCACTGGTTCAAACATTACATACAGGGAATAGTCGAATTATTTGCCTACCAAGAAAACTTGCGCACAATTGATCATATCAGTTGATTACTTGTCTAATTGTTTTTAAATTAATATCATGGAACACATTCTAAATCAACATAGATTGTAACAAGTTTATGCCTCAAAAATCAAATTGAAGTTTTTCTGTATAAACCAACATCACAATGAAAAAATAAGGCCTCACGATGATACATTGTAACGTGCAGTTTTTAATAACAAACAGGCATCTATACCCCATTCAAGTCATTTGTCATAAATACACACGACTAAAAGGAATTGAAAACTTACAAAAAAAAAAAAAAAACAAACAAAAACACAATAATACTCAACTCTGAGGAAAGTTCCAATAGGAAAATTCCTTATCAAATAGCAAAATCCAAAGCTCAACCACATCAAACGAATGGATAACAACTGTCATATTCATGATATAGTATAAAATACCTATACAAAGCGATGAATACAAAGCATTACTTAAATTGTGTAATTGTAAGATTAGTATATTTTTCATTTAGTCGGTGCAAAAACATTTTAAGTATTTACCAAAAAAAAAAAAAAAAAAATAAAAAAAAAAAAAAAAAAACACCAACAATACACATTGCCGCGGGAAAGAAACGATACAACACTTTAATTATACTGTTATTTTTATTTTTACAAGTTCTACATTTAAAGTAACATCATTTTCGTAAGTATGTTGCTTCGGGATTTCTAGTACTTGTAAGTATTGCATGCTGGAGCTCACTTGCCGTATCCGTAGGTGCAATGTCCGTACGAACATTTGTGTCTGAAGCAGCACGGATGGAAAACACTGCAAGATCTTCCGATGCACCCTACACTTCTTTTGACAAGCCTAAAACAGGACACCAATAAAAATGTATATTGTTAAAAAACATTAAGTAGCATACATTGTTTTTATTGTAAATTTTAAAGCCTAACCATTCGGAGTAAATCACTTGAATAAGGGGCGACTATTTAACCTTTTGATTCAACAAATCATAATATTCATAATACAAGACTTTGTTTTTACAGTATTTGATGTTCAATTAGAAAGACTATACACATCGATTACCATACATTCTGACTGGCCTATATCTATCAAATATCACAGGTCAAAACATTACAAGAGTGTGATTTAGCATGCGTGTTAGCTTAATAATAAAATCCGACTCATCTGTATTTCCATGGAAGAGCAATACACCTAGAACTAACTAAGAGTTAGGAACATATCATGAATGTATAATTCGGTGAACCAGTTTTACACATATAGATTTTCCATTTGATCTTTTGTGATTATTATGACAGGCTAATTATCTGACTAATCGTACAATAAAACATATTTGTCAGACTTAAAAAAGACTGTATACAGAAAGAGCACACCACAATATGTGAATATTTTACTTACTTCTCGAGAAGTCCATTGTCTTCCAGCATTTCTTCATTTGACATGTTAACTTAAATGTTTTAAATGAAAAATATAAATAACGGCTTATCGGTTGCCTCACATGTAATTAAATACTGCGGATGCATTATTTTTCGTTTGATACCAATTTTTGTGCTTTCATGGGTTAAGGTGAACCACGAAAATGAATTTCAACGAATGACAAATTCTCTATAGACTTGTTTTCAAACTTTCCGCAACTTTGATAAAGTGTTCCTCTTAAACACTTAATGGACCAAAGTTTAGTTTACAATATTTTTGCTCATTATTGCTCTATGGTGACTTGTTGCTTGTATTGCTATTTTGTCATGTTTTTTTTATTAATATTTGTTTCCCTGACAAACATATAAGTGATATAAGATTGAGAATGGAAATGGGGAATGTGTCAAAGAGACAACAACCCGACCATAGAGAAGACAACAGCAGAAGGTCACCAACAGGTCTTCAATGCAGCGAGAAATTCCCACACCCGTAGGCGTCCTTTAGCTGGCCCCTAAACAAATATCTATTCTAGTTCAGTGATAATGAACGGCATACTAAGCTCCAAATTGAACAAAATATCTATATGTATATAATGTAATAAGAGTCGACAATGCCATTTTAGTCTCTCTAGTTTATTTGTCTCTGATTTAAAAAAAAAAAGATCTGCTGAAATTCGGTTGTTCTCTATTTACCTTTACTTTTTAAGCTCCACTGACCAGTTTATTGTGGGAAATTGCATCTCTGGTAGACATAATGGTAATCCTGGTATCTATGATAAGTTTTTTGAACAGGGATTTCCTCTTCCAATACAAAATTCGCCAGCAATAATAGTGTCAGCTGTGATGGCAATTGCATTACACAAACAAAAGATGAGGCCCCTCATGGGGGGGTCCTAGTAATCACATAATCACCATTTTTTTGCCAATATAATCACATAATCATTAAATATTTGCTTATCTTTAGTAATCAAATAATCATAAACTAAAAATACAGTCCTAGGTAATCAAATAATCATGAAATATTTGGCTTAATAATCTAATAATCATTAAAAAAACGGCCAAGTAATCACATAATCAAAAACCCCATGAGGGCCCTCAAAGATCATCCAGTCAATTCGTATGTCATTAGATGAATTTTACACTTGTAATTGTAAAACTTAAAATCTTCAACTATTGCTTTATAAACTTTTGTATTGTGATCATATTTGTGCGAATATTGATATAAAGATAGAAATTAAAAGTATATGTTATAACAGATGTGTTCATTTTATGTTCATACCTTCAGCAAAAACCAACAGTAGAGAAATAATCAAACAAACGGAGACTTTCATTCTTCTTTTTAACTCTTTTTAGAAAAACTGCAAAAAATATACACACATACTTTTAGTGAAAAGTTGTAATTATGTTGATGTAAAACGACAGCAGAAATATTGTGCATTCTAGTTTGAATTTGCTTTATTTTTTAATTTCTGCTGTCTACACATTTTGTTTTAGTTTAAGTTAAAATTTCATTTCCTGTCATTACAGCATTTTAAACATGTAAGTAAAAGATTTACAAACCACACAATTCTGTAAAACTTATTACCTCTCATGAGAGCATTGACAACATGGACACGTTGTTCAAAAATCCCAAATTAATACATATTATAGAAATGTTTATGTTTGTTGACATCCATGGTACATCAAGAAGGTTACATCTAATTTACTTATTAAATAAGCTTAAAATTAGATTCACAGGTATTTTAAAGTGACATTTGAGTTGTAAAATAAGATAACATTTTTGCTCTGTCAGATAACTCTTACTTCTTTCATATTGCGAAATGTCATACATGAGCGGCGACAAAGACAAAAACGATGGGCGAAATATACCGACGAAACAACTCTTTTGTCGCAAATTAAATGACATCGCCATGACAACACCGAACAAAACAAAAATACAGTATACAAAACACACCATCGAAAACTTAAAGGTAAAATAATAAAATTATACAAAACTGTGAGGAAAATTAAATACAAAAATACTGAGCAAGATGAACCGACACACAGGTATAGGGGTGATCCCATGTCACCATGAAGGGTTAACAAATCGTCGTGTTACTCCTATGTAATAGGTTGAAGAGCTTTATCTTCAAACACGGCATCGTACAATAAGTTATTGATAGTCTATTCTAAAACTAAGACATAAGTTGTAAAAAGTAAAATAACAAAAAATACTGAACTCCGAGGAAAATTCAAATAATTTAAAAAGTACGTAATCAGATGGCAAATACAAATGTACAACAGTGTTTGTTATATTCCTGACTTGGTACATATATTTTCAAATGTAGAAAATGGTTAATTGGTTTTTTACATTCGTGTACCTCGATTCTTTGCAAATGATCAATTTGAATAAGAAATATAGAACAACATCAATTACAAAATTGAAGAGCACTTTTGACCAATAATTCTTAAACTAAGTGCTCAATATGCGTCGAAGAAAACAACCTTATTATCCGAATGTATAAAAGTTTTCACAGAAAAGGTATAGAAAAAACGGAGGATTAAGTCTTTTAAATAAGAAATATTACCATGAAACACCATCATCCTTCGAATCTAAAAAAAAAAACAACAACTAAACAAATGTATATTGTGCTAAATAACAGACGCACGTTCCATTTAACCCGAAATCACCAGCTGCCTCTGACTATTACTAGGTCAAGACTAAGTCAACATGATAAATAACAAACAAATGTTGAAACGAAAACAGAATTAGTACATGTAGTAATACACCGTAAAAAATATGATAAATGTCTATGTTACTTTGCACATTTCACACAAAATGCTAGGCTATTTCATCGCAACAAATTTGCTACGCTACTTCTTTCAAATTCATTGATTTAAATAACTTACTTTTAGCAAATGCAACTGTTTACTCTGTGAACGTCTATTAAAGAAACATATGCCGGCTTGAAGCTTTTATATGCAGTTATTACGTAAACAATTAAGTAAACTCCTGCATTGTGGTTGCACGTCCCTTCGCGGTTAATGTTTGTCGTGTTCAAACAAGATTCACAGCTGCTGAAAATTGTCTTCTTTAAAACAATTAAGTTTTGACAATTATGTAATTTACTACTTAACTGAATTGTAAACCTTGATGACGACAATTCATCTGGGTATTTTTTTAAATACAAGACGACAATACATCTTGGTATTTCTGAAATACAAGACGACTGATCATTAGGCCAACAATATGTACTAGGAATACCTTATTTAAAAGAACAGGACCAAAAACCAGATATGCCACCTTGATTATTGTTGATATATCATACATAATTGTTCGTGTCTTTTGAAAGTACGGTAGATTGATTTTTTTTAACCAACGTTCCTTGCATATATTTTTTTGTGAATAGTTGATTCCATAAAAGTTAGTATGAGAACCTATACATGCTATCGAAAATTACTACTTCTTTGAACATTTAAGTTCAGTGTGTCCTTTAACCAAGAAATTAACACAATTGGTACAAATCGAATAATATTTACCTATAGAAATAATCACTGAGCTTTATTGATTTACTAGTGGTAAAAGACAAAAAAAGGACAGACAAAAGTTTATTTTTTGTCGTTGATTTTTTTTCAATTGTTATTGAGACGTTCAAGGGTTAATATCTCTTATTTTGCTGTCTTTATTTTTGTATAAACTTTTTGTTTGATCTATAAGGCCAAATTTAAATATCAAAAGTATATTTTTATGATAACACTCTAGCGTATCTTGTTTAACTTTGTTTTCGTTTGTGTAGAACTAAATATTCCTACGCATTGACATTTTGAGAGACATAAGTCATATTGCAATTTATTGTAAACCATTTGATTGCTATCTGTTAAACAAACGATTGACCTTTAATAGTTGATTGTATATAATGCAAATCAACCTGTGATATTATTTAAACCACTTTTGAATCTGTCCGTTATGTATGATGCTACATCCATAAATGCATATCGATATTTAAAAGTTGTATGAAAAATAAGTGAATAAAGTGTAATAAAATATTGAAGATTTTTTCGATTTGTTTACTAGCTTTATGTAAAAAAGCTTGATTTTCATTATTATAAATAATAAAACAGTAAATTAAGTCCACTTATTATTACTTACTAAAATGTATGCAATTTGTACTGTCTGTTTATGAGAGAGCAAACATGATTTGCCTTTAACAAAGAACAAGTAATGTTTACATATTGTTATTTTGAATGCTGATACAATCCTTAATGTGAAATGTTTTAGGTGATTACTGACATTTTATGCCATCTGTATATCCTAAGATGTACAACACCTGTGCAAATAACTTATTTTTTTAAGCTGTTTGGCTTTTGAAACATGTACAATTTTATCCTTATCTGATTTGAAATATTTTGGAATTGTTCCTTGTTTATGTGGGATTTTTTTATTGAAAAAGGCTAGTGCAAACCAAAAAATTATCCAAAGTAATGAAAAATTAAATATATATGATACAATATATTTTAAAGAGCTCATTTGTTTATTTTTGAGCTTTTCACGTTGCATTCATTTACTTTCTATTTTTCAATTAGTCTATATTGCATTATTTCTAATTACACACCATTGATTAAGTAAACAATGCTATTGCATATAAAACAATATGTAAAGAAGACATTGTAGAACATCTATCAGTAAACTGTTTATGAGTCAATTGTCATAACTAAATTATTGCTATGGTGTTATGGTGTTCAGCAAATTACATTTATGATGAAAAGCTTGATGATAGAACAGTGGTTCACCGCGGTGATTTTATGGAAACAACACTCAATGATATATCACGGATGTGTGTTTGTATTTTAATAAAAAAAAAAGACTTTTCATGAATGCAGCACTTAATAATGCACTTGTTACTCTCAACCTCAGTGTTGACTGGCTTTTACATAAAATTGAAAACAACACGTTTAATAATTTCATGCCTTCGAAGCGCTGTTCTGTATTTACCTTCATTAGGAACGCTCAAAGCCAAACATTAGTAATCCGAGTGATGTATAAGTACCGAAACAGTTGAAGAGCTATTTGGCAAACATACCTAAAACAAACAGCCAAATTCATCTAAGAACAAGTTTGCCTCAGGGAGTTGAAACCTTAGATAGTACAAATATAGATTTTTTTTTATACAAATTGCCTATCTGGGCATTCACCTATTATGGAATAAATTTAACCAAAAGAATAAATAAACAGATGATTTAAATCTCTTTAAGAGGAAAACACATTTCACTGAACTGTTTCAACATCGTCTACAAAAGATTCATCTATGAATCTTTAATAAAAAAAAAAAAGCCAAATAAAGAACGAGATTGTTGAAATGAGCCTTGTTATAATTCATTAGCCTAATTCATTTTTTTTTAATTTTCAATGAAGTGCAGCATTTTTTTATTTCTATTTTTTTTACTTTTGTGCTACTTAAAACGACATCAGATACACTTCGGTCATTTTTATTCTTAATCATGTTAATAGACACGGTCATTCTATCAAAATTTATTGTGAACTTGTTTATGAACGTTTAAGACAATGACTACACATAAGGGTCTTACACGGTCGACCTTGGCTTGTGCCTTTTGGCGCATTTAAATTATTTATTTCGCGATCGACCTCAAGATAATTGATATAATTTCAGTGACAAAACAAAACTTACATAAATAAAAAGTAAAGTAGCAAGCATTTTACATACACAACAAATTAATAAATAAACAAATTGATAAATAGAAATGAATTTAATGTAAATAAAATGAAATATATTAAAACTCATGGAACAAACAAACAATAAAACATAAAAATAGGAGCCATCAGAAGCCGGTACAGGAGAAAAGCTAAGACAGCGAAAGTTGACATAAGCAATGTTGTAATGGTACATCAACAGCCAATAGATTGAAAAAACAGATATGCATAATTGTGTATGTGCCGTGGTATGTGCATTTTGTTGCCATTTTTTTTTGTAACAACCGGCCTAATCCCTAAAAAAGGAATGTGAATAAAAGAAACATATAAGTATAAAACTGTTTAAATAGTATAAAACAATTGTGAAGAAAAGAAAAAAAAATAAGCCAAAGGGTGTATGTTCATTTTGTGTTGCTTTGTGCAAGCCTATTATTATTGAAGGACTTTAAAGTGCTAGCTAAGCAGAACAGTCCAACGATGATTAAAACTGAAAATGAATCACTAAAGTCCGAAACGGTAGACACAAACATAATGTTGGTGCCAAAAACCTTGGGGGAAATGCCATAGATAAGCGCTAGATACTGTTAAGTTAACATTATTTCAATAGTTTCATTGTTTTTAAAATAAACTGACCTGTAAAGTTTGCAGTATGGTTGGTTATCTTGAAGAGTCTGTTGTAACTGTCGGTTATAATGGTCTGACGCTATTTCTCAGTCACTGACTGGTAACTCTTGCAGTTTGGGTTGATAGTTTAGGAAAATATGCTGTTGTTCTACAAGTTATGGCCAGACTCCGCGTACGGCTTGATTATACTTCGGAGTCATTATTGTTTTAATTTTAATATTTATTTTGATTAAATAAATTTGAGTTCGGGAATATTAGAACGTCATTGAATAATGTGTGTCTGTGTTTATATAAAAAAAGAAGATGTGGTATGAATGCCAATGAGTCAACTCTCCACAAGAGACCAAAATGACTCAGAAATTAACATCTATAGATCACCGTACGCCCTTGAACAATGAGCAAAGCCACTACCGCATAGTCAGCTATAAAAGGCCCATTTGTGACTATGTAAAACAATTCAAACGAGAAAACTTACGGACTAATTTAAGTACAACAAATTAACGAAAAACAAATATGTCACACATTAACAAACGACAACCATTGAATTACAGGCTCCTGACTTAGGATATGCACATACGTAGCGATTGTGGCGGGGTTAAACATTTTAGCTGAATCCCAACCTTCCCCTTAACCTGGGACAGTGGTTTTACAGTAAAACATAAGAAACGAACTGTAATAATCAGTTGAAAAAGGCGGATAATTAGGTCTTTTCACTTTCTGTGAAAAGACCTATTGTATTTGTTCTGATTATTATCATTATTAGGTTTTGTCACTTTTCTATGGAAAGACCTATTGTATTTGTTGTGATTATAATTATTATTATTATTTTCTTTCTTTTTTTTCCGCCAAATTTTTGTTCTTGCGATAAATATTTGTTTCGCAATACGTCGCTTTGTTATTTCTTATATTGTATCGTACAGAGTATGCGCTTTTAAATTTCACCCTGCTAAGCCGAACAATTTTCTTTATTAAAGTTATCTACTATTCACTGTTTATCAAGTGGGCATCTCCTTCGCAACAAAAAAAGATATCGACACAACTATTTTTCTAAACTGTTCGTTACATCCTCAGCAATGTTTGTCTCATTTGAATGAAGATATGTTACTTTTGGTCTGAAATGATATAATGGGATCTTATAGGAGTTAGGGCTCCTGAAATTTCTATTTATAAGGTTAATTGATCATTACTTCAACTTTGTTCGTTATAAAGCTTTATGACTTTTTACAAAAGTTTCGATGACATATGACCTTGACAAATGACAAGCCGAATTAACCTTGAGAAAACAGGAATTATCCATTCTTGCACTTTTTCATGGAATAGACTCGAAATCCATATATTTTGTAATTTAAAAAACTGACTTTCGATCACCCGGAAGTAGTCAATTAAAACCCGGTTTACAGGCAAATGTATATAGAAACTATTCATTTTGGAATCAGTGTGAACGAAGCTATCATATGAGACCTGAATTTACATTCACTTCACCTGAAGTAGCACAATATCTCCCTTGTGTCACTCAAAAGGTGACTAAAACCACTTAAAGAAACATATGATTGGATGCCAATTTTAACTTTGAGAAAAAAGAACTCGATTCTTTTCAATAACTTTGAAAACTGATATGAAAGACCTTCAATTGTTCTCTGAACAATAGGTTTGTAATTATCTTTATTTCTTCCACCAAATTGTTATCTTGCGTTAAATTTTTGTTTCGCAGTATGTCACTTAGATATTTTGTGTATGATATCGAACAGTGATTGTTTTTTTAAGACTGACCCTGTTGAACTGAACACTTTTGATTGTAAGAGTTGTCTCCCACTGTTTTTTTTCATATGTGTACATCTCATTTGTAGCCGTAAGAGATTACGAAAAAAATATGTCACCACCTTGTTTGTTATATCATCAAGATTTGAAGATTAATTTTTACCGATGCCATCCGGAAACTCCATATGAAAGTTATTTTCTCTCATGCAATTGATATAAGGGATTTTGTTTGATATTTCAATAATATGTCTGTGTGTGGTCTATGCTGAACTCCTATGAAAATTCAAAACGGAAAGTTCCTAATCAAATGGCAAAATCAAATGATAAAAAACATCAAACGAATGGACAATAACTGTCATATTCCTAACTTGGTACAGTCATTTTATGAAAACTTATTAGAAATTTATTATATTCAAATAAAGTCCTAAGTTTTTCTTTCTCTATATTTTCATTAATGAAAGTCAATTTTAACAAAAATCCATAGGTCCATAATTATTAAAAGTCAAATCTTTTGAACTAAGTAAGCCGAAATCGTCAATGTAATTGTTCATTTCTAACTTAAAGATGATTTTTGAAGTTATGGTACAAAGTATAAACTATCAAATGTCGATATGTTGCAGTTTTTTTAACAATTAAAAAACGTGGCATTTAATTGTTCTTCCTTATGAACATTTTGAGATTGGATTCGGAACGAACAATTACAGAAATCCTGGTTGACAAAATAGTTTTCATTTGTTTAAACCAAACGTTTTAAGGATGTTCGCTACTCTGTTTAGAAATAAAAATCTTTTTAAAAGACTGTTATGAATTTAAAGAAATAATTTAAAAATCAGAAAAAAATGGAGGGTCCGTTTGCTTGTTTTCGAGATATAAGCCATTGAAAATTTGGCGAGAAATAATTCTCTCTAGATTTTTTATAAATCTAAACATTGGTCCTTTTTTGTTTCAAAAAATAATGAAAAAGATTATGAAATATGTTTTTTTTTAACTTTATGTAATAAAATTATGAAAAAAGTAGGGGTACGTGGCCAAATTCTCTAAATGGCAATACATAAATAAAACCAGAGGATTCGGAAAATCGGACAAAAATTCATAAAATAGAGGAGCAAACATCCTGAACAATAAATCAATAAAAAAGTGAAAAGTTATCAAAAATTATTTATAATATTGTTGTATTATGTTTTCAAAAGCAATAATAATTGTTTCTTTTTGTCTTTTCCGTTCTCTGTGATTCAAAATAATTATTATGCATGTCAATCTTTTGCAATGCCTATTAGTAGAAAAAAAATCAGTCACAAAAACAATGATGATAATGTTGTGTACCTTTCACCACATCAACAGTGGCGTACTACATGTTACAGACAAATGATTGTCTACAATTAATAAAGTACACAAATAAGTAATGAGATACAGAAACACATCTGTTTTCTTGATCTGGCAATTAAAATAGTCGTTCTGTGTTAAACTAACCTTGATAGGTCGTACAACTGTAATAAAAAATACGTTAGTCAACGTAATCTGACCATAGGTTAAATGGCAAGTAAATCACACTAATTACGAACGTATTGAAACTACAGCGATGTTTTAAAAATAGTTTTATGTATCTGATTTAAGATTCAAAATTCAAAACGGTCCAATTGTAATAAAACGATAATTCACGTATATTTATGAAACACATTAACTAACAACAACCCCTGCACAACGGGTTCATGACTCAGGACAGATTAGAAAAGAGTGTTATCTTTTTTATTATATGCTATTCCTGTGTAGTTATTCACACATATTCTAAATCGGACTAGGACTTCTTTTACGAGTTTTACTGTGCGGATTGTTGTGTGTTCCTTTATTCTAAATTGGCTAGAATTATAGGGGAAAGATTGAGATCTCACAAAATATGGTTAGTTTATTTTTCTGTTTAAGAGTTAAGTTTGACGTCAATTTTCCCTAAAATAGTTGTATACACTTTTTTGGAGGCCAGCCGAGGCTGCCTCCGAGTGAGGGATTTTCTCCTTATGTTAAAGAACCATTGGTGGCCTTCGGCTGTTATGTTAAGTGCACTTTGGTTGAGTTGCTGTCACTTTGACATATTAATTTACCCGTTCTTAGTTTGGATTTTATTTTTTTATTTTACTGGTTGACTTAAATTCGCTACGTGAACTTATAGAGTCCTGTTCAAGATATATATAATGCAAATCTTATTTCATAGTTCAATTATTTTTTATGGGCATTTCTTTTTATTTGTAAATAATATCTGATTATGTCGTTACAAAGTTAGAAAAATATAAACAAAATTTGTCTACAAAAACTAATAGACTTGTAAATCGTGTATATCCGTGACTGGTAGTAGAGCCGCTGAACAGTACACTTCGATTAACCTATTTGAACACAATCCTGTATAAATGTAAAAAAAGAGGAACAATAATTATCATGCATGAATCCACACACAGTTACGGTTGTATTTTCATGTAAGTATTTTTTTTATTTATCTTAAGTTAAGAATTGAGACCTTTTTGTATTTTCATTTTAATGACCAGTATATAGCTGAAGTTGTGTCCTTGTTTTCATCAACATGTTCAAAGCCACTACCAGGCATCCTTATATTGCTACATGCAAAAGTGACTATCATTTTTTCGACATTTGCAAGGGAAAATACGTTCATTAATGTTGTTCTTGATTGCAAATCGTGTAACTGTGAATACGTGTACAGATACGAGAAGACTTACTTTAAGAAGAATATGCTTAATTTTATAGCAAGCCAAACCAAATGAAAATATCCATATCGATTTCCGGTTTTTCTTTAATTCAACGAGCGATAAAATCGTAATCCTGTATGTGCTTACGTACACCCCAGTTCTATTTAAATCAAAACATGTTTTTTTTCTTCATAAAGCTATGAAGAGGGTAATACTAAAACTGTGGTGAGATGAAAAATAGCAATATATAATTTCACTCCATCTGTTTTAAGGTGGGTCCCACATATTTAGTCCAAGTAAATGATTTGTGCTGAAATGTTATATTCCTTATAGCCAAGGGGTAAATTTCGATATTAATGCATATCAGACACTAGGTTTACAAAGAATAAAAATGTCGCATGTAAACAAATGACTGACTAAAAAATAGTTTCGCCAATTGAGTATCTCGGATTATACACCTGTTAATATTAATCAGTTTTCCATAACATATGTCTTTGTCCATGCTAAAAGCCATTTCACTACAAACTAGCGACGAGAAAGCATGATAATTATGAATGTTACTTTGACAAGTAAAACCTGGTACTAATTACTGTTATTTACTTTTTGTTGTTCCTACTTAAATATAGCTATTATCGAGCATATGTGTTTGTATTAATAATCATTAAAACAACTAAACTCATGATCAATAACAACAAATCATTATCATGAAAATCTGTATATAAAACATCCGTTATTCCTCATACAGTAACAAAATAACACTCAGATACTGTTTACACATACATAAAATACCAATGTGAAAAGCTTGGTCTCACAATGGGTGTTGCTCTGGGTTATACAATCAATTGAAGATGAAATAAGGAAGTTTTTATTAGGTTTATAATTCTTTAAGGTATTTCAGTACTTTAGAATACTAAGAAGAATGACGAATTTTATTTGGTGTGTGTTGTTATTGGTGTTGGTATCTGTTGGAGGTAGGAAGACACTCTACTGAGTCTTAAATTGAAACAGATCAATATGACTTCTTTTTTGTTTAAACCAGATCGAAATATAGATTTCATTATTGAAAAGAACATTTGACCAATTTATATAAGACATTATTCTATATTTGTTTAAAAAGGAACGGTTATTTGTAAGCAAAGACTACTATTACGGAAATACACGAAACCTAACTCGCTCACAGAAAATAGTATTGAATGATTCAAAAAGTAAGACAGAAATTAAAACTCAGGAATAAAACTAAAATGAGGAACTACCGTTAGAAAGGCTAACGGACAAGTGTCAACGGTTTTTAAATTTGCGATTGTTATTTCTATTATAATTTAAAACTGCGAACTTATTTCAAATCTATAACATCGCATACACATGATATGTATTCCGAAGAACAAGATAAGAATATCAAACAACTGAACTACTGATTAGATATTACACAAATGAAACACATACGAATATAAAATAAATGAAAACGGCACATTTTGCAAAAGACATTATGTTGTTTAAGCGTTTAAGTCTCTATGAAGGTTACGAGCTATTTATCTGAATTTTGGTACAATGCATAGTATACATCTGTATTATAAGTATAAGAACACTTGTGAGTACCTAAACTTCCCTCTGAATCTTATAAATATCAAACACGTTATGAAGTCGTTAGATAGTGCAAGGTATTTGTGTGAGTTTGACAGTGGATAAATTCAGGACAGTATATTTGTTGGTTACAAATGATATTCAAGGCTTTATTTGAATTAATAGTTTTTATTTATTTGTTTTTGTAAAAAATATTTTTGTTGGAAGTCATTTTTTAGTCTTCAGTAATCAGTTTATGTATCTATATGACAAAATATATGGATTCTGAGTACTTTTATATGAAAAATATTTTTTTACAAAGCATAATGACACAAGCTTCGACAGGTTGATAAAATCACACAAACAAAACTAATTCCTTCCGATAATTATGAGATGAAGCTGTTTGTAAAGCATGGTTTCAACCATTTTAACATATTACAAAATATTGACAATTATCAAAAGAAAATTCAAAAGAGAATCAAAAGTCAAATATAAAATAGCAGTGAACTTGTTTTATCAAACAACTTATTTCATAATGCATCCGATTTTTCCTCTCAATTTGGTCTTGTAAATTTAGATATATGTTATAATGCAAGTTTTCTTTATAGACTTTATTTTCAGAAAATGTATTTCTCATTTATTAACAGCTAACACACGAAACTCGATCGCATTTATATAATTATTTGAATAACTACTAAAATTAAAAAAAAAAGGTTAAGAAAACAATTGAAGGTCTTTCCACATCAAAGGAATTTTGAAAAGAAGCTATAGTTACTTTATACTGATGTGATACATAAGCAGTTTTGACATACCTTTTAATGAAATAAGGGAGATAATTTGCTACTTATTGTGAAGTAAATTTCTTTCTGGCTCATAGGATAGCTTCTTGCACACTGATTCCAAAAATATATAGTTTCTATATACTTTTGTATGTAGAATGGGAGATAATTGGCCACTTTCGGTTGTTGGAAGTCATTTTTTAGTCTTCAGTAATCAGTTTATGTATCTATATGACAAAATACATGGATTCTGAGTACTTTTACATGAAAAAATTGCAAAAAAGGCTACTTCCGGTTTTCTCAAGGTCACATCCGGTAGTCATTTTTCAAGGTCATTTGTCACCTAACCTTTTGTACAAGGTCAAATGCCTTTATAATGAACTTAGTCGAAGTTATAATCAAATAACCTCATATCAAGACATTTGAGGGGCACCAACTCCTGTAAGATGCTATTAAATTGTATAAGACTAAATGTTGCATATCTTCATTACAATAAAGCACTTTTTCTTTTATATGTATCTTTCAAAATGTCGGAGGAAATGCAAACACAAGCAAAGGTCACAATTGAGAACTTGACCTTGACCTTTGACCTTAACCTCATTTTCTAAGTTAGGACCTAGGGGCCTCAAATAAAAATGTTCCAGGGTTATACGGTTAACTGTTTATGAGTTAAAAAAACATACCGGCAAATTTATTTTGTAAAGGTAGATAACTCCTATAAAATCTCATTGAATCCCTTCGACCCAAATTAGCCAAAAATTTCTGAGGATGTCCCGAACACTTTATAAAAAGAATTTTGTCGGTATCTTTTTTTGTAACGAAGGAGATGCACTCAATGGTTCGGCTCAGCAGGGTGAAATTTAAAAGCGCATAAACTATACGATACAATATGAGAAATTTCTAAGCGACATATTGCGAAACAAACATTTATTGCAAGAACAAAATTTGGCGGAAGAAAAAAAAAAAAATAAAAACCAACTGTTCAGAGAACAATTGAAAGCCTTTCCACATCAGAGAAACTTTAAAAAGAAGCTAGTTTCTTCAGACTGATGCGATAAATAATGGTTTTGATATATTTGAAAGTGAACTAAAGTAGATAATATGCTACTTCCGGTAAAGTTAAAATTACTTTTGGTCTCATATGATAGCTTCTTTCACACTGATTCCAAAAATATATAGTTTCTTTATACTTTTGCCTGTAAATCGGGAGATAACCACTTCTGGTTTACAGAAAGTCACTTCTAGTCTTTAGTGATTAGTAAAGGTATTTAAATTACAAAATATATGGATTCTGAGTACTTCTATATGAAAAAGTGCAAAATAGCTACTTCCGGTTTTCTCAAGGTCACTTCCGGTTGTCATTTTTCAAACTCATATGTCACCAAACCTTTTGTACAATGTCATATGGCTTTATAATGAACTAAGTTGAAGTTATAATCAAATAACTATATATTGAGACATTTCAGGGGCACTAACTCCTATAAGATGCACTTTAATTGTATCAGATCAAATGTAACATATCTTCATTACAATAAAGCAAACATTTTGCGCTTGTTTTTTAATGTATATCTTTAAAACTGTTGGAGAAAATCTCAAACCAGGGCAAAATCAAAATTTAGAATTTGACCTTGACCTTTGACCTTGACCTCATTTTCTAAATTGAGACCTAGGGGCCTCAAATAAAAACATTACAGGGTTATATGGTTAATAGTTGATGAGTTGAAAACACATACCGACAAATTTATTTTGTAAAGGTAGATAACTCCTATAAAATTTCATCCAATCGCTTCGATCCAAATTAGCCAAAAATTCCTGAGGATGTAACGAACAATTTGTAAAAAGAATTTCGTCGATATCTTTTTTTGTTACGAAGAAGATGCACTCTGATGATAAACAGTAAATAGGGAGATAACTCTTACAACGAAAATGGTTCGGCTTAGCAGGGTGAAATTTTAAAGTGCATAAACTATGCGATACAATATGAGAAATATCTAAGCGACATATTGCGAAACAAACATTTATCGCAAGAACGAAATTTGGTGGAAGAAAAAAAAAAAAATAATGATCAGAACAAATACAATAGGTCTTTCCACAGAAATGTGCATAGACCTAATAATCAGAACAAATACAATAGGTCTTTCCACAGAAAAGTGGAAAGACCTAATAATCAGAACAAAAACAATAAGTCTTTCCACAGAAAAGTGGAAAGACCTAATTACTGTAGCAAACACTACAGTATAAGTGCTCTCCTCGTTGTAAAAACTTGTTCACATATTAGGCATACATGTATTGATCGTAAATAAATAAGTGAAGTGTGATAATTAATATTTTACCGAAAACAATTTTATCAATTATTGTTTTGTTTTAGGCTTTTTAAAAGGGCACCGGAATGCGGATATAAAAGTTGCACATATCGTGGGTGTTGTTATGGCTACACATGCGTTTACGGGGTCTGCAAAATATGTGCAGGAAGACATTGCGAATCAAACAACGACTACTGTGATGGATACACATGTTCTTACAAGAAATGTATTAAAAGGAGAACGGGAGGTTGAGGTTGATCTGGGGGTGGCAATAAATCTTGAGGTGGAGGTCCAGGTCAAAGTGGAGGTGGGGTGGTGTTGGTGTTGGTAGAGGGGGTGGAGGAGACAACTACACTAGTCAATTGATATGGCATTTAAAGTCCTCAAAGGATATTTTGACCTTATAACCATAAAAAAGCCTAAACAAATAAACACATAACACACCTCTTTGTACATTTTTCTTTGTTATTAGAGGTTTCTCACCATCTTACGAACGGACGAAAATCGCCTTAACTTGACGTAACTTTCCGTAACGAGAAAAGAGGGAGCACTCATTTATTGATTTTTTTTGGGCTATCGGAATTGCACTTCCTTTCATTAAGATATGCATTCAAGGTTCTTTTAACCATTTCAAGTTGTGGACATATTATTATATTGAATGCGAGTTCTCTCTGATGTGTACTTTGTGACTAAGTGTCTTTTTTTGTTGAGATTGGAGGGACAATGAATATTTTTGAATTTTATCTAGGCTCAGATCAAAGGTAAAAGGTCCTACCCAAAAAAGAGGTAAATTGAATCTAGGAGTGAACGACTCTAGAAAAAATCGGTTTTTAATTTGAAAAAAAAAATCCTTGGGTCCGGGATAACTTAGTTGCGTCAAAGCTCTAAAATCCAAATGGTCAGTTCTTCGCCTTATATAATTATCATTGAACTCTGTTCTACCTAAATTGGCAAGAAAGTGAATAAAGGGAAATACTGAAATAGATATTTGAGAAAAAAAGTTCACTTGAAAAGATATTCTGTAATGTATTATTGATTTTTGTTTTATTTTTAAGGCCTTTCTGTCTATGTTTTTACACATTTAGTATATTAGTATAATTTAAAAATGTTCAATGAACATTTTGATATCTATATTACAATCAGTTTTGTTGGTGCTGTAGCACTCATACTTTCCATTAGAGTACACACAACTCTATTACTTACGATATAACTGACCCCCCCCCCCCCCCAAAAAAAAAAAAATAAATAAAAAAAAATATCTAAAACAAATTAAAAACATATAAATCAACAGCAGTTTTAACGACATGTATATCAAAGATGCATTAAAAAAGAGTGGTTCCTAATATTAATTATTGAATACTATCAAATAAATATGGAAATAAATGAAGAAACTAAACTGTCTTAAACGACATCTTATCTCTTTATCCGTTTTTATTTAAAATATTAATATATATATTTATCGAAGTTGCTTTACACTAATACTTGTCTTAACATGAATCAGAATATATGAAAAATGGGTTATGATTAACGAGTTTTTTTTGTTATTATACCTTTCTTGACACCTTTGATGTGTTTATGAAGTGACCAAATTTCATTTTTCTGTGACTTTCAAAATTCAATCTTTATTATTTGTCCTCAAATAAGTATAGGCAAAGATTAGTCTACTTTGTTTGAACTATAAGAACTAGCTAAGGCCATATGCACTGCTGATTTATTAGTGTGTGTGGCCCATAAATCCACGCAAAATATATCTATAATTCAGTGATCTGCTGGTCTCACGCAGATAAAGAGTTGTGTTTTTTTAAGTCCAGCGTGCTTGGGTGTAAAGTCTAGCGCTATAGATCTAACGTCGTACGCTAGAAATGATTGTGCTTAACCAAGTCAGGAAAATGTCAGTAGTTATCTTATAGTTCGTTTATGTGTGTGTTCCATTGTCGTTTTATTTATTTTTTTGCACTTAAGTGTTTCTTTTTTTTAGTTGTTTTCCTCTGATAGTTGATGCGTTTACCTCAGATTTAGTGTTTTACCTGGATTTGTTTTTTCTCGATCGATTTATGACGTTCGAACAGCGGTATACTACTGTTACCTTATTTTTTTTTTACAGTCCTCTACAAAGAACTATGAAACCGCCTTACATTTTAGTACCCTTGTTAGTAAGCAGTATTGTTACAAAATAAATGATAACGTAAAATATCTTTGGTTTTTATTTGGTCAGTAATTTTGATTTTAAGTAGCAACTGTTATCTGAGTATGTTGCGTCAGTGTTGTTAGGTAAGTCTCAATGTGCATGGCAGCGTCCATTAACGCACGTGTAACCAGGACAGCAAGGACAGCTTCTTCTACCGCATCCCGGACTTCTCTTTACTAACCTAAACAGAAAAACTTGAAATGACTACCCAATTTACATAGTTTTGTGACAGTTATATACATCGTTCATTGTATAGAACGATGTATATCTGAATGTACAGATGATAACAATTTCTTCATGTAGGTATATACATTGCCTCAGTAGTTATAGCAATTCGTCGTGTTTATAAACTCAAGTACTAACAGCAATGTCTTATAACTATAAATGTTCAAGAGTTAATTCGTTCTTCACATATAGATATAGAAAGATGTGGTATAAGTGCCAATAAGACAACTCTCCATCCAAATATCAGTTTATAAAAGTAACTAATTGTATTTGCTAATTGAAAATTAAGCTAAATAAAAATTATTTAAGACATCAGAGAAAATATTTCTGTTTTAATTGGTTATTAATAAGACTTGGATAAAGAGTGAGCTATATATACTGTACATTTATGATGTCTCTAGTCTAGTCAAAGGGTCAGAATGTCCTAATTGATTAAACGATAAATAGTTGAAGTTAGATAACATGTTTTCACGTGCAGAGAAAGTTCACGTATGACCAATGCATGATTGGATTTCATCTTTCTCATTGGTCAATTATCTTGCGGGTCAGCACGATTTCACGTGTAAGTACGTTGTGGTCACTTCCTTTTATCATCAGCACTTGATGTGTTAACTTGTGATTCTTGTCCAACAATTTGTTAAAAATTCCCACCCAAATACCTCCCTTAATGTTATCTTTTGAAGTAGATCTGTATATATGTTTATTTATGGGGCAGATTTTTCTCCCCACCTTTGCTGTTCTTTGTCATTTATTTAATTGATATGATATCAAATGATTTTATTTCTTATTAATTATGTAGTATTATTTCATATTAAAAATAAACTTTTATGTCAAATGTTGTTTTTTTTTTAATTTGCAAAATGTGTTTTTTGCATTTTATGATTTTGAATAAATGACCTTTTTTCGTCAGTTTAGTTTTTATATCATATAGGAAATCAAGCTCAGACTCTGGCCTTTGTATACATAGTATGTTTATGGTATCTAGCTGTCTGTCTTAAAAAAAATTATAGGTCAATTTACGGATTTCAACACAGAGCCTTGGCTCACACCGAACAACAAGCTATAAAGGGCCACAAAATTACTAGTGTAAAACCATTCAAACGGGAAAACAAATAGTCTAATCTATATAAAAAAACGAAAAACGAGAAACATGTATAAATTACATACAAAATCGACAGCTACTGTACATCGGATTCCTGACTTAGGACAGGTGCAAACATTTACAGTGGGTTTAAACGTTTTAATAGTACCAAACCTTCTCCCTTTTTCTGAAACAATAGTATAACATCACAACATAGATAAACACACGATAGAATATTAATTGGAAGGCTTAACTCAATCAAAAACGTAAATTAACACACTATGAACGAATAAATTTGATCTGCGATACCTGGATGCTAATACATAGTTAATAAAGTCATTAGGGACAAAAATGCCAGGCCGAAAACAAACAAACAAGTTCAAACAAAGCCATGGCAATACACCACCGCGAAATATTTAACAACCCTTAGAAAATCATCACTTTTGAAAAAAAGACGGTTTCATAATATATACAGGTAAATGAATTATAACTTTGTCGTTTTAGGTTTACTAATTCTGTGTAAATAAAATATTTCAAATAAGGAATACCAAGAAAGTTCTGTAATATAAATAAATCTTATTTAACACTTCGCAATAAGGAATACCAAGAAAGTTCTGTAATATAAATAAATCTAATTTAACACTTGATACATATGGAGTAAATATCACAATAAAACTATACAATTAGAGGTATATATTTTGATTAACACTACTAACAATTTAGCAACTTATTTAACTGTGTATACTTTATTTCGGACTCAAATGCGAACGATAAAATATGATAAAAAACGTCAGACCGCGCAGCATTAAATTCATGTACTTGTTGTTAGAACCTTAATGTACTAAATGAAATTTGGCAAAAAGAATTTCTGTTTTTTAACAGTGGAAAACAATTGTGCATCCCGAGTATGTGTTTCATAGGAATAGTTGTAAGATAAAATAATTGGTTAAAGAATCTAATTTTCAAGAACTCGCAATTATTTTTAGTGGTCTATATGGCATACTGTTTAAATCAACATACTTCTGACGAAGTCCATTGTCTTTCATCATTTCCTCATTTGCCATGTTGACTGGAAATTAATGAGAAAAACATGTAATAAGTGATTGTTACCAAACGACAAACATATCAATAATATCTAGTCAATTGATAATGTGTACAGACTGCTTTAATGTAGTATCTTAAACATGTAATATATTTTTCGAAATCTTTAAATTGCAAAAGAATACAACAATCCACTTTATTTATCAGATAAATTCAGTGTTATGTAAAGGTATATTTTTGGAAAGAACTATAAACACTGTGCATCAAATTATTATTTTTATGGCCGTCCCTCTTTCATTACTTTGAAGTATTCTATAATTGTCTATGATCGATTTATCAATATGTTTTTCCTCATATTCGAAAGAAGCAAACAGTTTTGTAACGATAACAGCAAGTGATACTCCATACACAATTCGACAACGATAACTTTTCTTAATTTTAGTGTTGAATGTCAACATCATCCCCCCACATATTGCGGGCAATTATTCTTACGCTCCGATGCACTCATCAGCCTTCGAAATAGATAAATTACTACTAAATGTGAAATGAAAATATTTAAAGATTTATGTTTTTCTTTATCTATTTGAGTTATTTATTTAGTTAGTGAAACATATGCATGCTACCTACATCTTTTTTCTCAAAATTATAAACAGTCTTGATATTTGAAATTAAAAAATCAAAAGCCTTATTTTTTTTTTTTTTTCTTTTTTGGAACGTTGAATATATCCATGGATGTGGAAATTCCATTAACATTTTGTAGGGATGATAATGCCATTACAAATAAACATCTTCAATTCATAAGGACAACGTTATTTTCGTCAAAGGAATTGAATAAATTTTATAAATCATGCATATGCATCAACTACGTATACATGCGAATTAAAACATCAATATGTAAACACATCTTATAGGTTTATTTACCTCCAACAAACATCAACAAAATAGAAACGATTAAAAAAAAGGAAACCTTCATTGTCTGTTTTACTTCTTACTTGAGGCTACAAAAAAAGTTCATTATATTTTATGTTTCCGGAAAACGAACATTAGTAGGTAATGAATACTTTTATGGTATAAAAAGGACGATCGTAAATCGCTGTAAATACCAACATTAACATCGTCATTTAAAATAGATATTGAATAAATCTCCTTTTATACAAAGAAAGACGCACATGAATGTCAATGATGCTTTTCATCAACATATTCTAAGATAGAAATGTACACAATGTCAACAGGACTTTCCTATGTGAATCGGTTTCATTTATTTTTTTTAAACATTTTAAAGCATTTCCTTGTAAAAAGTAAAATCACAGAAATAATGAACTCCGAGTAAATGAGTGAACTTTTCGACATAGTTAGAACAAATCGAACAACCTTAGAAAGCTATGTTATAACTGAAAATGGGAGGTACAAATATATATCACTGGCATTGTCATTAGTACGGTATATAATATCTGTAGTTATAATCATACATCTGTGTTTTTGAAATAGATAACAATACCTTGATATGAATAAACTCATCATAGTTTACAGCATTACAATTTTGTATAAATATGGCCTTACAGTTTCGGAAGTATCATATTTGTCAAGTTCACTGGGAAATGTGTACGGCAACAACAGCGGTATTTCTATAAAATGGCTATTGTTTCAAAAAAAGGTGACCAACTCATGCAAATATAACCATGTTTAAATCTGATCAATCGTTATGACAATTGTTATAATTTTACCATGGTTACTTCAAACTTACTATTAAACTAACAATAAATGAATGTTATGTAGCACATTTTAAGTAAAGCATGTTAAATTCCAAATCGTTTATTTTTTTTTTAAGAAAAACAACGTTAATTGCTACTTCAGTGTATAAGATTCCACATAGTTGCAATGCATTATTAACGTATTTATATTGTACTTACATATTAAGTATTATACTATCTCGAGCAGATAACTGATTGAAACAGTAATACATGTTTTCAGCTTTTATACGCACACGTTTTACAAATACAATATGTTAAAAACATAACATATTATGTAATAACTTGTCTTGCGGTTGTGCCACCTTTCACGGACGGTCTTCTATCACAATTGCTACTAATATTGAGCATTTTTTTTAAAATTCGAATTTGAACAAACATCATATATGATTTTTGCAACCTGGTTAGTTTAGTGCAAATCAATATTTACATGTAAAATGATAGATAATCTGTTTACAACATGTAAGTATACTATTTATAGCAACAAAGGACTGGTAAAAGGTAGAACCATTTACGTAATATTTGTTTTGTTACTACATTGATGCATAACTGAAAGAAATTACAAATCTACGAAAATTAAAGCAGTAAGTAAAACAATCAAGTAAGAACGTGAAAATAAACAACGATAATAATACAATGATAATAAAAATTGTATGTTCTCTAAAACCAGTGATATAAAACATTATTGAAACCAAATGAATGTTATACATATTTCATATCCCAATAATTATAGTGGCTAAGTGTAGTTATATTTGGCCTGCTAGTTTGATTTATTAAGAGACGATGGACGACGATAAACGACGGACGATGGACGCCAAGTGATGAGAAATGCTGACTTTTAGGTCAGGTGAGCTAAAATAGGTATTTTTTTTACACGAAAGACACGTGTACTGAGGTAAGTAACCCTTATTAAAGTGCATTTTGTATGTCATGTCGTAGATCTAGACAAAAAGTGATTTAATTACAATGTTCGATAGGAAAAAATTAAACAAAAATATAAATAGCAGCCATAGAAAGCCGAAACTGAAGAAAAATCAAGACATGCAAACGAATGTTGGCAGTAGCAACGTTGTAAAAGTATATACCAACAACTTATTAAAGGGAGGATATATTTGATATGCTAAATCGTATTTGCGAATTTTGTTGCAAAATATTTTGCAACTACGAACTTATCCTAAATATGTGTATGTGTGATTAGGAAAATAAATTAGCAGTGTTTTATGTGTACATGTACATAAACAAGACGAAGTAAAGAAAAGACGTCATCGTGGTGTATGTATAATTTTTGTTGCTTTTTACTAGCTTTCTATTATTGCAGGACATCAAACTGATAGAACCCTGGAACTTTGTTCACAGGAATACAAAAGTCCATGTCTGATTAAAACTAGGTTAGCGCAAACCAGAACTTGCGAAGAATATTTTTTTAGACTTTGATTTGATTTTCGGCTATATTCTAAAACTAGAAATCCCTCATGTCCGAAACGATTGACGCAAACATAACGTTGGTACTCTGAATTTAATAATAAAAGAAAAGGCAAAGGTAAGCGCGAATAACTGTTTAGTTGACATCTTGTGTCAATAGTTTTATTGTGTTAATACTATAAATATTTAAATTGATCGATACATTTTAAAACTATTTGTATACCTAGTTATATATTAATCTATTTATGCATTGTTTGCCTTTTATTTTATTTCTTTGTTCCCTTTAGATTTATGAAGTACTATAGATCACGGACTGATCTTATTTTTAGAGTCGCTGATCGGTAACGTTTGCGTTATGGTTTGGTTATCGTGAGGATTCTGCTGTAGAACTTCCGGTTATTATAACCTGACTCCATTTCTGAGTCACTGACCAGTATATCTTGCTGTGTGAGTTTGTTGTTTAGTAGGCAAAATCGGCAATAGTACTGCCAATCATGGCCTGCCTCCATGTTTTAGTCACTGACTGTTTACTGATGCAGTGTAGTTTGGTCTACTTCGTTGTTCATGACGTTATTGTCTTTTGCACTGACTGGTACGGCCTAATTCCATTTTGGAGTCATTACTGTTGTTACGAAAAGAAATTATGAATAATTCAATATCAGTTTGAGAAATTTAAAATGTCATTGAATGGTTATGTATCGATATGTGTTTTACAACTTGTTTAATTGGTTTTGTATGATTTTTTTATTACCTTTCTTCGTGAGAATCAAGCAGGCTATTGTTGCTATTAGTTTGATGACCTTTTTGCATTTTTTAATATATTTTATACGTGAAGAAGGCATGGTATGAAAATAAGCTTCAGATTTTAATGATTTGCTGTCTTTTGACTCTAAGGTGTTCAAGCAATAGTGTGCCTAAATACTTGCAAAAAGTAACTTTGGAAAATATTTATAATTTTTTTTTTAATTTCCAAGGGAATATATTAGTAAATTAATAAATACAATATTTTTTGTATAATGCTGGTTGAAAAATTTCAAGCTATTAAAAACTGTTAGCAATTTTGATTTATGAAATAGTTTGTTTCAATAGCAACCATTTTAAAATTACATCATTAACAAGAATGAATTAAATATTTATTGCTGTTTATCTCTCTCGATTAGAGAATATCTCAATATTTTACTAACAATTTTGTAAGAAAACATTACACATTTATTAAATTGAAAGAAAACTGTATGTTTGTTTTTCTATTTTCTATTGATTTTTCTTGTTGACATAATCTATGTAATTGTGCATTTCTGACTTAAATGTAAATATGTTATTTTGAAGATATGATACAAGATTGAAACTGTCAAATCTTATATGCTGCAGTTTTTCAAAAAGTATACAAATTGTGGTTGTTTTGTGATTATCATTTTTCTAATAGTGTCATGTAAAGACTAGGGCTTTACCAGGGCATCGAATAAATGAAATTAATTGACAATTAACATATGTGTATACAGTTCTCGTGAAAAGGTAATTTTAGGAAAAGTTTTGTTTTATTCCTGACTAATAATTTCGATTTGCGTCTCTTTATCCCTTGTGCAGTTCAAATGGAACTTAAAATAGCTTTATTTTTTTTACAATTGTGAAACAATATTTTTATACTTCTAATTTTGAACCTATAGGGAAAAAAACCCAAAGAAACGTCGAATTTATAATTCGAAAACAAATTGACAACTACATGACAAAAACGAAAAAAAAAAAACAGAAACAGAAACAACACACAGGAGTTATGCAATACAGTCGACTGAATACCAAACATAACATACAAAAAATAAAAAAACACATGTGTAAACTAACCTTATAGAAATACAAACGAAATGCTGAAACATTGAACAATATGGAAAAAATATTTTACAAATGTACAATTAATTTGTCACATACATACATACATAATTGGATGTTTGTTTTCAATACTTGTAAGCGTATTTGACGTAAGTTATCTATTCTAGGCAAAACATTTTAAAATTAAATAATTCTACGCGTTATAAACAGTTATGTTTTTATTATGGATATATCAGTGATGTTTTATGTCAACACAACGGTGATGACTAGTACGCTTGTGACAGCAGGGAAAACCCACCAGCAGTGACATTGACCCAGTTACACTAGATTACAAATCCAGATTGATCCAGACATGACCGGCATAAAAAGGGAGAACACTGAGCAGTTGTTCTACTAATTGGATATTGTTTACTAAACATATAGAAAGTTTCATCCATTATTAGGAAGATAACTTGTGATTCAAAGTTATATAAATACAATGTTGTCATGTTCAAAAAGTTTCACTTGCATTAGAGAAAAAAAAAAAAAAAAAAAAAAAAAAAAAAAACATCCATACGTTGTAACATTTGCCCAGCCTTTATTTAAAAACGTTAAAATTAAAGTTATTTTTGACGGCAAGCATATTTCTATGATCAATACATTTTCAGTAAATATGATGCTTAGATAAACAAAAGATGTAGAAATTTACGCCTCCTATGTCTTATTTACATGGAATATCCAAAGATTTATTACTATGAAAAAAGAAACCATAATATAGAACATTTAATAATGAGACAAAATAACCGCAATCATAACAGTTATGTGTGTAAAAAACTAAATATTGAAAATTATCAAATCGTGAATTAAACGTATAATTACAGCAAAATGAAAACTAATACAATTAACATATTCAATCTTCATGGCGATTATGTGGACTACACACCGATTAATCATTTTGTTGATTATTTATAAAAGAGAGATAACTCGTATATCGATTTATATATCATGTTTTGTTACAGTTGGCTGGGAAAACCTGTTCATAAATAATAATTCAGGATTGATATGTGATTTCACATTTATTTAAATGCATGCAAGTGATTTAAAGCTATTTGCATTTGTTCCCCGGTATAAACAAGATGTCACAAATAATAAACATTTAATATCAGTATATTTATAAAAAAGATAATAGTTAAAGACTATGATAACAAAATCTACACATTAGACAAAAAATCATTAGAAAGAAGTGGAAAGAAGAAAAGAGGTGGTAGCTATCACATGAAAAATTTCAATCGTGTAAGTCAAAGAAAATTTGGAAACCCATGGCAAAAACAAACCGGCGAAAGGTAAATGAAAAATGGTGGTCTACAAACAAGGTTCACTGCCTTGTCAAATTATAGCTATGCAACACAAACCTACAAAACATGGGCATTCTTTTGTGGAAGTTTTAGATAATTGCATATAATGTATTTACCATTTAGTTAAAAGCAATATTGGTTTACCTGAGTTCAGGTGCATGTTACTTTTATTTATGTGTCCTAAGTTTATATAGTGATATTAGCTGCCCTTTGTCTGATTCCATTCACCAAGCAAACATTCTTGCACAGGTTGAAAAGGTTATTAACTTATCGTTATAACTCTAGTAGATGAAATCAAACAAACAGAGAAAAATCAAATTGATTGTGATTGCTTTCGACTTTTATGTTTACATCTATTGATATGACCGTCGGCAGTCTTCGGGTTTCATCTTGTTAGTATCTTTATATAAATTATAATCGCCAAGCATTGGTTGTTTTTTTAAACTGATTGTAATTGTTAAGTTACACAAAATTGATATATAAAAAGTAAAATCACAAAAATACTGATTTTAGAGGAAAATCAATTCGGAAAGTCCATAATCACATGGCAAAATCAAATAACAAAACGTATCAAAAACGAATGGACAAGAACTGTCATATTCCTGACTTGGTACAGGCATTTTCAAATGTAGAAAATGGTGGATTAAACCTGGTTCTATATCGCTAACCCTCTCACTTTAATGACAGTCTATAACCTATACGCCTCATCATATTGAATTAAAATAACATTAACAATCAAACGAGTCTTTTTTTCTTTATATGATACACTGTTCACCAAAATATGCAAATTAAATTAAAATCTGATTAAGTAATAATTAAATTGCATACGCGTATAAATCAAACATTGTAACACTAAATAATTCAATGACGTGTTCATTAGTTTCCGGTAACGATGATGTATTGATATTTATTTGTTCAAGATGATAACCTCTCGATCATATGAGAACTTACTTTCACTGTTGACAGGTCATCAAGAGCACTTTTTTGTATGTAAGCGGAAATAAAAGTTAGACAAGCCTTTAGTAACTGCTTTTTATCTTAAATCTGTGCTCTGTTTAGATTTATGAAGCTGTTATTTTCTGTGCTTCGTGTCAATGTATTGCGGTACGCCATTTTTAACTGAATTTTACAGTGTATTCTTAGTTTTTTTACACCACTCTACCATGTTAAGCGCTCAAAAGCATCTGAAACTGTGATACATCGTTGTGCATGTCACAAAAAGTGGTCAGTAATTTTGTTATTGCATTTTGTGTATGTCTGTACCAAAAGTATATTGCCAAATACCGAAGTCTAAGCGAAATTAAAGAAGTCCGACGTAAATAAAAAATGACACAATCAAAAGTTATCAACCCACGGAACGAATTAAATCATATTCTCGACTTGTTACATCCATATTCCAAAGACAATGGTGAGTTAATCCTAGTATTAAAGATAACATAACATCCAACTTTAATGACAGCTGTATACATATTCGGTATGCTTAAACATAGGTGAGTGACCCATACAGACATAATACGAATAGGTTAATGTGACAATACTTGGATTTCAGTAGACACAACTGTACATACTGTGGATTCATTATAATTCGTTGGATACCAATTTTCACAGTTTTCGTATATACCGAGTAGCCACGAATTCAATTGTTTAACGAAATGCACGTTTTCTATAGGCTTTGTATGCAGATATCGAAAATTTATACCCACGAAATTAAATGAATCCACAGTACATTTATACAGCAGAACTAACTAAAAAGATAAATCAAACATAGAAACTAATTTAACAAATTTGCTACAGTAAAGTGTTCGCAGTGAATTAACAAATACGCAGATAAAACAGTTTTTTTGTAGATGATAGTACATACAATATATAGGTTGCACTCTCTAGATAACATACCGATGAAGTTTAATATAAATGCAAGTGTAAAAAGAAACCCTCAATCGTCAGAATTGCAAAACCGGCAACAACTTCCGGCAGGAATGCTCACAGTAAAATAAAAATAGCAGGATGCATCTAAATACTGAGACGCATCAATATTCAAACGACCAAAAGAAACATGTTTGCTGGAACATGTTGAAGACAAATACAAAACGTTCTACAGAGTGACAAAGGAAAGATACACAGCTTTTAATTCCAGAACCTACAACTGCAAAATGAACTGAAGACTAATTTGTACTATTAAATTTACAATGTTTTTTTCGTAAATCTGATAAATCAGTCCATTCGTGTATTAGTTTGAATTGTTACCATTTTCATGTCGGAGCCTTTGTTGGCAACATGTACCGTACTACAGAATTCAGTGTTTGACTTATTATTTCATACGAATTCAGAACGAACGTCCGGAGACTAGTTAAGATGTTAATAGATGTTTGTACAGCTTCTGAACAGTATAGAATATATTGTGAACACAATGCTCTTCAACTTCATAATTTATTTGGCCTTTTAAACATTTGTTGATTCGTGCGTCACTGATGAATCTTTTGTAGACGAAACGCGCGTCTGGCGTAAATGTAAAATGTTAGTCCTGGTATCTACATGTATGATGAGTGTATTTGCAAGAAGAGTGCTAATATATAGTTCATAGTGGACAAATATTTTGTTAGATTCTTCAAACTTTTGGTATGATAATAAGATCATATAAATAATATCTATATCATTTCACTAGTGATGATGTGTATTGGATTTTGGTGGTAGACCTCCACCTCCCGTTCTCTTTTTGATGCATTTCTTGTAGGAGCAGGTGTAGTTGTCACAGCAGTCATTATTAGATGTGCAATTTCTTCCAGTACAAGTTTTGCAGAATCCAGCAATGCAGCTATATCCATAACAACAGGCAAGATATGAGCAACTTGCATATCCACATGCAGGAGCTCTTTTCACCAGCCTTAAACAAAACAATACGTATTTGATAAAAGGTGTATAACAGAAGATCCTGTATGTTATAATTAGTGAATATCTGAGTATTTGGTAAGTAAGTTTCACCTGAAGAATGAACCATACTGCAACGTTTATTGCAAAACAAGTTTTTGTTTATAATACGTCAACCACTGCTACATGTAAAATGCTAAACATAATTCAATGCAGTTAACAATAAGCACATATCCCTACGTTTGTCCGAGACTGTACGGGCATATGTATCAGAAGTATACCATGCATACTTCGATATTTTATCTGTATTCAATGAGAACCTATCTAGTTTACACCTCTGAATTTTGATCTACTCAGTTATTTATACATGATTACTTGTTGTAGTAATTAAAAGTTAAAAAAAAATTTAAAATCCTTTCTTGTCTTGTTAAATGAACGCAATCTCTGAAATCATCAAAGTCAATATCGGAATTGTATGATTTCATTTATATATTATCTAAAAGATCCTTATACATTGTCGTTTAAGCATGATTAAGTCGTTATTTGTAGTCATATTACTGACGATATATTTATTTTCGTGGATACCAATTTTCGTTGATTGCAAAAAAAAATACATTTTTGGAATATTTGATTTCATGGTTAGGCCAAAGACTGCTAAAATCCAACCAAATCCACGAAAATCGAAATTGTTGTGCAACGAATAATAATGAGTCCATAGTTATCATGATAGATTAACGGAAATACAGTATGTACTGTTTGCATGCAGAAGTAGAAGTAAAGTTAGCATGTGTCTTCAGAGAATTTTAAAATAATTTTTCCTTGAGAAAATTTGTAACAGGTTACATTAGCATTAAACAATTGATATAAGGATCAGATTGATCAATGATGATTTGTAAGGCAGGTTTGGGATCTGATCGATGTTTTATTAATATGTTTGTTTTTGCAAACTCATAATGGATAATGACTGTACAATACCAAAGAAAGGCAATAAGTATTAAAAATAGCGAAGAACTCGTGAGTCAATCGTTCATTTGGCATCATACTCTGGTGTTTAATTCAACTTACGTATGTATATGCATGCTGTCTTTAACCATTTCGTCGTTTGCCTTGTTGGCTGAAAGTAACGTTTACGTTAGTTTCTAATAAAAATACCATATGTTCCATGTTGTTTTTCCCGTTACACATGTGGATATCGGATTTTACAGAAATAAAATAATTGTGTTGGAAATTGAAGAAAAAATTGTTTCGCCCCAATTTCTTAACAATTGAAAAGTATACAAATAAACTGTGAGCTATTGGTAAATTATAAACCTTAAGTTAAATAAGCCAAACAATCTGATTGTAACCAACAGACATGATAGTAAAAGTTCCCGTTCTATTTTCTAATTTCATCACACCATCTTTGGACCCATATTAGATGTAGCTGATTTAAACAATACAGTCTATTAAAATAAGCAGATATATTCAAGTTAACTATATTAACTGCAATCTGTCTAAAAGGTAATAAGACAAAATAATAAACACCATATCAATTAGTTAAATGCGTAACTGTCAGTTTAAATTACTAATTTCAAAATTGAATTATTTTGTTTTTTATTGGGTTTTGATCATTGTAATGTCCTTTCTGTGACATTTTGATACAACATTGTTGTCAATATTATGTTATTCTTACCGACTGTTATCCAAATTAGAGGATAAGCTAGCTATACAATCAGGTTTAACCCACCATTTTCTACATGATGAAATGCTTGTTCGAAGTCAGGAATATTACAGTTTCCCATTCGTTTTATGTGCTTTAGGTTTTAATTTGTCATTTTTTTAAAGACTCTCCGTTTAGAATAGTCCTTCCACTTCCGATTTATTGTTATTTTACATAACGCTTCTTGGGTATTCAAGTTTTTATTTTAAAGTGATGTTATTTGAATCTTACGGTTTGTCCGGCTACAAAATGAACAAATGTAAAACAAATGAGATACATCTGCATGTTAAGACTCGATATATTATTTTCCTACCTCCAATGGACACAAACACCAGTAAGAGGACTGAACATATAGAGATCTTCATTCTTCTGATGTAAACTCCGCTTGGTACTACAACAATGTATGTGATTTTAAATCTAATTATAGTTTTCTACTTTCAATTTAAATTATTTCATTCACTCAAAGCATAACACATTGTGATGTCTAGCTATATGTATAAAAATCCGTACTTTAGTGTTCATTTTATGTATGTAAATTGTTATAATGACACATGCATGACATTCACAACATGTCGACCAGTATTACGATAATTGAATAGTTAACTAATTTAAAATTATCGAACACTTACGATGACTTATAATACTTTTTTTTAGATTCGTATCAAGTGTTGATATAATGATGCATGTTGGACACTTGTAATAGTTTATAAAAAACACGTAAACTCTACTTAAGTTACTTTCTTGTCTAATAAAACTAATCCTGTACTTAATTTCTTAACTTTATGTTAAAACAATTAACTTACGTAAGTCAAAGCTACTTTGACTGTGTAATTCCTTCAAAAGATAATTTTGTTCGCAGCTTTTATACAATTGTACATGTTTGTGGTCAAATTATGTTAAACTATGTTCCTGTTCGGTCGTTGTACTGATAGTTACGGATGAACACAATTGACAATTTCTAGTTTTCCTTTTGATACATTTCTTTTCTTTTATTTCTTTTGTTTTTTAACTGCGTATATTAAATAGTCTAACATACATATTTATATTATATAACTTGAAGAAGATGGAATGATAAGTGTATCGCTTATCACTCACTTTTCGAGAATCTATATCTTCACGTATCGACGTAAAGACGATCATGTGTTTAAGTCAAGACAATGCCATCATACTAATAATAAGTATTACCTGTTGTTTTTTATGAATTTACAGGATACATAAAGTGATATTACCCGTACACAGTTTATACAGTTACACCAACATCTGGGCCAGTCACAATATATGACGTTTCTTAAACCTTAGTTACCCATATATAATATATACTACATACATATATAACCCTGCTTTAAGTTTATTGAATATTAGTAATCTTTTATATCTATTTAACACACGATACATTCATTGCCCCCTTGTAAGTCATTTTTCGACTGATGAGGTTAAATATCCCATTGATATTTGGTTTATTTAGTTAAAAAAAAACGTTAACTGCATTCGTTGATATATTAATGATTTTGGATATTGGCTGTTAACATGCTAATGTGCGTATAGATTTTAAATTAATTACATGTAGTATATCACATTTAATTTTTCTATGGTGGTGCAGTAATTATCGCAGATCACCTTAACTACCATCATGATTTAAGTATTAACCTTTTATGTATTTTATATAATTCATTGAAAAATTGTCCTTTTTGCTTTTATATTAATAATTTTTTTTTTCTCAAATTGATGTGTGCATAAACATATTCTCACACTATATTGTAAGATATTGTTTCTATCGATACTTTAATTGATATAAGTGTTGCTTGATTTAATTCTATAATAACATACGTACATTTGAATACTAAGTATTTCGCAATGACAAATATGAAACCATTATCATAAAGTAACATATTGACATGCGAACTTAAATGTATATCCGTAATAGACCGAATAATTTGATTCATGGTACATTTAACAATGATAAGGACATGTCACATGATAATTCACTATTTTGAGCAGTCATTGTTTGGGCAAGAACATGTGATTTCAATTAAATATAACCATCATCAACTGTTATAAAGACATTACTGTTTCTGTATTTTAAACGAACGCCACGCTTTCAAATATAACTTACATTTTATGACTGTCATAGATATGACAAGGAACAATAAACAGTAAACCTTAATAAATATCATTTGTTGATGTATACCTCATTATTAAGTATAATTAGTATACCAGATAAAGGAACACTAAAATGATAATCTGCATTTCATGTGTCTTCGCTGTTGTTTTTGTTGTAGTTAAATGTTTCTGTTGTTTCGTTGTTTTCCTCTTACAGTTGATGTTTTTCCTCCGTTTTATGTTGTTACCTGGATTTAGGTTTTTACTTTAAGAAAACATTTTTAAGTACTTAAAAGATAATTTATATTACTTTGAGAAGTAACAATGTTAACTTAGTTAGGAATTTGGTAGGAATAATCGTATCGCCAGTTTCTCTATATATATATCGTTGTTTTCTGCCGCAGTTCAGTCTTATAGTTGATGTTGATCATTGTATAAGGTAATTTGCCTGCTATGTCTGTGTTATGGGTCTTATTGGTGCTAAAATATAGATTATATTGTTCCATGTTCAGGACATTGAATCGTTCATTCCTTGGGGATAATTCCAAAAGACCATATTTTCGATTGCAGGTCCGTGTTGTGTTCATGTTAGTGATTGACACAACACATATGAATGTTGAAGTGACGTTATTTGAGTTCTATTATATTCCAAGGGTCTCCATTTATGATAATGTAAACAAAGGCAACAGTAGTATACAGTTTTAAAAAGTCATATTTCTATTGCAAGAAAAATAGTCTTGGTTACAAACAAAACCAAAGGAAACACATCAAATATGAGAAGAAAACACATGATAAGTTGAGTCTTATTTCTATTTTAAATGATGTTTATAAAAAATGTCGGTAAATTATATATTTTTACACTCTGATTTGTTGTTAGTCTGAGAATAAACTTTGTTGCATATACATTACAGTTAAAATAGTTTGTAAGATAAACAATTGTGTTTACATCAATGACCATAATCTATCAGATGCATGTACTTTAAGCAAATTTAAATATTTTGACAAGTCAAAATTTACTTTTGACAGGTTTACTTATCTATCACATTTCATGACAAAATTCAAGCTATCATTCAAAGCAAAACGTTATCCCTTGACCTTTTATTATTGACGATAAATATAATACCAGTAACATATTCTAACGAAGTTAACTGACTGCAACAGTCCTGATCAGTAGTCGACAGGAACATAGTTTGCTCTTACAATTTTTAGTAATGTGCATATTGCTATGCTCTTACTTTTCTACATTGGCTAGAGGTATAGGGAGAGGATTGAGATCTCATAAACATGTTTAACCCCGCCGCATTTTTGCGCCTGTCCCTAGTCATGAGCGTCTGGCCTTTGTTAGTCATGTATTTTTGTTAATTTTAGTTTCTTGTGTACAATTTGGAGTTTAGTATGACGTTCATTATCACTGAACTAGTATATATATGTAGGACTCTAAAGTGCGATGGTACTCTAAAGTGCGATGGCCAAGCTAAAGTGCGATGGTCTACGCTAAAGTGCGATGGTACTCTAAAGTGCGATGGCCAAGCTAAAGTGCGATGGTCTACGCTAAAGTGCGATGGTTGTTTGTTCGCTAAAGTGCGATGGTTGTTTGTTCGCTAAAGTACGATGGTATATCACGTTAAAGTGCGATGTACCAAAGGGTAGGTTCGAGGGCTTTAGAAAAAAAAAACACGTCGAAGAACACTCAATGCAACAATAGCCCTTTTGTATTATCTAGTATTATAAGGTGTATTTTGAAAGGCATTATAATTTAACAGTAGCCTTAAGTGAATAATTCTCAAAGACCGACCACGTAAAAATTGCTAAAAAGGTAATTTAGGTGTCACAGAATACTATATATTTCTTGTAAATGATTTTTTGACAACTCTTGCTATTAAATATTGTTATAATTGGTGTAGCTTGCCGTACACAGTCTATCGCTTATGGGTACACCTCCCCTTACAATCGTCCTTTTTAAGTTAAAAGATACAAAATTCGATTACTGTCGGAATATGTAACATTTATTTGTTTAATTTAAATGAGAGAGAAAGGCGATGTTTTCCGAGCTTAATTTTCTTCTTTTTTGTAGCAACTACACATCCATGTTATATATTCAGGCAATGTATAAACTAATGTTTTAGGCGATTAGTTATAACTTACGCATGAAAATATGTACCTTTATATTGTACACATTACTTTTCAATAAAAGCGACATTTTAAAGGGAACCGCAAAATAAACTGCAACATAAACAATGATTCAAATGTATCCGTTCGCTTCCAATAAACGCAGGATACAGGATATCTATGCGAATACTACTTGTATCTATTTAAGAAATGAATGCATATTTTTGTAGTTTTATTGGCGTGTAAAAGGGTTGACCGAAGCACATTTTGTATGAAGCGCGGTAGCAATAATTTAACAATTTAATAGTTTAAATAACAAATTAAACAATGAAATCACTTGAAAACTGTCCGAATCATTAATTCATTTCAAAACAAATATATTTAACAAAAATGTCCGTGTCCTATTTCTAGTGCGTAGTAATTTCTGTACTGTACACAATTCAAGTGTGCGTGTCTAGACTAACTTTGATGTGTAGTTGTGCTTGGGAGGTTGATATGGAATGTACAGCTAGAAAACATAGAATTATTCATAATTCCTGCACTATTCAGAGTGCTTGTCAAGTTGGCAGTATTCTGACTCGAAGGAATAACATTTTGATCAACGAAACCTGAGTTAGGACAGAGTGCGGTCGAAGTTGGAGCAGTCGGTTGAACTGGGGTGGCATCATTACCAGTTGCAATTCTCGACAAGGTAAGACTTAGTGATTTTTTCTGGCCTACGGAACAGTGACGGTTGTAACTTCTTATGGATGATTCATTTCGATGCCCAGTCATATACATTATATGTCTCAATTCATGTCCGGCGTCGTTCATACATTGTATTGCTGTCGCTCGTAAGCAGTGAGCAGTGTAAACCTTACTACATTTTGCATTCTTGCAAATATCCGACACTAAACCACTGTATGTACGCTTAGCTAATGCTTGTGTTGTATACCATACACTTGCACCACTGCTGATATCCAAGTCCTTTACAATGCGATTAAAAAGGGATTTGGCATTTGGGTCTGTTTTTTCTATGAGTTCTTTTAATGCAGAAAGTGGACAAAATCTCTTTTCAGCCACATTGGAATACATGAACTTATCTGAAGGGGCTTCTTCACTTGACACACCACCCTGAATGTTTTTTTGGGTTGTTTCATGATTGACCATGACATACTCATCACCATCTGCATCTATTTTGAAGTCAAAAGAGTTTAAATTCAGCTGGTGGTGGCACTCTAAACCTCTAGATACAAAATGAATGGCCAGACAATACCATACTTTTAATCTTAGTAGAACAGCATCTTCAGTGTTGCTAAAAACATATGTGCTTATCAACCGGAGGTCTTCAAGTTCAATGATATCCTTGTGTTTTGTTGGCCGTGAAAGTCCAGTTGCAACCATCATTTTGAGTGTACTATCCAAAATAACATTGCTCTGTCTAAATTCATTGTCTTTCACAATGTCAATTTCTCTGTTTATGTCGGTCTAGTGCCTGTTAAGAGCAGCTCTCACATTTTTCAACGAATTTTTGTGGTACACACCAGCAAGTTCTTGGGGCATAGATTGTGCTCTTTTTTCTGTGTTTTTAGGTTTTGCCTCTGCATAGAAATGGCGGAGTTTGTTGTTGAGGTCAACTTTAGTGACGATGTTGAAATCCGTATGTCCACCTGAACTTTCAAGACACCATTCTGAAAAAAAATTGAACAATATTACATGTATACTGTACAGTACTATAGTGTATTCAAAAATAACAGTTAAATTTTCATCTCATATAAATAAATGTACATGTATGTACATGTACTTGTACATATCTATTGATTGATTTGAGTCATTATAACATATATTTTATAGTGTGTAACTGTTTTTCTATGATGTAATGTTACACTATTGTTTTCAGTAAGGGTGAAGGATAGTACCTATAAAAACATTTAAACTCCTTGCATTTTTTTTTTGCACCTGTCCTAAGTCATGAACCTGATGTTCAGTAGTACTTGTGATTTGTTAATGTGTTTGATTAGTTTTTCTCCAAATGAATTTTATGATAATTAATCATTCGTTACACTTTTATACATGTACATGTAGCAATAGAATGTTCCTTCGTGACAGTCTCAACAATGCATTGTAAAAAAAATAACATTTTTTTAATGTATCTCTAATTTTCATAGATCTAGCAAAACATTGGTTAGCTTTCTTGTTACACACACCTTGGTAGTATAATGATTATTACAACTGTTGTAATCAACAGGTAATCAGGGTTCGAATCCCTGCTAAGGTTTACATTTAAAGAAAGTTATCCAAGGTTTTGTTTTGTTTTTAATTTAGTATTTTTTTTCTCCAGTATATATCATATTGCTGGGCTCTGGATTCTGTAAATTCAGAATTAATTGCAATGTTTTTTAAATTTATATTAAAACCTTTTTTAATTAAAAAATATGCATCATAAACTAAATGTATTCATATAAATTAAACGCACCCTGAAACAGTTTGACTCCCCATTTTGTGTTGTTTTTTGTCGATTTAGACTGATGGAAATTTTCCTTGAGGGAATGAAGCTCATTCACTTCCATTTGCTTAAATCTTTTAGGGCAGGATGGCAAACCAGATTCCAGGGTCTGTAAATCAGTAGATGGACCTGGCTGGATTGTTTCTTCTGTCAGTTCTGGCTCAGATGGTGGGATGGTCTGCTCAGGAAATAGCTCAATTTCATATCATTTCCACAGGTTGCAGCTCAAAAAGGCCAATGTTTGCAAGCATGTATTCTTCATTATCAGATGAAATTTCTGGTGGAAGATTCACCAGATATTTACCCAGACTGTTTTGATCAGACATTGTTGATGCAAAATTTGCTATTAGCAGTAGCAGACGATTTTTTTTCTTCACTTCCGATATTAAAACATTAGTTATTTTTACTAACGATCTATACGACAACATTTCTTTATTTCAGTTATTTATATATTTATTATTGTGTTGAATTTTTAAAAACAATCTTTATTAATAATGAAAACTACAATTCGGAAACATGTAAATTACATTGTCGGCATTTTTGTGCATTTGTGTACATAATCGATCAATAAAAAAGTAGTTCCGGTAGTTGAAATTGTATTGGCTGATAAAATGTAGCTTTCATATGATATTGACCAATCAGAATTTAGGACTGATATGAAATTTACATCTAATGTAATTATTAGGCCTATAGTAAAACGATCGACTGCAGCAGGTTACAAGTTCTTCTTCCAGCTACCGAAATAAAACACATTTTCTCTAGCCGACAAAGCACGGTTAGATTTAAATTATCTAAGTTATTCACATTTGGTTCCAAAGTTTTTAATCAAATATTTGTAATGTGTCTACCGGCGTGTTTATTTTTGGTTTGTATAAACGACTGTTAACGTCATAATCAAACTACGTTTATAACGTCTATACTTTCGGGGACCATCGGATTTAGCGTATGGAAGAATCGCACTTTAGCGTAGACCATCGCACTTTAGAGTCCTACATAGGTATTTGTTTGGGGGCCAGCTGAAGGACGCAACCAGGTGCGCGAATTTCTTGCTGCATTGAAGACCTGTTGGTGACCTTCTGCTGTTGTTTGTTCTATGGTCGGGTTGTTGTCTCTTTGACACATTCCCCATTTCCATTCTCAATCTTATTAAATTGTATAGTCTTGTACACCAATAGAGATATCTTTTTATTATTGAAATCTTCTGAAGATGCCAACATCTAAAAAAATATATTTATTGGCAATGTTTTCAGACAGGACCTTGGACTTTGATATAAAATACACATGATTTAATACTTTACAATGTGCAGTGACTGTGTTTATCTTCCAACAGAATTACGAATATCCGATTAAAGGAATGGTACGTAGATATGTTAAACACACTTTGATTGGATCTTTTCTTTTCTGAGATATATTTTTATTCTGTGTTTGTCTTGATCTGATTTACATCACCCCTTGGAGTCATTAGTTTCAAATCCGAATTATTTTCCTTTTTTCAGTAACAGTTACTTTGTTTCAAAAACCAGTTTTGTAATCAGTCTGTTAACGTTTATGCCATGAGATTTATAAAGAAACAAGATGTTATGCGCTTTGTCATTCCTTTTTCACAGGAGATGACATCATATTTGGGTTAGAGGCTAAGAAATATTCGAAACTAATATTTCATGATACATACAAACACTCTGCATAGACGTCCATTTTATTAAATCGTTGGTTAACACATTGTGTTTTAAAAATCATTGAAGACGATAGAACACACTTATCTGAAAGTGGGAACTTATTAAGGATTTTTTTCTATTTCATTCTATTCTGGACGGGGATACAGTTGTGTCTATTTCTGCTTACCTTAAACAATACAATCCAGATAGTCGGTTTTCAAATTTTATTATACTAATTAAGCATTGAGAGTACTTATAGATGATCGTTGATCATCTCATCGAGATTGATTTTCTCGCTTGAGCCGGTACTGCAAAAAGTAGAAAAACAATCAAATTGAGGTGACCAGTTATATTCTGTTATCGCTTTTTTATAAATGACGACGTTGTTTACTTCATTGAAAACGGCACGTGCACCCTTATTTCTAGCGATTATTGTTTAGATCACTCTACTGTTCTAAGAAAAGAAATTATATGTCAATAAGATCATATTATGTAAGGGAAAAAAAAGTAAATTAGTGATTTATTCGACGTCATCGTTCCAGACTGCGAATCCACCTCTATTTCGTTCAATACATTTCTTGTAAGAACAGGTATATCCTTTACAACAGTCTGTCTTAGATTTGCAATCTCTTCCTGCACACATCTTGCAGAATACGTTAATACAGATATACCCATTACAGCATCGACGAATTCTGCAAATCTTATATGCACATGTCGGTGCTCTTTTTATAAGCCTAAACAAGATAATAGGGTAAACAATTATTAACACACAGATCCTTTATTACAGCAAATGGTTTAGTTTATTCATTTAACAATTATAATAAGGTCTCATAGTGTACGATTAAGTGCAAATTAACTCACTGAATGCACGATTATTATCATAAAAGCTATACGTTTAACACTAAATATTGTATCGGTTGTTTTCTATAACTCTGATGTGGGGGACATTGTTATACCTGTAACACATTAATGGAACTGAACAGTAGGTTTTCTATGAGGACGGTGTAAATATCTAAATGGACTTTTACTTATACTATTTTTAATGAATGTTTGAATGTCCCGCTGGTATCTTTCGCCTTCTGTCTGTTAACATCATTTGTAACACTTACATTAAACTAATTGTACAGTATTTGTAACAAAACGGACCTGTTCGAACATTATCATAAATTTTCAGACTAGTCCGGCCGATCGGTGAAAAAATTGCTCAAATAATGAGGAAAGCACCAATTTTTGCATGATGGTACATTTTCGTGTACTGAGCAATATTAGCTATGGACCCACCCTCAAAATTCAATATGGCGGTTTATTTCAAGATGGCTGCCGTACGTTCTAAAATATTTTCTAGTATTACACAAACCACAGCGGATTTGGTGCTGGAAGCACAAAAATCAACATATTTGAATGACTTGGTGTACTTAGCAAGATTTTGTTTTGATCTATCTTTGAAATACAAAATGGTGGCTATTTTCAAAATGGCCGCCTTAAAAAGGAGCAAATATTCATTATTGAGAATTGGCATGAATATAAACACTTTATTGATGTATAGTGTCATTTAGTATCTGTCCTTTTTGATTTTGCCTTGCTTGTCATTTCATACACAAAGTAGTAGCTTTCATAAAAAACTGCAGTAGTAGCCTTCATAAAAAACTGCAGTAGTAGCTTTCATTAAAAGCTGCACTATTTGTTGTCTTGGGTCACACATTAAAGGTGTGATTTGAGATATTAAACTGTGAATTGAGAATCATTTAAACACATATCAGTGAAATGGCATGAATTGAGGATAACAAGGACAAGAACATTGAAATGGCAGAAACTGAATCACTTGGGGATATGGAGAAACCCACAGCTGAAGACGCTTTAACAGAGGACAGCTCAGACATGACTATTAAACAATTGCACAAAGAATTTGAGCAGATAATAAATATAATGCCCTAAGAACAGCTGAGATTACCGCAATATAAAACAGAGCAAATCATCACGAATTGATAAAATATGTGTTGGTCTCATTACGTTTCAAGCTGAACAGAAAGAGGCAATGCATATTAATAACGAACAGACGAGAGCAATATTTCAGCAACTTCAGCAGTATGAAGACAGGATAGACCACAATAATTGCTTGGCGGAATTGATGGTCAGACCAATAAGATATTCAATGCTGTGGTGAGACGAATGGACAAGCTGACAACAACTGAGGAAGTAGACACAGTTCAATTTAAAAGTGCATTTGAACAGCAGGGTACCTTCCAACAACTGGCATCTGTTGTAAATGAATTAGTGGACAATCCAAATAAAGAAGTTAAAATTCCTGCAATGGACACATCATCTAAGCCAAAATTTGACCTTAGCCAGTACAACGCATGTTTACCAAAAGTACACAACAAAACCCATGCATTGGGTCTTTCCCCAATTATAGTTCGCATGAACCAGCAACCGCGCCAACTCTGTTGAAGGTGTCTTCACCTTAAGTCAAAAGTCCTATGCCAGGGTCCTTGGCCCTGTATGAGACAGTTCAAATTATTCAACAACAATCTCCAATTACGAACATACTAAAAACCTCTAGTACCTATCAAGGATACCAGCAACAGGCTTATGTGTCTTCTTATAAACACTTACCATCTACTATGAGTCAATAATATTTGGTTCCGAGCAGCACTCAATTATAGAAACAATTGGCTGCAAGTGGATTCTATCAAGTTTCTCCAATGCTGAATGTAGTGTATACTTACAGTATCATCCCCGTCGAGTCAATGGCAAATCCCACATTTATCACTCCAATTATGACAGGCTTCCCATAACAGCAAGCTGACTCCACTGACCGATCTAGGAAAGGGCAGAGGAAACAAAAAAGAGGGTGGCAACACCTATTCCTCAGACTCCTCATTGGAGAGAGAATATACCTGATGGCAAGAAAATCTTGGTGCAAGGGACCGGAGACGAAGCCCACAGCTCCCAAAAATGCAAAAAAAAAAAACTCAATTGGAGAGGATCCATGACTTGTAAGGCGTTCATTTACCAATTTGAACGAACTTCCGGTAGATGACAATGGGGAAACAGAAAAATGTGTGTAGGTCCCATATTGCAGGCCGATGTTGACTTTGAGTACGCTCGCACAGATGATGATTCCAAGGCCTTAAAAAAAGCATTCATTTGGAGCAGCGCTTCAGCAAGAAAGACGATCAAACCAGATTGGAACCGAAGCATTCCGTCGAGAATGTAAAGACAAAGATTCTTCAAGGGCGTGTAATAAAGAGGAACCCAGAAAATTCCAACAAGGCGTTAAATCAACTAAAAACCTCAATAGCAAACCAGATGGCGATGTATGGATAAAAAAGTGCCAATTATAACCATCGACAAGTCTACTTTGCTGATGGCGCAGTATCACCGACCGATAAAGGAAATATGAGCAGACTTTGGGATAATGAGGGGCATAACCTCAATCAAATTGTCACATAACTAGCTGATGTTAAGCTTTTAACTAATCAGCATAACCGTGGATTGACCGATTTATTAGTATAAACTCGGTTCTTCTGATCAAATAGTCATGGAAGATCACCAGTTCATGATCAATGGAAGATCACCTGATCAATATACACGTGGAAGATCTCCTGAGCAATACATTCGCGGTAGATCGCATGATAGAAATACACCCAAGCTTTATCCCTATCGATCAGCAACAACCCCACTAAGCTAGAGAGCATATACTAGTAGTCCCTAAAGACAACGGTTAGCATCTCCACGGGCAAACTCCCGAAATCCCGGTTATTTCAGACAACGATCACCTTCACAAGGATACGAAGCAAATCAAAGTGCAACCCCAACAATGGAGTCTTTAAACAGCAAAGGGTCGGGCCAGTAGGCCAACATACGATTCCACAGTCTATTGGTCATGAAACATCACCTCATCACAAAATCGAACAGAGGCCCACGGCCTCGTCCGATATTGTCATCAGACGAACCATTTGAAAGAGCTCAGCAGTACGAGGTACTATACATGACCAGAATATGAGCATGATTTTGGACACTGCTGCAATGATAACATTAGTAAATGAGAAATTAATTCCGGCAGAAAATGGAGATTTTGAGAACGTAACGCTACGTGGTTTTGGTTAACAGCTTGTTATTGGGAAGATTACAAAGAACGACTCTCGACATTAATAGAGTAAACAGACAATGGGATGTGTGCAAAGAGCCATTAACAAACGATGTTATACTTAGGCTAGATATTTTGGACTCACTGAGCGCAGTGATAAACCTGAGTACTCCCACAATTACCATCAACAATTAAGTGATAAATGCGGCATATGTTAACGGTGGAAACGAGATTTCAACTCAGCAAGTTTGCATAAAACGAACCATCACAGTTCCACCAAACTCAGAAATGACTGTTACCATTAAAACTAATAGTAGTGCTGACCAGAAGTGCATTTTAGGACCATGCAATTGGTTTCGCACGTAGTTGGAAAAGCAAATAGTTGCCCCTTAACCATTTTAAATGATGACAATTGCCTATTCCACCTGAAGAAAGGTAAACCTATTGATTACATAGAATAATTTGACGATGTAGTAGGTACCGCAGATGAAAACGCGATAAGTGACGTAAGACGTGACATTGAAGAGACACGAGACAATGTGCCCTCGGCACTGCCTCAAAGTTCAGATGAGTTACCTACTATTCCACCACATTTAACCGACCTATATTAACGTTCAATCGACTCATTTCAACCTATTTTATTCCAACTATTAAAACTGAAAGCGTTTAAAGAGTAACATGTAACATATTGATTAACATTTTGAATTTCGATATTTGTTTTTGTATATGCAGCGAAATTTGCAAATGTATGTGTTACAGAAATAACCAAATTATTTTTTTTTATATTTTAAAATTATTTGATAACAAATTCAAGAACATGAAGTCCATTTTTGAAGAATCATTACTTTAACTTCCGAAATTATATAGAATACCTTTTGGACAATCTTGATATTTATACCGTTTTTCCGCCATCTTGAAAATGGCAGCCATATTGAATTTTTCAGAGTGGGTCCATAGCTGAAATCAAAGGGTATATAACCAAGAACTACTCTGCAAAGTTTCATGCTTTCCTCATCAAGTGAGCAATTCTGCTCTATATCTGCACCAATCGGCCGGACTAGACAAAAATATGTGTTTTTTTTTCTGGAGCAAATAAGCCACATGCATGTTTGCATTAGTCCAACTTACTTCTTAATATGTCCATTGTCTTTCTGTATTTCTTCATTCCCCATGTTCACTGGAAGAGAAACACAAAGTTTGTATTAGTGTTTCCTAAGAAATATATATTTTTCATCGATCTTGAATACTCCTGTATTCTACTGTTTTCGTTAGGTAAAGTACACAACAATAAACTGCTATTCCTCATTAGAATATTAATAATTCAACAGTAATGTATGTTTGAAAACAAACGTGTATTTTTCTATTGTGTTGTGTATACATGGTTGTGTATTTACTGCCTCATTTGCAAACGTTGCAACCAACCTCCAGAATTTTTAATAATAATAACATTTTCTTTGAAATAAACATTTCGAATGTGCAATATTACAAAATTGAGAAAAAATACCCTTGGGATCGTATAAAAGAAACTAAATAATGATGTCAAAAAAGGCAATAATTTATTAAAACCTAACAACTCTTCCGTTTGCTTTTCTGAAAATTATACCCTAAGGGAAAAAAAGTGATTTGAAATCTATTGTCATTTATCAGATTGATAGACAGAAAAAAAGTAGTTTTCCTATTCTACTGTCTCATTGTATTTTCCTTTACCCCGATTGCTGTTCACTGAAGCTTGCATGAATAAAGGCAATATCAGTATACTGCTGTTCAATAGTAACATATTTATTGATTAAGCGTAAACTTATCCGAGTTAAACGTACACACATAAACAGAGGGAAATACATCAACTATAAGAGGAATACAACGGAAATACAGACACGATTGACTGTAACAAAGACATGCGCCAAACGGACTAATTTATGACAACCACGTACTATAAATTTTGAATTTAAGTGAAAATATGTAAGTTTTAGATTACAGATTTAAAATTAAAGGTGGTAGGACGAAACGATATATACAAAGTTCATATTCATGATATTTTTACGTAATCTGTTACATATAGAAAAATCCTAGTTAAAACATATTCGTATTGAATTATTTGGTGTTTTTTTATGGATTTTGGTTGCATAACTCATTTGGCTTATCTTTCTGCACGGAATCTGGTATTATAACTTCAAATGTTGGGTGCAGACTTTACCAATCAAGGTAATTCCACAAAAGCACCCAATTGACAAAAAGATATTTGTATTTTCTATGTCAACATATTTCCGGTTTAAAACAATGATGAACTCGCTTCTACAAATAGCAATAGAAACTACATGTTAAGACTGATAATATGTCTTAACTCCAACGGACACAAACAACATGCAGAGAACTAAACACATTGAAATATTCATTCTTCCTGTTTATCAAATAGATACTGCAATACATAATGAAATTGTGTATATGTTTAAGATTATGATTAGTTGCTACGAACCATATGTTTTAAAAGATTATAAAGATAAAACGTCAGTTATAACAAGTGTCCTTCCACAAAAGGGAAAACGTAGTCTAAACTATTCTTTCTTAACATGCATAACACGGGTTTGCCATATTTCGTCCCTTCCGATCGACTGCCATCATTTCTTAAGACCATGCTCGCAAATGGTGTCAAGGGAGAGTTGACAATTCAGTCCTTGATATTTTCTCTTTAAAACAGAGATCGAACCAGAAATCGTTGTGCTTGATATCCGATGCACTTACCACTACACATTGACTTTCCTCTAGATTAACAATAATGTCTTTTGTGTATCTCTGACACGATTCCGGATTCTTGATAGCTTCATTGAACATGGCGGGACTGTTGAAAATAGAGTTGTAAATTTCTCTTTATTTATAACTGTTATGCATTTCCATGCGCGAGATTAATTGCTGTTTACCTTAGTTTTGAGTGAAATAAATGGCCCGTACACTAGGTAATTCAAGTACAACGCGTTACTCAAGAATATATTTGTAGGCCGTCTGTTAGAATTAACAGGTAAAATATAAGTAGGAAAGTTTGACTTTTAGTATATAAAAATGTGTCTTTAGCGACAGTTGGCATTTACTTACTTCGCTCACTTACTTTTTACCTCAAACTAACTTTACAAATTTGCTTTTAATATAAAACGAAACATTGCTGAATATTTACTTATATCAACAACTTACGTACACTTTATATGGTCCGAGACCTAAAATGTAACTGGTGTAAGCAGCTGTTATAGGAACGTGTTGTTGTTTACATTTAACTAATAGAACAATCAAGTTACGAGTAAGTTTTATATCCTGTTGTGCCCATATACGACCATTTACAGATAAACACAATTTATAACCATATTTTCTTTGACAATTTTTTTTTTTTTTTGCTTGTTTCCTCGATGTTAGTGTTGAATTACTATTAGCCTATATATACACGTATCAAAAAGGCAATTGGAGAAAATTATTATTGTCTCTTAGTGACAATTTTATTGAAATCCTAACATTCTTTATATTTTATTTTTGTTTTGATTGAGGTTCAAATTTAAGGTAAATTATATCTTTTCACACGTTGTCTTTTTTGTTAACCTTTATTGCATATATAGTACAGTTTAAACGGTTAGTAGGAATATATTTACATCAATGAACATATGTGTTACATATTTGTTTTTCGTTCATTTTTTTATATATAAATAAGGCCGTTAGTTTTCTCGTTTCAATTGTTTTACATTGTCTTATCGGGGTCTTTTATAGCTGACTACGTGGTATGGGATTTGCTCATTGTTGAAGGCCGTATGGTGACCTATAGTTGTTAATGTCTGTGTCATTTTGGTCTGTTGTGGACAATTGTCTCATTAGCAACCATACATGTGTTGCTTATGTTATTACAAATCCGATAACAAGTATAATTTGGTAGGTCACATTCGTGAAAAGGAAAAGGAATTATAGTTACGATATCTATCAAACAGTTATTCCATAACTGTCAACCAACTCGTGATTGCGTCTGTAAAATTGACGAAGGGATGATTTCCACTTCACAATTTGGAAATATTGGCTTAATAGCTTCCTTGTATGCACCAACCCTCTATCAAGAAAATCATAATAGGAAATACAATCCCAGGAACATCGAATCAATTGTGAGATATATATTCCGTATGCAGGCGTTGGTGGCATGTTGCTACATAGAAATAGGAAGTTTACAATTGGGAAGCTTAATTCATCTCTTTTGTCGTAAAGTTTTGTTTTCAACCGATCCTCATTTTACATTTATAGATATACGTCAAGATATGAGGCAGACTTAACTGTATATGTTGTATCCTTTATCGCTAGTTTGATGGGATAGATTCGTTAATTATAGTCCCCAAATTTTTAATTATTTAGTGAGAGATCATCATTTATATAGCGGAAAATAATTTAAATGATATTGCTAACTTCTTATCTTTCTTCTTAAGAATGTCCTGTATGAATTCAGCCACATAATAACAAAGAAACAAGTCGTCAAAAAGAGGTGCACAATGGAATTCCGACAGTCTAGGAAAACAAGTCCTCCAAACCTAACAAATACTAATATGTTGTCCCTAAAAATATGAACCATCTTGATAATGTAAGTTTTTAGAGAATGTTTAGTTTAAATCAGAATTATTCTTTACAAAGTCGGATGTATACCTCCCTAGGACAGTATACTTGTATCTAGGCTTGCCATTTTTTGTAGGAAATAAAGCAATACCAACTCGATCTTTCAATTTGTCTATTAGTTTGGAATGAGGAATACTTGTGTAAATTGTCGAAAAGTCAAATGTTTGAAAAAAGATGAAAGAGTCTTAGATAGTACATGTATGTTCTTCAAAAGATATTTTGAGTTTTTTAGTATCCACATCTGAATCACGCCACCTCTATAATAGGCAGATTCACAGTAACTCGATACCCAGCTTTGATTGTTGATAAAATAAATGTTAATAAATTAGAAAGAGGTTTCATGGAGCATTTGGAAGACCCAGAAATATACCTATGAAAGCGGGTTCAACCCATCATCTTTACTCTGAAAATGTCGTGTACCAAGTCAAGAAAATGGCCATTGTTATATTATAGTTCTTTTCTGTGTGTGTTACATTTTAATTTTGTGTTTCTGTTGTGTCGTTGTTCTCCTCTTATATATCATTGAATTCCCTCAATTTTAGTTTGTAACCCGGATTTTTTTTTCTCAATCGATTTATGTGTTTCAAACAGCGGTATACTACTGTTGCCTTTATTTGATTTTAAGGATACTTATGTAGTTTGGGTATCCAATACATTGATGGAAAATCCAGTTATATTTGGTTGAAATTCCAAAGGACCATAGAAAAGACCTATAATCATCCAGATTTTCCCTTTGGTAAGTGTCTTGAGGGTATATATTGCGTTTTCAAGTGAATAATTAATACCAAATTCATTTATCAAACAATTGGTGGCCTGGTATCGTTGATGACACATGTAACCAGATGCAACGGTAAGTGTGGCTTTCGCCCCCTGTATGTTAACAATAATAGAAGTAGGCAATCTGCTACCTTTTGCAACTTTGTGTTTTATGGCTATCAAGAATCAAAGTTGAGAAATACCTTTCAACTGTCCTCTGGTTCATGCACCAGTTATTATTGTAATGTCAATATGTTTTTTATACTGTGTTGGTACATCATTGTCCACGGTTTGAGAATTGAGGGTACACATATGTGTGTTATTGCTTGTATCAAGTTAGAAGAGGTTGTCGAATGTTGCGCTCTCTTATATTTGCTAAAAATTCGTTTTATCAACATCACTAAAAAAAAGAATTAAGGTTTGTTGAACATTTTGTTATATGATGTTCTTGAAAGACCAAACAGCTTATTTATTTCTATCAGTGATTTTTCCTTAAAATTTTGTGTGAAGGTATTTCATGATTTGAAGAACAAAAAAAGATGAAAAAAATTGGGGGTCACCGACTTAGTTTTGTCACTATAGCAATCTCAGTTTCGTGTTTTCCCGAATATTGACATAATATTTGCTTGTTATCTAAACTCTCCAAAACATCCTTTATATCAAACCTACAAGCATAATTCTTGTTTCACATTTAAACAGTAGATTTGTATCTATCAAATACATGTTCAAGAGTTTAAGCCTCGTATATTGTTTTGATCTTTAAAAATGTGATTTATTTCATTCCCGCCAAAAATAAAACGTAAAAATGAAAAACATTGTGTTATAATCTTAATAACTTTCAAAACAAACACATATGTAACAACGAAGCACAAAATGGCATATAGACAAAGTACATTAGCAAAAAAAAAAAAAAAAAAGACAACAATACAAAAATTGACTGAATGCTGTGAGTCGAGTAAGTTGTAAACAGCAGAGAATTGTGCAATAAAGGATCCATTTTATTAAAAAAAAAAAAAAAAGAAAAAAAAAATACAAAAATTTACAATTGCACAATAACATAATGACGGGATGTATTAGTACAGAGCCACGTCATATGTATCAAAGAAACACAAAAAGGCATATAGACAAAGTACATTAATAAAAATTGAAAGACAAGAATGCAAAAATTATCATCAAACTAATATATACCTCAAATGAAATTTTATTTTACATCTTTTTGAAGTTTTCATACAAACCAATTATTAAACTTCACTTTTTTTCAAGTTATGCGAACTACTTCCGCTAGCGCAAGAAATTTCAATTATACCATATTCTGTTAAATTTTGAGGCTGTAGCGCAATAAAATATGATTTGTTTAATATTTAAGCCCTACTGGTGCTCTGTTCAAATTGAACAAAATAACAAATATTAAACTTAAAACGGGACCTATTACTGTTGGTGATATTTTTGGAAGATTTTAAAACTCAAAGGTCTGCATCTGTACAAGTCATGTTGAACAGTAAGTTATAGTTGCTGTATAGAAAATAAATTTTGAATGGTAAAGAAGGGGTTCAGCTAGCAAAGCAAGCGAGCAACCTCCATATACCCATTAAAAGTTTACATTAGCAATCATACCAAATACAAGTACTAGAAGAAAAATAAAAACTATATACAATACAAGTAACACCTTACAAAGACCATCCGTACTAACATACAACAAAAACAAATAACACATAAAATGAAATTGCCTTGGATCACAGACCAACTAAGAATCAAGATTAGTAAAACAAAACGTCTGCATAAAAAATCTAAGAAAAATCATCATCTGCAAATTAGATACAAACATATGAAAAAAACATTACAGGCAGCTTATTGGCATTATATTGAAAACATGATCCTAGACCTCCCATTTGAAGAACTTGGAAGCACCAACAAAAAGCACACACCAACAAACCTGTCCTCATATATCAAGAGCATGAAAAATGATAATTCAGGTGTAGCTGCACTCAAAAAGGATGGATCGCTGGTAACAAACACCAAAGATAAGGCAAACATCCTCAACCAGCAATTTCAAAAGGCATTCACTACTGAATCATCCGCACATCAAATACCAGTAAAAAACTTATCATCACATCCACAAATGAATGAAATTAAAATATCAGAAAAGGGCGACAACAAACTACTTCACAACATTAATCCGAATAAAGCCACAGGCTCTGATGAACTGTATGGAAAGGTATTAAAGGAAATGAAAGATCATCGTAGTCCTATCATCACCATCATCTTTCAAAAAATCAATTAACACTCATAATAGTTATCAAAGGTACCAGGATTATAATTAAGTACGCCAGACGCGCGTTTCGTCTACATAAGACTCATCAGTGACGCTCATATCAAAATATTTATAAAGCCAAACAAGTACAAAGTTGAAATACCTACAGACTGGAAACATGCAAATGTCTGTCCTGCATTAAAAGAAAGGCGACAAAAACAATGCCATAATTCACAGGTCAATTTCCTTAACATGCATACTTTGCAAAACAATGGAGCATGTCATAGCTAGTCAAGTAATGGGACATCTTGAAAAAAACAATATTTTATATGATTTACACTGACATAGTTTCCGATCCAAACGCTCTTGTGAGACACAATTACTATCTTTTATTCAGGACCTTGCAAGAGACAACAATATTAACATACAAACTGATGTCGTTGTGATGGACTTTTCCAAAGCTTTTGACAAGGTCCCTCACAAAAGGTTACTTTACAAATTAAAATACTACGGCAGAATTACCTTGGAATGGAATGGTGACTTTTTACACCATCGTACACAAACAGTCATGCTAGATGGAGAACAACCAGAAAACATTATGGTAACATCTGGGGTGCCACAGGGCACTGTCCTTTGCCCGATTTTATTCCTCATCTACATAAATGATTTCCCAGAATATTTACAACACATCCTCCAAACTGTAACAGCTACACAATATTTAGGCATAACCTTCCAATCTTATCTAAAATTGAATAAACATATGAATAATGTAACAGCTAATACAAACAGATAACTTAATTTTCTAAAACGTAACCTTAAAGTTTCATCCCAAAATAATAAAGAAAGGGCATACATCTCATAAGTCAGACCTAAGCTTGAGTACAGCTCTTGCGTCTGGGACCCTCACACAAAAAAATCAAATCAACCAAATTGAGATTGTCCAACGAAAAGCTGCTCGCTACACATGTAATAGATATCACAATACCAGCTATGTCTCAAATATGCTTGATCACCTACAGTGGCCTACATTATAATTGAGACGAATACAAACAAGACTAGTGGTGTTCAATAACATCATATACCAACACATAGCAATTTACCCTAACGATCTTCTTGTTAAATCAATATACCAGCACATAGCAATTTACCCTAACGATCTTCTTGTTAAATCAATATACCAACACATAGCAATTTACCCTAACGATCTTCTTGTTAAATCAATATACCAACACATAGCAATTTACCCTAACGATCTTCTTGTTAAATCAGACAGTAGAACAAGACATAAACATACCAACCACTTTAATCAAATTCAAACAAATAAAGATTCTTACAAGTTTTCATTTTATCCACATACAATAGTACAATGGAACCTACTTCCTACATCAGCAATCCTTTGTACAACAGTCGATGGCTTCAAAAACTGCATAACATGTACATAGTTTTAACCAAGAAATACACATAGGATAACAATCCACCAAAAAAAATCAAAAAAAAAAATCACTGCTATATTTTTACTTTATTTATTTTTTCTAATCACCAATGCAATGTAATGTAATATCATTGCAAATTTATTTCTTTTAAATAATTTGATAAAAATAGTATTTTTTATACGTTTATACCACTTATCTATCACTTCTGTGTATGCCTCACTTATTTTCTAGTGAATTTCCCCAGTCTGTTACAACCCCTTGTTTTACTGTCCATACTTAAAACAACATTTTAGTACGGATATCAAACCATGTCTGAGGAGATGCAATGATTAAGTGCATACTCGATTGGATTAAAATTTATGAAGTTCAAAGACCCGTTACTTTGGGAAAATTTATGGATCGAAACATACTTTGTCTGAAATGGTTTGTTTAATACAAATCCAATTGCGTAGATTGTTGAAGTACCAATATGAGTATTTAAAATATCACTGATTTGACAAAATACTCAGAAAGCAAATAAAATGATTGATAAGAATAATATTTACAAGATTTTAGCTGTTCTGTATTTCAAACATGAACACATGATAGCTAATTTGATGAATTTACTCTAAATCAGTATCTGATTAATCAACAGAAGTGTCTAACACTTGATTCAGATGTCTTATTTATAACTAGTGTGTCATAATTTTTGGCTGTCCTGTAGCATGTGTAGTCAGAAACAACTTCCCCACTTGAAGCTTTATTCCCAATATTGATGCACTGTTTTTATCGACAAATAATAATATAAAGATTATTACACTAGTGCTTCAACCAGCGTTTTTATGTTAGATTTAGACATAACTAGAACACACCCGTGATATCGCGGGTCCGTGACTGAATTAAAGTATAAAACTATGCGCAAGCCTTATTTTGATATTAGTATTGTCATCTGATAAAGTCATGCCGATTATAAGATACGCAGTTTTGTCTGCTTTCAAATCTTTCTGTTTATATCCGTCGAACTTGAACTTATCAATTATTGGTAGTATTAATTAGTTGTAAAACAAAAGGTCCTGGAATGGAATATTTTTTAATCAACAGCATTGTCCTATATTAGTTATAAAGTTGAATTCTTTGATTCGCTGTTTTACGTCATGCCCGCTAACAAATTGAAAACTGTACCTATACGCCTTATTTTAGTCCAGATTTTTAGTATTCGTATTGTTATCTTAGAAAGTTTTACTGATTAAAATGATACAATAGGTAACAATTTGACAATCTAGCAGTGTCAACCCTGTGAATATGACCCGTGTATATAGCATATTAATCCTGAATACACCGTTTGGTGCTGCGCCTGTCAGATGCGAACGTACAAATAAGGTAATAGGTAACAGGTGAATATACCATTGGTATCGGTATCGGACTCAACCCGGAACTTCTTAATTATTGGCAATATTAATTACGTGGAAAACAAAAGGGCCTGGAGTGGTGTAATTTTTAATCTACACCATTGTACTATATTAGTTATATGTAAAGTTGAATTCTTTGATTCGTCGTTTTTACGTGATGACGGCCGACAAATTGGACCTCGTAATTTTAGTATTATAGATACATTACTATGTATAATACAGCAGCTCCCGTTTCGTTCGATTCGTCAAGTTACGCTTTCGTAAGTTCGTTCGTCAATATCCTGGTCACCTCTAAGAAGACTTTATCTTTCTGCACTTTTCAATGACGTTTCTGTATGACCTATCTTTTGAAAGTGCATCGACCAATATAAATACGTAAACTATATGGTATTTACACTGGTAGTTTCAATATAATATATTCAAAATTTTATTCAGAATTAGGCATGTCATACGACAAAGACATTTCTAGTAACAGCAGATGTCTTAACATATTTTATTGTGGAGATGTAATGTTGTTTAATTCAAGTATACCCCATATCTTATTTCATATTGAAACATTGACACTCTATCAAAATGCTTGAAATAAAACCTTTTTACTTCGGCTTGTAAAATTATACTCCTGAAACCACAATGTGAAAAGAAACACTTATGAACCACATCAACAAACGACAACCACTGAACAACAGGTTCCTGACTACGTACAGGTGCAAACAAATGCAGTGGGTTTAAACGTTATAACATACGCCAACCTTCACCCTAACCCGAAACAGTAATATGACATTACAACATAGAAAGACACACTATAACATATCAATTGAAATGGATTAAAACGATCAAAAAGAAATATTAACAAAAACAAGTAAACATACACTGAACAAATACATTTGATCTACGACACATTTATATAACATAACTCATGATGAAAATAGAAGATGATGAACGTTGTACTGCAATGAGATAACAACTAAATGACACAAAAGTCAAAATACATCTCAAGGTCAAATTGAGTCATTATCGATATACAAACTTCGAATATGCAACACTTTAATTCACCCGAACGGGCGGAATTTAAACCTCATGGAAAAGGTACATGATAGTTTTGTTATGAATAAATACAAACACGAATTGTCATAGATAGTTTTAATTCGAAAAAACGGTTGAAATTGAATATATTATTGCAAGTTACAAGCATGCATTAAGCAAATATAATGTTTCTAAAAGTCAGATTAAAAAAGGGGAAAAGTCTTTAATTTGTGTTGTAAGAGTTAATATTATAGTTAAGCGATATCGTCATTGTTGATACAGTATAAATCACCATCCGCATTTACTGTTGAAATACCCACTCCTGTCCTTCAGTTCCATTTTTTCCAGAGACTTGATGTGAACCACCGTCGACATACAATGTAATATTAGGTGTAAGAGAAAAATTCGTCATTTTTGATTTTCCTAGGCCTCCTGGAAGGGTGAAACTTGTACCCTCTGGTCTTCCTGGTACACAGGTAACGTGTCCGGTACTGTCCACATGCAGGAAGTACGAGCTGGCAACATCTTTAAAAGCATACTCATTTGGACGAGACATTCGAATAACTTCCCATTTTGGAGGAGGACAGGATGCGTCAACTTTCACCACTGGGGTCGTACTTGTGTCGTATGACATGTAAAAGGTTTTGCTGTCGCTTGTCATGGATATCGTATAGTAGCTCATTGTTACTGTGTTGTGTCTGAAAAAAAGTAGTAGTAGAGTTACGTAGTACTCTTTACATTTAATTATATTGTACAATTGAGGGCATAGGACAAAAATGCATGATGAATTAAAGAAATAAATTACATTAGTATATTTGCAAAGACTTTTGTTTAATAATATGTCTCTAATTTGAATCTGCATTTCATTCTTTAACTTATTTTTGTGGCTTTGTTCACGGGAGAACTTGATCATTTTGAACTTTTCTCCTTATTTGTGTTTTGATTTACATTTCCAATGGACTTTTGTCAAGAATGTTGTCTTCTATCCGTTAGCATACGGGTTTTTTTTCTGGAAACATCGTCTACAGGAATAGTTTTGTATACATTTGGTCTCCGAGTAAAAAAATGAAAGTGAATTTTTGTTACATTATTTTATAATTAAATAAATGCAATCATGCTTTTGAAAAATTCAAATATCTTCTTCAACGGATCAATTCATGTTTCGTTTCACAAATTTGAATTTCGTTAAACGTTCATTTAAATTGTTCAATATAATCTTAACTAAATTTAACATTTTAATGTTTTTAATGATCTAACGTAAGCTATTTTTTTTAGACTAACAACTATGATGAGTACGCATCGTTATTTATGAATGGTTTACAATTGTATGTGTTATTGTGAAGTAAATCATGATACACATTACCACTGTTCCTTTAATATAAAAGACAATATGTTAAAAATACTAAACATTTATGGTAAAGTACCATTTTCTTTGGCAAAATTATCATTTTAAGCTGTTCCTAGACGGCTTTGTTTTCAATGCATATGTTTAATGCTACTTTTGTTCTCCAAAACATACGAAAAGCAATTTATTTGTTGTTTTGAATTACCATTTATTAGTTTGCGTATAAAATATGTTTAGGCCTAAAGTGTAACATATCAAGCTACTTGATGAATACCAATAGTTATTAACCAACTAAGTACATTATAGCCAAGAATGACTGTTTATTAAAAATTACATACTTTCTGTAATGGCCCTGTTTTTCTGTAATGGCCTTGTTTTTTTTTCTGTAATGGCCCTGTTTTTCTGTAATGGCCCTGTTTTTCTATAATGACCCAGTATTAATACCCAGTTTGTCTGTATTAAGCCCAGGTAGGGTTTTTAGTAAAGTTAATAAAATTGAGTTGTAAAGAGTATAATACCTTTTTGTATTTTATTTAGTAACCAGCAACCAACATTAAATAACCATATAAAGGGATCACTGTTCACTTTATTTTTCAACACATAACTTCTTTCAACTTAATATCTTGGATATTTGGTATATTTAAAAGCTTTATCATGGTTAAGAACAAATTGTTTTTTTTTCAAACTAAACTGTCATTAAAAGAGTAAGAGAGTACATCAAGTTGGCAGCAACACATACACTTTTGTTAAGTTGGTTAATAAATGTATTAAGAAATTGGTGTTTTTATAATGGCCCTGCTATATGTCCTCGGTCAGTAATAATGGCCTCGGATGTCTGTACAGACTTCCTCGACCATTATTACAGACCTTGGACATATAACAGGGCCATTATAAAAACACCCATTCATTAAAACTATAATAATCCAGAGTGCCATATAAGATATAACCTACAAGAGCTTGTCGAAATTGTTTAGTTCGTTTAAGTGACATATAGTTGGAAATGTCTATGTCATTTATATTCTAGTCGAGAGTTGTCTCATAGGCAATCATATCACATCTCCTTATTTTTATATTACTTTTTCTCGACACCAGTGGTCATGTATTTCTATGTTGCGTGTATTTTCAATTATAAGTATACTTTTTATTAACATGTCAGTTACTTTGTTCTGTTTTACTCGATCCCCAAAAAGTATACAAATAAACAAAATGCTATAACAATTCATGACAAAATCTGTACGCGAAATTGTTGCATAATGTTTAAGTAAGGAGTATAAAGCCTGGTTTTGTTGACTACGTAAAAATATCCCTGAACCGCTTTTAACTAAGTTAAAACTCTTTACAAATACTAAGCATCAAAATAGACTCCTTATAATGGATACTTAAATTCACGTTTTAACATAACGCAAAGAGGTTTTACTCCAATGTCACTTTTCAACAGTCCTTTTATTTTCCCAAATATTCACAGTATTACAGCGTCATATGTGTACTTTAGGTTTTAAAAACTTTAAAGCATAATTCCGTAAATATGATTAAATTATAATGCATATAAAAGCGACTTACCAATTTTGAGTATTTGTTCGACAGAATATTTGAACTTTATCATATTTATTATAACCAACGAAAAGCTATGTATTGTGTTTCAGTCACAAATTAGTTCATTTTTGTTAAGCATATCTTTTGGTGCAAAGTTTTACCTATAAAAGTGTATTAGATTTTAAATTGTCTTTAACAGCATTATATAATATTGGAAATGGTATAACAAAAATAACGTACTCCAAGGTAAATTCAAAGGGAAGTCCATAAAAACTGATAAAATCAAACGTTATCAATCAATAGAACCAGTGAAAAAAAACCGTCATATTCTTGACTTGATAAAGGCAATATTAAAATAGAAACACTTCACTAGTAACCCGAATTTAGCTTGAACGGACAAAAACGTGTTAACGCTATTTGAATGAAATTGATCATCATTTGATAAAGATTGACAAAAATTAAAATTGATATTTAATTCATTTCAATTCATATCAATTCATTTTAACGCCAGTCAAATAGATTTCTGTGCGGTCAATCAATTGAAATCAAGTTGGTGGTTAGATTGGGCGCAGGACATTTGAACGAAAAAAATAAACTACTAGGAGACATTTGAGCGCCAACATTAGAGCTTATTTAAGCACTGGATTAATCCGCTCACCTGTATTTTCGATAGCTCATTACAAACACGAACATATATAAAGATACGAGGTATAGAGGAATGTGCACCGAAATCGAGAAAATATCAAGAGAAAGAGCAGTTCCTAATGCAATTATATGAACAGTTTTGTACAGGGGCTATATCTAGACTCATTACGTACGTTCTCTAGCTTATAAATTCCAGACTAGAACAGATTTTTAACATTAGTGCTGTATTGTAACGGACATGTTTTATATAGTGCTGTCTTGAGTCTAATAAACATTTTTTAATTTAGAATATATTATTTATTTACTAAAACGGGTTAAAATTATTTCGCTAAAATGGGCTTTGACAATTTTAATTTTCGATAAAATGGGTTAAAATTCTTGCGCTCAAATGGGTTCTACTTTGACGCTCAAACGTCCTATTTTTTTCGCTCAAATGTCCTATCAATGCGCTCAAATGTCCTCCGCCGGGTTAGATTTGTCAAACTAATAGGCCACGCCCCCGTTAAACTATTTTAAACAGGCATTAATTCGTTTTAACATGGATGAGACCCGGGCTTTTTACAGGTAAATCACTCAAGCAAAACGACCTCGATGTATCTATCGTTTTTTGTTTCAAACTTTATAGACTTGAGTTAAATGCGTATAGTCTTAGTAAAGTTACATGCTTCACAATTTAAACACACGAATGGAAAATACACGTGACATATACATATATATAAGGAATTACAATAAAAACATTAAAATATATATGCACGCGCGGTTTAAAAATGCAAAACTTGTGAATCTTGTTGAAAATAAAATAGTTATATGTATAATAACATAATTTTAATTTGCTAAAATGCACTAGATCTGTATCGCACATATATATGCGTTTCAAAAATTGCCAAGTGCTATGAAAACTCGTGGCATGTAAGTAACGTGTTGTCCTTTGTAACTGTTTACGAGACTTTATGTATTCCTGTATATTTACCGTTTCTCTTTTTTCTGTTTTACTATATTGTACTCGTAAATTAAATGTAAACACGGAAAACCACACAGAAATTATTTATTGTGTACATAATTTATATCGATGTTTCTTTTATTTCCGGTTAGCAACAAATATTCATTCCCTAGCTGTATATTAATATATGGAAAAGCTTGTAATGAAAAACAATGTTTTGTTGAATAATAAAATTGACGAAAATAATGTTGACGTTTGTTGAATACGATAAACAGTTAGTCTTGCTCAAAATTCTAAATGAAGTAGCAGCTCTGTGAACTTTTAAAACTGTGTTTAATTGTAATATCGGTCACTGGCACAAAACGGGCGTTAATTGTGGAAGAGAAGCAAATATCAAACAAAAATATTGTGCTCACGATTCTATAAAAGGATTATTGTGCTGTCATGCACCGTGACGTACTTGCAATAGATAAACATGTATTCTGTATATATGAGATAAATTTTAGTCTGCGATAACGATGGGTAGATTGATTTAAGTTTAACGACCTAGACTTGCTATAAGATGGCATTCTCTCACGTCTTCTAATGCATTTAAAAGAAAACCTATATTTACGTTTGGGGCATTTAATATAATTCTACTTACCAAATTGAAATGAACATAAACATTGTTAAAAAAACAAAAATGGAAAAGAAACAAGTCTGCATTGTTGCTCTCATATAATTGTATTTACTATATTTGAGCGGAAATTTCTAAGTTAAAACTACTTGTTGTATAAATAAAATATTTCATCTAGGTGCTCTCGTTGAAGTTCGCGTTACATATTAAAATGAATGTCATTGGTCAGAACTTCGTCTTCTCTGGATCTTTACACCCTTTATAGGGTAACCATACTTTGTATGTCGAACAGTTCCACCACCAAAAAAATAATTGAAGAATAAATTAACAATCGTAACACAAAAACATTATATACACTATATACATATTTTTAAGTCTTTATATGTTTTTATAAAGGAGGTTTACAGGTTTTATTTTGACTTTTACATGGGAAGTTTACAGTTTAAACGTATGTAAACTTTCTATCTAGGTGTTCTCATCGAAGTCCGCGTTCATGTTTTAATTCAATACACAATATGCAAGGAAAATGAATTTCATTGGTCGGAACATTTGCAAACTTTCAATCTGGGTGTTCTCATCGAAGTCCGCGTTCATGTTTTAATTCAATACACAATATTAAGGATTTGTTATTTTTTATCACAACATTACAACCTTTATCGGTTTTTAAATTGAAGAGTATCACTTTTGGTATGTCTAAACACCAAAAAGTTGAAAGTAAAACCGCTGTTTCCAGACATTTTACTGCATTAAAACATTTACATTATCAACAGATACCAGAGATATTATTATCATTTCCTGTTGTATTCATGGTCATCTTTTAGAATATATATCAATTGTTATATTGTAGGCTGTTTTTATTGAGAAATTAATACCCGTATTTCCCTATATACGCAGTCAAATTTACTGTAAAATCAAATTCATTTTTTAAACATAAAAACCCAATATGACTTTTAAAAGTGTCATTGCCCAACAAAACAAGGTGCAAACAATACAAAAACACATTTATCTCAAAAAGGTTGTTGAACAAAATTTCCAAGTTCTGCCTGGTTTTCTCTGGCATTGCCTCTTAATTTGTAAAAAAAATAATTATTTAATGCCAAAAAAGGCGCAAGCCAGGGCCGACCGTCCAAGGGCTGTATAGCCAGTCAAGGTCGTCAAAAACTTCCATTTGTTGTGGATTTGTATAGTTAATCTAACTATACAACTCCTTGACATTATGAATTCCAGTACGGTAAAACAAATCATACTTGGACTCTACGATGTCTGAATCTCCAACAGCAAGGATTTCAAAAGTATCTTAGTTGCTTAACAGCATCATTTCACCTACATGAGACTATTTATCATAACCTTGAATTATTCAGTAAAATATTTGTTGCATTTTTAGATAGTAAAAAAGCTTTTGATACTATATGGAGAATTGGATTAATGTATAAATTGTATAATATAGGGGTAACAGGCAAAATGTGGTCAGTTATAAATGACTGTCATATTGGTACCATGAGTTCTGTAGTTGTTAACCAATGTCATTCTGATTTTTTCCCTGTATTACAAGGTGTAAGGCAGGGAGAAGTATTGTCTGGGTTATTATATTTAATATTTATAAACGAAATGTTGGTTGAACTTGAAAAATGTAACCAAAAAAACAGGGGTGTATCATATAGCCAGTTGCTCTCTTGCTCTCGCTGACGACATTTCATGTATTGGCACAACCCCGTCAGGTTTACAGCGAATGTTAGATACATGTGCTGACTATGCTAATAGATGGCGATTTTGCTTCAATGCGAAGAAATCTTGTGTAATGCAATGTAATCCTATTACTTCAACAAAAGTTTTATGTTTTAATGGTAAATTCCTGACCAAAAAAACTATTTTTTGTGCGCTTGTACTCTTATTTTATAGACACTGAACGTAAACATTATGGGTTCATTCAAGAAATTATGGATATCTTATACAATTGAAATATTATCATCATGAATATGTGATTATCTTTATGCGAGATGGAGTTTTCCCTACAAAGCAATCTTGGAAAATTATAGTAAATAGTACTGTAACCAAAGTACAAACTGATGAATGGACTCGTCGAATACAGAGTGACAATAACATTTCTCGTTTTAGAAATATTTACCTCTCGGTCAAAGTCCCTGATTTCTGGAAATGCGCTAGATCATCAAGAGAAATCATAAACGCATACTTCAGAACAAAGTTACTAACTGACATCCCTAATAACACGGGATGCACTTGCGAGCTATGCGACAGACCATTTAATTCTTGATGTGTACCTACATGCGTGTTGTAGTGGTTGTGGTACTCAATCAATCAGAGATACATGGTGGGATTTCATTATTGAAAGGTTTCCATTGCAATTATTTGTCGAACTGTTTTCATACGATGATGAACAGTTATAATGCATTCTTATGGGCAAGTACATAACAACAGTAAATATCGACACTGACAGTTTTCTTAGTTTGTGCCACGTACACGTTGCACTCTGTGTTGCTGAGTATAGCAGAGTAACGAGAAGGGTGATACAGTAGCGTGCTAGTACATGAACTGTCGTTAGTGAGAGCAATTTTCTTAAAATGTTCTTTTAGTAATATGCTATAATTATTGTAAATATTGTAATATTGTAATATTGTATTGTGTTGCCTGTTTTGTAAACTTTTGTAATTTAATTTGTTAACATATATGTTGTTCATTGAATCTTTTGATATAGGAAATAAAGAAATGAATGAATGAATTTTTCGCCGATGAAAATTATTACTTTTTATATTAGAACTGAGGCTACTATAATATGACTTATAGTCGTCTCAGATTAGAACAAGGATTTGTATACTATGCAATTTATTGAAACAGTTACATTAATTTAATATGTCTTTTCGCACCCTTTAATTGAAGGTTAGTTTATTCAAATAACTAAATAAAATTAATTGTATATTTAATTAGATAAACTAAAAGAATTGCTTTGATATTTCTATCTATCAATCAATAAATTGCAGGACTAAATGGAATACAACTGATTTGAATGAGTTAAATTGGGATGTTGACCCACATAATAACATAAATACTGAGTATGAAAACTTCAACAAGAAGTTTATTGAAACAGCAAATAAACATGCACCCTTTAAAGAAAGAAACATACTATCTAAACAGATACCATACATGAACAAACAGTTAAAATCTGCAATTTATAAAAAGAAAATGCTGTACAACAAATTTCAAAAAAATGAATAAAGCAAGACATGGGATGCATACAAAACACAAAGAAATTTTGTCACTAAACTTAAAAAAACAATCCATAAATAGATACTTCATAGAACGCTGCACAGGTGGTTCTCAGTCGAAAGATATCTGACCAACAGTAAAGCCATTCCTTACAAACAAAGGATGCACCAGCCAAAAAGAAACCATACTGCAGGAATACAACAAAATCATCACGAACCAACAAGAAATATCTGAAATTTTAATGACTTTTTTGTTAATGTTGCAAAAAACATTGGTGACAACAACATACAGGTGAATGACAAACACCCAAGTATAGAAGCTATAAGTAATAAATACTCAAACGGGTCAACATCAAATAAACTTATTTTTCAGCCTATAAATGAGGAATTTGTTTCTAAAAGAATTGGTAAAATAAATGTTAAAAAGGCTACTGATATAGATGGTATATCACCAAATATTGTACACGCTGCTAAACCTGTAGTGATTAAACCTATCACACAGCTTGTAAATTTATCATTATCCACTTTCATTTTTCCAGACTCATTAAAAATTGCCCAAGTGGCACCTGTTCACAAAAAAAAAATAGTCTTCTTGAAAAGGGTAATTATAGACCAGTTAGTGTTTTACCTGCTATATCTAAAATTTTTGAAACAGCCATAGAATATCAACTTACTAAATACTTTGATGATATTTTCGACCATTTTCTTGTGGCTTTTCGAGCTGGTTATGGCTGCCACTCAACATTACTCAAAATTTTGGAAGATTGGAAAAAGGCACTGGATAACAATAAATATTTAGCGGCTATATTAATGGACCTAAGTAAAACTTTTGACTGTTTCCCACATGATTTACTTCTTTTTGTCAAACACTGTGATTCATACAACTATGCTGATGATAACACCCTATCAAAAAACAGGTACTACTTTGGAATTAGTAATTAAACCCTTAGAGGAAGATAGTAATTCCCTAATCTCATGGTTCTCTTTCAACAAAATGCAGGCAAACCCAGAAAAAATTCCAAGCAATTTCCATAGGTAAAAAAACACACACTCAAAATATTATTTTCAACCTAAATGGATTCAACATAAAATGTGACGACGAAGTGAAACTTCTTGGTGTAACAATAGACTTTAAACTGGATTTCAACACTCACATCTCAAATATTTGCAAAAAAGCTGCACGACAACTAAACGTTCTAAAAATAATTGGCACTCATCTCACCAGACTTTCAAAACTTACAATATATATGTACCACTCATTTATCAAGTCAAACCTCAGCTACTGTCCTCTTACATGGCACTTCTGCAGTGAACAAAACACAAAGAAAATAGAAAAAATACAAGAAAAAGCATTCAGATTTATTTATGACGACTACACAAATTCTTACAATACAATTCTTGAACAGTCTAAGCTACCAGCACTAACAATCAGAAGATTGAAAACCATGGCATTAGAGACTTATAAAATAATTAATAAATCAAGTCCAGAATTCCTACATAATTTAGTAAATATTAAAGAAAAAACATATAACTTCAGGTACAAAGGCATAGCAGATATACCACGGCCAAAAACAACAAGGTATGGTAAGAAAAGCTTTAGTTATGAGGCAGCAAAACTCTGGAACCTCTTGCCAAATGAGGCAAGGAGCTTATCAACTTTTGGCCAGATCAAAAACTTTATCTCCACGTGGTGTTTTTCAGAAAAATGTACATGCAGTTCTTGTAAATAATGTACTTACTTGCTACCCCATAACTTGATCTTGAAGCCTGCTGTTTGTTTTGTTGTTTTGTTGTTTTTATGTTTTATCTTTTTGCAGTTATTTTTATTTTTTATTTAGCCATTTATTTTTTTTGCTTATGCATTACCTTTGATATAGCTGCATGCAGTCTTTTGTCTGTGCTTATAGTGTTTAAGTTTGCATGTGCTATTCTGATATAAATACTATGTGCTACTATATATGTGCTGATATTAGACACTTGTTTTAATATATCTTGCTTAGCTTTTATTCTACATGTGCTATCTATGCATTAATATATATATATGTGATGTCTGTATGTTTGTGTTGTATGTGTATCTGATGTTTTTGCATGTATGTTTTGTTTAAGAATATTAGTCGGTTAAAGAGCTCTTTATGGATCATGTTCTTTGTTATTATTTATATATGCAACCCGACTTTAAATAAAGATTACTTTACTTTACTTTACAGCATAAATAAAAAAAAAAAACGTACAGACAACTAAAAGCATTTTAATCTTCATAATGCGGATGCGTGAAATTTATAAAGTGTCGTTTTGTGATGGAATCAAAACGTAGGGTTGTGAATGATTTTTTTTTTATATGTGCAATACTTCCGGCCTTCTGACTTTAGTGCAAATCTACAGTTGTTTCGTGTATTTGATATGCAAATTATCACAAAACTAAAAGGATAAGATGGATGAATTAAAGGCTGATCGTTTAACGTTCAGTGGCATATACTATAGATTCATCAATAGGGGGAGAACAATAGTTATGATTTAATTATGAATATTGGCATTCATACTACATCTTCTTTTTTGTGAGAATGTACATGTACATCTGTATATTTTCGTCTTTTACTTTAAACGACACAATCCCAGAAGTCAAAGCCGAAATTAAACTTTAAATTTCTGAAACTTACATTTTGTTATTTAACCAATGTAAAGCAAAACAAATTGTACCGTTTTGAGATATAAATCAAATGCAATCCTTATACTAGTCAAAAGTTGCTGGTAGGGTGGTCCATTAAAGTTGAAAAAAGTTGGCTTTGTCACTCCACTAAATGGAGTTGAAACCTGAATTGTGATTACGATTCTGTAAAGGGATTATTGTGCTGTCATGCACCTTGACGTACAAAAATGCATGCAACAAATAAACATGTATTCTGTTTATTTGAGATAAATTTTGGTCTGCGATAACGATGGGTAGGTTTAAGTTTATTAACTATCTTGACTGGCTCTTAGTCGGCATTCTCTTACGTCTTTTAATGCATTTCAAAGAACTTACATTTACGTTTGGGGCATTTAATATAAGTTTACCTATCAAATTAAAATGAACATGAACTTTGTTAATAAAAAAAAGAAACAAGAATGGAAAAAAAACCCAATTATGCATTTTGCTCTAAAATAATTTTATTAACTACATTTAGCAGTAATTTCTAAATAAAAACTATTATGTATAAATGAAATATTTCATCTAGGTGCTCTCGTTGAAGTTCGCGTTACATATTAAAATGAATTTCATTGGTCGGAACGTTTGCAAACTTTCAATCCCGGTGTTCTCATCGAAGTGCACGCTCATGTTTTAATTCAATACACAATATGAAGGGACAACGGTAGTATTACATTTTCCCAGCATTAGGTAGGCCTTTTGTGTACCCAAGGCAGGTGAAGGAAGTCAAATTAGGAGCGCTGTGATTGGATGTAAGGGTACAATATATTTTTTTTATTTATCTATGAATATCTGCAGTGTGTAAATTTACAATGTAAATTTTAAAACCTATTGAAATATTTGCTAGAGAATTATTCGAAAAGGCTTCCAAAATTTCATAAATTTTGTGTAAAATGACGGTGGGCATGAATAACATAAACAAGCTCCGTTGGAAATTAGTCATGATACTATTTGGCTTAATTTTTTTAAATAGAGTAATAAAGTACACCACACATAACTGTTTTATCCAAGTTTTTATTATAAAATGTGGTAAATTTAGAAAATTTTAGTATTGTCGCCTATGGCAGAATAAATAGTCCAGTTCGGCAAAAAAAAATCAAATTTAGACTCTACGATGTCCGATTCAACAAATAGAATTTAGAAATATAACACGTTTACGATTATTCCAACCACAACAAAAATATCTATCTTTTTCTCCGATGAAAATTATTACTATTTATATTATAACAAGTCAAAAGTTGCCGGAGCTTGATTTATGATGCATACGAAACTTTAATGATAAATTATCGTTTGTATTTTTCAAAATAACTATTATATCCGATAAAAATCGAAAAACAAATATATCGGTAAAAACTACCGATTTTTATATAAGACAAAATTTATCCTTCTTGGAGTCAAATTTTTGTGTATTCCCATCTGGTGTCTTAAATTTAATGGTTTAACTTGTATTAAGTCGTGTCAACTTACTGTCAAGACAGACGCTTTTATAGAAAATAAAGGAATATGGTATAAACGTACACGGGATCTAATCGCACACAAAGTCATTGCTTAACAAACATACAAATTATCAATGGTCAGCGTTTTTATTCCTGTTCATCTTTATAGCCGCTAGAGGGTTTCAACAATGAAAGAATCACTTGTTTACCAGAACAATAAAAAGATACTAGCAAGAAAAGATCTGAGAGTACTTTAAGTTACTGACAGCTAGTTCACACTCTTACGTTTGAAATCTTCCTGTCCGTCATCCCGCAATCGTTTATTTTTGAAGACCATAAGTGAAGGAATAATTTGATTTTCTGTCTCAGGACCTGCGCATATATGAAATACTTGCCACTGAACATTGAACCAAGTAAAATCAATACACATCGTTTCATATATGAAAATCAATCTAAAGATGATTAAGCATTTCTTAGTTGGATAGACATCTTGTGTGATAGTTGGCAGACAGACAGATTTATTAAAATACAAAAGTTTTTGCATTGAAATATTTCAATTGAAATAAAAAAAAAAAAAAAATAACATCCTCTTATTCAACGAGTTTTTTTCACTTGGAGGTAAAAAAAATCGAAGCATTTTATAGTATTAATATTTCACAAACAAGTTTAAAAAGATGTATTGTATTGTTAGTGACAGTTTAAAAAAAATATATAAAATGATATTCAAAATTTTGCATTGAAAGACATTTCCTTAAAAGAACTTTAATTGATATGCATCTGAAAAAACATAATAGCTTTGCTTTCGGATTTAAGTGTGGCGTTCAGGTCAAAGAATTAATATACATTCGTTGTCTTTATTCTGCTATTTGGTCAGATTGTTGTCTTCGGCAATTTCCTGTTTTCATTTTATTCGTTTTTGGTAAAGTATGCTATTCTTCTTAATCATTGTGTGCATACCTGTATCAATTTATCCGAAAAGCTGCTGTGGCACATAATAAGGTTAACAAATTTTAAGAAACGCAATAATGTTTTGGTTAGAACTTCAAAAAATATACCCTAGAAGATATCTTTCTTTTTATTTTGTTAATGACGACGACTCTTTGGAAATAGTCCGGAAGATATTCAGGGAAGTTAAACTCTACCGTTTTCAGAAGAAGATACTTATATAATATTATCTTAATATGACCCTATTGAATAAATGGTAAATCATATAATACAATGATATGATTACAATAGGGACGAGTCAGTGGCCTCGGGAAGGAAGAGTTTCACGCTTACTGCATGTCAAGAACTTTTGCAACAACTATTGTTAATTTGTGAACATGTGTGGACTGCATGCTGATGCAATGGAGAAAAATTATGTCCTTATTCCTTATACACACATTTTCAGATGGTGGTTGTCGAAATTCCTCTACTTTTCCCCGATCAATCCCTATTAAAGGACCTACGTATAGCTCTTCGACGATTTTCGGTTATGACAGTCCATCTGCGGATTTCAAATGTTTGAGTATGAGCGTTCTTGATGAAGGTAAATCCAGAAAAGGGCTTCGGACGCAATAAATTATTAAACGTTGTTTTCCATTTTTTTAATCTATTGATACCTTGTTCTCATCATGCAAGTATTTGCCACTGTACATGAAACAAAATGCAATATCTTCATCTTGACCCAAGAATAAAAGTATTTGTATAATGAAACATGACAGCAACGTTACAACAAAAATAAGTTGAAATAAAAAATACAAAAACAAATTCAGGCAATCATCATATTTAACATGCACATAATTTGGTCATCATATTTACTGCAAATATTAACTTAAAGGCGCCCAAAAGAAAGACACACAGCTTTGTTTCGAAATCTTGGAGTCATCATGGTCTATGCAAACTTTTAAGGATTCATATGGAAATATAGATTGAAACTAGTTTTCTTTGATTGTAACATTTTAAAAAGATGATAGACAAGGGTGAAGTCATGCAGTCCTTCCTTTCCTCCTTCCCCCTGACCCACAAACCGACAAATGTAAGTTATTCATATAACAAAAACAATGAACGAAAAATAAATATGTAACATATAAACAAACGACAACTACTGAATTACAGGCTCCTGACTTGGGACAGACACATACATGTACATAAAAAATGTGGCGGGATCCCTACCCTTCCCTTATCTGGGACAGTGGTATAACAGTACAACATAAGAACGAACTACCAAAATCAGTTGAAATAGGCTTAACCCATCAGATGGACAAAAAGATGGAGGGGGAGAGTTTCAGAATTTTTTAAAACAAATATTTGTTGGTTTCTTTTCAACATAAGAACAAAATGCGACTTTCAGTTCTAAAAACATATCTTGTATGAAAAAAAGTGTGTTGTTGAAGTTTATCTTCAATAGTATAGCTGCTTCACAACATGTCATCTGGTACTCGCACGCAATACGACGAGCGTACGGAAAATGGTCAGATTAAATTTTTAGAAGGTCTATATTTGGGACTATTATACAAGATATATACACTATATATATAACCTATTACTGTACACATGTCACTATATATCATTATTAAACTTGTTATACACCGAAATATATAAAGCAACAATGGTAATTGATCATGATCTGTCTTCAAAAATGGAGAAGTAGCGAACTGTAGAATAAAGCACAGGAAAAAAACATTTTCCTAAAGACAAAAAAAAAAAAAAAAGTGAAATAGTGTATTTTAACAAAACGAATATATGGATGAATAGATAAATTTATTTTAAAGAATTCCAATCCCTTAAAAACGAAGCACCATTATATATATACTTATAAAACAGCTCAAATTTTATTTTGTTAACTCGGATAGAAAACCGTACGGCCTTCAACAATGAGCAAAGCCCAAACCGCATAGTCAGCTATAAAAGGCCCTGATATGACAATGTAAAACAACTCAAACGGGAAAACTAACGGTCTTATTTATATAAAAAAAAAAAAAAAAAAAAAAAAAATATGTAACACATACACAAACTACAACCACTGAATTACAGGCTCCGGACAGGCACTTCGCTAAGTTATATATAGCATTTCAGAAATACCTTCGTATTCTTATTTTTGGCATGAAATAAAATTTAGTGATGGAATTATATTTTAAAATTTTAAAAGACAAGGAAAATTAAGAAAAAAATTATTACAACAAAAATAAGCGAAAGCAGATGTTAGTACGGTGGCTTCATAAAAATCTGAATAAATTTGTTTTTGTTGAATATGAGTTTAGTGTCCCATGCATAAAACATAATAAATCATCATATAGAGACCATGGCATCAAATATAGTCAATACAATCTTATTGTATTTGCCTGTGTTCTTTCAACAAATGATCAATTGAAAAACCTTGCTGTGAGGCATGGTTCCTGACATCAGAAAAATGAATTAAATATTGGCCACTGGATATTAAGCAATCAAATATCGATCCTCACCTTTCCGTGATGAGTTCACAATTATTTGTTATTTTAAAATTAAAAAGATAAAAAAAATCCGAAAATAAGAGTCGGAAATAAACTATTACGTTAGAAATAAAAAAATATTACAAACATGCAGACAATTTGAAATACCATATACATGTTTAATCCGGCACGTTTAATCAGTATACAATCGGATTATAAACAGGTCATGGTTGAGAGAACATTTGAACTTCTACCGATTACACTAACGGTGACAATCAACTGATTGAGGCGAGTGCCGAGAAAACATTAAATAACTTTCTTATTAAAACATATATAATTAAACAATTTGAAATTATGTATTTTTACCAAGTCTATTTTTATATGCCATGTCCTTTGTAGCAGTTGTATCATTCGATCAGGTCCTTATTTCACTTTTTTTTCTTATAGTGCACTAAGGAGGTCCTTTACGGTATTTCTACGGACCCGAATACCGTATGGTAGTTTTTTGGTCTAACATTGTAAACAGTTCCGATAGTAAATTGACAAATATTCTATATAGTTATAATTTCCAACGGTTCGATAGTATAGTGGGAAATTATTGTAATAACGGTACTAGTGAATACTATTGATACGGGTACTTCTTATGTACACGTATACATACATGTGTCACGTGATACTGATATTTAGCGGGAATATTTTCCCATGTTGGTCACTTCTAGCCAAGCATCAGACTGGACAACAGTGAAATATGACGGACCCCGGTTTAGATAATTCCGTAAAGCAAGTAATTGTCCAAGAAGTACAAAATGCAGTATCTGCTTCACAACAAGATACCCTTAACCAAATCACAGCTTTGATAGATAACAGACTATCCACATTCCAGGGAAATATCCAGCAGTCTCAGCGAGATATCAGTCAATCCCAGATGTCCAAGATTGAGGAGACTTTGTCGGAGAACTATACTTTCCAACGAAAGGGGAACGAAAACTAGTACAAGCATGAGGTTGAAGTCTTGACGAAGTTAACGGAAGCAAAAGCACAGTTAGACGGACAAGATTTATCCGTAGACTCCATTCATCAAGCTAGGGACAAGATTGTTGAAGGTATGGCAATTGTTAGAGACAGACAGAAACTCATTAAACTCGCTGATTCATCCGAATTGGGTTGGAGAGTCGTGAAGGAGTACACAACTAATCCAATTGCCGACGACTCCGAAGATGAAAAGAAGATGATAAGAGCGCAAAACAGAGCTGAACGTAGAAGCTAGTCCGACAAGCTAAAAAAGTCAACGAAGAGGTCAGGAAAGTGTCCTATTCCACCAAAGAGAGAGATCCAACCCCTACTTGGAGAACAGGGAGATGTTTTGATTGTGGCAACAAGGGCCATTGGGCGAATGATTGTCCTGAAAAGAAAGATAAGATAAGTATATTTAAAAATTTTGAATGTACTAATTTGTATAATAATATGAAAGAATGTTATATTGGTCAAGCTGAAAATTCATTCAGTGCAAATGTAAACAAAGTAGAAGATAAACATATGATAGAAATTACTCAATCGAAACCAAGTGTCATTGGTGATCACTTTTTACTAGAAGTTGATATACCTGTCTCACCTGTAGGTAAATTGAGGTCAAAATTACATGAATGGAAAGCTATTACTACTAGTACACACATTATTGATGTTATTAAAAATGGGTATAAGTTACCGTTAAAAACGGAACCAGAGGTTAAACATTTGAAAAAATAACAGATCATCTTTAAACAATGCAGAATTTGTTGTTGAAGAGATTTACAAACTTCTTCAAAAAAGGTGCATTTCTGAGGTTTATTCTAAACCAACTGTAGTAAATCCACTTACAGTAGCATTTAATAAAAATAAACCAAGATTAGTACTAGATTGTAGGCATTTGAATCCACAACTGTTTAAATTTAAGTACAAGTACGAGGATACTAAGATAGCAAGAGATCTCTTTCAAAAAGGAGATTATTTATTGAGTTTCGATATTCGATCTGCTTATCATCATTTGGAAATCTCAGATATACACAGAACTTTCTTAGGTTTTGCTTGGAATTTTAATGGGAATACGAGATATTTCGTTTTCAATGTTCTTCCTTTCGGTATATCAACTGCAGGGTACATATTTACAAAAGTACTTAGAGAAGTAGTTAAGCATTTGCGATCAGAAGGCAAAAGGATAATAATGTTTCTAGACGATGGGTTGGGTGGAGATAGCAATTTTGAAAGATGCATTGAGAGCAGTCAAATAGTTAAATTTAAACTAGAAAATTTAGGATTTTTGATAGCACATGAGAAGTTTTTTTGGTTACCAAGCCAGAGATTAAAATGGCTAGGGTATACTTGGGATACAAATATAGGTAAAATATTTGTTAATGAAGATAAAATTATGAAAACTGAGAAAAAGATTAGATTATTAGATTTTTAATAGAAGAAACAAACGAAGGGGTGGATTTTTTTGGATCTAGATTTTTAGCTAGCATTGTAGGTCAGTTGATATCTATTCAGATAGTCATTGGTGACTTAGTTAGATTGAACACTAGATACCTTTATGATTGTATCATGGGTAGAGCAAGTTGGGATGCACCAGTCAAAATATGCAAAAAGGCAATTAATGAAATACATTTTTGGTCTATTTCATTGCAAAACCTCAATGATGCTGGAGTCGACATTTGTAAAGTCGATCAGCTTGATATTGTTGATATAGAAATGTTTTGTGACGCCTCAGATGTAGGCTTTGGTGGTTATTTAACCTCAGATTTGAATGCAAAACTTTTTTGCAAGGAAATGGCCGGTAACTGGACATTACGAGAAAGAAACGAAAGTTCCACATGGCGTGAATTGGAATGCGTCAATAGGTTTGTACAAACTTTTGATAATACATTTAGTGACAAAACCGTCAAAATTTATACAGATAATCAGAACGTACCTCAGATATTGAAAGTAGGAAGTAAGAAACAGAAATTACAAGATATAGCTATTGACATTAAACAAGCTTGTGTTGATAGCAATATAAACATTATTACACAATGGGTTCCGAGAGAGAACAACACACACGCAGACAAGCTCAGTAGACACACTGATCACGATGATTGGGCTATTCATTCTGATATATTTGATTAAATCAATAGCTGATGGGGTTCGTATACAATAGACAGATTCGTCACACACTATAATACACAGTGTGAACGATTTAACTCTAAAATATGGTATCCCGGTACTGAAGCAGTTGACGCATTTAGTAAAAACTGGAACACAGAAACAAATTAGTTAGTTCCACCACCATCACTCATTTCCATGGTCGTACGTAAAGTAGAAAACGACAAAGCCAACAGCACGCTTGTTATACCGGAATGGAAATCAGCTCCATTCTGGCCGTTGCTATTCGCATCTAACAATCTCACCAAATTTATTAAAGGTACAAAGTTTTTACCAAAAGAGCACTCAGTCGTTAAAGGTTGTGGTAAAAATGGCGTATTTGGTGAACATATTCTGAGATTTCATATGTTAGACTAGAAACTAGAAATTTAATGTAATCACTATTATTTGCAGGCTTAAGATTGGAAGAAAACGTCCAGGCTGCCATAGACAACAGTGGTATATCCCCGGACAACAAACTTAGGAATTTAGCAAACAAGATGTCAAGCTTTATTGTGGAATCCAAAGCCAAAACTACCGGTAAAAAATACTTTTATGATTTCAAACGATGGAAAACTTTAATTAATGAACACAACATGTCAGAATTACCTGCTAACCCAGTTCATGTTGCACTTTATTTGAAATATCTTATTGACAAATATTGTTCTCCCAGTGTAATAGACTCCGCTGTATATTCTATCAAATGGGCCAATGAACTTAATGGTTTCAATGATCCTACTAACAATTCGTATGTTAAATCACTGACTGAATCTGTAAAACATTTGAACGGTAGGCCAGTAGTCAAAAAGGATCCGGTTAACAATACTATTCTTATTGATTTATGTTCATTGTACGAAAGTTCAGAAGATTTATTGATAGTTCGTGATTTGACCATGATTTTGATAGATTATTCAGGTTTGTTGCGTTACGAAGAGCTTAGCTCTTTAAAATGTAAAGATATCACAGTTTTCGATGATTATTTAGAGATACACATTTCACGTAGTAAAACTGATCAATACCGACAAGGTAATAAAATTTTGATTTCAAAAGGTAGCACTTTAGCTTGTCCATTCAAAATGTACAATAGATATATTAGGTTAGCTAGTCTAGATGAGAAATCTGATTAATCTTAATCTAGATTTACATTCTCTTCGTTCGGGCGGTGCTACCGCTTCTGCCCAGTTTGATGTGAACGAAAGGTGCATTAAGAGACACGGGAGGTGGAAGTCCGACACAAGTAAGGACGGGTACATAGATGATACATTTGAAAAGAGAATGTCAGTTTCACAAACACTTGGGTTGTAAACTGAACTTTGCCCGCCCTTTCTTTGTGGTTCTAGTATTGCTGGGCTATCGGCTATATATAGTATTTTAGTATTTATTGATATGCCTAGAAATAGTATTTAGTAAAGTTGATACTTATAATTTCCAACGGTTCGATAGTATAGTGGGAAATTATTGTAATAACGGTACTAGTGAATACTATTGATACGGATACTTCTTATGTACACGTATATATGATATTTAGCGGGAATATTTTTCCTTGTTGGTCACTTCTAGCCAAGCATCAGACTGGACAACAGTGAAATAAATTTTATTTTCAATTGAATTGATATTCTAATTTGTATTTAGTAGGGATTTATAAAGTTACTTGATTTATTATTTATTCCATATAGTATATTTACTCAGTTATACACAGTCCAAGAGAACCTCTCGAGACGGTCTTCCGAGCATTTGGGTTTGGACACAGGTTTCCAAAATTTTCCACTTTATCTAAAATGTTGTCTTTTGACTGCAGTTTAAATGGAGTTTGAACCGAGGTAACTCGTTTTTGTTGGTTTTTCCTTGCCGGCGCGATCGTTTATGACAGAGCCCATATTTATGAACACTATTTACTCGTTTTTCGAAAGAATTCCTTATGAAAATTAATTTATAGTGCATTGATACTTATGCTTCATGTATATTGTGTATATCTATTATATTTATATTAATAAAATATGGGGTCCACCTGTATTGCTGGGCTATCGGCTATATATAGTATTTTAGTATTTATTGATATGCCTAGAAATAGTGTTTAGTAAAGTTGATATCTTGAATAAATGGATTTTTACATATTTGGTTCAATCAGAGTAACTATGGTTTTAATACAAAATGGTTAAAGCTGAGCATTAATTAAACAGAGAATTTTTTAACCAATTTCAGCATCCTTGGAAATCAGAAATGGAAAATTCTACAAAAGCATTATGTTACAAACTGTTTAAAACTTTGAAGTTGAATATTTAGACTTGTTACCTTTAAAAGATAAAATAACGTTATGTAGGTTTATAACTGGTAATCATCGGTTACTTATAGAAACCGGTAGATGGCGTAGAATCATTAGACAGGAAAGATACTGTGTACTTTGTAACTCTCAAGAGATTTCCACTATATTCTAAACTGTACAGCTCCAACAGAATGTAGAAGAGCTTTTCTTAAACCTAACTATGTAAACCGAGTAAATATTTTGAAATTCGGCACTTTATTTATTTCCAATAAATACTCGTGTTTTGAAAAAAATGTGTAAATTAATTAGAATTAGCAATATAGAAGTATGTTCTCCAGGTTGATCACCAATCTCTCATTCTTGTTGCTCGTTTTGTGCAAACTTGTCATGCACAAAATCTGTATGTTATTATATGTAAAATTATCTTTCTTTGTACCGTTAACTTAGTTTTATAAGAAATAAAGAATCTGAATTAAATAATACATCTAATTTTATTTAGTTATTTGAATTTAATGACGTTAAATAAAAGGATGCGAAAAGATATATTAATGTATTTTCTTCAAAGTTCAAGTTGATCAATTATTGATTTAAGTGAATAAATCAAGTTTATTTTCTCGAGGAGTAAATTGCAAAGTATACAAATCCTGGTTTTATTTTTCTAAATTCTATCTGTTTACTCGGACAACGTAGAGTCTAAATTGGTTTTTTTTCCATATTGGACATCATATTGTGTATTGAATTAAAATATGAACGCGGAATTCGACGAGAACACCTGAAATGAAAGTCTGCAAACGTTCCGACCAATGAAATTCATTTTACTATTTTTATATTTTGTATTGAATTAAAACATGAACGCGGACTTCGATGAAAACACCTGGATAGAAAGTTTGCAAACGTTCCGACCAATGAAATTAATCTAACTATGTAACGCGAACTTCAACGAGAGCACCTAGATGAAATATTTTATTCACACGGCAATCAGTTTTAACTTAGAAATTTCCGCTAAAATATAGTAAATGAAATTATACGAGAACAACAATGCAGAATTGTTTCTTTTCCATTTTTGTTTTTTTAACAATGTTAATGTTCATTTCAATTTGGTAAGTAGACTTAGATTAAATGGTACAAACGTTAATATATGTTTTCTTTTAAATGCATTAGAAGACGTGAGAGAATGCCGACTTATAGCCAGTCTATGTCGTTAAACTTAAATCAACCTACCCATCGTTATGTTCATTTATTGCAAGTACGTCACGGTGCATGACATCACAATAATCCCTTTACAGAATCGTAAGCACAATATTTTTGTTTGATATTTGCTTCTCTTACACAATTAACATCCGTTTTGCGCCAGTGACCGGTATTACAATTTAACACAGTTTTAAAAGTTCATTGAGCTGCTACTTTATTTAGAATTTTGAGCAAGACTAACTGTGTATCATATTCAACAAACGTCAACATTATTTACATCAATTTTATTATTCAACAAAACATTGTTTTTCATTACAAGCTTTTCAATATATCAATATACAGCTAGGGAATGAATATTTGTTGCTTACCGGAAATATAAGATACATCGATATAAATTATTTACACAATAAATAATTTTCGTGTAGTTTTCTGTGTCTACATTTAATTTACGAGTACAATATAGTAAAACAGAAAAAAGAGAAACGGTAAATATACATTTAATTTACGAGTACAATATAGTAAAACAGAAAAAAGAGAAACGGTAAATATACAGGAATACATAAAGTTTCGTAAATAGTTGCAAAGGACCACACGCTACTTACATGCCACGAGTTTTCATAGCACTTGGCAATTTTTGAAACGCATATATATGTGCGATAAAGATCTAGTGCATTTGAGCAAATTAAAATTATGTTATACATCTAACTATTTTGTTTTCAACAGGTTCACAAGTTTTGCATTTTTAAACCGCGCGTGCATATATATTTTAATGTTTTTAATTAAATTCCTTATATATGTACATGTCACGTGTATTATTCATTTTTTTGTTTAAATTGTGAAGCATGTGACTTTATGATATGGCTGGGTATTGATTGTTCTATGTATGTTTTAATATTGTTATATGATATGTAGGTCAATCAATATGTGACACAATATTAAAATAAATTATTTTATCGGGTTGTTGTCTCTTTGACACATTTCCCATTTCCATTCTCAATTTTATTATTATTACTAAGACTATACGCATTTCATTAACTCAAGTCGATAAAGTTTGAAACAAAAACCGATAGATACATCGAGGTCGTTTTGCTTGAGTGATTTACCTGTAAAAAACCCGGGTCTCATCCATGTTTAAAACAAATTAATGTCTGTTTAAAATAGTTTAACGGGGGTATGGCCTATTAGTTTGACGCATATAACCACCAACTTGATTTCAATTTATTGACCGCAGAGAAATCTATTTGACTGGCGTTAAAATGAATTGATATGAATTGAAATGGATTAAATATAAATTTTAATTTTTGTCAATCTCTATCAAATGACGATTAATCTCATTTAAATAACGTTAACATGTTTTTGTCCGTTCAAGCTAAATTCGGGTTACTAGTGCTTTTAGATATACCTTTTAGATTCTTACTTTGAGAATAAAATCCTCACAAATATTTACATCAAAGTCAATGCACGAGTATTGATCACTACTGAAGTTACGAAAATAACAAATTGTGAACTTACCCTTTGGATATAATCTGATGGTTGATTGGTAATCAGGCTATTCCTGGAGAAGAATGAATTGTCGTAATTATGTGTCGCCTTATATAGTGCATTGTACTTTTCAGTGGGTGGAAAATAAACAAAACAAACGTATAAACCGATACCACGATGTATGAAGCAACCAATTGAAAAGAAGCCATCTATGATACTGCGTGGTGATTTACCTGTGATTTGCTGTATTTCCACTTCAAACTCCTACTCCTAATAACTGCGTTTTTAAGTTATTTTCATGGGCTGCATGCAGCATTTACATATCAATTCTGATGACGAGGCATATAAGATAAGACTGGTTTTTACTTTGAAACGCCTAGCCGACAAAGCACTTTTGTGATTGATAATGCAACAATATAAGTTGCGGTTAACCTTTGGTCTATCATGTTCAAAAAATTTTCCGTTGCGGATTCACGTGGGAAATTTGCCTTATTGTACTCGTTTATGATATAAAATATGGTTTTCTATGTTGTGTTTTAGGTACATACAGTTATGTTAACATAGCGGCAACATTTCTATTACACCATGTATGTCAATAAAAACGTGTATAATAAGAACACTTACAATGTAATAAGTATACTTTCTGTGAACTCTATACAAATTGTTTTCGAAAAGATTTGTTTTGTGAAGAATTAGTCTATGGTTTTATGTTTGACATAAAAAAAAAATGTTTCAAAAATTTGAGACGGGGAAAAGGGCGAATCTGTTAAAGAAAACAAAATTCATTCTAGCATACACAATTGTCAAAAAGAATGTACTAAACTTAAAAACTGTCGTTTATACTTGACATATATATTTGATAAATCTGAATTAATGTGTCTTTGCACGCAAGTTGAACACTTTTTCGTCCTTTTTTCAGTTTCTGGAAAATAATAAAAAATGAAGATTTCCGTTTGGTTAATTGTCTCTCTGTTGTTGGCCTTTTCTGAAGGTAAGACAATTACAAGATGAAATCAACTTACCGATTCGTGTAAGTTATATATTTTATTTTGGAATGATTTGCACAAATATCAACCCAATAAACAAGTTTTTAAAACTGAAGTTGGTGACCTGAATGATTTCACTAATTAAAGTTCAGTTAATATATTGACAAATGACTTGGTTGAATTATGTTAAGTGTGTGTAATACATTTTTATGCATGAATGGCAATATTAAAGCAGCGATTTAGGTCTTGGTAGGGGGGTTCAAATAATCTCATCATAGAAACCAAATTTGAAATTTTATACACATGGCTAGCGCTTTGTCCCCATTATATTCTATAATGATCAATCATTTTCCTATAAGAATAAACCTTGACACGAACGCATAACATAAGTGTCAATAGTGAGTACTGTATATAAACTAATCAGACCTAAAGGGCATGCATGGCATTGATGAAAAATATATACATTGATGTATTTCAAATACAAATATGTATGTGGCGTATACGGTTGCCAGGGAAACAACTATTCACCAAAGACTGAACAACAAGCAATAAAAGCAGCAGTGAGCATACTTATGAATGGACAAAACTCTTCTCATAAAAATAACAGCAAAAGTCTTTAATGTTGAAAAAAATATTTAAAGTTTCAAAAGAAACATGAAGAATAATAGCGATTTTATTTGCAAATATGAACTGGAAAATATTTGTTTGCACTATAAATACCGAAACGTATATATGATGTCATGATTTTTGTGTAAGTTACGTCGTTAAGAGGAAAAATCTAATTTAATATTAAATCAAAATTGCAGATCATTACAGAATTTTACAATATAAGTCAGATTTTAACATGCAAGGAATATACTTACTGTATAACCTGGTCAAGATACTAAACGTAAACGTTACTGAACATATTCTATTCGTTCCGATTGTAATTGAGTCATTTTTTATTAGTTGTGAAACAACAAACAATTATTCATTGATTTCTATTGGTTCTGGTTGTTATTAAAACATGATGTATTACTTGATTACAGTTCTAACTATTTTGATCTGAGGGCCACCGAAGCGCTAGTCTAGCGTATCAGATTGATAGCTTCTTTATACTTTTGATAATTTTTCACACCACTGGGTCCATGTCACTGTTGATGGACGTTTTGTCACAGAGGGTATCATCAGAACAGTTTACGTAGTCGGGACTTTGGTTGACATGAATATCAATTTTAAGTCATTTTTATAAACTAACTTTGCAAAAGTATGAAATATTCGAATAATAAGGATGTTCTTATCCCAGGCATATATTACCTTTATCGTATTCGACACAACGTTTTGGAATTCTGGTTCCTCGATTCGTTTGAACACTATTCTTGGTTGGCTTTATAACTATTTTGATCTGAACGTCACTAATGAGTTTTATGTAGACGAAACGCTCGTCTGGCGTATGAAAATATAGCCTGGTACCTTTGAGCGTTCTTTGCACAACTGGGTCGCCACCACAGCTATTGGACGTTTCGCCAGCATGATAGACGGCACTTTGGTGTTGACTTAATGTCAATGTTTTGGTGAATTTTTTTAATAAGATTTTAAATCATTCAGCATTAAATCAATTTAAGAGTATCGTCTGCTAAACTAGAGTTAACTTTTCTTTAATTTTGACGGACTTAAGCGTCTTTTGTTAACCTACATTTTTCATAAGCGGTTTTCCCGCTTTTATTTGGTATAAAATTGCATGCTTTTCGTGATTTGTTCATTGCGTGATTTGAACTCTGAAGGAACACAAAAACCCACCCTATCCCACCCTTTAGAATATTTTTTCTGCTGTTTGTTGTATATTTTCAGATATTGCCAAAAGAAGCGTCATGGATTGGACAGAATATTTACTGAATACATAGTTTTACTGAAGGGCTGAATTTATCACAGTTGGCGTCTGGTAGCCCAGTTGCCATTTGGAGAAAATATATGATAGTTACCCTTCAATGTTTTTATCTTGGACATTAATGAGAAATTGTCGATGAATGCAAATTCGTTGGCCGGTTGATACATAGTTGAACTGTCCTAATAAATCCATGACAAAAAATTGCCAAAATTCAAACTTACTAGTATTTGTTGTTTTTTTATTATGATCATAAATTAGTTTGTCTTACAATTTGTTCACATTTGGTAACGAAGGTAATCTGGAGTCATTGGAAATATTATGAGGGATTTCAACGAATTTTGGGTTATCTTTTATCTGGTATATCATATTCCTAAATTGTCTTCTGTTGGTTTCTTTCGAATATTTCATAAATTAACTGTTTGCAAAAGTATGAATTGTTTAAAAAAACTATGGATTTGTGTATCCCAGGTATAGATTACCATAGCCGTACTTGGCACAAATGTTTGAAATATTTGGTCTTTAATACTATTCTTCCTTCCGTTTGGCTTTCTTACTATTCCTATCCAAGCGTCACTGATGAGTCTTTATAGACGAAATGCTCGTCTAGTGTATTAAATTATAAGCCTGGTACCTTTGATAATTATTATTAGTTGTAAAACAACCAGTAATTAACTATTTATCTTATTCGTTCTAATTGTAAACGAAAAAAGGAATATTAGTTGTGCAACAACCAACAATTATTTATATGAATATTTGATTCTAATATTTCCAGTCAACATGGCTAATGAAGAAATGTAAGATGGCAATAGATTTCTTGAGAAGTAAGTTTAATAAATAAATAATTTAATTTGGTTAAATGGTTAATTGGTTTTAGATTCTAGATCGAAAAAAAGTAGTATTGTAGATAATGTCAAATAGTATGCATACACTCAACATCCGATGTTTAAATGGATAGGGTTTACTTAGCTTGCAGAAACGTTAAACTGATTTACACAAAAGGGAATATGTAGCCTAATACGTCCCTTACTTATTGGTTCTAGGTATATTGCTCCTTGTAGAGAAAGCAATGGCTAAATAAACATGTGAAACAATACTTTTATCATCTAACTGCCACACATCATAACTAAAACTGAAGTTATTCACATACTAAAATCTGTCTTCCTTAATTTTTATACATATAGCGCCATCATAATGCATAGTTTATTGTATTCAGCGTACTTTTTTAATTAAAAATCAAGTACCGTTTTAAGGGCAATAATTGCACATGTAATGCATTTAAAGTAGTCTATTATATTTTCAACGGTAAAACTGAATTTTGAAATATATATCGAAAGATCAATTAAAACCATGTATGATAGTGTTGGTGTTGGTGTTCATCGAGGGTGTATGGGTAGACCATGCAGTTTTTCCAATTTGTGCTGCCACACACACAGATGTTCTAATGGATATTGCGACATAATACACGGCAAGTGAGTCCCGGGTCCATTACTTACAAGTAATAGAAAAAACTAAAGCAGCAGACTCACGACATTAATGTTACTTTAAATGTAAAACTTACACAAAAATAAAAATTAAAAGATATCTGTTTTGCACATCTTAAAAGTCTTGTTGCACATTATTATTAGTTTGAAACAATAATTTACCGATTTTACAATTGAAGACTGATTTTATTCAGGGCTTAGTAGATATCTGCAATTAGAAAGTGTGTATTTCCTTAGGTCAAATTAATTTTCGATAGAGGGATTGTTTGGTGTTCACTCTCCTTCTAATTTAACCTCCTTGGTGTGTTAGAAAAATAATTATAGAGGATTTCCTCCTTTATGATTATCGATGATTTCTTCCTTGGTTATATAATAGGGACACATTTTGAGTTTCCAAGTGAATTATCAATTTATTTACGTATTTATCAAGCAACGTGCGTGTAATGCGATTTACACTCAAAAGCGATTTTATCTCGGGCTTTATCTACGAGGGAAACACCACATTCATTATAGAGGTGGAAGAGATGTTTTTAAACAATTGGTTTCAAGAACAAGCGATAAAAGAGAAGGAAGCGTAACTGTTGTTTCTCAAAAATGACAAGCAGTGACGTGTAAAATTATGATTGTAACCCAAAAAGACTAACTAACTCAGTAGTCATTGGTTCGGCATTAATTTGCTTGATAAAAAACTTTTCTTATTAGTATTTTTGACGAATACAGTCATCATCATCTCTCAAAAGGTTAACCTTAGGTGAATGTGGCAAATTCCTTATGTCTCTGTTAGACATTTAGAACTTCCCATGTTTACGTTTTATACATCATTGACTTTCAAATGTTTGGGGTTCCGTCGATCTGCGAAATATACCAGAGGGACATGAGTTCCAATGAGACAACTCTTCATCCAAGTCACATTTTGTAAACGTACACCATTTTAGGCCAAAGTACGACCTCCAACACCGTACATTGGCACACACCGAACAGCCGGTTATAAAGAGCCCCAACATTAATTTGTGTACAACAATTTAAATAGGAAAACCAACGTTCTAATTAATATAAAGAACAAGAAATTAGAAATACTGGTACATATTAAGAATAAAGAGATTTTACACTAAAACAGTGAACATTGCAAAATAAGTACTTTGGATTCATTTATATTCGTGGGTATCAATTTTCGTGGATTGAGGAAAACGTGGATATTTGATTTTGTGGTTTTGACAACATCTGCATAGAAAGCCTATAGAAAATTTGCAATTCGTTTAATATTTAAATTCGTGGTTCACCTGTACCTACGAACCCCATGAAAATTGGTATCCAACCAATAATAATGAATCCACAGTATTATCAATAGGTAACATTAACACGAAAGTACGATTTGTGAGTAGTCGCACTTACGAAAAGCAATTAAAAAGTAGCACAATAATAAAAAAAACATGCACTAGAGACTAAACTCATCCCAGGGATTTAGTATTTTAACGCCATAGACAGTCATAGCCGACATGACTTGTGCAATGCCAAAATAAAAGAATCGATATGCAGTAGACTTAATATTTTAATTAATGAGTATAATCACTGGGGTAAAGCTGATGACCGTAACTGCATTCACGGTCATCCCAAGATGTCGGATGAAAAAATAGGTCAGTATCTGTATTGTCTGTTACAGTGTTTCTATATAATTTTCTTTACAAAGGGACCTTGATACGATGTAAATATATAAAAGATTCACACGGAAATCACAAATTACTTCCGAGAAATGTGTATGAAACAGGAAATTCGATTTAAAAAAAGTCGCTTAGATGACCGTAAATCACAATCGAGATGACCGTAACAGAATCAGCAATTCATAACAAGGCTGACCGTAATTGGTTAAAAGATGACCGTAATTTGTAAGGATGACCGTAATTTCTAAATGATGACCGTAACTTTTAAAGGATGATCGTCAATTCTAAGAAATATCCCTATTTGTATAACTACTTTTTTTGTATCAAATGATTAATGGTGTTGATATAAAACGTATTTATATGAGAGTATTATCCTATAGGTAGGAGAAAACAAGACGTGCTTTAAATACAAAGTTCACCATATATATCTTTTTGTACGGTAGAGGGTATAATTTTTAAAATGAACATACAACAAGACATGCACATGAAAAAGTGTGGAAAACATGCAACAAAAGCGCGATTAAATGACACCTTACAAGTATAATAAAAAAAAAAGTGTGCTGCACAGCCTCCAACTAAAAGCCAAAAGTTTTTTTTTTTATTTCTGGAATTCCTTGTAATGACATATAATAAATGCACTTTTTTAAAAATGCCAAGGGATGTCACCCATTGATATTATATCGTCTTTGATTTGTCTTCTATTTTGTCTTGCAAGTAAAATAACAGAACCTGTTTTTAAAATACTACGACCAAACAAGTGAAGGCGAGCTCCAGCAAAATAGATCCTTGAAATAGTTTTGTGCGTATAGCGTATCACAAGGGGCAGGGGCGGATTAAAGCATTTAAAAAAAGGGGGGTCCCAACCCAGGGTAAAGTGGGTTCAAACTATGTGTCCCCATTCAAATGCACTGATCGGTAAATAAAAAGGGGGTTCCAACCCCTGGACCCCCCCCCTTTGGATCCACCACTGAGGGGAACCTTGTCAATTTGTATATACAGCAATATTATTCATATATAAAGACAAACTAAGGTTTCAATCTGCTTCCTATGGAACCATACACACAGGCTCGATTACCGGATATTCATATGTTTGATTACTGTTTTTTATGCTCCATTCATGGGCATTATGTTTCTGATCTGTGCGTCCGTTCGTTTGTTCGTCCGTTCGTCTGCTCGTTCGTCCGTCTGTCCCACCTCAGGTTAAAGTTTTTGGTCGAGGAGATTTTTGATGACGTTGAAGTTCAATCAACTTGAAACTTAGTACACATGTTTTCTATGATATGATCTTTTTAATCATAATGCCAAATTACAGTTTTTTCCCCATTTTAACGGTCCACTGAACATAGAAAATTATAGTGTAGATGAGGCATGTACTAGAGACACATCAGAGGGACACATTCTTGTTTCTTCAACTTTTCGTCGTATCTCTGTCAATTTGTATTAGAATTTTAAAGTCGTTATCAATAAATATTTCATTGTTTACGAGAAATTTGCAATTTACTATCATTGTCATGAACTCAAAATACGGCAAATAGTTAAAAATAAAACATGTTTATTCCGCTAACTAAGCCCCTAATGAGACAAACACAAAAAAATGATATGAATACAAATACGTATATTCTTAGAATTGAGGGTCAATAACTCATCATTTAAAAGTTACGATCATCCTTTATAAATTACAGTCATTCTTTACAAATTACGGTCATCTTTTACAAACTACGGTCATCTGTTTACCAATCACGGTCATCCTTATTTTATGTTACGGTCATCTTAAAAATATTTTGATAATAATTGACGGACATCTTAGCGATTTTTTCAAATTGAATTTCGCGTTTCCTGAACATTTTTCGGTAGTAATTTGTGATTTCAGTGTGAATCTTTTATAAATTTACATCGTATCAATGTCTCCTTTGTAAAGACAATGATATAGAAACACTGTAACAGACAATACAGATACTGACCTAATTTTTCATCCGACATCTTGGGATGACCGTGAATGCAGTTACGGTCATCAGTTTTACCCCAGTGATAATATAATACAGAGATAGAGTAATCTTTTTATAAAAAATGAACATGAATGTTTCTTATACATAAAAAAAAACGCGTTTGAAATGAATACAACTGATGTTATGTTTCAGTTTGCTAATGCCAAAATCGATAGTTATGCCAATGTTGACTAAATGACTGTAATTTAATAAAACGTTTTCTGTATTTACAATAGATAAGAAAAATTATCTTCATATTGTATCAAGTCAAATATATTTTAAAAGGGTGGGAGGTGGGGGAAAGATCAATGAACTTGTTTTCAAGCTCATTATACAAATTAATTGACAATTGTATACTTTTCAGAATTGTCGCAGTTTGTCGTCTCAACAATTAATACATTTGAATGTTACGTTGGCAACGTTGTTACCCTATCTGTAACTGTATGCACATAACGTTGCTGTTCTATTGACAGCCTTATAAATAACAAGAGAATACATGGTTTTCTCAATGCGTTTTAGATTCAGCAATTACAATGTATATATTTTCCGACATAACCAAAAATGATTGAAAAAACACATTCCACAGTACTTGAGATTACTCCTGGAGTTCTTGAAATTCAATCTTAACGTTATCGTTATTTCCAGTACTATAAGACGCTCCTTCAGGTAGTGAAATGCTTTATCCAAACATGTCTCAATTAAATGTCGGAATTGAATGCGTCTGCAATTTTTATATGTAGTATACGTGCACTTTTATTCTTTTAGTGATTACAGAAAGTGTTTATAATTATATGCTAACTAGGAACACGAGGAATTCAGCTCATCTGATGATATTCAGATGTTCTTCTTGCTTGTATGCATGTTATATCCTTTTTGATTTATTATAGTGTCTACCCATTTTTTGTAAAAAAAAAAATCATGAATTTGTTAGCTCTTTAATCGCAGCATACATTCATTAATCTTTTGAATAACTGGCGAGTCAAATCCTTTTTAACTGATGTTTGAGTGAACCACTGTCAAAAGTAACTAGTTATCAAAGGTACCAGGATTATAATTCAGTAATTGTTATAAAAACTCCTCATAGATACCAGATTTCAAATTGTGTACATCAGAAGCCGGTTTCATCAATACAAAAAATGCATTAGCGCCGCTTGAATCGAAAAGTTGAAAAGCCTAAATAAAGTACGAATTTGAACATCATTGAGGACCTTATATAGTGTAAGGGTTAGTCAAATGCGGCTCATTTTATCTATTACTAGAGTGTTTCGCGAAGGATTTAGAAAACATCGAAGTATTATAAACACATTAATTTATAAATAAAGGACAAGGTACTATAAGCATCAGAGGAAGGCCCCCTAATTTCGTTCAAATTAAAAGTGACTTGGCATTAATTATAATACTACACTTTTAAAGTTTAAAACCTAAATTTTAATTAACATCGATAGATTTTTCAACCTCCGCTGATAATATTCATGCTCTAATGCTGTAAACACCTTAAGATTTGCGAAAAGGACAGGAAAATGGCAGTTTTCAAACCTTTATCTGCATTTTAAACGATGAGCGTACCTACGACCCACGATCATATTGATACCAGACAATCCTTGAACATAAACATTGATGCCGTTCAAATATTTTATTTGGCCGTAGGTACAATCATAGTTAAAAATTTTAAAAAATTGACAAAAATCGTCGTAGATAAACTCATCATAGATACCAGGACTAAATTTAGTATATACGCCAGACGCGCGTTTCTTCTACAAAAGACTAATCAGTGACGCTCAAATTCAAAAAAGTTGAAAAGGCCAAATAAAGTACGACGTTGAAGAGCATTGAGAAACAAAATTCCTAAAAGTTTTGCCAAATACAGCTAAGGTGATCTATGCCTGAGGTAGAGAAGCCTTAGTATTTCAAAAAAATAAAAAAATGTGTAAACAGTAAATTTATAAATATTACCAAATCAATGACAATTCATGTCAGCACAAAAAGTATTGACTACAAGGCTTGTGATATCCTGGAGGAAATAAATCTCCACCAGCAGTGGCATCGACCCAGTGGTTGTAAATAAACTCATCATAGATACCAGGACTAGATTTAGTATATACGCCAGACGCGCGTTTCGTCTACTCATCAGTGACGCTCGAATCCAAAAAAGTTGAAAGAGCCAAATAAAGTACGAAGTTGAATAGCATAGAGAACCAAAATTCGTAAAAGTTTTGCCAAATACAGCTAAGGTGATCTATGCCTGAGGTAGAAAAGTTTAGTATTTCAAAAAATTCAAAAATGTGTAAACAGTAAATTTATAAATATAACCAAATCAATGAAAATTTATGTCAGCACTTAAAGTGATGACTACTTGGCTTGTGATACCCTCGGGAAAATTAATCTCCACCAGTAGTGGCATCGACCCAGTGGTTGTAAAAATACTCATTATAGATAACAGGACTAAATTTAGGATATACGACTGACGCGCATTTCGTCTACAAAAGACTCATCAGTGACGCTCGAATCCAAAAAAGTTGAAAAGGCCAAATGAAGTACGAAGTTAACGTTGAAGAGCATTGAGAACCAAAATTCCTAAACGTTTTGCCAAATACAGCTAAAGTGATATCTGCCTGAGGTAGAAAAGCCTTAGTATTTCAAAAAATTCAAAAATGTGCAAACAGTAAATTTATAAATATAACCAAATCAATGAAAATGTATGTCAGCACTTAAAGTGCTGACTACTTGGCTTGTGATACCCTCGGGAAAATTAATCTCCAACAGTAGTGGCATCGACCCTGTGGTTGTAAATATACTTATCATAGATACCAGGAATAAATTTAGTATATACGCCAGACGCGCGTTTCGTTTACAAAAGACTCATCAGTGACGCTCGAATACCAAAAAGTTGAATCGGCCAAATAAAGTACGAAGTTGAAGAGCATTGAGAAACAAAATTCCTAAAAGTTTTGCCAAATACAGCTAAGGTGATCTATGCCTGAGGTAGAAAAGCTTTAGTATTTCAAAAAATTCAAACATGTGTAAACAGTAAATTTATAAAAATTACCAAATCAATGACAATTCATGTCAGCACAAAAAGTATTGACTACAAGGCTTGTGATATCCTGGAGGAAATAAATCTCCACCAGCAGTGGCATCGACCCAGTGGTTGTAAATAAACTCATCATAGATACCAGGACTAGATTTAGTATATACGCCAGACGCGCGTTTCGTCTACTCATCAGTGACGCTCGAATCCAAAAAAGTTGAAAGAGCCAAATAAAGTACGAAGTTGAATAGCATAGAGAACCAAAATTCCTAAAAGTTTTGCTAAATACAGCTAAGGTGATCTATGCCTGAGGTAGAAAAGCCTTAGTATTTCAAAAAATTCAAAAATGTGTAAACAGTAAATTTATAAATATAACCAAATCAATGAAAATTTATGTCAGCACTTAAAGTGTTGACTACTTGGCTTGTGATACCCTCGGGAAAATTAATCTCCACCAGTAGTGGCATCGACCCAGTGGTTGTAAAAATACTCATTATAGATAACAGGACTAAATTTAGGATATACGACAGACGCGCGTTTCGTCTACAAAAGACTCATCAGTGACGCTCGAATCCAAAAAAGTTGAAAAGGCCAAATGAAGTACGAAGTTAACGTTGAAGAGCATTGAGAACCAAAATTCCTAAACGTTTTGCCAAATACAGCTAAGGTGATATCTGCCTGAGGTAGAAAAGCCTTAGTATTTCAAAAAATTCAAAAATGTGCAAACAGTAAATTTATAAATATAACCAAATCAATGAAAGTTTATGTCAGCACTTAAAGTGCTGACTACTTGGCTTGTGATACCCTCGGGAAAATTAATCTCCACCAGTAGTGGCATCGACCCAGTGGTTGTAAATATACTCATCATAGATACCAGGACTAAATTTAGTATATACGCCAGACGCGCGTTTCGTCTACAAAAGACTCATCAGTGACGCTCGAATCCAAAAAAGTTGAAACGGCCAAATAAAGTACGAAGTTGAAGAGCATTGAGAACCAAAATTCCTAAAAGTTTTGCCAAATACAGCTAAGGTGATCTATGCCTGAGGTAGAAAAGCATTAGTATTTCAAAAAAAATCAAAAATGTGTAAACAGTAAATTAATAAATATAACCAAATCAATGAAAATGTATGTCAGCACTTAAAGTGTTGACTACTTGGCTTGTCATATCCTCGGGAAAATTAATCTTCACCAGTATTGGCATCGACCCAGTGGTTGTAAATATACTCATTATAGATACCAGGACTAAATTTAGTATATACGCCAGACGCGTGTTTCGTCTACAAAAGACTCATCAGTGACGCTCGAATCCAAAAACGTTGAAAAGGCCAAATAAAGTACGAAGTTGAAGAGCATTGAGAACCAAAATTCTTAAAAGTTTTGCCAAATACAGCTAAGGTGATCTATGCCTGAGGTAGAAAAGCTTTAGTATTTCAAAAAATTCAAAAATGTGTAAACAGTAAATTTATAAAAATTACCAAATCAATGACAATTCATGTCAGCACAAAAAGTATTGACTACAAGGCTTGTGATATCCTGGAGGAAATAAATCTCCACCAGCAGTGGCATCGACCCAGTGGTTGTAAAAATATTCATCATAGATACCAGGACTAAATTTAGTATATACGCCAGACGTACGTTTTGTCTACAAAAGACTCATCAGTGACGCTCGAATCCAAAAAAGTTGAAAATGCCAAATAAAGTACGAAGTTGAATAGCATTGAGAACCAAAATTCCTAAAAGTTTTTCCAAATACAGCTAAGGTGATCTATGCCTGAGGTAGAAAAGCCTTAGTATTTTCAAAAAAATTCAAAAATGTGTAAACAGTAAATTTATATAAATTACCAAATCAATGACAATTCATGTCAGCACAAAAAGTATTGACTACTTGGCTTGTGATACCATCGGGAAAATTAATCTCCACCAGTAGTGGCATCGACCCAGTGGTTGTAAATAAACTCATTATATATACCAGGACTAAATTTAGTATATACGCCAGACGCACGTTTCGTCTACAAAAGACTCATCAGTGACGCTCGAATCCAAAAAAGTTGAAAATGCCAAATAAAGTACGAAGTTGAATAGCATTGAGAACCAAAATTCCTAAAAGTTTTTCCAAATACAGCTAAGGTGATCTATGCCTGAGGTAGAAAAGCCTTAGTATTTTCAAAAAAATTCAAAAACGTGTAAACAGTAAATGAATAAATATAACCAAATCAATGAAAATTCATATCAGCACTAAAAGTGCTGACTACTGGGCTTGTGATACCCTGGGAGAAATTAATCTCCACCAGTAGTGGCATCGACCCAGTGGTTGTAAAAATATTCATCATAGATACCAGGACTAAATTTAGTATATACGCCAGACGTACGTTTTGTCTACAAAAGACTCATCAGTGACACTCGAATCCAAAAAAGTTGAAAAGGCCAAATAAAGTACGAAGTTGAAGAGCATTGAGAACCAAAATTCCTAAAAAAATTGCCAAATTCATCTAAGGTGATCTATGCCTGAGGTAGAAAAGCCTTAGAATTTAAAAAAAATCAAAAATGTGCAAACAGTAAATTTATAAATTAAACCAAATCAATGACAATTCATGTCAGCACAAAAAGTGCTGACTACTGGACTTGCGATACCCTCGTGGAAATAAACCTCCGTCAGTTTTCATTGAATCATCGAAATTTTTAAACGATCTGCGGACCGGAGATGATTTCCGGTATTCACTGTATCCGACGACCGTGCATGCTACGCTATAATGTCTAGATCTTTAGGAAGAACATGAAACATATTTGACATGGGAAAACAGAATTGGTAATATTCATGAATTTAAAGTGTCATTTTAGCAGACCGTCGAATTTTGAACCTAAATCAGAGGCAACTGTGACAAGATCTGACAAACTTCAGGGAAACTTTTGGAACGTAATTGTAAAACCTGGTCACAGATCGTACGATTTTTTTGTCGTGAAAGATCTACAAAACAAGTAATCTGGCACTGTCGTGCAAAATGTAAAAAAATAATACGAGTGGTCATATCACTTACGACATGTCCACGATATGTACACGACAGAGAAAAAAAAATGTAATTGACTGTCGTTGGTAAGTCGCAAGTCGGTCGTGCGACAGTCGTACGACAATCTTGAGTTGTTTGGGGCTATTTGTCAGGTTTTCATGTCCTGGGATACGTGTGTTACTGTCGTGTCACTGTCGTACGACTGTCGTGCCACTGTCTTGAAACATGCAAGGCTCCATCTGCATGAATCCAACGAAACCACAGGGCGATTTCCGCTCCATCTCTTGCATCAGTGAATACTACACTGGCCACAGATAAGGCGCCGTTCGATCCATTGCCTACCCCACCAACGTCGGACGTTTCACTGGTTCCTATACTGTACACGGGCTCGATTCAACGTTAACAGGACCATATTTAGCTCTTGTTGGACGGTCCGGCCAGGCGGCTATTCAGCAGGGCCACGCGTATTCGTTCTGGTGGAATAGCCATCCTCTTTTAACGGCAGACGGTATGCTTTTTTTCAAACATTCATCTCGCCGAATTTTAATCTATTCAATAAAACAAAATATGTTGCACGACGAACGTACCACTGTCGTACGACAGACAATCAATGTTGTGCAAGCATCGAACGAAATTTTATATTCGTGAGACAATCGTGCGACTGTATCATGAGTGTCTTGCGACAGTCGTGCAACAGTCGTACGATTTTTCTTTGTTAAAATGGTTTATGTTGGTACTCACGACAATGTGTTTATCGCACGACAGTCGCACGACTGTGATAAGACACTATCACGACAGCCACCAGACAGTGACACGACAAAAAAATCGTAGAGCATAACAGTTGCATGTCCTATTTTTGTCCCACACAACACGACAGTACCACGATGCCCAAAATATCGTGCGACTCGAACGATGATCACAAATGACCCACGATTTTACAAATGTTCATGTCGTGGCGCTGCACAGGTGTGTCTTGGGTTCGTTGTGATCAAGGCTTAAAGGAAACCAAAGTTTTATAATAACTGGTTCACATTCAAACAGTGCCTATACGTATTTTGTTTTATAATTGACGAATCGTCGCCCTGGAATGTATCAATCTCCGTTGACACTGTTGTTAAGAGTGATTTCTTTCCCTTCAGCATTTCTATCAAGTATGGCATGCCAAGTTTACATTTTAGGCAATCATTTCATATAAATACAGATTGCAAAAATAAATTATAGAATATAACATTAACAAACATTGTAATTAATATGACACAAGAAGACACCATGTGAGAATTTTAATTATTTAAATGTAACAAACAAAACTACGCTACACTTTTAAGATCTAAATTATGTATCTTGAGTATTTTTTTGGTAATGGTGTTGAATCTATTTATTGGACTTATGATTTGTTATTGTCCTCCGCCTCCCCGTTGCTCTTCTTCATCGAAAACGCGTGCTTCTTCGTATTTCTTGTTTGCATAATTTTTCTTTACATAAATTTCTGTTATAATATGCATGCATAAAGTATTAGCCACTGGATGGGCAGTAAAACAGCATTCAATCAATCATATCTTCTCTATATTAACAGTACTATAATGACTTTAAACATTTTCAAAAAAAATAAAAGATTCGTTTATTTTTTAATCAGATATTCACACTTCAAAGAAAAATATTGCATATTGCATATCAAAGGAATAAACCGCATCATAGTCAAAGATATCTTGCTTTTAATTTTGTACACTAGACGTGTGTTTCGTGCACAAAAGACTCATCAGTGACGGTCCAATAAAAAAAAATGTCAAAAGATCATAAAAGGCTCAAAATTCCGAAAAAAATTGTCTAATACTAGTATAGTTTTTCAAACAACTCAAAGTTTTGTTAAAAGTTTATTCATAAAATTTACCATTTCAACGATAATTCGTGTTTACACAAAGTTCCAACCTTTCGACATCGTGTTGCTGCAAACGTTTTTTGTGTCATTAATTGACCATATCTCAAATTATGATAAATCATGTCAAAACGGAATTTGTTTTATTCCGTGTTGCAACATCAATGTACTAGCTAACGGAAAGAAATAGTTTAATGACTACAAAAACATTAACGGTACCAATTTTCCTGCACCAGATGCGCATTTCGACAATATATGTCTCTTCGGTGATGCTCGTAGCCAAAATATTTGATATCCAAAGCTTATATAAAAGATGAAGAGCTATAATCCAAAAGGTCTAAAAAGCATACCCAAATCCGTAATTGGAATCAGAGCTTTGAAGGAGGGAGATACATTCCTTAATTTATCATAATTTTTAACATTTTGTAACAGCAAATTTTAATAACATAAAACAATCCGTATTTTTATGCCAGTACCGAAGTACTGGCTACTGGGTTGGTGATACCCTCGAAGACTAACAGTCCACCAGCAGAGGTATCGACCTACTGGTAGTAATAACATTAACGGTACCAATTTTCCCGCACTAGGAGTGGTTAATCTACACTACTTTGCATCATTTTCACATACGTTTGCATTAATTTAGTTTTACCGACCAAATATGAAAACAGATTAATGCATTTTCTTATACTTATGAATGAAGTTGTACCTACATGGATTGTTTGTAATTTATCATGGAAGGACGTTTAACCGCAAAACTGTATATAGGCTGTATACTTAACTTAATTTGAACATCTGTTAATTGTCACAGTCGTGATAATCATTTGTATTAAAAAAAATAGGAAAGCTGTTGTTGCTACTTTTATTAAATAACGGATACAGTCATGACAGTTCCCTGTGCATATCATTTAAGTACATTAGGGCGTACATTTTTAAAGATTCGAAGCGATAAAAGTTATATCAGGAAGAGGTCACGCACTTCAATGTATCTTACGTATTGAATAGTGAAATATATATTATTTAGCAATTTTAGTTGTAGTTATATGTATTTCTTAGCAAATTTCGAAGAATCTAAATATTTAAGTACACCAAAAATGTATGAAATCAAATTTTGTCTTTATGTCGTGACTTACATTTTTGATTAATATGGTAGTATAAGATATTGCTTCTTCAGCTAACCTGCTTTCAACATGTCCAAGTTTCTAGATATATTTTGACAAATTGTATGAAGGTGTATACTATCTGCATTGTCTGTCAAATAACGAATTATGTTAAAAGAGCAGTACAGGGACTAACATACATCTCACCAATTGGGATTTCAGACACCAAGATTTAAGAGGAAGCGTAAGTAAAGAATAAAACCGCTTCTATAGTTTTGAGAAATCCCGTTTAAGCGAATGATACTTTACTCGAAGATGATTATATAAAAAAAATATATACGATACATGCGTCCATAACGTTATGAATGTTAATAAAAAAAAAACAATTAAAGATAGTGTGTGACATAGTATAGTCTTGCAAAATGATTCATTGGGTACATTTGATGAAACAAAAGAATGATGCATTTAAGTTGTTGCTGTTATCACTTGTTTTCATTCTGAATTTATATTTTCTAAACTAAAACGTTATAAATTTTAACATGATATTTAAAAAAAAAATCTAAATGAAATACCTTGAAATTAAATAATAAAACTATATCTATACAGAATACGTACATATGTTGCAGTGACCTGCAGGGTATCGAATAGAAGATGAAGGTCCAGGTTTGCTCAGTGCTGATTTTGATGTTGTTTTTTTATGAAAGGTAAGAAACAAAGGATCATCTTCATTATTGCAATCATCTGTATTTTTTATGTGTAAAGATGGTATCTATTCTTTGTTTCTAAAGTAACACAATTATAGTAACATATAAATTGAAATCTTTTATTAATATGGATAAGATAGCAATACAGTTTCTCTAGTGACAGGCTATTTTCATTCTTAAATGTGTGATGTCTCTGTGAAAATGAAGATAGTTATATCTATTGGTTGTGCTTTAGTTCTATGAAGTATGTGCAATATCATCAATTGAGATATGAATCATCAACCGCATTCATTGATTGATTGATCAAACCATGGTAATCTAACTGATACATTTAATCAAATATCAATAGATATATGATAATGTGGTATGAGTCCCAAGGAGACAATTCTCAATTCTTATCACAATATGTAAAAGTAAACCATTATAGGTCACAGTGCATATTTCAAAACGGAACCGTGGTTCATACCGCAACGCAAGTTTTAAAGGGTCTAAACAATGACTAGTGTGTAACCATTCAAACCGAAAAACCAATGATATAATCTATAAATATATAAACGTAAAACACTTATGAATCAAATCAACAATCGACACCCACTGATATAATAGCTGTACATTCTAGTCTGGTATACGAGAACATGTGTTTGGTGCACTTTACTTTTATTAACTATTTCATTTATATAATTTATATGGGCTTATTTTTTGTAATTAATTGTCATACTAAAAAAAATAGCGAAATACATCGTACAGGCATATTCAAAAAGATGCAATTCTGTTTAAAAATAGTTTAATATATATAGGTGGTCGTGTGGTCTAGCGGGACGGCTGCAGTGCAGGCGATTTGGTGTCACGATATCACAGTAGCATGGGTTCGAATCCCGGCGAGGGAAGAACCAAAAATTTGCGAAAGCAAATTTACAGATCTAACATTGTTGGGTTGATGTTTACACGAGTTGTATATTAACATCTCCATGCCTTATATATCATGTACTGTAGTACGCCGCTAGATTAAAACTGACGTGGAAAGGTAACACATGCCCACCGAAAGCTCTTTTTTTGAGAGCCCAGGTGGTCGTGTGGTCTAGCGGGACGGCTGCAGTGCAGGCGATTTGGTGTCACGATATCACAGTAGCATGGGTTCGAATCCCGGCGAGGGAAGAACCAAAAATTTGCGAAAGCAAATTTACAGATCTAACATTGTTGGGTTGATGTTTAGACGAGTTGTATATACATTATGTACACAGCCATGTATCACCATCATTGATGGCGATCCGATGGATACATCTGTTGTAGGGTTGTCACTGACTCAGACGTACTTATGAATATAATTATTTTCTGTGACTGTATCTTACATTAATTTGTAGGATCCTTTACTATAGATAATTTAGCTGATCTGTAAACAATAAGAAAATGTACATTAGGGCAAAGATAGATAATATTGATAAAGAAAGATTTTAATTATTTATAATGGGAGCTTGTTTTAATTTGTTTCCCCCCACGGTTAAATGATAAAAACTTAGTTGCTTCACTGGGCAACGTAGGATTGATGTAACAGATTACTAATAAAATATGTTTAAAATTAAAAAAAAAAAACATAAAAAAATACTGTCCTACCCCTAACATGGTATAGGCGTTTTCTTATGTATAACATGATGAACTAAACAGCTAGCTTAAAGTCTCACTGGTTTGAAAATTGCAATAAATCCAGTATATTGTCAACGATATGTTATATTCACCCTGTACTATTGCTTTACCAAAATCACCAGATCTTATATAGGTGTGCGAATCACTTTTACCTTTAATTATATATCTTATAAATCAAATACAGACATACTAACAATAGTGATCATAATTACAAATACAAATTCACATTAAACCATACGTAAATATTTGTTTCTCTTCTTTAGGCTATAGCGAAAGTCGATGGTAAGAAAGATTACCGTACGAATTTTTAGGTGCAAACCAATGGGCACATGTCATGAATACGCACGAACGGACAACGAACGAAATTGTATTGTCGATAGAACAAAATAAACAGTCATATCACATAAGCAACACGACGGGTGCCGCATGTGGAGCAGGATCTGCTTACCCTTCCGGAGCACCTGAGATCACCCCTAGTTTTTTGGTGGGGTTCGTGTTCTTTATTCTTTAGTTTTCTATGTTGTGTCGTGTGTGCTGTTGTTTTTTTGTCTTTTTCATTTTTAGCCATGGCGTTGTCAGTTTGTTTTAGATTAATGAGTTTGACTGTCCCTTTGGTATCTTTCGTCCCTCTTTTACACGATTAAGTATAACATTCAATGCTAGAAAAAAACTATGTCTATTTTTTTTATTTTGCATTTGAATGTTAAAGACATGTTAAAATTAAAATAAAACAAAAAACGCAAAGGACATTATGCATCCATTTGTTTTTGTTCCGAAACATCGTAGTTATCTTGAAGACAAACGCGTTGGGTTATTGTTATAGTCTACACAAATATTGAACAGTCTTACACATATGACTTGTATGAAAGATATAATGAAAAATTAAAATGAATGTAAATAAGTTAAAATCAATGGTGTTCTCAGAAAAAACACATTGATCAATGAAAAATAGGAAATAAAAGGATAATTGCATTACTAAAATGATCTATGAAATCAAATAAATGTAATGTACAATGGTATTTGAATCCAAATGTGATATCTAACACAATTCTTTAACAATAATTCTAATAACAAGTCTATTGTTATGATATTGTAATTATTATGTTTATTTATGTTGGCCTAATTTGTGTTGTATGGCCTGATAGTTGTTTACCAAATAATCTTATAACTGTGCAGTTTAGGAATCACTGGAACAATCACAGAATGATTGGAACTTTCTAGAATGATCCTTATAAAAGATGCGTAATTTAAACTTCTACGTTATTCCAGAAACTTCCGTTGTAACTTTCCAGGATTTTCCACAATGTTCCATTATAGAGTGTTCCAGAATTTTCCATGACAACACTATATATACAGACACTAAAGTTAAACTCGCATAATTAAACTTGGACATAGACATTGATAGACATTAGTATTCACAGCATTTGGATTGACACTTTTATTCTACAAACAACATCATACTGGATTGTGACATTAGTAGTGAACGTAATATTCAAATTGGATTCCGAAAGATTTCCGGATACAGATAAAGATAACAGATTGGACTCATATTTTGACAGTTAAGTTAACAGTAATATTTGTGTAATACCTTTTGTAAACTTTTGTATATTAAATATTGTTAAATTTTACTATTGATTTGTGTCTTTTGTTGGCTACAATTTAAAGGCGATTTCTGGCCGTAACAGAAATTGGGGGCTCGTCCGGGATCTTAAAAATATTTTATTCAAAATTTATTCAGTATTTTAATTATAACTAGCCAACAAAATTCTACAAAATGGCATTTGATGCCGGTAAATTTTTGAAAACGCCAGACCTGGAGGGGTTTGATAATTTAAAGAAAGAGGAATTAGTGTTGCTTGCTAAACATCTGAAATTAGATTTTAAAGTATCTATGAGAAAACAAATTATAAAAAATTTGGTTATAGACAAATTAGTTGACGCAGAAATTTTAGGTGAAGAGGCTCTTGAACTTAAGGTCGAAAATGTTGACTCTTTTAAATTAAAACAGCTTGAATTAGAACATGAACTCAAATTAAAAGAACTGGAGATAAGAAAAGAAGATGAACTTAAATTAAAAGAAGATGAACTTAAATTAAAACAAGATGAATTAAAGTTAAAACAGGCAGAACTTGAAATGAGGGAAAGACTAGAGATGGAGAAACTAAAACTTGAAATGGTCAAAGAAGAAAGCAACACTAAAGTCCAGTCAAAATCAGAATATTTTGATGCAGCAAAAAATATACGTTTGGTTCCCAGATTTTGTGAAAAAACAGTCGATAAATATTTTCCACAGTTTGAGAAAATTGCTCATAATTTGAATTGGCCAAAGCCATATTGGACTACAATGCTACAAAGTGTTTTGGAGGGCAAGGCCGCTGAAATATACTCCGCACTTCCATCAGAAAAAAGTTCTGATTATGACACGGTGAAACAGGAAGTTTTGAAAGCTTATGAGCTAGTACCAGAAGCATATAGACAGAAATTTAGATCTTATAAAAAGTTTGATTCACAAACATATGTGGAATTTGCTCGGGAAAAAGAAGATCTATTTGACAAATGGCTTACGTCAAAGAAAACAGATAACAATTTTGATAACCTAAGACAATTGATATTATTAGAAGAGTTCAAACTATGTGTTCATTTAGACTTAAAAACACATTTAGACGACAAAACTGTTGAGTCAATACATGATGCAGCTGTCATTTCAGATAATTATACTCTTTCACATAAAAGAAGTTTCAAGGGTCAAAATGTCAATACTTCCAGTGGAAATTACAAAAATCAAAGCAATGAGCGTACTGATAGTAAGCCTGTTGCACAGAATAAGAGTCAGTCCAGTTATAATATGTCTAGTCCAAAATTTGATACTTTTGAGAAGAAGTCACTGACTTGTGCTTATTGTAAGAAGATTGGTCACCTGATGGCTGATTGTTTTAGACTCCAGAAGAAGAATGAACGAGATAATAAGCCGAAGACCAGTGCTTGTACGACACCTTATAATACCAGTACATTGGAATGCCCTGCGCGTCAGGCTTTTAAGTCCAGTTTTTGTGATTACATGGAGGAATACAAACCCTTTATGTCTGATGGGTTTGTTTCTATTGTTGATGATACCACTCTTCAGCCTATTAAGATTTTACGGGACACTGGAGCTTCTCAGACTTTATTGTTAGAAGGTGTGTTGCCTTTGTCCGAGAATACTTCTGTTGGTGCCTCCGTTTTGTTACAAGGTGTAGAGTTAGGTTGTATAGATGTTCCTCTCCATCGTATTTATCTGAAGTCAGATTTGATAACTGGACCAGTTGTTGTAGGTGTTCGTCCTAATCTCCCTGTTGAGGGTGTTACATTATTGCTAGGAAATGATCTAGCTAGGAACAAAGTGGTTGCTGAACCAATTGTTACCAGTGAACCGGTGGTGGATGTTAAATCACCTGAAGATGATGCTGAATTATATCCAGCTTGTGTTGTTACTAGGGCGATGGCTAGAAAACAACAAGATGAGAATTTGCAAACAGACCACTTTGATTACATGGACCTTTCTGACACTTTCCTAGCAGACATTGAAGGTCCTGGTGGCTCAGAAATGGCCATAATAAGACCACCTAATGTCAACAAGAGTGTAATTATGCCATGGCCAGACGTAAACAGCCATTCATTAAACAGAAAGAACTTTTTGGAAGAACAAAATAAAGATTCCGAGGTTCTTCAGCTCTGCAAGAGGGCTCAACCACAGGAGGAAGCAGACAAAGTGGCTGAATGCTATTTCCATCAGGACGGCATTTTAATGAGGAAGTGGAGGCCTCCTGATGCTACCCCAGAGGAGGAATGGAGAGTGGTGTACCAAGTGGTGGTGCCTAAAGTTTATAGGCAAGAAATTATTGGTCTTGCCCATGACACCCCCTTGGCTGGACACTTAGGTATAAGGAAGACTTGCCTTAAGATCTTGCAGCATTTCTACTGGCCCAGACTTCGAAATGATGTCGCAGAATACTGCAAATCATGCCATATATGCCAGGTTGTTGGTAAGCCTAACCAGAAAATACCACCAGCACCACTTCTGCCTATTCCAGCCTTTGACGAACCTTTCAGCAGAATTCTAATTGACTGCGTTGGACCTTTACCAAAGACCAAAACTGGAAATGCATATTTATTGACAATCATGTGTACATCTACCCGCTTTCCTGAAGCTATTCCGCTCAGAAATATCAAGACACCTACTATCGTCAAAGCTTTGATCAAATTTTTCACCTTAGTAGGACTTCCTAAGTCTATACAGTCCGACCAGGGATCAAATTTCATGTCAGGTTTATTTCAGCAAGTCGTATACCAGTTAGGGATTGCTCAGTACAGATCAAGTGCTTATCATCAAGAATCTCAAGGTGCCTTAGAACGTTTTCATCAAACATTGAAGAACATGATTAGAACTTTTTGTCTTCAATTTGACAGAGACTGGGATGATGGAGTTCACTTTCTACTTTTTGCAGTTCGAGAGGCTGTTCAAGAATCCCTTGGATTTAGTCCATTTGAGTTGGTATTTGGTCATACTGTAAGGGGACCGTTAAAATTGATTAAGGAAAAGTGGCTTGCTGAACATACTGACTTGAATCTTTTAGACTATGTATCTAGATTTAAAGAAAAATTGTATACTGCTTGTCAAATTGCTCAGAAAAACTTAAAAAATGTACAGAACAAGATGAAAATATGGTATGATAAAGCTGCCAGGGACAGAGTTTTTGAGCCTGGTGATAAGGTACTTGTATTTCTACCTGTCCCTGGACATCCTTTACAGGCTAAATATTGTGGTCCTTATACAATAGAGAATAAAATTAATGATTTGAATTATATTGTAAAAACTCCAGGTCGGCGCAAACAAAATAGAGTGTGTCATATTAATATGTTAAAACCATATTTTGAGCGTACTAATGTACTATGTGATAGTAAACCAGTTGCCACTTTAGGCATGGTTAACTTTGAGAACAATCATGACAAACCAGATGTAATTGAACCAACTTTTAGTTGTAAAACTATGGAAGAGACAGTTAGATTGAAAAATTCAGAAATTTTGTCAAATTTAGATTCAAAACTTGCACATCTGTCTTTTGATCGTAGAGAAGAAATAAAAACTTTGGTATTTTCTTTTTAAAATCTTTTTCCAGATGTGCCAAACAAAACCACTGCTGTTTGTCATGATGTTGATGTAGGAGATGCTTCTCCCATTAAGCAACATCCTTACCGGCTCAATCCACTCAAACTTGAAGTTATGAGAAAAGAAATTAAATATATGCTTGACAATGATATTATTGAGCCGAGTAACAGTGAATGGAGCTCTCCTTGTCTCCTTGTGCCAAAACCAGATAAAACCTTTCGTTTCGTGACTGATTTCAGAAAAGTAAATTCAGTCTCAAAATCTGATTCCTATCCTATTCCAAGGATAGACGATTGTATTGACAACATTGGTCAAGCAAAATTTGTGAGCAAATTTGATTTGTTGAAAGGTTATTGGCAAGTTCCATTGACACAGAGAGCTCGTGAAATATCAGCTTTTGTTACACCAGATGGCTTATTTCAATATACTGTAATGCCATTTGGCATGAAAAGTGCTCCAGCTACATTTCAAAGAATGATCAATAATGTTATAAAAGATTTAGACTGTTGTTATGCTTATATTGATGATCTTATTGTATGTAGTGATAGCTGGGAACAGCATTTAACACATTTGTATGATACTTTTGATAGATTGTCATATTCAAATTTGACTGTTAATCTTGGTAAAAGTGAATTTTGTCAGGCCACTGTTGATTATTTAGGGCATACAGTTGGCCAAGGTCAAGTAAAACCTATTATGGCTAAAGTGGAAGCTATTTCCAAATTTCCTCCTCCTACAAATAGAAAACAACTTATGAGATATTTAGGCATGATAGGATTTTACAGGAAATTCTGTTCAAATTTTGCTACTGTTGTTCAACCATTGACTCATCTTTTACGAAAAGATTCTAAATTTATCTGGAGTGAAAATTGTCAAAAAGCTTTTGAAAATAGCAAATCACTTTTAATTAATAGTCCAGTTCTGATTACTCCAGACTTTGAAAAACAATTTAAACTTGCCGTTGATGCAAGCGATGTAGGAATAGGAGCTGTTTTATATCAAGAGACAGATGATAATGTTGAAAAACCTATATCATATTTTTCTAAGAAATTAGATAAACATCAGAAAAATTATTCAACTATTGAAAAAGAGTGTTTTGCAATGTTGTCAGCACTTCAACATTTTGATGTATATTTGAATCCCACTGTATATCCTATTCTTGTTTATACTGATCATAATCCTCTCACCTTCATGCATAAAATGAGAAACAAGAATCAGAGGTTGACTAGGTGGAGTTTATTGTTACAGGAATATGATGTAATTGTAAAACATATTAAGGGTAAAGATAATGTAATAGCTGATGCTTTATCTAGAGCTTATTAAATCACTTTGTATATATTATGTATTTTTGTTCATATTATTCATGATAAGTTTTTGTTACACTAAAACTTCTTTTAAGGGGGGAGGTGTTATGATATTGTAATTATTATGTTTATTTATGTTGGCCTAATTTGTGTTGTATGGCCTGATAGTTGTTTACCAAATAATCTTATAACTGTGCAGTTTAGGAATCACTGGAACAATCACAGAATGATTGGAACTTTCTAGAATGATCCTTATAAAAGATGCGTAATTTAAACTTCTACGTTATTCCAGAAACTTCCGTTGTAACTTTCCAGGATTTTCCACAATGTTCCATTATAGAGTGTTCCAGAATTTTCCATGACAACACTATATATACAGACACTAAAGTTAAACTCGCATAATTAAACTTGGACATAGACATTGATAGACATTAGTATTCACAGCATTTGGATTGACACTTTTATTCTACAAACAACATCATACTGGATTGTGACATTAGTAGTGAACGTAATATTCAAATTGGATTCCGAAAGATTTCCGGATACAGATAAAGATAACAGATTGGACTCATATTTTGACAGTTAAGTTAACAGTAATATTTGTGTAATACCTTTTGTAAACTTTTGTATATTAAATATTGTTAAATTTTACTATTGATTTGTGTCTTTTGTTGGCTACAATTTAAAGGCGATTTCTGGCCGTAACACTATCATTTAGATTAAAACTTGGTAACATATGGTTTTTAATCTGAATTTTACGATATAATAGTACTTGTAGTTGTAATTTTGTTATTTTCGAAATGACAGCAGAATAAACATGATAAATGTTATGGATTTCAGCAGAAACGCTGAATGAACAATTGTTGCTATAGATGTAAGCAAAAGTAACAGATTCGTATACTTTACAGATATATTATAATGCAAATTTTTTAAACAGTTGATAAGCTGTATATATATAATATTGAGGTCGGACTCTAAGCTGGCCAGTTCATGCTTTTTAGACCCGTTTTCCCACGAAAATCTTGAACAGATCGGACTCGATGGACGGGGGCATTATCATCTTGAGAAACGTAGTTATCATCTGGAAAATGACTAACAATAACTGGCCACAAGTCATTGTCAATACTGTCAATGTATTTTAAGGCATTTATATTTCCATCAACAACAGTAAAAGTTCCGACATGATGGTAAGTGATGCATCCCAAGATCATTAATCTATAATTGCGCTGAGATGGAGGGCAAATACAATCCGTCAGCAACTCTTCTCCAACCTTTCTCCAGACACTGACACGAGAATCTTGCTCAATGACTACCTTGCACTCATTATTGAAAAATTACTTTACTCCAGTGTGCATTAACAGTTTTATGCATATTTCCCCTGCAATATGCCACTCGGTTTTTTCTTGTTGACCTCACGGATACGATTTTTTTCTTTACTGACCGCTTTTTGAACCCATCAGAATGTAATTTACGTTCAACAGTTCGTTTAGAGAAAGGTCGATCAATGCTTTCATTAAAATATTAGTAATTTCAGATAAAGATTTACGGTGAGTTTTTTTTTACACAACAGGAAAGTTTTCTTATGTCCCGTTCATGAATGGACTTTGGTCTGCCGAATGTTTTTTATATCACCCCGGTGTTTATACCTCTTCATTCAGTTTCAGTTTAATACTTGTCAATATGACTATGACCGCCATTGTTGTTTTACGAATACCTATGGCGGAGTACTGTATATTCATCGTGTAGTAATGTCAGTCATAAACAAAGTAATTGCATTCTTCTATGAAAAAAAACCTCTCTAAGACAAAAATCTAGTCTGATTAGAATGAAAGTGCACATACACATGTTCTGCTTATGAAATAGTAGGTCATCAGACCTGTGTTGCACAACAATTAGGGCGAGAAAGTAAAACAAAAAACCAACCCGAAAACACTTTGACATCTTGATCATGACGTTTGATACTCTAAGGTGTGTTTCATAACTAAAGATACACTCGCTACAAATGCATTTTTGCAGAAATATGGGTTAAAAGAAACTAACTTATGTAGTTTCTGTAATGAAACTAAAGAAACTATAAGTCACATTTTCTGTGAATGTACCCTAGTTAGAAATTTGTGGTTAGAGATTACAGCACTTTTTCTAGTTGAAAGTAATTTAACTTTAATATTTAATGTGGAAAATACTGTTCTTGGGTCAGAGTCTTGGGATGTTTTCCTAAACTTATTCACTATTCTGGTTAAATGTTACATTTAAACATGTCGCTTTAATAATTCATTACCGACTCTTACAGGTGTCATAGCTATGATTAAAAATTCTTACCGAATAGAAAAAATATCTACATCCTTTTACAGATCCCCTTAAGCAAGAGAGAAATTTGATAGTAAATGGGACTTAATTAAAAAGTTAATTCACATGTGAGGAGAGATCTTTCTATTTTGTACTTACTTAAGGCTTTATGATAATTCATGTAGAATTATTAATATGTTGATGCGCATCACAACTGGGTAGTGATTTGTGTGCATCTTAAGAATACTATCTATGTTTATCGATATTGTTATATATACATTGATTTACTTGTACTTGTTTTTGTTTGATTGTATTTGAATTAGGTTGAAATTTATTATGTGATTCTGTCCAACATGTCATGTCTGACCCTTATCATGCTTATCTGTAATGATCTCTGGTGGCCTCTCCTGGTACCTCTCATGTTCAAAATCATTGTATAGGCAGTGATGCATGTGGCTAGAGGAGAAGGCTTATGCCATCATTAACCTTATCAGCATATTCAGGTATTCTAATCCAGAGTGATAAATGATGTGTATGATCGAGTAGAAAATTTATAACAATTAGCATATCTAACTTTTTAATTTTAGACTGTTATTGAAAAAACCTAATATCAATACATGTATTATGAATTATCTATATATTTATGTATCACAATGCTTGGTGTATTTTCAGATGAAATAAAAATAAATTAAAAAAAAACTAAAGATACACACATTTTGCGAAAATCGAATACAAAAAAAAAAAGATACAATTAATATATACTCCAAATACAATTGAAGACCATGCATTGACCTGTAATGGTTTACTTGTAAAAATTGTGACTTGGATATATAGTTGGTCTCATTAGTACTTATACCGCATCTTCCTATATCTGTATATGATAAAAGTAATGTTTTGTATGGTACAAGAATTCGTAGCAAAACTCATTGACAACGTACAAAGTGAAACTCTATGAATGTATAGAGATCATTATGAGTGTTGTTCTTTTCTTTATTTCTGATACAAATAAAACAAAATGGAGAAAAGGAAACTAATTGCATGTCAAAGGACATTCTAAAATAACTTTCATAAGTGTTTCTGTCAATAACAATTGATACTTTTATTATTAGTCTTCTGAATACAAATCATATGCAATAAGACAAAAAAAAAAAAAAAAAATGCATGCTGCGTAACATTGTTTTTAAAAATTACATACAGCTACATCATAACATATGCATAGTAACGGATTGAGAATATCTTCTGGTTTCATACTAGTTTAACGGTGCATGAATTCACATATATATGGAAGCGGAATGTGACACAAAAAATCACCCCATTGGAAAGCAAAGACGTTCCACATCACCATGCATAACTCAGTCGTCGGATCATTAGGTTGTCCTGGTCTCATGTCACTAAATGGCATTAGTTGGGTGGGTTGACTAACCCATTCAAGGTCATTATCTTTATTGAAATTATAACCTCAAATCCAGTATCCATCTACTAGAAGAAATATGAATTATCGTATAATTTTGTTTATGATATAGTCCCTTTGCTCTATCTACTATTGACGAGTCTTTGTTGCGTAGTTTGGAATAGTCAATGAAAAACAGCATAATCAAAATAGGGCATATAAACGTTATCGACACGCAACTTTTTTTAGTAGAAAGTAAAAGTTTAAATTAAAACTTGTCTTACACATTTATCTTTATTCTCATAAAGCCAAGGTATGAAACCAGTACAGAGATAACAATAGAAATAACTATTTACAATATATACACATATACAAAACAAGGAGAGAGGTTACAAAATTAACTAGCAATGAGAATAAACAAAATTATTAATATTTTTTATAAATAAACAAAGCTTCATCAGGACTGGATTTCGTGTACTCCACATACATTCAGAGAAGTTAACATGTCTAGTTTTAAGCTGTTATGCTAATGCTACTGTTTAAATAGCAGCATAGTTGTTTTTTTTTGCTGTTTATTTTTGTTGTGTTTTCTTTTGTCATTCTGAGGAATTTGCAATTTACGAATTTTGATGTTGATAGTATACATTGCATGCTGAAAAGTATCTGTTACATTGGTTCACTTCTTTATATTGAAATAAACTAATTACTTAAACAGCTTTACATACATGTACGTAAGTATTCGGAAAGTCATGTATTCACATTATCATACCAAATCTGTGTTCCAAAGACATATTGGTTGACAAGTTTAAAATATGACACCATCAGAGGTATTCATGTATGATCTATATTTCAATTCAATAGGCAAACAGGAATACTGATTAATTGTTTTCTTATCATTATAAAAAACAAACACTTGCATTCTTCCTTACGTTTTTATTTCGGAGGGGGGAGTTATAATGGGACTTGACGTAAACAATATTCCATTTTGGGCATTGACCTATATTTATAGACTACATTTTCCCTTAGTTCCTGATTTCATGATTGGAAATTTAACTAAATCTTTTGTTTACAATTCGAAAAATGTTAATTGTAGTCATTATCATATATCGGTATTATTGAACTTCGACATCTTAGCATCCGACCAACTCACAATTTGACATACGGTTAACACGATGTCTTTATGTATTGAGATTGAAACTTAGTTGACATCTAGAATGTTCATATTTATATAATAGTGCCAGTGTTTTATTGACCTTTACCTCATTTACATTTTATACCTCACTTAACTGAATGTTTTTAGTAAAAACCATAAAAGATGCATCACTTGTTATTTTAAACACCAGACAAGTATTTCGCGGTCAAAAGTTAAAGGCCAAATAAAGAATAACATTTAAAATCAAAGTAGACCCAATATTCATATGCTAGTAATTCACATCCAGTATTTCTGGTCTTTAATTCGTCTTTAATGAACTGATTCTCCGCAAATGTTTCCAGTTCCGCTAGTTTCCTCTCTTAAGCTTTCATATTTCTCCTAAAAAATGAAGGAACATAACAAATGTTAGAAATCGAATAATTTCAAATGATCGAGACTGATAGCGTCATCAGATATATAGTTTATTGCTTTACGCGAATCAAATGTCGTTCGAAATCACTTTCGGTATTTCAAAATCGAGAATACGACTATCAGTGAATGTTTAGACCTATCGAATATGCTGGTATCAATACATTTCCTAACTTATTTGGTATAAAGAGCTTAAAGCTCCTACTAAAACTTTGTAAAACGTCACAAGTGTCTGAGCAGAAAGTTGATGAACGAGGGGTATGTCAAATAATGTCTCGTCCTGTTTCTAAAAAAAGTCCATCGGAAGGTATCAAGAACCTGTTGATAAATATTCCGTTTCAAATTCACAAAAAAATACACGATGGTTCTGAAGTATAGATTCTTGGTACTGACTTATTTTATTATCTTAATACAGTATTATGGTATTATTGTAATTGTCTTTATAAATACTACTTTTACTTTTTAGTCTATCTTTGGTGATATACAATTATACTGAGTCGATTCCGTTGCTTTAGTATTTAAAAGACAAAAACAATAAGGTTGGTCACCGATATGGAGTTTAAGGTAAATAAGGTGTCTAAATTAAAGTCCATAGAACATGTAGAATGTTTTAATAATTTGTCAAAATGTAGTTTATATCATGCTTTTTTCCGAAAGAGATTTTAAAAAGAATGAGTCACAGGGCTTATTTTCACACTGCACATGCAAAATGATCAGATTTTGTATATATATTGCATGGAAAACCCATTTCTTTCAGCCTTAAAAAATAAAACTACACTAGAATCTTAAGATAAGAAAAAAAAAGTGTCACGGGACTCTTGCTACATAATAAAATAGGTAAACTCCTAAAACATTCTATTGTAAAAGTCTGGATTATATGTCCTAACATTTTGAGTTGTCTCCCCTTGTGTTGCAAAAAACAATAAATCAAACAAAAGTAATCTGTTTATCGTCAAATACAACCATACATATGATTTAACATGTTGTTTTCTATGTCAAAATGAAACTTCTACTCATTTCTTACCTACTACTCTAATAATTTGCACATTTTAGTCAAGATTTAGATCGATTTCTTTCTAGTTATTCAAAATTCAAGATTGAGGACACAACCCTAATTACCTTAACATACATAGATTTTCCGTTGATATCTTTAGAATTAAGAAAAGGTATTCAAATACTAAAGTTTCAACTTCCATAGACACAACTTATCTTATCTTAATTCGATTATCATGTTCTTTTGTAAGGGTTAACATAAAGGCAACAGTAGTATACCGCTGTTCAAAACTCATAAATCTATGGACAAAAAACAAAATCGGGGTAACAAACTAAAACTGAGGGAAACGCATTAAATATTAGAGGAGAACAACGACACAACATTAAAATGTAACACACACAGCAACGGACTAAGCATTAGACAAAATCCAATGAGAATAACCAATATAACATCAAAACCAAATACATGAATATGGGATAGAAAAGTACCGTGACACGTCTTATAGTAATGTGAATTCACACTCAAATATAGGAGAAAACAAACGACACAACGTCGAATAGTTTCTCTAGTGTTTTAGTCTTTTTATTAGATTTCTTTGTTTTGTGTGTTTATAGTTAAAATAAATACAAAAAAGCAGTTAAAAAGTGCAAATGCAGAATGTTTGATTTTTGGTTATCTATTGATAGTAAGTCTTATGGATAAAATTGTGCCTTTGAGAACAGTACTTCGAAATATCTTAAAGACAATCAACATAGAATATCCAGTTGTATTTCGAACATTTATTCAGCAAATTTCATAATAAAAGAGGGACAAAAGATAACAGAGGGACAGTCAAACTCATAATCGACAATAAACTGACAACACCCTGGCTAAAAATGAAAAGGACAAACAGACAAACAATACATAACACAACCTAGCAAACTAAAGAATAAACAACACGAACCCCATCAAACATTAGGAGTGATCTCAGGTGCCCCGGAAGGGTAAGCAGATTCTGCTCTACATGTGGCACCCGTCGTGTTGCTTATGAGATAACAAATCCGGTAAATAGTCTAATTCGGTAGGTCACATTTATGACATGTCAATATTAGAATTTATAAAATGTGAAACTTATAGATCACATCAATATTCTAAATGTCATTTACCTAAATAGTACTCTAATATGACGTGATTTTTTCGCTTTGTTAACAACACTGTGATAAAATTCTCAATATATCTATCCTTATCGCAGACTCAGAGATATACATAATAATGGCTGTTACAATATACTTTTCATGTAATTTACATGTACTGGAACCTATTTGCAGACCCTTAGAAGATTTTAAGATTTAAAAAGTGCAATTACAAAAAGACAAATAACTGTTCATTTTATTCGGATGCATAATAAAAAGCAGTAATGCACAAGAGCTCGGAAAAATCAACAAAATACAAATGAAATAAAATTCCGCGAAAGTCTATTATTTTTTTGGGCGCATTTAAGTCCGATTTCAAAACATGACGTCAAACAAATGAAATCGCTAAAGTTGAAAGTTTTCTGTTACGTGAACCATCGAAATTCGTCTGATATTGTAATAAAACTGATTTTTGAGGTAGGTTTTGTTTTATTTTCTATTCTATTGCATTATTTGCATATTTACTAATTTCAGCAAGTCAAAATGGCGGCTCCTTAGTTACGAAATTTCAACTTTGGATTTGACGGAAGCTTACGAGAAAATCATTTAAATTAAAAATGAAAAATGTTGGGTTTGAGAATTAGAACAATTAAATCGTGTATTCCAGTGGTTATTCACAAAAAAAAAAAACAACATACAAGCTACCGATTTAATAAGATATTTGAGCTTAATCTAACAGGGAGTAAAAAAGATCAGCCACACACACACCCTTGCTTCAGTATTTTAATGTCATATTAGAATCGAAATAATTCATGGAAGCCATAGACTGATGGAAATTTACACATGGCCTGGACCGTGTGTAAATTTCCAACAATCTATGGCTTCCATGAATTATTTCTTCATTAACAATGAATATATGTGGTATGAATTCCAGTGAAACAAAAATCATCCAAAGTTTGGGGATAAAAGCCTCTCAATTATTTATGTGTTTTCAGTTCTACTACAAAGTTTGACTAGACTAGATACTGGTATCTGATAACAATTTGCCATAAATACTATTTAGATGCAAAGTAAATGTCTGTAAGGTAAGAAAATGTTGTTTGATTACCAATGGCTAACTAATGAACGTACTAGTTTTTTTTAATGCAAACAGCAATCTAAAATAAACAATATTTAAGAGTGCCTATGAACAAATATGTATACAATAGTAATAATTAATCATTAATATATGTTAAAACGTATATAGGATTTTATTTTACAAACATGTGCATGTGATCTAGTCTTGTATATAAACTGTAAATAAATGAATCTTAGGGTAACAAAAGAATTCAACTTAATTTGAACTTTACGATTTCATTTGATCAATTGTTTTATTTCGATCGTTTCAATTTTATTCGTAGATAAAATTTTAACTGTATCAAGTGTGATACGATATATTCACCCAGTAGAGAATGTTCGATTTTTAATTTTTAAACCCGAGGCTCGTCGAACGTTTTAGGTATTGAAAATTTGTCAAGAGGCGCTATATATTGTATTGTATGACATTCGATTGTGGAATCTGATGTTTATTAAATACTGTTTTAGACGATACTTGTACATATGCAAACATACAAAATGTATTAATTCTTCGTTTTAATGTCTCGTAGATATAGGTGTTTTTTCTCTGTTACTTATTGAAGTTCAAGTTGCACATCATTAATTTTTACGAATAATATCATTCTGTATTTAACGTAGCAGTACCCAAATTGTACCTATTTCCTAGAGACTTATTTTTTATGATTTGATACTATGCATATTTCTCACCAGAGGTAAAAAAATTTAGATATGCACAATACTTTCACGTAGTGTTGTCAACGATTAACCGGTAAACCGGTTAACCGGTCGAACGACCGAATATCGAATACCAAACTCTCTAACCGGTTAACCGAACTTTTTTAATATTGGTAGATTTGATATCATTTTTTTATGAAATCATTAAAAAGTTAGGTTTTATTTACAAATGAATTTGTCGTCGTGGTAACTTATTAGACAGATCAATTGTCCAGTATATTGATTGCTATTGTTAATCCTAAAAACATAAAATTAATTAGAACTTGTCTCTCACCTTGGGCAGGATCTTAAAAAAAAACATAATTAGTATACATGTTTTTTAACAGTAACTTTAAATCAGTAATGCGATTAAATTTTACAATTTACTTCATTAGTTCGTTTTTTATCTAATTTTGAGTAGACCTATATCTAAATGAGCAACCTCCGTCGTGCAAGTCTTAGTCTTACTTTAAACAAAATGCTAACTAAAAAATTGTGAAATGCAAACCAATGTGAATGTACTCAATGTATACGTGATAGTACGAGTAACATGCTTAAAGAAACAATCAAATAAAGCAAAGAAAAGGTCGTACGGTGACCTATATTTGTTAATTTCTGTGTCATTTTGGTCTCTTGTGAAGAATTGTCTCATTGTCAATCATACAACATCTTCTTTTTTATAATTAATCATTTCAAATTGAAACACTCCACACTATTTTCGGAGACAACAAGAGAAAAGGAAAGAATAATCGGTTTCAGACATATTCATTTCTACGAGATCAAGAATTTTTTTTTAATTTTTTCAATCTGAAGTTGGTACAGACGCTATAATAGTTGATACGGTGTTTTTGATTATTAAAAGTCAAACTTCGCCAGGAATCCTCAAAAACAAGCCTTATAATGCCAAAGGACGATATTCAATTCTATTAAAAAAAGCGTAAGTTTATGACTTGGATGAAAGGTTATCAAATTGACACTCATACCACATTTTAAATCTATGTGCAGGGTACTAATGATAAGGCTTTCAACCCTAATTAAAACTATACCGGTTAACCAGTTAATCGGTCGAACGATTATCCGAGTAACCGGTTAGGCAAAAGTGTACCATTTGACAACACTACTTTCACAGTATTTATCTAAGGAGGAAGTGTTTACTTGAAAAGCAAAATGTACTGAAACGTCGCCATTCGACGTCATTTTTTTAAAATGATCAAATACAATATGTTACAAGTATCCATTTTTTTAAATGAAGAGTAAGCATGGACTAATATCCAATTGTTCAAAATATTTGAAGAAATTAAACAAAAGCTCTGTTATTAGACATTTGACGATGCAAATTTAAGCATGGATGCAATTTGGGTACTCCTCATTTCAGAAACTTTGATGGTTTTGAAGTCAGTTTAGACCACTTTTTATATGATTCCATATGGATTAATAATCAAGTTGGTGTACCTATATAATAAAGAAGGATATGACTACAAAATAAACACACAATGGAATTTTTTGTCTTTATCATAAGAAAACGTAGGTAAAAAAAAATGTCAAAATAGGTGCAATTTGGGTACCGTCACGTTATGCATTTTCTTGGGTTCTGAAATCACGTGTTTTGATGACATGATAATTTACTTATTGTGTGTTTTGATTCACAGTATTTGGAAACATTGAAATACATTTGATATATTACAAATTAATAAATATCCTAATCAACTAAATCAGTAATCAAAGGGTGGAATTCTTCATTTTGATAAATGCTTTAGTTGATTAGGGTACTAGTATTTATGAAGCTAAAATATTTCAGCTAATTTGATACATTTACATGTCCGAATAAAGTGTAGTGTTAAATTAGGGTGGTTGCTTACAGGTGCATACATTACGAAATAAACAAATGTCACTATTATTACATCTCAGGCCAAATGTGTATATCCAACCAGTGATAATGTGACCTATATATTTACTCTAAACGTAAAACCTAATTGTTATCGAACCAATTTTAGAAAAAAAACCCTTAAAATGGAACAGTGATTTGTTTCTGAAGTTTCATCACACATGAATTATTTCGATTCTAATAAGAAAAATAAGTTCATTCAAATACTGAAGCGAGGATAGGTATACCGTATGTGTAGCTGTTCTTTTTTACTCCTGGTTCGATAAAGCTAAAAAAAAATATTGTCATAAATCTTTAGAATGTATTGATTATTTCGTAGTTCGTTAATAACCGCTAGAAAAAAATATGTTTAATTCTCAAACCCAATATTTGCGATTTTTAATTTACATGTTTTCTCGTAATCTACCGTCAAAACCAAAATTGACATTTCGTAACGATGGAGCTGCCATGTTGACTCGCTGAAATCAGTTAATATGCGAATAATGCAATAGAATAGAAAATAAAACAAAACCTACCTCATAATTCCATTTTAATACAATATTATACGAACTTCGATGGTTACAAACAAATTTATATTGTTTTTATACTGCAACTTAAATTAGTATATTGATAGCTTTTAAAATCGTAACATAAATATCAAGATAATTTTCATCCCTTATTGAACCCCTGATTTTGGAGAAAGTGTTCCATGATGAAATTGACAATACACAAAATATAGCTCTGTTACTATATTTAGGAAATAAACACATATTAATTCTGTTTATTATACACCGGAATAAGAATAAAAGTTCTTTTGTCTTTTGCTTTATTACCATTTCTAATACAATAAAATCGGCAATGCGTTTGCAAATAGGTACAAATACGTGTGGATTTACGTGGTAGGTATATTGTAACATCCATTATTATGTATATTTCTGAGTCTGTGCTTAGTATAGATATATCGAGAATTTCCACACGGTGTTGTTAACAAAACATCGTTAGCAGCCAAAATTATATTAATTTCAAATACAAAGTTTTCTGTTTTTTGGTATGGCAAATTTAATACCTACGTTTAATTCAACCAAACATATAGAATTCAATAACAATGCATTTATGAGTGAAAAAAATGCATTATCATGGCATACGCCATCTGCAAGTTCCCATCAAAATTGCATCATTAAGCGTCATTGCATAGATTGAAATATTTGGAAAGTAATTACAAAATGCACAGTGACGTAAAAACCAGAATTTGTTTTGTAAATGCATCAATATAAACATATACTTTACATTTTAATTGTCATTCTTGACTGCAATACTAGAACGATATCAATATTTATGATGTCAATAGTTTACAAGGACTTATTCGTTTACTGTTGTATTAAAAGGTTTTTCGATTGTCTTAGCTAAAAGCCGTTTATATCATTTTTCACTTTATTTACAATATTTGACGGATTGATATGGTATTCCGGAAACCTTTAGTTTTAAACTAGCTAAAGTTGACATATATTTATAGAATAAAAGCAAAATAAGAAAGCTCCCAGGAAAATTATAAACGGAGGTCTTTTATCGAATTGCAAAATAAAAAGCTGAAACACGCCAAATAAAAGGCACTTTTTTACTATTTTATTTTTCTAAAATAGCAATAATTAAGAACTAAGATTTCAATTCAATCATCTTAGATGTATTTGGATATATCTAAGAACCAATTTGGCAGTACAGCTGTCTAGTGGTTCTCATACTTCCATAAAATTGAGAATGGAAACGGGGAATGTGCCAAAGAGACAACAACCCGACATGTATGGGTTTGAAATATTCGATTTCTCGCATGGTAGATGAATGAATTCAGCAAATCCAATCGGAAATTAATAAAGAGTTTTTTCCCTTTTTTGGAAATATTTTATGCATTGATGCACTTTGTAAATACAGCTGTTTCTCAAACCAGATATAGAATATTCATAGATAATTAATTTTCACATACTGGTTCCCAGTTAGGATTTCTAAGTTCCAGGTCATAGAGACATAACTTGGGAATGTTACCACTGAATATCCATATGCATATTCTTTATATTGAAATATGTAGTAATCCTACAGTTAAGGTAGAAATAGTTAAGATATTAAGAGTTAGTTTAAATTCTTAGAAGTTCGGGGCATATAAATGTTGAAAATATGCCGCACAGCCCTATATTTTGACCTTTCAAAAATATAGTAGTGCATATAAACTTCCCAATCTCGGATATGCTTTTTTTCAAAATTCTATAGTAAAAGGTACTAGTTTTAGCCGCAAGATAGTTTCTATTGGAAATTGCATTGACAATATTTACAGAAATGCAACTTTTTTTGGATGAAAAAAAGAGAACATACAGAATTTAGCCATATTTGGTTTATCTCACAGATTTTAATGAAATTAACACAAATATGAAGTTTTATAAATATTTCATGGTGATTGAGAAAATCATTGGCCTTAACTAGGATGACTCGGCATAAATTCATAGTTCACAGTATGAATAGTATACTAAAAACCCTGAATGCAGAATTAATCATAATATATGCATATTTGTAAGTAAAATTTACTCTTCGCAGTCATTGTAATTTATATATCCTTCCTGGATATTATTGGTAGGGTGTTTTTGTCCTGTTGATAACCAAAAAATAAGCCGTATTTAACATGTTTAACACCGAAATCTGCATTTTATTGTCATCGCGGCGTTTAAATAACTCAAAATTAACAATAGTGTGTTCTATCCTGAATATGTTCAAAATATTCAATATTGCTAGAAACAGCCGAATAATTTAGGACATTTGAGAAAATTGCCTATCCCCTTGTAAAAAAAACAAAAAATCTAACTTGTAAATTCTATGATTTTAATATTTTAAAGGTGTTTACATATAAAACAATAACTGTTTTTGGAAGATATATACAAATTAGATGGAAGCAGTTATTTCAATAACATTTTAAGTGAATTTGTACATCAGATAGGTATTTGCATACATACAACTATTGCAAATATGGCTATGTTTTAACACTTCTAGTTCATAATCTAGCTCCATTATGTCAGATATATGGTTAGAGATGACACTGGTGTGACAAAAATTCTGGACTGACCATTTGAGGCAGAAATTGTGAATTTTCATTGACAAATAGGCATAAGTAAAATGTGGACCGAAGACAAACATGATTGGATACTTTAGATAATTTTGAATGTGGAAATGATTGACTGCTAAACATTACATTTACAGTATTCTGAAATGCTTTCAATTTGTTATCAGAATAGTTTTAAACAGGTTCTAGGCATTTTATATCAGATAACATGCAAATATGGTAAACTGGCAATAGTTAAATTCTTGCTTTCAAATTCTTTAAAAAAACTGAAATATTTCTGATAAATAAGTATTAATGAGCATTGAATTTAGTAAAAAATGTTAGTTTTTTATACTATTTAAAGACGTTTCTTTGTGTAAACGAAACGCGCGTCTGTGTATTGAATTGAAAGCCTGGTACACCAATGTACCTTTAATAACTATTTACACCACTGGATCGATGACACTGCTTGTGGACGTTTCGCCAGCCCAGTTGTCAGCACTTCAGTGTTCACATGAATATCAATTATATGGTCATTTTTATAAATATCCTATTTACAAAATTATTATTTTTTCAAAATTCTAAGGATTCTCTTATCTCAGTCATAGATTACCTTAGCCATATTCGGCACATTGTTTTGAATTTTAGGTTCTCAAGGTGTAATACCACCATTGATTTTTCCCTATTAGTCTTTGTTAAGTTGGCACTTTTAAAAAAAATCGTACAGTATTTACCTTTATTTCAACCAAAGAAATACTTTGCATGTGTAAAGTTCAATACTTTCCAGTGATACAGTGAAAATTTCACACTACATTTTATTGCATATAAGAAAGTAACCACCGCCGAGGGTAGGCAACCCAATTTTTACACTGTTATTTACTGGTTACCTGCTTTGGTAACTATGCAACCTTAACGTTCCAAAATATTTTATAAGACCATCAAATAAAAAAAAAAAAATGATGCTTTCAGACACCCAACATACATATTTACGACTCAGAAAAATTTAAGTGCATTGAAATGCAGGGTTAATTTTCTTCAACTGTCAAATTCAAGGGAATATTGTTTTAGGCCTACTTTCGTATGCAACCGGATGTGACGTACCATGATTTGGTGGTATTACACCTAAAGAACACCTAAATGTCAAATAAACTTAATGCAATTTTTCCCCTCCAATTGCAAGTTATTTCAAGCATAACTGTCAAGTTTTGTCTCAGTCAGAACTATAGTTTCAGAGAAAATCACTATAATGTAAGGCTATATCCTACGGCAATTTCAGTCCAATTTCTTCGAAAAATCCTAATTTCAGTGTATCATTATAAAATGCAGTGTTGACTAATATCTGATCATAAACTCATGATATATGCATTCAAACAATTAAATAGAATACAAAAGAAAACTTTAAGATGATAAACAATTTTATTGCACCTTTTAGAGTTCATTTGAAGGTCTGTTTTGGTCCATTTTCTCCTTCCTTCATTTTTCATCAAAACTTGATATCTTTTGTCTAAAAAATAAAACAAATGTGATTATTTTCCCACAAAAATGAAATAAATGTAATGTTAAATCAACAATTAACGTGTTTTATAGCTGAAAGAACTGTCTCTATAAATGTTAACAGTCTACACGGAAGTTTCTATAAGCCCTTATGTGTAACTTGAGTTTTTGGTCTGTTCTCCTAGTGTGAGAAATAACGGTTCCCTTTCAGTCAATCATTTATTGCTACTGGTATCAAAGTCTTTTTATTTACTCATAACACTATATTTCTAATAGATTTACACAAAAAGTCCACTTTCTTGTACTTTACATTAGAAAATGGGGAGAAAGAGTAATAAAAAAATACCTCAAAATGTTTTTAAAAAGGGTTATGTTCCTTTGAATGCTGGTACAAAAAATAATTGGTAAGAATTATAAAGTTTAAGTATGTGAGACTGGATTCTGATGTGTATAAATCCAGGACAAATAAGTGTTTAGATGAGTTATTGTCTGTGCAAAATGTAGACGGCACAATGGCAAATTGTAAACTTTTGCGGCCAAAACAAAAAAAAAATGATGATAGTTGATACATACTTTAATACTGAAGTGTCATCTGCAGACCAATTCACATATAAGATTTTTCAACAGAATGCTCTTCAGAACATGGTTAACACTGAAATAAAAAATTCACATGTTGTATAAACAAAACAAAAACTGTAAGGGTAATTTAAAATTTAACACAGTAATCTAAATACAGCTTCGTCTGTCCACCCATTTGACTAAGAAAACACCCGTAAACCCCCATTTCAATGCAATTTTACCTCAAACGTACTTTCTGTGTCTAAATCCATTCTGAATAGTCCATGTTTACAATGTATGAACTGGTTTATTAATAACTTTTAAAAATGAAAGTACAATAGGGTCACGAGTGCACATTTAGTTTCCCTAAATAGGTGTAATACCACCATTGATTTTTCCCTATTAGTCTTTGTTAAATTGGCACTTTAAAAAAAATCGCACAGTATTTACCTTTATTTCAACCAAAGAAATACTTTGCATGTGTAAAGTTCAATCCTTTCCAGTGATACAGTGAAAATTTCACACTACATTTCATTGCATATAAGAAAGTAACCACCGCTGAGGGTAGACAACCCAATTTTTACACTGTTATTTACTGGTTACCTGCTTTGGTAACTATGTTACCTTAACGTTTCAAAATATTTTATAAGAACATCAGATAAAAAAAGAATGATGCTTTCAGACACCCAACATATATATTTACGACTCAGAAAAATTTAAGTGCATTGAAATGCAGGGTTAATTTTCTTCAACTGTCAAATTCAAGGGAATATTTTTTTAGGCCTACTTTCGTATCCAACCGGATGTGACGTACCATGATTTGGTGGTATTACACCTCAACGCTCTTCAACTTTATACTTGTTTGGCTTTAAAACTATGCGGATCTGTGCGTCACTGATGAGTATTGTGTAATCGAAATGCGCATTCTGCTTTTTAAATTATAAGCCTGGTACCTTTGATAACTATTTTATGATATATGTTTGAAATTTAGAACAAATGAATAAAATTTTAATAAAAAATATAATTTCAAAGCAACTGAAACATAACTGCGTACCCGCTGCTTTTTAATTAATTGATATGCATATTGATTAAATTGTAAATTGTGACGCGATATAATGTTAACCGATGTTCATATCAGTGTACATCGTACCATCAACATGCATGATGTATATCAAATAATGATAATTACGATCACGAACACGTTTTTCAGTTTTTATGTTTATGCAGTAATGAGAGTTGAGAAGACATAATTACGCGTTTTTTTGTAATAGTGGTGTGTTTAGAAAATGTTCCCTTTTTATTGATACTATTCTATAAAATTAGATTTAGAATAGATGTTGGGAATGTGTTTAAGGGACAAAAACCCAACTTAAGAGCAGATCATAGCCAAAATGAAACCAAGGGGTCTTCAACACAGCTTAAAAAAAACCACACTGGGCTTCAGCTGACTCATCAACAACAACAAAAAAAAAAAAGTTTAATGAATATGGATGTCACACTAAACTAAAAAAAAATTAAATGCACTGATATTTAAAAAGACAAACAACACTGACAAAGGTCAGATGCTTCAGACTTAAGACATTTGTAAACACGAGGCGGGGTTAGACCTCCATATACCTCTAATCATTGAAGAAAAAAAACAAAAACAACAATACTTACAGGAAAAAAGATTGAAGAATTGGGGCTTCATCGTATGCATATTTGGTGTAATCCATCCCGGTGGGGGTTAAGTATCATACCATCATAAAATATATGAAAAGAACATTACCCGTATTTTGCCCAAAACAGAAGGTTTTTAAAATTTTTCGATTCGAAAACTCTATGAATGAATCAATAGTAATATCAACATATGACGCCTATAACGGCCTGATAACAGAATGTTTAACTTTATCCCTTCAGAAAAAGTCTGTTTTAAGGCTTGTGTATATTTCATGTTGAATGTAAAACTATTCGTCGAATTCTCCCTCGCTATGCTAGAATAAATTTTAAAAATTACTTTACTACATACCTATGTATATATAAGGCAAAACCCAATGAAGATTTAGTTGCTCATCGTAGTTTTTGTTGTTGCAAACAATGTTGAAATAATATATCATAATGTGATTTAATTTTAAAACCAATTTGATATTTGACTTTTCCAAACAGCCGATTTACCGCTACATTTGTTTGTACATTTACAACATTTATGCATGAAGTAAGTTTTGTTGTTGGTTTTATGTTTTATTCATTTTATTTGTTGGAGGATAAATAAATATAAATATATACCTCGTACTTCCGTGTTAATTTGAGCTGTCCATACAATATGAAATACAATGATGTGATTTACTGTTTACTTATTAAAGTGATATATTGTCTTACTTGTTTTAATATTTACCAGTTTTTAGTATGACTATTCATTTTCACTTCTGTTCTCATACTATTAACAACACAGTTAGTTATTTTGTAAACAATTTGTTCTTTCTCAATGCATGAATACCTTACAAGAGAATACTTTTTATAAACCAGTGTTCATTATTTTATTTGGCGGCCTGTTGTCAAAGGTTATGAATAGTCTATGAATGAATCAATAGTAATACCAACATATGAAACGTTCTAGCGGCCTGATAACCGAGTGTTTAACTTAATCCCTTCAGAATAAGTCTGTTTTAAGGTATTGACAATTTACTTGGAAACTCAACATATACCCTCACGACACTTCCCAAAGAGGAAATCCTGGATAATCATAGGTCTGTTCTGTGTTCCTTTGGAATTTCAACCAAAGATGAAGAACTGGATCTGCCATCACTGTATTGGATACCTAAACTACATAAGTGGCCTTACAAACAACGGTATATTGCTGGGTCTTCCAAGTGCTCCACGAAACCTCTTTTTAAATTATTAACATCTATTTTATCAGCAATCAAAGACGGGCTTCAAAGTTATTGTGAAACTGCCTATTCTAGAGGGGGCGTGAATCAGATGTGGATACTTAAAAATTCCAAAGATCTTTTAGAGTACATACAATCTAACTCTCTTTCATCTTGCAACAGTATTAAAACATTTGACTTTTCAACTCTTTGCACTAGTATTCCACATTCCAAACTAAAAGACAAATGGAAAGAGTTGGTATTGCTTTGCTTCGTAAAAAAGAATGGTCAACGTAGGTACAAGTATCTTGTCTTAGGGAGGGATAAATCCTACTTTGTAAAGGATCACTCTGATTCGAACAAAAAATTCTCTGAAACTGATATTATCGAGATGCTTGATTTCTTGATTGACAACATTTTTGTTACGTTCGGAGGATGTGTTTTTCAACAGACTGTCAGCATTCCAATGAGAACAAACTGTGCCCCTCTACTTGCCGACTTGTTTCTTTATTATTATGAGGCTGACTTCATGCAGAAACTTCTTAGGAAGAAAGATAAGAAGTTAGCAATATTCTTTAATTCTACTTTTCGCTATATAGATGATGTTCTTTCACTAAATAATTCAAAATTTGGTGACTATGTGGAACGCATCTATCCAATCGAGCTAGAGATAAAGGATACTACAGATACAGTTAAGTCGGCCTCATATCGTGACTTACATCTAGAAATTGACAATGAGGGTCGGTTGAAAACAAAACTATACGACAAAAGAGATGATTTCAGCTTTCCAATTGTGAACTTTCCATTTCTAAGTAGCAACATTCCAGCAGCACCTGCATACGGGGTATATATCTCCTAATTGATACGATGTTCCCGTGCTTGCATTTTCTATCATGATTTTCTTGATAGAGGTTTGCTGCTCACAAAGAAGCTATTAAACCAAGAGTTCCAAATGGTGAAGTTGAAATCATCCCTTCGTAAATTGTACGGACGCCATCACGAGTTGGTTGACCGTTATGGAATAACCGTTTCACAAATGATATCGGATATGTTCCGTACGTCGTAACTACAATCCCCTTCCCCATTTCATGAATGTGACCTACCGAATTAGACTATTTACCGGATTTGTTATCACATAAGCAACACGACGGGTGCCGCATGTGGAGCAGGATCTGCTTACCCTTCCGGAGCACCTGAGATCACCCCTAATTTTTTGGTGGGGTTCGTGTTGTTTATTCTTTAGTTTTCTATGTTGTGTCGTGTGTGCTGTTGTTTGTTTGTCTTTTTCATTTTTAGCCATGGCGTTGTCAGTTTGTTTTAGATTTATGAGTTTGACTGTCCCTTTTGTATCTTTTGTCCCTCTTTTATGGTTGTCTTTCTGATTTTGTTTAACATCTCAGCCCTTCTATTAATTTTGTATTGATGTTGTGTCATACATCATATTTATTCGTTTACTAATTGTATAAATGATTTTGTTAATATGTCTTTTGATTGAGTAAAGTAATTTCTATTGATAGTTTATAGTGTGTCTTTCTATGTTGTGATGTTACACTATTGTTCCGGATAAGGGTTAAGGTTGGTACCTATTAAAACGTTTGAACCCGCGGCATTTGTTTTCACCAGTACTTAATTAGGAACCTAATGTTAAATGGTTGTCATTTGCTGATATGGTTTAAAAATATTTTCTCGTCGCTAGTTTTTTTTTATATAAAATGGACCGTTGGATTTTCTGTTTGACTAGTCATTGTGGGCACTTGATAGCTTGGTGTGAGCCAAGGATCCGTGTTGAAGACAATATTTTAACCATATATAATGGTTTATATTTACAAATTGCTTCAATATTAAAATTTCAGGAGAAATATCTTTAATAATAAATACATTTTATTTCAATTTTAAAGAAATCTATCATAATTGATTTGAAAATTATATCTCATATGATCTGGTTTTTTTATTCACCAACAAGTGGGTTATTTTTCATGAATAATCTATGCAAAATATATCAAACAGTAGTATACCGCTTTACTAAAGTCATAAATTGATTGAGAGAAAAACAAATTTGGGTTACAAACTAAAACCGAGGGAAACACATCAACTATAATGGAAAACAACGAAACAACAGAAACACTGAAGTACAACAACAAACAAATGACATTGCAACAAACACACAGAACTGAACTATAAGATTAAATTCGAGAGAAATTGTGCAAAGAATAAGATAATTTTTTATCTGCAAAAATCTATATACTAATGATCCACCCTTATTATCAAATCATAAATTTGACAATGGTCATTTTAAATATAAATGTAAATTTACAAGCTTCGTGCATCTGAAGTGCCTTTCTGAATTATTCTATTTTGGAAAGCGTTACCCAAACGTTCAAATACAAAAAAAAAATCAAAACGTAGAAATGTCAGGAGCTTTATGCCTGAAAGGGATATACAAATCACAACCAAATGTGATTTACCTGAGGAATTTAGAACCCTAATTTCTTAACACTTTCTAATCCAGAAACGAGGAATTCTAATATCTAAAATTCACAATGACGACATAGAAACTAGTAAGGCATAAAACAATGAATTAAAGGATAATACATGAATACGTTTATACTATGAGACTGTCTGGGTTGTTCCCAATGTTTTCATTTCTGTGTAATTTGTACGGACTGGTTCTAGTTGTTCTGTCCTATATATATACATGATATATGTGTGTGTATTTGAACGGCGTTTTCGTATTAGTCTATATCCCATGTTAATGGTATTGTTGTTACGACGCTTTTATCTATGTCTCATATGAACAATTTCGTACTTTATATTCCGACGTACTCATCGTTATCTGCACGGGGATAGTTTTTTCCTTGATGTTCCGACATATTCCTCTCTATCTAATGTAAACAGTTTTCACATTGATGTTCCGACGTATCGATCTCTTTCTCATCTGTATTTATCTCTATGTCATGTGAACGGCTTTGGTCTTGTTTTTTCGACGTATTTATCGCCATCTCATGTGTACGGCCTTGGTCTTGCTTTTCCGACGTTTTCATCTCTATGTCATGTGAACGACTTTGGTCTTTTTTTCCAGACGTATTTATCTCTATTTCATGTGAACGGCTTTGATTTTGCTTTTCCGACGTATTTATCGCCATTTCATGTGTACGGCCTTGGTCTTGCTTTTCCGACGTTTTCATCTCTATGTCATGTGAACGGCTTTGTCCTAGTTGTTCCGTCATATACATCTCAGTCTTGTTTATTGGCTTTGTTCTGCGATGTGCAGTTTCTCTTATCTGGTTAATTTGTTCCTGGTGTTTACAGTGGTTAATCATTTTCGGGAGGAGCAAGATAACTTCATTCCTCAATTTGGTTGACATCATAATATAGATGATAAAATTTGACAGACACCCTACAATTGTAAAAAGTCTTATGCATTCCATTAGCCAAATAGTGATGAAATATCCGTACAGTCCATAATCTGTAAACAGATCTGTAAAATAAGCCAAACTAGCTGACATCGCAAATTCATATCTATGTATCAGTCCTACTGAATTGGTGATTAAATTGAAAAAGTCGGTCACATATTTACCGTTAATGTAATTAAAACACCACCATAAGTACACAGTTACTTTTGGAACTTCTGTTATGAAAAATATAATTAAAACTACAATAACCATTGTAATTGATCGTCTTTCCAGTCTTCTCCGTTCTGTCATCTGACCTGTAAACTTGTTACTGAATAATTTGTAGACGATGAATATTGTAGATATCAGCATAACCAGACAGCAGATTGTCAAAAGAACGGTTTGGATCAGGAGATAAATAACAGAAGAGTATGCTAATATATCATCACCCTTGGAATGAACAAGACAAACATCTGTATTTAGAAATGTGTGTTTCTCAGACCAAACGCTAAAATGCCGTGGAATACCTATTGCTACGGACAATAAGAAGCATATACCACAACAAATAACGGCTTTTTGTTTGGTCAGCTTATTTTTAGTCCAAACTGGAAATAGAATGGCTATAACCTTTTGTATTCCGAGACATGTCGTGATCATTGTTGATACATTGTGGAATGTGAAGGATAATATTGAGAAATGATGGGAAAAAGAACAATACGGATATGGTAAAAAACACATATAGAACTCATTTTCTACCAAGTCACAAATATATTGCGACTTGAATATTGGTTCAAGCCCATAGCATGACAACGCCGTTAATAAATCAGCTGCTGCTAGACCTTGCATAAGTATTGTAGTAGATGAACGCAAAGTTTTACGACACAGTATAGAAAATATGACAATGTTCATTAGAATTGATATATAAGATATAACAATACCAGCATTGTACATATGTAGTACATACTTGTCCACGTCAATAATAAACGTATCTAATAATGTATCCATTATTTATAAAGGCTGAGCTAGTTTCTTATAACGGACGGTAATCTTAATTACAATACGCACTGAAGATTGGCGAAATAACCATTAAAAAAAGTCAAAAAAAGTTACGCACATCATAAATTGCAATTGTTTCCATTTTCATAATGATACAATTCACACGAACGGGAACGAAACTGTGTCATCCGAGTGTTAATAAGTCATATAAAGTCACCATTATGCTATACGGACATTTTTGTTATGAATACGGACGATACGCATCTGCATATTGTATTTTGTCATCTTCGTCTGAAGCTCTGAACTTGAAACAACGCACACACAACATAAATGCGGATATTAACATTGTTTTTATTCTAATTTGTTTAATATCATTATCGACATGTATTTCTTATTGAGATCACTAAATGTCATATTGCAACATGATACCAATCAATGAAATTAATATACAATGTATATGACATTCTATTTGCCCTTTTGTAAAATAGTGATATTTACCCATGAGTAATGAAAATGACACTTTAATAATTTCGTGTATCTGACGCCCTTTTCTGATTTTATTCTCAACATGAACGCGGAAAAAATACCATTTTGAAAGCCAGGGATCTATACAACGTGCTCACGCGAACGACCATGTATACACAAGTGGGAATGAAACATAAGCCAAACTTGTCTAATGATCCCTACATAAAATGTACATGGATATACATCTACATGACCACATACAATCATAAACAACAAGAACACCAATCCCAAGATTGTCTTGGTAATAGAATATTTCTGACCGTTATTCGCTCATCCGACATTGAGGACATACAATAAGATGCGCATGTCACCTTGTCAATATTTATCTTGAATATATACCCCAGTGAAGACTTTACAAACTAAAAGTCTTTATAGATATAATATATCTTGGAACTTTTATTTTATCAAATTAAAAAAAAAATATCCGTTTATTAAGTATGATAACCCTCAAAATTCATTACACCTTTTAGAAGTACCACTTCTAACAATTTTATACATGCGCGTTTATATAAATCGCACTTCAGATCAGATACGCTCTGTAATGTCAAACTAGTGATGTACAGCTTATGTCTATGTCGTATAGCACTTGAGTGAATCATGAGAAATTTCTTATCAAATTCTTTAACTTATTTATAGTACAATTTATCAGAGAATTGGCTGATGATTTCCCACAGTACAAATAAGAGGATTTTTTCAAATATATTTTTATTTCCTTATCTTGAACAAACCTAACATGAACAAGTAACATATCCGTCACAAAGAGCGAAACAAATGAAGTTAAAAATCAACCTAAAAAGAACGGTTGTAACATGGTTCTTGACAATATTTTGGCTTACAGAACTATTGCATCGATTAGAATACCTAGCGCCATCTAGTTAAGTTGATCCCAGGACGCTGTTGAAAGGGTAATCCGTTATACTGATGAAGATTACTGAACACATATAAATTGTATGCGGCTGAAGTGCTTTTCTCGATTTAATTCATAATTAATGTTCAAAGCCAAAAATTAAGATTCAAAAGCAAGAAGGAATAAATACAAAAATTCGCGGCGATCTTTTTCAGAATTTATTTATACGCGAATGTATTAGTCAGAGATCAATCACACATTATCTTTTTACTATGTACACATTTTGCTGTAAACAAAGTAAACAGGAAACCTTACATTTCAGACTGGGAAACCAATAACAAAATTACTCAGACAAGTTCTATTTAGGATGGGATGCCAACATACCAGCATACCAACGGGATAAAGTAGATGGAATATGTAAGATTTGTATAGTGATACCAATTAATCTTTTACTTAAAAAAAAAAAGACAAAAAACATTTGAAGAGACAATTCTTATGTTTTACATAACATATTAACAACAAAAACTTTAAAAGATTCCGTAAAAGATGTCCTTGGGATGAAAGGGGAAACCAGATTGTAATTTTGAAATAAGTTAGTTATGTGACATGTAGTTGATTTAGCCATTCGACAGAAGAAAACGTGGGCATTTCAGAACAGTATGCATTAGTTCTAGTAGTATCATTGCCATCAGAAGTTCCTGTGTACTTTATGCGTCGTACAAATGAAAAAAAAAAAAAAAAAAAATACGCTGGACTAAAGACGACCATGTAGCATTTGGATATATCGAAACCAAGTGAACTATTTTAATAAATATCTTTAAATCTTCATTTCAAATACAAGGCTAGTGAAATGTTGAAAAATATAACTTTTTTCAAGATCCGAATTCATTTGAAAGGCCCATATCATTGAAATCATGCTAGATAGTTGATTGTTTAATGGTATGACAAATATGTTGTTCGTGTTTGGGGTTAGAACTAATTAACAATACATACAATTGTCGGTTTTGTAAAAGAGTCTGCCAGTGTCGAAGGTCGGGAAATTTAGTTTGTAACAGAAAATACGAGTGTTTTGAATATTGACAGAAATTCGGCCTTGCGGCAAACAACATACGGTTATCTTAAAGAATTATTGAAAGGGTTCTTAACGTGTAGAGAACATGACACTCTCCTTAAACATATCATCGGATTTAACTTTCGCATTTAGACCACTTCAATGATTTTTACTCAATTTGCTTTTTTGTTTCTACATGTTCTATTAGACCTTTATTACTTTGATATTTCGAGTGTGTTTGAATGCTTCTAATAAGAAATAGTTTGAAGGCTCATTTTGTGTCAGTCATTGAGTTTGATAGTGATATTCTAATGATATATCAAATTCTTTGCAGCATTATTCAATATAATAATTTGTAATTTGTAATAAGTTTAATGGATTTCTTTGATAATGTAATATTATAATACTTTTTAAAATGTCTTTCTGAACCAAGAGTAAAAAAATGAGTATTAAACATGTTAAAGATTCTGAAATATTATAATTATGGGATTTTTTTTTATATACTAGTGCATTTATACAACCTTACCTTCAACCCCATGAAAGCTGATCTTTTTGCTATGATTGATTCAAATGGCCCTCAAACTGGATGGATCAAATGGGTAGAAAAATAAAGTAAGCTCTCAGTGAATGATTTCTTGAGATCTAGAATTGGAGCTGAACCCATCTGCATTTACAGACCTTGGCCAGGAATTGCTATTAGAGGATTTCAGGTCTATTTTACAATTGAATTGATTACTGCTTGTGGCCTTAATTTTTGTTTAATTAAGAACAAACGTTTTATTATGGAAAATGTGAATTTCAAATTTAATATCTAATAAGATTATTTACGTTTTACAAACTGTTTATTTAAACTATTAATCAAACAAAAAAAGGAAATTCACAAAAATACTGAACTCCGAGGAAAATTCAAAACGGAAATACCCTTATCAAATGGCAAAAGCATAGCTCAAACACACCAAACGAATGGATAACAATGCAACTGTCATATTTCTGAATTGGTTTAGGCTTTTTTTTATGCCGAAAAAATTGTATTGAATCTGGTGTTAATGCTATCTAAACCTCTCACTTGTGTTAAGGGTCGCATCAAATTAATTATTCAAGCAACTGACACAAATGCATCAAATTTGATTAAGTTCAGGTTTCTTTAACGTTTTTGTAAAAACCGTTGGTGTATTTTGTATTATTCAGTGAGTATTTAAAAGGGAAAACACAATACAACAATGAATAACGATCAAAGCAAAAGTAGGTCTGTATGTACAATTATAGTTTAGTACAAAGTTTTCTGTTTTTCTCCGTTTAATTATTAACATTAACATTTTAAGATTGCCAGTTACTCTCCTGGTTTCGACACAAGTTTGGTGGAATTTTTACGAGATGACTTAGGACAATGGTGGACACATTTGCTTAAAACTCCGGTCGATAGCCAAACATTTTATTAAACCACATACGTTCGAACTGAAAACTATTAATTTATCAAGAAATATCAGCTATGGTGTCAGGATAAATAGAATTAAAAAATCTATAGAAATAAGGTTGAAGTAGTTGGAAAAAATGTCGTGACAGGCGAAGATAAAATGTTTCTTGCAGACGCCGTAATTGTAACGGTTCCATTAAACATTCTTCGGCAAATTGATATTGACCTTGGCGAAGAATATCGTAGAGCTATTGGTTATATTCATTATCAACCTTCTACTAAGGTAGCTCTTCAGTGCAGAACACGTTTTTGGGAGAAAGAAGTTGGACAGGGTGGATTTACGAAAACAAATCTACCAATTGGCCAGTTGCATTATCCTAGCAGGGATGACCCACGACTACTAAATGAACAAGGGATATTAGTGTCTTATACATGGAAATAAGATGCACTTATCTTTGGTTCCCAAACTAAAAGCGAGGCAATCGAAAGCGCTGTGAGAGAAGTAAGCAAAATTCATCCAGAAATTAGTAAGCAGTTTGAAGTCGGTATGGTCCAAGCTTGGTTTAGCGACGATGCTGCACAAGGTGCTTATGCGTGTCTTCTTCCATTTCAGTATAATGAAGGCATGAAAACCCTGATGACTCCAGATCACCCTATATACTTAGCTGGAGAGGCTATGTCATACACCAACGGATGGATACAAGGAGCAATCGAATCTGGCCTAAATGCAGCTTATCATTTGTATAGCAATAATAATTTTCAGCATATGTGTCCTGAGTGAAACATTAATATTGCAATCACGCATGCGTCTATGTTATACAAATACAACTTCAAATACAATATATATTGACAAAAATAGTAACAGCTTATTACTTCATTTGTATATATCCATGTTTATTTGCAATTTATGTTCATGTTTATTGGAAATTTATATCAATCTGTATATTCTAATTATTGCCTTGTGTTAAAAGCTTTAAATATTTTGTGAAGTAGAACATTTTACCATCGTAGACTTTTTTATTTGTAATTTATCAAATTTGTATCATCCTAACGCTATGTGAGACATGCATGAACACAAAATTGAAAATATAATCCTACTTTGTGAGGACCTCCTGTTTTTTTCACCACAGATAAACGAAGCAAGGACCGAGACAAAATGCGTGTCTGCCAATCTGCAGAGTTCAAAAGATTTCCTGCAAATGTTTTTATATTATGTCCTATTTTAATACTAGCAATGTGAACGAAGAATCTGAAAATCAAAACAGAGCAGTTATTATTGTTTTCAAGCCTTAGTGTGAATTATATTAGATAAACATAATTGTAAGAGCTATCAGGAGAACATTTATTCGGTTTTTATGGCACTGCAACGAAGTTGTCGGGGCCGTATAGTTTTACCCTTGTCCGTCATTTCGTCATTCCGTCATTCCGCAACAAACCATTATACGAACTTCTTTCCAAATGCCTTAATAAATTGGGCTTATATATTGGTATTTGAGTTAACAATTATGAGTTACATATCAAGTTTAGCTTTCTTTCCGCTCTGCTAATTTTTGCCGAAATTACGGGTTTTGGACTTTGATGAATTGTTACAAATCACAGTCATACAGACTTTTTTTCTAAACGCCTTCAGATATTGGGCTGATTTTTGGTATATGAGTTAACCATGATGAGTTATAAAACAAATATAAGTAAGGTTCCGGTCCGGTTGTGTAAACAAACCAAAACAAATTAAAAAAAGATGCGAATGTAGGTAAAAATCAACAGGTAAAGAGTCATGCTACCAGGGATCATCATCAATTGCACAGTTCAGTGAGTCTTTAATAACATATCATTTACAGTATAGGTAAAGAAGCGTACCGTTTTTATGTAAATATAAATAGTTTGTAGAAATATTCTCATTTATGAATATGACTTACTTTGTAGATATAACAGTACTTCATTGAATAATTTTACTAGATATTCAATAACTAATTTAAAGGAGTACTCAATTTAAGCTGTAGATTTAGAAATTGTCAACAGCATGGTTCAATAAAATTGATAAACTTGTGTTTAAATATAAATTAAGTCAATAGTCCTGCATGGCAAAGTTAGGATGTGAACTTACCATGATCAACTCGACAGGTAGAGCGGGACCTGTTTTTCTTACTCTAGCACTAATAATATTCTCGTTTAATTTTGCTTGGTTCGTGTTGCTCAGTCTTTAGTTTCTATGAACAAATGTATCTGTTTGCCCTTTTTTTTTGTTTTCACTTTAAATGTCTTGGTTTTGTCTGTATCTGAAAGACGTAACTTTTAGCTACTCTCTTACAAGTAGAACCAAATACAATGAAAATCCCAACTATGTACTGACTTCCGAAGCTACACAAACCACCTTCTTACTAGTACACTTGGTATAATCAAAAACCTGATAATAAATTGTTTAAATAAGGCTATTGGAATTAATTACTTTACGAGTGTCAAACACTCGTTGGAGGTACTTAATAAATTGCATGCTTATATTGGTGATTTTGAATCTGTTCAAAGTTTAGATTTTTCTACTTTGCCTCATATTCTCATTTAAAAAATAACACACCTGATTAAATGGGCATTTAAGTCAGAATGCGAATACATATGTTCAAACTCTTTTAGGTTTTTTTTTAGTGGACTAATTGTGCACCACTTATTGCGGACCTGCTTTTGTAATGCTATGAGTTACAATTTATGACTAAAATCAGCAAAGACCCATCGAAACAACATCTGATACAAATATTTAATAATACTTTTAGATATTTGGATGGAATATTGGTTCTCAATAATGAAGACTTCAGTATGTATACTTAAGATATTTATCCTGTTGAACTTACTTTAAATAAAGCTAATACTAACAATGACCGCTGTCCTTTCCTCAATCTTGATATCTATATCATTAACGGAAAGCTTAATACAAAAATTAATGACATAAGAGATGATTTTTCACTTCCTATCGGTAATTATCCATTTTTAGATGGCAACGTTCACCTCTCACCATCTTACGGTGTTTATATATCTCAACTTGTACGATTCGCTCGTGTATGTAACAGCGTTTTAGATTTTAGCGAGAGCAATTCATGTATTAGTGAAAAGGTTTACACCAGGGTTTATCGATATCACAAACTAGTCAAAACATTTACTAAATTTTATCATGGGTACAAAGATATCGTTCGCAAATATAAATCAGCAGACATCTTATATATGTTATACGTTCGGGTATTTCACATCCAATCTTTTATAGTTATATTCTTTACAAAGCACAAAACTATCAGTATTTACCTCAGAAGCTAACAAAACCTTTAAAAAGACTTATTGATAAGAGATATAATTACGATACTGTTGTCAGGTCATGACCAATTGCATATTTTGCGTGTAATATTGATTCACATATAGGGTCTTTGCATCGGAATTAAACACATTTATTTCAAAACCAGTTGTTGGCATGACACGGGTTATGTTCTTCCCAAATATTTTATGATGGTATAATAATAAACCTCTAATGGGAGGGATTGTGCCTGATATTCATATGATTACGACATAGTCTAGCAATCAGTTTAATTGAGGTATGGAGCTTGCATGTCAGTTACTGCTAGTAGTCTGTTGTTATTTATATATTGTTGTCATTTTGTTGATTGTTTTTGGTTACATCTTCTGACATCGGACTCGGACCTCTCTTGAACTGAACTTAACTGTGCGTATTGTTCTGCGTTTTCTTTCCTACATTGGCTAGAGGGGAGGGTTGATATATAAAAAAAAAATGTTTAACCCCACCGCCTTTGGTCTTTGTTTGTCTTGTATGATTTTTAATTTAGTGTATTGTGTATAAATCGGAGTTTAGTATGACCTGAACAGATATTTGTTTTGGGACCAGCTGAAGGACGCCTCTGGGTGCGGGAAATTCTTGCTACATTGAAGACCTATTGGTGACCTTCTGCTTTTGTCTGTTCTATGGTTGGGTTGTTGTCTCTTTGACACATTCCCCACTTCCATTCTCCATTTCATGTACAGTTAACCATTATTCCATACCCCAAATATAGTTGAGACATTTTGCATTTGATAATTGATAAAAAAAGACAAAACCAGCCAAAACTTATCGTTGACAGAAATGGACCAGAAATATGACATTTGTTATCAATTTGTTTGTTGTGGTTGAGCTTTTGATGTTGTCATTTGATTAAGGAGTTTTCTTTTATGAATTCAGTTTATTTTGTACTTATTTTCTTTTCTTTTTACCAATGATTGACCTAAAAAAAAAATGATACCATAACTCATAGATGAAATCAGTTAAGCATATATGTGGTTTCAGTACTACTGGCTTTTACTGCAAACTGAGTTTCGAAGAAGTGAAAACCTTGTTGATTACGGACTTTGGTTATAGATTTGACAATTGTGATCTTTGAAAATGTTTGAAATTTCGTATGGTAAATTATAAAATGGCAACCAAAACATAATAATTGGGTGTGTTTAAAATAAAAAATAAGGAGTTGTGATATGATTGCCACTTAGTCAAATATCTTTCAGCTGAAGTTGATATCAGTATCGAAAGAATATACTGCATATAAGCAATGGTCATGATTGTATTAAAATATTTAAAAAAAACTTGATTTTTTTATTATCATTCCTTCAAAAAATGCATATTTGGAAAGTTCATTGTTTTGGAATGAGTTTATGGTTGTGGTTCATCATGTCTTAGAAAAGAAACATATTGTGTTTAATATGCAATATATAACCAATATGTATTTCCTTAACTCCAATACTTCTTTTAATTTATAAATGTTGAAAACGACGTTGATTCTTTTCAATTAAAGTTTGAAGCAACCTGACAAATAAAATACAAATGTACACAAAAGTATCTACATGCAGATTATATGCTGACTTCATACAGGATCTTATTAGGAAGAAATATATAAAAGAGGGACGAAAGATACCAAAGGGACAGTCAAACTCATAACTAAAACAAACTGACAACGCCATAGCTAAAAATGAAAAAGACAAACAGAAAAACAATAGTACACATGACACAACATAGAAAACTAAAGAATAAACAACACGAACCCCACCAAAAACTAGGGGTGATCGCAGGTGCTCCGGAAGGGTAAGCAGATCCTGCTCCACATGTGGCACCCGTTGTGTTGCTTATGTGATTACAAATCCGGTAAATAGTCTAATTCGGTAGGTCACATTCATGAAAGGGAAGGGGATTGTAGTTACGACGTAAGGAACATATCCGATATCATTTGTGAAACGGTTATTCCATAACGGTCAACCAACTCGTGATGGGCGTCCGTAAAATTTAACTTCACCATTTGGAACTCTTGGTTTAATAGCTTCCTTGTGAGTAGTAACCCTCTATCAAGAAAATCATGATAGGAAAAGCAAACACGGGAATATCGTATCAATTGGGAGATATATACCCTGTATGCAGCCGTCACCGTCACCTTATGAAAATGTTTTTACACATTGTTAATGTTTCCTAACTTTTATGTACGGTTTAAAGAAAAGTCACACCAAACATATGTTAAGTAGACTAATTAAATAGTAAGTATCTTGTTATGTGATTTTACGTACTTTCGAGGTAAATGTTAAATAATTTTAACAATCAATTAATTACGATTGAGGTTATCTTCAACTGTTTAATGTATGACAACATCTAAGTCCGGTTTATTTTTCAAAATAAAATAATAGCTCACAATGAACACTCTTGAAAACATAATGAATCTTATGATACCGACAATATGGTTCTTTAAATACCATTTTCTGTTAGTTTTAATATTTGTCCATTTACGTTTTGAGTATGACAACTCCGCACGAATAGAATACTAATTAAAAAACACTGTCTCCTTCTATTCACACATGTGTGTAAGTCTATTGAAAACTACTACAGTAAAGTCATATGGTTCAAGGTATTCATGATATTACTGTGTATGTGATCTTTAATTCATTTCTATCTGTAACCTGTATACACCAATCTATTTTGTTTATTCCACGGATTGTAAACAGTTGTAAAAACGTCATGTAATCGATGTTAGGTCAAGTTTGCATGCGTAAATGATCATTAAGTTATCAGTTGAAAGGTTGCATTTATTTTCGCGATAATATACCAACTGCAAACTTTCTGAATCTAAATACACATATAAAACGTACAATTAAAGTCACAAATGGTATAATAACAAAACAAGAGAATATATTATCGGATTTGAGTTTTGTAAAAAAGGAAATAAAGTTGAAGTGATACATGTTTATAAATTGGAAGACTTTTAATATTTCTAATACTTGTATTACATGAAAATATCAATAGTAAATTAATCGTGGACAACAAATCCGGATAATATCATTTGAATAATTATGATAAAATTTAGAATGGAAATGGGGAATGCCAAAGAGACAACAGTGGGTCTTTAACACAGCAAAAACATATCTGCACCCAGAGGAACCCTGAAGCTGGCAACATCTCACTTATTCATATTTTTCATCCTCAATCGCGATTAAATAATATCCGTTGAATGACATTTCCAAAGTACCTCAAACGCCCGATATACATCTGATATATAAAAGTAGCATATCTTGTTTTAGTCCATGCCTTCCAAGAAAAAAGGTATTCGTGGAACAAAATGCTGGCCTAGAATAAAATATTTTGTATTTTGGGAATACCTAGATAAAGTGTCACTATGAAGGTTAAGATGCACTTAGGCTTATAAAGTACAACTATTAATTGTAAGTTTTTTTTAATGTAGACAATTTTAATTGTAAACCTTTTTTTAGACATGAATATAATTTACTGTAAAATAAAGGGAAACCACCAAGCAGGATAATAATTGTAAAGTACACTTTACATGCTGAACACGTTAATTGTTTGCGTAATTATGTTGTATAAAAGCTACAAGCCACCAACTATTTCTTCGAAAATCTTTAGCACAGTTACGGTTGCATAAGCTTCATGTAAGTATTTTTTAGTTCATGTACTGTCCATAATGAAATAGGATGCAAGTAACATAGCATGTCTGTTTTCAAGAAGCAGCCTAGCGTTTCTCGCAAAATGTGCAACGTAACCTACAAATTTATCCTCATATTAGGATTAAAGGTACATACACATTTACAAACAATATCTTCAAACTGGAAAGTTTAATGTGTATAGTTTAAAGGTTAACATGTTAACTTATATTTTTAGTTAAAATCAATCGGGTCCAGGACCAATCCGGTATATCTAATCATAATCCTTCGTTTTTATTTCAATTTTCTATGTGCATACATTTAGAGTAATTGAGAACTGGTAAACTCAGTGCATGATAAATATTTCGGGTGATGGAAACAATCTTCTGCATTTATTTTCATATTTTTCCAGAAATTCACAATTGCATGTTTGTAGTATAATTATTGTGTGTGTACTAAAAAAGGTGTTTCGGTTATGGTCATTTAGACCTAGGCTTATCCTCGTCAGGTATCCCGCACCTATGTGTTTCCTCCTTTGTAATATGTAGAATAGTTCCAATTCGATTCCTCTTATGGGGATACGACACCTGTTTATGCAATCGTTTTTAGGGTCTTTAACTTTACTGATGCATCTAGTAAAGTGGAACTTAAGTCCGAATAATTATTCAATACGTTATATATTTGTTGAGTTTTCGTGACCTTTTGCTCGATAAATATCCTGCATGGTTATAAATTTTACCGAGAATCAATACATTCGCTTCTTGTTCTCTGTTGAGTTTCCCACTGTTAAAATTTTCAAATCGTGTTTCTTCCTAGACGCAAAGTTGATTACAGCATATAAGATGCAGCGTTTCAGAATTATAGGGTATTAGTACTGATCACATTCAAACTTGATGTCCTTTTTTCAATAAATTTAAGATTTTTAGAGTTTCAAGAGTCAAACATTTACATGAACGATGGTTATCCTTCCGGAGCACCATTTATTAACTAAAAATTTTGTGGGGTTCGTGTTGCTCCGGAATGGATTTCTATGTCGTGTTTTAGGTACATGCTGTTTTTCTATCTTTTGGTTGTTTATCATTATTGCCAAGGGATTGTTTTTATCATATGACTTTAAAACATTACCTTCTAAAATATCTTCAGTATCTCTTTTGTCTCTTTCGTGACAATTTACAAACACATTACTAGTGAAAGGAAAATGTATGTGACAGAACAAAAATGTTGTATTATGATGATGTTATAAGCAGAAGTCACTTAAAAGTACTCGTCGACTTTATTTAAAAGTTATGTTAACATAGCTGCAACATTTCTAGTACACCATGATTGTCAATAAAATCGTGTATAATAAGAACACGTACAATGTAATAACTTTATTTACTGTGAACTCTAGACAAATTGTTTTCGAAAACATTTGTTTTGTGAAGAATCAATTAGTCTATGGTTATAGGATTGAGATAAAAAAAAAAAAAGGTTTCAAAAAGTTTGAGACGGGGAAAAGGCAAATCTGTTAAACAAAACAATATACATCTGAGCATACACAATTGTCAAAAAGAATGCAATAAACTTATAAACTGTCGTTTATACTTGACATATATATATATTTGATAAACTAAACCTCTGTATCTGAATAAATGTGTCTTTGCACGACATTTTTGTTCTTTTTTTCAGTTTCTGGAAAATAATAAAATAGAAAAATGAAGATTTCCGTTTGGTTAATTGTCTCTCTGTTGTTGGTCTTTTCTGAAGGTAAGATAATTACAAGATGAAATCAACTAACCGATTCGTGTAAGTTCTATTTCATTTTGGAATAATTTGCACAAACAGTAACCCAATGAAAAAGTTTTTAAAACTGAGGTTGGTGACCTGCATGATTTCACTAATTTAAGTACAGTTAATCTATTGTCAAATGGATTGGTTGAGTTAGGTTAATGTGTGTAATACAATTGTTTGCATGAATCGCAATATTATAGCAGCGATTTTGGTGTTGGTAGGGGGAGTCCATGTTCAAATGATATTATCATTAAAAATGCAATATTAGTTGTGCAACAACCAACAATTATTTATTAAAATATTTGATTCTAATATTTCCAGTCAACATGGCTAATGAAGAAATGCAAGATGGCAATAGATTTCTTGAGAAGTAAGTTTAACAAATAAATAATTTAATTTGGTTAAATGGTTAATTGGTTTTAGATTCTAGGTAGAAAAAAAGTATTATTGTAGATAATGTCAAATAGTATGCATACACTTAATATTCGATGTTTAAATGGATAGGGTTTACTTAGCTTGCAGACACTTTAAACTGATTTACACAAAAAGGAATATGTAGCATAATACGTTCCTTAATTATTGGTTCTAGGTATATTGCTCCTTGCAGAGAAACCAATGGCTAAATAAACATGCCAAACAATACTTTTAACATCTAACTACCACACATCATAACCAAAACTGAAGTTATTCACAAACTAAAATCTGTCTTCCTTAATTTTTATACATATAGCGCCATCATAGTGCATAGTTTATTGTAGTCAACGTATTTTTTTTTCAAATTCAAGTACCGTTTTAAGGGCAATAATTTCATATGTAATGCATGTAAAGTAGTCTATTCTATTTGCAAAGGTTAAACTGAATTTTGAAATATATATAGAAAGATCAATTAAAACCATGTATGATAATAAACGTTTACAACAAACATAATTCCACAAATGACCTGTTGTAGGCTTGTCAAAAGAAGTGTTGGTGTTGGTGTTCATCGAGGGTGTAAGGGTAGACCATGCAGTTTTTCCAATTCGTGCTGCCACAAACACAGATGTTCTAATGGATATTGCGACATAATACACGGCAAGTGAGTCCCGGGTCCATTACTTACAAGTAATACAAAAAACTGAAGCAGCAGACTCACGACATTAATGTTACTTTAAATGTAAGACTTACACAAAAATAAAAATTATAAGATATCTGTTTTGCACTTTTTAAAAGTCTTGTTGCACATTATTATTATTTGAAACAATGATCTACCGATTTTACAATTGAAAACTGATTTTATTCCTGGCTTATTGTAGATATCTCCAATTAGAAAGTGTGTATTTCCTCAGGTCAAATTAATTTTCGATAGAGGGATTGTTTAATGTTCACTCTCCTTCTAATTTAACCTCCTTGGTGTGTTAGAAAAATAATTATAGAGGATTTCTACCTTTATGATTATCGATGATTTCTTCCTTGGATAGTGTAATAGGTAAACATTTTTCCAAAGTTTCCAAGTGAATTATCAATTTATTTACGTATTTATCAAGCAACGTGTGTGTAATGCGATTTACACTCAAAAGCGATTTTCTCTCGGGCTTTATCTACGAGGGAAACACCACATTTAATATAGAGGTGGAAGAGATGTTTTTAAACAATTGGTTTCAAGAACAAGCGATAAAAGAGAAGGAAGCGTAACTGTTGTTTCTCAAAAATGACAAGCAGTGACGCGTAAAATTATGATTGGAACCCAAAAGGACTAACTAACTCAGTAGTCATTGGTTCGGTATATATTTGCTTGATTAAAAACGTTTCTTATTAGCATTTTTGACGAATACAGTCATCACCATCTCTCATAAGGTTAACCTTAGGTGAATGCGGCAGATTCCTTATGTCTCTGTTAGACATTTAGAACTTCCCATGTTTACATTTTATAAATCATTGGCTTTCAAATGTTTGGGGTTCCGTCGATCGGCGAAATATACCAGAGGGACATGAGTGCCAATGAGACAACTCTCCGTCCAAGTCACACTTTGTAAACGTACACCATTTTAGGACAAAGTACGGCCTTCAACACCGGATATTGGCACACACCGACAAGCAGGTTATAAAGGATCCCAACATTAACTTGTGTACAACAATTTAAATAGGAAAACCAAAGTTCTAATTAATATAAAAAAACAAGAAATTAGAAATACTGGTGTATATTAAGAATAAAGAGATTTAACACTAAAACAGTGAACATTGAAAAATAAGAACATTGGATTCATAACGAAATTTTCGTGGTTATCAATTTTCGTGGATTGAGGAAAACGTGGATATTTGATTTCGTAGTTTAGACAACATCTGCATACAAAGCCTATAGAAAATTTGTAATTAGTTTAATATTTAAATTCGTGGTTCATTGTACCCACGAAACCCACGAAAATTGGTCTCCAATTAATAATAATGAATCCACAGTATTATCAATTGGTAAAATTAAAACGAAGTACGATTTGTCGCAGTTACTAAAAGCAATTAAAAAGTAAAACAATAATAAAAAAAAACATGCACTAGAGACTAAACTCATCCTAGGGATTTAGTAGTTTAACGCCATAGACAGTCATAGCCGACATGACTTGTGCAAAGTCAAATTAAAAAAAAATCAATATGCAGTAGGATAAGCAAGACTTAACATTTTAATTAATGAGTATAATATAATACAGAGATAAAAAAATGAACATGAATGTTTTGTATACATAAAAAAACCGCGTTTGAAATGAATACAAATGATGTTATGTTTCAGTTTGCTCATGCCAAAATCGATAGTTATGCCAATGTTGACTAAATGCCTGTAATTTAATAAAACGTTGTCTGTGTTTACAATAAATAAAAAAAAATATCTTCATATCGTATCAAGTCAAATGTAATTTTAAAAGGGTTGGAGGTGGAGGAAAGGTCAATGAACTTGTTTTCAAGCTCACTATACAAATTTATTGACAATTGTATACTTTTCAGAATTGTCGCAGTTTGTCGTCTCAACAATTAATACATTTGAATGTTACGTTGGCAACGTTGTTACCCTATCTGTAACTGTATGCACATAACGTTGCTGTTCTATTGACAGCCTTATAAATAACAAGAGAAGACATGTTTTTCTCAATGCGTTTTAGATTAAGGAATTACAATGTATATATTTTCCGACATAACCAAAAATGATTGAAAAAAACAGTACCTGAGATTACTCCTGGAGTTCTTGAAACTCAATCTTAACGTTATCGTTATTTCCAGTACTATAAGACACTACTTCAGCTAGTGAAATGCTTTATCCAAACATATCTCAATTAAATGTCGGAATTAAATGCGTCTGCAATTTTTATATGTAATATACGTGCACTTTTATTCTTTTAGTGATTACAGAAAGTGTTTATAATTATATGCTAACTAGGAACACGAGGAATTCAGCTCATATGATGATATTCAGATGTTCTTCTTGCTTGTATGCATGTTATATCCTTTTTGATTTATTATAGTGTCTACCCATTTTTTGTAAAAAAAAAATCATGAATTTGTTAGCTCTTTAATCGCAGCATACATTCATTAATCTTTTGAATAACTGGCGAGTCAAATCCTTTTCAGCTGATGTTTGAGTGAACCACTGTCAAACGTAAATAGTTATCAAAGGTACCAGGATTATTATTCAGTAATTGTTATAAAAACTCCTCATAGATACCAGATTTCAAATTGTGTACATCAGAAGCCGGTTTCATCAATACAAAAAATGCATTACCGACGCTTGAATCGAAAAGTTGAAAAGCCTAAATAAAGTACGAATTTGAACATCATTGAGGACCTTATATAGTGTAAGGGTTAGTCAAATGCGGCTCATTTTATCTATTACTGGAGTGTTTCGCGAAGTATTTAGAAAACAGCGAAGTTTTATAAACATATTAACTTATAAATAAAGGACAAGGTACGATAAGCATCAGAGGAAGGCCCCCTAATTTCGTTCAAATTAAAAGTGACTTGCCATTAATTATAATACTACATTTTTAAAGTTTAAAACCTAAATTTTAATTAACATCTATAGATTTTTCAACCTCCGCTGATATTATTCATGCTCTGATGCTGTAAACACCTTAAGATTTGCGAAAAGGACAGAAAAATGGCAGTTTTCAAACCTTTATCTGCATTTTAAACGATGAGCGTACCTACGACCCACGATCATATTGATACCAGACAATCCTTGAACATAAACATTGATGCAGTTCAAATATTTTATTTTGCCGTAGGTACAATCATAGTTAAAAATTGACAAAAATTGACAAAAATCGTCGTAGATAAACTCATCATAGATACCAGGACTAAATTTAGTATATACGCCAGACGCGCGTTTCGTCTACAAAAGACTCATCAGTGACGCTCGAATTCAAAAAAGTTGAAAAGGCCAAATAAAGTGCGAAGTTGAAGAGCATTGAGAACCAAAAATCCTAAAAGTTTTGCCAAATACAGCTAAGGTGATCTATGTCTGAGGTAGAAAAGCCTTAGTATTTCAAAAAATTCAAAAATGTGTAAACAGTAAATTTATAAATATTACCAAATCAATGACAATTCATGTCAGCACAAAAAGTATTGACTACAGGGCTTGTGATATCCTCGAGGAAATAAATCTCCACAAGCAGTGTCATCGACCCAGTGGTGGTAAATAAACTCATCATAGATACCAGGACTAAATTTAGTATTTGCGCCAGACGCGCGTTTCTTCTACAAAAGACTCATCAGTGACGCTCGAATCCAAAAAAGTTGAAAAGGCCAAATAAAGTACGAAGTTAAAGAGCATTGAGAACCAAAATTCCTAAAAGTTTTGCCAAATACAGCTAAGGTGATCTATGCCTGAGGTAGAAAAGCCTTAGTATTTTAAAAAAATAAAAAATGTGTAAACAGTAAATTAAATATTACCAAATCAATGACAATTTATGTCAGCATAAAAAGTGCTGAATACTGGGCTTGTGATACCCTCGGGGAAATAAATCTCCACCAGCAGTGGCATCGACCCAGTGGTTGTAAATAAACTCATCATAGATAACAGGACTACATTTAGTACATACGCCAGACGCGCGTTTCTTCTACAAAAGACTCATCAGTGACGCTCGAATCCAAAAAAGTTGAAAAGGCCAAATAAAGTACGAAGTTGAAGAGCATTGAGAACCAAAATTTCTAAAAGTTTTGCCAAATTCATCTAAGGTGATCTATGCCTGAGGTAGAAAAACCTTAGAATTAAAAAAAAATCAAAAATGTGTAAACAGTAAATTTATAGATAAAACCAAATCAATGACAATTCATGTCAGCACAAAAAGTGCTGACTACTGGGCTTGTAATACCCTCGGGGAAATAAACCTCCGCCAGTTTTCATTGAATCATCGAAATTTTTAAACGATCTGCGGACCGGAGATGATTTCCGGTATTCACTGTATCCGACAACCGTGTATGCTACGCTATAATGTCAAGATCTTTAGGAAGAACAGGAAACATATTTGACACAGGAAAACAGAATTGGTATTATTCATGAATTTAAAGTGACATTTTAGCAGACCGTCGATTTTGAACCTAAATCAGAGGCAACTGTGACAAGATCTGACAAACTTCAGGGAAACTTTTGAAACGTAATTGTAAAACCCGATCACAACAGATCGTACGATTTTTTGTCGTTAAAGATCTACAAAACAAGTAATCTGGCACTGTCGTGCAAAATTAAAAAAAAATAATACGAGTGGTCATATCACATACGACATGTCTTCGACGGGTACACGACAAAGAAAAAAATTGTAATTGACTGTCGTTGGTAGGTCGCAAGTCGGTCGTGCGACAGTCGTACGACAATCTTGAGTTGTTTGGGGCTATTTGTCAGGTTTTCAAGTCCTGGGATACGTGTGTTACTGTCGTGTCACTGTCGTACGACTGTCGTGCCACTGTCTTGAAACATGCAAGGCTCCATCTGCATTAATCCAACGAAACCACAGGGAGATTCCGCTCCAAATCTTGCATCAGTGAATACTACACTGCCCACAAATAAGGTGCCGTTCGATCCATTGCCTACCCCACCAACGTCGGGCGTTTCTCTGGTTCCTATACTGTTCACGGGCTCGATTCAACGCTAACAGGACCATATTTAGCTCTTGTTGGACGGTCCGGCCAGGCGGCTATTCAGCAGATCCACGTGTAATCGTTCTGGTGGAATAGCCATCCTTTTTTAACGGCAGACGGTATGCTTTTTCAAACATTCATCTCGCCGAATTTTCATCTATTCAATAAAACAAAAATATGTTGAACGACGAACGTACCACTGTCGTACGACAGACAATCAATGTTGTGCGAGCATCGAACAAAATTTTATATTCGTGAGACAATCGTGCGACTGTATCATGAGTGTCTTGCGACAGTCGTGCAACAGTCGTACGATTTTTCTTTGTTAAAATGGTTTATGTTGGTACTCACGACAATGTGTTTATCGCACGACAGTTGCACGACTGTGGTAAGACACTATCGCGACAGCCACCAGACGACAGTGACACGAAAAAAAAATCGTAGAGCATAACAGTTGCATGTCCTATTTTTGACGAACATCACACGACAGTACCACGATGCCCAAAATATCATGCGACTCGAACAATGATCACAAATGACCAACGATTTTACAAATGTTCATGTCGTGGCGCTGCACAGGTGTGTCGTGGGTTCGTTGTGACCAGGGCTTAAATGAAACCAAAGTTTATAATAACTGGTTCACATTCAAACAGTGCCTATATATATTTTGTTTTATAATTGACGAATCGTCGCCCTGGAATGTATCAATCTCCGTTGACACTGTTGTTAAAAGTGATTTCTTTCCCGTCAGCATTTCTATCAAGTATGGCATGCCAAGTTAACATTTTAGGCAATCATTTCATATAAATACAGATTGCAAAAATAAATTATAGAATATAACATTAACAAACATTGTAATTAATATGACACAAGAAGACACCATGTGGGTGAATTTTAATTATTTAATTGTAACAAACATAGCTACGCTACACTTTAAAGATCTAAATTATGTATCTTGAGTACTTTTGGTAATGGTGTTGAATTTAATTATTGGACTTATGATTTGTTATTGTCCCCCGCCTCCCCGTTGCTCTTCATATCGAAAACGCGTGCTTCTTCGTATTTCTTGTTTGCATAATTTTTCTTTACATAACTTTCTGTTATAATATGCATGCATACAGTATTAGCCACTGGATGGGCAGTAAAACAACATTTAATTAATCATATCTTCTCTATATTAACAGTACTATAATGACTGTAAACATTTTCAAAAAAAAAATAAAAGATTCGTTTATTTTTTAATCAGATATTCACACTTCAAAGAAAAATATTGAATATTGCATATCAAAGGAATAAACCGCATCATAGTCAAAGATATCTTGCTTTTAATTTTGTACACTAGACGTGTGTTTCGTGCACAAAAGACTCATCAGTGACGGTCCAATAGAAAAATGTAAAAAGATCATAAAAGGCTCAAAATTCCGAAAAAAATTGTCTAATACTAGTACAGCTAAGGTTATATATTCCTGAATAGATTATCCGTATTTTTTTTAAACAACTCAAAGTTTTGTTAAAAGTTTAATCATAAAATGTACCATTTCAACGATAATTCGCGTTTACACAAAGTTCTGACCTTTCGACATCGTGTTGCTGCATGCGTTTTTTGTGTCATTACTTGACCATATCTCAAATAATTATGAAAAATCATGTCAAAACGGAATTTGTTTTATTCCGTGTTGCAACATCAATGTACTAGCTAACGGAAAGAAATAGTTTAGTGACTACAAAAACATTAACGGTACCAATGTTCCTGCACCAGATGCGCATTTCGACAATACATGTCTCTTCAGTGATGCTCGTAGCCAAAATATTTGATATCCAAAGCTTAAATAAAAGATGAAGAGCTATAATCCAAAAGGTCCAAAAAGTATACCCAAATCTGTGAATGGAATCAGAGCTTTGCAGGAGGGAGATACATTCCTTAATTTATCATAATTTTTAACATTTTGTAACAGCAAATTTTAAAAACATAAAACAATCCGTATTTTCATGCCAGTACCGAAGTACTGGCTACTGGGCTGGTGATACCCTCGAGGACTAACAGTCCACCAGCAGAGGTATCGACCTAGTGGTAGTAATAGCATTAACGGTACCAATTTTCCCGCACCAGGCGTGGTTAAACTACACCACTTTGCATCATTTTCACTTACGTTTGCATTAATTTAGTTTTACCGACCAAATATGAAAACAGATTAATGTATTTTCTTATATTTATGAATGAAGTTGTACATACATGGATTGTTCGTAATTTATCATGGAAGGACGTTCAATCGCAAAACCGGATATAGGCTGTATACTTAACATAATTTGAACATCTGTTAATTGTCACAGTCGTGATAATCATTTGTATTAAAAAAAATTAGGAAAGTTGTTGTTACTACTTTTATTAAATAACGGATACAGTTCCCTGTGCATATCATGTAAGTACATTAGGGCGTACATTTTTAAAGATTCGAAGCGATAAAAGTTATATCAGGAAGAGGTCATGCACTTCAATGTATCTTACGTATTGAATAGTGAAATATATATATTTTTTTGCAATTTTAGTTGTAGTTATATGTATTTCTTAGCAAATTTCGAAGAATTTAAATATTTAAGTACACCAAAAATGTTTGAAATCAAACTTTGTCTTTATGTCGTGACTTACATTTTTTTATTAACATGGTAGTATAAAATATTGCTTCTTCAGCTAACCTGCTTTCAACATGTCCGAGTTTCTAGATATATTTTGAGAAATTGTATGAAGGTGTATACTGTCTGCATGGTCTGTCAAATAACGAATTATGTTAAAAGAGCAGTACAGGGACTAACATACATCTTACCAATTGGGATTTCAGACACCAAGATTTAAGAGGAAGCGTAAGTAAAGAATAAAACCTCTTCTGCAGTTTTGAGAAATCCCGTTTAAGCGAATGATACTTTACTCGAAGATGATTATATACAAAAATATATAAGATACATGCGTCCATAACGTTATATATGTTAATAAAAAAAACAATTAAAGATAGTGTGTGACACAGTATAGTCTTGCAAAATGATTCATTGGGTACATTTGATGAAACAAAAGAATGATGCATTTAAGTTGTTGCTGTTATCACTTGTTTTCATTCTGAATTTATATTTTCTAAACTAAAACGTTATAAATTATAACATGATATTTAATAAAAAAAAATCTAAATGAAATACCTTGAAATTAAATAATAAAACTATAACTATACAGAATACGTACATATGTTGCAGTGACCTGCAGGGCATCGAATAGAAGATGAAGGTCCAGGTTTGCTCAGTGCTGATTCTGATGTTGTTTTTATGAAAGGTAAGAAACAAAGGATCATCTTCATTATTGCAATCAACTGTATTTTTTATGTGTAAAGATGGTATCTATTCTTTTTTTCTAAAGTAACACAATTATAGTTACATATAAATTGAAATCTTGTATAAATATGGATAAGATAGCAATACAGTTTCTCTAGTGACAGGCTATTTTCATTCTTAAATGTGTGATGTCACTGTGAAAATGAAGATATTTATATCTATTGGTTGTGCTTTGGTTCTATTAAGTATGTGCAATATCATCAATTGAGATATGAATCATCAACAGCATTCATTGATTGATTGATCAAACCATGGTAATCTAACTGATACATTTAATTAATTTGCAATAGATATATGATAATGTGGTATGAGTGCCAAAGAGACAACTCTCAATTCTCATCACAATATGTAAAAGTAAACCATTATAGGTCACAGTGCATTTTTCAAAACGGAACCATGACTAATACCGCACCGCAAGCTATAAAGGGTCTAAACAATGACTAGTGTATAACCACGGAAAACCCAATGATATAATCTATAAATATATAAACGTAAAAAACTTATGAATCAAATCAACAATCGACACCCACTGATATAATAGCTGTATATTCTAGTCTGGTATACGAGAACATGTGTTTGGTGCACTTTTATTAACTACTTCTTTTATATATATGGGCTTATTTTTTGTAATTAATTGTCATACTAAAAAAAACTAGCGAAATATATCGTACAGGCATATTCAAAAAGATCCAATTCTGTTTAAAAATAGTTTAATATATATATATATATATACATATATTACATTAACTTTCTTCAAAAAGATACTTTCATGAATAATTTGTTATTTCCAAGAACGTGATATTCTTGTTTTATAATTATCTAATTTTATTTGAGGTGACTTAAAGGTGAATTTGGCCGGATGTATTATTATTTATCATTTAGTATATATTTATAACCTGTACATATTTACACATGTCACTATAATAAATAATTGACCTAATAATTAATTACCAAATAAAATAATGTACAAACATAAATCAAAATAATTTTGTTGGAAGGTACTCGGTATAAATGGGGAACAGAAATATTTACTTCAAACTAAACAATGTTGTTGTTCATAGAACTAGATCAGAATTGAAAATGTATAGTCATACCAAACATTTATACTTTAATGGTTTACATCAAGAATAGAGATACGAGATATACATTGTAACACTAAATAAGCAAACATGAAATAACAAAAACGCATTCAAAGTTGTATCAACAGATCATATTAACAAGATTCGAGACATAATAAAACTCGCAGTTACTGAATGCTAATTACAAATATAAAAACCAAAATAATCATTAATGAAATAAAAGTGCTTCCGAGACTAATATCAACTTAAACATATCACAGAGATTTAGTATTTTAACGTCATCGAAGTCAACATATGTATTGTGCGTTACCAAAAAAGAAAATTATCGACATGAATTATGAGATAAAGGAGTACATCTTGATATATAACAACATGGACAGGTAGGTTTTTGCTCTTCAACTGACTGATGAATCAGCCCTTTTCTAAAAATCTGATGATTCAATCTCTTTATAACACGTTCTTAAAGACTTATCTGTCCAAAGCGTTTCAATTTACTGACGAGAAAAGTAATGAGTCAATCGCTTTTCAACTGACTGATGGGTCAATCACTTTATACAATGATGAGTCATTCTCTCTCAATAGAATAATGAGTTAAATCTTTTCAAAAGATGTACGAGTCGAACAATTTCAACAGACTGACTAACTAATCAATCCCTTTCCAATATTTTGATGAGTATTGCTAATTGACGAGTCATTCAATTCCTTTCTACTATTTTGATTTTTGTAAGCTTTTGAATGTCAGTAACTGATGGTAGTCTTTTGTTAATTCATTTGTCTTTATCATTTTGCCTTTTTTCTGTTTCTTTATGTTTTTGCTTTGTACTCTTTCATGTTTTGTTAAGAGTAGTTCATTTATATGTGTCGGAATTAAGTGTGACGTCCATTTTGACTGTAGTGAACTGCAATGTAGTACATATTCTTTGTTTTATTGGACAGATAAAGCCCACCTCCCGTTCAGGGATTTCTCGTTGTAATTTTCGATTTAAAATATACAGGGGCTATGCTTATAAATACTTTAGAAAACACACAATAAAATGAAAAAAAGAAACACATATAGATCAAAAGGATGTTTAAAATGCTTGTTAGTGTTTGGGATTATTTTTTGACAATGCAGTATATTGTTGCGAACACCAAATACCATGAGACTGTTTATTCTCTGTCAAACTGAAAACAGTGTCGTGAAAAACGCACATCTGGCGTATCAAATTATAATCCTGGTACCTTTTATAACTATCTACATCACTGGGTCGATGCCACTGCGGATTGATGTTTCGTTTCCGGGGGGATTACAAGCCAAGTAATCAGCACATTGGTATTGACATGAATATCAATTATATGGTCATTTATCTGTACGTGTATCAAGTTATCTGTGGTAAACCATTATGCCAAAAGAAAAAGAAAAGCAAAATACATAAAATATCTGTAAATGTGCTAAATAACAACTGTGTCTTGGCCTACAAGCCAAGAGCAATTAATCGATTTCCTTTGTTGCAGTTAACATGGTTAATACAAGACTGCCGGAAGACGATGCAAATGAAACAGGGTAAATTATTTCAATCAAATTTTAGTTACAATATGGTTTGATAAATAGTTGATTTAGGGAATCGGTTCAGTAGTGCACAAAAAGAGTACAATAACAATAAAAATAGGTGAGGTACATGTATCTTGCTAACATTTACATTTGCATTAGAACATGCCTGTACCAAGTCAGGAATATGATTGTTTTCAATTGTCTGATGAGTTTGAGCTTTTGAGTTTGCCATTTTCTAAGTCATTCTCCGTGTATTATCCTCGAAGATCTTTTTTGTGATTTTTCTCTTGATACCATTATATCGCAAACGAAAGGCGAAAGATACAGAAGGGACATTTTCAATTATTGATCGAAAATAAACTGGCAACGCCATGGCTGAAAACGAAAAAGACAAACGGAAAAATAAAAGTACATCATACTCATCTTAGAAAACTAAACAGCGCAAACCCAGCCAAATCTTGAGGTGACTCAGGTGCTCCAGAAGGGAATGTAGACCCATTCCGCATTTGCCGACCGTCGTCGTATTGCTCATGTTATTCAAAACCTGGTTAATATTCTAATTAGGAAGTTCAAATTCGTTCATATTCGTGAAAATGGAACTGGAGTGTAGTTACGAAACAAGGAACATATCTGATGTATAAAACATATTTTCCATAACGGTCAACCAACTAGTGATTGCGTCCGTAAAATTTACAAAGGAAGGAGTTCAACTTTACCATTTGGAACTCTTTGTTTAATAGCTTGTGCAGCAACAATCTAACAAGGAATTCATGATAGGAAAAAAATAAATCCTGGAATATCGTATCAATTGGGATGCATATACTTCATATGAAGGCGCTGCTGAAGTGTCGATACATATAAATGGAAAATTGACAATTCAAAAGCTGAAATCATCTCTTTTTTCGTAAAGTTTTATTTTGAATTATGATTTTTTTACGAGGTCAAGATAATAGTACCCTTTGAGATTCAATTTAATTACACTATGCCCTTCACTCACACCTCACATTGACGTTCTTGAAATATTGATATTTTTTGCTGTTTATAGTAGGTTGATCCCTTTAATCATTTCTAAAATATGACGAATACACTATACTTTACAAAACTATCTCATCATCGACTTGTCGGACAATCTGATAAGATCTACATATTGTAGAAAATGGTCGTGATATATGTATGTATATATTAAAACAACGAAAGAGGACATGTTAAAAAAATAAAAGGGAAATAATTTATAAATGGACAGGGTAATCTAGTAATACATCTATTGCATGATGAATTATATCGTTAGCCGTGCTTTTGGGCAGATAAATGCAATGCAAAATGGAGAAGGCAATATCAGAAAAAGTCCCACGTTTAGTATGACAAAACACAATGTTTTGATTGTAGTATCCGTGCAGTTTAGAATCGACTTTATAATAATCAAATTTGAATTACAACTCAAATTGACACATTTTCACTTGTTTTTTACAGGCCTTCGAAAGGATCTGCAAGACGTAGAAAAGTCCGATCAATTCGCAATGTGCGTACAGCGGCTATAGTGATTTTAGAGCTTGCACCGCCATATAATCAAGCATCTCTTACAGTTGACTGAAAAACTGACTCTCAAAAATAGGGTTACTGGAAACAAACGATTCTGATTATGGAGAAAACCCAGTATAATCTGAATTGATGGTGACCTTTAAGCAGATGTGATGTGGTATGCTACGCAATGGTTAATACTAGTTTTCCTTTTAAACTTATTTAAACAAGGCCCAGGTGCATATGCGCAAGACAAGAATTATGTACACAACATTTGTATCTTATATAAAGTAGACAACAATTCAAAGGTAACGAAATGTATATCCTAATGGTTGATTTTCAGCTTCTTTGCAACATGTTTGAATCTATTTAACAACTGTTTATTTGAAATAATAATTTGATGATTATTATAAGATATAAACTTTTATATTTTGCAAAAATGCGTTCAGTGCAAACACAATGGACAAACTATTGAATGTTATATACCATAATAAATGGTAGTAAAGCAGAATTTTATTATTATATGTGGCTTTCAAACAAGAAAAATTACTATCTTATTCTTAAGTTTGATAATAAAATATATAACATCTTTATAATTCTATACACTTTTTGACGAAACAGTTTATCGACAGATAAGGTGTTCATGTTGGCATGAAAGGTTTCCTCTTTACTGCAGGAATTGTTTAATTCACAGTCTAGGACCCATATAAGGGGATACAAAACTTATAGATAAATAAATAAGTAATTCAAAGTAATAAAAAAAATAAATACAAATCTAATGATACAGTATATGTTATAGAGTTCATTTTGTTCATGAGTGTGCTTTTAACGTTGCATTCATCATGTTCATTTACTGGCTATTTTCAATTAGTCTATAATGCATTATATTAAAATCAAACGCTTTGATATACAATAATTTTACACATCAAACAATATGTAAAAAAGACATTGTACAACGTCAATCAATAAACTGTTGATTAGTCAATTGTCATAACTTAATTATTGCTATAGTGTTCAGGGAATTACAGTTATAACGAAAAGCTTGGTGACAGAATGGTGGTAAATCGAGGTGGTATTATGGAAACAACACTCAATGATTTATTACGGTTCTGTTTTTGTGTTAAAATAAAAAAGACAACTTATACACATAGTACACATGACACAACATAGAAAACTAAAGAATAAGCAACACGAACTCCACCAAAAAAACTATCTCAGTTGCTCCTTAAGGGTTACCAAATCTATTCAAAGTACACTAAACACAACATAAAATCACTAAAGACCAACACAGTTTGTTGTGCAAAGCAACCATTATAGCTATAAACAATGATAAAGTTTGTTACACAATGGTGGAGAAAGTAAAATAATAACAAAAATATCGAACTCCAAGGAATATTCTTAACAGAAAATCCCTAAGCAAATATCAAAAATAAAAGCTAATTGCTTGGGTGTTTACAGTACTTTAGATTATAATTTTCTATCATTACCAATTCTTGTGGATTGAAAATAAATATAATGACAAAATATTAGATAAACTTATAGCAAGCTAGGTCGGAAACTTTTATTTCACTTTACGTGGTATCAATAGCACTACTATGTATTAAAGTTGTGTATTGTCAATACTAATAATATAATCTCCTAAGACAGTATCTTTATCATAACAAGACAATTACGTTGCCATAGCATCAGCGCGTACTGCTGTATCAGCTTGAATCAGAGTTGGCTCGTCAAAATTCGAACGTCTCCTTAATAAATAAGTTCAATAATTTTAATAAAACTTTTATTACTTTAATAAAATTTTGCTTTGTGCTTTGTCTACATGCCTTTTTATGTTTCTTCATTACACATATGACGTAACTCTGTACATCCCGTAATTGTAATATGGCAAATGTATTAAAGATTATAAAACAATGTTGACTGCCGTATATTTGTCATGTTTATCTATTAAATGTATGTCTATTTGTTTTGTTCACGCATCGTTGTCAATGTAATAAAATGTGATGCTACTGTCATACATGTGAGATGTTTAGCTAGATATAAAACCATGTTCAATCCACCATTTGCTACTTTAAAAATGTCTCTACTAGGTCAGGAAATAGGGACAAAAAGATAACAGAGGGACAGTCAAACTCATAAATCGATAAAGACTGACAACGCCATGGCTACCAAAGAAAATGACAAACAGACAAACAATCGTACACATGACACAACATAGAAAAATAAAGAATAATTAACACGAACCCCACCAAAAATTAGAAGTTATCTCAGGTGCTCCTTAAGGGTTACCAGATCCTGCTCTACATGTGCACCCGTCGTGTTGCTCATGTTATAACAAATTCGGTAGATAGTCTAATTTGGTAGGTCACATTCATCAAAGGGAAGGGATTGTAGTTACGACGCAAGGAACATATATGACAGATGTTATCAATTGGTTTTATGTGTTTGAGCGTTTGAATTTGCCATTTGAGTAGGGACTTACGTTTTGAATTTTCTTCGGAGTTCAATATTTTTGTGATGTTACTTTTTGATAATTAATATACTTGATATATATAAATTTATTTTAAAATAGTATTTGCTGTTTTAATATAAGGATGTTAAAAGAAAATGTATGTTTAAATTTATCATTGTTTTTCAATTTTGTTTATAGTTCAATGTATATTTTATCTTGTATCATAATGATCATTGCTTCTTTATCTGTACTATAAAAATGCAAACATCTCTTTAATAGGTGACAGTCGATTACGGCTTGTCTCGAATCGACAGAGATGTCTTGTATCTTTTCCCCAAATATGTAAAAACCAAGTTTCAGCTCTCACAAAATTCGGTCTTCTGTCGGAAGTCCCAGAATGAAAGACACAGATAAAGCATTGTATACCAACAAAAAATCGGGGGGGGGGGGGGGGGGGTATTAAAAGGCGACACTGGACATCTTTTGGAAATAAGAATTAGAATATACAAGACAAAAATCAACATCCTCAAAAGTTGGATATATAGTGTGCTTTAATATTGATAGTCGGACAAATCTTGTTACTTTTCAGACTGTTTTTTTGTTTGTTTCTAATCTGTGATATTTTTGTTTACATCAATGAAGATACATTATAAATAAAAATAAGTGAGAAAATGGCTTTCTCATGTTTCCAGTCGAAGGCCACCTCTGAGTGTAAGCTTTTCTCGCTGTGTTGAAGACTCTTTGGTGGCCTTTGACTGTTTTCTGCTGAATGATTGTGCTTTTGTCTCTTCGACACATTCCCTATTTTTTATTCTTAATTGTATGAATATGTTTAAATCATGCTGAAATTTGAATTTTTGATATAATATTATTCATATGTGTTTTCCAACATCAGTTTACAATTGTTAAGCTATGTTTCTCATAATTGTAAATAATGGGAATGATACGAATAAACGCTATACTAAAGTTTGTTAGAGATTGATTGAAGGTTATGATGTTATGCATTTCTTCTATATAAGAGAATGAATAAGGTTAACATTAAATTAATGATACTCATGATTTTCATAGATGCAAGAAGATGTGGTATGAGTGACGATTCACAATTTGTAAAAGTAAACCATACATATTATATTTTTTTTTCTCAAAAGATTCATGTACTTGTCTTTTAATTAAACATACTACCTTTTCAAACGCAATGTTCATTCAATATCATGTTATCAGTTCTGTTTGAAGACATGTTTTTAAAACAAAGTAATTTTGTACCACACTCTTGAAAAAAGACTGAAAAAATTTGATATCAATGAAAGTTTCTTTAAGATAATTAATAAGGCCGTTTAGTTGTATGACACACACCTTGAAATGCAGTAATTTGAATTAAAATTTCAGACGTATTTATATATATATATGTATATATAAAACCGGTCAGTCTTGTCACATCTATAATGCAATGTCATTATATTTGCCAAAAATGTGTGATAGGGTGGAAACTTGATATGAAAGTTCATGTAAACTGGACAAGAATGTACATGTGTTATTGTTCGCCGCTTTGTCACAGGTTGATAAAATGTAGTGACAATACTACCAAATATGTATATTCTGTTATATAAAACTGAATGTGCTTTCACGAAAGTATCTTGTTTGTGACAATTCTTTAAAGTGATCTGAGTAACATTATCAAAACACTTTCATGAGATCTATTAAGCATTCTTCACTAAAAATATCAATTCCCTTTTTGTTTTTGGTGCTTCTAAAGCCATTCAAATTACTCTATGCGATAAAATAAAGACACGCTTAACACTTTTTGAGAGTACAAATAAGTTAAAAAAACATGACTCATAATTTGTCGAACATTTCGTCTTTTATTTTCTATAAGTATATTTGTTTAAGTAATGCTTTCTAGTTCCTGTCTTTGTCGGCTAAACGAACTCAATTTTTAGCAATAAAAGAAATATATGCAAACATTCAAATGGCAGGTAAGACCAGAGCAGCAATATGAGCCATATCTACATTTATCCAACCGTCCTCTACATCTTGTAGATTGTTTTGCCTGGTGGTCTAAAAAGAAAATTGTTTCAATATATATTACAGAAAGCACATTGATGAAGACTGCATGCAATTTAGTGTGTCAATTATTTTTTGAAACTGAAAATGTGAAAATCGTTATAATATATATAACAATTGGTGTCACTATTTATTCACTATACAATATGATTCTTTATAAAATGGTAAAGATTATTCCCAGATACTTTTTATTTTATTTTTATTTGATACTTTCGCATACATTTTTTCTGGTGAAATTTGCTGGTTTACAAAATCTTAAAAAATCAAAAAATAGTTAGACTGTCATCATGGTCTTATATCTGCAATGAACATTAATTGAATATAAATGTAAGAATCTATTTACTTTACACCCTCCCCTTCTTCGTCCTGAGGCACTTGTATATTTGACGTGTTGACTGAAAAAAAATATGATTGAATGATTTTGGTTTCTTCGTGTGTATAAACAAGTATGTCTATCGATATGTCAAGAACTTTTATTTTTTATATTGTCTGAATACTTTATTTGATGTATTCACCAGGAAAACGACTGCAAAAGGCTAACGAATCCCGTTATTAGCGAGATAGAGAACTACTGTGTCATGGAAGTCGGAGTAGGTAACTGAACACTACAATGCTGAAAACAGTTCCCAACCCAGATACTCATTTCACCCGTTAAAACAAATATATCGATCCGTATGCTTGTGTTTTTTTTTTCTTCAATGTGTCCGCTTCTTGTTGGTCTTCTGTTTTATATAAATATAACCCTCATTACCATGTTTCATAAGTGTTCATGACCATCCTATAAAGTTAGATAAAATAGATTTTGCAAATTAGAAAGGAAGTGTATTAAATACGTTCTCATCTAAAATAAAAAAATCTCATTCACGGTCGTTTGTCATAATCCGTACTCAAATGGGCAGAATAACTGCTCATCAGACAAACGTATGACAAAACGAGAAACCTAAACACAAACATGTTTTTTTAATATGGTGTTTATCGTTCCTAGTTTTTACCTATTTATAGATATATACTAGACCGTTGGTTTTTCTGTCTGAATAGCGTAACATGGACCTGTATTGATCTATTCTGTTCTCTACTAGTCACTGCAACTAATGAACGTATTCTGTATAATTAAAGTTTTGTTATCAACTTTTTATATATTCTGTTCTTGATTATTTTAGTATTATTTATATATTATGATAGACTACGTTTTAGTTACGAAAATGTAAATTCAAAATGAAAACAAAAAATAACAGAATAATAAGAAGAACATCTGAGTAGCTAAACTCTTAGTAAAGCAACCTATTAAACAGCCTATGTTTTCTTATGCGTAATCGAGACATCTTCAGTATCTTTAAACTATTGCAAACCATCCAAATGGCTTCCAGAAATTCTGAAAGGAGCAACAATTAATTTCAAAGAGAGGGGAGGGAGGGGAGGTCATGTGTTATTTTTTGGTCTTTTTTTCAGTTTTTCTCCGATGCTATCAATCAAATTTCTTTTTTTTAATACATAACACTATAATGAGGGGTACTAATCCCGAAATCCCGGGGTTGAAATCGCGAGGTCCCGAACTGAAAGAAATTTAAATCCCAACATCCCGAAATTCGAAAAAAGAATTTCCGGATCCCGAAAGGACCAATCCCGAAATCCAGAGCTTAAAACACCCGAATTGGAGTCCCTAGTTAGCTAGCAATAAACCAGATTTTTTCATTCATCTTCCACATTAAACAAGACAACAGCTGGCAGTTGTTTTTCTTTCGTTTAATGTGTTTTGGCTTTTGATTTTGCTGTATTATGACTTTCCGTTATAATTTTTTGCAGAAGTTCTATTATTGCTGTTTTTCTGTATATGATCACTGCAGTACATGCAATGTTATGTGTCACTGTGTGACCGGACTGATACTGGATGAATCTTTAGATGCTTGCGGATTAATAAATGATTTCATGTTATGTTATTGATTACTCAAGAGTGATATGTTGGTAATTAACGGTAATTGGAAATAATTCATTATTGTCTATGCATGTACTGTAAAGCAATGCATAGGTTTATACTTGAAAAATCTATATATCATACATGTGTATGTTTACAGAACCAATCACATGTTTTATGTATACAATTAAAAAGGAAGTTGATACGTATAACTTTTATGATCAGTTTTATATAACACGCCGGAACGTAATGTGCCATATTTCCAAAATGGTATGGATTGCTGAATGTTTATCAAATTTGTTTACAGAACCAACAACATATTTGTAAAAACCAAGTTTCAGGGAAGTTGAGATGTATTATTTTTCCTAACAGTTTTATATATCATGCCAGAAAGTAATGTGTCCTTTTTTAAAATGGTATGTTTAACTGATTTTTTTAAATCTCTTTGGTTTGTTACATGATACATTGAACATTCAGTTCGATAACGTCATAAACCAGTGATAACGTCAGTAGACGGGTTAATATGTCTTCAACCATGGCAGTTTTGACCTTAAACAATGTTGTTTCGTAAACTATTTTTATTGAGAACCCCTATTCCTCTTTTTAATATTGTCGAGAATAATATCGCAAATATGCCAGATGCCTAAACAAACTCAGAAGTCGAAGATAACGAAAAAAACAATGACAAACAAATTAACCTGTCAACGACAAAAAAAATAAAAAATTGCAAAACAATACGACGAAAATAAAAATCGAGAAGTAATTTCAGGTGCTCTTTCTTATATATAATTTAATGAAAACCTTTTCGATGATTGCATAGTTATCTTCAAGGTATAAACAATTAATATGAGGGAGGCGCTACCTTAAATGCCCTATATATTGATTGTTTGTTAGTTGCTTAACGTCCAGTGGCAAATGTTTCATGTCCTAGGCTACATTAACACATAGTCTTTGTCTAAAATAAAATAATAAGTTCAGATGGAAAATGTCTAGGTAACGATTATTGAACTTCAAAAGGCAGGAGTGGGTATAGTAGTTTTCTTTTATATATACAAACATATTCAATTCCCAAATTGCAGAGGACAAAAAAATATTCTGAATCCAGATCTTCACTAAAAACGATTTTATCTTTCAGATATGCAAATAAATTGAACTTTTATATGTTTTACTGATTTTAACACATTTTAACTGGGAAGGTTTTACTGTTTTTATGAAATTTTAAATTTTACCCCCGACGATATCACCAGCCAGGTAGTCAGCAATTTTGTGTTTTTAGCTGACATAAAATATTATCGAAATGATTTCAGCGAAGTTACTTTTTAGTATGGGCAACACCAACAGCACTTACTATTTAGCTGATGATACCCTTGGGGACTGATAGTCCCATAGCATAGGTATCGATCTGGTGCTGTACAACTTATTTATAATACATAAGTGATTAGAATCCTTTTTTAAATGTCCGATTGATTTGGTTATTTTCTATGTTCTTTTTTTTTGTCATAAAGTTTTGGTTCTTATACATCATTTGTTTTGAGAGTTCCTGATGGAGGTTAATCAAGTAAATCGCCTCGACGCATGCAATTATATAACGTGTTGTTTTCATTTTTTCAGCACAGGGTCGATACCTCTGATGTTAGACTATCAGTCCGTAGATTATCAGCAGCTAAGTAGTCAATACTTCGGCAGTTACATGATTTAAAACAACCCTTTCTAAAATTGTCCGTTTATAAATTTTGAAATTATAAAGAAAGTATGGTTTTAACTTCCTCAGGCAAAGTTAGGTTTAGATGGATTTGGCTGTCTTTTATGTTTTTTGGTCAAATAGCTCTCAAATTGTTTCATTTCTTATAGAAAATTGGCTTTGAAATATTTGGCTTTGATAGTTCCCGATGATGGTAAATCCAGAAAAGGCGCTTTCGGACGCATAACATTTGTAACGTGTTGTTTTTGATGTTTTGATAAATGTTAATGCCTCTTAAAATTTGTACATGATTAGGCTTTACAACTGTTTTGTTTCGAGCGCAACTGATAAATCTTACATAGGCAAAACGCGCTTCTAGAGTACAGAGATTAAAAACATGGTAATTTGTTTGCGTTTTTTAAAGTTTTTTTTTCAAATATAAGTTATTTATATATATAAAAAAAAGGAATGTACATGTTCTTGTACGATTCGCTCGTGTATGTAACAATGTATTAGATTTTAGCGAGAGAAATTTATGTATTACTGAAAAATTATTACACCAGGATTTTCGATATCACAAACTGGTCAAAACATTTACTAAATTTTATCACCGGTATAAGGAAATAATTCGTAAATATAACTCAACATGCAGACATCTTATACGTTCAGGTATTTCACATCCAAAATTTTATGGAAATATTCTTTATAAAGCACAAAAATGTCAGTATTCTCCTCAGAAACTAACAAAACCTTTAAATAGACTTATTAAAAGGGGATATAGTTACGATACTGTTGTCAGGTCATTAAAGATTGCATATTTTGGCTTTAACATTGATTCACTGATAGGGTCTTTGCATCGGAACTAAACACATTTATTTCTAAAAAAACAGTTGTTGGCATGACACGGGTTATGTTCTTCTCATATATTTTATGATAGTATGATACTAAACCCCTAACGGGAGGGATTGTACCTGATATTCATATGATGAAGACATAATCTTTCAATCAGTTTAATTGAGGTCTGGAGCTGGCATGTCAGTTAACTGCTAGTAGTCTGTTGTTATTTATGTATTATTGTCATTTTATTTATTTTCTTTTGTTACATCTTTTGACATCAGACTCGGACTTCTCTTGAACTGAATTTTAATGTGCGTATTGTTATTCTTTTACTTTTCTTCATTGGCTAGAGGTATAGGGGGAGGGTTGAGATCTCATAAACATGTTTAACCCCGCCGCAATTTTGCGCCTGTCCCAAGTCAGGAGCCTCTGGCCTTTGTTAGTCTTGTATGATTTTAAATTTTAGTTTCTTGTGTATAATTCGGAGTTTAGTATGACGTCCATTATCACTGTACTATTATGCATATTTTAGGGGCCAGCTGAAGGACACCTACGGGTGCGGGAATTCTCGCTACATTGAAGACCCATTGGTTGCCTTCGGCTGTTGTTTGCTCTATGGTCGGATGGTTGTCGCTTTGACATATTCACCATTTCCTTTCTCAATTTTATGTTACTTGAATATACTGAATTAGCTTGACTAGATCATCCTCAAATAAATAAATGTGTATGTTGCCTTGCTCTTCTTATGAATTATTTTACAATATGACAGAAACATGTTAGCAACAAAACGTACCAAGTGAAGTAATTAAAAATGCATGTAATATACATTAACATATCCAATTTCTCTTAATATATAAGACTGATAGACCAAATATAGTTTATCATATGAGACTAACGGAAGTGGAAAGGAAGTCATCATTGATAAAATGTTGCTAAATTTAATTTGAAATAACTAATTGATAACCACCTGACTGAAGATGATATGATGAACAACATCCTTCTTTACTCTGATATTGAAACTTGTATGAATTCAAAAGTCAAGCGCTATATTTTCTGCCGGAATTGATAGTTTTTTTTTATTGAAAATGAGATTAGAACTTTACATTGTAAGTGTGATAATTCCCAATCATGTTGGGAGTAGATATTATTGTAAAACCAATGATAACTGTGTTGGATAAAATGATATAAAACCAAAGATCAATCTTGTTTCCAAAATAGAAGATGTTTGTAAGTACTAATGGTGAGTATTTCTATTGCCATAAATGCATGTCAGTATGAATGTGTTGATGATAATCTGGGAGAAGTAAAAATCTTAAAGATAGAAATTTAGTAAAATAAAAATGAAAGCAAAAGATATCTGATGATGATACTGTATAATATGCTAGATATACCTCTACCTACAAACTGTTAAAAACCCCTAGCTTTGTCTTCGATAAATACTATGTTTTCTTTTGAATCATTTCTCTTAAAGATAAAATAATATCAATTAAATGCTAGTTAGCTATATGACTTGCTTATACATTTTATACTTAACACAGCCTATCAATCCATGCATGTGTTTTAATACCAATTCGTTAAAGCGAATAGGCTATTGCATGATCTGAAAATTTGATTGCAAACATTTACCAAATGTATCGTGATTAAACCAGATGTCTTCTCATAAATGCTTAACCGTATGGTTTGTAGTTCACTCGAAGACTTGGAATCCGTTTGTTTATATTTTATCATTATTTGATTCTGTTGATTCATACAGTTATCTATGTTTAGGCCAATATACATTCAGACAAGTATACGCAATGGCACCATAGTAAAACATTGTATATTTGGTACGTCTTGAGTATGTTTATGTTTTACCTTTGTCACTTTATAATTTTACTTTGACTGAGACACCCGGTGTAAAGATTGTTTTTCAACACCTAAAATGAAACAGAATTACACATATCATATAACACACATGACAAGTACATATATCTAATATTCCCGAAATCAAATGATTCATAAACTACTAAGTATTTTGTTCTTTTGTTTAATGTAATTTTTGCTGCCATTTATAACCTTCACACAGAAGGTTCACAGTCCTAATATAGTTATTTTTCATTCTGACTTTTTTATTGTGTATTTTTCAGGAACAGGAAATGTCTGTGAAATTAAAACATCTATGTCTTCTGATATAGTTCAAGAAATGTTTCCAATTGATAATACGGGGCAGTCATTTGTCGGGAGACTAAACTATGCTATCTTTGTTTTAATTCGTTATGACGAGAAGTGTTCTTTTGAATGGATTTCAATTTTGAACTATACTGAGTTAATAGAGAATTGTCCTAACGTAACTTCAATTCAAAAAATATTTTGTAGTCCAACTGTCACTCACACGATACAATTTACAGACAAGACCCCAATCTCATACTTCTCTGGAATAAATATTTATTTTATTGATGAGGTTCATAGGTGCACCAAATGGTTAAAAAACGTTATTCAGGAAGAACAATATCAATTGAATAATTCTATGTTAGTTGATTTTCTAACTTCAACTAATTGTTGGAAAGTGATGTATTTTACCCTACAACAGTCACTCTTCGTAACTTTCAATAGCAGTGCAGACAAACACAACAATTTAGTAATCGGTGATATGTTACCTGGAAGAGGGCATGGTCATTCAAATAGAGTTCTGTTTACTTCAAAGAATAACTTGTACAATCACCAACTCATTCAATTTCTCAATATGGTTGGTTACAAAATAAACGATCGTCAAGTCCTTATCAGTGTACATGATATAAAAGACTTTTCAAAAGAGAATTCAGGTTTAGAAGTTCATTACCAATGTATCGGAGAAGCGTTTGGGATACCTTCTATGTATATGCCTGATAGAACAATGGTGTATTTGGAGGTCATAATTACAGGGAGCATTGTGATAACAAATTTCATTATAATATGTATATTTCTGCGCAAAGAATACCAAACACCAGTAACCATTCTTCTGTCATCTCTGGCTGTGTCAGATACCTTGGCTGCAGTTATGCATACTGTCCATTTTGCTATTTCGTATCAGTTATATTATCATCATATAGATTACTTGGATATAATGCCAGTGTGGTATATCTTTCAATATCCGTCTTGTATCTATTATTACATTTTTGAACCATGTTCGTATATGTTTCATTCAGTGTCTGTTCTAATCACAATGTTCTTGTGTGTATAGAAAACCTGTGTTCTCCGATTCCCTTTATGGACCAGAATGACATTAAACAACAAGACCAGTGTAGTATGTTCAGTTATGGTGTTTATCATCAGCTTTCTTGGTTTCACTCCAGTAATCACAATGGATGTTCTTAGCCTAGCGGATGTTGACGGAAAATGCTGTGTGGTCAGAGAGGTAAAAAGCAATATGGACAGCAGAATTTCATACTTTTATATCGCAGGTGCCTTAATAAATATCCTCGCGATCTGTGTTGTAATTGTGTGTACAATCTACATTACGATTAAATTAACCTGCCTGCGGAATAACCTGCCTTGGATCGATAATCCAGTTGTCAAACAAAGACACCGTTCATCGGCGACAACAGTAGTTATAATATGTGTCATATTTTTTTTGTCCGACATAATGAACCTTTACCAAGTTACTCAACAAGTACAGATTGTTGATTCTCTGGACCAATCAATAATTAAGATGTATGAGGAAATCAAACAATAACGTGTTCTTAGTGTTTTGATAGGTTCATCGCTTAATTTCATCGTATATCTTCTTATGAGTGAGAGATTAAAACAAATACTGATTACAACTATTAGAACTGCTCTAAGATGTAAAGGAACTTAGGGATTATATTATATCATTGTATTTCATGTTAAAATGCAATATTTTTATTGGCTTATACGAGGGTGTTAATTTACTATAGCACATGGCTGATCGGATGACATATTTTTTAATGTCAGCCTCTCCTCCGGACCAATAAAAATCAATAAGTCAAAGGGCAATGTATTGAATTTACCTCAGGTACATAAATAAAGTGCTTAAGTTCTACGTTTTGGCGCAGATTTTTTTTTTATTTTACTGTCAAAATAAAAATAATAAACCATGTTACCTCACTGTTGTTTGTTCTAATACCCATACATTAACATCGCTATTTACGTGACGTCATTGCTATGGCTGTGAGCGTTATACAATGTTTTCTCAGGATAACAATCTGCTCTATTATCCTCTCAGCAATGTGTTATATATAATAGTATATACGTTGTTAATACTACAGTACTTGTCTCTGTATAGAAGATAACTATAAATGCATACAGTGTGTTTAAAACGTATCTAACGAATAGCAGTTTTTGGGGTTAACTCGATCTAGATCAGGATCTCAACATTGTTTCTGAATTTCAGATACAGGGAAGTAAAACAAGAAAAACAATATGAAAGACACGCAATTCAAGTCCTGTTAAGTACATGGAATTCTGGTACTGCGACACATTCGACTTAATATCTGGAATGAAATTAATTATATTAAGTAATGGGATTTAGTACTGAAGTAATTTCTCTACTATATGGTTATAGAGTATTTTGTTTGACTGCGTTCTGACTTTTTGTAGGGTAATTATCATTGATTCGAGTAGCGTTGCCATGTAAAATGAACATTTAGAATGTCTTTTTCAGTATTAACAATCTTTCATCAGCTGTGATTTCACAAAAAATAACGCACTGAAATGCTATTATAGAAGCAGGAACTGCGGACCATTCCGGAATTTTTTTTTTTTTGGTAATTCGTGTTCATCGATCTGTGAAGCTCTTGATGGCAAATTGAACTAACAAATACATGTATTACAATCAAATGGAACATTTCGAGTAGACATCATTTTGATATTTCTCTCAATTGATTTTGTCGTTCAATTGTAAAGCTGTAAACAAACATTGAGTTGACATTGAGATGTTTCTACTTCATTGAAGCTTGCATTTATCGAGAAAACAAAACATGTAGATGATTACTAGTACTGTTCATAAATTGCACATAAATAGTGTCAAGGAAATCAATAAATCAAGATATGCAGTACCCTTCAATGTAAAATATTAGCTATTAAACACAATGTTTGTATCTTTATCTGAATGTTCTATTAATGCAATATTGCCGGATTGCATTTTTTTTATCATAAGTTGTTCAGTTATGTTCTACCTCACAAAACTTCTTTGACCGTCTGTTTCCTTTTTAGAAAATTACGTTTTTGGGCTCAAAGTAGCAAAAATATATTAAACACCAAAAATGTACGTTAAGATAGTTATAAGTATAAGACGATGTGGTAGGATCAAGCAGAATTAATGAGAGGAGCAATGAGTTATCCTATGTACAATGTAGAACATAAACAAAAGAAAATTACTGAATAACAGGCTCCTGACTTGGGACAGGCACATATATATAATGTGTGTCGGGGTTAAATATGTTAGTGGGATCCCATTCCTTCCCAAAGATGAGACAGTGGTGTACATGTAACAGTAAAAAAAAAAGAACGAACTATAAAAATCAGTTGAAAAAGACTTAACTCAAAAGATGGATAAATATAAAGATCATCAATGTCTACCTTGAAGCAAATTTCATTTAAACTTGGTACCGTCCGGGATAATTCTTCAGAGCCAATCTGACAGAAAATCATGCAAAACCGTCCGAATGACACTTTGGCCAAATGAGTATTTGGCACATTGGTGCACCTTATTGATATAAATAACCACTCAATTTCTTTTTTTGGGAAATATTGAACCGATCTGGATTTTTTTAAACGCCATCTTTGAACAGATGAAATTGCTCGAAAACGACAAAAATAAGCCTTTTTTGCCAATGCTGTCTATTTAGTGTATGTATAATCTAACTGTTTCAATATGTCTCATTTAGCCTCATGATTGTGGTCATCTTTCAGAGCCAAAATACTACAAGATCAGATTATTATTGTAAAATAACATATCTACTTGCAAAGTATAACTATATATACCCTATAATTTTTTTTATTGAGCTCGGCAATTAATGTTGGTGTATGGTATATGCCACAACAAAATGGGGTAGCCTGCATATATAAATTTTGTCAATTTTGTCGTCTCATTTGTAACATCTGACATATGATAGGATCTGGACTTATAAATAAGTATAACAACAAATGGAAAAGAATAATTAATGTTTCATTTAGTACATTAAGAAAATAATCATACATAAATACAAATTATATATTATAAATCTATAGGCTCCAAGGAGCAGAAATAGCTTGCATTGACCATGTTGTGCACCTAAAAACGACAAAAAACCCATATTTAAAAAAAAAAAGAAAAAAAAAAGTTAAAATAGTTCGGACTGTAAAAGACATTTCTTCTGACCATTTTTGCAAATTATTCATATAATATATTGATATAGCTGTCGGTTAATAGCAAAAAAATGTGAAAATTTGTAAATTTACACATTTCAGGAACAATAGATCATAGATGTTATGTCCAATCTTTCAGAAAAATTGTGGTTACTTGATCTTGTCATGTTGATATTTTATATATAATGTATATGTACGACACTTGTTCTCAAGTTATTAAAATAACGGATTAAAAGAGAAAACTTAAAACCATGGTAAACAGTTACAATATAGAGATGATTTCTACAGACACCAAGAGATAGAAATTGTTTTATGAGTCTTTGAGCCTAGTATGCTAACAAGGTAACATTTTCCAGGTACCTACATATATGGTGCTGTAATGTGGTCAATATAAACATAAATGCATCTATAACAAATCTCACAAATAGACCAAAAACAAATTACCTAGTATATATAAACTAGCGCGAAATTTATAAAGAATTTTGAATGAAATTGGATAGCTGTTAAGATTACTGTACCTATGAGGCTCTCCTGGGGAAAAAAATTTAAAATAAGTCACATGAATTTTCAAATTTAGATATAGTTGAATGTGGGTTTCTTATACTCGAACGGCAAGGTTTTACTATAAAACAAGTGTACATTAATTTTCTTGTAAAAGAAAAACCATAAAATCAAAATTTAAAGTTGGAAAGTTTCTGTTGCTAGTTCGGTTGGTTGAAATTGTTTCTGTCATAAGTATCATCAGTCTCGCAATCTGATGTTGACTGCTGTGAAAGTTCAGTTGTTTTTGACAGAATGGTTAGCAGGAAGTCTAGATCTGAAAATCACAAAAATACTTTCATAAATCATAAAATCGAGAAAGGAAATGGGGAATGTGTCAAAGCGACAACAACCCGATCATAAAGCAGACAACAGCCGAAGGCCACCAATGGGTCTTCAATGTAGCGATAAACTCCCGCACCCGTAGGCATCCTTAAGCTGGTCCCTTAAAAATATGTATATTAGTACAGTGACAATGGACGTCATACTAAACTCCGAATTATACACAGGAAACTTTAAATTAAAAATCATACAAACTAACAAAGACGTCGTTTTTTGATGTTATTGTTTTTCGTTCATTACATTCGACTTACATTAGACTGTTATTTTGTTTGAATTGTTTAACATTTGTCATTCTGGGTCCTTTTATAGCTAACTATGCGGTATGAGCTTTCATTGTTGAAGGTTTTACTGTTACATAAAGCTGTACATGTATGTTTCATTTGGTCTATTATGTAGCGTTGTCTCATTGGCAATCATGATGCCACAGTGTTGTATTCTTGAGGGCGTAATTAAGGTCTCATATAAAGAAACAAAAAATATGCTAGGCATGCAAGTCTGGTGTGAAATTAGACGATGTTGTTTGTACCGTTTTAATTGTTTTAAATGCAGCACAATTCAACAAGCGTTCATATTGCACTGTGTTGGGTATGAAATTAAAAATAATTTATCAATCTACGTGTAATATGTCATCAACATAATTTATGTTAACACTCAATGAAAATACATGGCATGATGTGAAATTTGGTAGCGGAATAATTTCAGTCATACAATTTTGTGTTTAATATGTTTTAAATGATGTTAAAATGCTCATAGATTTGGTATACTTGAACTTTCATTGGTACATTTGGTTGTGGATTATCGTTCTTTACTTATAGTTCACATGATAATTTTCACGAAATTTTCTTTATTTTATGCAGACTATGGATATACAAGCGGTAATTTCTGAAACATCGCCGAATGAACTGTTCCTAAGAGCATCAACTTAAGATTGCCCAGTTGTGATACAGTGATTATTTCAATCGTCATAAAACACATTTTTATTCTATAACAATTTGATTTTAATTTTTTTGTTGTTGTTATTGTTTGAAAGAATTTATGTAACTCAGTACAAATGTATCACAATCAGCGTTTGTTATTTGTTGGAGTAAAATACAAATCCAGTCATCTATGTAACTGTGAAGTTGAAGATCATTTCCAATTACTATCTGCCTTATAATTAAAAGTAAAATCTCGTTAATTATTGAAGTAAGTTAATGTCTCCTGAAACCCAAATGTGTCGCCACAAGCACGATTAATCAATAGAGTCTACTATTATCGGATATGAAATCATTGCATGACGAATCCAACATGTCCAACACTTTGTACCTTGTAGTCATCATACATTTTAAATCATGGAATACTGAATGAGTTAAGGTAGAACACGAATAGAAAACAAAAACACAGTCGGTAGCGTCAAATCATGATCCACATGGAATTTGTATTTTATTTATTTAGTTTGTTTTTTGGCGGATATGTTCAGTGTACAAATCACACACTAATAAGAACTTGTTTGATGCTAGTTCCATGAAAATGCCGATATTGTTCCAAACGAAGACGGTTTCTGAAATAACAACTGGTAAGTAAAGATTAACAATTTCATTCCATCATCTTTACGGTGTTTGTATGTTTTGTATTAACCAAAACTTCTAAATTCACATACTGTAGGTTCATTGTTATTCGTTTGATACCAAAATTTGTTTTGTTGTCGTGGTAACATGTGAACCACGAATTAAAATGTGCGACTTAGTACACTTTTTGTATAGGCTTGTATTCAGATCTTAAAAATCATTGATGCAGATATAAAAAAACAATGTAATCAAATACCTCAATTTATAAAAAAAAATGTAAAAATTGACGAAAATAAATCATATTCACAGTATATCTGTTTCACACTCACATGTTACAAGAAGTACATGTAATTTAAAATGATAAATTTTGAACCAAACGAAAAATGAAAAAAAATAAAAAAATACAAAGGAATAAATTAGAAATTAAAAACCAATTGTTCAGAGAACAATTGAAGGTCTTTCCACTAGTTAAGATGTATTTTGATATTGAAATATTAAAAATCAGTTAAAAATGTTAGTTCCTATGGCTTTATGATGTATTAATATCAATTTAAAGCAAAGGTCAAAATCTAGAACGTCCTATTAACCTATGACCTTGACTTCAATTTCAAGGTCACAAACCAAGGACCTTAAATCAAAAGACCCTAGGTCTTTAATATGTTTGGTTAAAGAGTAATATCACTTTACACGTAATTCTAAATGTAAGATGGGCAAAAACTCCCATTCATTTTCTGCGCACCCTTTCAACCAAAATATACAAGTTAGGACATGTCGCAACTAACAATTGATGAAAAATTATTTGTCGATATGTCATACAGTATTTAAAAATCGGTGAAAATAAGCAAAAATCAAAATTTAGAACATGACCTTGACCTTTGACCTTGACCTCATTTTCATTTTTTTGGGACCAAGGACCTCAAATCTGAAGACCCTAGGTCTCTATCACTTATGGTTTACCAGTTAGAAATGCATATTACTTATATCATTTGCATAAGGGGAAATAACTCTCATATGGAGTCTCTGGAAAGCTTCGGTCCAAATTAATTGCCTAATCCTGAAGATGTAACGAGCAATTTGGTAAAATAAATTTGTCGTAATCTTTTAGGGTTGCGAAGGAGTAGTGGCCACAAGAAAAACAGTGTTTGGGGAGATAACTCTTACAACGTAAAGTATTTTGTTACGCGGTTGTAAATTTTAAAGCGTATAAACTATACGATATCATATTCCAAATATCTAAGCGACATCTTATGAAACAGCAATACTACGCAAGAAAAAAAATTAGGCGGAAGAAAAAAAAATAATAATTATCAGAACAAAATTAATAGGTCTTTCCACGGAAAGGTGGAAAGACCTAATTAGGAATAAAATAATGGAAAATATTTGTGTCAATAATCAATATTTTCAATCTGCACTCTGATAACTATAGAGCAATGTCTGAGGTTTGTCAGTATTTGGTAATTACGAGAGACACTGTTAAGATGTTTGCAAAAAAATAAAATCAATTCCGGAATACTTACTAATAACTTGAGTAAAATAGATATAAACACATGTACTTTGTCGGAAAATATATCTTTTGTTTCTTTATACGACCAGACGACAAGATAAGCCTGCCGAATTTTTCTCCCATTTTGTCGTGATTACACATAAAGTATATATTTTTGTCTGTCCCTCTGGTATCTTTCGTCCCTCTTTTATTGTTCCAATTAATTGTGTATACGATTAAATTTAAATGATTTTTTTTTAAACATCGACATAGTTTCAACGTTGATTCCAAATAGGTTCAACAATTCAGCGTTAACAATAATGTTGCCTAAAACATAAGCCAAACTCAAGTAAAGACAATGTCACTAATTTCATATGGAGACCACGCATGTAAAAATAAAAACAATGTATATGCTTGACGTTTTTGACAGTACGGTTACATTGTACATTTGACATCAAGGACAAGCCGTCAAAGGCTTATCCGTGTCTTATAGTTCTAAGACATATCCAATAGTTATCAAAGGTACCAGGATTATAATTTAGTACGCCAGACGCGCGTTTCGTCTTCATAAGACGCATTAGTGACGCTCATATCAAAATATTTATAAAGCCAATTACAAAGTTGAAGAGCATTGAGGGTCCAAAATTCCAAAAAGTTATGCCAAATACGGCTAAGGTAATCTATGCCTGGGATAAGAAAATCCTTAGTTTTTCGAAAATTAAAAGTTTTGTAACAGGAAATTTATTAAAATGACCACATTATTGATATTCAAAATTTATATCCAAAAGATTACATATTTATTTAAAACTGAATAAGAACTTATTTTGAAATTTTCAAAAAATAATTTTGCATAGATATAAATTATTAACCATGTTAACTATATTAAAAAACAAGCATTTCCGTATTATGTATCAAACATAATGTATTATAAGAAAACGTAGAATACATATATTTTGAATTAAAAATGTTAATACATTATGATTAGTTATTAATTATTTTTTGGGGGTTTATTTTGTTTTATTATTTAGTGCAATCATTTTGCAACAAGTTCTTGTAAATGCTAAAAATGCGTGTAAACCGGTCATTATTTAAAATTTCAGAAACATACACGGAGCATGTTGACATCAGGATTATCACTTCTGCAACGGATTTTGCTTTATATTCAGAAAACGTTACAGGTAAACATTATCATGATGGTACAGCACTTAATCATTTGTTAATGTTATCAATAGAAACAAAAAAGTTGCCAATTGTAATTTTTATCATAAGAATGGTTATCAATTGTCTATCATATCAATCTGTATTATAATCTCAAGTTGTTGTATGTAAACATTCGATAAGAATGACATTCTATAATCATGATAATCTATTATTTTGAGTGATTTCTACTGCACTGTATACCTAACGGACTAATTTACTAATTATTATGCAATACTGTAGTGTTGATGCAGTTTGTTGATTTCAACCTAAATCAACCAATTTGAGACTGCATGTATTGAATGTTGCACATGCATTGCAAACCATAGTATCAGCGCCAATACGTTTTTATCTCAGCATTTTGATTTCTTTTCAAATTGTCTTGAAAATTGATACTCAAGTACATCAGGGATGTGTAAATATAATGGACGGTTTCCTTTTGATGTTTCGTGCGATTAATGCATCATGAATATCTGTGAACTATAGTATAATGTGTGTAGATTCAGTACCCCAAAAGTTTTGTTTTCGGTGTGTCTAGCTTGAATCGTCGTGATGTCTTATAAAATGATATTTCATTTTGATTCTTGCATGATCTTGATTAACATTTTATATATATATATATATATATATATATATATATATATATATATATATATATATATATATATATAGTTGATTATCAAGCATTTAGACTATCGTGTCTAACAAGTGTCTAAGGTTTCTAATGATTAAAAAAAAACAATGGTGAATCTAATTATTTTCATTATTATTTAGATGTGTATAATAATTTTGTACCTCTGTATTCTACGATATATGTTAAAGTTATAAAATGTTATTGCATATCCAAACTTTAGCTAGTAAAGTTTAATGTTTCTTACTCCTTTTAAAAAATCTGTACCGCGTTAGAACTAACTCGAAGAATTTACTCTTATTTTGTATAAAATACATACATCACTCATAAGATGTAGTTTGGTTAATAAATAATTTTTGATGTGCACTTTTCTCAGCGTAGCATTAAAAATTATTTGATATCAATAGTTTAACATATATCAACAGTAGTCGTAATATATTCGAGAACCTTCAGCTTTTCATTGTCCTTTATTTGTTTTTTTCGGAGGACACATGTGTGACGTTGATGTTTCTGTGTATTCTTCTGTTGTTCCAGAAAAGTTTCCCTTGGATAGTCCGCTACGTCATTTGTTGGGAAGTTACCAGATGCCATTTCTTTTTCGTTAAAATGTTATTTAAAGTGTTCCTTGAAAATAATAAGTGCTTTGAATATCACTGATTTGCTGGAAGACAATTCTGTGAACGTGACTTTCACTAGAACTCTGTTTTGTGCATTGCCTGGGAACTACAATGTACATTTTCATGAGACGCAAACAATCTCGTACTTCACGGGTTATAAAGTTTATTTTATTGATGAAGTTGATCGTTGCACTAAACAGTTACATTACTTTATTGGAGAAGAAACAAATCAAAGTGCTCATTCATTATTGAATAACTTTCTGAATACAACTAAATGTTGGGATGTCATGTATAACACACATCAGCCAACATAAGCAACATTACCTGGTCAGAGATGTCTACATTAGTACAGCAAAAGTCCTAGGACAACTTTACATCGTAGTTGGTTTTCTTAATACAATAGAGGTCCTGGTTGTTTTTGTCTGTACAATCTATATAACTCGTAAGTTAACATGCCTCCGAGATAATTTGCCATGGACCGATAACCCAGAGGTCAAGGAAAGGAATCGTGCCTCTGCAACTACAGAAGTAATCATTTGTGTCATTTTCATTTTGTCTGAAATCTTGGATATTGTTCAAATTATCCAATGCTATCAGGCTGGAATTGATTTAAGCGAACCATATCATACACGGTTGGAAAAAATGAAACGATTCCAGTTTCTTAGTGTAATGATAGGTTCCTCTCTAAATTTTATTGTGTATTTAGTAATGAGTGAGAACCTAAGAGAGGCGATTTGTACCCCTTTCCGCAATGTTGTCCGATGTATAAAATGTTTGTAATTTGATTGATTTATTGTTTGTTTGGAAGACTGTACGGGAGCCTTTAATTGCTTACGTCTACTTTATTTGAAATCTTGTAGACAATTGTCTCATTGGCAACCATTCCACACCTCTTTATTTATAATAAAATTGAGAATGGAAATGGGGAATGTGCCAAAGAGACAACAACCCGACCATAGAAAAAAACAACAGATATTAAACATATATATATACAACAAGTCAAAAAGGGTACAACATCACCATTAAATAACTATAAAATGAACAAATATTAGATATTTCGGATAACAGATATCCTTCTTCAATAATAGCACGATGTCAAATGAATCATGTCAATATATTCAAACTGAGAAACTTTTTCTAAATCTTGAATTTATACAATTTAAGCGAACACCAGACGCTGATACAATTTTTAAATTTCCAGACACGGCGCAAAGATTACAAAGATATGCTTAATGAAAATAGTTATTTTCGATGTGAACTGGCACAACTCTAAATTTCCAAAGGTTGTGACAGTTTAGATGTTATAACTGCATTGAGGGCAGTCATCAAATAAAAAAATAAAAAATGTCCTAACCGATCCAAGTTGGTATAATATTTCAAATTTGACAACGGTAGGGCAATTGCAACAGAAACTACATATTTTAGCCTTCCAAAACGAATAGCAGTCTAATAATGATTAGAAAAATAAGTTTTATCTAATGAGGTAAAATAATTGAACGTGGCTACGTACTTATACATCCATGCCGAATGAATGGAGCCCTGTAATTTAAACTGTTATTTTTAAAAAATAATTTCGAACTGTGACGCCAGTACTAAAGCCGGAGTTATTGGAAACAGGTGATGACAGGAAAATGAGGGCCTCATTCTATGTTTTTTTCATTTATGCCCTCTGGGGAAAATGTTCGTAACTTTCTTATCCAAAATCTTTCCCGAGCGACTCTGTCGACCTTCGACCAACCCTCGTTGTGGTCTATGATTGTGATTGTAATGTTTTTGAGATCAGCTTGTGTGTGCCCAGGTGATCTTAAATGACGACTTACGGGTAGGTCGGGCTTGCAAGTGTAGTCACTTCGATGACCAATCATGCGTTTGTTGAATGGCTGCTATGTCTCGCCAACATACTGCATGCCACATCGACACTGAAGGAGGTATACAACTTTCTGGGTTTTGCAAGTTGCATTGCAATATATAGTGTACACAGACCCAGTCGAGTGGCAAGGAAATGTTTGAGTATTCAGTATTTGTTGACAAGTCAGACAACGTCTGTTACCACATGACTTGCACAATCCTGCAATTGAACAGCTTTTGTTTGAGGAGACGTCAGCTCTAACAAATAAGTCTTTCAGACTTGCTGGTCTCCGAAAAGCTAAGACAGGAGGATTGGGAAAGATCTTGGATAATTTAGGGTGTTTGGCAATAGTTTGCCAATTGGCACGGATCAAACGTGAAAGGTTAGTAAATGCTGGATTGTATGTAAGAACAAACGGGACTATTTTGCTGCGCTTCTTCCGTTTGTACTGTAAGAGGTCATTGCGGCTGTTATTGTTAGCGCGCGCAAACCCCTTATCTATGTCCAATTTTTTATAACCTCGTTTTGTCAAAAATCCGCGAAGTTCCTGAAACAGTTTCGTGACAGCCTCCTCAGAGGAGCAAATCCGCTTGACTCTGAGAGCTTGACTGTACAGGATACTTTTTGTACAGTGTTTGGGGTGACAGCTTTGGGGAGAAAGGTACTGATGTTTATCTGTGGGTTTACAGTAGAGGTCTGTTGATATGACACCGTCCTTTATAGATGTGGTTGTGTCTAAGAAAGATATCTTAGAGTCGGAAATTTCATACGTAAATTTAATTGAATGGTGGGCGTTGTTTGCATTTCTGATGAAATCATCCAGTTTTTGTTGGGATTTAATCCATTTCATGTCAACATCATCAATGAAACGGAACCAAGACAAAGGTTTAGATAAAGATGCTGCAATAATTTGTTTTTCTAATTTGCCCATGAAAATATTGGCGTAAGACGGTGCCATTTTCGTCCCCATCGCTGTCCCGTTTATTTGAAGATATATTGTAAAATAGGTTATCTTGTACATGAAAATTTATCACTAATTTTTGTTCACTGGTTTAATTAATGAATAACGTCTGATTATGTCAGTTTGTATGTACTTTTATTTACCTTCGAGTTCGGTATTTTGTTATTCTTTTGAATTTAATATGTTGATGTTTGTACTTGTATACAGACTATGTTTAGTTGAAACACTTAATGAAATATAATATTGTAAAAATGTACTGTAATTTTAATAAAGTAGCAATTAAACATACTCTGATTTTCAGCATTCGGTAAATACTCCATTCTAATTGCTTTTGTAAATTAAAGAAAACGTATGTTATTGTAGCTTTTCCTTGAATCATACATTTAAATGCTGTACAGTTTTATAATATGTTATTGTTATGTCAAGCATAATGGTTGGGTACATGTTACATTTATTATGACAACACAAATAAAGAACAACTTTATGAATGGGAAGACAGAATGCATACACTGTATGTACAAGACAATATATAATCTAACCCTTCAACGTTTTAACTGTGACAAGTGTTTTAGATATTATACTTTAGTTATATACATCGCTTACAAACAAAAGCAATGACTTATTTGTTTGTTGCATGAAAAATGAAAACAACATTTGATCAGTTGCATGCGTCTGATTTGCTGCTCTAGGCTTATCCTAATCAGAAACGCACAAAGTTGAATATGTAATGACAGCGTATGTATCATAATAAAAACATTAGATGAGCTGTCTGACTAACAAAGGTCCATGAAAATATCCAAATCTATTAACAGTCAACTCTGCATTCTCGTTGAATGGTTTTACACTAGTTCTTGTTTTGCTCTGTATAAATGTTATAGCTTGTCTTTTGATGTGAGCCAATGCTCCATGTTGAAGGTTGTACTTTGACCTATAATGGTTTACTCTTTCAATTGGTGACTTTGATGGTGAGTTTTTTCATTGGCATTCATACCACATCTTCTTTTATCTACTAGTATAGAACCACTTTGAATTCTCTATTTGATTGAACATGCGATATTAATGTTGGCTAGACAATATCAATCTATCTTCTCTAAATGATCCGAAGCAACCCAAAACACGCACAAAGAACACTCAAAGGAATACATATTATATGAACCCTTATTTATTAATCGTTCTGTACGTATTGCTTTGGGCTTAAGGATGTCTGCTGGTCATGTTTTTGAATTCTTGTCATATTTTCGATTTTCTCAGGTTTTATCCATCCAAATGTATTAAATTTTTTTTTACACGACACCCCACTTTTGTCTTCATAAATCTGTTCAATAGATCATTTAAGATTTAGTGATCCGGCGGCATGAAATCCTTGTTATTTTTTCTTGGTTTAAAGGGTAAAAAACAATTCCAATGTTAACAAATAGTAAAGTCTGAAGAAAACCCTTTTCCCGCCATTTTCTAAATGTCTCGTATTTTGAAAACTACACACGAGACTAATGATTTTATTACTTTATTTTGTTTAAATATCAAAGTTGTTTTCATTTTAAGCAACCACATGAAATCCTTGTTATTTTAAATTAGAGCAGCAGACATCCTTAAGTGTTTTACTTATTGATAAGTAGAAAAGATATTCATCTAATGTATAACAAACATAAACATTTATTTTCTTACCTTGAAATTAATTGTTTTTTTGATTACTTAAATCCATAGCATTGTCTTCAAGCAAAGGGGCAATTATATTTGCATCAACATGTGTTGTCGGTATATACAAAGTATTTTTTTATCTTTTCCCCTGCTATTTGATTTTCAAAACTTCATATACTAAGTTCTATTGTTTTGGATGTTTTGTTAAATTTGTTTGTTCCAATTACAATTTAATGAAAAAGAAAAAAGAAATTACGTTAACTAAATGACCTCATACATGTTATGTGACTCTATCAATAAATACGTATTGCTTTGGGCTTAAGTGTTTTACTTATTGATAAGTAGAAAAGATATTCATCTAATGTATAACAAACATAAACATTTATTTTCTTACCTTGAAATTAATTGGGTTTTTTTTATTACTTAAATCCTATACTTCACATTATGTGAAATTACTTTGCGAGTTGGTTATAACTATGACAGATCAAAAGTGTTTGTTGTTATATAAAAGTTGCTTTGGGATTAAATGTTTAACTTGTTTTATTTGTAAGTCTAATAATCGTTTAGCTATATGTATAGAATGAGGCACACAAGTCTGCTTTCAAAATCAATAACTAATTGCATTTTGTATTTTCGATTCTCACATGAGTCCTTAATTATGTATATATAAAAAGTATTAATGAAACATGATGTCTGTCAGGTCATTCCATAATTGTGGTTTATGTATTGCTGATCATAATAAGTATTTCGTCCTATTTTCTATTCAAAGTGTAGGTTTATTATGATGAGTGGGAATTTCGTTTGTAATAGTTGTATAATTTTTTTATTACTTCGTTATCATACACGGCATGACTCAACTGTCTACTATGAATAATACAAATCTTTAACATTTTTACTCATGAGTTTTGAATATTATTTTTGATTATATAAAAGAGAGATGAAAGCACTTAATGCAAATTTAAACTCACATACTTATAAAGGCAACATTAGTATACTGCTGTTCAAAAGTCATAAATTGATTGAGAAAAATCAAATTCGGATTATTAACTTAAACCAATGGAAACACATCAACTATAAGAGGAAACCAAAGGAACAACAGGAACACTGTGAACATAAATTAAGCATTGTTATTTTCCATAAAAGTCCAAGGTATCATTATCAAAATGTTCGTTGTGTTTAACCTACACCAGTAACGCTTGAACCCGAATATATTTAAAACCAACGCTATATAAGAGGCGAAAGAGTTGAAAAGATACAGTTCGACTTTAAAATCATCATTTGTTAACTGCAGATACTATTCCTGCTCTTTTCGTTTGTTTCTTTTGTTTTCAATGTTCTGTACCGATACATGTATGTTCCTTCAGGCATTGGAATAGTTATTTTTTTTATTGTCCTAATCCCCATGTTTTAGGAACGATAGGGGCGCGGGGAAAGCGATCTTACTGGCAGAGCGCTAACGATATTTTAAATGTGCCTTTCTGATGCCTAGAAACAGAAATATATTGGTTATGATTGGTTGGTGTCGGATTAGACTTTTGTTTCGTTTCGATAAAAATGCAGGTTGCTATGTTTCCTTTTACGTAGGATTCATATTTATATAATACCTGTATAGAATGGAAATGTCTGACTACATGTATTTATACAAGTGTTGTTTATGGGCACTGGTTCAAACATTACATACAGGGAAAGGTCGAATTATTTGCCTACCAAGACAAATTTCGCATAATTGATCATATCAGTTCATTGCTTGTCTAATTGTTTTTTAATTAATATCATGAAACACATTCTAAACCAACATAGATATCACAATAAAAAATAAGGCCTCAAGATGATAACGTGCAGTTTTTAATAACAGACAGGCAGCTATACCCCAATCAAGGCATTTGTCATAAATACACATGACTAAAAGGAAATGAAAACTTACAAAAAAACAAAAAAAAACCCACAATAATACTGAACTCTGAGGAAAATTCAAATAGGAAAATCCCTTATCTAATGGCAAAATCAAAAGTTCAACCACATCAAACGAATTAATAGCCGGTGTCATATTACTGGCTTAGTATAAAATAGAGGTACCTATACGAAGCGATGAATACAAAGCATTACTTAAATTGTGTAATTGTTAGATTAGTATGTTGTTTCATTTAGTCAGTGCAAAAACATTTTAAATATTTACCAAAATAATTTAAAAAAAAAAAAAACACCAACAATATACATTGCTGCGGGAAAGAAACTATACAACACTTTAATTATACTGTTATTTTTATTTTTAAAAGTTCTACATTTAAAGTAACATCATTTCGTAAGTATGCTGGTTCGGGACTTCTAGTACTTGTAAGTATTGCATACCGGAGCTCACTTGCCGTATCCGTAGGTGCATTGTCCGTACGAACATTTGTGTCTGAAGCAGCACGGATGGAAAACACTGCAAGATCCTCCGATTCACCCTACACTTCTTTTGACAAGCCTAAAACAGGACATCAATAGAAATATATATTGCTGAAAAACATTAAGTATCATACATTGTTTTTTAATTGTAAATTCAAAGTCTAACCATTAAATCACTTGAATAAGGGATGACTATTTAACCGATTGATTTAACAAATCATAATATTTATAGTACAAGACCTTTTTTTAACAGTATTTGATGTTCAATAAGAAAGACTATAAACATCGATAACCATACATTCTGACTGGCCTATATATATCAGATTTCACTGGTCAAAACATTACAATAGTGTGATTTAGCATGCGTGTTAGCTTAATAATAAAATCCGACTCATCTTCTGTATTTCCAAGGAAGAGCAACACACTAGAAAGTTAGGAATATATCATGAATGTATGGTTCGGTAAACCAGTTTTACAAATAAAGAGGCTTAATACATATAGTTTTTTCCATTTGATCTTCTGTGATTATTATGACAGGTTTATTTTCTGACTTACTGTACAATAAAACATAATAGTCAGACTTAAATAAGAGTTTATACAGAAAGAACACACTACAATATGTGAATATTTTACTTACTTCTCGAGAAGTCCATTGTCTTCCAGCATTTCTTCATTTGCCATGTTAACTTGAATTTTTTAAATGAAAAATATTACTAACGGCTTATCGGTTACTTCACATGTAATTAAATACTGAGGATTTATTATTATTCGTTGGATACAAATTTTTGTGGATTTCATGGGTTAAGGTGAACCACGAAAATGAATGTTCAACGAATGACAAATTCTCTATAGACTTGTTTTCAAATTTTCCGCAACTTTGATACAGTGGTCCCCTTAAACACTTAACGGACCAAAGTTTAGTTTACAATAATTTTGCTTTTAATTGCAAAATGGTGACCTGTTGCTCGTATTGCTATTTTGTCTAGTTTTTGCATGTTTAAGTTTCATTAAATTTTACCACTTTTGGATTTTTCATATTTTTGCCGTTTCCATTGTAACGGCGGCCATCGTGAGAATTCCAAACTCATATTGCACATCTGCACATGATCATTGTCATTATGTAAGGGATATAAGCCGATAACAGCTCATTCTGTAAAATATTGTTCAATATTTTACAGAATGGACTTTTAGATGCTTATATCTTACTTAAAACATTATTTAACACGTCGAAAAAAGGTAAAACAAAAGAAAAAAGCAAGCAAAGATTTATTTCCATCAAATCTGAAAATTGTTTTGTGAATAAACTTTCTTTACATTAAAATATATCCTACATATTGGACCCTTTAAACATAAGCTCAACTTAAAATATTAGACAAAAAGAAAGTACAGCTGAAGGTAAACAACATGTATTGTCACATGAAGAATAAGACACAGCTTGAGAGTATGCGTATCATGATTTTTCGTGAATACCTTTACATGCGGTTTGTGTTTCAAAATTCATAAAACGATGAAAGAATATTCTTAATGCAATAACGAGGAAAGAGATGTCTTTAGTAGTGACTGTTTTGTTTCAAACTTTGGATAAATTCAAATGTGTATTCAGAATCTATTCAGGTACATTATTCAAGTGTGAATTACAAACAGGATATGGTCAAAGCAGCTAATTATGGCAAGTTATATCTACAATGTATTATATTTGAAAATGCATTCCTTTCCTATTAGTTTCTTGTTTCTTCTTGGTTTTTTTTTTACTAGGTGAACGAGATAAAAGAATAGGATATGAATAAAAGTTGTTGAACCATATCAAGTGCACCGCAGTCGATTTAATTTAAATATATAATTAATATGAAAAAAATGAAGAGATAACAACATGTAATCAGTTATATTCTTTTGTTGGAATTTTCAAGAGATAGTTATTGGTTACCCAAACGGTATCACCTGAATACCCCCCTTTCTGTTTTTTTCTTCTTTCTGCAAGGTCTTGTCACTCTTTTTTCGTTTATTTGTGTATTGAGTCCCTTATGTTTTTTAAATGTTACGAAGATAGAGCATTTCCGGTTTGAATGGCTGACCACGGTTTTCCAAAGCTCTGGGAATATCACAACAATTAATAGTTATGTACAAATGTGAAAGTCACTCCAACTATTTAAACAATTAACAAAAAACGCTAATTAACATCCGGAAACTATCGGATACTCTTTAAGGAACAAAACACAGAAGTTTTATACTTTGCAACATGAGTAATCAACATAGTGAAAATCCGGACAATGACAAGATGGCCGGCTCCTATGTCTTGGCACTAAAACAAAACAACAACAACTACTTTTCCAAAGATAATGCAGAACCTGATGGCGAATATTTCAGCGTCAAGCCTGTATTCATTCTAGAATCAGACATTTTCGGTAACTCAAAACCCGACAAAAACAACTACTTAACACACACAGAATTGTTTAGATGTATTGATCTCACAATACCAGCTAACCATCTAAACGGGCTTCAGAGAGTCATTGGAGGTGTATGGCGCATATACCCAGACAATGAGAAAGACAGAGATACACTTGTGGTTAATTCCATCACAATAAGGAAAAAACGCATTGAGGTATACCCCAGAAACCCTAAATATGTAGAAAAAGAGCCTCCAACTACTGTAAGGATAAGAATAAAAAACATTCCGCTATCCGCAGATTATGGTCAGTTGTTAAGATACCTGCAAAATTGGCACCTCAACATACTCAATTATTACAGAGAAAGATTAAGGATCGACGGGTTTGTGACAAACTGTCAAACAGGTGACAGAATTTTTCATTGCGAACCCTTTCCACACACAATTCCTAGAAACGTAAAAATTGGCAAGTACCGTGGGCTAATTTTTTTATAGGGGACAAACAAATGAGAACAACACAGACATTGAATGCTCCAAATGCTTGCAAAAAGGACATAAAAAACAAACTGTAGCAATAATTGGAAATGCAAGACATGTGGTGCAAATGGACACATCTCAAAGAACTGCACCTCTGAATTTGATAAAAACAGTCAAATTGTCTCAGAGTCTGAGTCGACAGAAGCGTCTGATGAAGAAAGTGAAAATGAATCGGAGAAAGATGAGGAGATTGTTCCATCTCAATCGACTGAAAATCTCTTACATACTGATGATACTCCACAGAATGAACAAAACAGTAAAATCACCGAACTAACCAAAGACACTAGTAAAGTAGATGTACCAGAACAAAACCTATCTCAAATGGAGTCAGAATCACCCATAGAACAGTCTCCTGAACAAAACTTAAAAAAAAAGAAAAAGAAAAAAGCATCCAAATCACAGGAAACAACCCACGGTCCACTGGACAAATATCTTGGGGAAAACCCCGCAGCAGAAAACAACAAAACGATCTGCCACCACACCAACCGATACTTTGCATGACCGTGAGATTGGCTCAACAAAACCAAGGACATCCGAAAACTTCTAATACAACCATGAATAATTGTAAATATTGTATTATATTTTTTACTTGTTTGTCTATATTTCTTTTTATGCAGAAAAAAAATATAAAAAAAAATAAGTCAGAGTGTGATATAATTCTAGATTATATACACCTTGAAATTAGTATTAAAATAAATAATAATGAAAATGTATATATATGTAATGAACTGTGTATGATATTGTTTATTTTGAGAAAGGATGATTTCCAAATAGCTCCATTCCTTAAATCAATAAATAAATGTTTCTGTTCTCAATATGCGATCCAACAAACAAGAGATAAGAACAAGTCAAGTTGTGATAAAACAACCACAAAAATCGTTTTCCCTGTTTTAGAAAAATACAAACAAAAAATTGTATTGATAATCAAATTTATTCAGACGCAAATAATAAAGAATTACAATACAATAAACACATTAAATAAATATATATTTGAAATGTTTATAAAAAACAGAATAGCTGTTAGAAATAAAATTAAAATGAATAAAATAGATCCAACAAATTTAAAGTTCATAAAGAAACTATCCTTGATGAATATCAATTCATTAATCCACATATATCTGAATTCAACTTCTCTGTTTATCTCAATAGCTATCCATAACAACCTCTCCATGATACATCCTTGCTCTATAACAAATTATCCGTCCATTTTAATCCTTATATTAGTAGAACCTATACATAGTCCTATTTTACATCACGTAAACAACATTTGGATATCTCATGTAATCCACACATTAGGAATATTTCAAAAGTTCCATTTAATCCACAATATAAAAATCTTTTGTCAATCCTTCACAAGTCAAATATCATCATCCAACATGATACTCGGTATAAAAATGCAAGCAATGATAATGCAAACTATAATTATTTCGATTGTTTCCGTAAGTATTGTAAACATGGTAAACTCCTACATCATGAACATGGTCCTACAATCTCATTATACTGTTAAAATAACAAACCTAAAAATAAATAAAAATGAAATTATTATACATGATATAAAAAAAATATCTGTCTTTTTATTATATATTTATAGTATCAAATTATGGCAAAAAAAAGCAATAGTACAATCTAATGTATGGGAACAAATAAATGAAAATATGTGTTTAAATACATGTAAATGTATGTATGCTAATATATGTTTGTGTTTCTATGTCGCATTTACTTTCATGAACATGGTTAAATATGTGTATATATTTTGTTTACTGGTACTGTATATATTTAATTCACAAATAATCATGTACATGTACCAATGTTTTTATAGTACATTGTGTAACTTTAAAACCAAACATTTCATGACAGTACTTTCTGAATATGAGGTAAAAACAAATATGGCTCCTTCTAAATGTTGTTTTGATATCATCTACACATTTAAACTCTAAACTTAACAATGGCTGAAAATCTTCATATGGTATCACTAAACTGTCAAGGGTTAGGCCAAAAAAGAAAAAGAGAAAGATTACAATTATGGACAAAAAATCAAAAATGTAACATTCTTTTCATTCAAGAGTCACATTTTATAGAAAATATTGAACAAACAATAAACAATGAGTTTGATGGCAAAATGTTTCATAGTTATGGTAACACACAATCAAGAGGTGTTTCAATCTTTGTCAAAAATAATTTAAAATGTAAAACAATAAACGAGATAAAGGATAATGAAGGTAGAATAATTTTGATAAACATAGAAATAAATGACAATATTTTTACTCTAATAAATGTATATGCTCCAAATCAACACAAAAACAGAAACAAATTTTTCAAAAAGGTTCAAAATATAATTGAAAACCATCGTTTGGGTATCCTTATATTAGGAGGTGACATGAACGAAACTCTCTCAATTAATGATAGAAGAACTAATATCCTCCCAAGAAACTACAAACCAGTAAATAGCTTAAAAAAACTAATAAAGAAAAATAATTTAACAGATATATGGAGAGAACTTAATCCAAACATTAGTCAATTCACATGGAGAAGGAAAAATGATACAAACATAGCAAGCAGAATTGACGTCTTCTTGATTAGTCCTGATATAAGACCGCATGTTATGAAAGCAGATATTCGACCCGCAATGATCTCGTACACTGATCACCAGGCCATTTCATTACAAGTTAGACAAAATTCAGAAGAAAGAGGCAGGGGTTTCTTTAAAATAAACAATAGTATACTTAAAGAGCAAAAATATATTGATCTCATAAACAACTTAATTAAAAACCATAAAAAACAAATACTCACCAAAAATTTAAAAACACTCTGGGATATGTTTAAATCAGAGGTAAGAACCGCAAATCTTTCTTACTGCAAACAAAGATCATCTGAAAATAAAAATGACATAAAACATCTAGAAATAAAATTAAGAAAGCTAAATGAGAAGGCAAATGCAAGCCAAATTATAAAAAAAGAAATTAAAACCATTGAAAATGAACTTGAACACCTCTATTTAAATAAAGTTAAAGGTGCACAAATAAGATCTAGAGTACAATGGCTAGAAGAAGGAGAGAAAAATACTAAATATTTCCTAGGCCTCGAAAAATCAAGACAAACAAAAAAAAAAGCATTACAGCGCTAAAAAATAAACAAGGGAAAATAGTAACAGACTCCGCAGAAATCCTAAACATAGAAAGATCATACTATGAAAATTTATATAAAAGCACTTCTCCAAATTTAAATGATATCAAAAATTATATAAATGAAACCAACATTGATCACAAACTATCAGAAAAAGAAAGTGATTCCTTGGGGGCCCCTTAACAACAGAAGAATGCACTAAAGCAATATTCAACATGAAATTAAATAAATCTCCAGGAATAGATGGGCTAAGCGTAGAATTTTATCGCACTTTTTGGAGCAATTTAAAAGAATTTACAGTTGAAGTTTTTAATAAATGCTATGAAGACGGAGAACTAACAACCATACAAAAGATTGGTATAATCTCTTTAATTTACAAAAAAAGACCCTTTGTCACTGGATAACTATAGACCAATTACGCTATTAAATGTAGATACTAAACTCATTGCATATGCAATAGCCCAGCGCTTAAAACCAATACTGCTGAAAATAATTCATGGAGATCAAAATGGGTATATCAAAAATAGATATATTGATAAAATTGAGAATGGAAATGGGGAATGTGTCAAAGAGACAACAACCCGACCAAATAAAAAACAACAGCAGAGGGTCACCAACAGGTCTTCAATGTAGCGAGAAATTCCCACACCCGGAGGCGTCCTTCAGCTGGCCCCTAAACAAATATATACCAGTCCAGTGATAATGAACGCCATACTAATTTCCAAATTGTACACAAGAAACTAAAATTGAAATAATACAAGACTAACAAAGGCCAGAGGGTCCTGACTTGGGACAGGTGCAAAAATGCGGCGGGGTTAAACATGTTTGTGAGATCTCAACCCTCCCCCTATACCTCTAACCAATGTAGTAAAGTAAACGCATAACAATACGCACATTAAAATTCAGTTCAAGAGAAATCCGAGTCTGATGTCAGAAGATGTAACCAAAGAAAATAAACAAAATGACAATAATACATAAATAACAACAGACTACTAGCAGTTAAGTGACATGCCAGCTCCAGACTTCAATTAAACTGACTGACAGATTATGATTTCATCATATGAACATCAGGCACAATCCTTCCCGTTAGGGGTTTAGTATCATACCATCATAACATATATGAGAAGAACATAACCCGTGTCATGCCAACAACTGTTTTTAGAATAAATGTGTTTAGTTCCGATGCAAAGACCTTATCAGTGACTCAATATTAACGCCAAAATATGCAATCTTTAATGACTTGACAACAGTATCGTAATTATATCCCTTCTTAATAAGTCTATTCAAAGGTTTTGTAAGTTTCTGAGGTGAATACTGACACCTTTGTGCTTTATAAAGAATATTAACATAAAAAATTGGATGTGAAATACCTGAACGTATTAGAAGTCTGCATGTTGAGCTATATTTACGAATGATTTCTTTATACCGATGATAAAATTTAGTAAATGTTTTGACTAGTTTGTGATATCGAAAACCCTGGTGTAATAATTTTTCAGTAATACATAAATTTCTCTCGTTAAAATCGAAAACATTGTTACATATACGAGCGAATCGTACAAGTTGAGATATATAAACACCGTAAGATGGTGACAAGGGAACGTCACCATCTAAAAACGGATAATTAACGATAGGAAATGAAAAATCATCCCTTTTATCATAAATTTTAGTATTCAGCTTTCCATTAGTGGTATAGATATCAAGATCGAGAAAAGGGCAGTTGTCATTGTTAGTATTAGCTTTATTTAAAGTAAGTTCAACAGGATAAATTTCATTAATATACATACTGAAGTCGTCATTATTGAGAGCCAAAATATCATCCAATTATCTAAAAGTATTATTAAATTTGTTTATCAGATGTTGTTTCAATGGGTCTTTGCTTATTTTTGTCATAAATTGTAACTCATAACAATACAAAAACAGGTCCGCAATAAGTGGTGCACAGTTAGTCCCCATTGGAATTCCGATAATCTGACGATATACGGAATCTCCAAAGCGAACAAAAATGTGATCTAGTAAAAATTCAAGGGCATATATAGTATCAAAGCATGTCCAATTTACATAGTTTTTTTGTTTATTGCTACTAAAAAATGACCTAAAAGAGTTTGAACATATATATTCACATTCTGATTTTTTGAATGCCCATTTAATTAGGTATGTGATTTTTTTCTTAATGAGAATGTGAGGCAATGTGGTATACAGGGTAGAAAAATCAAAACTTTGAACAGATTCAAAATCACCAATAAAAGCATGCAATTTATCAAGTACTTCCAACGAGTTCTTGACACTCCAAAAGTAATTTATTCCACTATTTTCGAAGGCCTTATTTGAACAATTTATTATCAGGTTTTTAATTGTACCAAGTGTGCTGGTAAGAAGAATAGACAATTTAGTAGTTGAACAATGGCTTGAAGACGAAATAAATCTATATTTGTAAGGGGTTTTGTGTAGCTTCGGAAGCCAATACATAGTTGGGACTTTCATTGTATTTGGCTCTGCTTGTAAAGCGGTGGCTAAAAGTTTATGTTTGTTACAGATTTCGTTTTCTGAAAATGGAGTCAGTTGGAATGTTGGTGAATTGGTGATTTCCTTTTTCAGAACCTCAATGTAAAATTTACGTCAAACAATAATAATATTATTAGCAGCTTTATCTGCCGGGACAAAAACAAATTCCTTGGCTAGTTCTTTTAGTTTATGTTTGATACGAGAAATAGGTTTATTGTGGTTATTGTTTATAGTAAAATGTTCTTTAAAATGTTGAATACGTATATCAACTATCTTCATTACTGAATTAAAAAAAGAGTCCAAAGATTTTTTGTCAGCTTTTTCCCGTTTTATCCATTTCATACAGTAAGTATGGAGTGAGCCGTGGATGATATTACGACACTCATTCCAATTAATAATTGACGGGGGACGATATTTAGGTCCTTTACTGAGGAATGATTTTAACTCTCGGTCTTGAACGATGTTAAGATCTCCTGTTATAACATGGGAAATGGGTCCATAAATATATTCGGAATTACTGCAATTACATGAAGTAGGTGTATTTTCACTGATATTAACATCTTTACACAATTGACTATAATTAAACACAAATTTCCGGGTAGATTTCTTGTAAATATAACAAATAAGAGGTAGCTCAGTATTGTCAAAATATCCAGGAATTTGTTCTTTGACAGAATGGTCGTTAAATATACCGGCAATATTTACAAAATCAAAGCCTTTATTGACATACTTAATTTTAATAAAATGTTTTTTATGATCTTCAGGGCGATCAATTTTGGGAAATAATTTAGAATAACAATATGCCATAATAATTTGAACAATTTCATACTTAGGACTGCTATATGAAATTGTGTTGCAATCCTCCAAAATTTTATTTAACTTATTAACCGGTAACGAACAGAGTTTTGTTAACAGATAATGTCTGCCGTTGTTTTTTGAAATAGAAATTAGGTCCGAAATATTGGTATGATTGGCCCGAAAATTTCTTTGATTGCGATTTGTTCTACGACCGTGAGAACGTTTTTTACGAACAGTTTTAGAAACTATGTCCAAAATGTTAACGGAATTGGTTCTAGATATATTACCAATTCCCATGATATTATCATTTAGACCGAGAGGGTAAACTGTCTGTAATTTTTTAATCCAATTTAATTCAATTATTTTCCGTGATCGTACAAACTTTGAATGCGATTCACCAGGCTGCTTATACGCCAAATCCAAGACATTATAGACTATGCTGAAGCTTTTAACATAGATGGTGCATTACTCTTTATTGACTTTTCAAAAGCTTTTGTATCATTAGAATGGAATTTTATGTACGAAGCCCTTATAAAATTTGGTCTACCAAACTCATTTATTAAATGGGTTAAAACATTATATAAGAATATTAAAGGCTGCATGCTAAATAATGGGTGGATTTCAGAAACTTATAATGTATCTCGTGGGATACGTCAAGGGTGTCCGTGCAGTTCTCTAATTTTTACAATAGCAGTAGAAATTCTTGCATGCAAAATAAGACAAGATACTGGTATTAAGGGATTTCAAATAAAATTAGATTCTAAAACACATAGTCTGAAAATCTCACAATTAGCCGATGACACAACTCTTTTTTTAAAATGTAAGCAGGAAATTAGCTATGCTTTAAATATTATTGAAATATTTGGAACACTCTCAGGTCTTAAACTCAACCGATCAAAAACAGAAAGAATATGGCTAGGCAGACTTAAAAGTTGTAAAGATAAATATGAAAATATTAACTGGAATTAAATGAATTTAAAAAACTTATTTACAACTTCATTTCGGGTAATAAAAAAGAAAAAAGTTAAACGAATCACGCTATGTAAAGATTACTTGGAAGGAGGCCTCAAAATGATCAATATTGATGATTTTCTATCAGCTATACAATTATCCTGGGTCAAACGTTTAACATCAACACACTTTGCAAACTGGAAAGTCATCCCCTCTTCTTTTTTAATAAATTTGGAGAAAACTTTTCTTTATTTAACATGAATCCAGGTAGCATAAAAGCAATCCAAAAACTCAGTAAAACACTCCCTCTTTTCTATTTAGAAATAGTCAAAAGTTGGTTTAAGATAAAAAAAATATCTCTGAAATAAAAACCAACAGTACAAATTTTATTAATATAAGACAACAATACATTTTGGGCAATAAACATATAAAATTTCAAAACAAATGTTTAATATTTTCAATTGGATAACAAATGGAATACTATTTACTAATGATATAATAGATGAAGCAGGAAATATATCACAAAAGGCAGTATTAGATAAATTGACCCTCAAATCTTACTGGATATCAGAACTATCTAGAATAAAAGCTGCAGTACCAAGAAAATGGCCAATGATAATGAAATCAGATAAATCATTCTATACTAAAGTTAAAACAGATAAAAAGTTATACTTAAAAACACAAAATAATACAAAATTGATCAGCATTGAAAACCTTCCATCAAATGAACTTTATAAAAGCATTAACTCATGTTATATAGAGGAAAAAACACCAATTGGCTTTCTAAAGTGGAAAACACAATTTAAATTAGATTCAGCAAGCTATTTATATAAAATGCTTAACTTTATATTTAATAGTTTACAAGTAAACAAACTAAAAATATTCAGGTGGAAGTTACTTCATTATATACTTCCTTGTAAAAAACTATTGTATATCTGGCAACTGAAAAGTGATGACCAGTGCCATATTTGCAACCAATCAGAAAACTATGAACACTTTTTCATTTCATGCAAATACTTTGAAAAATTTTGGAAAAAAGTCAAAATACTCCTTGATCAAATAAAAATGGGAACACATATAATCACCTTCAAAAATCTAATACTAGGCTACAAAATATATGATAAAAACTATTATGACATCAATCTATTTCTCACTGTATTAATATTTTCTATTCATAAAGCTACATATGCATCAGAGTATAAACTAAAAAATGTTGATGTCTATAGAATATTTAAATTAGAATTTAAACAACATTATGAAAATATAAAACTTCTTGATAAAACAACAAGTAGATTTTTGAATGATGTTTATAAAAAAATATAATAACCATATTGATTATTATGCATGATCATTCTTCTGTATTACTATATATATCATGTAGAAAAACTCAAATGTAAACAAATGTTTTATTTTAAGATGTTTATATGTGACGTACATGTATGGTCAATGTTTACCTGTTTACCTGTAGAACATGCTTTTTGACCCTGTACTGTCTACTATCTAATTAATGGAATATCTCTAATATTTCAGGATAAAAAAGATTCCTTCTTGATCAATCTATCATAAGTCAATGGAAATATAACAAAACTCACCATTAGAAATACTCATTTGAGATCCTTTGCTTTCGAAAGCACTCCACGTGTTATCCTTCAACCATTTGATCATCTCAATTTTCACGGGAATATTTTGATTAGGTTACAAGGTCAATGATTAAATTATAACCAACATCGGACAATAGATAGTACAACTTCCGTATTTACTTTACATAATAATGACCTCCACAAAACTAAGTTGACAAATTGTTAAAATCAATGTATTGTATTTATAATAACTAATCATGATTCATATCATATATATATATAAATATAAATTTACTGTATAATCTCCCTGGTTAAACAGTAACTAATTTACAGGGATACCCTATGGAACGCCGGAACTGTCTTATAGTGTAAATATTTAATGTGTTCTGTCATTTTGTCTTTACGTCCTGTCGTTTCTTCTTTATATTATGTGCAAATGTCTGTATTTCTTGACACGGCATCTCTGTGTTATGTCAAATTAGTTATTTGTTTGTTCAAACAGTAGTATTATATGTCATTGCTAAACTTTGTTGTGTACAATAGGCATTACATCATGCTTTTACTACTATATATTCTGGTAATACTTCGAAACTTTATGATCAACCACCTTTACATTCTCTCATATTTTACCTATGTTCTGTCTATTCTTCTTTTACGTAAGTCAGTTAAAAATTGCGTCCTGCCTCAAGTGTTATTGTTATGCCGAATGTTCTAAAGGTTTTGTTTTGATACACCTATGTTCTATGTAAACCTCATGATATTATAGTCTTTTGGCGTTATGTTGTGTTAATGCATATGTATCTCCAGTGAAAAACACAACACATCATGGTATAGTTCCTATGCGTTTTGCCGAACAATTGATACTCTCTGTGAGCATTCATTACGTCATGTGCAGATGCCATTTACATTATGTGCAAACAACTTATACGTTTTGTGCAATTCTCGTTTATCTTATGTGCAAACATCGTTCCCCTTATGTGCAAACATCGTTTACCCTATGTGCAAACATAGTTTACCTTATGTGCAAAGACCTATTGCGTTATGTGCAAATACCTATTAAGTTATGTATAACAACTACATCATTATGTGCAAACACTATTACGTTATGTCCAAATACCGCTTACATTATGTGCAAACACCATGTAAGTTATGTGCAAATGCCTATTACATTATGTCCAAACATCTATTACGTTATGTGCAAACACCTATTACGTTATGTCCAAACACCAATTACGTTATGTGCAAACACCTATTACGTTCTGGTAAACGCTTTTTTGACATAGATTAAAACAAAACGCATCAGTGATATACACTTTGAAAATTAAGAAAATTATAAGTTTTAGCTTTCTAAAAAGCTCTGAATTACTTCGTTGTATTCTTTTTCAAGGTAATATCCATTGGATGCTGAATGTGAACTGAAGGTTATATATGTGCATCGGGATATTGATTTAGTATTGGAAATGTAGTATTTTTATATATTGATTGATATAAAAATGTTATATAAATATTTAGTTTTTTGTTCTATTTAAAGAGTGTGCGTTATACATCCATTCTTTTTATATTTTGTTCACTTTACTTGTTGAAAATTAAAATATTTACAAATATATAGACACGATTCTCGAGGTGTGTCTCTCTGGAGGTATGCCTAGATTGACAAAAGTCATAAAATACATTTAATGCATTTTTGAAAACATTGTACAGGAACATTTTTAGCAAACAAATCGTGCATATTGCAGATTAGCAATGCATATAAACACTTATTAATGATTGATATTTCAATTTTCAATTTCAGAGTGTAATATATATGCATAATAAAACGACCATGAATTAATAACATTTGATCTGAAATATAATACACATAGTTAAATTTCCGGCATTTGATGGCTTAATATCCTCAGAAGAGAACAGTTTGTAATTATTTATCGCATTTAAGCCACTAGTTGTTGCTAAATATCAGCCACATCATAAAGCAAACAAACAGAATTTATATGTGACAATTTATTATTTCAAGATGGCGTGTATATAGACTGAAACTAAAACTCTGTCCTGTTATTCGAAGCAAAAAAAGCTACATGTAAAAAACAAAATGCAACCTCATTTCTTTACGGAACATGTGAACGGAAAATAAGTTGATTTAAAAAAGAAGACGTGGTATTATTGCCAATGAGACAACTCTCCACAAGAGACCAAAATGACACAGAAATTAATAACTTTAGATCACCGTACGGCCTTCAACAATGAGCAAAGCCCATACCGCATAGTCAACAATAAAAGGCCCCGAAAAGATTATGTAAAACAATTCAAACGAGAGCACTGACGGCCTTATTTATGTAATGTTCTCTTTCATCTGCACCAAGCGAGTCATTTCATAGGTCGCCATATCTTGCATACATATTCATAACATATGGTTTTAGAAGGCGCCGAATTACACTTATGAATTATAGACTTTTGACAAGGTCAACACATTATATATGGGTCTATTCAGATGTTATTGACCGAGGACGAAGATATTTTCCCGCCACCTCTTATCTTGTATTTGTTTTTTTGAAGCAGCAGGGAGTTGTGGCAAAACTGAGCCCTGAGCCCCCTCTTAATCAAACTGCTTATAGAACCAACAAACGCAGATCCATTCTTTTCAAAATTCGGGTTCCGCCACTGGTCATGGAATAGGAAATCAAAAAGAGAAAAAAAAATAGGTTCGTGTGTTTGTTTATCTAATGATATCTTAATGAACAACTTCTCTATTCATTTTACATCGGATGACCGTGAGGGCATTAATGTGTATTGCTGTCGCCTAAAATTACCATTACGTAACCATGTACAAGAATTCGTTCGGTCTTTATTGCGCATGCGCTAGTAATTGTCCATATACAGCGATTACTTTTACTATAGATTTGAATGGGCAAATAGTTTTTATACCCGTATTACTTTATGTTAACATTTGAATTTCTTCTTCGCGTGGTTAAATATAGTTTTTTTAAGGTTTGGACTGTTTAATGATGTAAATTTTATGAAAATATGATATTTTAAACATCCGTCACTTTTGATTTAAAATTTGCTACCATAAATAGCAAAGTAGCCCTTTTAATGTATACAGAGAAGGCATTGTTTTGCGAACCCCTGACATCTGTTTGCTTCAATAACAAATAGTATTCGTTATTTTCTTATTTTCGCGTGGATATTTTAATAATCTCCAAAGACAGGGAAATAAAATGGTATTTTTGTCTAAAAATTAACTTTTGTAATTCTCCCGTCTTTTTCTGGTTGAAAATTGAAAATTGTCATGGAAAAGAGAATTTTACACGCTTGGATACGAAGTCATCGGAAAAAGACTTATACTTTTATGAATTAGTATGATTATATCTTTTAAGATTCTGATATACAATATAATTTTGAAGATATACATGTTTACTCTACATGTGACATTAAAGAAGAAATTCTTGCAATACACAAGGTATACGTTTTTTGTGTATTTTCCCCTTTTCAATCATGATAGAGGATAAAGTATACAAAGGAATCATTATGTTGAAAAGTGAACTTCCAACACTTAACAATCTCAATATATTTTTCATTACAATGACAAAAATAAATTTGCTGGAAGCTTCCGAGAAAAGACTGGTGTAACGGATGCGTGTCGAAATTAAAATCCTCCTTCGGATTTTAATTGAATAAAAGAATAAGCTTCATCGTTATTGCATATATCGTGACCATCCATAAACATCAATTGGATAAGGTTCTTTGGTTGCACCAGTTATATTTTTTAACAGAAAAAATGGCTATGATTTTTTAAATTAGTAAAATTTCAATAATTATTATTTCATAATTTTTCCATAACCGTAAGCTTTTAAACTAACTACAGTGACATATACTACAATTGTAGTATATGTCTCTTGTAGTATATGTCTCTGCTAACAATAATGATGTATCTTCCCTGAAAAAAAACCCACATATTAAACATCCCAATACTCAGTAGTATGATAAAGTTTGAAATATGTTTTAACAGAAATATTTACTAATTAACTTTTTAACAACTACATGTACTGCATAAACCTACACACCCCGGGATACCAATATTGATTTGTGTGATTCAAGGATCTTTGATTGTTCTCTACAGGGAGTGATGCGTGTATAAATATTATTAATTTTTCACACTTTTCTTATCATTTCAAGTTGAACACTTTCAGAGTTTTATCTTTGACGAGTTTTTGATTTGGCTAAGTTAGCTACATGTATTTTGGTAAATACCCCGTGTTTACTAAATACTTTGTCATAGTTGAGATCCGTTACATATATTCCTTTGGATATAAACATTATGAAATAATTATTAAAACGAATATGAAAATAAATTAAAAAAATACTCAAAACTGTAATATATTTGGAAAAGTTTAATTCTTAAAAATCACACAATGGATTGTTACTTGAATACACAACGACTAAAATCAGAAAATCTCGCAGCATGGAGGTTTACATCTATTGACCAAATGTATGTTATGTTAGGTTGACGTTTTTTTTTCAACTGAGACCAATTGCATGCAATCTCATCAGAAATAATTATGGTTCACTTTTCACCGACATGCATGTTGCTTTGTTTTAACCAAGCTAGTTTTTTAAAATAAATAAGGCCGTTAGTTTTCTCGTTTGAATTGTTTTACATTGTCATTTCGAATCAATTTGTACGTGTCTGATAAATGTAAAATGAAATTAGAAAGACAAATCCGAATGAAAACTTTTAGGATTAATGTATTCATATAACATTGACAATATCACTTAATGATTGTGATGCGTTCAAAGCGTTTTTCTGTATTTACCCTTATCAATATCCAAAGTTATAACACACCATACAATTAATTGGTTAACGGTGTCTTCTTAAAACTAAGGAATATATAAAGTATCAGTATGATGACCATAAAATCAGTAGGACATCGTCGTTTACGAAGCAGTAACATAAAGGTGTTAATTCTGTTTATTTATGTTTACCTTACTATCTTTACATATAAAACATGTAAAAGATCATAAACTGGAAATAGATATTCAACATAATTTGATTACATAATACTTTTTATTTATTTTTACCTCATGTATCGAAGAAGTGAAATCGATTTTGTTTTAAATCATTCTCTATTTTAAACTTGCAAAATTTAATAGATTTTATAGATGCATTTCGCCATCTTCACCGTTGCTGATCAAAGATGAAAAAAGAAACAAACTTTTCACCAAATTCGTTAATAGTTAAATTGAGTTAATATGAGTTTAGAATTTTTCTCTGTACCGATGTAATGCATTGTCTGTATGAGATTCAAATATATTTACTAAGTCCTTCAACCAGACATGGCAAAATACAATGTTTTAGGTGGGCAGATTTATTTCTTTTTTTTTTTGTCTTATAAAATCAAATACTTTTTATTTTCTTAACATAATTTGCATGTTTAGAAGTGTTCAAAGATAAGAAAGAATTATGTTACACGATAATTACGCTTCTCGTATAATAAAAACTAATTGAAATTATTATATATAAACCGTAATAATCCTAATTTGATTCTAAACTCGGTTTTCTATTAAGATGACAAATTATTATACTATTGGAATTAAGCGTGGACATCGATCATCAAACATTCAAAATCCGTTGCGATCCGACATTTAATTATTTATGTACACAAAATGGCGTGCAAAAATCAACAGCCTCTTCGGAAATACTGATAACTCGTTTCCCTTTATAAGAAAATTGAGTTACCTCCCCTTTTTTAGTACGAGTTGTCTTTCTTGACCGAACTAATAGTTCAGTATGCTTCGTTTTGAGATTGTAACCGATCTATAAACATGATAATAATAAATACGCGGACGTTATCGAGTGCAAAATTACATTCCTTATCACTTGTTCTTAATTCATTTCAAATGGATACTCCTAAAAATATATTTTTTTGAACATAAATTAATGATATGAAAATGTCGTTAAACTCGTTAGAAACATAAATAAAGTAAAAAATCTTTAATATTTATAAGAACGTTTGCAATCTCCCATGCAGATTTATCTGTCTTTGTTCCTTCTCTCTGCGTGGGACATTGAATGTTTTGCTGGAAAAAATGCCCACTCAAATTCAATCTATCAGAAAAATCGAATTATTACAGCAGAGTGTCCACCATGCACTTGTACAGCACTATAATTAATATAGTGCAATATAATGATATACAAATGGATAAAAATTATATATACCTATAACTGTAATTTACAAATATTAAAATAATGTATAACAAAAAAAAAACCCAGAGTTTACTGATTTGTATCACTTCTACGATGAGGTTGAATTTATCCTCCACGCACAGAAAAAATATATATCTGTACTTTAACGTCACTTTCAGGTAAAGAGATGTGATTTGGTTTTCTTAGACAAGTGCTTGTGACCGTCCACTAGAACTTGCGGTCATCCGATGTTCAGTACTTCAGTACTTTGATTAATATCTTCAACCTAAAGATGTTCTCAAAAATTGATAAAACATAACAAGGGTTTTATATTTTTTATAAATGTCTTGTTATTTTTATTTTATCTTGATTCATTTTGAGAACTCAAACCGTATCAATGACATACTGCACATTTAAAGATTTTTGAAAACTGGGAGTTAGCTGGCAATTGTTTCATGGTGCTTTAAACGGATGAATAAGAGGGTTCCGAAATTCCAACAATACAAAACATGACTTTCTTAATTTATAATTGGTAGCAGGAAAATTACAAAAGAATTTAAGCCTTCCCTTTCGTGTTAAAGTCTTCACAGTTTTCTTTTCGTTATATAGGTGATTTTATTTTAAGAATTTTGACTAAATATGTTACGTCGATTTCAAGGCGAACAAGATTGCATCAATTCAAGATTGTTACCGCACTTTGAGGATAATTTGGATTGAATCATATGAACTTCATGCCTCGCAACCTATTAATAAAAAAACCGTTTCGCTTTAACAGTAGCCGAGAAAAGTGGGACCGATATATCTAAAAATGGCAATATTTAACGGAAACTGTCAAAACATATTTTAGAATGATAACATTTAGATCCAAAAGAATATATTTGTATGAAATTTTATATTTTTTAACAGAAAATTTCTTAAATAATGATGTACAGTAAATCCCTTTTATGAACATTTGGCTTAATTGTGTATTTAGCTATATTTATCGAACCATTTGCGTTCATAACTAAACGCATCGAAGCTAACCGTTTATACCGTATATCCCGCAATAATATTCATTGAATTTATGACTCTCCGTTGGGAAAATAGGTTGATGTTTCTAGTTTATACGACGATATTCGTTGAAATATTGAACAAACAGATGAATTTATATCAACAGGCCGTACAGTGACCTATAGTTGTTTTAATGTCTGTGTCATTTTGGTCTTTTGTGGATAGTTGTCTCATTGGCAATCATACCACATCTTCTTTTATATATATCAACAACTGTGGAATAATGTATTGATTATAAATGTACTTTGTCGGTAAACGTGAAATTTATCTGTACGAGCTTTAGAAACAGGACGAAAAGCGAGGCTTACCGAATTTTCTCCTGTTTTGCAGCGAGAACTGATACATTTTATATTTCTGACAATGTACATATATTGTTTACAATTTACACCTGATATTTGAGCATAAGTTGTTTAAATCTTAACCATTGTCTTTGATTTTTACAATTATTGAAACGCGGACTCGAAGGAAACCCCGACATGAAGATTAGCCAGAGAGAAATATATTACCGATTGATCAACATGGTAACGGGTAGCTGGAAAATTTATTTGTACATGTACAAACAAAGCAAACAAAAATTTTGTTTGTCTGTTATTTGTATACAATAACTAGCTAATTGCAGGATAAAAGCGAATTACTTAACTGTAACCATTTTTTTTTAAACTGGTGAAAAATTAAATGGGGTAGAAAAATAAATAGATTAGATGACTATGCGGTATGGGTGTTTTGTTAAAGGCCATACGAAGATATATATATTGTTATTTATTTCTTTGTCATTTGGTCTCTCCGTGGAGAATTGTCTCATTGGCATTCATACCACATCTTTTTTTTTTTATAGATAGTCAGGTTTTTTCTGAAATTCAAAAGGAAAATTATGTTAAGATGACCATTTTAGCAACGAAATTATTTATTTATTCTTATAGACAACAAAATAAACGATATGCATATCACTTATAAAAATAATAATAGAAGATAACATTTCAATTTACTATAATATTTATTTTTTTGTATCGTTCTTGATGACACGGTTCGAAAAGTTACCGGACCAAATACGGATAAATGAAAGTCATTATGTGGAGTTTCAAGTTGCGGGATGGCCAGTGAAGGTGAAACAAGACTGATAACCCTTTCATTCATAAAAAAAATATGTGTATGCGTCATTTTTGTAGATTACAGGATAATGCAGTTTTTAATATGAAAAAAAAAAATCTTAAACATTTGTAGGATTCCTTAGCTGCTACATGAATCGTGGGAGACGTCATTACATTTGTAGCATTAATCTAGTACACGTTTCTCGCTAGATGAAAACCCTACTTGGAGGGTAATAACAAATCATCCTGGTCTCTTGTAAAGAGTTGTCATGTCTGTATATTTGTTATAATTTTCAACAAGTAAAGTAAACAGATTTTCAAAGCATGGATGCATAACGCAAACTCTTGCGTAGAGCAAAATAATTTCCCATAAAACTAGATACATTGTATGTATATAGCATTTTTACACCAATCAATATAATTAATATAAAAATCCACAGTTTGTTAGAAAGGTCAAACTTTCAATTTTCTTCATTTTCAAAATGCATATCATTGATGCGTTTTGTTTTAATCTGTGTCAAAAAAGCGTTTACCAGAACGTAATAGGTGTTTGCACATAACGTAATAGGTATTTGGACATAACGTAATAGGTGTTTCCACATAATGTAATAGATGTTTGGACATAATGTAATAGGCATTTGCACATAACTTACATGGTGTTTGCACATAATGTAAGCTGTATTTGCACATAACGTAATAGTGTTTGCACATAATGATGTAGTTTTTATACATAACTTAATAGGTATTTGCACATAACGTAAAAGGTGTTTGCACATAAGGTAAACGATGTTTGCACACAGGGTAAACGATGTTTGCACACAGGGTAAACGATGTTTGCACATAAGGTAAACGAGGTTTGCACAAAACGTATTAGTTGTTTGCACATAATGTAAAAGGCATTTGCACATGACGTAATGAATGCTCACAGAGAGCATCAATTGTTCGGCAAAACGCATATGAATTATACCTTGATGTATTGGGTTTTTCACTGGAGATACAAATGTATAAACAAAACATAATGCCAAAATACTATAATGTCATGAGATTTACATAGAACAAAGGTGTATCAAAACAAAAGCTTTAGAACATTTGACATAACAATAACACTTGAGACAGGACGCAATTATTAACTGACTTACGTAAAAGAAGAATAGAGACAGCATAGATAAAATATAAGAGAATGAAAAGGTGGTTGATCATAAAGTTTCGAACTATTCACAGAATATAAAGTAGTTACAGCATAATGTTATGCATATTTTACACAACAAAGTTTAGCAATGACATATCATACAATTGTTTGACCAAACAAATTACTAATTTTACATAACAAAGAGATGCCGTGTCAGGAAATAAAGGCATCTGCACATAACATAAAGAAGAAATGACAGGACGTAAAGGCAAATCGACAAAACACATTAAATATTTACACTATAAGACAGTTCCGGCGTTCCATATTACCCGGCTGAATGCTGTGAGTCGAGTAATTTGTTAAACAGCAGAGAAATGTGCAATAAAAGATTTATCGTTTAAAAAAAAATGTTACCGAGGCGTAATTTTATCTCTATTTTTGTTAAAATCGTTTATAAAACGATTACTGCCATCAAAGTGCGAATCGGGCACACGATTGGTTTGTTTGACAGATAAATTGCGGTAATGTCTTTCTTTATTCTGCTTCCCATATTCGTTGTCGTTCATAAGCGAAGTGTTGCATGATATTGATATTATATTGATTTTTAAGCAAAAAAAAAAAAAAAAAAAACACAAAAAAAACTTGTAAATCAACGCCGAAATTTGAAAATTATAGAAAATATTATAGTCCCCTATTTTACAAAGGAAGTTCTAGATTCGCACTTTGTACATAGGATAAGGTTTAGTTTGTTCATGGCCCTTGTATTACTGCATGATCTATTGAATTTTAGAAGCATTACTTTATTGCGTTTTTCATCTAAATTGTAGTGGACAATGATGTTAGGAAGATTAAGAGCAACAGCAAAGGTAAATTTTGATAACCCAAAGACGGACGAGGATAAATCTTTTGAAAAAAGTAATTCATAAAAGCAACAAAAACAAGACTTACAACGAGCATAATCAACTTATTGAATTAGTGCTAAAAGAGACAACCCCAAAACATGAGAAAAAAGGCTGTGATATAAGTATTTGTAATGTTAAAAATCAAAATAAAATGCTTTTTTTTAATTGTCATTTGTTCTTTGGTTGTATTTTTGTTGACATGATGAAAAGAATTGGGTTTGTTAACATGTTTTTTATTTCAGCGATTGAACTATCATTTACCTGTAAGAACCAGTTATGCTACCTTTAGTTGTCCAATCTTTTAAAGAAAGAGGAGGGCTATTCTTATAAATATTGGACAGCTAAAGGTAACATAATGGTTTCTTACAGGTAAATGATAGACCAATCACTGAAATAAAGAACGGGTAATACAAAAGAATGAGGTCACAACAATGTTTTACGGTGCAGTGTTATCAATGTTTTTCAAGTCATCTCCGAGAACTAAGCTGGACAAACAATTTGGAAGAATAATTCGGAAGAATAACAAATATGTCCCTCATTTATCTAAGGGGTGACATAATTAGCAAGTCCTTCATTAATGTTCGTTGACAAAATCGTTAGTAATACATTAACATGTTTAATATTTTATTACAATATTCTGCCCTTGACCACTTTTCATGTACATATATATGATACACTAGTTAAATTCTTCCTTATCATTGTGGTTTTTTTTTGTATTTCCTGTGATCATTAATTCATATTTGACGGCTATAATGATGAGGAAGATTATGTTCCAGACTATTTTGATAGTTTTAATAAGTAAAACTGAGGTTTCTTTGCAACTTACTGGAGAAGTTTGTAAGAATGAGGATACAGGGTATGTAAACATCTAATATACACGAAATTAAGTTACAAGTCTAGTATTTGTCTCACCTTCAATGTACTTGATTGATATATAGAAAAGGTTTCGCAATGACTATTGTTAAGTTATTACTGACCAGCCTTCAATTATTGTGTTCCTGGTAGTTTTTTTTATGTTGAAGATAACTATCACTGGATGAAAACATGTCATTGAAAATATAAAGTGTCTTCTTGGAAAAAAAACTGTACAATCATGTTTTATTTAAAAAATATTTCAGTTTCCTCATGAATCATATTTTGAACTAGTATTAAACTTATAGTCATTTATTACATTTCTAAGCGTCGTTTGCACTGGACAACAAAATTTTTAAAACTCAAATATGTAGCATGTGTAAAACATTAAAAGTGGCATAAGAAAATATAAATCTAAGATGAATGAACAAAACATCACTGTTTTGGTTTCTGTTAAAGTTAAAATTATTATTGAAGTATAGTTTGTAATCAGATTGTTTTAATTATGTCAAGTGAGTCTTAAATGTTGATGATACATCTATTGCAAATATTCAGCTTAAAAGACCACTAATTTACAATCCCTATCTATTCAACCTAATTTTGCAGTTTTCACAACTTTCTTTACAATCTACCTAAAGTTTAACTTCATAGAAACCAGGTATTTCCTCAATTGGACACGTTTTACCTTTCTATATGCTAATTTTAGACCTACCTTTAAAGTCCTATAAGACAGAACTGACCTTCAGAACACAAGTTCTACCAAAAATTAACCCCTGGAAATCTTAAATTAGTTTACTATGGAGCGCATAAGTTATCAATGTTAAATGCAAACTCATAGACCAGTAAATTTTTAATCCAAATGAAATAAATAAATTTCTCGTTCACCAAATCTCGTTTAATCCAAATGAAATAAAACAAATTTATCGCTCAAGAAAAGTTTTATTTCTGCAAATGTGATTGTAAGTTTTATTAAACAATGACACCAAGGGCACTATAGTGTGTCAGAGTAGTGTTCCTTTATACGGTCTTAATTGGTGAGAGTGCATTGGTGGTCGGACACATAAATCCTGAAAGCCGTTTCGACTAGGTAATTCTACACATCGTTAGTATATCACGAAGTCATTACAACCAAGATCAAGTGAATATTATAGAATAATTTGATGGGAATTAAATGTTTCGTTGTACTAAAAATAGTGAAATATACATATAAGTCAATGATATCATTAAATAGTCAAATTCATTAATGGAGTAGAGATACACCACTTCATAGCTATTAAAAGACAAACCCGCGTCCACATACCAATATACAGCAAACTAGATATAGTGTCTTCTACTCAACAAGAATGTACCCTTTCGGCTGCATACATATGGAGTAAAGGAGGGCCATCATCTGGGATTTGCGAGAGAGGCATTCAATAACAATCAATTTAATTATCATATGTTAAATATCGTTGATCAGGAATAATTCTGGTTAGTTAGATTGATACTGACAAATTTCAGCACATATACTGATACTGTGGTATTATAAATTCTAATACCCGTTCATTTCTAATACCCGTTCAGTTTGGACAATGGTTACGCATTTACAATTTTAATCGTTTTATTAAATGTGGTGCATGAAAGCAAGTTCTATTTAAATTCATTCTGGAAATAATCCATATAGCAACTGTTTTACCTGGATGAAAATTGACCAAATCGATAATTATTTGCAAGATATACATGATATAGACTTAACTATTAAGCCCATTTGTTAATATAATAGTTATTAAAATAAATTTATCAAAATGCATACCTCTTGAAAACGTTTTCAATTCTCTGACAAACCATGGATTGACAACCGACAGAATTAACATTTACAACAAAATTGAGTAATTAAAGTATATTATTATGGATTCTCTGATATTTGAACAATATTTGAATTTCAAATTTAAAAAATAATATATATTACTAAAAGTATATTTTACAGTAAAGCTGAATGCTGTTATAACAATGAAAATAACAATGGTGTGTGTACAGGTAAGTTTTGAATATGTAACTTTTATTTATCAGCTTTACTTATATTTCGAACAGCATGATTCAAATCAAATTAAGTTATGCTATACATTGACCGCCAAGTTGTACTTTTACATCATTAACGTGTGTTTGGTTTGTTAAATATCCGTGTATTTGATTTCCAATAACACTTTACATTAATGTATACTCTCTGTTTTTACAGAAAATTACTGTAAATTTAGAAAAATTTCGATGTTTTTAGTATTGCCAAAATAATGCGACACTGTTATACATGTTATGATCGCAATACTTTAAACACGAATTTTGATTTTGTTTTTATATCAAAACAGCATTTTCCTCAAAAGCGCCAAAATTAAAATCGCTTCCTAGTCTCAAATGAAAAATCGCAATAAAAAATGCACGCTATAACCCCTGAATTTACAGTAATGTAATCGACCAATGACATTGGAAACCACAAAACATGTTACTTTCAGAACTATTGAACATATTAGTGTTGAGTTTGACAAATTCATCTCCCCCTGGAAATATTAGAACTATAACAGAAATTGACTAATAAACATACGATACATTATGCATAATTATTTAAAGATATCGCAAAAAAGAAAAACGACCGAAAAAGTTGCATCAAGTCTACATCCAATAAACATAAAACCAACCCTTGATAACTATTTTGCAAACTTTAAATTACTTTGTTTGATTTTGATTTAATTAAAGTCACCAATGTCTCTTTTTATTTAAAGAATGCACAATCGGAACTGTAGCACCAAGTGGAGGTAGATGTATTCCATGCGAACAAAACAAGTACGGCTACAAATGCTTGAATTATTGCATGTGCAATCAATCACAGAGGTATATTGTCATGTTTTTAATGAAGCAATGTCTCATATTTAACAAATCTGAAGAGAAAATACTTCACTTGTTTACGTCACAAATGATCAAATCTAAGTAAATTTATCAAATCCATATACCTTATGATGAATTAATCAAATAAAGAAAACACGGCAATCTTTTATGTTAATTCTCATTTTGATTATCTTTGCTGCAGCATATACTTTGATTATAATTAGAGTTTACATAATTATTGATGTATTCATAAAGCATGAATTTGCCGACATTTTTTTAACAGCTTATCATACATTTGTTCTATGAAAAAAGCTTTGTATTTTAATATTGATATAGAATGAATAACAGCATAACGCGATTTCACTTAATTTTGATTAATCATACAATGTGCGGATCCTTTCATTTTAATGACTACTCATCATATTGGAGTACGTCTTGAGTTTGTGCAAAATAAACATATCAAGAGAAGTTTTGATCATCTGACCAAGACCTTGTTGATAAATATTCCGTATCAACTTCACACATAATACACGATGGTCTTGATGTATAGATTCTGCGTACTGATGGTGTTTATCATCTTAAAAACGTGTTTTATAGTTCTTTCATTTGTCTTTGTTCTATTATTAATATTACTTTAACTGTTAAATGGTTTTATGTGATATCCGTTTGACGTGGCTCGGTACATCTCGTCAATGTGTTTGTACTGCCTTTCATTTTTTGGTGGTGTGTTTTGTATATGCAACGTTTTGTATTTCTTTGCTTCTTATAACGTGACTCTGCACTTTAAAAGATCCCGTCAGTATATTGTTCTATTTTATGTCATTATGATATATTTCTATTATGGATTACAATATACGTTGAACCACAAACGTCAAAATCATTCAATCGCGTAGTGGAATTAACTTTTTCAGGATTCTTATAAATTCTATATATAACTTTTGGACTAGTTTAAATCTCGGTCTGTTTCTGAAATTTATGTTTACATACTTTTGATTTTTTAACCCTGTATGCTAAGATTGCCTAGGTAAATTTTAAAATTGTTTGTATGCACATTGAACGATAAATCTATGTGACGTATAAAATTTTCTGACGTCAGACACACAAATCAATGAATGTGTTTGTAGGTAGATGTTTTTGTGTTCTGTTAAATTGTTCCTTTTAAAATTGTTATACGATGATGACTGATGTATTAGATTCTGACTATTTTCTTTATTGTGTCTGTTTCGTTAACGCATCAATGTAAATATAACGGAATTTGATGAGACTGTCATCAAAGTGAGAGGGTTATAAAACCAGGTTTAATCCACCATTTTCTTCATTTGAAAATGCCTGTACCAAGTCAGGAATATGACAGTTCTTGTCCATTCGTTTTTGATGAGTTATGTTATTTGATTTTGCTATGTGATTATGGACTTTCCGAATTGATTTTCTTCTAAGTTCAGTATTTTTGTGATTTTACTTTTTCTGTATTTTCCGATTCCATGAATAATCAGGAGGGTATGAATTTTCGTCGTAAAAATTTACATTCTTCATATTTTTTTACAACCTTTGCAAAAATGGTTTAGGTGTTTTCCGTAGATAGACAACTTGCAAAAAAAAGTTAAAGGATGTACTTAGGTAATCATATGTGGAATTAAATAAATCAAGAATTCAAAAATGTTACTAGAACTAGAAAGAGTATAAGTTAAGGATGTAAAATATTGATAGGTCACGGAGCTCCTTTTCGAGGTATTTGATTGATAAAATATGGCGGGAAAAGGCTGACTCTGACATTTACCTTATATTTGCATTTGAATCATTTTGGTCTCAAATCAAAAGAAAGAAAATCAAGAATGTGCTTAAATTATGTCAAATGACCTTTTATGAGCTATTTAGTCTTATATTAAAAATTAAAAAGGAATTATGGGGCAAAATACTTTACCTTGCATCGTATTGAAAAACATAAAGAAGTTCGAATATCTGACACAACTTCAAAACGTCATCTTAGTACATCCTTATAAACTTAAAACTTCAAATAGTGATATCGGAAAATAAATGCCCAACATAAGACTGAAAAGTGGTTCACCGATCAAATACTTGGCAACGTATTGAACATAACGTCTACCAGCTGTCTTATCAGTCAATCCCATAGATTGAAAATAAACTGACAACGCCATGGTTAACAAAATAAAAAGAAAAACAGATAAATAATAGTACACATGACACAACATAGTAAAAGACTAAATCGAACCCAACCAAAAACCGGGGGTGATCTCAGGTGCTCCGGAAGGATAAACAGATCCTGCTCCACATGTGGCACCAGTCGTGTTACATGTGTTATTACAAATCCGGTAAATAGTCTTATTCGGTAGGTCACATTCGTCAAAAAGGGAAGGGTTTTGCAGTTACGACACAAGGAACATATTCGATATCATCTGTGAAACAGTTATTCCATAACTGTCAACCAACTCATGATGGTGTCCGTAAAATATACAAAGGGATGATTTCAATTTCACCATTTGAAACTCTTTGTTTAAAAGCTTCCTTGTGAGCACCCTCTATCAAGGAAATCATGATTTAAGATGTAATTTTATACAGACAATTCTTACATATGCATGTATATAAATAATTGTTGGTTTGAAAATATGATTTATTCATTTTAAAAGTTTTCATTTGAAGTTTCATCAATTCATGCTTATGAAACGATTTTTGCCATCTTGTTTCAGGTGTGATGTTCAGATGGGATGCATTTTAAACACAGAAACAACGATAGATGCGCGATATAACGGTAATTGATTTTGATGTTAACGAACTATGTTTGGTTAATTCTGATTAAAGTTTACAATATACAAAAGCATGTAGAACATACATTTATTAACATTATAAAAACGGAACAGTATGGCACTTTCTCCTACACTAGAGTTGCGCTTTCGCTACACTGTCGCTACGATGGTTCAGCGATCATTGTGATCTAACCACGACCTTAATGCGCTCTCACTACGGTTTTACTTTGACCTGATTTCTTCAAGACAGCACCACGATTGTTTTGGACATGTTCAAAGTTGGCCACGTTCATCACGACCATGCGGACCTCATCCAGACCGTATTACGAACTCACTGCAATTTGCATGATTGCACTACGATCCTCAAAATTTGCCCTTTTTCACAGATCATATCGCATTCGTGGCCTTGTGTGACTGCGGTATATTCAGGCAATGACACATGATTTTAAAAGTACAAAAAAAAAAAAAGAAAAAGAATTAAAAAAGCAATGATGGTCAAAGTTTTCCAACCTTTTTGAAAAACAAATCCTCTGACAGAAGTGTCAGTATGTTACACTGAAAAAACATTATCAAAACGTTTGAATTACATTTTTTATACCTAATATGTTTAAAAACAAGTTCTCTAAGATTTATAAATAATTTCTATTCATTCTTAAGTGAAAGCAATTAAATTGTGAAATATATCGTGTAGTCATCTGTTCTCGATAGTAATGAGTTTTTGATGGCAATGCGCGTGTTTAGAATTACAGAAGTTCGTGATATCGCACATGCTTTCTTTTTATCGGTATTTCAAGGACAGAATAAAAAACTCGCTTTGAGCAAGCATTCATTCCAAATTTCAAGTTTTTAGACATTTTACAACAGTAAAAATAATGTTTTCCGATTTTAACCTACAATTCCTTATTCTTAAAACAACCCAGACTTCATCCCCACGTTTAATAAATAGCACGTTTTCAAATGTAAACAAAACTTGCTCGAAAAGAAGGTCAAGTCCACATACGTAATACACAATTGAAAGATGGTCTGACGTCGCTATGATAAAAAAATCTATGGAAACCAGTTTGGGCCATATCTTATCAACTATAAAAGAGTATTCAATTCAATTATCGGAAAAGTAATGCCCTTAAATATTGTTACTGTGACAGAAAAATATTAATAACAACTGTGATAACATCTTATACCATTTAAAAATTGGTTCAATAATTTAAAATCATTTAAAATTAGTATTCAATGCATATTTTTGTCCTTGAGTGATATTTTCCAGGATATCGGTTAAAGATGCCTTACTTGATCGATAAGGCTAAAATTCATTAACAAAATATGTTTTCTAGAGACAAATGATAGTTGATTGATACTTTTCCTCAATTTGCGTAATTTTAAATCTTCTATTAATATCAAACATGCTTACCATACTTTAATTTTCACAACGATCGAGAACTGATGACGTAATGCACACAATATCAAAATTGAGCACAACAACAGACGATTTTATTTGTCTTGAATTACGCAAGAGAAAATGCTGAGGATAATAGGTAATGAATAAAAGTAAATCTACAATCAGCTTTGACCACATTTATTTGTAGAACTAGCCCTACGGAGCAAAAGTTTCTTACACTATTGAGAACCGATAACAACAAGATGCATTGATACATGTACATATTAATCTTTTTTTATATTGTAGAATATATTTTATCAACACATAATGTTATTACAATCCATTTGTTCCCGGACTCAACGTCAAAAGGAAATTGTGAGTAACTCTCTGTTTTGTGTAAGACATGGCATTTATACAAAAAGTTATGAAAAACCTTTGACAAACCGTTCCTTATTTTATCGGTTAAGATTGATTAGTTTTTGTTTATCGCCCCTAATGGTTGAGACAATATGTAAATGATTAACAGTTTTAACAAATGATTTGGTACCAACACAACACCACAACATTATTCATAATACAGCATTCTTTAGTTATAACTAAGGAAAATCCGACGGAGACAATTAATATTAAAACATATGAGATATAAGCAATACTCAGGGAAAACATATGGCATTGTCATTTAAACAAAAAAGTTACCGATATCCTAAAAAAGGTCAGTTAAAGTAATATATAAACAAGTGATATTCATCTACATTTCAAGTTAAATACGTATATGTACTTCATTACCAGGTTTTAAACCTGACACAACAATGTCCCTAGTAGTTTAAAGAATTTAAAAAAAAAAAATTTGAAAGAAAATCCACCACCACAAATATTTTACGGTCATCTTTACCGGTTGGTTGACCAATACGACAAGTCCATTTTTCAACTCAAATGCTGCATTAAATGAAAAAGAAAAAAAATATAACCTTATTAATCATTATTTGTGTCCTAATTCCGATAAAATATCACTCAATATAGCCTTTGTGAAGTCAAACTGATTTTTGCAGTCTACGTTATTTGCCTGACATGTTTATCTTCCAAATGCTATTTGAACATCTTGAACATTCTGTCGCATCTAAAATGTCGTTGGGGTATAACTGTACCGTAGTAAATGTGCATCATAATAAACCATCAATTTACTTATATTCGCATTTTTCTTAGCTACACTTGCAGGACCTGCATCTATGGAATGGATTATATACACACTATGTGTTATTGGATTCCTTATTGTTATTGGAACTACCCATGTTCTCCGGTCATACCGAAAACGATCATCAATTAAAGTACCAATAATAAATGAAGGAGAAGACATAGCAAGGAGACAGGAACAGGCAGAACATCCATATATCGATATATACGATGAGATAGACGAGAACTTGTTAGAGGATGACGACAAAAGGTCAAGACAAATAAAGAATAACAATGCCACTATAAATGAGGTTCGAACTAATAAAATCAGTGGTAAAGATGATACTTCAAGTTATCTTGATCCCTATTTTGCAGTTGATGAAAACGAGAGCCAGGGTTCATTAAAGGAATCAAGCTCATGCCATTCGTCGAATTTTGACATTGTTCTTAGAGAATGTATTAAACCGTATCCACCTATTGATGAAGGGGAACATCAACTTTCAGATGGATATGAACTTGCTGTTTGCGTTGGTCAATGTTTCGACAGTTCTTCGAGATCCGCATCTTCTGCAGAAGAGAGTTCTATTTATACGTATTCCCATGTTTATCAAAATCTACAAACGGATCAAAGTACAAACATCCACATTTATGAGAAATCACAGAAAAAGTTAAATGAAATTGATTTTAATATCAGTGAAAAAGATGAGAAACAGAGCTGTATGATTAATACGTCGATTGACAAGAAGGGCAATAGTTCCATCAATTTGCTACATAAGGAAAAATCAGATGGAATAGATAATGAAACAGAAGAACATTTATTCGTTGGACAAACACAAGGGGATGCTTTTCGTGAAATATTACACAAATCTGTATATAAAAACTGCGATTGCTTAAAATACACAGATCAAAAGCAAACGTTCTGTAGTGGGGACTGTCAGAAAATTCCATGTGTCGATTTTTTAGAGATTATATAAATATGAAAAATCCTGTAAAATGAAATATAACAGCCACAGCAAAGAATTAATAAGTCATCTCAATTTGATCATGACCAACTGAAACCTTGATTATGAATGAAGACATAGATTGATTTTTTTTATTAAATCATGTAATTGACGTCTTGTCTCATATCTAAATTTCATTTCGATTGATACGTTATTTTTCATGATAAGATCGATCTCGAAAAATTAGCCAGAGTGAATAATTTCCGAGTCAACTGTTAGATTGACAAAAATCCAAAACACTAGTAGAAGGTACATTTTGTCAGTTAAGTAATCTCGTGGGTATAAATCATTTTTTTTTATCAGATATAGGATTTCGCTTTTTTTCTATAAATGAACTATATCCTATACTTTTTTGTTGATTTTTGTACCAAATCATAAAGTAACAATTGAAAATGTAATAAATAAAATTTATAATGAAAAAAAAAATGTTTAAAATTTTTCTGAATGTTTTGTACACTCGAGCCCCCTTTAAGTTCAATTCATAAATACATCTGATTTTTTAGGATGGCTCCGATCGATTTTGAAAACAAACTCATGTTATAAACATATTATAAAGCAATATGTACTTATTCATGTTATTTCTTGATGTATTTCCAATTTTAATTCCTGATATGCCGCAAAATTAAATTTAAGGAATTGGCGCGTACATCTAATCATTGAATCAAAATCAATATAGTGGAACATGGGCTAATCTTTATGGTAAATAAAACACCATGTTACGCCTTATTCAATAAAAGATTAGGTGTTAATATCTCTATGAATCAAGTTACATTTGTAACACTCTAAAACACCTATTATTATACGGTTCTTGCATTGTACAATATACGCCCTTAACTTACTTAGAGTGTTACAATGTATGTGAAACCTCTAGATAAATTAACATCATCATTTGAAAAAACATGAGATAGAATTGAACAGACAGTAAGATACTAGTAATTATTGTTTATCAAAAAATGAATTTAATGAGGCTAGTGGCGTATGTTGTTTTTTGTTTATGTGTTTGTATTATAAATCAAAAGTGTCCGCTCACACTGTCTTATATTTAGAAACGCCTCTTTCTGTAAAGGATGATTACTATCACGTGCATTTTGTTCTTAAGAGTGTAAAGCACGTTATAACTTTCTCACATGGCATCTGTTTAGCTTCATACAAACATTTCGTTATACAAAAAATCCCACCCACGCCTCCCAATAAATCTATTTTAAAATTTTTAATTACTACTTATCTGTTATATCTTATTGTAGTGAATGGATTTATTTGAACGCTACTGCTCTGCCAGTTTGTTGTATTTTTCAGCTTCACGCTGTGCAAAAGTGCTGTGTGACGGATGTTGATGTCTCGATCGATTTTGTTTACTGAGAAGATATGGAGAAAAGTGTAGTTTAATGGATAAAAAGACATTTTTATTCCTTTGAATGCTGATAAGACATTAGCCGTGTATGATTGACTTTTAATTTGTCTGCGTTGATTAGACATTATCATTTTATAATTGACTGATTACTTAAGCGTAGTTAAAATTAGACTTAATTTTTGTTTATGAATATAACTTTGAATTTAAAGATTATATTTTGGTTATACAAAACTGGGATGTCGCAGATCATTTAGTGGGCGGTTCAGGGAGATAATAAATGGACTTGGAACTGTCACCCTCTGGCACATATCTCTACCCTACCGGCTCTTTAGTGGAAGGTATCAAATAATTTCCTAGGATCACTCTTGTCATCAAGAGGAATCCCCTCTACTTCTGGTATCAGAAGGGAGGTGTCATCTCCGCAGTACACGTAATTCAGGTTGTTTGCATTTAAAAAATCGGAGAGACTGTTGTTTTCAGAGGTCTGTATAAACAGAGGGGGGTTCTCTGTCCAGTCCACTTTTGCACGTAGGAGGGATGTTTTGACACTTATGTTATCAAATGGTCACCGATATGCTCTTTTCAATCCTTTTGCTTTCTGTTTGTTTGTCTCCCTGGAACTGGTTAAACATTTTATCTGCGGCCTATCAAATATCCACACATACATATTTTGTACATATACTTGTTGTATTATTAGTAATAAATATTCTTTATTCTTTCTACAATTTATATTGTCTGTTTTTCAGCCCTAGTAGTCCGTTTATTAATAGTAAAGTACTGTTATTGGAATATTGATTAAAAAATATATGCTCATTTCTCTAGCAAAAAAGTTGTCAGATATCACGTTATAATTAAATTTAGGAGATAACGAATCAGTCTTTGTATTTGAAACAGAAATAACAAATTATATAACTCTTTTTCATATTTGTGAAATGTTATAATAAAACTAACGGACAATACGCAATTGACAAAAATACAGAGATAAATAACAGCGAGCTCCAAATTGTGTCGAAATCCGGACATGGTTAGGTACATCATATGGTGGAGTTACACTATATGTAGTTTCATATGTAAATAACCAATTCCCTTTCCTGTTAAATGATATCCGTGAATCGAGGTATATAACTAACAAGATATCAACTATGAAAGAAAGTAAAACATTGCAGTTATATAAAATTTTGTTTTAAAATGTCGTATTAACATGTTATGGTGGTAAGGGTGTCTTTCGCCATCATGGATTGTGAAAAGCAGAAAACCTAAGGTCCAAATTTTCATTCAAGTTAGCACAATTTGATATAGGAATGCAAATAACTAATGTGAATTTTCATCTAAAAGAAAAAATGGATATATTGGTAAAAGTGTAGATTACTTTTACTTGATTTTTTATTTTTTGAAATTGGCATTTTAAGGGGAGGTAACTCTGAAAAAGTGCATTTTCTAAAGGAATCTACTTATAATTTTGTTATTTTGCATTTTACATGTTTTAGGCAGAAAAAAAAACGTACGGTGATCCAATCTTTTCTTTTGATATTCTGAAAGCATATACTAAAAGCTATCTTCTTGTAGTTTATTTTACAAATATATATTATTTAGTTTAGCCTTTAATCACATTGATGTTTTTTTCTATACAATCCATACAAAACGTGCCAGTTTGTTATAACCTGTAGCTCGAGAAAATGCGCGGTGACCTATCATTTTTGTTATTTTTTTGAACAAATATAATAAAAAACCTACATAATGATTGTAGTTAAGTATGAACAAATTCTTTCATTTTTAATTTATACACCCATACCACGTTAATGAAGATATATATGTGTCCCTTTACATGTTCTTTTACCAAAGTCATTGTCAGTAGATTTGTAAATATAAAATGCTAGGGAACTGCAATCATAGGAATCATGACAGAATATATCTTAAGCATTTCGTTGCAAGATATTGAGGACAATTTTTATAATAAATAGTATCAGTTTAATTTCCATTTTTTAGTTGATATTTAAATATGTTTTGCTTCACAACTTTTTAATTTATTTTCACTGAACTTGTACATATTTTTGTCTAGGGGTCAGGTTGTTGTCGTTTTTGTTCCCTATATCATTCTTAATTTTAAAACACTTTGAAGGTATTAATTATAATTTTACATTAACTGATCTGGTACATAAGGCAACAACCATTTTCTTATCTGGGGGGGGGGGGGGGGGGGGCTGGTTTTTTTTTGAAAAAAATATGTTGATGGCCTAGCTGACCGAAAAAAAATTTATATTTTGCACTGAAGCTGAAAAAAATTTTATGCTGTCACCTGCTTGAAATTGTTTTTTTTTTTTGCACTGCTGAATTTGAGAATGGTGAAACTAACAACAGACAGACATTGAAACAGCAGATTATAAACATCTGCCCAGTATACAGATTAAGCTAAGATTTCTATTTATAGATCTTTATACTTTATCACTTTTTGTATGTTCCTATAATAGTGTTTGATCCAGAAATATTTATAAGAATTCCAAATCTCCCGCATATATATGTTACTACTGTAAGACCATACTTAAAACTGCAACTATTATAAACATGAAATGGTCATTTTATAACAGGAATAGATATGGTATCATAAGCAGTCTTTTAAGATAGCCCTGATTGTGTATGACACAGACTTGTATACTGGTAGTATTTTCCGTTTGTATCATTCTTTATACCACTTTTTCCAATGGAATGTCAATTATCATAGTTGGAAACAGTGGATTTTATAAGTTGGAGCTACTCACTATTTGCCATTACATTTATATGGCAATGGTGGCCACTTCAATTGCAGTATTAAAATTTAAGGATACCTGTATGACGGACTCCGAGAATATCATAATGTAGAAAGTGGGCTAAAAAAAACAACAGCCAATGCCAGGATATAGACAGAGCCATGCACTTTACATTTTACATCAATGAAAAAATTAAAATGAATTTTATGTTAATTTTATGGTTTTGTGAAAAAAAATTGTATTTTTGTTCCACATTATAGGAAACAAAAAAAATTTTGCTTTCCTTCTCATAAGAAAAAAAATATTTTGTCGGAGGAAGGTTCGTGAAATAAAAAATATGAACACAATAAAAATCTCAGCCCCCCCCACCCCCCCCCCCCCCCAGATAAGAAAATGGTTGTCGCCTAACAATCACCATACACACGATTATGATTACAAAGGGAAATAACCTGTGACAAAAATGGACGTAAACAAACAAACACACACTACTAAGCAAGTGAGTACATTAACTTTGATTTGATTCGAAATGGAATGCAGAAAGTATATAGACTGTTACACGAGCAAAATATGATTGTAAGTAGTTAATTGTCTTCAAATAAAATATCTCTCAAGTTGTTATGTTAAGTACTTTCGTTTTCGCAATACGTTTCATGTATGCTAAAAAATTGTATCTTTTGACGTTAGATTTAGACACAATTATCATAAAGTAGAAACTTTAATCCAGCCTGAATTTCTATGAAATTTGGACTGTTCCATTTATATCCGCGTGCACTTGCTGACTCATATAATGAGTCAGCAAGTGCACGAGACCTTTGAGAAAATGCTAATACAGATGACTCAGACTTCTTTTGTTATATTCATGAATTGATAGATTTACAAAGAATTATGGCATTATTCACATGTTATTACAATAATGCAATCAGAATTTCCGAAGTTTGTAATATTTGTTTTATTTTTTTTTTAAATACGATTTAATGTTTGGTGTGGTACATATTTCAAATATTTTATGTTCATTTTCAAATGAATTTCATAGTTATGGAAAAAAAATCATATATACAAACTAGATTTCAAAACAAATATTGTTAAAGTTGTGTTAAAATAATTTCCTTCCCTACAAAAAGAATTTCGTTTAAAGTATTTTTAGATAGGTGCACACAGTGCTAATACCTGTTGATATCGTGATATACAAGTTATTTAAATATTGAAAAAATGATTGACAAAGGCGTATCGTTTTATTTGTACACACCAGGTATGTCTATTAACGATTACATTTCTCTCTTTCATTAACCAAATTTTATAAACATATGTTTAACGATTCTTATATTGAAGAGTGAACGACTCTCAAAATGTTGGTGTATATTTTAAAGTAAGAAGTACAAGTTAGGCCTTACAAAAAAAACCAGGTAAATTGTTAGAAATTTGGTCACTTCTTACTAATTAACACATGCCATCGTGAAAATGAGCGTGACGTTAAAAAAACTCATATGTATAATGCTATAGAATTCTATAAACGACTGTTACGTGTCGTTTGCTTTCGTAAACTATAAAAAAAATGCTATAATATGCATATATCTGAAAAAAAATCCATGCACTGAAACAAAATTATCAAAACATCAGTACGTACATTGTTGTTGATTTTCCACTCTACTTAATCTCAATGACCGTGCCATTTTATTTGTGGTATACATTTACTACCAGACGCTTGTCATGTGTGTCAATGCCACTTCGACAAAATCACGGTTATCAATAGACATTTAATTTAGCATCTACATGTAGGCAATTTTTTATCAAGCGTCAAAATATTCTGGGAGTAGGTCAATTACTTTTTGTTTATAGATTTTGAATGTTTTTATACATGATGCAATCATCGGCGAGACATACACAAACATTAATATATTGATAATCAAATAAATCAAATAGGACGAAAACATTGTAAAAAACCAAACTGAAATAATACCACCAGATTCAAACGACTATAGAACAAACGCTTCGACAAATTAAGCACATCCTGTCATGCATCCCTCCATGCTCAGTCAATCTGTCAAATTGAGATTAAACATTTTTTTCTGGTTTCTTAAATTAGATAACTGCGAAAAAAAAATCGCTAGTATCATCAATTAGTTGTTAGTATAAGGAGCACACTTAGGCCTACATAGTCTGTATTGTTTGACAATGTACGAGTATATCGTATCAATTCAGATATATAAATGTGTTACGGAATTGGAATTTGAAATCATTACATGTATCGTAGCTTGAAGTCGTTTATCTGCTTTAATATCGAGGATTCATATACATGTACCACGTGGGGCCTGTCTTTTTATTGATTTATCCTGACATTTTTTAACATAAACTGTCATCCTGCTTTTTGTTTGCCGAGTTTCTCATCCTGCCTTTTTTTTAACTCAAAACTTCTGTCTTTTTTTTTTTAATTTTTATCCAAGCGCCCTCCTCTAATAATATCTCCCTAACAACTAGATTTGTAATCAAATAAATTGATAAACCATGGACAAAGATATAATGATTTTGTTTTAAAATCGATTAGAATCAAAACGGAATTTACTTTACGATACTTTTTTTCTAAACCGTAGTTTTGAATGATACACTGTGATCTAATAGGTATAGTAATAGTTATAATAAAGTAAAATTGAAGGTTACGAATAAGTTATAAATGACAAGTGTATTTGTGTATTGGAAAACGCTGGTATATTTTTTTCAAGTGCTATTGATTTTATTTTTACATGATTTATATTTATGTAAACAAGATACCGAGGGGATAATCAACCAAAAGGGCATCATTTACATGTCGAGGAACAAAAATTACAAGAAGAAAATAATATTAGTTTCAACAGCTCGTATCTCAAAAACAAAAGTCTGTTACACCCTTTTTTATTTTAATATCTTGTATAATTTTACAAGCAACATTCATGTTATCAAATACATCTGTGGAGTAGTTATGTGATAGCTTCAATAGAAACTATACCTTTTTAAAACAATTTTACTGAAGTATATGTCCATTATGTATTCCGTGTGAATGGAATATGTTGATATGTCATAATGTGTGTATATATTGTTGTATGGTTGAATAAAACTTGTGTAATATGTATTTTTAACTAAATATAACTCATAAAAGTCATGTCCTGAACAAGTGTTTTTTACCAAAATTACATTTATTGTCTTCGAGGTCAAAATTCAAGGTCACGTTAATAATTTAAAGGGCACACCACCTCATGATGATATATCCACATGCCAAAGATGTACGGTCTAGGTCAAAAGAATAAGGTATTGCCTGGTTGTGTTTCTTTTCAAAAAACATTCAGTCGACCTTGAGGTCAAATTTGAAGGTAGGATGAAGGTAATCAGGATGCAAGACACTTACCCACATGCAAAATATCTAAGGCCTAGATGAAAAATAACAAAATCATAGGCAATAACTGTTTAGTGTCTTTAAATATCAGCTATATTTGTACGAGGCTAGGAAACAAGGTGTATGCGAACTATAAGTAAATTATTTGTGCTTTGAACACATTTTTTGCATTTATTTTCAATTTAAAACCCCTTGAGCCCGTTTAATAAAACGATACAGTAATCACACATTCAGCTGAATACGGGTTCGCAAAAAAAGAATCTCGAATGGTCAACAATAATACATCGCTCAATGTGAATTATTATCTATTTTAACATAATAACTAACTTCAACAGTGAAAACAAATAACGAAACATTGTCCAATTTGAAATAGGAGTGTACGAGTTGTCCTACGCTTCAGACTCGACATTCACTAAACATGCATGCTGAAATTGACTTAGTTGTTTTTGTTACACATTCATACACATTCAAGTTTTGAAATCGATAGTTGTTATCGTAGAAAAGACTGCTGTTCATGTGTGTATGTTATCAGAAAATTGGTGTAATTCTTATTGCTCTAAATAAATGTTTGAAAACAAACAGAACGAATAAAAGTAATTGTCAATACGTCATTGGAATGCGACTGCTTCTGAGGTCATGCAGGTTCGTAAAATACTCAGTCCGGCAGTGGGCGGAGCTTTAAAACGATATCTGTATAGTATACAGATAAAGCATAGAGATATCTGTAGGGCTGTATCTGTATAGTAGAAAACCCAATTGCAGGATAAAACAAATTATTGCCATTATGTATTGTCAGAATGGGTTTCGCTGTCATATAACGAGCTAATTTGTGGGTGGGGCGTATTTTTAACTTTAAACCGACGACATTTGGTGTTTAAATTTTTATAAAGAAAAACCGACTGGAATAGCACTTCTAATGGTGGGTTTAAAAAAAGACTTATTATTGTTTCTTCTTCCAATACTAGAACCATCATATTCACTTTTTGAGGCGGACTCTGATACCCCCGTTTTAGTTAGGACAAACATTTAAATCCAGAATAAACGAAAATTACAAGTTAAGGGTATCAGTGAACTAATATTCACCTCAGTTATCATTATAAACAATGCTATGGCCATTTTTATTTATAAAATGTTAAAAATATTAACGTTTATATTCCAATACCCATATTTCTAAAACTTCCAAAATGACCAATACTAGCATGCAACAGATACCATATTTTAGTTGCCAAATCCTTTAACCCTATGGTTCAACTCTTTAAAAAAAAATAAAGATGTTTAGCTTGGCCTAGTTTATCAATGAGATAAAAACAAGAAAAAAAATATACGACAGCTCTTTTTTAGGGGGTTAGTGTTGGGTACTTCCTTGACTGCCGAATTTTTGTCATCTGTTACCGCAATAAGAATTTGACCCTTGTGTACAATATAAACTCGATATTTTTTAGCTTTCCAATTTGGTCAGATTCTTTTAATCATATGCATTTTCCTTGTGAATGAATAGGATTAACTGGAAAATTTAACTGTTTTTCCCGATTATTATATTTTATGATGAATTGTAGTTCAAACGTGTGGATTTTCTTTTATAGCTTTCAATCTCGGCTTTGTTAAAGTCCGTACTGTGCCTTAAACCATTGCGGTGACGCCAGCCTATTCATTTACAGTGGATTCTTTTTCTAGAATCAACGCTTCCTAAATCTGGCGCTGAAAGCGGCTCACCAGATTATATTCTATTGTTTCCTTTGTGTGTCTAATTTCATTAAGGTTGAATTGACTAATTTACTGATTTCTGTTCACAAATGGAATTATTTTAAAAACTTACCTTTAATTTTTGTAATTTATGTATGCCTTCACTGGGAATCGAACCCGTCCATGAATTCTGTTAAATGTTACTGACTTCAACATATTGATGAAACCTCTGGGCTTCCAATTGGTTACGATTTATATGTTTATTTTATATATATCAATGAATATATGATATACATCGGTTCAACATACACACAGGGCTTGTACCGTTATATTTTAATAATAGGCAAACGTACAATATGAGTTGGTAGCAACAAGGTTTCATGGTTAAGATTAATGAGTTAAAGTTTGGGTCTTGTCTGTTTAGGTTCAATTCCCTGAATTCTCTTTGTTGTCCATAATCTCTGGTTTTCCAGTTTTTGTTCTTATTTTGTATGTTATTGTGGATATTTTGTGTAATAAAAGCGAGTTTGGTCGTTTATAATCGGATTAATGTTGGCTATTCCACGTCCACGTGTATTTCTGTCCATCTGATGGGTAAAGCTTTTTTCAACTGATTTTTATAGTTCGTTCTTATGTTGTACTGTTATACCACTGTCCAAGGCTAGGGGGGTTGGGATCCTGCTAACATTTTTAACCCCGCCACATTCTGTATGTGTCTTTACCAAGTCAGGAGCCTAGCTGTAATGCAGTGGGTTTTTTTGTTCAATTTTTACATAAATAAGCCGTTAGTTTTCTCGTTTGAATTGTTTCACATTGTCATTTCGGGGCCTTTTATAGCTGACTATGCGGTATGGGCTTTGTTCCTTGTAAAAGGCCGTACGGTGACATATAGCTGTTAATTTCTGTGTTATTTTGGTCTCATGTGAAGAGTTGTCTCATTGACAATCATACCACATCTTCTTTTTTTTATATTCCACATGTTTGAAATAAAAATGACTACATTTTTTATGTTTATTATTGCTTTATGAATTAATATAATATGATTTCATCTGTTTTACTACATAATTTTACAAATGTTAATTCGCAAATTCCTATGCTAGAAAATCGTTATGTGCCTAGAATTAGGCTTCGTGTTCAAAACATTCGGAAACACACTTATTATATGCACTATATATGTATTTTCTTTGTCGGGTTGTTGTCCATTAGACACATTCTCTATTTCAATTTTCAATTTTAATAGAAATGAATCCGAATAGAACTTATTTTGTATAAACAGATAATATTCAGATGCCTGATTATATGAAGATCTTAAAGGGCAGATGTGTTGTGTAATAATGTATTGGTATTTTTAAACATTTATTTGTGATATTTAATTTATTGTAATGGATCGTTTGACACGATAACATGGTTATTTAAACTCACTTGCAATCCCTTCTAATTAAGAATAGGCGTTAATTTTGACAAGACATTAACACAATAGTTTAAGTTATAGATACAATGGATAAGCGTTGATTCTTGAAAAAGAAACCATGAGCCCGGAGGCATAATACAATTACTACTAACGTCAACGTTATGTTTTTTCCTGATTATTTGATAACGTATAGTTTGGATAATTTCACTTTTTCCTAACAACATCAAAGGAAACATTGCATACAGCCAACCGGCGACGAGGTAGAAACATTTTATGGAATAACCGTTTCACAGATAATAGCAGATATGTTCATTATGTCGAAACTTCAATATCCTTCCCTTTTCACAAATGTGATCTATCGAATTAGACTATTTACCAGATTTGTAAAAACAATAGCATTACGACGGGTGCCACATGTGGTGCAGGATCTGCACACTCTCCCAGAGCACCTGAGATAACCTCCAGTTTTGGGTTAGGTTGCTTTGTCATTAGTTTTCTTTGTTGTGTCTTCTGTACTATTAATTGTCTGTTTGTCTTTTTATTTTTTAGCCATGTCGTTTTCAGTTTATTTTTAATCTATGAGCTTGACTGTTCCTCTGGTATCTTTCGTCCTTCTTTTAAACGACTTTGAGATTGGTATATGACATACATTATAGTAAGAAGATGTTGTATGATAGGCGGTCAGTCAACTCTTTACAGGACACTAAATGATAAAGGAATTAACAATTATAGATTTACTTAAATAAGAATTATCGATACCACACAGTCGACTATAAGATCTCAAAAAAAAAAACTTTATTTAAAGGTAAAACAATTCAAATTAGAAAACAAACATCTTTATCTATATAAAAAAAAATAATGAACAAAAATAAAATAATATACAGCAACAAACGATAACAACACAATTATATGGTCCTATCTTTGGACAGGCACACACAGAATGTGACGGGTTTAAACCAGTTTAAAGAACCCAATATTACCCTTACTTAGAACAGTAGTGTTACGGCACAACATAAGAACAATATATGCAAAAAAAAAAAAAAAGAAATATGAGAAACAGCCAAAAATATTAACCACTCAATCACACGCTACTGACTTTGGACAGGCACGTATAGAATATTGGGGTTGGGTTTAAACTGACCTAAAACAGCGTATAATCGTTCGGCATGCCCGTGCGTGTAGTGATGTCATAGATTTTAACGAACATAATCATTGCATCACTGTTACATTATTAAGTCAAGAATACATCTACCATAAATTACTTAAAAATTTACTAAATTCTTTCATAGATACAAAGATATAATAAAATGTTTGGCTGTTTCTGTAAATAACATTTATAAATGTTTATTTAATTCACATCCTAAATTTTACGGTAATATTGTGCTACAAGCACAAAAATCCCTATGTGATCCGTGTAAACTAATCGAATCTTTAAAAAACCTTATTAGTAAATGTTATCTTACCAATGCTGTAATTATATCTATCAATAGAGGTTACATTGGCCCTTATATTGATTTTGTCATTAGCAAATAAGAACATAATGAAAGTTGTATACTTTTCAAACGGGATGTATAAGTACATATAGTCATTTTTATTATTCTATGTAGATGTTAAGTTATCCTACCTGTCGATATTTTAATTTTGGCATTGCACATCTGTTCTTTGACTGTTCACGACGTTAAAATACTAAATTCCTAGGATCAGTTTTAGTTGATTTTAGTCTCATGATGCATGATTTTGTTATTAACAATTGTCTTTGCCTTTGATCTTGCTTTCAGTAACTGCGAGCACTCTCAAATCGTACTTTCTTGTTTATTTGACCTGTTAATACAATTTGTAAAGTTGTTTTCGTATTCTTTAATAGGGTTATATCTCGTCTCTCTATTTTTAATATTTACCAGATTTGATAAGTGTCTGGGATGACTATTAATCTTTAATTCTGTTTTATAAACTATGAACAACAAAATTGTTTAGTTTGTAAAAGATATTTCTGTTCTTCATTAAACTGTGTACAAAATTCTATTCGGCGGCATATTGTTTAATTTTTTTTTATCTTATTAATGTTTAAAATGTTACCTTTAAGCTATTTATTGGAAAGTTAAATACTTCAGTTACAAAAAAGAGTGGTTGTTTTTGACAAAACAATGCATATATATATCGGATACTAGCATCATTTAGTCATACTTAATTACTGAAATCTTCACAATTTTAGCATTTGAGCTAAATTATAGACGGTTTCTGTCTTAAATTGAAGTGGCCACATGTGTGTTCATTCTTAACATTTCAATGTATGTTGTATTTGATGATAATATATAAAGGTTGCAAGTGAACACGGATTACGCCACTTAAGTTTTTGACAAAAAAGTGACGATTTAAACCATCTGAAAAGTAACATATTATGGCATATTTGATAGTTTTCCATATTTAAGCTTGAATTTGAGCGTATTTGATCATGTTGATAACTAAATCAGTTCAAATCTTTTACACATTCAAACTAATTGCATCGACTAAAGTAGACACTTAAGTGTTTAAAAAGATACCCTACTCTTTCATCAGATGAACTTGAAATTTTAGTCAAAATCGTCCCTTACCAGACCTACTCCTTTTTCATTATTCAAAATACATTTTTGTTATATACGAGGTATACGTGAAGGTTTCACAATGAGTGACGTTGAAACTTGATATCAAATCAGCCGCATTATGCACAGCTTTCATTTATTGCTTTGATTCCGTACTACATTGTGGTATTATTTATTAATGATTGATGTTTTGCCTTCTGGAATTACAACATAGAGCAAGTAGTTATAAAACGAAAATTGTTCTCGAACGAACTATTTGCTTGGTATGAACTACAACTACATTCGTTTTAATTTCTATCAGATTTTTGAGTAATTATTGGCTCATCGTCAACAAATCGCTGACAACCTAGTTATCACAAAAATAGGTCAACATAAGGTGTCAATTTTTGGACAATTTTAGGTAAGAGTGAATTGTTATAATTTCAGTGAAATGTAATTTGAAAATTAATTTATTGAATATCATTTATTTCCTACAATCATGTTCAGGGGAAAAAAACATCTGTTAATAATTTTGAAATAGGATAACCAAAGTTAAACATGCAATTATAGGTCATGTCTTTAATACGACTGAATCTAGTGTAACTTACACGGCGCTAAGACTAGCAATGACATCAAGTGTGTTTTATCAACATGTATATTGTACATCAATCTGATCTACATAATATATACCAAACTATATCAACGAACAGCACATTGAGATTTTTATTACGTGTAATTTAGATAAGTAATGTTTGTCTTTATAACTTTCCTATGATGAAATAAAAAGTTTAAACAAACGCATTACGAAACACTTCATATACCAATAGGACACGAAGCTAAGTAATGCAAATAAACGCATCATAGATACCAGGACTAAATAACTATCTAAACGAAGTCTACACTCAGTTTTAGAGTGACGTTTTAAATCAAATGCACCATTTCCAATATCATAACTCTACCACAAAGGAATGCCGTAACCACCGCATTGAGGTAAAATACATACTTTTCCGATAATTTGAAATAAATTTTGAATATAATGTGTAGCAATCAATTTGCATTACATCTTTTTTCAGACAGATACACAGTTTCTACACAGAAGTTTACATTGTTAAATCAATGGCCATCAAGGAAGTTGTATTCCAGATATTGGTAAATATTATAAAAACATGATTAGTGTGAAGAAACTTTAGCATTTAACATCACTTATACTTCCATTTGTATAACATTTTGGTTTTGCACATTAAGCTTGAAACATTCTTGACGTAAAGAATGATTACAAATTCTTCATTTATGAAGGGATTCTATTAAACGTTTGTGTACTAATCATGCAAAGAAAATTGAAAACTGTAAACATCACGTAGAAACTTTGAAGCGGCAAATTAAAATTAAATTTTAAGAAAGCAATTTTACCAATCTGAACACTTTTACATATCCCCTAAATACGTTGTTGCTTTCAAGTGATCCGCAAGTGGTTTACAGATCCTGCTCATTAGCTAACAAAGAATGTTTTGCTCATTTCAAGTAATTTACTCGATGCTTATCATACAAAATTATGTTTTTGAATTTAGAAATTATTGATAATGAAATTCTAAGCATTCAATCAATAGCTATCAATTTATAAACTGGAGTATCTAGATTTATACTTGGTAAAAGTGCACTATGATTAAAACTATCAATATTGATACTGTTTCGATTGAGCAGTTCAATGTCTAAACACATTAAACATTTGTGAGCATCTGAACTACGTTTTGGTATAGAGAGTTTTATAAATAATTTCTGTATAAATACTGCCTTTATGAAATGAAATAATTATTCAATCATGAAGATGTATGTCAGCCACTTTACATGTGGTAATTACAGCTTGTATCAGTTCTTATATTTGATAGCAATAAGAAATATAACCTGTCTAGAACCTTGTAGTAAGTGGTGTTGTCAGTTTATTTACGATCTATGAAACTGTCCTCTGCTATCTCTCGCCCCTCTTTTAGTATGAATGTTCTGTAAGAATATAACCACTAAATATATATAATGTTGTAAAGTAATTGTAAGATAATTCTAAACAGGAACTTTCTTTGATAACATATAAATTAAACATAACCAATTCAAACGTATCTGCAGTATTTTACATCACATTCAAACCACATGGTATTATAAGTTTCGAGCCTTTTGTCAGTACATACATTTAAAAATCTAACTGTTTAGTTAACAAAAAACAATTTGTGTGTCATGTACTGATTACCTAGAAATCTTTTAAATGTTTCTGTCTTAAGAATATCGCAGCGGCAAGCGGGTATGCATTTAACTGTCCAGCAAATGCAGAATGGGGGCTAAGAGCAAAAGTTTCCTGTTCATCGGAAAACAAATATGTTTGTTTGTTCAATTTACTCGAAAAGAAATACCAAGAAGACTGTTTGAAATCAGATCTAAGCAGTATAGGTAACTATCAATTATGGAGTTTTGACGTGGACAATACGTTATATATGGACCTGTTCAGATTATATTGACCGAGGTCCAAGTCGGAGTTTCAATATAATCAAGCAGGTCCATATATAACGTATTGACTGAGTGATAGTCCTAAATTTATATATTACATATTATGTAAATAATGTATTAGGAAAATGGCGTTCAGTGTTTTAATTTTCTGTGTATTTTATAAATTGTATTTTGCAAGAATTATAACATATTTTATTTAAAATATCATTATTTTGTAACAACTTCATAGCTTGTTACATACGCCTTCTTGTATGCTAAGCGGAGGCATTTAAAATTAAGTTCTTGAAATTTCTAGTGATAATCTTGAAAATTTTCTTTCAGTTGACTGTTGCGGCGCTTCCTCTGTGGTTGTTATGTGTGACGTCATTACGTCATAAATTACATTTAGCACGATTTTGTATATTGACCACCAATATACATATGAATGTAAACCTAGCGTCAATATACGACAAAAGAGAAACAAAGCTACGGATACGTAAAATAATCTTTGATACACGTGATCTTAAAATCCATTGAAAATAGTAGAATGCTACATATGTAACGAATAATATAAACAGATTTGAATAGTATTCTTTATGGATCGCTATTGGCAGTATTTATCTGCTTTGGAATTTTTTCATTATTCAACTGTTAGTTATTTAATGATTTAAGCAAATGAGATATCTAGTTAAACGTTTAACTTATCTTTCGTTGTAACACCACTGCTCAACATTTTGACAGAAGAGTTCTTTACGGTTATAAAATCATACATATATATTAAAACAAAATGCTGTTGATCTGTTGATATTTACCCGTAGTTTTCGAAGTATAACTAAGTCTATGCATCATATTTAGTGTGTATGGTGCTTATTATCGAGTTTACATAGTACCTGCATGACTATCCATTTTAGTTAAGGTAAAGCGTTATCAATGGAGATCATATGTTCTATCTATGTAGAATATGAACTTCTCATCCTCGATTCTTACAAAGACAGTTAATCAGATGTTTGAACGTAGGTTGTTTTCACTTTGTAAAAAATAACTGTTTTCATTTTAAGGAAGTAATCTTGTCTTCCAACCGTTATTTAATATCGCCAAATGTAAGATAGACAGATATCAACCTATTGTGTTCACAACATATGGAAACAGTGAATGCATCATGTTAAAATCTAAATGTGACGATGAAGGACAGATATTACACAACCGTGGCTCTCCTAGTACTGACACTGCTTGCCGGTGTGACTACACAACAGGATATGCATTTATTTCAAGTCCAGCAAACAAGTGTTTCTGTATTCCATCTAAAGAAGATTGTTCGTGTTTCAGAGTAGCATGTGTAAAACTGTCACCAGGTAAATAGTAGTATTCTTGAAATTCAGAAATGGAAAAATGGAAAGAAGAATAAATTTGATATTTCTATTTCTTAATATATAATTATATGTATAAGTTATCAAAAGTACCAGGATTATAATTTTATACGCCAGACGCGCGTTTCGTCTACATAAGACTCATCAGTGACGCTCAGATCAAAATAGTTAAAAAGCCAAACAAATACAAAGTTGAAGAGCATTGAGGACCCAAAATTCAAAAAAGTTGTGCCAAATACGGCTAAGGTAATCTACTCCTGGGGTAAGAAAATCCTTAGTTTTTCGAAAAATTCAAAGTTTTGTAAACAGAAAATTTATAAAAATGACCATATAATTGATATTCATGTCAACACCGAAGTGCTGACTACTGGGCTGGTGATACCCTCGGGGACGAAACGTCCACCAGCAGTGGCATCGACCCAGTGGTGTAAATCACATTGCAATTTTCTTGAAAAACAACCCCAAGTTCAAATGATTTTAACTAATTAGTTGATTAGAGACAAGTTCTTTACTTCCCGTACGAACCTTGCCTGCTATTAGGCTTTATCTTGAATTTGGACATTTTATTTGGGAAACATCCTCAGTTATATTAATGACTTACAAATTGGTTACAGAAAGTGTATTGAGTTTCATTAAAATATTAAAGACGTTTACTATGCTATGCTTTACATTTCTTCTGCAGATTATCGATGCATCGCACATGGGGAAATGATAGCGAAGCCAACATGTCAGGAAATACCACCACGAATGTAAGTAATGGTAAACAGATCATGTTTTACATGTTGTAAGATATATAGAACTTCAACATATAATCATGCAGAACTTAAAAAACAACTTCATGTTTATCATTTTTACGTGGCCTTTTCAGTCATGTTAGATGATCAAATGCAATGTAAATATAAACAAACAGCATTCTTTTTGCAGCTTTTTTATTACTATCTGTAACGTCCATGTTATTCAGGTACCTATATCTTAATATTATACAATAATTTTTCGTTCAGTGTATGTTTACTTGTTTTTGTTAAACTGCCATTTCGATTAAGGTAAGCCATTTCAATTGATATTCTATAGTGTGTTTTTTTATCTTGTAGTCTTAATTTGACACAATTGTCTCAAATAAGGGCGAAGGTAATGTCTGGTAAAAAAAGTAAATATTACTGCACTTATATGCACCTGTTGTTAGTCAGAAGCCTGTCATTTTCGTGTGTTGGTGTGGTTCATATGTGTTCCTCTTTCTCATTTTTAATACAGATTAGACCGTTTTATTTCCTGTTTGAAATTTTTTTACACCAGCCATTTCTACGTAGCACCATATCAGCAGAACCTGCATACGAGGTATATATCTCCCGATCACCCCTAGTTTTTGGTTGGGTTCGTGTTGCGTATTCCTTAGGTTTCTTAGTTGTGTCATGTGTACTATGGTTTGTCTGTTTGTATTTTTCATTTTTAGCCATGACGTTGTCAGCTATTTTCGATTTATGAGTTTGACTGTCTCTCTGTAATCTGTTGTCCCTCTTTGAGGGCCCTTGATAGCTTGCTGTTCGTTGTTATGTAAGGCTCCGTTTTGAAGGTCGTACTTTGACCTATAATTGTAAACTATATATACATTGTCACTTTGATGATGTGTTGATGGAGAGCTGTTTCATTGGCACTCATACCATATCTTCTTATTTATAGCAAATTTGTATCTGTTCAAACAAAACTAGGTAGTAAGGATATCTCATTGTGTATTTCTTTTAGGTAGCACAATACAAAAGCAACTAAATTTGATAAAAAAAATCATTTTCAGCTTTTTTTTTTGTTACTTTTGAGATAGGGTGTCTTCCACCATCTTGGATTTTGAATTACCTGAAAACAATCGGTCCAGATCTTTAATAAAATGTGCACATTTTGACAGACGTAAATGTAATTTATGTGTTATCATTTGTATTCCAATATAGAATTCGACATTTTTTATCATATTTTATATACTTTTGTCTTTTTAATTATTTTTTCCAATTTTGTCACATAAGGGGAAGAAACTCAAATGTTAGGGCAGATAATTCATATAAATTCATTTTTACAATAGAATGTGTTAGGAAATTACAAGTTTTATAATGTAGAAAGAAAACGAGTCCCGTGACCCCATTTTTCCTTTCCTTATCTAACAAACATAATATTAGAGCTATCTTTTTTTTGCACAGCCTGTAGCGTGTAAATAGACCATGTGACCAATTGTTTTTTTAACATAAAAAAGCATGACATAAACTGCATTTTTGGCAAACTATTAAAGGAAAATGTATTATAATTTACATACCTTATCTACCTTAATATACCAAAACGACAGATTAATCTTTATATCTTAAACTGTTGATGATTTTTTAGTTATGAAAAGTAAGCCGTCTACCTAAACCAATAACAACAATTTTGGTGATAATTAGTTTTAGAGACAAATGCATGTGTCTAACTGATAAACGATAATAACATGTGGACAGTACTTTGTGGTTAATCAATAGAATTTTGCAGTGTTGTTTATGTACAGAAATAGTGTAACGTATAACATCGTATAACAGACTTATTCCTCCATCTGCTTACATCACAATACGCCCAAAATAATATGCTCAAAACTATAATCCTTCTAATCTAAATTTCTAAAAATACAGAATGGAATCTGCTTTGTTCCTGTTAAATTTTTCGGAAAGGTTCCTTGAAACTCAATATTCTTTATTATATAATTGCTTATCCTTTTACGGATCATATATATGAGTTTTACCTCAAAAGGATAATAGTACATTTATTTATATACGAATTCTTACGAAAACAATAGTTGATTTTAAGTAAATTCTTTTTTCGATACAGTTCCACTTTGAAGTACAAAAGTTCTTAATTTTTAAAGTAGAATTAACGTACATGTAATTATATCATGTTTAATGCTAATTATAGCTTGGGTCACCATTGTAGTTTCCAACATTTTAAACACTGCTAAAAGATAATGAAAACAATAATGAATACTCATGTTAAAGATATCAATAAAAATGGCATGACCGAGTTATTAATTAATTCAAAAGATATCATACTTATTTAATACATAGTTTTCGTGTGGTTCTCTGTCCTATATGTTCTTCTTTTTATTTATATTGTAGTCCTGTAATGTTGTGTTGTCATTTTAATATTATATTTAACATTGCCATTAAAGCGGGAGGTTTGGCATGCCACAACACCAGGTTCAAACCACCATTTTTTCATACAATGGCCTGTACCATGCCAAGTCAGGAAAACGGCCATATATTTTTTCCCATTTATTTGTATTGTAGTCCTATCATGTAATGTTGTCATTCTAATGTTATAATCAACATTGCAATTAACGCAGGAGGTATGGTATGCCACAAAACCAGGTTCAACCTACCATTTATTTTCTTTTAAAAATGTCCTGCACTAAGTCAGGAAAATGGCCATTGTTATATTACAGTTCGTTTCTCTGTGTGTTGCATTTTAATGTTGTGTTTCTGTTGTGTCGTTTGTTTCCTCTTATATTTGAGTGTGAATTCACATTGCTATAAGACGTGTCATGGTACTTTTATGCTTAGTTCTTTTCTGTGTGTGTAACATTTTAATGTTGTGTTTCTGTTGTGTCTTTGTTCTCCACTTATATTTGATGCGTTTCCCTCGGTTTTAGTTTGTCACCCAGATTTGTGTTTTTGTATCGCTTTATGAGTTTCGAACAGCGGTATACTACTCTTGCTTTTATTTTCTACATACGAAAATGACGAACAGGTCAGAAATAGAACAGGTGCTATCTATTCGTTTAACTTGTTAGAGCTCAAAATGATTCTCTTTGATAAGGGACTTTCCCTTATGAATTTTCTCTGTTTCGGTGGTTTGTTATTTTACTTTTAAGTACAATTTCTACTAGTACAATGAATAATTATTGGTACTTTCTTTCAATTATTTTTCATAAGAATTAAAATGTCTACTGGTACATGTTGGAATTACAATTTGTACTATACTGATTCTTGATTCGACTGAATGTTTAACATATGTATAAAGATTAAAATACACATACGTGATCAATACATGACTACTTTCATATATATGCATTGCTATTCAAATTGTTTTACAAATGTCAGTTTTAAATACACCTTGAGTTGTGTTTTACAAATGTAAAGTAATAGCAATTATATTTGTAATTTCTGAAATTTAAAAATACAAAAGTTTGGTCTCAGAAAATTGGATGAGTCATATTGAAATATAATAAAAAAAAATATATATATAATCTCGACACATATGTGCAGACACGTCACTTAGCAATGCTAACGGTGGACTTGATATCATAATCGTATCGAAATAGACATGCAAAAACCCTGCATTTATCACTTTGCTTTAAGAAAAAGGAGCATATGCAAAGGTTTTACCTAAATATTAGATATCTAATGCACATTAGCAGCTTTGTATAATACATATTGTACATGTAGCTCCAAATAGTATTATGAATTTAGTTTTACCAAGGCTACTTCTGATATCTATACAGATAACTTTGTTTTCATGACACTACACGTTTTGTGCCAATCATCTCTAAATCATACTTCTAATTATCAATATCGATTATGGTCAATAAACCCTAAGTTTGATTATGATTTTGATTATGTTTGAAACTTACCATTAAAGAACTATTAAGTAAAATAATAAGACAGTTTATCAGCAGCATATTTTGTTTAAATAAATGATGTTTTCATTAAACTGTATACATTATTCAATAACTTCACCTTTTCAGATCATACAAGAACAATAATCAAACTTTTCAAGGTATCAAAAATAACATAACATTGAGTAAGTATATCAATCATAACAATTGATAATAAAAACGTGTCCCTATAAACGAGCCTATTTGTTCATTTGATAATGTTGATCTTTGAAAGTCGGAAATGACAATTGCGTACACATTTATAGACAATGAACCATGGTTGTCGCAATAAAAAAAAAATGAGATAATGGTGGAAATGAGAAAAGAATTTCTAAAATTTTGTACCGAAAAAGTAACATGTACCTGAAAATACAATATAACAAAAAAACAAATTGACAACTGTTCTCAGATTTATCCTTACATGTGTTAACAAACGAGAGCGCTGACTATTTAAAAGCATTAAAGATAGGTACATTTTTTTCTAATTTGTCAATTTTACGATAAAGGAAAGATACATTTTGTACGTTTTTTGTCTTATATTTGGAAAAACAAAAATAGATACTAGATACAGTGTATTATTTAAATCACCTAAATGTTATGCAAGACTTACACTACAAATATGTCAAGTAGGAGTTATTTGCAGTCTGCTCCTGTTATGATTTCTTTACTTTTAATGACAGTTTTTACCAATATTTTACGCTTTTGCCTAATATCCAGAAAATTTTAAAAGATACATGTATGCATACACTCTAAAAAGTAGAACATTATCTACATATAAGTAAAAATTCAACGGAATTGTTGGTCTATTCTGATATGAGTATATTCCTTATTTGATCTTGTTTTCGTCGTTTGTGTGTGTGTGTGTGTTCCATTGGGTTTTATTTCGACAAAAGAATAATTCCATGCTGTTTACTCTACATTTGAAACAATAAACCATAAAGAAAAATGGAATTCACTTTTTAAATGCAAAACTTGTAGATTGATAAAGACTCATTAACATATTATAATTTTAGGATTCTCTTATACACACCATGTAGCAGCTATAGTCATAGTCATGATTTTTCTTGGTGGTGAGTAAACATCATTTTGTAACAACTACATTCATAGACTCTATACAGTATAATTTAAACCGTTTTCTAGCACATATGCATCTAATCTACTGTGTTGGTCCTAAAATGCACACGTCCAGTTTTGTTTCAATTCCACTTAAAATGTGCCATGACGTTCACATATAAGCTAACCGTAATTTTTTTGCTAAACGCCACATTTGTTTTAAACTTAGGATTTATATGTTCAACTGAGTTAAGTTTTAAAGGGTTAAGTTATTGATTTATGTTCTATTTCGAAATTGTGCCTTGGACCCATGAAAGTTATTCGTCACCGAAGTTTTTATTTCATCCTTGAAATCAGTCATATGTAAATTATCTCTATCACAAAATGCAAGATATAGAAATTTGGTTCGCTATTTGATATTTTTATTGTTTCGTATCCTTACCAATTCGTGTTCTAAAATGTACATCCCGGTAAACAACTATTATGAAATGTATTCTTACATACTTTTGATTTTTTAACCCTGTATGCTAACATTCCTATGTAAATTTTAAAATTGTTTGTATGCACATTGAACGACAAATTTATGTTAAGTATAAAATTTTCTGACGTCAGACACTCAAATCAATGAATGTGTTCGTAGATAGTAGATGTTTTGTGTTCTGTTAAATTGTTCCTTTTAAAATTGTTATACGATGATGACTGATATACCCATATTTTGACTATTTTATTTATTGTGTCTGTTTATTTAATGCATCACTGTAAATATATCGGAAATTGATTAGACTGTCATTAAAGTGAGAAGGTTAGCGCTATATAACCAGGTTTAATCCACCATTGTCTACATTTGAAAATGCCTGTACCAAGTCAGGAATATGACAGTTCTTGTCCACTCGTTTTTAATGCGTTTTGTTATTTGATTTTGCCATGTTATTATGGACTTTCCAAATTGATTTTCCTCTAAGTTCAGTATTTTTGTGATTTTATTTTCTACCCATGTCGTACTTCATGGAATACTAACACGTATACCATTTCGTACTTCATGGAAGTTTATAAGTTCTTGAATTCTTGGTTAAAACTGTTTCATTGATGAGCACCATTTCGTACCTTATATAATATTTGTATGTATACCATGTTGAATTTCTTTAAGGGTATTGTGTAAGCCTTTTGTAACCTCGTTAGTAATTTTTATTTATATTGAGGTTACTGGAAATGCCTTATATTCAAAATTGAAACAACTATACTTCAGAGGAATGAAGTCAATAAACGATTTGTATAAATCTGTTAAACTGTTTGTTTGGATATCAAATATTATTTAAACTTAAAGCCCGCGCTTTTATAGAAACAGTTCACATTTCTTCCCAAAATATTGATTTTTTTACTTAGGAATAAATAGAGAACTTTTAAAGACACAAGCCGCACTGGCATATTGTTTTAAAGATGTAGCATTCTAATTAATTGGATTAAATGTTTATTAAATGCATGTGCCAAATGACATTGTGATGTGTGCCTAAATATTGAGATATATTTTGTTGATTATCATTAGTAGTAGTTGAACCTTAACGTATACAATATATGCGGGAATATATTTACTAACATAGATATTTCCCAAACTTTTTTTGAAAAATTGATGGTTAAATACAAGGGTTCAAAATGAAATATCTTGTATTTAAAAAATTGTAAAATCCATATCAATTTCTTTGAACATCATGCCTCGGTCACACTTACTCTTATTTCGCATCGAACTCGAATCGAATGCGAATCCAATACGCTAATCGCGTTCACACACTCTCTTGGCTTATTCGCATTAAAAATGTGTTTGCTTTTAAAGGAATCAATTAACTCGCATTAATTCGAATTATTCTGTAATGTGGTCACTAAGTAATACTTGATTGCAGTTTGAATACATTTATATCGGACGTAAACAGGTCGAATGCGAATTAAACTAATTAATATTAATCAATGCAAATCGAATTCGAATTCGTATTACGCAGCATAAGTCTTAATAAAACATTTTTTCGTTTGTTTATCAACGCCATATTTTTAGAGTAAAAATATGCATAAAGGATAAATCCTCTAAACAAACAAACAACCGATCATTGACAATATACCAAATCTTCTTTTTTATGCATAAAGACTGATCTTAAAGTGTCAAAGTGCTGCGTAATCAAACACATCATCGGTCTTTATACAAGTTTTACGGCTACATGCATTTAATTTATGTGATATTCAAAATAGAAAATCATCTTAAAATGTATAATATCTCAAAAAGATGATGTCTCTTACAAATAGATGGTACGAAATAGAAAACATGTATTAAGTCATTGATGTACGAAATGGTTTTCTTGTGGTTATGGAAACGTTGATATCTATCGTTAATGTTTACTGCCACTGGGCAGATTCAAATACGACAAAATTTTAAATACAAATTGCAGTTATAACAGTTCTGAGATCATTCAGTTCTACAGCTTTCTCCTGCAAAACTTCTTGGTTAAGATTTGGATAAATACTTTCTTATTTTTATCATCTCTTCAAATTTATTAATAATCATTGCTATTTATGAATTAAGAGCACACTATTTTTTTTGTTTTTTTTTTCTGATAACTACTGGATATGTCATGTAGCATGTATATTCAGTAATAGAGTTAGAATATTGCTGATATGGTATTGATGATTATTTCACGTGTTCCAAAAAATTTGACGTCGAATAGATCTATAGTAACATCATGAACATTGACACCGTTATTATTGATAATTTCGTTAATCATGTAAATGTCTGTCACATTTAAAAAAAATCATCAATGTCCAGATTTTGCTAAACTCTCAGGTCCTATATGATTGTAATTGCTCTCTAACATCTAAATTAGTTTTCCCTCCGAAAATGTTAACATCGAACACTACTGAACAGACATTTGGTGTATAAATAATACCATAGCTACATGTAGGTAGATGCATCTGATACAAGACTTATATTCCCCAAAAAAATGACAACTCTAATAGCTAGTTTTGCGAATCTTGTAATAAAACACGGATATTTCGTTAATACAAATTTATTGTAAGACTATTAAAAATGTGATCAAACATAAAATATTTGCCATGCAAAATTTTATAACTTGAATGATTTGACTAAAGTGTAGGTACTTTTGTGTATTTAATAATTTGGATTCAGTTTCTCAATTTTTTCAAATTTGACCTCGAACATCAATAAAGATATGTTAATCGTCAACATACCCTTCTGGTTCATCCCGTTATTGTGCTATTGTACTATTGTACATTTATGTATTCGTGTCTTTAATTTTTACTAAAATGCGTAGTCTGTATGCCATTCTATGTTTCTTTGTTACATGTTTGTATTCTTTTTAAGTGAGTAGGATTATAGCAAAATGTTGATTGCTGTATTACTGTATTATTGACATGTTTACCTATTATGTATTAGTTTATTGTGTTCACGCATCGTTGTCATTAAAATGGACGTTAATGCGACTATCATACAAGTGTGAGGTTTAGCTATTTATAAAACCAGATTCAATCCACCATTTTTCCTCATAAGAAAATTCTTGTACCAAGTCAGGTATATGACAGTTGTAATCCACTCGTTTGATGTTTGAGCTTTTGATTTTGCAATTTGATAAGAGACTTTCTGTTTTGAATTTTTCACGGAGTTCAGTTTTTTGTTATTCTGTTGTTTACTCTTTGCCTACTTTATTAAAACTCGAACTTGACAAAAGTGCTTTCATAATAGAAGTGTTAGTTATCAATCATACGATATCATTTAGTGGAACTTTTATTTCTCTATCATGCGGTCTTGCTCAGAAAAATTAACTGTAGTTTGTAAAACGTATCAACGATAAATTCAAAACGATATACAATTGGTAGGACTTATTAAGTTTGATAGACACCATCCGTGCTCATAGTTCGTTATGTTTCGAACTAAAGCTTATTTAGTGTTTCTTAATTACATGATCATTTCATTACATAATTGTGACAATACATGTGTGATATTGGAATGGCAGTTATGTCAATTTTAGAAATTTCGGTCAGATGCACGTACTGCTGATGAAAATATCCTGCCCAATATGATCCACCTTTTTCAAATAAGACTTCAATAGCTCATTGAAATTCTTTCCTAAAATTAAGCAGATTTGAGTCTTTTTTGTCTAAAACATGTACAATTTGAAGACAAGGTAATACCAATGCTAAATCTAGGGTAATAATCTTTTTCAAAAAGGAGTTACAAAACATATCATTATTATTTATTCAACTTATTTTGTTCCCTAAATCATCTTCTTCTGATTTAATGAAAAAATTATAATTACCATTTTGTTTAAATTTCACCTGAATGCATCCTTACAAGCATACCTGATTACATGACCGCACAGTTGACTAGATTGAAACATAATAAAATTGAGAATGGAAATGGGGAATGTGTCAAAGATACAACAACCCGACCATAGAAAAAACAACAGCAGAAGGTCAACAACAGGTCTTCAATGTAGCGAGAAAATCCCGCACCCGGATGCGTCCTTCAGCTAGCCCCTAAACAAATATATACTAGTTCAGTGATAATGAACGTCATACTAATTTCCAAATTGTGCACAAGGAACTAAAATTAAAATAATGCAACAGTAACAAAGGCCAGAGGCTCCTGACTTGGGACAGGCGCAAAAATGCGGCGGGGTTAAACATGTTTATGAGATCTCAACCCTCCCCCTATACCTCTAGCCAATGTAGAAAAGTAAACGCATAACAATACGCACATTTAAAATTCAGTTCAAGAGAAGTCCGAGTCTGATGTCAGAAGATGTAACCAAAGAAAATAAACAAAATGACAATAATACATAAATAACAACAGACTACTAGCAGTTAACAGACATGCCAGCTCCAGACTTCAATTAAACTGATTGAAAGATTATGATTTCATCATATGAATATCAGACACAATCCTTCCCGTTAGGGGTTTAGTATCATACCATCATAACAGATATGAGAAGAACATAAGCCTTGTCATACCAACAACTGGTTGTTGAATACATGTGTTTAGTTCCGATGCAAAGACCCTATAAGTAAATCAATATTAACGCCAAAATATGCAATCTATGCAAACTATATCCCTTCTTAATAAGTCTATTTAAAGGTTTTGTTAGTTTCTGAGGTGAATTCTGACATTTTTGTGCTTTATAAAGAATATTTCCATAAAAAATTTGATGTGACATACCTGAACGTGTAAGAAGTCTGCATGTTGGGCTATATTTACGAATGATATCCTTATACCGATGATAAAATTTAGTAAAAGTTTTGACTAGTGATATCGAAAACCCTGGTGTCATAATTTTTCAGTAATACATAACTTTCTCTCGTTAAAATCTAAAACATTGTTACATACACGAGCAAATCGTACAAGTTGAGATATATAAACACGGTAAAATGGTGACAAGGGAACGTCACCATCTAAAAATGGATAATTAACGATAGGAAATGAAAAATCATCTCTTTTATCGTAAATTTTAGTATTAATGTATGACTTTTTTTCAGTTTTCATTTTCACAACAGCGTCATCATTTTACATGATTGGTAAGTACTCTCAATTTAATAAAATAAGTGCCATCTTGGTAGAAACACATGTTGTTTAACTGTAAGACGCAACGTCAGATATTGCTACCATTTAGTGTAACAGAAAAATGACGTTAAATTGAAAAGGCACACTATCTAATTCTTCCTGCTTTCCTTTTTTGGTAAATGCAAAGTATAACACACAAATGTAAATGCCGTGAGAAATTAATCCAATATAATTAACATAGGAAATGCAATTTTACTGCTAGTAATTATGTGTTTTTTTTTAGGAATATTGATGCATTATATATTAATCAACCCGAGTATGATTTTATTCAAGCAGCAACATACACTAGCTTATACATGTAGTTATGATACTGAAGTTTTCTTACTTTTTGATCGTCTTATAGATGTGTATTTTTGTAATGTGTGCATCATTTCGTTTTGTTAAAAGCAGGACATATATATTTAGTGGAGGAAGGAACAAGCGAATGCAGTTTATGCTGTCCCTTTAGCTAGCATAACGCTTCTGGCGACGTCAAATTATGATAACGGACAAACTTGCAAGACATTTTCATTAATCCGTATTTTTTATAAATAACCCTGTAATGTTAATGCTATTTGGTGTACCAACTTCAACTTTAAAAGTACTTTTTATTGGTATGGTTATCAAAGCCGAAAAATAATCTTCACGAAATCAAATCTCTGTTTTTTGGCCGTAAAAGTTTTGTGAAGGCATGAAAGTTTAACTCGGACATTTCCGCAAGACATTGCAAATCTATTGTTTTGAATTGAATATGTAGCTCAATTTATTTTTCAATTCGAATTTTGGAAGATTACACTTAGTACAAAATGATCGTGCTTACAATTTAATGAATTTTCTGTCAAAATTTTATTTTTGAACTGAAATGTTTGAAGTTTCCAAATTAATTTTCCGATGGGACATTTCCGTACATCATATTCTTTTGAAAATATGTATGCAAATTTTAAATGGAGACAGCCATGTTAACCAATACTGAAATATATCACGTCATAGAATGTTCATGCAAAATTTCGAAGAGTTGCGTGAACATTTCGCGAATTGTGCGAGTTTTATGTCCCGAGTTTGCATGTTACTTGTTACATGGGACAACGTTAAGTAAACGTTTTTTTGGATAATCTGTGTCTTCCTAAGCCTATGAATATTATATTTTTATTCTTTCTCTATCATAATGTGAAAATGTAAGAATCAATCTTTATTTTCATGTATAATTTGAAATATTTATTTCAGCATTTCTATAAAAATTTTCCGGTCAAATATTTACTTAACGCTATTTTTCGTGGTAGTAGCAATATCTAACGTTGCGTCTAAAACAGACCTAATATTCATAGAAACATTCAAAACTGTTTAAATTGTACAAGATAGCAAGGGAAATCATATTTGTATATGCCCAAATTTAACAGAGCAGCGATAATTTTACATGTCAACATATAAATTTACCAATTTGTTATAAATTCACACATTATAAGCTAATTGTAAAAGTTCGATATGTCTATTAATGATGCCTTTCTGTCACCTTGACAAACAACGAAACTCCAATAACAAATATGATCAAAATTATATGAAAACGACAAAAAAGTCCCCATGATCGGAGCGGTACAACTTATATGAGGGTTTGCTGTTGTTGACGATTTTAATATTTAAAAGTGTTTGCCGTTAACAAAAATAAACAGGTTATAAGTACAAAATACTCAAAATAAATGTCTATTTGAATGAAGAATTTTTAAAGAGGAAAGCAGTATCGATGATACAATTTCTACAAAAATGTTTAAGGAACAGTAAACATTTGATGCTTTTATCCTAAATCAATGCATCCGAATTCTGGACTATACAACGGGAAACACTTAAGTGAAATTACGGATCTTCATAATCATAATAAAAGATTGTCATTTTCGTCATTCATAGAAAAGGCAGAATTATAGAAGTAGTATGCAAAATTCATCTCGACGTGATTGCTCTAAATGTAATAATACTCTAAGCGTTTTCTTGTGTTTTGATTTTTTGGGGGGTTTATGGGGGGGGGGGGGGAGTGGCGGGCAGGCTGAAATCAGCGCCCTAATAATTGTTTAAGGATTTGTATTTTTAAATATTAAGGGTTCGAGAACCACCGATGACACATCTAGCAAAATAAACATCGTTTGAAGATAGATGAAATCCACATAAGATATTGTTTACTAACAATCCTATTGTCAATGATTAAATTCAAAATTTACATAACTCTACTTCTGTTAATGGAACTAAATCATTATAAATAACCCTACATTTAGATGAACCGTTGTATTTGAGTGTAATTTTTATAAAATATCTATTTAAACATATACACATGTATTATATCTGTTTAGTGTGAACTCGGTATTAAGCAACTAAGACTGGCGTCATTATAATGTCTTCCCGTGGACTGTTGTGAACTAACACGTGTACATGCCTACTTACAGACTATAATGATTAACAGGGTTCACACTAATAATACATCAACACGATTTTGTCTTTAAAATGCAGAGTTCACATCCGTTCCATACATGCTCCGCAATATTGCACTTAATATGACCTTTTCCATATATTTTCCGATCCCATGAGGAAATTTCCTCATGGCCGACAAGCATTCGGTATACTCTGCAAAGTCTGTTGCGTGATACACAACCTACCGAAAGGTTTGGAGTAATCATATAAAATGGCGATGGCGGAAATTATGAGAATCATCTCCTCGCCTCATCTTCATCAACGAGGATTCTCGCCAAATTAAAGTTTTAAAATTACTTTGACGAAACTTTCATCTGACGCATACAAAAAAAAATCGATTATGGTAACTATGAGGAGTATATTTGAAGCGAAAAAAGAAGACATTCTATGAATTTTGCCAACAGGCTACATCTATATGCCCTACGGCAAGTCTTTTTTTTTTTTCTCACTCAGATAACACCTTTGATCCCGGTCCTCGATGGTAGTTGTCCACTCAGCAGCTCTGTGTAAATTCAACAGGGCTTTGTTACAATTTGTCATAAAATGGCGATGGCGGAAATTATGAGAATCATCTCCTCGCCTCATCTTCATCAACGAGGATTCTCGCCAAATTAAAGTTTTAAAATTACTTTGACGAAACTTTCATCTGACGCATACAAAAAAAAATCGATTATGGTAACTATGAGGAGTATATTTGAAGCGAAAAAAGAAGACATTCTATGAATTTTGCCAACAGGCTACATCTATATGCCCTACGGCAAGTCTTTTTTTTTCTCACTCAGATAACACCTTTGATCCCGGTCCTCGATGGTAGTTGTCCACTCAGCAGCTCTGTGTAAATTCAACAGGGCTTTGTTACAATTTGTCGGGTTAATTATATACTTATATAGTATACATACTAAACCTCCAAAAAATACATTTCATTTTACATTGCCATGTAGACATAGAAGCATAGACGGATCCAGGGGGCCCTTCCCCCACCCTTTTCTTGAGGATGAATTGGTTGATTATATAGGGAATCACTGAATCATGACTGGAACGGGCTCCCCTTAGGTCAGTGAGACTCCCCCCTTCTGAAAAGTTCTGGGTCCGAACAGGAAGTTATCCAGTCGGACCAAAATAAGTGAAAGTCTTATTAAAACAATGATTCGAAACAAAGGCGCAAATGAGGTTCCACCTTTGTATTATTTTTCGGTTTTTGTATTGATACAAATTTAAACCCAGCGAATTGTAACAAACCCCTCAATTTGTTCCAAAGTTTTGGCAAAAAGAACATATTTAGAAATGAAGATGATCTCAAAAAAATCTGGAATAAAGTGGTACATGTTACTACAATGTTTCCATATCATTAGGAATCTCTAAAAGTTCCATAAAAAGGGTAAATGGCAAATATTAACAAACCTCTGTGATACATGTATAACAGTATAACCCTTTGTCATGTTTGTCAGAGGGACAGCCTCTCAGAGCTTGGTGGGGTTGTTCCTATCCTAATAAAAGTTTCTGCTACCAAATGAGAAAAAAATAGTGATTTTTATGGTTATTCCTTGAAAGCATGTAAAGCTCATTGAGATATACATAATAAATTAATTTTCCTCTTTTTTCAGATGATAAAAAAAAATTATGTATCTTTTTTTTAGTAACAAATATTACTAATTTTACTTTAAGCTTTGGTTGACATACATTGTGCTTATTATCATACCACTTTTCATACCTATTTCTTTTGATATTCTACTTCACAGTTCATTAGGTTATTGAAAAGGATGTAATTGAGCCTTTCCTGTTCTGGGATAGATGTCATAGTAGTTCTAAAAAATTATGAAGCATATTCTTGTTCAAGCGTTCTACATAGACACCTATATGAAATATTCTTTCAAGTTCTGAATCTTGCAGCATTATACATGGCAATGTTTTTATTACTCTACTTTTGTTCGTGCATATCAAAAAAAAATTATCTTGACCCCTTCTCTCTATTATATAATCTTTACTTTTACTGCACATTAACCAATATCTATTATTTAATATACATGATTGGGGACTGGGTTTTAAGCTAACAAATACTTTGGTAGCTGTTACACCCAAATTATGTCCTGATACTCTTGGCATTAACAATAATTGATATTGGAGTTGTGTGCATTAAACCAGTGATGAATGTATGTACTGTTTACTCAATTGCTATTATTTCAAGATGAACAAAAATTCTGGTTCAATGACACATAAATTTGTCACTGCTAAATTATTGTCTCACTGGCAACAAACACATCTCATATTTTTTTTATTTAGTAAGCCAACAAAATATTTCCTTGTATTCATATGCTTAAATCTTAGGGAAAAAGTTAAATCAGTTTTATCTGAACATTACTGAAGTTATGAGTAGTATAGACCAGAAGGCTTTTTTGTAGTATTAAAATGAAACAATGTGAAGGACATTCATATTTCCATGCTACATTGCTAAATCTGATAAAATGTATTCTTTATTTACATCTTAATTATTAGCAACAATATGTTCATGATAAAATTAAGAAGACATACACAATTTTCAAAACAACAATTAGTAAAATTGTAATTAATAAAATTTAGAAAGGAAATGGGGAATGTGTCAAAGCGACAGTAACCCGACCATAGAGCAGACCTTATACGTGTATTAAATAATGCACACAAATTTTCATGTGCAATTATAATCCCTCCAATTCACTCATTGAAACCTGAATCATTTTTTTTATAACTGCTTAAGTCTTGTTTGTAAGTTCTTTTAAATGAGAGTCTATTAATGTGTATAATAATCTATGCAGGCTTGCAATGATTCTTATGTTTCTAGATAAAACTCCTATGATCAGGTTAACATAATTGTGATCTGATAATATAAAAACATTTTTTTTATCATGTAATTTCTGGTTTTTATGCAGATAAGGGATATACATGGTTTGCCATAGTTTGTCAATCCAGTCGTTTAAATGTCAACACTTTATTCAATATATCAAAGGAGTAGGGGCATACAAGGCCCTTATTTGACCAACATTAATATTACTGTAAATTTAAAAGTCAACCTAATCTTAAATATTTTAAAATTTCACCAAAATAGACTAAGGAGCTAGAATAATAAACTGAGTATATTAAACTTTAAAAACAAAGTCTGAATTTGTGTTAAAAAGCAAAGACCTGAATTAGTTAACATATTTAAATATAAAAGCTTGAAAAATAGGAGGGAATGTAATTGACAATGAAAAATTGAATGCAACCTCTTGATAATTATTTTAAACGCAGCAATCTGTACTATTTTGTTATCATAATAAAAGAATAATATTGAGTGTATAATACATTTGTAGTCACATACATTTGTAACTAAAAGCATAAATAAAGATTTGTAAATGCAAATAGCCTGGATTAAATGTGGCTTCTCATCAAACTTTGTTTTCATTTTTTATAATTTGAACATGATTATTAAGCATTAAAATTACACAATTATTTAAAATGTGAAGCCACTTTATACAAAGGAGTACGTTCAGTAAGACCCCTTTTTGGCCCAAAAATATAGCTTTTTTACAAAATTGTTTAAATGTAAACTTTTAGTTGTTTTTTGGAAGGTATAATGCCTCTGCTACATAACTATGGGCTGATTTTGGCATTACAATGCACATATATAGGGTAATTGCATCATTAAATAATGTTAAATTACTGAAATTTTCACAATTTCAGCATTTTTGTAAAATTTTAAACGGTTTCCGTCTTAAATGAAAGTGGTCGCATTCGTGTTCATTCTTGATATTGAAATGTTAGTTGTGTTTAATGATAATACATATCATATATAAAGGTCGAGGATGAACACGGATGCGGCCACTTTCATTTTTGAGAAAAAAAACATATTGAAAAGAGACAGTTTTTGGCATATTTGATAGATTTTTCATATTTAAGCTTGAATCGGAGCGTTTTGAATGAGTGAATCAGTTAAAATCCTTCACAAAATATAATTGAATCAATTGAAATAGACATTTAAGTGTTTAAAAAGTGTCCATAATCTTTCTTTAGATGAACTTGAAATTTGAGGCCTAAAACCGGCACTTACCGGACCTACTCCTTTAAAAATATTGGTATATTGGAATGGTTATGAGAAACGTTAGAAGTTAAAGGAACTGTCTATAGTATGCATATGAACTACATGTACATGTATCAGTTTCTGCAGTTGATAGTCTTCCCTGTTGACTATAAGATGGCAATATTAATAGTCTACTCATAATTGTAAACAATGTGTTGAAACAACAATAGTGATTCAAATGAAAAAATTGTAATATTTGAAAGAAAAAAAGATAGATTTTAGATATTTTGATTAAAAATGCATTATGCAGGTGTGCATCAGGTAATTCATTTTAGCCAATAACACAAAAATATATAAAAAAAAAAATTAACACCTACTGAAGATATCAATATATCAATATATATAAACAAGTGATATCTTTTCTTTAATATAAGATGTAGGTTGACTGTTTCGCTCCTGCCAAGGGTACTCATCAGGTGGAAAATTATGGCTACCACTACAGTAATTGTTTATTGAAAACAAATAACTGTCAATTAATATGACTTTGCAGTGTCTGCATTTTAATTTATGCTACACGTATGGTACATGTACATGGTTTTGTTTTTTGTATCATTTGCATAAATCTACAAATAAGTCTGTGCTACAATCTAATGTAGATGGAGAGTAACTTTTACAGCATAAAAATATGTCCATTTTGGTATATTTTACTGTTAGTTTAAACACCAACACCACTATGTACAAAATCATAGTGAATTCAACCCTATAAGACATGTAAGAGGTGAAAAGCATAATGTGAAATTATTCTTTGATATCAATCTGATCAATATACCTGTATTATATATCATGTTCTATTTGCTTTGCATCAATGCCAATTAAATGAATTGTGTGTCTTTATTTATTTGAAATAAAAAAACAAAGGTCTATAGGAAAATAAACAAGTTATTTTTCCAATTATTATTCAAGAAGCTATTATCCTAAAAAATCATTGCTATTTTGTAAAATGATTTAAACACATGCTTTAATAAGCTTAACTAGCTTACATTTGTTCGTCTGCAGTTGGATTCGAACCAACATACAACACGTGTATTTCCCACATATACAGACTTATATATAATGTACTTTGTTTGTATAGAGCATAAACAGCTTCAAGACAGACAAAAAAGCGAGAAGCAATATCAGGCCAAATGAGTAAATTGAAGCAAAAACAAAAGATAAAGTAATTAGTGAGTTGCAAAGGAACAAATGGTGGCTTGTGCGCGATCAGCTCGTTGTGTAGTTGTATAGCAATCCCAAGTATAAATGAATACTATAATATTCTAGCAAAACTGAACCCTCTCAATTTCATACTTTGTTTCCCGCAGAAGTAATAAAACAAAAATAAATATTCTTATGGTGCATTTATCTTCATCATGTATATACAAACCAGGTCTGTTCTTAATAAACTGGCACAGTCAAAAAAAAATTTCACTTGTTATATTCAAGACAATAACGATCAAAACCAAGGAGTAAACAAAAACTCATAAAACCAAAAGACGTTTACACCAACAGTAATAAATAAGAAATAAGAAACAACACGAACCCCACTAAAAGCTGGGAGTGAAATCAGGTGCTCTGGAAGGGTAAGCATTTCCTGCACCCTTCGTGTTATTGCTTTGTTCAGTTTGGTAATGATGGAAGGTTATTATGACAGAGGAAGAATATCAGATATGATTTCTGACACACTTTTGTCGTAATGGTTAATCATGTGTATAATTTTTTTTGTATGATTACTGTATTCTTGTCCATCAACTTCTTCCTCTTCTTCCATTAACGATTTACAACTGTATTCATGGTCATGGTCATTTAAAGGGCTGCATTAATGGTAACTTAAAAATAAAGACAGTGTTTTTAAAAGTGTTTAATTACTCCTATAGCTAGATATTGACTCAATTTCTACATACACTGTACATGTATGAACATCTTTTTACCATGTTTGTTATGTATGATTTTCATAATCTATTTGTATGATCCTGTGTTTGCATGTAAATAATGTAATGACACAGAAGACGTATATGAATAGCACAACATGTACAAACTATATAAAAATTCAGTACTTTGTAGCATTGTGAATTTTGTGAATAAAACTTGACAGTATGTAATGTACTACTTAAGAGAAGTTAATCAGTCTTAAACATTTGTGTTAATCTCTAGTTGAAAAATGAAATTGTCAAATAATTTATAATTTGATTTATAATTAATTTCATGTTATACTCAGTAGTCTGTCTTTTTACTCCAGATGCCCTTTAAATCATCTATTGGCATAACGGTGTAATAACTGCTAAAATGAAAGGAAATTATACAAGCAGCAGTTAGAGATAATTTCCTAATGTATGTAAAATAAGAATTTGGTTAGCTTGCTTGTTTTGTTTGTATATTGTACAATTGTTATTGGGATAACATTCAATTAATTTGAAATATAATATACACAAGTCTAAATAACTATGCCTTTCTATATTGTTTGCAGATGTCAATCTTAATTAAAATCCTTCAGCTAACATTTCAGGCAAGCCAACCAAAGTCTTATTCTACAAGCATTAGGAAATTAGCTTTAATGAAAATAAAAACCACATTTCTGTTAAGTCATAAACATGCAATAAGAGTTTATATAATATATATTATGTTCAGTACTTATTCAAATATTAATTTGTTTGATTTTCTAGAACTTAAAGTGTTCTTAACTTCATTGTAATCATTATATTGACAGCTTACAGTCAAGCAATCCACAATGGTATCATTTGGCCTTTTTAAAAATTCAGAGAATATTTTTTTTTTGTCTGAAAATGTCACATAGACATTAACTATATAACTATGATTTCGACCTTTATAAATGAATAATAAAAAAGACAGATTCAAATAAATAGGCAAAACTTTCACCAGCTGTTGGTGTGAGCCTCAGTCCCTATCTATTCTTTCTTTGTGTGCATTTGTTTGCAAAATTAATAGGAAAACTAACACCTATTAATGCAAAAAGTAAAAACTACCACATTTGTACCAGAAAAAGATGTATTTTATATTAAACTATGGTGAATCTAAGAAAGATATAAGTATTGATTTAGTAATATCATGTTGAATGTCTGGAAGTACCTATCAGCCACGTTTGCCTATTCTCCAGGACCCAAAACATCATGTTTCTGCAGTACAGAATAGGACAAACTCTATAATATTCCGTGGCTCATATGAAGGGTGGGTGCTTCATCAGGGGTCCTGACCCAATCCTTCATATTGTACTAAGCTTAAATACCGATCTAGTTAGTATTTTTTTTAAGTTCCGATGTCTACTATATGCCACCATTGGTGGTTTTGGAAATAGCTCCCTACATTTCGCATTGCGAACTAGTTTTTTATAATGCTTTCGTAAAGCTTTATTTATATTTCCTAACGAGAAGTGATATTTAGTTACAAATACTAGTGGTATCTGCTTGTCTGATTCTTGTTTAAAGCGGAGTAACTCTGGTCGTTCGATATTTAGAGCCGATTCACAGTTACAAAGTATTTCATGGTCCTTATATCCCCTTTGCTTAAGATGCCCTTTGAATTTACAAAGTGTATCTTTTAAATATTGCATGTTGCTGTTTGAGGTATTAAACATGACGAAATTAATTTTGAAGGGGTATAAAAATATTGGGAAGTAGCACACTGTCCACACTAGGACTGTACTTATGGACAATGAAAATGAAAAGATGTTTTCTGTGTTCCCGGACCTTATGTTTTGTCCAAACTTATATACAAGCTATTGTGTTATGTTACTGTAATGACTGGAAGTGGAATGACTAACATGACTTTGTTGAATTATACGGATATAACTGTCAATGATTGAGCCAAAAGCATGAAAAGTTGCTACGAACAAAGAAATTGACACAAAACCATCGAAAATACAGTTATGCCATGAGTTACATATGAGCGTTTTCATAAACGCACTTCGAAATAGCTATCAACAAGATAGCGTCACAAGCACACTACGAACTTCAATCGGTTAAAAAAAAAACAATTGCATGCACCGTATAACAGTCGCACTTCAGTGTGACCGTCACGGTTCGAATTACCATCGTGGTTCAAATTATGAAACAGCTCCAATCTTTGCAAAAAATGAAAATTGCATTATCTGCAAATCAAAAATGACATACGCGTGTAGTCCAAATACTCATATGGTCCGAAACACATCTATATACGCATTTTCAATTTTTTCAATCACTGCATCTATGTTTATTAAACTCTCACATACTTTTATAAGCAATGGTTATGAGTTCTTTCACTGATTTCAGTGACAGCTTTAATGATTATTTTTTAATGAATTCAAATCTATTTTTAACCAGATCTTTGAGTTTCGAAAAAAAAATAAATGAATAGGCAAAAATTCATTAAAGTTTCCACCTTTTTAATTGTGTATGTGTGTTTCACCTATATACATATAAAGAGAAGAATCATTAGTGGTGTTTAGTTAAAAACATATTGCAAAAGCCGGAAAAGCTGCTTCAAACAAAGAAATTGATTTACACAAAACCATTGAAAATATAGAAGAGGGACATTCAAATTCCTCAATAGAAAAAAAAAACTGACAACGCCATCGCTTAAAATTTGAAAATACAAACAGACAAACAATAGTACACATTACATAACATAGAAAACTGAAGAATAAGAAATACGAACCCCATTAAAAATTAGGGGTGATTTCATGTGCTTCGGAAGGGTTAACATATCCTGCTCCACATGTAGCACCGTCGTGTTGCTCATATTATAACAAATCCGGTATTTAGTCTAATTCGCTAGGTCACATACCTGAACGGGAAGTGGATTTCAGTAACGACATAAGAAAAGAGGGACGAAAGATACCAAAGGGACAGTCAAACTCATAAATCTAAAACAAACTGACAACGCCATGGCTAAAAATGAAAAAGACAAACAGAAAAACAATAGTACACATGACACAACATAGAAAACTAAAGAATAAACAACACGAACCCCACCAAAAACTAGGGGTGATCTCAGGTGCTCCGGAAGGGTAAGCAGATCCTGCTCCACATGCGGCACCCGTCGTGTTGCTTATGTGATAACAAATCCGGTAAATAGTCTAATTCGGTAGGTCACATTCAGGAAAGGGAAGGGGATTGTAGTTACGACGTAAGGAACATATCCGATATCATTTGTGATACGGTTATTCCATAACGGTCAACCAACTCGTGATGGCGTCCGTAAAATTTACGAAGGGATGATTTCAACTTCACCATTTGGAACTCTTGGTTTAATAGCTTCCTTGTGAGCAGCAACCCTCTATCAAGAAAATCATGATAGGAAATGCAAGCACGGGAATATCGTATCAATTGGGAGATATATACCCCGTATGCAGGTGCTGCTGGAATGTTGCTACTTAGAAATGGAAAGTTCACAATTGGAAAGCTGAAATCATCTCTTTTGTCGTAAAGTTTTGTTTTCAACCGACCCTCATTGTCAATTTCTAGATGTAAGTCAAGATATGAGGCCGACTTAACTGTATCTGTAGTATCCTTTATCTCTAGCTCGACTGGATAGATGCGTTCCACATAGTCACCAAATTTTGAATTATTTAGTGAAAGAACATCATCTATATAGCGAAACGTAGAGTTAAAGGATAGTGCTAACTTCTTATCTTTTTTCCTAAGAAGTTCCTGCATGAAGTCAGTCTCATAATAATAAAGAAACAAGTCGGCAAGTAGAGGGGCACAGTTTGTTCCCATTGGAATGCCGACAGTCTGTTGAAAAACACGTCCTCCGAACGTAACAAATATGTTGTCAATCAAGAAATCAAGCATCTTGATAATATCAGTTTCAGAGAATTTTTTGTTCGAATCAGAGTGATCCTTTACAAAGTAGGATTTATCCCTCCCTAAGACAAGATACTTGTATCTACGTTGGCCATTCTTTTTTACGAAGCAAAGCAATACCAACTCTTTCAATTTGTCTTTTAGTTTGGAATGTGGAATACTTGTGTACAGAGTAGAAAAGTCAAATGTTTTAATACTGTTACAAGATGAAAGAGAGTTAGATTGTATGTACTCTAAAAGATCTTTGGAATTTTTAAGTATCCACATCTGATTCACGCCCCCTCTAGAATAGGCAGTTTCACAATAACTTTGAATCCCGTCTTTGATTGCTGATAAAATAGATGTTAATAATTTAGAAAGATATCCGATATCATCTGTGAAACGGTTATTCCATAACGGTTAACCAACTCGTGATGGCGTCCGTAAAATTTACGAAGGGATGATTTCAACTTTACCACTTGGAACAATTGTTTATGCCATGAATAGCATTTAAGCGTTTTCATAAACAAGATCAAATCAAAAACATATTCGCTACATATTCACATGCAAAATACAGCAAGTAAAATGTATGCTGTCTATATTATTATTTACTCATGATTGTTAAACGGGACATTTTGAGTGACATATTATGATGAATAAACTTGGATAATCATAAGAGCTTGTGTTTTGTACTCACTCTTAAGTGATTTTGTTAATACATCAACATTGAGAAGAGCTATTAGTTTATGGGTATGCTGGTATACATTCTCTAACAACCCGTGATTCATTTTTATAAAAGTTTGATTCGTCTTACAATTTTGAAATGATTTTTTCCTCTAAAAACATGAGTGCTACATCAAATGAATATACTTAGCATTCATTTGGTAAACTTTATTTTAACAAGAGATATCAACGAGTAGTACAGTAGTCGAGTAATGCTCGATAGCACCTAGTATTGTATTTAAAGACATTTATATTATCGATTTTTTCATCGAATTCTAATTATTGTCAATAAAATCCGTCCAAGAAGAGATACATGTAGGCTATACACGATAGAAACTTTTGCATAAACTTGTCTTAGTCATTCCTTCACTTCTTAACCGTCTAAGCAAATAGTTTCATACGCAGGACTGATAGTTGACAAACCAACTCTACCTAGAAAAAATTAGAGATTATATTTTATCAGAAAAAAAATTGTTGTAACACACAGTGACATTCAGAAAAAAATTGAACTCGTCAATACGTGTTTATCAGCATCTCCTTTTTTATCATTAAGTTTGTTTTCTCTGCGATAAACAACTACTGTTGATTGATCCGGTTTGACTTTGTTGTATAATTTTTTTAAGATGACTATTGAATTATTGATTATATTATTGCTCAGTAAACATAATTAGTACGAGTAGAACACGCACTTTAACATATTCGTAAAGACTCCCTGGAAATCCCATCTAGACGTAGACAATAATTTTGTTGGTTTATCGTATCCAACACAAACAACCCACAATACCAAAAATGGCCATGCATTTAGTAGATAGTTGTCCGAGTGAGATCTGGTGCAGCCAACACATACTCGAATAGTGTTTGTATAACGAGTTGACATCCCTAGTTCAAACTTAAATAAGAATATATATGAAAGAATACAGGCTAAAAACACTAAAGGAATGTTAAAACACATATGAACTGACAATGGATAATCGGGTAATATGTTTTATTTTGTGATAATTTCTGGAACTCCTGGTCAATATTATAATTATGTCATGGAAGGCATTTTTCAACATGCTGAAATGTACTATTAGTCATGTAAATATGTGAGTGTTCTTGAATTTATCTGTACTTTATTTGTATTAAATATTGCCATACAAGCACGCTGTTTATCTAGCAACAAAACAAGGTTCAACCCATCATATTTTCTTTAAATGTCCTGTAACAAGTCAGGAATATGGCTGTTGTTATTTAAAAGTTCATTTCTATGTATGTTACATTGTAGTTTGTTTTTGTTTCTCTTCCGTGTTTTGTTGTTTCGTTGCTTTCTTCTCATAGTTAATGTGTTTTCCTCAGTTTTACTTAGTAACCCGGATTTTTTTCTCTAAATCGGTGTATGACTATTGCACAGCGGGATACTATTTATCTAACACTTGTTTTGAAGTCTCTAAGATATCATTGTTTAGAGTCAAAAGTTTCTCTTTCTTGTTCATTCATGGCATTTTAAAGAAAGAAAGTTTTTGTTTTTTATATATGACATTAGGATGCAGATTACTGCATTGTATTTTAAGCTAGATACACTATATTTGCGACAGTAATATCTATGCGTTACGAAGTTCAATACAATATAATACAATACGCATGAGAGGTTCAACAAGCTTTAAAACCAAGTTAAATCCACTATTTTCTACATATTAAAATGCCTGTACCAAGTCAGGGATATGACAGTTGAGATTCAGTCATTTGATTTGTTTGTACTTTTGATTTTGTTATTTGATTACGGACATTCCTTTTTGAAGTTTACTCTGAGTTAAGTCGGTTTTTTTTTGTTAATTTTACTCTTTTGTTTGGAAGGAAACTTGTTTTATCTTACCTTCTATACATTTCTGGGAATTTGATTGGTTAAAAGCGTCCGCTAGCAAACCGTGTAAATTTGATATTAGGTTAGTAGGGAGGCGGGGCTTATTTCATACACGGTTAGTAGTGGAGTTACGTCCCTTTATATTCCATATAAGGTAAGAAAGGAGGCGGGGCTTATTTCATACACGATTAGTAGTGGTGTTTCCGTCCTTTGTTAAAACATTAGTAAACAACTAATATCTTAAAACCATTCGCATCTTTCTTATATCGAGTTCAAACTTGAAATAAGGGATTTAACAAAATCCCTAGCAATATTTTCAGAGTTTTTATATATAAACCGTTTATTTAGTAATTTTACCAAATCTCTTATTATTGCAGGGAATAAATAAATTCACCGTAACATGTGATATTTTACAGGATATATGCATATACCATACTCATCCAATTGGTGACACAATTTGTTTGAGAAATCTAAGTGAGGGTATCTTTCAACTCACAAATATCAGTAAATGTTAATGATGTCATTACAAACCTTCTGTAGTAAATTTTGCAAACATATAAGAATAATATTCAAACGAAAATCACCTTTTGTTGTAAAAGTTTCAACTGTAGGACAAAGAGGGCGCTTAATTTACCTTCCATACGTGACACTTTTGATATACTTACAAAATGAGATGTTGGAGTATGGAAGGGATCACTATGTCATTGTGTGTCACTATTTGAACATTACAATTAAATATGGTTAGTGGAGACTCAATAATAATGTTGGTCTTTCTCTTTATTAAGTGTCATTGGTTTTTAACAAATCTTCATGGATACAATTATATTTTTCTTGGAGAATTTTGAAAACCATCATACATGTGCAATAATTCAATTTAGACTTGTTTCGTGCAATGTTGCGAGCTTTTGTACGAGTCATATAATACGTCTAAATTAGAATTGTCATGTTATATGTTTTGAAGACATGTTTTGTCGTTGGAGCGCATTTTAGGTTCTTGTTTAATACATGTATTACCGACATCTAGTTTTTTTAAACAGAATCTCTATGTACAATATCATTATTATTTTAATGTTCCTTAGAGGCAGATATTTTTTGGATTTTGATGTGGTTATTGGTAACAGTATGGAGCTTTTGATGCATTATTTTTGTGTGCTTTTTGTCTTTATTGTCGATTTTTTGTCCTATTTTGTTGGTGTTTGGTCATATCATTGTAGGTTTCTTTTCGACTTATATTTTTTTCATTGTCACTTTGGTATCTTCCTTTTTTCCGAAATATCTGTCTGAATAAAATAGGTTTCGAAATTCATAGTTATTGTATCTAGTATCAGTCCGACATTATTATTATTTACATTTTAAGATGCATGAAATATCATCTTATTGTATACGTTACTAAAATTACTCAAAGCTATCAATGTTTCAAAATTTTAGGAACGTCTTTCTTCATGTTTTTCATACGCTTCGATAAATGTTTGATAAATCGATTTTCAACACATAATTTCATACTTAATAAACATAATGTTTTCAGTTTAATGATTGGAAATGCAAAACAAAATAACTATTTTCAATCCAATCAAATTGGGTCATATTTGTAATATAATTCGAAGATACTTCGAAGAGGCTGTATAAAGTATTAGAAAACTGTAAGACGGCATAAAAAACAATAAGAACTTAATCTTATTAACAATACGCATGTATGTATATATATAGCAATATCTCTGTATGTTAATTGTATAATAAATACTATAACACAATTTTAAATACGTTTCTGCCATTACGGCCAAAAAAGATTTATAGGAACTTTATTAATTGGAAATGCATAATATAGATATTAATACAAATGTTTATATGAAGAAGACCCTAATGGCCGAATCATATGGAAAATTGTGCTATAGTTTTTATTATGCATATATATATTAATCATTTAGGTTTCATTCCTATACTTATTATGGAGACACTTGAGTTTCATTTATGTCAGATGACGAAAACCAAAGTTAACATTGAATTATTCTTAACAGGTGACCATAGACATCATTTTGCACGCAATATTCTTTTTGGAAAACACGTAGAAGAAAACAAAGAACTGAGAGAAATAGGTTGTCAAATGGGAAAACAGAAAAATGTCACATTATCTCAAAGTATAGATGACAAATTTGTTGAGCATCAAGATGCAGATGATCTACAATCAAGATGCAGTCAATATGTTGGTGGGAAGCTTTTACATTATATTCATTAGACTAACATGTATCTATCAAATACAATTATAAAATGAAAATTAGAAGTTGTGGTATTATTGCCAATGTGACAACTCTTCACCAGCTACGTTTTACGTGTTTGTCACTAATCCCGGTACCTTTGATAACTATTTACACCACTAGGTTGATACCTCTGCGGAGAGACGTTCCGTCACCTAGCGTATAACTAGACAAGTACTCCGCTCTCTAGTGTTGACATGAATATCAATTATAGAATCAATTTTATAAATTTGCTGTTTACAAAACTTAGAATTGTTCGATAAAAAAAGGATTTTCTTATCCAAGGCATTGATTAACTTAGCCATATTTAGCACCACTTTGTGAAATTTTGGGTCCTTAATGCTCCTAAACTCTGAACTAGTTTGACTTTATAACTTTTTTGATATAAGCGTCAATGGTGAGTCTTATGGAGACGAAACTCGCGTCTGGCATAATTATTTATAATCCTGATACCTATTATAGGTTGGTGTTGCTGAAAAATGTAATTTATCAATGTCTATGTGGTTTACATTTTCATAGTATTGTTTGTTTAAGGTTTGTTTTGCAAGAGTTGATTACCATATCAAAAGTCAAATTTGTTCAATAATTAACATGATGAAGGTTACAAAATATCGATCATGAATACTAAAAAAATTAAATTAATTTAAGTGCTACGTGAATGATATATTATCAAGGATTTAACTTTTTTTTTTATAATACATGTATCAGTAAGCTAACAGTTATTATTAGTTGTTATGTACATTGCTAATCCGTCTTGAACAATAGTTTTTTCTTCGGTAAAAAAAAAACCAACAATAATACCGAATCCAAAATTGCATAATCAAACGTTCTAACACATCAAACGAAAGGAACACAACTTGCATATTGCTGACTTGGTTCGGGCATTTCCTTGTGCGGAAAATAACTGCTTTTATAGCGATAGCCAATATACTGACACAACTCTACATCATCAACTTATCTAGACGTATCTCGGCTTGTTGCAGTAAATTTAAGGCCAACGAAGGGTAGCATAGACTGCATGATTTATTGGATCTTTGAATACACATACATGTGTACGTTGTTGGAATAGATGTTGTTTAAAAATAAGCAGGAACTTCTATTTAACTTCTTTACATGTTTTGTTATTAAATTTGGGATGATTTCATTGACAACAACATTGATGGGAATGCAAAGCTTAGTTAACGGTAAATACACCGATCAATACTGCGTTATTTCACTTGACACATATACCGTTTTTTTTTTTAAATCTCAAACGATGAGTTCTTAAAGCTAATAAATCAAGATCATGTTTACAAAATAAAAATGATTGAATCTGAAGATTGGTCGTATTCTTCTTTTTAAGTTATAAGAGTGAAACAAGAGTTTCAAACACGCCGGAATGTAAAAGGTGTACACGACTTTTCTCTAATTCTTATTAAGCATACTTCTATGATTTATTTTAAGAAACTTTTGTAGAAAAATTGTTGCTATTGGTTTCGATATATCTACAAGTCTTGATTTTTTTCGTTTTTTTTTTAAACAATTCTGTATGAGATTAATCTCAATGATCTCAATGTGTCAATAACATCAACGGTTGTTGGTTTGCACACCAGTTGGATCAAATCAAACGTTTTGAAAGTATGTATGCTCTGCTTCTGTGCTTTATTCGCAGAATTTACGAATCAAAGCACAGACTGGTCTGCTTGGAATAATCATACGTGTCCGGTTAGGTAGGAAGGTTACTACAACCTTGAAACGAGCATATTAATATCCGACTGAGCGTGCCAATATAAAACTATTCACGGTTCAATTTCATATCACATTATCCATTTTATAATGTCCTCGTCCAGCAGTGTCCTAGGTGCAGTCGAATTTAGCTAAAGATGCTTCTCATAGTTAATGTGTTTCCCTCGGTTTGAGTTTGTAATCCGAATTTGTTTATGCTCAATAAATTTTTGACTTTTAAACAGCGTTATACTACTGTTGCCTTTATTTAGTGGTGATGATACTATTTCATGTCAAGTCCGTATGAAGATTTTTCATTATATATGTTGGGTGATACACTCTGTTTTAAAATCTTGGATACAGTTTCAACAACCGCTTTTTCATAACGGAAAGATTTGGTAATGTTGTTGTCAAACCTGCTTTAAATATCACATCTTTTGAGTATAACGATTATTGTTTGGTCACCAAAAAGGTTTAAGCATGTCATCAAAGTCATTTATACCTACTAATTATGGACCTCAATTCGGGAGGAATAATCTTATTTCTATTTAGCAACATTTCAGCAGCGTCTGCATATGGAGTATATAAAGAGTCATGCTAATTACCTTATCCAGTGATTAGAGAAGAAACACACATTCACTAGTACTGGTCACTGTATTTAATATTTGTTTGCATTAAAGTTATTTACACATTATCTTTTAAATGCAGATATCTCTAAATTGGAACCAGAGACAATGTTAATTGAAACATTGCCAGATGCGTCAAATGTATTGTCGTATGGTCCAGATGGATTGCCAATTACATGCGTAAAAATGGACAATAATAGCATCAGTGTGGATGGTGTTTATGATAAGAGATCTTGTGTTTCAGACCAGCATAAACTTACTTTAAACTTTCCACAGCCATCGTCAGATATAAAGTTATTTATGTGCTTTTTAGAGCAAAATTTTGTGTCACTTGAAACGGTTATGATAAGTGATAACAAAGTGTTCGGAACAATAAAAGTTAAAAACATTGTCTATGAAAAGACTGTTTTTGTAAGAGTAACTTTTAATGGTTGGTCGGATGATTTCGATATTGAATGTGTTTATTATCCAAATGAGTCTTCGCATTACGATGAAATTGACACATTTAACTTTGAATTTAATGTTCCAATGGAACTGAATGTAGATTCGATCATCGAATTTGCTGTTTGTTTCGAGACAATCACACAACAATATTGGGATAACAGGAAAGGAAAGAACTACCAGATAAAAATTTGCTCAGATGTTGTTACATAGCAAGCAGGATAAAATAATTGAAGATGCATATTAACTCGTGAACGGATTATTCCATATAGAATAAAATTTGTACATCGATAGCATCCTGTTGAATTTATCGTTTGGTTACTGACCCAAATTTAGAATATGTATACCGAAGAAACATTAATGAAATATTACAACATTGGATATCAGTAAATTACAACGAATGATTCTAATAAGAAATAATTCTCTCTTCGTACCAAATAAATATACGAGAATACTCATTAATTTTTCACTTTCGATCCTTCTTATCAAAGGTTTATAATGTGATTAAAGTTTTAAAATTAAATTTGGTGGACAATATTTTGGCTATTATCGTGTTAACATTCATTGAAAGCGACATGCGTTTTTATTGTATCTTAAAATTGCAATGTATACGTAAACCAGTTATTGTGTAAATCCGGCTAAAGTTTAACTATAACATCTGCTGTACCATGTTTTGGCTGTCAACCAGTTACTTTTTATTGAATTTAAAGAAAGTATGAATGCAATGACTAACTTCTACATCTTCACTTTATTAGTCGCAGTTTATGCCAAAGTTACAATTTAACGAAGCATGTTTAAACTTTTAAATTCAATGTCTGACCGTGTTAAAACATGTAAATATACTATTTCTTTCAGTTGACAAAGTTTGTGGTACACATTTCAAAATTGCCTTAGTCACGTGAATATAGTAAGCCATTCATAAAGTCTGTTCTTCCAATTGCAATGTATGCATATATCAGTTATTGTGTAGCCGATGATAACAGATAACTGAAGTAAATAAAAATGTAAATATAAAAAGTAGTCACTTATTTAAGACGTAGAAAAAATGAAAATTCTTTTTTAATGTTTCAAATTAACTTATTCTATTGAGTATGAATATTTTATACTGGTCTGAAATATAGTTTTACAAAAGTTTATTGTGAAACGTTACTAGCAAACAAAGCAAGAAATATTATGAGTGTGTAGATATGAATCATGTATTTTTATATTACGCAATGTGTTTTAAGAATTTAAATCCACTTTGTATGTTCAAATGTATATTTATGAATAAATGTAACTTTGAAATCCTATTATGAGTTATAAAACAGTTATTGCTTGTTGTTTCATTAATTTTAAAGATTTTTTCGCCTGATATAAAGAATTCAACACATACGTTTTTACTTACGTCTAGAAATTTACAATGAGAGTCGGAAAAACACTTTTACAAAGCAATTGGTGATTTCAACTTCACAATTGTAATCTTTCCATTTTATGAAGCGTCATATCAACAGCGCCTGCAACTGGAATGTATATCTCCCATTTGAAACGATCTTATATAATGTTTTTATCTTGCATTTCTTATAATTAGATTTCCTGGATTGAGGCTTACATTGAAGCTATGCAATCATGAGTTGAAATCATCCCTTCAAAACACTTTACGTATGTCATCGCCAATTGGTTTATCAGATGACGACGGATATGTTCCAAATGCAGTAAAGACAACATAGTTACACAATGAACCCGTCTTTTGTTTCTCGATAATTTTCTACCTAATTAGAGTTACTAGTATCACTTAATTTGTACTGAGAAACACGACGCGTGCTAAGTATAGAGCATAATTTCCGTTCACTGTTGAACAAATGAAATTGCCACCGTTTTTGTTCGAAAGATTTGTATGGCTCGGTCATCACTTTTCTATGTTATGTTTTGTGTAGTGTTTTTCTGTTCGTTTTTTTTTTGTCTTAACAAGATAACATCATAGAACGATAACAGAATTGTAAGTACCGAGTCACGTCATATTTAACCAAGAAACATAAAAAGGCATTCAAAAAAAGCATATTAGCAAAAACGAAAGACAAGAATACAAATAAAAATATTATTATAGAACAATAACACAATGACGAGATGTATAAACACAGATCCACGTCAAAAGTATAGCACAAAAGATAGGAATTACCAGTTTAAGCAATATACATTAAGACAAATTAAAGAATGTTATAACATGTTATTAAGATGATAAACAACGTCAGTACACATGATATGTTCTTCAAGACCATCGTTCCTTATATGTGAAGTTGATACTGGATATTTATCAACTAGGGTTTGGAATCTTCCCATGCACTGTTTTTAGAAAATAGATGAAATGTACTTTGACATACTCCTCGTTCATTAACTGTCTGCAAAGACACTAGTGACGTCAAATTCGTGAAAAGGCACGGAGATTGTAGTAACGAAATAAGGAACATATCAGATAGTATCTGTGAGACGGGTATTTCATAACGGTCAACCAATTCGTGATAGCGTCCGTAAAATTTCGAAGGGATGATTTAGACTTCACCATTTGGAACTCTTGGTTTAATAGCTTTCTTAAAAGTAGCAAGCAACTAGAATATTGTGTTAATTGGGAGTTATATACTCCGTATGCAGGTGCTGCTAGACTGTTTCTAAATATAAATGGAAAGTTCACAAATGGAAATCTAACATCATCTCTTTTTTCGTATAGTGTTGCTTTCAACCGACCTTCATTTTTAATTTCTAGCTTTAGATGCTAGGCAAGATATGAGGCCGATTTAACTGTATCTGTTGTATCCTTTAGTTCGATGGGATAGATGCGTTCGACATAGCGAGTTCCACAGCTAAAATATTTATACTTTATTTTCCTCTAACAATTAGATAGTGCATATATGTTGCATAGATTTGGTGTCGCGGCTTCGTTAATTTACAGATGATAGTGATACCAATATATGCGACTTGTTGGACTTTTAGTTGGTTTATCCGCATTGTTTATGAGACTAGATGTTCAAAATATGCTGTTTTTTTTACTTTGATGTTAAATATATTGATCGTATGTCCTTTAATTTTATGATTTGGATGAGATAGTAGTCTCATTGGCATTCATACCACATCTTGTTATATCAACCTACATTTGTTAGGGTCTGTTATAAGCCGTAATAGGAGGTGATAGAAAATCTTCTTTCCAAAAGGCGTATTTACAATCAGACGGCAACGTTTGTTTAATATAGATGCATTATTGGTCAGATTAGGAGGACAGGTGACAACAAACTTTTTTTTGTTTTACTCGACAATATTTCTATGCTGTTTCCTATCTACCTAAAGCTTTGAGTATCTTTCAGGTTTTTTTGCGTACTCTTTGTTTTATTTGTTATATGAGAGTTGCACATTGGCTTTATTTGGACATATAAATGGTACTGAAAGCTTTTAGATCAATTTTCCAACTGACATTTTATTAGTACGGAGATCAGCTGTCATGACATTGTTTTGTTGTTTACAAATGCAAAAGTGCCGAGAGAAAAAAGTGTATCACTTGAACATTCATAATTAAAACGTTCATTCAGTGATGGAACTTGTTACAGTGATCTTAAAACAAATTCTTGTAAAACAACTGTCCTATAAAATGAAGGTGTTGTGCGCTACAAAATATTTTTAACTGTCATTATCAATAAAATGTATATGTGCTGTTCCTATGTCAATATCCTTACATTCTGTGAATGTTATTGGTTGCGTGTCATGGCAGATTCGTATTACTATTTTCATAGTGACAAAAAGCTGTATTTGCACTACACAGGATCTTTAAATGTTCACCCCCCTGCAAGTAGACCTCATCTCACTATTTTCAAATTACAGAAAAAGAGTGAGATAATTACCTCGAATGCACATAGGACCCCTCTTCCTTCTCCCTCTCTAAAGATTGAAATCCTCTGATTCACCCCAATATCTATTTTGCTTTCGTTGAATTAGAATTGATATAGTAACGTTTTGTAATTTTAAATTATGGATATATTTATTGATTGTCAATGAGACAACCATGGAAAGAAATATCCAGCTGAGAGAAACGTTAGGGATGTGTATATTTACCAGTCAGGAGTCTACTTCGTCACAATTATCTCCCCATTACCCCAGTTACTTTTCACAATCGTAGATATGGAAGCCATTGTAGGGATGACGCGCTACCAATTTTTCCCTTTGAAACCAATTAAGTTATCCACATTGCACCATTACGATCCTTATATGTCAGTTGTATTTTAAAAGACAAATGTATCAACTAGCTAATGAGTATCTGTTAATGATCTTGTCTGCATTGATTCAACTTAAAACTATTGTCTGATCGGTTGTCAGGTAGAATTTTCGAAAATTCTTAAACATTTAAAAAAATTCTAATTATTAATAAATACTTCGTGGAAGGGCAGACTAGATTTTTTTAATGGTTAAAGACTATAAACCCTAGTTATCACACATAAACAATTATAATTTTTCGAAGATATGCATTTTCATCATGCAACTTGAAAGACTGTCGTCAAGAACTTAGAGTAAAAAAATAGCTATTCGAACCCACCTACTCTGTTTTTGTGATTCATTAGATAGGTATTTCACTTGACCCATATATTGTATCTTTTAGTAATGTGATTTTTTTATGTTAGAAAGTCAACCTGTAGCTTTGATATATAAAAATAATAGAATCTGAAGCGAGACGATGTATGAAATATTCTTGATTTGTACGATATCAAGACAAAATATTCAACTCAAACACGCCCTAACATAAAAAGGTGCACTCGATTTTCTCCTTTCGATACCATTGTTACTCATTTTTTGATTTTTTTTTCTTGAGTCACATAATGAAAGGGCAGACACGAAAATTACTGAAATGATAAATTGATATGTTTTCCGTCCGTGGTAAAAAAAAAATAAAAAATCGGAGGTCATACATTTTTTTATCCAACTTGAAAGATACCCATGTCGTCGACTTGATATCTAATTGTTCTGCTTAACTATGTACTAGATAAATTGAAAACTTATGCAAATGGTGTCTTTAAAATAAAACACTTCGTAATTGAGAAAAAAATTGTAATTTTGTTTGTTTCTATTACCTTTTAAATTTTTTGTAACTATAGTAAACATTACTGTACACATTTATCGCCTTATCTAACAAAGAGCTTCGATTCGTTTGTTCTATTTCAACCGGGTTTCAGACTGTTACAGGTCAATGTGAGGCATCAAATATGAACGATCCCTGTAGTTTGAAAGATGTTTTACATGAATCTAACATATGATAATATTATTTCAAGACTTATTCCGGGAAAAACGAACAAAACACACAAGTATTGAGTACTTATCAACTGACAGGGTCATTTTGATTTGAACAAAACGTATATTTGGTATATGAATAATGTGATCACACAAGTTAATATTTTTTTTTATTTTTCATTTATTTTAGTTTTTCATTTAAAGAGGGACGAAAGGTACCAGAGGGACAGTCAGACTCATAAATCGAAAATAAACTGACAACTCCATGGCAAACAATATAAAGACAAAGAGACAAACAATAGTTCACATGACATAACGTAGAAAATTAAAGAATAAGCAACATGAACCCACCAAAAACTGGGAGTGATCTCAGGTGCTCCGGAAGGGTAAGCAGATCCTGCTCCACATGTGGCACATATCCTGGTGCTCATGTTATAACAAATCCAGTAAGAAGTTTAATTCGTTAGTTCAAATTCATCAAAGGGAAGGGTATTGTAGTTACGACGTAAGAAACATATCCGATATCATCTGTATAACGGTTATTCAATAACGGTCAACCAACTTGGAACTCTTGGTTTAAAAGCTTCCTTGTGAGCTCACCCTCTATCAAGAAATCCATGATAGGAAATACTAGCACGGGAACAAAACTTAAAACTTAAACTGTCAAATGTGTACTTTGAATAAATATACCTGTTCGTGAATGCAACTTTATTTACTTTTGTAAAACAAAACATTGACCTACTGTCCAATCAATTTTGTGAAATTCTGTGCATAAACCTTTCATTAAACATATGTATTCTATTAAATGTGTTCCTGTAATTGAAGCAGTACAGCTATTACGAATGGCCCCAATTTGTATTAAGTACTCATTTCATATAAGAAATTTAAGCAGAGAGCAAATAAATTAGTATGTTTATTGAAATAGCTCACACAATAAAATTGAAAATGTAATTGGGAAATTTGTCAAAGGGGCAACATCACGACCACAGATCAAACAACAGCCGCGTCACCAATCGGTCTTCAAGAAAAATTGCGAAAATTCCGCACCCGGAGGTGGTCCTCAGCTAACCGCTATGTGAATTGTGTATAAGTTCAGTGGAAATTAACTTCAAGCTAAACCCCAGAACATATAAATGAACTTAAAAAAAACCATACACGACTAACAAAGGCCAGGGGCTCCTGACTTGAGGCAGGCGCAACAATGCGGCGGGGTTATATATGTTTTGTGTGATCCCAACCCTCTTTCCTTTACCTCTCACAAATGAAGAATAAAGAAACACATAGCAATACGCAACACGTATACAAATATTATTTGACCGTATCAACCAAAACTATTTAATTTTTTTCTTTGTATATCTCTTTTGCTGCATAATAATTCAGTAACGTTTCTCTACGTCAGGATTGGTTGTTCAGTACACTTGACAACTATTTGGTTTGTAGGGACTAAACAAAATTGTCTGCTTTAATTTAGAGTGCCAAAATGTTCTCTGTTCATCCAAAATATGGATGTGTCTCAATAATTCAGTAGTTTTGATACCTCAGACTGTCTCATTTAACTAAGTTGTTTGACCGCATGAACCAAAACACCCTATACTTGCACTTTATTATGTAAATTCATATGGCTGTTTATGTTTTTCGGACTTTTTTTCTTTGATGAAAGGACAGATTTTATAATACAAATGACGAACAAATGGAAAACAACGACTACATGATTTTGTCCGCATCAATTAAGAGTGCCAGTTTAACCTATTTTTCTCTTATTAATTACGATTCACTAACAAAAGCAATTCTTAAATGTCAGCCTTGTTCGTATTAAAGGTTTCTCAACATTTTACGAGAGGACGAAACTCGACGAACGTATCGTTAAGAGGCTGTTATTCTGTTATAATAAAACCCACGATAAATTTCTACTGATCTTGCAGTGTTTTAAAAAGCAACAGTTAACAATTGCATAGTCTTTTTGCAACCTTTTTGTGGTTAAACATCGGTGTTTAAATTTATCTTCTGTTGTTGAATGTAACGTATTCTAACGTTGAATTTCGTGTGTTTATATGTCGAATATATGCGTTAGATTTATCTCCCTTAACCATTCAAAAAGAACATTGACAGTTTATAATGTTGTTAAGAACAATCGACTAGATTAGCGCTTGATAAAGGCTTGAAAAGTCGTTGAGATGACACAAGTTTTGTATTTTTTATCTATTATGTCCACACATCGTTTATAAATATGGAAAGAATAAAGATTGGTGAGTTTGGGTAAATTCTGTCTCCTTAAATAAAGCACCCAACAGGAAAGTTGTGCGCTAGGTCCAGTTGGTCCGACTTGCTGTTAAACTGTTTTTAGGAAGAAGTTACAGAAAGAGGAGTTATGTGCCTTTGATGTGCCAAGTCCAGGTTTTCAGAGCTCTGAGTAAAAAATATTTAATTTCCATTTATTTACTCATCGTGATACAGTCATTTGTGGATTAAAACAGTGGTATTGACTTTGCGTCTAGAATCCATAGATTTATTTGCTGGAACCTTATAACTTGAGGAGATTTGTTGTGTTTTTGTGAGTAGTCCGTGAATTGTTTACATGATTTCATAATGGCATTAGACCCTCATAAAGCTCACATCCAGAGACATCTATCTATTCAGTTCGGTATTAGTTTTACCAAGGGTATTACACATACTTATGTATTGAATGAACTAAAAACCCTAGTTGATCAAAACAAAATAAAAACAATTCAAATTACACAAAAAGATTGTATAGTTACAGTAAACGACAAGAACACAAAACATACTTTACTCACACGAGGAATAAACTTGAAAAACCGTTTCATCAAAATGTAGAACCACAAGTTACAAATGTGACTATAAAAGATGCCCCGTGTGAAATGAGTGACATTACAATATGTGGCCATATTTCAAAATTTGGTGATGTTGTGCATGGGTCCCTACGCAGGGGTCTAATTAAAGATACAAATATTGAGACCGACACACGTTATGTGCAACTTACAAACTGTGTCCAAACAATTCCAACCGCAACAAAATTCGGGTGGTTCAAAGTGTCAGGGTATTCGCAGACAATAATAGGACAGAGTGTCCGTACTGTATCAAAACAGACCATCCATCCTATCGATGTGCAAACAAACCCACCCGTCAAAATCAAGCGGCACGCAAATGTTATCAATGAACAGTACTACACATACAATTAAAGATTGTCCCCACTCCAAAAAGTAATGCTAACGGTGCAGAAAAGAAGGTCACATACAAAGGGATTGTCACTGATGACCAAGAAATGTATGGTGACTATGTACATGATATTCTGGAAGGCAGAGACGCAAAAAATGATGACTCGAGTACCGAGGATAATAACACAGAAGAAGTTATTATTGAGCTAAACAAAACCACTGAAAGGGTGATTGATCTGAACAAAACCACTGAAAGTGTGACTGAAAAAAAAAACCCGCTACATTACCGACTTCTCAAACAATAATATTTAGTGCATCCAATTGCAGTCGTCTTAGAATTGAGGACCCACGTGTAAATATCATAGCGATTTCAGGCATCACTCTTGATCAGATTGACAAACTTGTTTGCCAATCTGACTATATAGTCAATTCTGACTATGTTACTAATGTGATTTTATCATTGGGGACAAATGACATCAGTAAACACAGGAGTGACACCGAGCAAATAACGGCAAATCTCACGACATGCATAGATACAGTTAAAACCAAATATCCAAATGCACGCATTGGCATACGCAGTATTCTACCAAAAAGAGGTAAGAGTGCCTCTATACAAGCATTGAATACAGCAGAAAGATCTGTCAATAGTTTTTCACAAAACAAAGTCAAGTGCTGAAATACATTGACCTATGGGACGAATTCGCTCCCAACAAAACACCATACCGAGCACTGTTCGACTTGAACGACCCGCGTGTGGTTCATATCAGCATGTCCGGTACAGAACTGGCAGAACATATATTCAAGGACTTTATTAATTTAGAGTGTGAAGGTGAATATCAAACCCCGAGTAAAAAACGTAATCGAAGTTCAAGTTCCACTCCTGGCTCAAGCGAGAAAAAAGTAACCAAGATGCCCAAATTATACTTACTAATTATTTACAATATATATAGTACATGATTTTTATTGTAGTCGAAATCTAAATTGCTCTAATGCATCTGTTTAATTCATCTTTGTCAACAATATTCAAAATCAATGCTAATTTTAAACAGCTTATAAAATTTCTATGTTTATTTGTATTGATATATAAACACGCGGACTATGTCCTGAATTGCGACCCGTTAATCAATATAAAATTGACAAATATTTCAAAAAGTTGTTGTAACTTATGTATGTTCACCAACGTACACTATGAAATTACCAATATGTTATCAGATAGTAAAATATACAATATGTTTAATTATCATGTTGACCGAAGAAAACAAGTTTCAAAGATTATTTGTAGTAACCAATGTGAATTTCGGCCTAGATCACAAATTGGAAAAATGAATGAAGGTGTTTATTTAATAAAATATAAAAGTCAATAACGGGTGTATGCTCATCCCAGTGAACTGTGACGATGTCATAAGTATGCACGTGCAAAATGGAACGTTTGTAATTGCGAGAGACTTTCTATATATTGTGTATAAATTCTTTTTACATATCTGTAACACGTATGATCAATGAACAACACAAAGCATTATTTTACAATAACTTTGTATGATGTCAATTTCAATTGTTAGTTTAAATGTCAATGGTATGGTAGATAATAAAAAACGAAATGCCGTTTTTTATTGGTGTAAAAAGAAAAATATTGATGTAATATGCTTGCAAGAAACACATAGCTCCAGTTAGGTCGAAACGAAATGGAAAAACGAATAAAAGGGGGACATTTTTTGGAATCATGGATCAAGTAATTCAAAAGGGGTAGCGATTCTTTTTTCAGAAAAAAATAAATTTGAAATTTCTTAAAACGGCCAAGAGGCGTTTCTGTACATGTTAAAACACCAGGAAATAACGTGATTTTTATTTACAATATTTATGCTCCGAATTTGGCTGGTGACAGAAAGACAAACAATATACTATTTATCGGGGTAACTCAATGTCACGAATTGATTATATCTTTATAAGTAGTGAGCTTCAATATAAATCGCAAAAGGCAAAAATAGTTTATTTTCCATTCAGTGACCACGACGTGGTATTCATGAAATTAAAAACAAATGAACCAGAAGGCGGTCCCGAAACGTGGACAATGAAACCATCAGTGATTCAATCGGATTTATTTAGAAATACATTCGAAAGCTTTTGGGGAAACTGGTAATTAAAAAAAAAGAGTTCGAAAAAAGTCTTGAAAGGTGGAAGGAAACTGAGATAAAAATAACAAAGTATCACTATACACATGATAGAAGTGGCAAAGCAATTAAACGTTACAGAAAACACAAATAAGGGAGTGGAAAAGAGGTTGGATAAAATTACGGGAACCGATCTTACAAATAATGAAAACAAATTAAATAATTTAAAAGTAAAAATAAAAGACTATTATGACAACAAAGCCGAGGAGGTCAGAATTAGGGCTAAGGTTAATTGGTACAAGAAAGGCGAAAAATCTACAGGTTACTTCTTTAATCTGGAAAAAAAAGAGGGGCGCGGAAAAATTATGGTCTAGAATAAAAGGTGCAGACGGAACATATAAAGATGATATATAATCTATTTTAGTAGAACAATTATCTTTCTACAAACAAATATTTACGTCCGAAGGGTGGGATAGGGAGGTTGCAGAAAATCTATTACAGAATATAGACCATAAACTAACCGAAGAAAATAAAAAATAGTGTGAAATGGAAATAGCTTTGGATGAAATAAGTAAGGCCATTGCAATTTTGAAACCTGATGAATCCCCTGGGAAAGACTGAATTGTACAAAATAAATTGGTATTTGATAAAGGACGACTTCGTGGCGGTTATTAAGGAAATCTTTGACAACAATTTGCTCTGTGAATCTCAATATAGAGGTATGATTACGCTCATGTTTATGTCTGGGGAGAGATGAGACATAAAAAAATGGCGTCCTATAACGCTCTTGAACACGGACTATAAAATTATTTCCAACGTACTCGCGGAAAGGTTAAAAAATGTATTACCGCAAATAATTGATTTCGATCAAACCGGGTTTGTCAAAGGTCGCAACATTTTTCAAGGCAATAGATTATTACAAGATGTTATAGATTTTTGTGAACTAGAAGATGAGGAGGATGCGATCAACATCATTTGATAGGGCGGATTGGGAATGGATCCATTTTTGCTTATTAAAATTTGTGTTTGGGGAAAAATTCAGGAGTTGGGTAAAAATGATTTTCATTAACGCCAAGACTTGTATTCATACGAATGGTTTACGTCTAGATTCGTCGGCATAACCCGTTCAATTGGTCAAGAATGCCCAATAACTCCGATGTTATATATCCTGGAAGCAGGACCACTTGCAGCATCAATTAGAAACATTTCTATTATAGAAGGAATAAAACTTCCTACAAGAACTGGGGACTATATTGAAACAAAGCTAAATATGTTTGCTGACGATACTCAACTCTTTATTAAATTCGAGGAGTCTATCGAAGAAACATTTAAAACTTTAAAAACTTTACGAAAACGCTTCGGGGGCTAAAATGAATATGGATAAGACTGTTGGCATGTGTTTAGGCAAGTGGCGAAATATAAAACCAAAATTTAACAAAATTAAATGGTCTAAGCGTCCTGTGAAAACATTCGGGATACAACATGGATATTGGGTGGAAAAAAAAAACAATTATATAAAAAGCTGTATCGAAGTTTGGAAATCAAGAGATCTCACATTTTCGAGAACAGTTTTAATTATTAAATTATTTGTACTGTCTGTCATGGGATACGAAATTGAAATGAGAGGTATCCCGGATATATACGAAAAACAAATAAATATTATTATATGGTCCTTTTTATGGGATGGGAAAACAAACCAAATCGCTAGAACAGTGTACTGTTTACCGAAAGAAAAGGCGGGGATAGGAATGATAAACTTAAGGGACTTTATTAAAATAAAACAGGTGAAAAGTATATACAGTATTGTCAACTCAAAAACACAAAAATGGAATGCAATAGGAAAATACAGGTTAGCGTCACTAGACGAAAAATATGATACAGACTTTTTTATATGTTCTTGTTCGGACACTACATGTTTTAAGCAAATACAAATGTCCAAATATTATAAAGAACTTTTAATTTCCTGGACTGACTTACAGAAAATCCAAAAATCGGTCACGAAAGAGGACCTTTTAAAAGAAAATATATTCGGCATTTGTAAATTTAAGTTCAAGGGACATACATTATATTATGCAAATTTTGCCTCCAGTGGAATAAAAAAAAAAAAAAGATATATGGGACTTAAACAATAAATCCTTTAAAACGTCTTTTAAATCTTCGTTAACACCTCAACAAATTGACGTTTTAAAAACAGACCCTATCATACAAAGTCATTCTAATAAACCTATAAAAATAATAAATTATTATCAATTTATAAAAAATGGAGTTGTTGTTGATGCCAGAAAATTATGTTTTAAAGATATTACATACTTTTATGAGAATAAAACAGCTCCAAAGAGTCAGTTTAAGTGGAATTTCAATTTTGGAATGAACTACCATGTGAATACATTTTGGAAACTTTGAATAAGAATTTAGCTAACTGGAAAACAAAACAACTTCAATGGAAGTTACTACATAATATCATTTTCACTGGAGAAAAATTACAAAAAATGAATCGCTCAAACGGGAAGTGTCACTTTTGCAATGAAAAAAAATCACTATTTCATCTTTTTATTTATTGTAAACTGAAGGAAGACATTTGGCGGGAAATTTTTGAGAAAATATGGGCATTTTGTTCCAAATTAAATATCGAAAAATGGCAAAAATCGGAAACTAGTATAATTGTTTGGGTCATTAATGCAGATGCATCTTACAAATGTATACCCACATTTTAGATACGGTGCTTCTAATCTCGCAAAGTATCAAAAGAAAGGGATAAGTAAATCGGTGATTTTAAATATGATAAAACATGAAATGCAATTTTTGCTCAAATATCTTAAACCAAATACGAAAAAGGAAGCCTTTTCTACTATTTGTGACATTTTTTGTATATAAATATACATTGTGTGTGGTCAGGTCAGTGCAATGACCTCTTTGATACTGATTGAATAATAATATTCACACTGCTCTCAACTCCCTACATGTAATTTCTATTGTGTATGCAATTCATGTATATCATCTAATTATTACAAGACATGTTGTATCAACAGGTTTAATTATAAACAAATATTTACTCACCATATCTTTGAAATAAATCCTTTTTTTTTCAAAATCATTAATCCATTTTTTTATGAATGAACTACTGTAACACATCCCTTTAACAAATCGCAATTGGTAAATGATCACTCGACCAGAAATTAAATGAACTTGAAATTAACATAACAAAAGACTTGATGTGCGATAAAATTGAAACTGCTTAATAAATACAGGTAGCATATGTGAGAAATAAATAAAGATAAAAAAACATACTTTATTCAAATAAGTATATATGGTGAGAGGTTAATATATATATATATATAGATCGATAATGATTGCAGGTACATGTACATTTGTACAAGGATAGATAATATTTGTAAAGGTTGATGTTAATAATTTATAGTGGGAGTTTTCTTTTCTCATTTGCTTTTTCCCCGACAAATGAGACTTAAAAATTGGGGACCCTTTAGTTGCTTCCCTGGGCAACTGAGGGGTGGTGTAAAAGGTGATTGTTAATACAATATGCTCAATATTTAAAAAAAAGAAGTTACAGAAATATAAAGGTAAACTCGATGTCAAAGTTATTGATTTTTGTGTATTTTCGTTGCTACCGAATCAACAAACCTGATATAGTTTTTAAAAGGTACATCTTCTTTAAATTCCATTCCCAAAGTAAAAAGAAAAAATGAGAAAAAAAAACCGAAGAAATGTTAACAGAATCCCATACAAACTCTACGATAACATAAAACAAAATAATCATATATATACTAAAATGTATACGATAATAAAACATATACAAAAAGAATATGAACTGACATGATCTGCCATGATAACAAAACGAACCAAAAAAAAACTAAATACAGAACAGAACATCTTTTTAAGAGTTAACTGGTTTTTTTTTTTTGGTTTTTTTTTTAATATTTATTTCAATGTTTTCCTTAAGTTACATGTACTTTCTTGAGTTTATCAGTTTAGCTACAATATCAATCAGATATAATTATTTAAGGTCAAGATGTGATCATTTGGATTGTATAGTTGGGGTAACGAAGTTACCCCGGATTCGAGGATGATTTTCTTTCATATTAAAATATGCAGGCGTTCACGCCTAGATTAGTTATACCTCATTTTTACGAACGACCTTCTTTCAATAATCTGATCCCTGACAAGATTCATAAAGATTCATATCCCTTTCCATTCCAAGGTTCTATATTTACCCTTTTTCATATATGTACAAAAAAAAAAATAGAAATGCTGTTGTCATTTGTATCAAAATCTCATGTACGATTGCTGACCTGGGTCTAAATATTTTATATTCTTCGCAATAATTTTTTGATTAATAAGATTTTTTAACTGTATTACTTAAACCGTAAATTGTATATCATATAATATTATATATATCATGTTCAATACAATATGTTTACGACTCAAAATCGTCTTACAAAATCCAGAATGTATATACTTTTTTTTATGTAAAAGGCATTTCAAAGAGAAGAAGATTGCAGCCGATAGTCCAAAACTATTGAATAAATGAATGCTCCCTCTATCTCGCTACGGCAAGTTAGGTCAATCTTCGTTCGTTCGTAAGATAATAAGAAATCTCTATAACGTCATCAAACACTGCAATTAATGATTCGATTTTAACGTCATAATAAAAAGTATGAGAAGTTATCAGCTTGGACTAGTACACTGACTCACTGTTAGTATAAAATGTCGGTTGGTTGACTTTGTTGGTAGCTTAACGTCCAGAGAATATTTTTTTATTCATGTTCAAGTATATAAATCTACAGAAATAAATGAGGTAGTTCATAACTTTACAACACTTCATATGCTAGTAACCGGAAACTATTCATTTTTGTTTTAGCATTTTGTAAAAAACAGAATCGTAAATTTATGGTCGATAAGGTGAATGACGATGTGAATTCCACATAGTGCATACGATTATATAGGAAGAGACAGTAGTAAATGGAGAACTCAGCATCGTAAATAATGATGTTCAAATTCCATTATAAGTTTTCCGTTGAGTTGGAAAAACTTTTATCGGCCTTTCAATTGAAAAAAGTGTTTCTTTCTTTTATGATAGCGGCGTGTAAATATGTCGACCAACAGGTAATATTTGTTTAGCCATTTGTCAATGTACAGTGTATATAATAATATAAAATAAAAGATAAACAGAATGCCATACAAACTCTACTAAAACATAAAACAAAATAATCATATATATACTAAAATGTATACGATAATAAAACATACACAAAAAGAATATGAACTGACATGATCTGCCATGATAACAAAATGAACCAAAAAAAAAAACTAAATACAGATCAGAACATCTTTTTAAGAGTTAACTGGTTTTTTTTTTGGTTTTTTTTAATATTTATTTCAATGTTTTCCTTAAGTTACATGTACCTTCTTGAGTTTATCAGTTTAGCTACAATATCAATCAGTTATAATTTTTTAAGGTCAAGATGTGATCATTTGGATTGTATAGTTGGGGTAACTTCGAGGACGATTTTCTTTCATATTAAAATATGCAGACGTTCACGCCTAGATAAGTTATACCTCATTTTTGCGAATGACTTTCTTCAAACCTCTCACTTGTATGACAGTCGCATCAAATTCTGTTATATTTACAACGATTTACAATATGAAAAGTCTAAAACACGTCAATCTGTCATAGGCAGTCCCGTCACGAGGTCTGGTCAGTAACAGACCTGTAAACAGTGATTTTAAACTGAAGAGTTTGTAAATTAATAATGTTATGAGGTAGGTATACTAATACCATCAAATCTGTATGTGTTATTATTATACATTCTTGGGTCTCAGATCGCATTACTAGATTGACTTTCAAATAACAAATTCATCTAAAAACAAATTCATGTTTGATTCATTTCATTATATAAATATCCGTTCAAAGTTGCCATGTCCTAAAAATCATCCTTGTAACCTTTAACTATACGTAACACTTGTCTGTTAGAAGAAAAGAAAAACATTTGGTGAGATATTTCTACTTGAGAACCTTTTGAATATTAAAAATGTATCTTGATTTGACAATAAATTTAGCATGTTTAGTCCACTTTTACTTTGATGTCATAAAGTCGTTGTAAGTGACGAAAGTGCTATGAATGTCAAAGTCATCATATTTTAAAGGAAACATTAACTAAAAGCATTAAAGAGCATAAAACACTAAGGAACTAAGACATATCTAATGTAAAAATAAGTGTTTGGTTTGTTGGGTTTCAATCATAAGAACATATCGGAAATTTATGTTTCAGTACTGAATAATTCACACAAATCACACCTAAATATATCAATGTTTCAACTAGCATAGATTAAAGTGTATCCATTAATTAATATATCAACTTTCTCTTCACCATCTTGGTTAAGAAAAATATCAGACGGTTGAAAAACACTTTTTCTGGACAACAACGTTTAAATTTTGCTGATACAGTTTAAGAATGTTGATATCATTGTCCAGGATGACAAGATAATATATATTTCGAGTCATGCTAGTGCGGAGTCAACAACGATTTTTTTATACAACACATGCTGACAATTTTGTTTGGTCAGTGGATGACAATCCTACATATCTTTGCAATGTAATATGACAACAAATCAGAGCTTTATGCAGTAAATAAAACCCAATTTTGAGAAGCCAAGACATTGCAATTACCTCTATGTACCTTATATTTACGAATTTTATTCAAAACTCTCTGTAACAAATAAAAGTAAGGAAACCTGTGGGCCTAAATTGTGATCAATATAGAAATAGGCATGATTGCATGATCCATGATACACTGTCTAGACGCAAAAAGATCTTTATTTGGATTGAATATTTAGGATAATTGATAGCTAAAATATGTGCACTTTTCAAAAGCAAATCATCAAAGTAATATCAACAACTGATGTCAATCTGTATAACCGGAGTATGAACAGCTAAGTTTCAGCACATATGTGTAAAAGTAATACACACTGGTACAACTGTAAATCTAAATGATTCTTCCTTTAATTTAAGGGAAACGGTTATTTCTTTAATTTAGATTTAGATTCACACCGAACAGCAGCTGTAAAGGACCCCAAAAATTACCAATGTAAGACCATTCCAATTGGAAAACCAACGGTCTAATTTATATAAAAAAACAGCTATATGTTCATAATTTTGTATGGATGCTCTTGTCAATTTTCCGGATTTGACATATAAGTTGATTCTTTATTTGAAGTAAAAAGAGAAAAGAAATTAACAAGTTTGTCAGAATACAAATACACATGAGACAAACCAAATAGTTACAGTCAACAAGAGATACTGAGCTTTAACATAACATATTTTACCAATAATATATAGCATGTTTTGATTAATATTTGTTTCCCTGACAAACATATAAGTGATATAAATATGTGTGAACAAAATATCTATATGTATACAATGTAATAAGAGTCGGCAATGCCATTTTAGTCTCTGCTGAAATTCGGTTGTTCTCTATTTGCCTTTACTTTTCAAACTTCACTGACCAGTTTATTGTGGAGAATTGCGTCTCTGGTACACATAATTTAAATCCTATTATCTTTGCTAAATTCTTTGAACAGGGATTTCCTTTACCAACACCAAATTCGCCAGCGATAATATTGTCAGCTGTGATGGCAATTGCATTACACAAACAAAATATCATCCAATCAATTCGTATGTCATTAGATGAATTTTACACTTGAAATTGGAAAAGTTAAAATCATCAACTATTGCTTTATAAACTTTTGTATTGTGATTATATTTGTGAAAATATTGATAAAAGATACAAATTAACAGTGTATATTATAACAGATGTATTAATTTTATGTTCATACCTTCAGCAAAAACCAACAGCGGAGAAATAATCAAACAAACGGAGACTTTTATTCTTCTTTTTTACTCTTTTTAGAAAAAACTGCCAAAAATATACACACCTTTTGTTATTGAAAAGTTGTAATTATGTTGATGTAAAACGACAGCAGAAATATTGTGCTATCTAGTTTGAATATGCTTTATTTTTTTTATTTTATACGTTATTGATAGTCTATTCTAAAACTAAGACATAAGTTGTAAAAAGTAAAATAACAAAAAATACTGAACTCCGAGGAAAATTCAAAAAAATTCAAAAAGTCCGTACTCAGATGGCAAATACAAATGTACAAAGTGTTTGTTATATTCCTGACTTGGTACATATATTTTCAAATGTAGAAAATGGTTAATTGTTTTTTTACATTCGTGTACCTCGATTCTTTGCAAATGATCAATTTGAATAAGAAATATAGAACAACATCAATTACAAAATTGAAGAGCACTTTTGCCCAATAATTCTTAAACCAAGTGCTCAATATGCGTCGAAGAAAACAACCTTATTATCCGAATGTATAAAAGTTTTCACAGAAAAGGTATAGAAAAAAACGGAGGATTAAGTCTTTTAAATAAGAAAGATTACCATGAAACACCATCATCCTTCGAATTTAAAAAAAACAACTAAACAAATGTGTATTGTGCTAAATAACAGACGCACGTTCCATTTAACACGAAATCACCGGCTGCCTCTGACTATTACTAGGTCAAGACTAAGTCAACATGATAAATAACAAACAAATGTTGAAACGAAAACAGAATTAGTAATACACCGTAAAAAATAAGATAAATGTGTATGTTACTTTCAACATTTAAGTTCAGTGTGTCCTTTAACCAAGAAATTAACACAATTGGTACAAATCGAATAATATTACCTATAGAAATAATCACTGAGAGCTATATTGATTCACTAGTGGTAAAAGTAAAAAAAAGGACAGACTAAAGTTTATTTTTTGTCGTTGATTTTTTTCAATTGTTATTGAGACGTTCAATGATTAAGATCTCTTATTTTGCTGCCTTTATTTTTGAGAAACTTTTTGTGTAATATATAAGGCCGAATTTGAATATCAAAAGTACATTTTAATGATAACACTCTAGTGTCTTTTGAAAATTGTAATTTACTTCTTATATTTCATCTTGTTTAACTTTGTTTTCGTTTTGAGAGGCTTAAGTCATATCGCAATTTATTGTTAACCATTTGATTGCTATCTGTTAAACAAATGATTGACTTTTGATAGTTGATTGTATGTAATGCAAATCAACCTGTGATATTATTTAAACCACTTTTGAATTTGTCCGTTATGTATGATGATACAATCATAGATGCATATCGATATTTAAAAGTTGTATGAAAAAGAAGTGAATAAAGTGTAATAAAATATTGAAGATTTTTTCGATTTGTTTACTGGCTTTATGTAAAATACCTTAATTTTCATTATCATTTTATTGTATGTTTATGATAATAAAACAGTATACTAAGTCCACTTATTATTAATTACTAATATGCATGCAATTTGTACTGTCTGTTTATGAGAGAGCAAACATGATTTGCCTTTAACCAAGAACAAGTAATGTTGAGATATTGTTAGTTTTGAATGCTGATACAATCCTTAATGTGAAATGTTTTATGTAATTACTGACATTTTATGCCATCTGTATATCCTAAGATGTACAACACCTGTGCAAATACCTTATTTTCGTTAAGCTGTCTGGCTTTTGAAACATGTACAATTTTATCCTTATCTGATTTGAAATATTTTGGACTTGTTCCTTGTTTATGTGTGTGGTGGGGGGGGGGGGGGGGTTATTGAAAAAGGCTAGTGCAAACCAAAAAGTCGTCCGAAGTAATGAAAAATTAAATACATATGATAGAATATATTTTAAAGAGCTCATTTTTTTTTTTTTTTTGCTTTTTACGTTGCATTCATTTACTTGCTATTTATCAATTAGTCTATGTTGCATTATTTCTAATATACTACAAACATAGCTTGCTCCTCTGTTTTTTGTGTCAATGAAACAATTAATTAACGACTGCCGTTTTTACAAATAACCTATCATAATAGCAATTATTGTTTGGGTACGTGTTTATGAACCAAATTTCAATAAAATCAAAATATTTTATAAGCAAAAATCAAAAATATTTGCATTTTGAGTCCGACAAAGTAGACAATATATGTAGCATCTGTTCCTGAGGAGATGGTATTTTTTATAACACGACTTGTCCATTAATTTGTCAACAACAATTATGATATTGGACTTCAAATTACTTAATTTTTTGTGCTTTTTCGTGTTGCTCAGTATTACTTTTTCTGTGGTTTTTTTTTTTGCACTATCGTTTGTCGGATTTTCCTTTTTTCTTTAGCCATGACGTTGTTAGTTTATTTTCAACTTTTGTGGTTGAATGTCGCTCTCATACTTTCGCATATCTCTAAATTGTAAATTAAACAATTATAGTTAAGTTGTAAAAAAAAGTAATTAAATTAATTTAAATATACATCTCATACCAATCAGAAGTCTTGATTAACAAACAAAGGTAAGTTTTTACGGCTTGTGATGAGTTAATTATTAATCCATGAAAGTGTTGATCCGTGGACAAACACCGTTAAAAATGTCTCTAATTAGTTGTGTAGGGTTCACCGCAGGGTACTTTGATTTTGTGTTTGTTTAAAAATATGATCTGGTCAACAATTTCAGAGAAAGACTGTTTAACTCTCTTTTTTTTTGTTACAAGGAGTGCACATGAAAATATTCCCTCGAAAGGAAAGGACGTTGCCGGTACTACTATAACAGATAGTATCCTCAGGATAAACATATTTATGTTGTTAATTGGTTTTATTGAGTATTACGAAGGGGAAATTTCAACAGAACTAAAATTGAGTGGAAATGTGACTGAGAGAACTATCTCCACCGTGTATTTTCAGAACACCGGATATAGGTACTAACCAAGCGGGCATGATCGATTTTGAGATCTCAAGATGTATAAAAAGCAAACGAATATCCGAATACTAAAACTGTACTCGAGTACTCGGCTTTCCGAGCGAATATCCGAGTACTCGAGTACTCGTTGCCATCCCTAATTTTTACCGATGCCATCCGGAAACTCCATTATTTTCTCTCATGCAAATGATATAAGGGATTTTGTTTGATATTTCAATAATATGTCTGTGTGTGGGCTATGCTGAACTCCAATGAAAATTCAAAACGGAAAGTTCCTAATCAAATGGCAAAATCAAATGATAAAAAACATCAAACGAACGGACAGTAACTGTCATATTCCTGACTTGGTACAGTCATTTTATGAAAACTTATTAGAAATTTATTATATTCAAATAAAGTCTTAAGTTTTTCTTTCTCTATATTTTCATTAATGAAAGTCAATTTTAACAAAAATCCATAGGTCCATAATTATTAAAAGTCAAATCTTTTGAACTAAATAAGCCGAAATCGTCAATGTAATTGTTCATTTCTAACTTAAAGGTGATTTTTGAAGTTATGGTACAAAGTATATACTATCAAATGTCGATATGTTGCAGTTTTTTTAACAATTAAAAAACGTGGCATTTAATTGTTCTTCCTTATGAACATTTTGAGATTGGATTCGGAACGAACAATTACAGAAATCCTGGTTGACAAAATAGTTTTCATTTGTTTAAACCAAACGTTTTAAGGATGTTCGCTACTCTGTTTAGAAATAAAAATCTTTTTAAAAGACTGTTATGAATTGATAGTATATAAAGAAATAATTTAAAAAGCAGAAAAAAATGGAGGGTCCGTTTGCTTGTTTTCGAGATATAAGCCATTGAAAATTTGGCGAGAAATAATTCTCTCTAGATTTTATATAAATTTAAACATTGGTCCTTTTTTGTTTCAAAAAAGAATGAAAAAGATTTTGAAATATGGCTTTTTAAACTTTATGTAATAAAATTATGAAAAAAAGTAGGGGTACGTGGGCAAATTCTCTAAATGGCAATACATAAATAAAACCAGAGATTCGGAAAATCGGACAAAAATTCATAAAATAGAGGAGCAAACATCCTGAACAATAAATCAATAAAAAAGTGAAAAGTTATCAAAAATTATTTATAATATTGTTGTATTATGTTTTCAAAAGCAATAATAATTGTTTCTTTTTGTCTTTTCCGTTCTCTGTGATTCAAAATAATTATTATGCATGTCAATCTTTTGCAGTGCCTATTAGTAGAAAAAAAATCAGTCACAAAAACAATGATGATAATGTTGTGTACCTTTCAACACATCAACAGTGGCGTACTACATGTTACAGACAAATGATTTATTGTCTACAATTAATAAAGTACACAAATAAGTAATGAGATACAGAAACACATCTGTTTTCTTGATCTGGCAATTAAAATAGTCGTTCTGTGTTAAACTAACCTTGATAGGTCGTACAACTGTAATAAATAATACGTTAGTCAACGTAATCTGACCATAGGTTAAATGGCAAGTAAATCACACTAATTACGAACGTATTGAAACTACAGCGATGTTTTAAAAATAGTTTTATGTATCTGATTTAAGATTCAAAATTCAAAACGGTATAATTGAAATAAAACGATAATTCATGTGTATTTATGAAACACATTAACTAGCAACAACCCCTGCACAACGGGTTCATAACTCAGAACATATAGGAAAAGAGTGTTATCTTTTTTATCATATGCTATTCTTGTGTAGTTATTCACACATATTCTAAATCGGACTAGGACTTCTTTTACGAGTTTTACTGAGCGGATATTTGTGTGTTCCTTTATTCTAAATTGGCTAGAATTATAGGGGAAATATTGATATCTCACAAAATATGTTTAATTTATTTTTCTGTTTAAGAGTTAAGTTTGACGTCAATTTTCCCTAAAATAGTTGTATACACTTTTTTGGAGGCCAGCCGAGGCTGCCTCCGAGTGAGGGATTTTCTCCTTATGTTAAAGAACCATTGGTGGCCTTCGGCTGTTATATTACCTGCACTTTGGTTGGGTTGCTGTCACTTTGACATATCAATTTACTCGTTCTTAGTTTGGATTTAATTTTTTTAATTTTCTGGTTGACTTAAATTCGCTACGTGAACTTATAGAGTCTCGTGTTCAAGATATATATAATGCAAATCTTATTTCATAGCTCAATTTTTTTCTATGGGCATTTCTTTTTATTTGTAAATAATATCTGATTATGTCGTCACAAAGTAAGAAAAATATAAACAAAATATGCCTACAAAAATTAATAGACTTGTAAATCGTATATATCCGTGACTGGTAGTAGAGCCTCTGAACAGTACGGTTCGATTAACCTATTTGAACACAATCCTGTATAAATGTAAAAAAGAGGAACAATGATTATCATGCATGAATCCACACACAGTTACGGTTGTATTTTCATGTAAGTATTTTTTTTTATTTATCTTAAGTTAAGAATTGAGACCTTTTTGTATTTTCATTTTAATGACCAGTATATCATGTATATAGCTGAAGTTGTTTCCTTGTTTTCATCAACATGTTCAACGCCACTACCAGGCATCCTTATAATGCTATATGCAAAAGTGACTATCATTTTTTCGACATTTGCAAGGGAAAATACGTTCATTAATGTTGTTCTTGATTGCAAATCGTGGAACTGTGAATACGTGTACATATGCGATAAGACTTACTTTAAGAAGAATATGCTTAATTTTATAGCAAGCCAAACCAAATGAAATTATCCATATCGATTTTCGTTTTTTTTTTAATTCAACAAGCGATAAAATCGTATAAAAATAACTGATTTCAAATAAAATAGTATCATTTTTGATAAAAAGAAGAATAATTTTGATTATTTTAAACAATGCGAACAAAATTTTAGTAGGATTTTTCTGATATTCTTTAATTTATGAAAAAAAACTATACTTAAATATAAAAAGTACAAAAATCCAATGGCGGTCAATAATTTTCAGTAAAATGAAGAAATATTTGTATTTTAGGCAACGCATACAAAAATTTTAGATCTTTTTCCTAAAAGTTAGATTATTCTATGAAGAACAGCCAATTATGATGTACAAAAAGTACTGAAATCATATGACGGTTAATAATATGCACCAAAATAAATCAATAACTACATTCTTATTCCACAAAAATAAAAGTTTAAGTATTTTAATTCTCATTATATCTGAATTCTGATTAGAAGACTTGTCTCAAGATCATTGAAGATGGTAAAAATAACTGATTGCAAATAAAATAGTACAATATTTGATAAAAAGAAGATTAATTTTGGTAATTCTAAACAATGGGAACAAACTTTTAATATCATTTCTTTGACATTCTTTTAATTTCATGAAAAAACAACCTATTCGAAACTATTAAAAGTTCAAAAATCCAATGGCGGTCAACAATAACCATTTTTGTAGAAATAAGTTCATGTTAACTGAGTCATATAATACAATTATGTATTATATGTCTCTGATGTTTATAATATTTAATACGAAAATATTAATCAACACAAACAATTTAACGCTCTAAGCATCTTATTCTGTTAAACTATTTTTACATATTTATTGCAACTAATTTTATTACAAATTATAACGTGTAAATTAAGGTGTCTTCGTAGAGGTCCGCGTTCATCAATTGTAAACACTGTGGAGTTCGGTTTACATAAGAATTTTAAGTATATACGTATCCGTCCGATCCGTGCATAAATTTAATTTACTGATCGATCGGTGACAGTTGTCAGGGTAACTCTCACATAGGCTATTTGACTTATCTGACGGATCCTATGGGCCACCGATCACCGATCACTCATCGATCAGTCAAACATTCGTCACCGATCATTCACCGATCAGTCAAGTTCACGTCAAACAGTAACGCCCAAGGTTGCAAGTACTGTAATAACGTGTTATAGTGTGCTTTTTTTTTCTTTGTAAAAAATCTAGCATGTTATGTTTAGTATGTCTTTGGTTATATGCTTTGGGCATGGCTCGGTATTTATACAACGATCCATATTGTATTGTTCTATAGTCATTTTTTGCATTCTTGTCTTTCATTTTTGCTAATGTAATCTAAAGAGATCATATATGCCAATATGTTTAACTTTACTCTCCGCTATAAAGATGAGGTCCTCTCCCCAAATAATTCTAAATGTGGTGCTTCGAGATAATGGATACACCTGATACAGTTAAGGGTGCATCATATCTTGACTTACATCAAGACATTGACAAAGCGGGTCGATTGAAAACAAAACGTTACCATAAAAGAAAATATGTCAGCTTTCTTATTATGAACTATTCCTTGCCTGCACATGGAGTATATATCGCACAGTTAAAACGATATTCCAGGTCTTGTATTTCCTATCATGATTCCTTGCTGCTCACGATGAAGCTATCAAACCAGCAGTTCCAAATGGTGAAGTTGAAATCATTCCTTTGTAATATTTACGGAACCCATCACGAGTTGGTTGACCGCTATGGAATAGCTTGTTCATAACTACAATCTCGCCCCAATGTCCTTAATGTATCCTATATAATTGGACTTATTACCGAATTTGTTCTGAAATGAGCAACTCAACGGGTGACACGTTACGAGAAGGATCTGCTAACCCTGCTGGATCGCTTTGAATAATTATTATTTTCCGTTCAATAATATGTTTCAGTGGCTTTTATTTCAATTAAAATGCAATCATATTGGTAACAAAAGTAACGGTTTATGTCATGTTGGTATCTTACCGTATCTGACACTTCAGCAGTAGCCTTGTCGTCATTGTAAATTTCATTTATATGAATCGACTAAACAAACGCATCATGTCATTTACTATGTTTATATATTATCATATTGTTATATTCAGGAGCAGAAACCGTGAAAAAAAAAATACTCTCTTTAAAGTTGTAAGGAATAATAAGGAGATAAAACGTCCACATGTTCAACGGTAGAAAATCATCTAATATCTTTTTAAACAGTATTTAATTTGTTCTTTAATTTAATAGTGAAGCTAAGGCTTAGTTGGAAACACGTTTTGTATTATTCTATAATGATGTATCTTTATTTAACCCATATATTATAATGAGATACATCACATCTTATATACTGTCGTGTAATCAATTACATGTACGTATCATTACATAACTGATACCAATTGCTCTGCACCAGATTTGCATTCCGACAATCAATGTTTATTGAGTGATGCTCCAGACCAGAATATATAAATTCCAAAACTTATTCGAAAGGTGAAGGGCTATAAACCACAAAGGACTAAAAAAGTACAGCTGGACAAGGAACAAGAGCTTTACATGAGGGAGGTACATTTCTGAATTTAAAAATAATTTACAATTTTGCAGTAGCAATTTTTAAAACACAAAATCTGTATTTTCTAGCCAGTAACGAATTCTTGACACTTGGGCTGGTGATACCTTCTAGGATTGTTAGTCAACCAGTAGTGGCATATAACAAGTATTACTAATAACATCTTGCACTTTTGTCATCAGAAAAATCTCTCACGAATTTTAATGTTGTGCTGCAAACTAGATATACATACTATCAATATAAAATACTCGTATTTTGTCAATACTAGAGTGTTTTCAACCATGTTTTTGTCTGACTGAGTTAAATACGCAACCAGGAAAGCATTGTTTCAGACCAGTTCATAAAACATAAACTATGGTTTAAGCAATACCGGCAGCTGTGATATTTCTTAAATACAAATGTACTGTTGATGATGTTTACTTGTTTTCTTTTTTCACTTATTATCAGATATTCTGATTTTATAGATGTAGTGTCATTTAAAACAATCGGTTACTCTACTCTACTTTTCATATTTTATTCCATATAAATCAAAAAGTCATTGTTCAAAATATCATAAAATTCTTACTATTTGTTTTATAGTATCTTAAATCTAGATTATATCCTGCCAAATTTCAAATAACCTTTATTTCAAAATCAGGGACACCGATATTTATAAATTTTAAACTCCATTAAAAGATTTTTTGTGTAATTTAAACCAAACAATGACCTCATTAGCTCTAATATGACGAAACTATGATATAATAAATCTTCAATGAGAAATAGATAAATTCTTCAAATATGCAAATTGATAAGCGTAACAATCGGTGCTATACTCTCGTAACTGAATATAATAATTAGTATTAATTAGTTAGACTAACATTATATTACCTTTAATGCAACTGCAGAATAAGCACACATCAACAAGCAAAACAGATTCATAGCCATTATACTTTTCACGGATTTAAACAGCAGAATAAACGTTAGATTTTAGGAGCTTCTTTTATCAAAATGATTGTTACGTCATATCTGAAATATTATAGTCTCAAAACAATATAAACTACTAATTTGAAAACCGAATAATGATTCTTCTCTAGCTGAATGCTCTCAATATGAATTGTTTCTTATGGTATTATCAAGGCAAATTAACAACGCTTACAAACGAAAAAAAAAGTACTTTACCGCAAGATATATTGAAAAGGCCAATGTCTGTATTGATGATCTATGTAAGGGATAAGTATCTAAAACATATATGTTGAACAATAAGTAATACACGTTTACTTTTCCGACACGCACAATTAAAGACGTGACTTGGGAAATTTCACTTTAATGTTAAATCAGAACATTGATTCGCTTATTTGAACAAATATTTGACTAAATATAATGTAAAAGCTTCTTTAATTGTATACCAAAGAATTCTGATAGAATTTTGAAATGTACAGGAAGTAACAAGCAATGCATCGGTTGGGATCAAATACAACCTTACAGTACTTGCAACCTTAGACGTTACTATTTCAGCGATTAGTCAGTGGTCATCGATCAGTCACCGATCAGTCAAGTTCGCGTCAAACTCACGTCAGCAATCCGTCAGACTGATCGGACTGATCGAACGGATAGTACCGATCGACCTTGATGACGGATTGAACTTTAATACGTCACATGATAAACTAATACAAATTACGGAATCTTAGTTTCGTTTAATCTAGTTAAAATGGCGACTCTTGAAAATCGAACGTTCAATTATACATTTTGTTTATTGATTATTTAGCAAAGTTTTATGAATTGAAATGAAAAGAAATGTACAGATAAAACCTAAATTAAAATATCATCATTAAAGAATGGTCTTTTTCGTTTTATTTAGGTTATATATTTTCAAACCCGGCGAGTTCTAAAACGGTGTCTACATCTCAGTTTTTATTTTATTATTTTCCAAACATTCTCGGGAAAAACAAAATGAAAGAATCGGTTATTGAAAAATGTAGTCTATTGTTTTCAATATTTTAAATTTTTGTATCCTTATCATCATAAAATTCTTAAAAAAAACTTATCATAATGACGGACTTTCTATATTCTCGTCACAATCGAAGCATTTAAAATAACAAATTACAAAAATAACTGCTGTATTTTTTAACAAGAAATAGAAATAATTTTAAACAATGCAAACAACATTACATTATATTTTTCTGATAGTCTTTTTTTAATAAAAAAGATAACTTCTCCTAAACAATAAAAAGTACATCATTACATCTCAATTCTAATTAGCAGACTTGTCTCAAGATGGTAAAATAACTGATTTCAAATAAAATAGTATCATCTTTAATAAAAAGAAGAATAATTTTGGTTATTCTAAACAATGCGAATAAAATTTTAGTATGATTTCTTTGACATTCCTTTAATTTTATGAACAAAAAAACTATTTCAAACTATAAAAATTACAAAATCCGATGGCGGTCAATAATTTTCAGTAAAATGAAGAAATATTTGCATTTTAGGCAACGCGTACAAAAATTTAATATCTTTTCCTTAAATTAAGCATGTTTTATGAGGAACAGCCAATCCTGATGTACAAAAAGTACTGAAATCATATGACGGTTAATAATTTGTATAAAAAAAAATCAAGGATTTGTATAGTAAGAAGGATTGGCATCTCGTGAACTTTTGCATAGACTGTAGTATAATGTCTTATGCAGCGCGAGATTTTGTGTGATTACCCGTGATGCATCTGGAAAATGCTCAATGTGCCTTGATAAATGGCGGACATTTGCATCACCTAAACAAATTGACACCCGATATGTAAGTATTACAATCCATATCTATCAAATTTTATGCTTGAAATAAGAAGTTTAAAATGGTTCTGGTGTAATTAATAACTTTTACGATCGCAGTAAGAATACACGGCTCCATAGAATAAATTTGCATATTGACCGAAGTGACCTCACCCTATCCCGCCTATTGGGCGGTCCTATCATCATTTTCTATTTTGATACTCCTTTCTCAAAAAACGGAGATGAGTGATAAAATTTATATTTTCTGATAGATATATGATTTCTTCGTGTATTGAGTAAATTTCGTAGTGATTGATGCATTAGTTATCCTATTTTTTTACGTTTCAATTTGTATACATTTCTTTTCTTTTATTTCTTTTGTTTTTTAACTGCGTATATTAAATAGTCTAACATAATTATAATTATTATATAATTGGAAGAAGGTGGAATAATAAGTGTATCGCTTATCACTCACTTTTCGAGAATTTACATCTTCACGTATCGAAGTAAAGGTGAACATGAATTCAAGTCAAGACAATGCAATCATACAAATAATAAGTATTACATGTTGTTTTTTATGCATTTACAGGATACATGAAGTGATATTCCCCGTACACTATTTATACAGTTAAACCCACATCTGGGCCAGTCACAATATATGCCGTTTCTTAAACCTGAGTTACCCATATATAACATATCCTACATGCATATATAACCCTGCTTTAAGATTATTTTCTCGCACCAACTATGTGTTGAGCATTAGTAACCTTTAATATCTATTTAACACAAGATACTGAATGTAGCGGGGTAAAACATGTCACCGATATATGAAGCCTCCTACAAACCTATGACATTGGTGTATCAGTACAACAGAAGAACAAACTATAAAAATCAGTTAAAAAGGCCTAACTCATCAAATGGATACAAATAGACAAACGTATATTTATATGATTCTAACCTGCATTTCCCTGCATACGTGAAATGTTTTGTAATTTGCAGTGACAATGATTTTCCGATGTACCATAGACTTCATGATAAAAGTATCAACTATTAATTTAAAGTCTTAAGTGTAAAACCGGAAATTTTGATTAAACACGTACCATTTATATGTACTCACCATTTTATCTTGTGTGAGCCTCTGGCATTCTTAGCTTTTTTGTGGATTGCGATGAAGTTTCAAACAAATGTTTGTAATGCATCACTATTTACTACCAAAACAAGAAAAGATCCGTTTAAATTTTAAATATTTGATTGATTGATTGTTGGTTGCTTAACGTCCAGTGGCAAATATTTCATGCATATTCAGGATGATTATATAATTGATAGCTCACATAAACTTATGCTGATTTAATGATTTTCAATTTGTTTACTTTTCCGGTGTCGGCTCTTCCAAACTCGGTCAATACATGTATTAAACATGTTACAGTGTCTGCAGTGATGCATTTTAGTTATTGTTCTTTTAATATTTATAAACGCATTTTTGTTAATTGTTGCAATTCTTTGGTCTTAGATTCCGGTATCATTATGAATTGATATCTTTTTATATTGCATCTTAAATTTTGTAAATCTACTCTGGGAATAAGAAAAAATGCATCCAATTTAGGAGCAAGAGCTGAACTAGGGAGATTGCCTATCGAATGTTTTATTAAAACACAAACCCTTTTATATTTAGCTAGACTATATAATAATAATATTAATCCATTGATAAAGAAAGCTTTTTCTCTAGCACAGTCTCTAGATTTGACAGGAACTTACTCATGGTATACATATGCAAAAAATATTGTTAAAGGGACTAATGTTGACCTTAATATTCTTTCTACTTGTAAGGACATAAAAGATGTAAATAAATTAAAAACGATATAAAGTTAAAACTGAAAAATAGATATGAAGATTTAATTCAAAGTACATTTCAAAACATTGATGATAAAAGTAAATTTTTTCTTTATAAAAAAATTAAAAAAGATTACAAACTAAAATCTTATCTTAATACATCTAATTTTCAGATAATGAGATTAATCACTAAATTTAGAATAAGTGATCATTCCCTTTTGATTGAAAAGGGGAGATATTTTAAAATCTCAAGAGAGGAACGACTTTGCCATAAATGTAAAATACTAGAGGATGAGAAACATTTTTTACTCTATTGTGAGTATAATAAAACTCTAAGAAATTATTTTTTTCATCACATATGTACTGAAAATAATAACTTTAATAATTTAGATGAAGAAGAAAAAATTCAATATTTACTAAATCCATCATCGCCTTTACAAACAAATAAGTTAGGATCCTTCTTGAAAAAGTCATTAGAACTGCGGGCAGGGGACTCTTAACAACTTGTTTGTTGTTAAAAAATAATTTGATGCTGTTGTTATTGTGTATGTTTAATATGTATGTTTATTGCGTTTATTGTGTTAATATATGTTAGTCACAAACTGTAAAGTTTATATGACAATAAAATATTTGATTTGATTTGATTTGATTTATATTCTTATTTGGATAACAACGATTATAATCCAATTATCGTAATCACTATACTGTCTAACCATCCGCTAATGTGACAAACTTATTAGACTAAACACTGATTTCTTTACTCAAATAAGCTACTTGACGGATATGACATGCGGAACAACATAATCCGCCTTACATAATCGTCTTACATACAATTACTCCAGTATTTTTGCTGAGGTGTTGATTTTTTTGTCTATTTTGTGTTAAGGAGGCTCGCGGGTATAAGATTTTCAGAAAAAAATTAAACATTTATTTTTCATTACAAATTTTATTATTACCTTTAGTTGTAGTTACTTTATCATATGGTACAAACAATATTCCAAAAAATCAATACATGTTGGCCCCATGTGACTTTTAAAATGTAGATATAATTGAAAAAGCTCCAAATTATCTCCCTTTGATGCAAAAATGCCGTTTTTTGGCATTAGAATTGAAATATCTTGTTTAACTCATCAGTGACCTATATTTTTTATTGTTGTTTTCGAATAAGTTGTACACAAACTAAAAAATTGTCAAATTTAAGTGATTTCTGTAATTTAGTTCTTTTTTATTTCGATATTACCGTTATTTCTCCTATTAGTTCAACAGAAAAAAGGATTTTTACAAAAATGTATGCTTCTTTTGAAGGCAGATTGTCAGCGTAAATGAACGGTGGCCCCATTTTTTTATTTCATTTTTCTATTACGTATAAGATGAAGTTCATTTATAGAAAAATATAGCAAAATCCTATATTAAATTAAAAAAAATGATTTAGACCCGCGAGCCCCCTTAAGCAGACTGTTGTTTGTATTTTCGTCGTTGTTCGTGTTTTTAATCATGCCCCGTTGTAAGTCATTTTTCGACTGATGTGTTTAAATATCCCATTGATATCTGGTGTATTTAGTTAAAAACCCGGTAACTGCATTCGTTAATATATTAATGATTTTGGATATTGGCTGTTAACATGTTAATGTGCGTATAGATTTTAAATTAATTACATGTAGGATATCACATTTAATTTGTCTATGGTGGTGCAGTAAATAGCGCAGATCACCTTAACTACCATCATGATATATTATACATAAGTATAAACCTTTTATGTATTTTATATAATTCATTGTAAAATTGTCTTTTTTGGTTTTATATTAAATAACATTTTTTACTTTTTTTCCAATTGATGTGTGCATAAACATATTCTCACATCTAAATTGTAAGATATTGTTTCTATCGATACTTTAATAGATATAAGTCTTGCTTGATTTAATTCTATAATTACATACGTACATGTGTATACTAAGTATCTTGCAATGACAAATATGAAACCATTATCATAAAGTAACACATTGACATGTGAACTTAGATGTATATTCGTAATAGACCGTATAATTTGATTCATGGTACATTTAACAATGATAAGGGCATGTCACATGATAATTCACCAGCAGTCATTGTTTGTGCAATAACATGCGATTTCAATTAAAATAGAAAAACAATATATAGAAAGGATAGGTTCAGAATATCAGTTTAACCATCATCAACTGTTATAAAGATATCACTGTTTCTCCTATTTTAAACGAACGCCAAGCTTTCAAATGTAACTTACACTTTATGACTGTCATAGATATGACAAGGAACAATAAATAGTAAACCATAATACATATCATTTGTTGATGTATACTTCATTATTAAGTATAATTAGCATATCAGATAAATTTTAAAGGAACACTAAAATGATAATCTGCATTTCATGTGTCTTCGCTGTAGTTTTTGTTGTAGTTAAGTGTTTCTTTTGTTTCGTTGTTTTCCTTTTACAGTTCATGTTTTCCCACCGTTTTATGTTGTTACCCGGATTAAAGTTTTTACTTTTAGAAAACATTTTTAAGTACTTAAAAGATAATTTATATTACTTTAAGAAGCAACAATGTTAACTTAGTCAGGAATTTGGTAGGTATAATCATATCGTCAGTTTCTGTATATATATATATATATATATATCGGTATTTTCTGCCGCAGTTAACTCTTATAGTTGATGTTGATCATTGTATAAGGCAATTTGCCTGCTATGTCTGTCTTACGTGTCTTATTGGTGCTAAAATATAGATTATATTGTTCCATGTTCAGGACATTGAATCGTTAATTCCTTGGGGATAATTCCAAAAGACCATATTTTCGATTGATGAACTATATTCCATAACAGGTCCGTGTTGTGTTTCATGTTAATGATTGACACAACACATATGAATGTTGAAGTGACGTTATTTGAGTTCTATTATATTCCATGGGTCTACATTTATGATAATGTAACAAAGGCAACAGTAGTATACAGTTTTGAAAAGTCATATCTCTATTGCAAGAAAACAAGTCCGGGTTACAAACAAAACCAAAGGAAACACATCAAATATAAGAAGCAGACACAGGATAAGTTGATTCCTATTTCTGTTTTAAATGATGTTAATAAAAAATGTCGGTAAATTACATATTTCTACACGCTGATTAGTTGTTAGTCTGAGAATAAACTTTGTTGCATATACAGTACAGTTAAAACAGTTTGTAGGATAAACAATTGTGTTTACACCAATGACCATAATCTATCAGATGCATGTACTTTAAGCAAATTTATATATTTTGACAAGTCAAAATTTCCTTTTGACAGGTTTACTTCTCTATTACATTTAATGACAAAATTCAAGCTATATTTAAAAGCAAAACGTTATCCCTTGACTTTTTATTATTGACGATAAAGATAATGCCAGTAACATATTCTAATGAAGTTAACTGATTGCAACAGTCCTGATCAGAAGTCGACAGGGACATAGTTTGCTCTTATAATTTTTAGTAATGTGCATATTGTTATGCTTTTACTTTTCTAGATTGGTTAGAGGTATAGGAGGAGGGTTGAGATCTCATAAACATGTTAACCCCGCCGCATTTTTGCGCCTGTCCCTAGTCATGAGCGTCTGGCCTTTGTTAGTCTGATATTATTTTTAATTTTAGTTTCTTGTGTACAATTTGGAGTTTAGTATGGCGTTCATTATCACTGAACTAGTATATATATTTGTTTGGGTGCCAACTGAAGGACACCTCCGGATGCGGGAATTTCTTGCTGCATTGAAGACCTGTTGGTGACCTTCTGCTATTGTTTGTTCTATGGTCGGGTTGTTGTCTCCTTGGCACATTCACCATTTCCATTCTCATTTTTTTTTAAATTGTATAGTCTAGTACACCAATAGAGATATCTTTTTATTATTGAAATCTTCTGAAGATACCAACATCTTAAAGAACATATGTATTGTCAATGTTTTCAGAACCGAATTTACAAAATAAAAAATCTGCACATATCTCTTTATTTTATGTCCGACAGGGCCTTGTACTTTGAAATAAATACACATGATTTGATACTCTACAATGTGCAGTGACTGTGTTTATCTTCTAAAAGAATTTCCAATATCCCATTAAAGGAATGGTACGCAGATGTCTGAAACACACTTTGATTGGATCTTTTCTGAAAGATATTTTTATTCTGTTTTTGTCTTGATCTGATTTACATCACCCCTTGGAGTCATTAGTTTGAAATCCGAATTATTTTCCTTTTATCAGTAACAGTTACTAAGTTTCAAAAACCAGTTTTGTAATCAGTCTGTTTATACCATGAGATTTATAAAGAAACAAGATGTTACACGCTTTGTCTTTCTTTTTTCGCAGGAGAATACACCATATTTGGATTAGAGGCTAAGATATATTCGAAACTGATATTTCATGATACATACAAACACTCTGCATAGACGTCCATGTTATTAAATCGTTGGTTTACACATTTAATTTTAAAAATCATTGAAGACGATAGAACACACTTATCTGAAAGTGGGAACTTATTAGGAATTTTTTCTCTATTTCATTTTATTCTGGACGAGGATACAGTTGTGTCTATTCCTGCTTACCTTAAACAATACATTCCAGATACGAACTGTCGATCTTCATGTTTCTAAAACGGGTAATAATGTAACTGTTATATAAATGAAAACAAAAAAAACAGTCGGTTTTTCAAATTTTATTTTACTAATTAAACATTGAGAGTACTGATAGATTATCGTTGATCATCTCATCGAGATTGATTTTCTCGCTTGAGACGGTACTGCAAAAAGTAGAAAAATAATCAAATTGAGGTGATCAGTTATATTCTGTTATCGCTTTTATATAAATGACGATATTCTTTACTTCATTGAAAACGACAGGTGCACCATTATTTCTAGCGATTTTTGCTTAGATCACTCAACTGTTCTAAGAAAAGAAATTATATGTCAATAAGATCAAATTATGTAAGGGAAAAAATAAATTAGTGATTTATTCGACGTCATCGTTCCAGACTGCAAATCCACCTCTTGTTCGTTTAATACATTTCTTGTAAGAACAGGTATATCCTTTACAACAGTCTGTCTTAGATTTGCAATCTCTTCCTGCACACATCTTACAGAATCCGTTAGTACAGATATACTCATTACAGCATCGACGAATTCTGCAAATCTTATATGCACATGCCGGTGCTCTTTTTATAAGCCTAAACAAGATAATAGGGTAAAAATTATTTACATACAAATCCGTTCTTATAGCAAATGGTTTAGTTTATTCATTAAACAATTATAATAAGGTCTCAAAGTGTACGACTAAGTGCAAATTAACTCACTGAATGCACGATTCTTATCAGAAAAAGCTAAAGCTATACGTTTAACACTAAATATTGTATCGGTTATTTTTTTATAACTCTGATGTGGTATCATTGTTATACCTGTAACACATTAATGGAACTGAACAGTAAGTTTTCTATGAGGACGGTGTAACTATCTGAATGGACAATGACTTGTACTATTTTTAATGAATGTTTGAATGTCCCGCTGGTATCTTTCGCCCTATGTCTGTTAACAACAATATTTGTAACACTTACATTAAACTAATTGTACAATATTTGTAACAAAAGTGACCTGTTCGAACATTATCATAAATTTCCAAACAAAAATATGTTTTTTTTTCTGGAGCAAATAAGCCACATACATGTTTGCATTATTCTCAACTTACTTCTTAATATGTCCACTGTCTTTCTGTGTTTCTTCATTCGCCATGTTCACTGGAAGAGAAACAAAGAGTGTATATTAGTGTTTCCTAAGAAATATATTTTTTTTCATCGATCTGGAATACTCCTCTATTCTACTGTGTTCTTTAGGTAAAGTACACAACAATAAACTGCTATTCCTCATTAGAATATTGAATAACTCAACAGAAATGTATGTTTGAAAACAAACGTGTATTTTCTGTTGTGTTGTGTATACATGGTTGTGTATTTACTGCCTCATTTGCAAACGTTGCAACCAACCTCCCGAATTTTCAATAGCAATATCATTTTCTTCGAAATATACATTTTGAATGTGCAATATTACAAAATTGAGAAAAAATACCCTGGGATAGTATAAAAAGAAACTAAATAATTATGTTAAAAAAGGCGATAATTTATAAACACCTAACAACTCTTCCGTTTGATTTTCTGAAAATTATACCCTAAGGAAAAAAAAGGTGACTTGAAATCTATTGTAATTGATCAGATTGATAGACAGAAAAAAAGTAGTTTTCCTATTCTACTTTCTCAATGTGTTTTCCTTTACCCCGATTGCTGTTCATTGAAGCTTGCATAAATAAAGGCAATATCAGTATACTGCTGTAGTGACATATTTATTGATTAAGCGAAAACTTATCCGAGTTAAACGTACACACATAAACAGAGGGAAATACATCAACTATGAGAGGAATAAAACGGAAATACAGAATTGATTGACTGCAACAAAAACATGCACCAAACGGACTAAGTTATGACAACCATAGACTATAAATAACTAAAAGTTAAAGGTGGTAGGACGAAACGATATATACAAAGTTCATATTCATGATATTTTTACATAATCTGTAACATATAGAAAAATCCTAGTTAGAACATATTCGTATTGGATTATTTGGTGGTTTTTTTATGGATTTTAATTGCATTACTCATTTGGCTTATCTTTCTGCACGGAATCTGGTTTTATCACATGATTATAACTTCAAATGTTGGGTGTAGTCTTTACCAATCAAGGTAATTCCACAAAAGCGCCCAATTGACAAATATTTATTTGTATTTTCTACGTCTGCAAATTTCCGGTTTAAAACAATGATGAATTCACTTCTACAACTAGCAATAGAAACTACATTTGAAGATTGATAATATGTCTTACCTCCAACGAACACCAACAACATGCAGAGAACTAAACACATTGAAATATTCATTCTTCCTGTTTATCAAATATATACTGCAATACATAATGAAATTGTGTACTATATGATTAAGATTATGATTATTTGCTACGAACCATACATGTATGTTTTAAATGATTTAAAGGATAAAACGTCAGTTATAACAATTGTCCTTCCACAAAAGGGAAAACTATTCTTTCTTAAAATGCATAACACGGGCTTGCCATATTTCGTCCCTTCCGATCGACTGCCATCATTTCTCAAGACCATACTCGCAAATGGTGTCAAGGGAGAGTTGACAATTCAGTCCTTGATATTTTCTCTTTAAAACAAAGATCGAACCAAAAATCGTTGTGCTTGATATCCGATGCACTAACCACTACACCTTGACTTTCCTCTAGATTAACAATAAAGTAAGAGTCTTTTGTGTATCTCTGACACGATTCCGGATTCTTGATAGCTTTATTGAACATGGCGGGACTGTTGAAAATAGAGTTAGTAATTTCTCTTTATTTTAAACTGTTATGCATTTCCATGCGAGAGATTAATTGCTGTTTACCTTAGTTTTGAGTGAAATAAATTGCCCGTACACTAGGTTATTCAAGTACAAAGCGTTAATCAAGAATATATTTGTAGGCCGTCTGTAAGAATTAAATTAGTGCAGGCTATTGTTTCAGTATGTTTACAACGCTCCTGGTTCACTTTCTAAAGCCGTGTTTGTATCCGTATCTCATGTACGTTGTTGAGGCACGAGACAAAATGCATCGCCATTTGAACGACACAGGAGATAAAAATGGATACATTTATTTATATGTTTACTTGTGTAGCAGTTAAAAGAAATCAACTAAATAATTCTACTAGTGTGAATATGTGTATTTGTACACATTTTCATCATGACAATATTGATTTCAAGGAAATAGATCCGCTTTTAATTTCTATCAAAAGTAGGTCCGCTTCAAAATATGGGAAACACAATCTTATTATTATTTTTCGTATCGTACTCTCACGGCTGGTAATCTACACACGCAGAACATTTGGTTCTGTAATGAAAACCGTGAGAGGATTTTCCGGTTGTGCTTGAGTGGAGTGATTGTCACCGCTTCAAAAGGTATGTACATTTCTAAATCTCAATTTTCTTATTCAACTGATCAAAATATTGAAAATCAGAGAATGCTATGCTGTGGTGAATACTTAAACGAAGAAATACATGTATCATTTACTGTTGTACGTAGAGTTGAACTCTTACAAAATCAGTTCCCCCACGAGAAATCGCCTAAAAAAGTGACATTTCAATTTTAAAATGGTTCTATTTACAGACCTACAAGTTCAAATTTAGTTTTTTTTAGGGCAATGGGTATGAAAGTTGTTTTTGGCGGCGTGTACGCTGTCCGGTGTTGATGGACGTCTTAATTAATCCAAAAACTACATTTTTTCATTAAGTCATGCGTGAGGGGATCGGTTCTGATTGAGGACATCGTGAATGCGTGAGGGGAAGTACAGAAAAAAAATTTAATCTTTGGCTTTGTGACTTTTGTTGACTCAATAAATGTGATCAATGCGGATTAAAAATCATCACAGATTTGTCCTTATACTTTAATTGATGTAAACTGATCACTGATTCAATGAAATCAAACTATTTAAAATTATTTGCTCAAATTCAGAAAATGCCATTATTCAAAGGTAAAAGGAAAAGAGGACTGAAATTGACTCTCTACAAAAAGCCATGGAGATAGAAGTTATCCCCGCGCTCGAAGCGAACTAAACCCTGTAGGAGTAGTCCTGTCGTCAAATATACGTCACAGAGATCACCACATATATTTAAGAAAAGTATATCGCCGATCAAAACTTCAACACCTATATATATTAGACGTAATCTGTTCACCCAAAATCACGAAATTTTCGAAAAAAAAGGGCAGATATACATAATTTATTATTCACGAACATCGATGTAAGCCAAGATAATCTCGAGGAAGACCATAAGGAAGAGCATGTATTAGACAACGAAGAAGTCATAGAAGAAGACCACGTAGTAGACCACGAGAAAGACCACATGGAAGACATAAAGTTTTTCAAAGTGCTTTAGATAAACTCTCAGACGAAGGGAAAAGGGAAAGATTTTTGATTTTTTTTTTCATTAGTGGACGTTTTCCTTTAAACAACATTGCATTCTACCTGTTTTTGGACATTGTTGAGTGGTTTGAAAGGACGAATCAAGACGAATGAGATACTCCCCAACATCTCTGCATTATTTTTTGTTATCGTTGACAACATTTTTTGTTTTTATTCTTCGTGAAACATATTATTAAACCCTAGGTTCCAACAATTTATTTCAATATTAATCTTAGTAATTTTTTTAGCACACATTATGTGTTTTTTCATGAACAATGTAGCCTTATTTAGGTAAGTTTCAACGACTCATAGCCTGAATATAAAGATATGATTTGTACTTCCCCTCACGCATTCACGATGTCCTCAACCAGAACCGATCCCCTCACGCATGACTTAATGAAAAAATGTAGTTTTTGGAATTATTAAGACGTCTGAAAATCCCGGACAGCGTACACGCCGCCAAAAACAACACTCATACCCATTGCCCTAAAAAAAACTAAATTTGAACTTGTAGGTCTGTAAATAGAACCATTTCAAAATTGAAATGTCACTTTTTTAGGCAATTTCTCGTGAGGCAACTGTTTTTGTAAGAGTTCAACTCTACGTACAACAGTAAATGATATATGTATTTCTTCGTTAAAGTATTCACCACAGCATAGCATTCTCTGATTTTCAATATTTTGATCAGTTGAATAAGAAAATTGAGATTTAGAAATGTACATACCTTTTGAAGCGGTGACAATTACTCCACTCAAGCACAACCGGAAAATCCTCTCACGGTTTTCATTGCAGAACCAAATGTTCTGCGTGTGTAGATTACCAGCCGTGACTCTATAATAGTTTTTAAATGAGTATGCTTGTTAGTTTGTTGTAAAACGCTTAGCTTAAAGTTACTAACAAAGTTAGCAACTGTCTAAATTAAAATGAGCATATACTATAGCCTATGACAACTAATTAACAGGTAAAATATTAGTAGGAAAGTTTGACTTTTAGTATATGAAATTGTGTCTTTAGCGACAGTTGGCACTCACTTACTTCGCTCACTTACTTTTTATCTCAAACTAACTTTACAAATTTGCTTTCAATATAAAACGAAAATTTTTGATCATTTACTTATATCAACAACTTACGTACAATTTATATGGTCCGAATCCTAAAATGTAACTGGTGTAAGCAGCTGTTATAGGAACGTGTTGTTGTTTACATTTAACTAATAGAACAATCAAGTTACATGTAAGTTGTATATCCTGTTGTGCCCATATACGACCATTTACAGATAAACACAATTTATAACCATATTTTCTTTGACAATTTTTTTTTTTTTTTGCTTGTTTCCTCGATGTTAGTGTTGAATTACTATTAGCCTATATATACACGTACCAAAAAGGCAATTGGAGAAAATTATTATTGTCTCTTAGTGACAATTTTATTGAAATCCTAACATTCTTTATATTTTATTTTTGTTTTGATTGAGGTTCAAATTTAAGGTAAATTATATCTTTTCACACGTTGTCTTTTTTGTTAACCTTTATTGCATATATAGTACAGTTTAAACGGTTAGTAGGAATATATTTACATCAATGAACATATGTGTTACATATTTGTTTTTCGTTCATTTTTTTATATATAAATAAGGCCGTTAGTTTTCTCGTTTCAATTGTTTTACATTGTCTTATCGGGGTCTTTTATAGCTGACTACGTGGTATGGGATTTGCTCATTGTTGAAGGCCGTATGGTGACCTATAGTTGTTAATGTCTGTGTCATTTTGGTCTGTTGTGGACAATTGTCTCATTAGCAACCATACATGTGTTGCTTATGTTATTACAAATCCGATAACAAGTATAATTTGGTAGGTCACATTCGTGAAAAGGAAAAGGAATTATAGTTACGATATCTATCAAACAGTTATTCCATAACTGTCAACCAACTCGTGATTGCGTCTGTAAAATTGACGAAGGGATGATTTCCACTTCACAATTTGGAAATATTGGCTTAATAGCTTCCTTGTATGCACCAACCCTCTATCAAGAAAATCATAATAGGAAATACAATCCCAGGAACATCGAATCAATTGTGAGATATATATTCCGTATGCAGGCGTTGGTGGCATGTTGCTACATAGAAATAGGAAGTTTACAATTGGGAAGCTTAATTCATCTCTTTTGTCGTAAAGTTTTGTTTTCAACCGATCCTCATTTTACATTTATAGATATACGTCAAGATATGAGGCAGACTTAACTGTATATGTTGTATCCTTTATCGCTAGTTTGATGGGATAGATTCGTTAATTATAGTCCCCAAATTTTTAATTATTTAGTGAGAGATCATCATTTATATAGCGGAAAATAATTTAAATGATATTGCTAACTTCTTATCTTTCTTCTTAAGAATGTCCTGTATGAATTCAGCCACATAATAACAAAGAAACAAGTCGTCAAAAAGAGGTGCACAATGGAATTCCGACAGTCTAGGAAAACAAGTCCTCCAAACCTAACAAATACTAATATGTTGTCCCTAAAAATATGAACCATCTTGATAATGTAAGTTTTTAGAGAATGTTTAGTTTAAATCAGAATTATTCTTTACAAAGTCGGATGTATACCTCCCTAGGACAGTATACTTGTATCTAGGCTTGCCATTTTTTGTAGGAAATAAAGCAATACCAACTCGATCTTTCAATTTGTCTATTAGTTTGGAATGAGGAATACTTGTGTAAATTGTCGAAAAGTCAAATGTTTGAAAAAAGATGAAAGAGTCTTAGATAGTACATGTATGTTCTTCAAAAGATATTTTGAGTTTTTTAGTATCCACATCTGAATCACGCCACCTCTATAATAGGCAGATTCACAGTAACTCGATACCCAGCTTTGATTGTTGATAAAATAAATGTTAATAAATTAGAAAGAGGTTTCATGGAGCATTTGGAAGACCCAGAAATATACCTATGAAAGCGGGTTCAACCCATCATCTTTACTCTGAAAATGTCGTGTACCAAGTCAAGAAAATGGCCATTGTTATATTATAGTTCTTTTCTGTGTGTGTTACATTTTAATTTTGTGTTTCTGTTGTGTCGTTGTTCTCCTCTTATATATCATTGAATTCCCTCAATTTTAGTTTGTAACCCGGATTTTTTTTTCTCAATCGATTTATGTGTTTCAAACAGCGGTATACTACTGTTGCCTTTATTTGATTTTAAGGATACTTATGTAGTTTGGGTATCCAATACATTGATGGAAAATCCAGTTATATTTGGTTGAAATTCCAAAGGACCATAGAAAAGACCTATAATCATCCAGATTTTCCCTTTGGTAAGTGTCTTGAGGGTATATATTGCGTTTTCAAGTGAATAATTAATACCAAATTCATTTATCAAACAATTGGTGGCCTGGTATCGTTGATGACACATGTAACCAGATGCAACGGTAAGTGTGGCTTTCGCCCCCTGTATGTTAACAATAATAGAAGTAGGCAATCTGCTACCTTTTGCAACTTTGTGTTTTATGGCTATCAAGAATCAAAGTTGAGAAATACCTTTCAACTGTCCTCTGGTTCATGCACCAGTTATTATTGTAATGTCAATATGTTTTTTATACTGTGTTGGTACATCATTGTCCACGGTTTGAGAATTGAGGGTACACATATGTGTGTTATTGCTTGTATCAAGTTAGAAGAGGTTGTCGAATGTTGCGCTCTCTTATATTTGCTAAAAATTCGTTTTATCAACATCACTAAAAAAAAGAATTAAGGTTTGTTGAACATTTTGTTATATGATGTTCTTGCAAGACCAAACAGCTTATTTATTTCTATCAGTGATTTTTCCTTAAAATTTTGTGTGAAGGTATTTCATGATTTGAAGAACAAAAAAAGATGAAAAAAATTGGGGGTCACCGACTTAGTTTTGTCACTATAGCAACCTCAGTTTCGTGTTTTCCCGAATATTGACATAATATTTGCTTGTTATCTAAACTCTCCAAAACATCCTTTATATCAAACCTACAAGCATAATTCTTGTTTCACATTTAAACAGTAGATTTGTATCTATCAAATACATGTTCAAGAGTTTAAGCCTCGTATATTGTTTTGATCTTTAAAAATGTGATTTATTTCATTCCCGCCAAAAATAAAACGTAAAAATGAAAAACATTGTGTTATAATCTTAATAACTTTCAAAACAAACACATATGTAACAACGAAGCACAAAATGGCATATAGACAAAGTACATTAGCAAAAAAAAAAAAAAAAAAGACAACAATACAAAAATTGACTGAATGCTGTGAGTCGAGTAAGTTGTAAACAGCAGAGAATTGTGCAATAAAGGATCCATTTTATTAAAAAAAAAAAAAAAAAGAAAAAAAAATACAAAAATTTACAATTGCACAATAACATAATGACGGGATGTATTAGTACAGAGCCACGTCATATGTATCAAAGAAACACAAAAAGGCATATAGACAAAGTACATTAATAAAAATTGAAAGACAAGAATGCAAAAATTATCATCAAACTAATATATACCTCAAATGAAATTTTATTTTACATCTTTTTGAAGTTTTCATACAAACCAATTATTAAACTTCACTTTTTTTCAAGTTATGCGAACTACTTCCGCTAGCGCAAGAAATTTCAATTATACCATATTCTGTTAAATTTTGAGGCTGTAGCGCAATAAAATATGATTTGTTTAATATTTAAGCCCTACTGGTGCTCTGTTCAAATTGAACAAAATAACAAATATTAAACTTAAAACGGGACCTATTACTGTTGGTGATATTTTTGGAAGATTTTAAAACTCAAAGGTCTGCATCTGTACAAGTCATGTTGAACAGTAAGTTATAGTTGCTGTATAGAAAATAAATTTTGAATGGTAAAGAAGGGGTTCAGCTAGCAAAGCAAGCGAGCAACCTCCATATACCCATTAAAAGTTTACATTAGCAATCATACCAAATACAAGTACTAGAAGAAAAATAAAAACTATATACAATACAAGTAACACCTTACAAAGACCATCCGTACTAACATACAACAAAAACAAATAACACATAAAATGAAATTGCCTTGGATCACAGACCAACTAAGAATCAAGATTAGTAAAACAAAACGTCTGCATAAAAAATCTAAGAAAAATCATCATCTGCAAATTAGATACAAACATATGAAAAAAACATTACAGGCAGCTTATTGGCATTATATTGAAAACATGATCCTAGACCTCCCATTTGAAGAACTTGGAAGCACCAACAAAAAGCACACACCAACAAACCTGTCCTCATATATCAAGAGCATGAAAAATGATAATTCAGGTGTAGCTGCACTCAAAAAGGATGGATCGCTGGTAACAAACACCAAAGATAAGGCAAACATCCTCAACCAGCAATTTCAAAAGGCATTCACTACTGAATCATCCGCACATCAAATACCAGTAAAAAACTTATCATCACATCCACAAATGAATGAAATTAAAATATCAGAAAAGGGCGACAACAAACTACTTCACAACATTAATCCGAATAAAGCCACAGGCTCTGATGAACTGTATGGAAAGGTATTAAAGGAAATGAAAGATCATCGTAGTCCTATCATCACCATCATCTTTCAAAAAATCAATTAACACTCATAATAGTTATCAAAGGTACCAGGATTATAATTAAGTACGCCAGACGCGCGTTTCGTCTACATAAGACTCATCAGTGACGCTCATATCAAAATATTTATAAAGCCAAACAAGTACAAAGTTGAAATACCTACAGACTGGAAACATGCAAATGTCTGTCCTGCATTAAAAGAAAGGCGACAAAAACAATGCCATAATTCACAGGTCAATTTCCTTAACATGCATACTTTGCAAAACAATGGAGCATGTCATAGCTAGTCAAGTAATGGGACATCTTGAAAAAAACAATATTTTATATGATTTACACTGACATAGTTTCCGATCCAAACGCTCTTGTGAGACACAATTACTATCTTTTATTCAGGACCTTGCAAGAGACAACAATATTAACATACAAACTGATGTCGTTGTGATGGACTTTTCCAAAGCTTTTGACAAGGTCCCTCACAAAAGGTTACTTTACAAATTAAAATACTACGGCAGAATTACCTTGGAATGGAATGGTGACTTTTTACACCATCGTACACAAACAGTCATGCTAGATGGAGAACAACCAGAAAACATTATGGTAACATCTGGGGTGCCACAGGGCACTGTCCTTTGCCCGATTTTATTCCTCATCTACATAAATGATTTCCCAGAATATTTACAACACATCCTCCAAACTGTAACAGCTACACAATATTTAGGCATAACCTTCCAATCTTATCTAAAATTGAATAAACATATGAATAATGTAACAGCTAATACAAACAGATAACTTAATTTTCTAAAACGTAACCTTAAAGTTTCATCCCAAAATAATAAAGAAAGGGCATACATCTCATAAGTCAGACCTAAGCTTGAGTACAGCTCTTGCGTCTGGGACCCTCACACAAAAAAATCAAATCAACCAAATTGAGATTGTCCAACGAAAAGCTGCTCGCTACACATGTAATAGATATCACAATACCAGCTATGTCTCAAATATGCTTGATCACCTACAGTGGCCTACATTATAATTGAGACGAATACAAACAAGACTAGTGGTGTTCAATAACATCATATACCAACACATAGCAATTTACCCTAACGATCTTCTTGTTAAATCAATATACCAGCACATAGCAATTTACCCTAACGATCTTCTTGTTAAATCAATATACCAACACATAGCAATTTACCCTAACGATCTTCTTGTTAAATCAATATACCAACACATAGCAATTTACCCTAACGATCTTCTTGTTAAATCAGACAGTAGAACAAGACATAAACATACCAACCACTTTAATCAAATTCAAACAAATAAAGATTCTTACAAGTTTTCATTTTATCCACATACAATAGTACAATGGAACCTACTTCCTACATCAGCAATCCTTTGTACAACAGTCGATGGCTTCAAAAACTGCATAACATGTACATAGTTTTAACCAAGAAATACACATAGGATAACAATCCACCAAAAAAAATCAAAAAAAAAAATCACTGCTATATTTTTACTTTATTTATTTTTTCTAATCACCAATGCAATGTAATGTAATATCATTGCAAATTTATTTCTTTTAAATAATTTGATAAAAATAGTATTTTTTATACGTTTATACCACTTATCTATCACTTCTGTGTATGCCTCACTTATTTTCTAGTGAATTTCCCCAGTCTGTTACAACCCCTTGTTTTACTGTCCATACTTAAAACAACATTTTAGTATGGATATCAAACCATGTCTGAGGAGATGCAATGATTAAGTGCATACTCGATTGGATTAAAATTTATGAAGTTCAAAGACCCGTTACTTTGGGAAAATTTATGGATCGAAACATACTTTGTCTGAAATGGTTTGTTTAATACAAACCCAATTGCGTAGATTGTTGAAGTACCAATATGAGTATTTAAAATATCACTGATTTGACAAAATACTCAGAAAGCAAATAAAATGATTGATAAGAATAATATTTACAAGATTTTAGCTGTTCTGTATTTCAAACATGAACACATGATAGCTAATTTGATGAATTTACTCTAAATCAGTATCTGATTAATCAACAGAAGTGTCTAACACTTGATTCAGATGTCTTATTTATAACTAGTGTGTCATAATTTTTGGCTGTCCTGTAGTCAGAAACAACTTCCCCACTTGAAGCTTTATTCCCAATATTGATGCACTGTTTTTATCGACAAATAATAATATAAAGATTATTACACTAGTGCTTCAACCAGCGTTTTTATGTTAGATTTAGACATAACTAGAACACACCCGTGATATCGCGGGTCCGTGACTGAATTAAAGTATAAAACTATGCGCAAGCCTTATTTTGATATTAGTATTGTCATCTGATAAAGTCATGCCGATTATAAGATACGCAGTTTTGTCTGCTTTCAAATCTTTCTGTTTATATCCGTCGAACTTGAACTTATCAATTATTGGTAGTATTAATTAGTTGTAAAACAAAAGGTCCTGGAATGGAATATTTTTTAATCAACAGCATTGTCCTATATTAGTTATAAAGTTGAATTCTTTGATTCGCTGTTTTACGTCATGCCCGCTAACAAATTGAAAACTGTACCTATACGCCTTATTTTAGTCCAGATTTTTAGTATTCGTATTGTTATCTTAGAAAGTTTTACTGATTAAAATGATACAATAGGTAACAATTTGACAATCTAGCAGTGTCAACCCTGTGAATATGACCCGTGTATATAGCATATTAATCCTGAATACACCGTTTGGTGCTGCGCCTGTCAGATGCGAACGTACAAATAAGGTAATAGGTAACAGGTGAATATACCATTGGTATCGGTATCGGACTCAACCCGGAACTTCTTAATTATTGGCAATATTAATTACGTGGAAAACAAAAGGGCCTGGAGTGGTGTAATTTTTAATCTACACCATTGTACTATATTAGTTATATGTAAAGTTGAATTCTTTGATTCGTCGTTTTTACGTGATGACGGCCGACAAATTGGACCTCGTAATTTTAGTATTATAGATACATTACTATGTATAATACAGCAGCTCCCGTTTCGTTCGATTCGTCAAGTTACGCTTTCGTAAGTTCGTTCGTCAATATCCTGGTCACCTCTAAGAAGACTTTATCTTTCTGCACTTTTCAATGACGTTTCTGTATGACCTATCTTTTGAAAGTGCATCGACCAATATAAATACGTAAACTATATGGTATTTACACTGGTAGTTTCAATATAATATATTCAAAATTTTATTCAGAATTAGGCATGTCATACGACAAAGACATTTCTAGTAACAGCAGATGTCTTAACATATTTTATTGTGGAGATGTAATGTTGTTTAATTCAAGTATACCCCATATCTTATTTCATATTGAAACATTGACACTCTATCAAAATGCTTGAAATAAAACCTTTTTACTTCGGCTTGTAAAATTATACTCCTGAAACCACAATGTGAAAAGAAACACTTATGAACCACATCAACAAACGACAACCACTGAACAACAGGTTCCTGACTACGTACAGGTGCAAACAAATGCAGTGGGTTTAAACGTTATAACATACGCCAACCTTCACCCTAACCCGAAACAGTAATATGACATTACAACATAGAAAGACACACTATAACATATCAATTGAAATGGATTAAAACGATCAAAAAGAAATATTAACAAAAACAAGTAAACATACACTGAACAAATACATTTGATCTACGACACATTTATATAACATAACTCATGATGAAAATAGAAGATGATGAACGTTGTACTGCAATGAGATAACAACTAAATGACACAAAAGTCAAAATACATCTCAAGGTCAAATTGAGTCATTATCGATATACAAACTTCGAATATGCAACACTTTAATTCACCCGAACGGGCGGAATTTAAACCTCATGGAAAAGGTACATGATAGTTTTGTTATGAATAAATACAAACACGAATTGTCATAGATAGTTTTAATTCGAAAAAACGGTTGAAATTGAATATATTATTGCAAGTTACAAGCATGCATTAAGCAAATATAATGTTTCTAAAAGTCAGATTAAAAAAGGGGAAAAGTCTTTAATTTGTGTTGTAAGAGTTAATATTATAGTTAAGCGATATCGTCATTGTTGATACAGTATAAATCACCATCCGCATTTACTGTTGAAATACCCACTCCTGTCCTTCAGTTCCATTTTTTCCAGAGACTTGATGTGAACCACCGTCGACATACAATGTAATATTAGGTGTAAGAGAAAAATTCGTCATTTTTGATTTTCCTAGGCCTCCTGGAAGGGTGAAACTTGTACCCTCTGGTCTTCCTGGTACACAGGTAACATGTCCGGTACTGTCCACATGCAGGAAGTACGAGCTGGCAACATCTTTAAAAGCATACTCATTTGGACGAGACATTCGAATAACTTCCCATTTTGGAGGAGGACAGGATGCGTCAACTTTCACCACTGGGGTCGTACTTGTGTCGTATGACATGTAAAAGGTTTTGCTGTCGCTTGTCATGGATATCGTATAGTAGCTCATTGTTACTGTGTTGTGTCTGAAAAAAAGTAGTAGTAGAGTTACGTAGTACTCTTTACATTTAATTATATTGTACAATTGAGGGCATAGGACAAAAATGCATGATGAATTAAAGAAATAAATTACATTAGTATATTTGCAAAGACTTTTGTTTAATAATATGTCTCTAATTTGAATCTGCATTTCATTCTTTAACTTATTTTTGTGGCTTTGTTCACGGGAGAACTTGATCATTTTGAACTTTTCTCCTTATTTGTGTTTTGATTTACATTTCCAATGGACTTTTGTCAAGAATGTTGTCTTCTACCCGTTAGCATACGGGTTTTTTTTCTGGAAACATCGTCTACAGGAATAGTTTTGTATACATTTGGTCTCCGAGTAAAAAAATGAAAGTGAATTTTTGTTACATTATTTTATAATTAAATAAATGCAATCATGCTTTTGAAAAATTCAAATATCTTCTTCAACGGATCAATTCATGTTTCGTTTCACAAATTTGAATTTCGTTAAACGTTCATTTAAATTGTTCAATATAATCTTAACTAAATTTAACATTTTAATGTTTTTAATGATCTAACGTAAGCTATTTTTTTTAGACTAACAACTATGATGAGTACGCATCGTTATTTATGAATGGTTTACAATTGTATGTGTTATTGTGAAGTAAATCATGATACACATTACCACTGTTCCTTTAATATAAAAGACAATATGTTAAAAATACTAAACATTTATGGTAAAGTACCATTTTCTTTGGCAAAATTATCATTTTAAGCTGTTCCTAGACGGCTTTGTTTTCAATGCATATGTTTAATGCTACTTTTGTTCTCCAAAACATACGAAAAGCAATTTATTTGTTGTTTTGAATTACCATTTATTAGTTTGCGTATAAAATATGTTTAGGCCTAAAGTGTAACATATCAAGCTACTTGATGAATACCAATAGTTATTAACCAACTAAGTACATTATAGCCAAGAATGACTGTTTATTAAAAATTACATACTTTCTGTAATGGCCCTGTTTTTCTGTAATGGCCTTGTTTTTTTTTTCTGTAATGGCCCTGTTTTTCTGTAATGGCCCTGTTTTTCTATAATGACCCTGTATTAATACCCAGTTTGTCTGTATTAAGCCCAGGTAGGGTTTTTAGTAAAGTTAATAAAATTGAGTTGTAAAGAGTATAATACCTTTTTGTATTTTATTTAGTAACCAGCAACCAACATTAAATAACCATATAAAGGGATCACTGTTCACTTTATTTTTCAACACATAACTTCTTTCAACTTAATATCTTGGATATTTGGTATATTTAAAAGCTTTATCATGGTTAAGAACAAATTGGTTTTTTTTTCAAACTAAACTGTCATTAAAAGAGTAAGAGAGTACATCAAGTTGGCAGCAACACATACACTTTTGTTAAGTTGGTTAATAAATGTATTAAGAAATTGGTGTTTTTATAATGGCCCTGCTATATGTCCTCGGTCAGTAATAATGGCCTCGGATGTCTGTACAGACTTCCTCGACCATTATTACAGACCTTGGACATATAACAGGGCCATTATAAAAACACCCATTCATTAAAACTATAATAATCCAGAGTGCCATATAAGATATAACCTACAAGAGCTTGTCGAAATTGTTTAGTTCGTTTAAGTGACATATAGTTGGAAATGTCTATGTCATTTATATTCTAGTCGAGAGTTGTCTCATAGGCAATCATATCACATCTCCTTATTTTTATATTACTTTTTCTCGACACCAGTGGTCATGTATTTCTATGTTGCGTGTATTTTCAATTATAAGTATACTTTTTATTAACATGTCAGTTACTTTGTTCTGTTTTACTCGATCCCCAAAAAGTATACAAATAAACAAAATGCTATAACAATTCATGACAAAATCTGTACGCGAAATTGTTGCATAATGTTTAAGTAAGGAGTATAAAGCCTGGTTTTGTTGACTACGTAAAAATATCCCTGAACCGCTTTTAACTAAGTTAAAACTCTTTACAAATACTAAGCATCAAAATAGACTCCTTATAATGGATACTTAAATTCACGTTTTAACATAACGCAAAGAGGTTTTACTCCAATGTCACTTTTCAACAGTCCTTTTATTTTCCCAAATATTCACAGTATTACAGCGTCATATGTGTACTTTAGGTTTTAAAAACTTTAAAGCATAATTCCGTAAATATGATTAAATTATAATGCATATAAAAGCGACTTACCAATTTTGAGTATTTGTTCGACAGAATATTTGAACTTTATCATATTTATTATAACCAACGAAAAGCTATGTATTGTGTTTCAGTCACAAATTAGTTCATTTTTGTTAAGCATATCTTTTGGTGCAAAGTTTTACCTATAAAAGTGTATTAGATTTTAAATTGTCTTTAACAGCATTATATAATATTGGAAATGGTATAACAAAAATAACGTACTCCAAGGTAAATTCAAAGGGAAGTCCATAAAAACTGATAAAATCAAACGTTATCAATCAATAGAACCAGTGAAAAAAAACCGTCATATTCTTGACTTGATAAAGGCAATATTAAAATAGAAACACTTCACTAGTAACCCGAATTTAGCTTGAACGGACAAAAACGTGTTAACGCTATTTGAATGAAATTGATCATCATTTGATAAAGATTGACAAAAATTAAAATTGATATTTAATTCATTTCAATTCATATCAATTCATTTTAACGCCAGTCAAATAGATTTCTGTGCGGTCAATCAATTGAAATCAAGTTGGTGGTTAGATTGGGCGCAGGACATTTGAACGAAAAAAATAAACTACTAGGAGACATTTGAGCGCCAACATTAGAGCTTATTTAAGCACTGGATTAATCCGCTCACCTGTATTTTCGATAGCTCATTACAAACACGAACATATATAAAGATACGAGTTATAGAGGAATGTGCACCGAAATCGAGAAAATATCAAGAGAAAGAGCAGTTCCTAATGCAATTATATGAACAGTTTTGTACAGGGGCTATATCTAGACTCATTACGTACGTTCTCTAGCTTATAAATTCCAGACTAGAACAGATTTTTAACATTAGTGCTGTATTGTAACGGACATGTTTTATATAGTGCTGTCTTGAGTCTAATAAACATTTTTTAATTTAGAATATATTATTTATTTACTAAAACGGGTTAAAATTATTTCGCTAAAATGGGCTTTGACAATTTTAATTTTCGATAAAATGGGTTAAAATTCTTGCGCTCAAATGGGTTCTACTTTGACGCTCAAACGTCCTATTTTTTTCGCTCAAATGTCCTAGCAATGCGCTCAAATGTCCTCCGCCGGGTTAGATTTGTCAAACTAATAGGCCACGCCCCCGTTAAACTATTTTAAACAGGCATTAATTCGTTTTAACATGGATGAGACCCGGGCTTTTTACAGGTAAATCACTCAAGCAAAACGACCTCGATGTATCTATCGTTTTTTGTTTCAAACTTTATAGACTTGAGTTAAATGCGTATAGTCTTAGTAAAGTCACATGCTTCACAATTTAAACACACGAATGGAAAATACACGTGACATATACATATATATAAGGAATTACAATAAAAACATTAAAATATATATGCACGCGCGGTTTAAAAATGCAAAACTTGTGAATCTTGTTGAAAATAAAATAGTTATATGTATAATAACATAATTTTAATTTGCTAAAATGCACTAGATCTGTATCGCACATATATATGCGTTTCAAAAATTGCCAAGTGCTATGAAAACTCGTGGCATGTAAGTAACGTGTTGTCCTTTGTAACTGTTTACGAGACTTTATGTATTCCTGTATATTTACCGTTTCTCTTTTTTCTGTTTTACTATATTGTACTCGTAAATTAAATGTAAACACGGAAAACCACACAGAAATTATTTATTGTGTACATAATTTATATCGATGTTTCTTTTATTTCCGGTTAGCAACAAATATTCATTCCCTAGCTGTATATTAATATATGGAAAAGCTTGTAATGAAAAACAATGTTTTGTTGAATAATAAAATTGACGAAAATAATGTTGACGTTTGTTGAATACGATAAACAGTTAGTCTTGCTCAAAATTCTAAATGAAGTAGCAGCTCTGTGAACTTTTAAAACTGTGTTTAATTGTAATATCGGTCACTGGCACAAAACGGGCGTTAATTGTGGAAGAGAAGCAAATATCAAACAAAAATATTGTGCTCACGATTCTATAAAAGGATTATTGTGCTGTCATGCACCGTGACGTACTTGCAATAGATAAACATGTATTCTGTATATATGAGATAAATTTTAGTCTGCGATAACGATGGGTAGATTGATTTAAGTTTAACGACCTAGACTTGCTATAAGATGGCATTCTCTCACGTCTTCTAATGCATTTAAAAGAAAACCTATATTTACGTTTGGGGCATTTAATATAATTCTACTTACCAAATTGAAATGAACATAAACATTGTTAAAAAAACAAAAATGGAAAAGAAACAAGTCTGCATTGTTGCTCTCATATAATTGTATTTACTATATTTGAGCGGAAATTTCTAAGTTAAAACTACTTGTTGTATAAATAAAATATTTCATCTAGGTGCTCTCGTTGAAATTCGCGTTACATATTAAAATGAATGTCATTGGTCAGAACTTCGTCTTCTCTGGATCTTTACACCCTTTATAGGGTAACCATACTTTGTATGTCGAACAGTTCCACCACCAAAAAAATAATTGAAGAATAAATTAACAATCGTAACACAAAAACATTATATACACTATATACATATTTTTAAGTCTTTATATGTTTTTATAAAGGAGGTTTACAGGTTTTATTTTGACTTTTACATGGGAAGTTTACAGTTTAAACGTATGTAAACTTTCTATCTAGGTGTTCTCATCGAAGTCCGCGTTCATGTTTTAATTCAATACACAATATGCAAGGAAAATGAATTTCATTGGTCGGAACATTTGCAAACTTTCAATCTGGGTGTTCTCATCGAAGTCCGCGTTCATGTTTTAATTCAATACACAATATTAAGGATTTGTTATTTTTTATCACAACATTACAACCTTTATCGGTTTTTAAATTGAAGAGTATCACTTTTGGTATGTCTAAACACCAAAAAGTTGAAAGTAAAACCGCTGTTTCCAGACATTTTACTGCATTAAAACATTTACATTATCAACAGATACCAGAGATATTATTATCATTTCCTGTTGTATTCATGGTCATCTTTTAGAATATATATCAATTGTTATATTGTAGGCTGTTTTTATTGAGAAATTAATACCCGTATTTCCCTATATACGCAGTCAAATTTACTGTAAAATCAAATTCATTTTTTAAACATAAAAACCCAATATGACTTTTAAAAGTGTCATTGCCCAACAAAACAAGGTGCAAACAATACAAAAACACATTTATCTCAAAAAGGTTGTTGAACAAAATTTCCAAGTTCTGCCTGGTTTTCTCTGGCATTGCCTCTTAATTTGTAAAAAAAATAATTATTTAATGCCAAAAAAGGCGCAAGCCAGGGCCGACCGTCCAAGGGCTGTATAGCCAGTCAAGGTCGTCAAAAACTTCCATTTGTTGTGGATTTGTATAGTTAATCTAACTATACAACTCCTTGACATTATGAATTCCAGTACGGTAAAACAAATCATACTTGGACTCTACGATGTCTGAATCTCCAACAGCAAGGATTTCAAAAGTATCTTAGTTGCTTAACAGCATCATTTCACCTACATGAGACTATTTATCATAACCTTGAATTATTCAGTAAAATATTTGTTGCATTTTTAGATAGTAAAAAAGCTTTTGATACTATATGGAGAATTGGATTAATGTATAAATTGTATAATATAGGGGTAACAGGCAAAATGTGGTCAGTTATAAATGACTGTCATATTGGTACCATGAGTTCTGTAGTTGTTAACCAATGTCATTCTGATTTTTTCCCTGTATTACAAGGTGTAAGGCAGGGAGAAGTATTGTCTGGGTTATTATATTTAATATTTATAAACGAAATGTTGGTTGAACTTGAAAAATGTAACCAAAAAAACAGGGGTGTATCATATAGCCAGTTGCTCTCTTGCTCTCGCTGACGACATTTCATGTATTGGCACAACCCCGTCAGGTTTACAGCGAATGTTAGATACATGTGCTGACTATGCTAATAGATGGCGATTTTGCTTCAATGCGAAGAAATCTTGTGTAATGCAATGTAATCCTATTACTTCAACAAAAGTTTTATGTTTTAATGGTAAATTCCTGACCAAAAAAACTATTTTTTGTGCGCTTGTACTCTTATTTTATAGACACTGAACGTAAACATTATGGGTTCATTCAAGAAATTATGGATATCTTATACAATTGAAATATTATCATCATGAATATGTGATTATCTTTATGCGAGATGGAGTTTTCCCTACAAAGCAATCTTGGAAAATTATAGTAAATAGTACTGTAACCAAAGTACAAACTGATGAATGGACTCGTCGAATACAGAGTGACAATAACATTTCTCGTTTTAGAAATATTTACCTCTCGGTCAAAGTCCCTGATTTCTGGAAATGCGCTAGATCATCAAGAGAAATCATAAACGCATACTTCAGAACAAAGTTACTAACTGACATCCCTAATAACACGGGATGCACTTGCGAGCTATGCGACAGACCATTTAATTCTTGATGTGTACCTACATGCGTGTTGTAGTGGTTGTGGTACTCAATCAATCAGAGATACATGGTGGGATTTCATTATTGAAAGGTTTCCATTGCAATTATTTGTCGAACTGTTTTCATACGATGATGAACAGTTATAATGCATTCTTATGGGCAAGTACATAACAACAGTAAATATCGACACTGACAGTTTTCTTAGTTTGTGCCACGTACACGTTGCACTCTGTGTTGCTGAGTATAGCAGAGTAACGAGAAGGGTGATACAGTAGCGTGCTAGTACATGAACTGTCGTTAGTGAGAGCAATTTTCTTAAAATGTTCTTTTAGTAATATGCTATAATTATTGTAAATATTGTAATATTGTAATATTGTATTGTGTTGCCTGTTTTGTAAACTTTTGTAATTTAATTTGTTAACATATATGTTGTTCATTGAATCTTTTGATATAGGAAATAAAGAAATGAATGAATGAATTTTTCGCCGATGAAAATTATTACTTTTTATATTAGAACTGAGGCTACTATAATATGACTTATAGTCGTCTCAGATTAGAACAAGGATTTGTATACTATGCAATTTATTGAAACAGTTACATTAATTTAATATGTCTTTTCGCACCCTTTAATTGAAGGTTAGTTTATTCAAATAACTAAATAAAATTAATTGTATATTTAATTAGATAAACTAAAAGAATTGCTTTGATATTTCTATCTATCAATCAATAAATTGCAGGACTAAATGGAATACAACTGATTTGAATGAGTTAAATTGGGATGTTGACCCACATAATAACATAAATACTGAGTATGAAAACTTCAACAAGAAGTTTATTGAAACAGCAAATAAACATGCACCCTTTAAAGAAAGAAACATACTATCTAAACAGATACCATACATGAACAAACAGTTAAAATCTGCAATTTATAAAAAGAAAATGCTGTACAACAAATTTCAAAAAAATGAATAAAGCAAGACATGGGATGCATACAAAACACAAAGAAATTTTGTCACTAAACTTAAAAAAACAATCCATAAATAGATACTTCATAGAACGCTGCACAGGTGGTTCTCAGTCGAAAGATATCTGACCAACAGTAAAGCCATTCCTTACAAACAAAGGATGCACCAGCCAAAAAGAAACCATACTGCAGGAATACAACAAAATCATCACGAACCAACAAGAAATATCTGAAATTTTAATGACTTTTTTGTTAATGTTGCAAAAAACATTGGTGACAACAACATACAGGTGAATGACAAACACCCAAGTATAGAAGCTATAAGTAATAAATACTCAAACGGGTCAACATCAAATAAACTTATTTTTCAGCCTATAAATGAGGAATTTGTTTCTAAAAGAATTGGTAAAATAAATGTTAAAAAGGCTACTGATATAGATGGTATATCACCAAATATTGTACACGCTGCTAAACCTGTAGTGATTAAACCTATCACACAGCTTGTAAATTTATCATTATCCACTTTCATTTTTCCAGACTCATTAAAAATTGCCCAAGTGGCACCTGTTCACAAAAAAAAATAGTCTTCTTGAAAAGGGTAATTATAGACCAGTTAGTGTTTTACCTGCTATATCTAAAATTTTTGAAACAGCCATAGAATATCAACTTACTAAATACTTTGATGATATTTTCGACCATTTTCTTGTGGCTTTTCGAGCTGGTTATGGCTGCCACTCAACATTACTCAAAATTTTGGAAGATTGGAAAAAGGCACTGGATAACAATAAATATTTAGCGGCTATATTAATGGACCTAAGTAAAACTTTTGACTGTTTCCCACATGATTTACTTCTTTTTGTCAAACACTGTGATTCATACAACTATGCTGATGATAACACCCTATCAAAAAACAGGTACTACTTTGGAATTAGTAATTAAACCCTTAGAGGAAGATAGTAATTCCCTAATCTCATGGTTCTCTTTCAACAAAATGCAGGCAAACCCAGAAAAAATTCCAAGCAATTTCCATAGGTAAAAAAACACACACTCAAAATATTATTTTCAACCTAAATGGATTCAACATAAAATGTGACGACGAAGTGAAACTTCTTGGTGTAACAATAGACTTTAAACTGGATTTCAACACTCACATCTCAAATATTTGCAAAAAAGCTGCACGACAACTAAACGTTCTAAAAATAATTGGCACTCATCTCACCAGACTTTCAAAACTTACAATATACATGTACCACTCATTTATCAAGTCAAACCTCAGCTACTGTCCTCTTACATGGCACTTCTGCAGTGAACAAAACACAAAGAAAATAGAAAAAATACAAGAAAAAGCATTCAGATTTATTTATGACGACTACACAAATTCTTACAATACAATTCTTGAACAGTCTAAGCTACCAGCACTAACAATCAGAAGATTGAAAACCATGGCATTAGAGACTTATAAAATAATTAATAAATCAAGTCCAGAATTCCTACATAATTTAGTAAATATTAAAGAAAAAACATATAACTTCAGGTACAAAGGCATAGCAGATATACCACGGCCAAAAACAACAAGGTATGGTAAGAAAAGCTTTAGTTATGAGGCAGCAAAACTCTGGAACCTCTTGCCAAATGAGGCAAGGAGCTTATCAACTTTTGGCCAGATCAAAAACTTTATCTCCACGTGGTGTTTTTCAGAAAAATGTACATGCAGTTCTTGTAAATAATGTACTTACTTGCTACCCCATAACTTGATCTTGAAGCCTGCTGTTTGTTTTGTTGTTTTGTTGTTTTTATGTTTTATCTTTTTGCAGTTATTTTTATTTTTTATTTAGCCATTTATTTTTTTTGCTTATGCATTACCTTTGATATAGCTGCATGCAGTCTTTTGTCTGTGCTTATAGTGTTTAAGTTTGCATGTGCTATTCTGATATAAATACTATGTGCTACTATATATGTGCTGATATTAGACACTTGTTTTAATATATCTTGCTTAGCTTTTATTCTACATGTGCTATCTATGCATTAATATATATATATGTGATGTCTGTATGTTTGTGTTGTATGTGTATCTGATGTTTTTGCATGTATGTTTTGTTTAAGAATATTAGTCGGTTAAAGAGCTCTTTATGGATCATGTTCTTTGTTATTATTTATATATGCAACCCGACTTTAAATAAAGATTACTTTACTTTACTTTACAGCATAAATAAAAAAAAAAACGTACAGACAACTAAAAGCATTTTAATCTTCATAATGCGGATGCGTGAAATTTATAAAGTGTCGTTTTGTGATGGAATCAAAACGTAGGGTTGTGAATGATTTTTTTTTTATATGTGCAATACTTCCGGCCTTCTGACTTTAGTGCAAATCTACAGTTGTTTCGTGTATTTGATATGCAAATTATCACAAAACTAAAAGGATAAGATGGATGAATTAAAGGCTGATCGTTTAACGTTCAGTGGCATATACTATAGATTCATCAATAGGGGGAGAACAATAGTTATGATTTAATTATGAATATTGGCATTCATACTACATCTTCTTTTTTGTGAGAATGTACATGTACATCTGTATATTTTCGTCTTTTACTTTAAACGACACAATCCCAGAAGTCAAAGCCGAAATTAAACTTTAAATTTCTGAAACTTACATTTTGTTATTTAACCAATGTAAAGCAAAACAAATTGTACCGTTTTGAGATATAAATCAAATGCAATCCTTATACTAGTCAAAAGTTGCTGGTAGGGTGGTCCATTAAAGTTGAAAAAAGTTGGCTTTGTCACTCCACTAAATGGAGTTGAAACCTGAATTGTGATTACGATTCTGTAAAGGGATTATTGTGCTGTCATGCACCTTGACGTACAAAAATGCATGCAACAAATAAACATGTATTCTGTTTATTTGAGATAAATTTTGGTCTGCGATAACGATGGGTAGGTTTAAGTTTATTAACTATCTTGACTGGCTCTTAGTCGGCATTCTCTTACGTCTTTTAATGCATTTCAAAGAACTTACATTTACGTTTGGGGCATTTAATATAAGTTTACCTATCAAATTAAAATGAACATGAACTTTGTTAATAAAAAAAAGAAACAAGAATGGAAAAAAAACCCAATTATGCATTTTGCTCTAAAATAATTTTATTAACTACATTTAGCAGTAATTTCTAAATAAAAACTATTATGTATAAATGAAATATTTCATCTAGGTGCTCTCGTTGAAGTTCGCGTTACATATTAAAATGAATTTCATTGGTCGGAACGTTTGCAAACTTTCAATCCCGGTGTTCTCATCGAAGTGCACGCTCATGTTTTAATTCAATACACAATATGAAGGGACAACGGTAGTATTACATTTTCCCAGCATTAGGTAGGCCTTTTGTGTACCCAAGGCAGGTGAAGGAAGTCAAATTAGGAGCGCTGTGATTGGATGTAAGGGTACAATATATTTTTTTTATTTATCTATGAATATCTGCAGTGTGTAAATTTACAATGTAAATTTTAAAACCTATTGAAATATTTGCTAGAGAATTATTCGAAAAGGCTTCCAAAATTTCATAAATTTTGTGTAAAATGACGGTGGGCATGAATAACATAAACAAGCTCCGTTGGAAATTAGTCATGATACTATTTGGCTTAATTTTTTTAAATAGAGTAATAAAGTACACCACACATAACTGTTTTATCCAAGTTTTTATTATAAAATGTGGTAAATTTAGAAAATTTTAGTATTGTCGCCTATGGCAGAATAAATAGTCCAGTTCGGCAAAAAAAAATCAAATTTAGACTCTACGATGTCCGATTCAACAAATAGAATTTAGAAATATAACACGTTTACGATTATTCCAACCACAACAAAAATATCTATCTTTTTCTCCGATGAAAATTATTACTATTTATATTATAACAAGTCAAAAGTTGCCGGAGCTTGATTTATGATGCATACGAAACTTTAATGATAAATTATCGTTTGTATTTTTCAAAATAACTATTATATCCGATAAAAATCGAAAAACAAATATATCGGTAAAAACTACCGATTTTTATATAAGACAAAATTTATCCTTCTTGGAGTCAAATTTTTGTGTATTCCCATCTGGTGTCTTAAATTTAATGGTTTAACTTGTATTAAGTCGTGTCAACTTACTGTCAAGACAGACGCTTTTATAGAAAATAAAGGAATATGGTATAAACGTACACGGGATCTAATCGCACACAAAGTCATTGCTTAACAAACATACAAATTATCAATGGTCAGCGTTTTTATTCCTGTTCATCTTTATAGCCGCTAGAGGGTTTCAACAATGAAAGAATCACTTGTTTACCAGAACAATAAAAAGATACTAGCAAGAAAAGATCTGAGAGTACTTTAAGTTACTGACAGCTAGTTCACACTCTTACGTTTGAAATCTTCCTGTCCGTCATCCCGCAATCGTTTATTTTTGAAGACCATAAGTGAAGGAATAATTTGATTTTCTGTCTCAGGACCTGCGCATATATGAAATACTTGCCACTGAACATTGAACCAAGTAAAATCAATACACATCGTTTCATATATGAAAATCAATCTAAAGATGATTAAGCATTTCTTAGTTGGATAGACATCTTGTGTGATAGTTGGCAGACAGACAGATTTATTAAAATACAAAAGTTTTTGCATTGAAATATTTCAATTGAAATAAAAAAAAAAAAAAAATAACATCCTCTTATTCAACGAGTTTTTTTCACTTGGAGGTAAAAAAAATCGAAGCATTTTATAGTATTAATATTTCACAAACAAGTTTAAAAAGATGTATTGTATTGTTAGTGACAGTTTAAAAAAAATATATAAAATGATATTCAAAATTTTGCATTGAAAGACATTTCCTTAAAATAACTTTAATTGATATGCATCTGAAAAAACATAATAGCTTTGCTTTCGGATTTAAGTGTGGCGTTCAGGTCAAAGAATTAATATACATTCGTTGTCTTTATTCTGCTATTTGGTCAGATTGTTGTCTTCGGCAATTTCCTGTTTTCATTTTATTCGTTTTTGGTAAAGTATGCTATTCTTCTTAATCATTGTGTGCATACCTGTATCAATTTATCCGAAAAGCTGCTGTGGCACATAATAAGGTTAACAAATTTTAAGAAACGCAATAATGTTTTGGTTAGAACTTCAAAAAATATACCCTAGAAGATATCTTTCTTTTTATTTTGTTAATGACGACGACTCTTTGGAAATAGTCCGGAAGATATTCAGGGAAGTTAAACTCTACCGTTTTCAGAAGAAGATACTTATATAATATTATCTTAATATGACCCTATTGAATAAATGGTAAATCATATAATACAATGATATGATTACAATAGGGACGAGTCAGTGGCCTCGGGAAGGAAGAGTTTCACGCTTACTGCATGTCAAGAACTTTTGCAACAACTATTGTTAATTTGTGAACATGTGTGGACTGCATGCTGATGCAATGGAGAAAAATTATGTCCTTATTCCTTATACACACATTTTCAGATGGTGGTTGTCGAAATTCCTCTACTTTTCCCCGATCAATCCCTATTAAAGGACCTACGTATAGCTCTTCGACGATTTTCGGTTATGACAGTCCATCTGCGGATTTCAAATGTTTGAGTATGAGCGTTCTTGATGAAGGTAAATCCAGAAAAGGGCTTCGGACGCAATAAATTATTAAACGTTGTTTTCCATTTTTTTAATCTATTGATACCTTGTTCTCATCATGCAAGTATTTGCCACTGTACATGAAACAAAATGCAATATCTTCATCTTGACCCAAGAATAAAAGTATTTGTATAATGGAACATGACAGCAACGTTACAACAAAAATAAGTTGAAATAAAAAATACAAAAACAAATTCAGGCAATCATCATATTTAACATGCACATAATTTGGTCATCATATTTACTGCAAATATTAACTTAAAGGCGCCCAAAAGAAAGACACACAGCTTTGTTTCGAAATCTTGGAGTCATCATGGTCTATGCAAACTTTTAAGGATTCATATGGAAATATAGATTGAAACTAGTTTTCTTTGATTGTAACATTTTAAAAAGATGATAGACAAGGGTGAAGTCATGCAGTCCTTCCTTTCCTCCTTCCCCCTGACCCACAAACCGACAAATGTAAGTTATTCATATAACAAAAACAATGAACGAAAAATAAATATGTAACATATAAACAAACGACAACTACTGAATTACAGGCTCCTGACTTGGGACAGACACATACATGTACATAAAAAATGTGGCGGGATCCCTACCCTTCCCTTATCTGGGACAGTGGTATAACAGTACAACATAAGAACGAACTACCAAAATCAGTTGAAATAGGCTTAACCCATCAGATGGACAAAAAGATGGAGGGGGAGAGTTTCAGAATTTTTTAAAACAAATATTTGTTGGTTTCTTTTCAACATAAGAACAAAATGCGACTTTCAGTTCTAAAAACATATCTTGTATGAAAAAAAGTGTGTTGTTGAAGTTTATCTTCAATAGTATAGCTGCTTCACAACATGTCATCTGGTACTCGCACGCAATACGACGAGCGTACGGAAAATGGTCAGATTAAATTTTTAGAAGGTCTATATTTGGGACTATTATACAAGATATATACACTATATATATAACCTATTACTGTACACATGTCACTATATATCATTATTAAACTTGTTATACACCGAAATATATAAAGCAACAATGGTAATTGATCATGATCTGTCTTCAAAAATGGAGAAGTAGCGAACTGTAGAATATAGCACAGGAAAAAAACATTTTCCTAAAGACAAAAAAAAAAAAAAAGTGAAATAGTGTATTTTAACAAAACGAATATATGGATGAATAGATAAATTTATTTTAAAGAATTCCAATCCCTTAAAAACGAAGCACCATTATATATATACTTATAAAACAGCTCAAATTTTATTTTGTTAACTCGGATAGAAAACCGTACGGCCTTCAACAATGAGCAAAGCCCAAACCGCATAGTCAGCTATAAAAGGCCCTGATATGACAATGTAAAACAACTCAAACGGGAAAACTAACGGTCTTATTTATATAAAAAAAAAAAAAAAAAAAAAAAAAATATGTAACACATACACAAACTACAACCACTGAATTACAGGCTCCGGACAGGCACTTCGCTAAGTTATATATAGCATTTCAGAAATACCTTCGTATTCTTATTTTTGGCATGAAATAAAATTTAGTGATGGAATTATATTTTAAAATTTTAAAAGACAAGGAAAATTAAGAAAAAAATTATTACAACAAAAATAAGCGAAAGCAGATGTTAGTACGGTGGCTTCATAAAAATCTGAATAAATTTGTTTTTGTTGAATATGAGTTTAGTGTCCCATGCATAAAACATAATAAATCATCATATAGAGACCATGGCATCAAATATAGTCAATACAATCTTATTGTATTTGCCTGTGTTCTTTCAACAAATGATCAATTGAAAAACCTTGCTGTGAGGCATGGTTCCTGACATCAGAAAAATGAATTAAATATTGGCCACTGGATATTAAGCAATCAAATATCGATCCTCACCTTTCCGTGATGAGTTCACAATTATTTGTTATTTTAAAATTAAAAAGATAAAAAAAATCCGAAAATAAGAGTCGGAAATAAACTATTACGTTAGAAATAAAAAATATTACAAACATGCAGACAATTTGAAATACCATATACATGTTTAATCCGGCACGTTTAATCAGTATACAATCGGATTATAAACAGGTCATGGTTGAGAGAACATTTGAACTTCTACCGATTACACTAACGGTGACAATCAACTGATTGAGGCGAGTGCCGAGAAAACATTAAATAACTTTCTTATTAAAACATATATAATTAAACAATTTGAAATTATGTATTTTTACCAAGTCTATTTTTATATGCCATGTCCTTTGTAGCAGTTGTATCATTCGATCAGGTCCTTATTTCACTTTTTTTTCTTATAGTGCACTAAGGAGGTCCTTTACGGTATTTCTACGGACCCGAATACCGTATGGTAGTTTTTTGGTCTAACATTGTAAACAGTTCCGATAGTAAATTGACAAATATTCTATATAGTTATAATTTCCAACGGTTCGATAGTATAGTGGGAAATTATTGTAATAACGGTACTAGTGAATACTATTGATACGGGTACTTCTTATGTACACGTATACATACATGTGTCACGTGATACTGATATTTAGCGGGAATATTTTCCCATGTTGGTCACTTCTAGCCAAGCATCAGACTGGACAACAGTGAAATATGACGGACCCCGGTTTAGATAATTCCGTAAAGCAAGTAATTGTCCAAGAAGTACAAAATGCAGTATCTGCTTCACAACAAGATACCCTTAACCAAATCACAGCTTTGATAGATAACAGACTATCCACATTCCAGGGAAATATCCAGCAGTCTCAGCGAGATATCAGTCAATCCCAGATGTCCAAGATTGAGGAGACTTTGTCGGAGAACTATACTTTCCAACGAAAGGGGAACGAAAACTAGTACAAGCATGAGGTTGAAGTCTTGACGAAGTTAACGGAAGCAAAAGCACAGTTAGACGGACAAGATTTATCCGTAGACTCCATTCATCAAGCTAGGGACAAGATTGTTGAAGGTATGGCAATTGTTAGAGACAGACAGAAACTCATTAAACTCGCTGATTCATCCGAATTGGGTTGGAGAGTCGTGAAGGAGTACACAACTAATCCAATTGCCGACGACTCCGAAGATGAAAAGAAGATGATAAGAGCGCAAAACAGAGCTGAACGTAGAAGCTAGTCCGACAAGCTAAAAAAGTCAACGAAGAGGTCAGGAAAGTGTCCTATTCCACCAAAGAGAGAGATCCAACCCCTACTTGGAGAACAGGGAGATGTTTTGATTGTGGCAACAAGGGCCATTGGGCGAATGATTGTCCTGAAAAGAAAGATAAGATAAGTATATTTAAAAATTTTGAATGTACTAATTTGTATAATAATATGAAAGAATGTTATATTGGTCAAGCTGAAAATTCATTCAGTGCAAATGTAAACAAAGTAGAAGATAAACATATGATAGAAATTACTCAATCGAAACCAAGTGTCATTGGTGATCACTTTTTACTAGAAGTTGATATACCTGTCTCACCTGTAGGTAAATTGAGGTCAAAATTACATGAATGGAAAGCTATTACTACTAGTACACACATTATTGATGTTATTAAAAATGGGTATAAGTTACCGTTAAAAACGGAACCAGAGGTTAAACATTTGAAAAAATAACAGATCATCTTTAAACAATGCAGAATTTGTTGTTGAAGAGATTTACAAACTTCTTCAAAAAAGGTGCATTTCTGAGGTTTATTCTAAACCAACTGTAGTAAATCCACTTACAGTAGCATTTAATAAAAATAAACCAAGATTAGTACTAGATTGTAGGCATTTGAATCCACAACTGTTTAAATTTAAGTACAAGTACGAGGATACTAAGATAGCAAGAGATCTCTTTCAAAAAGGAGATTATTTATTGAGTTTCGATATTCGATCTGCTTATCATCATTTGGAAATCTCAGATATACACAGAACTTTCTTAGGTTTTGCTTGGAATTTTAATGGGAATACGAGATATTTCGTTTTCAATGTTCTTCCTTTCGGTATATCAACTGCAGGGTACATATTTACAAAAGTACTTAGAGAAGTAGTTAAGCATTTGCGATCAGAAGGCAAAAGGATAATAATGTTTCTAGACGATGGGTTGGGTGGAGATAGCAATTTTGAAAGATGCATTGAGAGCAGTCAAATAGTTAAATTTAAACTAGAAAATTTAGGATTTTTGATAGCACATGAGAAGTTTTTTTGGTTACCAAGCCAGAGATTAAAATGGCTAGGGTATACTTGGGATACAAATATAGGTAAAATATTTGTTAATGAAGATAAAATTATGAAAACTGAGAAAAAGATTAGATTATTAGATTTTTAATAGAAGAAACAAACGAAGGGGTGGATTTTTTTGGATCTAGATTTTTAGCTAGCATTGTAGGTCAGTTGATATCTATTCAGATAGTCATTGGTGACTTAGTTAGATTGAACACTAGATACCTTTATGATTGTATCATGGGTAGAGCAAGTTGGGATGCACCAGTCAAAATATGCAAAAAGGCAATTAATGAAATACATTTTTGGTCTATTTCATTGCAAAACCTCAATGATGCTGGAGTCGACATTTGTAAAGTCGATCAGCTTGATATTGTTGATATAGAAATGTTTTGTGACGCCTCAGATGTAGGCTTTGGTGGTTATTTAACCTCAGATTTGAATGCAAAACTTTTTTGCAAGGAAATGGCCGGTAACTGGACATTACGAGAAAGAAACGAAAGTTCCACATGGCGTGAATTGGAATGCGTCAATAGGTTTGTACAAACTTTTGATAATACATTTAGTGACAAAACCGTCAAAATTTATACAGACAATCAGAACGTACCTCAGATATTGAAAGTAGGAAGTAAGAAACAGAAATTACAAGATATAGCTATTGACATTAAACAAGCTTGTGTTGATAGCAATATAAACATTATTACACAATGGGTTCCGAGAGAGAACAACACACACGCAGACAAGCTCAGTAGACACACTGATCACGATGATTGGGCTATTCATTCTGATATATTTGATTAAATCAATAGCTGATGGGGTTCGTATACAATAGACAGATTCGTCACACACTATAATACACAGTGTGAACGATTTAACTCTAAAATATGGTATCCCGGTACTGAAGCAGTTGACGCATTTAGTAAAAACTGGAACACAGAAACAAATTAGTTAGTTCCACCACCATCACTCATTTCCATGGTCGTACGTAAAGTAGAAAACGACAAAGCCAACAGCACGCTTGTTATACCGGAATGGAAATCAGCTCCATTCTGGCCGTTGCTATTCGCATCTAACAATCTCACCAAATTTATTAAAGGTACAAAGTTTTTACCAAAAGAGCACTCAGTCGTTAAAGGTTGTGGTAAAAATGGCGTATTTGGTGAACATATTCTGAGATTTCATATGTTAGACTAGAAACTAGAAATTTAATGTAATCACTATTATTTGCAGGCTTAAGATTGGAAGAAAACGTCCAGGCTGCCATAGACAACAGTGGTATATCCCCGGACAACAAACTTAGGAATTTAGCAAACAAGATGTCAAGCTTTATTGTGGAATCCAAAGCCAAAACTACCGGTAAAAAATACTTTTATGATTTCAAACGATGGAAAACTTTTATTAATGAACACAACATGTCAGAATTACCTGCTAACCCAGTTCATGTTGCACTTTATTTGAAATATCTTATTGACAAATATTGTTCTCCCAGTGTAATAGACTCCGCTGTATATTCTATCAAATGGGCCAATGAACTTAATGGTTTCAATGATCCTACTAACAATTCGTATGTTAAATCACTGACTGAATCTGTAAAACATTTGAACGGTAGGCCAGTAGTCAAAAAGGATCCGGTTAACAATACTATTCTTATTGATTTATGTTCATTGTACGAAAGTTCAGAAGATTTATTGATAGTTCGTGATTTGACCATGATTTTGATAGATTATTCAGGTTTGTTGCGTTACGAAGAGCTTAGCTCTTTAAAATGTAAAGATATCACAGTTTTCGATGATTATTTAGAGATACACATTTCACGTAGTAAAACTGATCAATACCGACAAGGTAATAAAATTTTGATTTCAAAAGGTAGCACTTTAGCTTGTCCATTCAAAATGTACAATAGATATATTAGGTTAGCTAGTCTAGATGAGAAATCTGATTAATCTTAATCTAGATTTACATTCTCTTCGTTCGGGCGGTGCTACCGCTTCTGCCCAGTTTGATGTGAACGAAAGGTGCATTAAGAGACACGGGAGGTGGAAGTCCGACACAAGTAAGGACGGGTACATAGATGATACATTTGAAAAGAGAATGTCAGTTTCACAAACACTTGGGTTGTAAACTGAACTTTGCCCGCCCTTTCTTTGTGGTTCTAGTATTGCTGGGCTATCGGCTATATATAGTATTTTAGTATTTATTGATATGCCTAGAAATAGTATTTAGTAAAGTTGATACTTATAATTTCCAACGGTTCGATAGTATAGTGGGAAATTATTGTAATAACGGTACTAGTGAATACTATTGATACGGATACTTCTTATGTACACGTATATATGATATTTAGCGGGAATATTTTTCCTTGTTGGTCACTTCTAGCCAAGCATCAGACTGGACAACAGTGAAATAAATTTTATTTTCAATTGAATTGATATTCTAATTTGTATTTAGTAGGGATTTATAAAGTTACTTGATTTATTATTTATTCCATATAGTATATTTACTCAGTTATACACAGTCCAAGAGAACCTCTCGAGACGGTCTTCCGAGCATTTGGGTTTGGACACAGGTTTCCAAAATTTTCCACTTTATCTAAAATGTTGTCTTTTGACTGCAGTTTAAATGGAGTTTGAACCGAGGTAACTCGTTTTTGTTGGTTTTTCCTTGCCGGCGCGATCGTTTATGACAGAGCCCATATTTATGAACACTATTTACTCGTTTTTCGAAAGAATTCCTTATGAAAATTAATTTATAGTGCATTGATACTTATGCTTCATGTATATTGTGTATATCTATTATATTTATATTAATAAAATATGGGGTCCACCTGTATTGCTGGGCTATCGGCTATATATAGTATTTTAGTATTTATTGATATGCCTAGAAATAGTGTTTAGTAAAGTTGATATCTTGAATAAATGGATTTTTACATATTTGGTTCAATCAGAGTAACTATGGTTTTAATACAAAATGGTTAAAGCTGAGCATTAATTAAACAGAGAATTTTTTAACCAATTTCAGCATCCTTGGAAATCAGAAATGGAAAATTCTACAAAAGCATTATGTTACAAACTGTTTAAAACTTTGAAGTTGAATATTTAGACTTGTTACCTTTAAAAGATAAAATAACGTTATGTAGGTTTATAACTGGTAATCATCGGTTACTTATAGAAACCGGTAGATGGCGTAGAATCATTAGACAGGAAAGATACTGTGTACTTTGTAACTCTCAAGAGATTTCCACTATATTCTAAACTGTACAGCTCCAACAGAATGTAGAAGAGCTTTTCTTAAACCTAACTATGTAAACCGAGTAAATATTTTGAAATTCGGCACTTTATTTATTTCCAATAAATACTCGTGTTTTGAAAAAAATGTGTAAATTAATTAGAATTAGCAATATAGAAGTATGTTCTCCAGGTTGATCACCAATCTCTCATTCTTGTTGCTCGTTTTGTGCAAACTTGTCATGCACAAAATCTGTATGTTATTATATGTAAAATTATCTTTCTTTGTACCGTTAACTTAGTTTTATAAGAAATAAAGAATCTGAATTAAATAATACATCTAATTTTATTTAGTTATTTGAATTTAATGACGTTAAATAAAAGGATGCGAAAAGATATATTAATGTATTTTCTTCAAAGTTCAAGTTGATCAATTATTGATTTAAGTGAATAAATCAAGTTTATTTTCTCGAGGAGTAAATTGCAAAGTATACAAATCCTGGTTTTATTTTTCTAAATTCTATCTGTTTACTCGGACAACGTAGAGTCTAAATTGGTTTTTTTTCCATATTGGACATCATATTGTGTATTGAATTAAAATATGAACGCGGAATTCGACGAGAACACCTGAAATGAAAGTCTGCAAACGTTCCGACCAATGAAATTCATTTTACTATTTTTATATTTTGTATTGAATTAAAACATGAACGCGGACTTCGATGAAAACACCTGGATAGAAAGTTTGCAAACGTTCCGACCAATGAAATTAATCTAACTATGTAACGCGAACTTCAACGAGAGCACCTAGATGAAATATTTTATTCACACGGCAATCAGTTTTAACTTAGAAATTTCCGCTAAAATATAGTAAATGAAATTATACGAGAACAACAATGCAGAATTGTTTCTTTTCCATTTTTGTTTTTTTAACAATGTTAATGTTCATTTCAATTTGGTAAGTAGACTTAGATTAAATGGTACAAACGTTAATATATGTTTTCTTTTAAATGCATTAGAAGACGTGAGAGAATGCCGACTTATAGCCAGTCTATGTCGTTAAACTTAAATCAACCTACCCATCGTTATGTTCATTTATTGCAAGTACGTCACGGTGCATGACATCACAATAATCCCTTTACAGAATCGCAAGCACAATATTTTTGTTTGATATTTGCTTCTCTTACACAATTAACATCCGTTTTGCGCCAGTGACCGGTATTACAATTTAACACAGTTTTAAAAGTTCATTGAGCTGCTACTTTATTTAGAATTTTGAGCAAGACTAACTGTGTATCATATTCAACAAACGTCAACATTATTTACATCAATTTTATTATTCAACAAAACATTGTTTTTCATTACAAGCTTTTCAATATATCAATATACAGCTAGGGAATGAATATTTGTTGCTTACCGGAAATATAAGATACATCGATATAAATTATTTACACAATAAATAATTTTCGTGTAGTTTTCTGTGTCTACATTTAATTTACGAGTACAATATAGTAAAACAGAAAAAAGAGAAACGGTAAATATACATTTAATTTACGAGTACAATATAGTAAAACAGAAAAAAGAGAAACGGTAAATATACAGGAATACATAAAGTTTCGTAAATAGTTGCAAAGGACCACACGCTACTTACATGCCACGAGTTTTCATAGCACTTGGCAATTTTTGAAACGCATATATATGTGCGATAAAGATCTAGTGCATTTGAGCAAATTAAAATTATGTTATACATCTAACTATTTTGTTTTCAACAGGTTCACAAGTTTTGCATTTTTAAACCGCGCGTGCATATATATTTTAATGTTTTTAATTAAATTCCTTATATATGTACATGTCACGTGTATTATTCATTTTTTTGTTTAAATTGTGAAGCATGTGACTTTATGATATGGCTGGGTATTGATTGTTCTATGTATGTTTTAATATTGTTATATGATATGTAGGTCAATCAATATGTGACACAATATTAAAATAAATTATTTTATCGGGTTGTTGTCTCTTTGACACATTTCCCATTTCCATTCTCAATTTTATTATTATTACTAAGACTATACGCATTTCATTAACTCAAGTCGATAAAGTTTGAAACAAAAACCGATAGATACATCGAGGTCGTTTTGCTTGAGTGATTTACCTGTAAAAAACCCGGGTCTCATCCATGTTTAAAACAAATTAATGTCTGTTTAAAATAGTTTAACGGGGGTATGGCCTATTAGTTTGACGCATATAACCACCAACTTGATTTCAATTTATTGACCGCAGAGAAATCTATTTGACTGGCGTTAAAATGAATTGATATGAATTGAAATGGATTAAATATAAATTTTAATTTTTGTCAATCTCTATCAAATGACGATTAATCTCATTTAAATAACGTTAACATGTTTTTGTCCGTTCAAGCTAAATTCGGGTTACTAGTGCTTTTAGATATACCTTTTAGATTCTTACTTTGAGAATAAAATCCTCACAAATATTTACATCAAAGTCAATGCACGAGTATTGATCACTACTGAAGTTACGAAAATAACAAATTGTGAGCTTACCCTTTGGATATAATCTGATGGTTGATTAGGAGAAGAATGAATTGTCGTAATTATGTGTCGCCTTATATAGTGCATTGTACTTTTCAGTGGGTGGAAAATAAACAAAACAAACGTATAAACCGATACCACGATGTATGAAGCAACCAATTGAAAAGAAGCCATCTATGATACTGCGTGGTGATTTACCTGTGATTTGCTGTATTTCCACTTCAAACTCCTACTCCTAATAACTGCGTTTTTAAGTTATTTTCATGGGCTGCATGCAGCATTTACATATCAATTCTGATGACGAGGCATATAAGATAAGACTGGTTTTTACTTTGAAACGCCTAGCCGACAAAGCACTTTTGTGATTGATAATGCAACAATATAAGTTGCGGTTAACCTTTGGTCTATCATGTTCAAAAAATTTTCCGTTGCGGATTCACGTGGGAAATTTGCCTTATTGTACTCGTTTATGATATAAAATATGGTTTTCTATGTTGTGTTTTAGGTACATACAGTTATGTTAACATAGCGGCAACATTTCTATTACACCATGTATGTCAATAAAAACGTGTATAATAAGAACACTTACAATGTAATAAGTATACTTTCTGTGAACTCTATACAAATTGTTTTCGAAAAGATTTGTTTTGTGAAGAATTAGTCTATGGTTTTATGTTTGACATAAAAAAAAAATGTTTCAAAAATTTGAGACGGGGAAAAGGGCGAATCTGTTAAAGAAAACAAAATTCATTCTAGCATACACAATTGTCAAAAAGAATGTACTAAACTTAAAAACTGTCGTTTATACTTGACATATATATTTGATAAATCTGAATTAATGTGTCTTTGCACGCAAGTTGAACACTTTTTCGTCCTTTTTTCAGTTTCTGGAAAATAATAAAAAATGAAGATTTCCGTTTGGTTAATTGTCTCTCTGTTGTTGGCCTTTTCTGAAGGTAAGACAATTACAAGATGAAATCAACTTACCGATTCGTGTAAGTTATATATTTTATTTTGGAATGATTTGCACAAATATCAACCCAATAAACAAGTTTTTAAAACTGAAGTTGGTGACCTGAATGATTTCACTAATTAAAGTTCAGTTAATATATTGACAAATGACTTGGTTGAATTATGTTAAGTGTGTGTAATACATTTTTATGCATGAATGGCAATATTAAAGCAGCGATTTAGGTCTTGGTAGGGGGGTTCAAATAATCTCATCATAGAAACCAAATTTGAAATTTTATACACATGGCTAGCGCTTTGTCCCCATTATATTCTATAATGATCAATCATTTTCCTATAAGAATAAACCTTGACACGAACGCATAACATAAGTGTCAATAGTGAGTACTGTATATAAACTAATCAGACCTAAAGGGCATGCATGGCATTGATGAAAAATATATACATTGATGTATTTCAAATACAAATATGTATGTGGCGTATACGGTTGCCAGGGAAACAACTATTCACCAAAGACTGAACAACAAGCAATAAAAGCAGCAGTGAGCATACTTATGAATGGACAAAACTCTTCTCATAAAAATAACAGCAAAAGTCTTTAATGTTGAAAAAAATATTTAAAGTTTCAAAAGAAACATGAAGAATAATAGCGATTTTATTTGCAAATATGAACTGGAAAATATTTGTTTGCACTATAAATACCGAAACGTATATATGATGTCATGATTTTTGTGTAAGTTACGTCGTTAAGAGGAAAAATCTAATTTAATATTAAATCAAAATTGCAGATCATTACAGAATTTTACAATATAAGTCAGATTTTAACATGCAAGGAATATACTTACTGTATAACCTGGTCAAGATACTAAACGTAAACGTTACTGAACATATTCTATTCGTTCCGATTGTAATTGAGTCATTTTTTATTAGTTGTGAAACAACAAACAATTATTCATTGATTTCTATTGGTTCTGGTTGTTATTAAAACATGATGTATTACTTGATTACAGTTCTAACTATTTTGATCTGAGGGCCACCGAAGCGCTAGTCTAGCGTATCAGATTGATAGCTTCTTTATACTTTTGATAATTTTTCACACCACTGGGTCCATGTCACTGTTGATGGACGTTTTGTCACAGAGGGTATCATCAGAACAGTTTACGTAGTCGGGACTTTGGTTGACATGAATATCAATTTTAAGTCATTTTTATAAACTAACTTTGCAAAAGTATGAAATATTCGAATAATAAGGATGTTCTTATCCCAGGCATATATTACCTTTATCGTATTCGACACAACGTTTTGGAATTCTGGTTCCTCGATTCGTTTGAACACTATTCTTGGTTGGCTTTATAACTATTTTGATCTGAACGTCACTAATGAGTTTTATGTAGACGAAACGCTCGTCTGGCGTATGAAAATATAGCCTGGTACCTTTGAGCGTTCTTTGCACAACTGGGTCGCCACCACAGCTATTGGACGTTTCGCCAGCATGATAGACGGCACTTTGGTGTTGACTTAATGTCAATGTTTTGGTGAATTTTTTTAATAAGATTTTAAATCATTCAGCATTAAATCAATTTAAGAGTATCGTCTGCTAAACTAGAGTTAACTTTTCTTTAATTTTGACGGACTTAAGCGTCTTTTGTTAACCTACATTTTTCATAAGCGGTTTTCCCGCTTTTATTTGGTATAAAATTGCATGCTTTTCGTGATTTGTTCATTGCGTGATTTGAACTCTGAAGGAACACAAAAACCCACCCTATCCCACCCTTTAGAATATTTTTTCTGCTGTTTGTTGTATATTTTCAGATATTGCCAAAAGAAGCGTCATGGATTGGACAGAATATTTACTGAATACATAGTTTTACTGAAGGGCTGAATTTATCACAGTTGGCGTCTGGTAGCCCAGTTGCCATTTGGAGAAAATATATGATAGTTACCCTTCAATGTTTTTATCTTGGACATTAATGAGAAATTGTCGATGAATGCAAATTCGTTGGCCGGTTGATACATAGTTGAACTGTCCTAATAAATCCATGACAAAAAATTGCCAAAATTCAAACTTACTAGTATTTGTTGTTTTTTTATTATGATCATAAATTAGTTTGTCTTACAATTTGTTCACATTTGGTAACGAAGGTAATCTGGAGTCATTGGAAATATTATGAGGGATTTCAACGAATTTTGGGTTATCTTTTATCTGGTATATCATATTCCTAAATTGTCTTCTGTTGGTTTCTTTCGAATATTTCATAAATTAACTGTTTGCAAAAGTATGAATTGTTTAAAAAAACTATGGATTTGTGTATCCCAGGTATAGATTACCATAGCCGTACTTGGCACAAATGTTTGAAATATTTGGTCTTTAATACTATTCTTCCTTCCGTTTGGCTTTCTTACTATTCCTATCCAAGCGTCACTGATGAGTCTTTATAGACGAAATGCTCGTCTAGTGTATTAAATTATAAGCCTGGTACCTTTGATAATTATTATTAGTTGTAAAACAACCAGTAATTAACTATTTATCTTATTCGTTCTAATTGTAAACGAAAAAAGGAATATTAGTTGTGCAACAACCAACAATTATTTATATGAATATTTGATTCTAATATTTCCAGTCAACATGGCTAATGAAGAAATGTAAGATGGCAATAGATTTCTTGAGAAGTAAGTTTAATAAATAAATAATTTAATTTGGTTAAATGGTTAATTGGTTTTAGATTCTAGATCGAAAAAAAGTAGTATTGTAGATAATGTCAAATAGTATGCATACACTCAACATCCGATGTTTAAATGGATAGGGTTTACTTAGCTTGCAGAAACGTTAAACTGATTTACACAAAAGGGAATATGTAGCCTAATACGTCCCTTACTTATTGGTTCTAGGTATATTGCTCCTTGTAGAGAAAGCAATGGCTAAATAAACATGTGAAACAATACTTTTATCATCTAACTGCCACACATCATAACTAAAACTGAAGTTATTCACATACTAAAATCTGTCTTCCTTAATTTTTATACATATAGCGCCATCATAATGCATAGTTTATTGTATTCAGCGTACTTTTTTAATTAAAAATCAAGTACCGTTTTAAGGGCAATAATTGCACATGTAATGCATTTAAAGTAGTCTATTATATTTTCAACGGTAAAACTGAATTTTGAAATATATATCGAAAGATCAATTAAAACCATGTATGATAGTGTTGGTGTTGGTGTTCATCGAGGGTGTATGGGTAGACCATGCAGTTTTTCCAATTTGTGCTGCCACACACACAGATGTTCTAATGGATATTGCGACATAATACACGGCAAGTGAGTCCCGGGTCCATTACTTACAAGTAATAGAAAAAACTAAAGCAGCAGACTCACGACATTAATGTTACTTTAAATGTAAAACTTACACAAAAATAAAAATTAAAAGATATCTGTTTTGCACATCTTAAAAGTCTTGTTGCACATTATTATTATTTTGAAACAATAATTTACCGATTTTACAATTGAAGACTGATTTTATTCAGGGCTTAGTAGATATCTCCAATTAGAAAGTGTGTATTTCCTTAGGTCAAATTAATTTTCGATAGAGGGATTGTTTGGTGTTCACTCTCCTTCTAATTTAACCTCCTTGGTGTGTTAGAAAAATAATTATAGAGGATTTCCTCCTTTATGATTATCGATGATTTCTTCCTTGGTTATATAATAGGGACACATTTTGAGTTTCCAAGTGAATTATCAATTTATTTACGTATTTATCAAGCAACGTGCGTGTAATGCGATTTACACTCAAAAGCGATTTTATCTCGGGCTTTATCTACGAGGGAAACACCACATTCATTATAGAGGTGGAAGAGATGTTTTTAAACAATTGGTTTCAAGAACAAGCGATAAAAGAGAAGGAAGCGTAACTGTTGTTTCTCAAAAATGACAAGCAGTGACGTGTAAAATTATGATTGTAACCCAAAAAGACTAACTAACTCAGTAGTCATTGGTTCGGCATTAATTTGCTTGATAAAAAACTTTTCTTATTAGTATTTTTGACGAATACAGTCATCATCATCTCTCAAAAGGTTAACCTTAGGTGAATGTGGCAAATTCCTTATGTCTCTGTTAGACATTTAGAACTTCCCATGTTTACGTTTTATACATCATTGACTTTCAAATGTTTGGGGTTCCGTCGATCTGCGAAATATACCAGAGGGACATGAGTTCCAATGAGACAACTCTTCATCCAAGTCACATTTTGTAAACGTACACCATTTTAGGCCAAAGTACGACCTCCAACACCGTACATTGGCACACACCGAACAGCCGGTTATAAAGAGCCCCAACATTAATTTGTGTACAACAATTTAAATAGGAAAACCAACGTTCTAATTAATATAAAGAACAAGAAATTAGAAATACTGGTACATATTAAGAATAAAGAGATTTTACACTAAAACAGTGAACATTGAAAAATAAGTACTTTGGATTCATTTATATTCGTGGGTATCAATTTTCGTGGATTGAGGAAAACGTGGATATTTGATTTTGTGGTTTTGACAACATCTGCATAGAAAGCCTATAGAAAATTTGCAATTCGTTTAATATTTAAATTCGTGGTTCACCTGTACCTACGAACCCCATGAAAATTGGTATCCAACCAATAATAATGAATCCACAGTATTATCAATAGGTAACATTAACACGAAAGTACGATTTGTGAGTAGTCGCACTTACGAAAAGCAATTAAAAAGTAGCACAATAATAAAAAAAACATGCACTAGAGACTAAACTCATCCCAGGGATTTAGTATTTTAACGCCATAGACAGTCATAGCCGACATGACTTGTGCAATGCCAAAATAAAAGAATCGATATGCAGTAGACTTAATATTTTAATTAATGAGTATAATCACTGGGGTAAAGCTGATGACCGTAACTGCATTCACGGTCATCCCAAGATGTCGGATGAAAAAATAGGTCAGTATCTGTATTGTCTGTTACAGTGTTTCTATATAATTTTCTTTACAAAGGGACCTTGATACGATGTAAATATATAAAAGATTCACACGGAAATCACAAATTACTTCCGAGAAATGTGTATGAAACAGGAAATTCGATTTAAAAAAAGTCGCTTAGATGACCGTAAATCACAATCGAGATGACCGTAACAGAATCAGCAATTCATAACAAGGCTGACCGTAATTGGTTAAAAGATGACCGTAATTTGTAAGGATGACCGTAATTTCTAAATGATGACCGTAACTTTTAAAGGATGATCGTCAATTCTAAGAAATATCCCTATTTGTATAACTACTTTTTTTGTATCAAATGATTAATGGTGTTGATATAAAACGTATTTATATGAGAGTATTATCCTATAGGTAGGAGAAAACAAGACGTGCTTTAAATACAAAGTTCACCATATATATCTTTTTGTACGGTAGAGGGTATAATTTTTAAAATGAACATACAACAAGACATGCACATGAAAAAGTGTGGAAAACATGCAACAAAAGCGCGATTAAATGACACCTTACAAGTATAATAAAAAAAAAAAAGTGTGCTGCACAGCCTCCAACTAAAAGCCAAAAGTTTTTTTTTTTATTTCTGGAATTCCTTGTAATGACATATAATAAATGCACTTTTTTAAAAATGCCAAGGGATGTCACCCATTGATATTATATCGTCTTTGATTTGTCTTCTATTTTGTCTTGCAAGTAAAATAACAGAACCTGTTTTTAAAATACTACGACCAAACAAGTGAAGGCGAGCTCCAGCAAAATAGATCCTTGAAATAGTTTTGTGCGTATAGCGTATCACAAGCGGCAGGGGCGGATTAAAGCATTTAAAAAAGGGGGGTCCCAACCCAGGGTAAAGTGGGTTCAAACTATGTGTCCCCATTCAAATGCACTGATCGGTAAATAAAAAGGGGGTTCCAACCCCTGGACCCCCCCCTTTGGATCCACCACTGAGGGGAACCTTGTCAATTTGTATATACAGCAATATTATTCATATATAAAGACAAACTAAGGTTTCAATCTGCTTCCTATGGAACCATACACACAGGCTCGATTACCGGATATTCATATGTTTGATTACTGTTTTTTATGCTCCATTCATGGGCATTATGTTTCTGATCTGTGCGTCCGTTCGTTTGTTCGTCCGTTCGTCTGCTCGTTCGTCCGTCTGTCCCACCTCAGGTTAAAGTTTTTGGTCGAGGAGATTTTTGATGACGTTGAAGTTCAATCAACTTGAAACTTAGTACACATGTTTTCTATGATATGATCTTTTTAATCATAATGCTAAATTACAGTTTTTTCCCCATTTTAACGGTCCACTGAACATAGAAAATTATAGTGTAGATGAGGCATGTACTAGAGACACATCAGAGGGACACATTCTTGTTTCTTCAACTTTTCGTCGTATCTCTGTCAATTTGTATTAGAATTTTAAAGTCGTTATCAATAAATATTTCATTGTTTACGAGAAATTTGCAATTTACTATCATTGTCATGAACTCAAAATACGGCAAATAGTTAAAAATAAAACATGTTTATTCCGCTAACTAAGCCCCTAATGAGACAAACACAAAAAAATGATATGAATACAAATACGTATATTCTTAGAATTGAGGGTCAATAACTCATCATTTAAAAGTTACGATCATCCTTTATAAATTACAGTCATTCTTTACAAATTACGGTCATCTTTTACAAACTACGGTCATCTGTTTACCAATCACGGTCATCCTTATTTTATGTTACGGTCATCTTAAAAATATTTTGATAATAATTGACGGACATCTTAGCGATTTTTTCAAATTGAATTTCGCGTTTCCTGAACATTTTTCGGTAGTAATTTGTGATTTCAGTGTGAATCTTTTATAAATTTACATCGTATCAATGTCTCCTTTGTAAAGACAATGATATAGAAACACTGTAACAGACAATACAGATACTGACCTAATTTTTCATCCGACATCTTGGGATGACCGTGAATGCAGTTACGGTCATCAGTTTTACCCCAGTGATAATATAATACAGAGATAGAGTAATCTTTTTATAAAAAATGAACATGAATGTTTCTTATACATAAAAAAAAACGCGTTTGAAATGAATACAACTGATGTTATGTTTCAGTTTGCTAATGCCAAAATCGATAGTTATGCCAATGTTGACTAAATGACTGTAATTTAATAAAACGTTTTCTGTATTTACAATAGATAAGAAAAATTATCTTCATATTGTATCAAGTCAAATATATTTTAAAAGGGTGGGAGGTGGGGGAAAGATCAATGAACTTGTTTTCAAGCTCATTATACAAATTAATTGACAATTGTATACTTTTCAGAATTGTCGCAGTTTGTCGTCTCAACAATTAATACATTTGAATGTTACGTTGGCAACGTTGTTACCCTATCTGTAACTGTATGCACATAACGTTGCTGTTCTATTGACAGCCTTATAAATAACAAGAGAATACATGGTTTTCTCAATGCGTTTTAGATTAAGCAATTACAATGTATATATTTTCCGACATAACCAAAAATGATTGAAAAAACACATTCCACAGTACTTGAGATTACTCCTGGAGTTCTTGAAATTCAATCTTAACGTTATCGTTATTTCCAGTACTATAAGACGCTCCTTCAGGTAGTGAAATGCTTTATCCAAACATGTCTCAATTAAATGTCGGAATTGAATGCGTCTGCAATTTTTATATGTAGTATACGTGCACTTTTATTCTTTTAGTGATTACAGAAAGTGTTTATAATTATATGCTAACTAGGAACACGAGGAATTCAGCTCATCTGATGATATTCAGATGTTCTTCTTGCTTGTATGCATGTTATATCCTTTTTGATTTATTATAGTGTCTACCCATTTTTTGTAAAAAAAAAATCATGAATTTGTTAGCTCTTTAATCGCAGCATACATTCATTAATCTTTTGAATAACTGGCGAGTCAAATCCTTTTTAACTGATGTTTGAGTGAACCACTGTCAAAAGTAACTAGTTATCAAAGGTACCAGGATTATAATTCAGTAATTGTTATAAAAACTCCTCATAGATACCAGATTTCAAATTGTGTACATCAGAAGCCGGTTTCATCAATACAAAAAATGCATTAGCGCCGCTTGAATCGAAAAGTTGAAAAGCCTAAATAAAGTACGAATTTGAACATCATTGAGGACCTTATATAGTGTAAGGGTTAGTCAAATGCGGCTCATTTTATCTATTACTAGAGTGTTTCGCGAAGGATTTAGAAAACATCGAAGTATTATAAACACATTAATTTATAAATAAAGGACAAGGTACTATAAGCATCAGAGGAAGGCCCCCTAATTTCGTTCAAATTAAAAGTGACTTGGCATTAATTATAATACTACACTTTTAAAGTTTAAAACCTAAATTTTAATTAACATCGATAGATTTTTCAACCTCCGCTGATAATATTCATGCTCTAATGCTGTAAACACCTTAAGATTTGCGAAAAGGACAGGAAAATGGCAGTTTTCAAACCTTTATCTGCATTTTAAACGATGAGCGTACCTACGACCCACGATCATATTGATACCAGACAATCCTTGAACATAAACATTGATGCCGTTCAAATATTTTATTTGGCCGTAGGTACAATCATAGTTAAAAATTTTAAAAAATTGACAAAAATCGTCGTAGATAAACTCATCATAGATACCAGGACTAAATTTAGTATATACGCCAGACGCGCGTTTCTTCTACAAAAGACTAATCAGTGACGCTCAAATTCAAAAAAGTTGAAAAGGCCAAATAAAGTACGAAGTTGAAGAGCATTGAGAAACAAAATTCCTAAAAGTTTTGCCAAATACAGCTAAGGTGATCTATGCCTGAGGTAGAGAAGCCTTAGTATTTCAAAAAAATAAAAAAATGTGTAAACAGTAAATTTATAAATATTACCAAATCAATGACAATTCATGTCAGCACAAAAAGTATTGACTACAAGGCTTGTGATATCCTGGAGGAAATAAATCTCCACCAGCAGTGGCATCGACCCAGTGGTTGTAAATAAACTCATCATAGATACCAGGACTAGATTTAGTATATACGCCAGACGCGCGTTTCGTCTACTCATCAGTGACGCTCGAATCCAAAAAAGTTGAAAGAGCCAAATAAAGTACGAAGTTGAATAGCATAGAGAACCAAAATTCGTAAAAGTTTTGCCAAATACAGCTAAGGTGATCTATGCCTGAGGTAGAAAAGTTTAGTATTTCAAAAAATTAAAAAATGTGTAAACAGTAAATTTATAAATATAACCAAATCAATGAAAATTTATGTCAGCACTTAAAGTGATGACTACTTGGCTTGTGATACCCTCGGGAAAATTAATCTCCACCAGTAGTGGCATCGACCCAGTGGTTGTAAAAATACTCATTATAGATAACAGGACTAAATTTAGGATATACGACTGACGCGCATTTCGTCTACAAAAGACTCATCAGTGACGCTCGAATCCAAAAAAGTTGAAAAGGCCAAATGAAGTACGAAGTTAACGTTGAAGAGCATTGAGAACCAAAATTCCTAAACGTTTTGCCAAATACAGCTAAAGTGATATCTGCCTGAGGTAGAAAAGCCTTAGTATTTCAAAAAATTCAAAAATGTGCAAACAGTAAATTTATAAATATAACCAAATCAATGAAAATGTATGTCAGCACTTAAAGTGCTGACTACTTGGCTTGTGATACCCTCGGGAAAATTAATCTCCAACAGTAGTGGCATCGACCCTGTGGTTGTAAATATACTTATCATAGATACCAGGAATAAATTTAGTATATACGCCAGACGCGCGTTTCGTTTACAAAAGACTCATCAGTGACGCTCGAATACCAAAAAGTTGAATCGGCCAAATAAAGTACGAAGTTGAAGAGCATTGAGAAACAAAATTCCTAAAAGTTTTGCCAAATACAGCTAAGGTGATCTATGCCTGAGGTAGAAAAGCTTTAGTATTTCAAAAAATTCAAACATGTGTAAACAGTAAATTTATAAAAATTACCAAATCAATGACAATTCATGTCAGCACAAAAAGTATTGACTACAAGGCTTGTGATATCCTGGAGGAAATAAATCTCCACCAGCAGTGGCATCGACCCAGTGGTTGTAAATAAACTCATCATAGATACCAGGACTAGATTTAGTATATACGCCAGACGCGCGTTTCGTCTACTCATCAGTGACGCTCGAATCCAAAAAAGTTGAAAGAGCCAAATAAAGTACGAAGTTGAATAGCATAGAGAACCAAAATTCCTAAAAGTTTTGCTAAATACAGCTAAGGTGATCTATGCCTGAGGTAGAAAAGCCTTAGTATTTCAAAAAATTCAAAAATGTGTAAACAGTAAATTTATAAATATAACCAAATCAATGAAAATTTATGTCAGCACTTAAAGTGTTGACTACTTGGCTTGTGATACCCTCGGGAAAATTAATCTCCACCAGTAGTGGCATCGACCCAGTGGTTGTAAAAATACTCATTATAGATAACAGGACTAAATTTAGGATATACGACAGACGCGCGTTTCGTCTACAAAAGACTCATCAGTGACGCTCGAATCCAAAAAAGTTGAAAAGGCCAAATGAAGTACGAAGTTAACGTTGAAGAGCATTGAGAACCAAAATTCCTAAACGTTTTGCCAAATACAGCTAAGGTGATATCTGCCTGAGGTAGAAAAGCCTTAGTATTTCAAAAAATTCAAAAATGTGCAAACAGTAAATTTATAAATATAACCAAATCAATGAAAGTTTATGTCAGCACTTAAAGTGCTGACTACTTGGCTTGTGATACCCTCGGGAAAATTAATCTCCACCAGTAGTGGCATCGACCCAGTGGTTGTAAATATACTCATCATAGATACCAGGACTAAATTTAGTATATACGCCAGACGCGCGTTTCGTCTACAAAAGACTCATCAGTGACGCTCGAATCCAAAAAAGTTGAAACGGCCAAATAAAGTACGAAGTTGAAGAGCATTGAGAACCAAAATTCCTAAAAGTTTTGCCAAATACAGCTAAGGTGATCTATGCCTGAGGTAGAAAAGCATTAGTATTTCAAAAAAAATCAAAAATGTGTAAACAGTAAATTAATAAATATAACCAAATCAATGAAAATGTATGTCAGCACTTAAAGTGTTGACTACTTGGCTTGTCATATCCTCGGGAAAATTAATCTTCACCAGTATTGGCATCGACCCAGTGGTTGTAAATATACTCATTATAGATACCAGGACTAAATTTAGTATATACGCCAGACGCGTGTTTCGTCTACAAAAGACTCATCAGTGACGCTCGAATCCAAAAACGTTGAAAAGGCCAAATAAAGTACGAAGTTGAAGAGCATTGAGAACCAAAATTCTTAAAAGTTTTGCCAAATACAGCTAAGGTGATCTATGCCTGAGGTAGAAAAGCTTTAGTATTTCAAAAAATTCAAAAATGTGTAAACAGTAAATTTATAAAAATTACCAAATCAATGACAATTCATGTCAGCACAAAAAGTATTGACTACAAGGCTTGTGATATCCTGGAGGAAATAAATCTCCACCAGCAGTGGCATCGACCCAGTGGTTGTAAAAATATTCATCATAGATACCAGGACTAAATTTAGTATATACGCCAGACGTACGTTTTGTCTACAAAAGACTCATCAGTGACGCTCGAATCCAAAAAAGTTGAAAATGCCAAATAAAGTACGAAGTTGAATAGCATTGAGAACCAAAATTCCTAAAAGTTTTTCCAAATACAGCTAAGGTGATCTATGCCTGAGGTAGAAAAGCCTTAGTATTTTCAAAAAAATTCAAAAATGTGTAAACAGTAAATTTATATAAATTACCAAATCAATGACAATTCATGTCAGCACAAAAAGTATTGACTACTTGGCTTGTGATACCATCGGGAAAATTAATCTCCACCAGTAGTGGCATCGACCCAGTGGTTGTAAATAAACTCATTATATATACCAGGACTAAATTTAGTATATACGCCAGACGCACGTTTCGTCTACAAAAGACTCATCAGTGACGCTCGAATCCAAAAAAGTTGAAAATGCCAAATAAAGTACGAAGTTGAATAGCATTGAGAACCAAAATTCCTAAAAGTTTTTCCAAATACAGCTAAGGTGATCTATGCCTGAGGTAGAAAAGCCTTAGTATTTTCAAAAAAATTCAAAAACGTGTAAACAGTAAATGAATAAATATAACCAAATCAATGAAAATTCATATCAGCACTAAAAGTGCTGACTACTGGGCTTGTGATACCCTGGGAGAAATTAATCTCCACCAGTAGTGGCATCGACCCAGTGGTTGTAAAAATATTCATCATAGATACCAGGACTAAATTTAGTATATACGCCAGACGTACGTTTTGTCTACAAAAGACTCATCAGTGACACTCGAATCCAAAAAAGTTGAAAAGGCCAAATAAAGTACGAAGTTGAAGAGCATTGAGAACCAAAATTCCTAAAAAAATTGCCAAATTCATCTAAGGTGATCTATGCCTGAGGTAGAAAAGCCTTAGAATTTAAAAAAAATCAAAAATGTGCAAACAGTAAATTTATAAATTAAACCAAATCAATGACAATTCATGTCAGCACAAAAAGTGCTGACTACTGGACTTGCGATACCCTCGTGGAAATAAACCTCCGTCAGTTTTCATTGAATCATCGAAATTTTTAAACGATCTGCGGACCGGAGATGATTTCCGGTATTCACTGTATCCGACGACCGTGCATGCTACGCTATAATGTCTAGATCTTTAGGAAGAACATGAAACATATTTGACATGGGAAAACAGAATTGGTAATATTCATGAATTTAAAGTGTCATTTTAGCAGACCGTCGAATTTTGAACCTAAATCAGAGGCAACTGTGACAAGATCTGACAAACTTCAGGGAAACTTTTGGAACGTAATTGTAAAACCTGGTCACAGATCGTACGATTTTTTTGTCGTGAAAGATCTACAAAACAAGTAATCTGGCACTGTCGTGCAAAATGTAAAAAAATAATACGAGTGGTCATATCACTTACGACATGTCCACGATATGTACACGACAGAGAAAAAAAAATGTAATTGACTGTCGTTGGTAAGTCGCAAGTCGGTCGTGCGACAGTCGTACGACAATCTTGAGTTGTTTGGGGCTATTTGTCAGGTTTTCATGTCCTGGGATACGTGTGTTACTGTCGTGTCACTGTCGTACGACTGTCGTGCCACTGTCTTGAAACATGCAAGGCTCCATCTGCATGAATCCAACGAAACCACAGGGCGATTTCCGCTCCATCTCTTGCATCAGTGAATACTACACTGGCCACAGATAAGGCGCCGTTCGATCCATTGCCTACCCCACCAACGTCGGACGTTTCACTGGTTCCTATACTGTACACGGGCTCGATTCAACGTTAACAGGACCATATTTAGCTCTTGTTGGACGGTCCGGCCAGGCGGCTATTCAGCAGGGCCACGCGTATTCGTTCTGGTGGAATAGCCATCCTCTTTTAACGGCAGACGGTATGCTTTTTTTCAAACATTCATCTCGCCGAATTTTAATCTATTCAATAAAACAAAATATGTTGCACGACGAACGTACCACTGTCGTACGACAGACAATCAATGTTGTGCAAGCATCGAACGAAATTTTATATTCGTGAGACAATCGTGCGACTGTATCATGAGTGTCTTGCGACAGTCGTGCAACAGTCGTACGATTTTTCTTTGTTAAAATGGTTTATGTTGGTACTCACGACAATGTGTTTATCGCACGACAGTCGCACGACTGTGATAAGACACTATCACGACAGCCACCAGACAGTGACACGACAAAAAAATCGTAGAGCATAACAGTTGCATGTCCTATTTTTGTCCCACACAACACGACAGTACCACGATGCCCAAAATATCGTGCGACTCGAACGATGATCACAAATGACCCACGATTTTACAAATGTTCATGTCGTGGCGCTGCACAGGTGTGTCTTGGGTTCGTTGTGATCAAGGCTTAAAGGAAACCAAAGTTTTATAATAACTGGTTCACATTCAAACAGTGCCTATACGTATTTTGTTTTATAATTGACGAATCGTCGCCCTGGAATGTATCAATCTCCGTTGACACTGTTGTTAAAAGTGATTTCTTTCCCTTCAGCATTTCTATCAAGTATGGCATGCCAAGTTTACATTTTAGGCAATCATTTCATATAAATACAGATTGCAAAAATAAATTATAGAATATAACATTAACAAACATTGTAATTAATATGACACAAGAAGACACCATGTGAGAATTTTAATTATTTAAATGTAACAAACAAAACTACGCTACACTTTTAAGATCTAAATTATGTATCTTGAGTATTTTTTTGGTAATGGTGTTGAATCTATTTATTGGACTTATGATTTGTTATTGTCCTCCGCCTCCCCGTTGCTCTTCTTCATCGAAAACGCGTGCTTCTTCGTATTTCTTGTTTGCATAATTTTTCTTTACATAAATTTCTGTTATAATATGCATGCATAAAGTATTAGCCACTGGATGGGCAGTAAAACAGCATTCAATCAATCATATCTTCTCTATATTAACAGTACTATAATGACTTTAAACATTTTCAAAAAAAATAAAAGATTCGTTTATTTTTTAATCAGATATTCACACTTCAAAGAAAAATATTGCATATTGCATATCAAAGGAATAAACCGCATCATAGTCAAAGATATCTTGCTTTTAATTTTGTACACTAGACGTGTGTTTCGTGCACAAAAGACTCATCAGTGACGGTCCAATAAAAAAAAATGTCAAAAGATCATAAAAGGCTCAAAATTCCGAAAAAAATTGTCTAATACTAGTACAGCTAAGGTTATATATTCCTGAATAGATTATCCGTAGTTTTTCAAACAACTCAAAGTTTTGTTAAAAGTTTATTCATAAAATTTACCATTTCAACGATAATTCGTGTTTACACAAAGTTCCAACCTTTCGACATCGTGTTGCTGCAAACGTTTTTTGTGTCATTAATTGACCATATCTCAAATTATGATAAATCATGTCAAAACGGAATTTGTTTTATTCCGTGTTGCAACATCAATGTACTAGCTAACGGAAAGAAATAGTTTAATGACTACAAAAACATTAACGGTACCAATTTTCCTGCACCAGATGCGCATTTCGACAATATATGTCTCTTCGGTGATGCTCGTAGCCAAAATATTTGATATCCAAAGCTTATATAAAAGATGAAGAGCTATAATCCAAAAGGTCTAAAAAGCATACCCAAATCCGTAATTGGAATCAGAGCTTTGCAGGAGGGAGATACATTCCTTAATTTATCATAATTTTTAACATTTTGTAACAGCAAATTTTAATAACATAAAACAATCCGTATTTTTATGCCAGTACCGAAGTACTGGCTACTGGGTTGGTGATACCCTCGAAGACTAACAGTCCACCAGCAGAGGTATCGACCTACTGGTAGTAATAACATTAACGGTACCAATTTTCCCGCACTAGGAGTGGTTAATCTACACTACTTTGCATCATTTTCACATACGTTTGCATTAATTTAGTTTTACCGACCAAATATGAAAACAGATTAATGCATTTTCTTATACTTATGAATGAAGTTGTACCTACATGGATTGTTTGTAATTTATCATGGAAGGACGTTTAACCGCAAAACTGTATATAGGCTGTATACTTAACTTAATTTGAACATCTGTTAATTGTCACAGTCGTGATAATCATTTGTATTAAAAAAAATAGGAAAGTTGTTGTTGCTACTTTTATTAAATAACGGATACAGTCAGTCTGGGGTCTCACTGGCAGAAGTAAATTTTATTTACCTATTTCCGTAAAAAAAAATTACGGTTACGCGTAATCTGTATTTTAACGCATTTTCGGGATCGGTAATATTTTCGAATTTACCGCCGTATGACACGAGAACGCTATCCCATGATGCTTTTGTACATTGTTCAGCTTGTAGTTGCGTGATTGTGCGGGTCAGAGATCAACGAAAACAGGTAAATATTTAGTATTTATCGATTTCCAGGTAAAAATAGTGTCATAATAAGCCAACTACGATTGGCCAACTGGGACAGGCACAAATTATTCAGTGCTAGGTTATATTTTTACCGTGGTTTTCGATCTTTTCTGCGTTGTTTTTTCCAACTTTAAGAAAGGGGCACGAAGCATTTCAAGTGGCGCACGTGGCTTCAAAAGTTGAACCATTTTAAGAAGTTTACGCGTATGCGTAAACTTTAATAAAATAGTGAAAAGTGGAAGATAACTCTGTCAGTCTTATAAGATTTAGGGTTTGGGACCATTAAGAAAGTTAAATAATTTTAAAACAAGTTCAGAGACGTGCAGTAGATACCATTGAATTTTATGAAGAAAAAAGAAAGAAAAAAACCCGCATTTTAGTTTTGGGGTCACACCTATAATCCGACAGTCCCATAATCCGACAGTCCGATAATCCGACAGTCCTATAATCCGACAGCCCGATAGTCCGATGCACGGTCACTTGTCTCTGAAAAGTATGCCTATATAGACATGGAACGTTTGTAAATTGGTATATTTTTTCACACAGAAAATTAACAAATCAGTCAGTATGACGTCTTGTACAGGATCGCAATAATCCCATACGAATCGGAAATGAACGGAATCCGGGTCCGTTCACCTTAAAACATGAAGATAGTATAACGCAGTCAGGATTCTACTTCGTCAAAATTATCTCCCCATTACGCCAGTTCATTTTCACAATTGTAGAAATGGAAGCCATTGTAGGGATGACGCGCTACCAATTTTGCTCTTGGAAACCGATAAATTTATCCACATTGCACCATTACGATCCTTATATGTCAGTTGTATTTCAAAAGACAAATGTACCAACTAGCTTATGAGCATCAGTTAATGATCTTGTCTGCATTGATTCAATTTAAAACTATTGTCTGATCGGTTGTCAGGTGGAATTTTCGAAAATTCATTAACATTAAAAAAAATTCTAATTAAATATTTCGTGGAAGGGCAGACTAGATTTGTTTAGTGATTGGATACTATAAACCATAGTTATCACAGACAAAAAAAATATAATTTTTCGAAGATATGCATTTTCATCATCCAACATGAAAGACTGTCGTCAAGTACTTTCAGTAAAAAATAGCTATTCGAACACACCAACTCTGTTTTTGTGATTCATTAGATAGGTATTTCACTTGACCCATATATTTCATCTTTTAGTACTGGGATTTTTTTATGTTATAAAGTCAACCTGTAGCTTCGGTATATAAAAATGATAGAATCTGAAGTGAGACGATGTATGAAATAGTCTTGCTATGTACGATATCAAGACAAAATATTCAACTCAAACACGCCCTAACATAAAAAGGTGCACTCGATTGTCTCTTTTCGATACTTTTATTACCCAGTTTTTGGAATTTTTTCTTGAGTCACATAATGGAAGGGCAGACATGAAAACTACTGAACTAATAGATTGATATGTTTTCCGTCCGTGGTAAAAAAAACAAATGAAATCGGAGGATATGCATTTTCTACATCCAACTTGAAAGATACCCATGCCGTCGACTTGATATCTAATTGTTCTGCTTATAGTGGAGTGACAAAGTCGATGAATTTTCAACTTTAATGGACCACCCTACCTGCAGGCTAAATTATACATTTTTGGATAGAGAAATGATTAAAGTTTAATGTTTGTCTCATAAGTTTAGAAAATGAAGTTTTATTACTTTTCACATAAAAAACTTTGTAATATATCGATAAATTATGAATTACAAGTTTTGTAACCTCTCCGTTCAAATAAAAAAAAAGAGTATGCATTTTTCAAAGGGGATAAAAAAGTTAAAAATAAGGTTCAATAGAACAAATTTTCATTTTATAATATACATGTGTAGTTACTCTCTTAATAAAATCCAAAATTAAGAGTTTGTGGATTATAAAAATGAAATCATGTTAAAAATGTTTTTGGAATGCATTTCAAGTTAAAATCGAAAATTCATTTTCTTTTCACTCTCAAAAAAAATTGCACCGTACGAAATGTCTACGACCGGGCAAAAAAGTTAGATTAATGTATTGGCTTTGCAAAAATATAATTTTCAGCCTGCAGGTATGCCGGTCCATTAAACTCGTAAAATAAGCACCTTTTTCGTGATTTGTCACTACACTATTAACTATGTACTAGATAAATTAAACCTTATGCAAATGGTGTTTTTGAAATAAAACACATCGTAATTGAGAAGAAAATTATAATTTTGTTTGTTTCTATCAAGTTTTAAAATGTTTGTCACTATAGTAAACATTACAGTACACATTTATCGCCTTCTTTAACATTTTTAGAGCTTCTATTTCAACCGGGTTTCCGACTGTAACGTATCTACTTGTAACCTACGGAAGATGTCAAGTTTAAATTGTTAACATTTACACCCTTCATCTTCCTGTAATGATGTGTCATCATTTAACTTATGATATTGTCACGTAGTACTGATATTGTAAGTATAACGTATCCACTTGTAACCTACGGAAGATGTCAAGTTTAAATTGTTAACATTTACACCCTTCATCTTCCTGTAATGATGTGTCATCATTTAACTTATGATATTGTCACGTAGTACTGATATTGTAAGTATAACGTATCCACTTGTAACCTACGGAAGATTTCAAGTTTAAATTGTTAACATTTACACCCTTCATCTTCCTGTTATGATGTATCATCATTTAAATTATGCTATTGTCACGTAGTACTGATATTGTAAGTATAACGTATCCACTTGTAACCTACGGAAGATGTCAAGTATAAATTGTTAACATTTACACCCTTATCACAAACATTTCCCGAGTGTAGTCTCTTTATTATCAATCTAATTAAAATTAAATATGATATGTATCAGAACAGGAGCAATTAAAGGATTTAATTTTAATTAGATTGCTTTATTATGAGATTGGCCGTTCACCTTAAAACATGATCACTCTCATTCAAATTCGCTCCCTTCCACTTTCACACCCTACACGTTCTTACCAAAAGTCCGTTTGCACCCTATACGTTTGCTTTTGTGTATTATGAAAACAATGATAAACATATTTATAGCAATACTATTACTGCCCAATTAATATTCTAATCAAAACTCGATTTTTTTTTCATTATTTCATAATAAATTGACAAAATAAAGAGGCATTCTGGAAACGGTTTTGTGTTGAATAAATCTAAATCATGTTTTTGTTAGTGTATTTGTATTGCTATAAAAAAAAAAATGACTAGGGATGCTCACGCGGGACTGTTAAGGCATATTTAGGTATTTTTTCCCGGATTTTTTACTAAGGGGAGATAACTCCATGTTCCGCCATTATTTTTCACTACGTCATCAGTGCACACCCAGCGTCGGAAGGAAATATTTCGTTATATGGTAGAAACAGACCATGCATTGTTGTCTGAGTATTCCGATATGGTGTATGACCAGGGCCGTAACTAGGGTTCGAATTCAGGGGAGGCAGGGGTTTGGGGCCGGCAATTGAGGCCCCAAGATAGAGAGGGGGTTGGGGGGCGCAGCCCCCGCCGATTTTATTTTCTCCAAGTAAAATGGCTAAAAATGACCCGTTTTCCTTCGATTTCCTTACTCTAAAAAACATCAGTATTGCTTGAACCTGGAAACAATTTTTATGCAAAAAAACTGAGATTGCTGTTCGGGGTAAGCCAAGGCTCCGTTTTGAAGGCCGTACTTTGACCTATAATTATTAACATTAAATACATTGTGACCGCGGATTTTTTTCTCAATATGGCTAAAAATCACCCGTTTTCCTTTGATTTCCTCAGTCAGTAATTGCTGGATCCTTGAAGCAATTTTTTATACAAACTATTATTATCTGTATTTAAAGATATTTTTGTTAGAAATCAAACTGGTAAGTTAAAAAAAACATATAAAGCAAGATCATAGAAAGCAAGATATTTTTTTTGTCGAGGACCTTGAATTTTAATATTGTTGAAAGCTGAACAGAAATGTATATAACTACAACCAAAACTTTCTAAACTAGTATACACTTACTTTAGAAAGTCTCTGCTTCAACGAATGGGAGTGTTTAACTACTATGGCATTGACCATAACGTTCTCGTACGATCGGCCGGGAGACGTTAAAAAATGACACAACAGCTGATTCAGCCGGTAACGAATTTCCAATGTCATAAAACATTCACAATACAAAGGGAACTTCTCTGCTTAATGGAGCCCCTAAATAAATGTGAATAGTTAAGTTTTATTCAAAATTGTCGAAAGCAAAGTTTCATATGTGTTCTCGTACGAATACTGAATAACAGACGGACGGCCACACAAAAATAAAATACTGAAACGGTTCACTTTCGGTAAAAAATCCCGAAAATGACAGATATATCACGTATCATGATAACACTGTTAAAACTGTAAACTTGTGTTGTTTATAATATAAATTCAAGTTCTTCGTGTACATATTGTCAATATTTCATTTTATTACTTTAAAAAAAATTTGGTGTGGAATTCAGGGGAGGCAGTTGCCTCCCCTGCCTCATAGGTAGTTACGGCCCTGATGACTATTTAAGGTTCTATAATTCGCCATAATAATTACATTTATAAGTAAAGTTTATTTATCTTAGCAGTTTTTCTATCGCGGACTTAGCCCCGCCTATTTTGACTAAACGACCAATCAAAATCATTCGGGGTCTTTCAAGAGCTTGTATTCTGAATGGTGAGAGCACCTGTTTGATCAACGAGTAAAGTGACTTTTCCTAAAATAACCTGAAATAAACTGTAGAATCATGTTTCTTTGGGCAAGACAAGTGATTGTTAGGACATTTATGATTGCATGCATCAAGTAAGTCGAATAATAATGGAGAAAAGACCTCAATTAACGATATATTGGTGTCAGAACGTCAATTTTTTTACCAGAACACGTGTTTAACTGCTAACCTGTTTCAGTGTTTGTCGTGTCGCTGCATCAAATCCGTTGATTAAGCGATGCCTGTAAAGAAGATATTTAATTAATCATTTATTTAGTTTAATGATTTGCTATCTATTGCGAAAATCTGTCATAAAATAATAACTAAATTGTGCCCGAAACAGTGCAGAGCTTTATCCTAAAAGGGAAAAGGGGGGGGGGGGGGGGGGGGGGGGGGGGGGGGGGGGGGGGCTCCAGTCATGCTTCTGTGATTCCCTATACAAATAATCGAGTAGTCTAAGATAAAATCAACCAAACTTTCCCACCCAAGGGGGATCTGCCTATGTGAAAAATGCAGTCAAAATGACCATTTGTTGGCATTTCAAATACAATGTATCTCCAGACATTTGAAAATTCAAATACAGAACTCTTCAACTTTTGCCGATAGCTATAAACTGAATAAGTACAGCTATTCAGTGCATCTCTCTATTTGCAAAGGAATATGAAGTTATAAAATCAACATATATACAGATCTATGCACTTGGACATGTATGAAGCTACATATCTCACTTTGGCATTTATATGACACATGCTTGACAAAACTGCAAACCACATAACGAATCTCAGCAGATTATGAGATACATTATATGTATAATGAATATCTTTAAACAAAAGGGAAATGAGTGTACGTATTTCGTCAATTTGATCCACAATTACAAAAGAATTTTAAGCGCCTGATACATGTAGATGTGCACTAAAATAAAAATTAAACACAAAAACTTTTCTGCAGCTAATACAGTCTGTACTGTAATCTAATTAAAGTTCATTTTCATATACTATGAAGACTCAGAAGAAAAAAGCCCTATCCTTATGTTATCTGATAAGCTGTATACTTGATATATCCCTCCGATTTCTATTTGAGACACTTGGCTACATTGTATTTGTATGTTATGATTGGCCTTATAATCTGAAGTTGCCTGCTGCAAAAGGGATTGTTGCTTGACACAAGTATCACACTCTTTCAATCCGGGGTCATGTCCTTAATTCCAAAAAATTGAAAATAATCAGTTTGGTTTTTTTTGCTTATCTTAGGTCGTTACCGGGTGCCAAAATTCAACATACATGTACGCATGAATTTTAAGCAAAAATTATAAGATCATTATAGAGAAATTAATTCGATGACAATGCATGAATCTTAGGCAAAATGCATGATTTTGGCAGTTCTGCACCTGTCCTCTAACTCCTACATGTGTTAAGTCTTTAAGGAGCCATGGGTGGGCGGGGTAAGTAAGTTCTTGAACTAACAAAATCCATCTGAAGTCCAATAAAACAAATTGGAACAGAGTTTAACACAAGTTCTATATGTTTCTGGATAAGTATTAGGTGCAGACAGACTTTATCTAAGTACTGAAGTGCTGAACAGTGGATGACCGCAAGTTCTTGTGGATAGCAGAAACAGGTCAGATCTCTTAACAACTCTACCTAAAACTGACACATTCTTGTTTAGTTGATAATTGGTCTTCTCTATTTTTACAAGTTTATCCCAGAGTTTTTTGTTTTTATAACTTGAAATTAAACTTCGCCACATTATGTATTCATGTACAATGTACCTGTCCTAAGTCAGGATAGTTTGTTGCTGTGTTACATTTTTGATTTTCAGTATTTTTTCGTGCTTTAGGGCATTACTTTTCTTGTTTGCATTGGTTTACATTTGTCATTTCAAGGCCTTATACAGATTACTATGCAGTAGTGGTTTTGCTCATTGTTGAAGGCTGTGCTGTATGATCACATACAGTCTTGACAGTTGACTTGTTAATTTCCGTGTCATTTAACTTTGGTCTCTTGTGAAGGGCTGTCTCATTTGCAATCACACCACATCTTTTTAATATACATTTGTGAGGGGGGTTAGGAGGGGTCCTGATACCAAAATCCTGGGCTTAGAATCCCAAAATCCTGATCTTAAAAACACCTGATCCGAGGGTCCCGATTAAGGTCCAATTAATTCCCCCTCATTTGTATTTACAAATTAACAATAAAGTATAACAACACAAATATTAGTGGCTATATATTTATGATAATGTGTCATTTATGAATGTATTTGAATAAACAATTTTTTCATGTACATATAAAAGACTTAGATGTTAAAAATGTTTACTCTTAATTAAATTTTCTGCATTTGACAAATTTGAGAAAAATATATAATTGTAATCCTCAACATGTAAGGAAAAATCCAGAATTCATAATATAATTGTAATCCTTAGCATGTAAGCAAAAATCCAGAATTCATAATATATTAAGACAAATTAGTATAGAAAATATTCCATAAATTGATTTAACTTTTATGTTTTCATCTTTTATTAATTAAAAATAATTAATTTATCTATCATAAGCTTGACATCCATTTTTACAAAGTTACTGGTTAGATATTGATATTACACATGTTATTAGAAAATATGTTACTGTAACTCAGGAAACCTATCAAACAGTTCAAAGTAGATGGATAACAATCAAATAACTCAAAAATACCATAATTTAACTGCCACCTTAATGTTTCCCTGGCACCATAACTCAATGATTATTGACAATTTGTCTATATTTAAATACCATCCATTGTTAAAACCTGAGGAAGCTCACAGAAAATGGTATTTACATTTTTTCACTAACATTATCTTTATTACATAACAAACTCAAACTTCATAAAACCTTCAAAGTACACAAGTACCTGGTTTCAATGTTGACCTTTTATTTTTGTCAAGTGACAACTGTTAGTTTTTGAAATGAGCTTATTTACATTAAAAAAAACTAAATAAACATTTTGCAGAAAAAGTTTTGAAGTTTTAACTACCATATACATGTAAATACATTAACATGTAAAATAGATACATGTGTTGAATTCAACGCAGTCCGATGAAAAAAACAATAAAAACAAGATTTTCATTTTGAATTGCTTTCTCTTTGAAATAATTATATATAACATAACATTCAGCTTATCAAAAAAGAAAAACCCAATAATCCTTCTAAATCTATGATATATACTTATCACTGCAACAAGATAATTACCATTTGAATTTAAATATATATAAGAATGAAAACCTGGGTTAAAAGAAATATACTTTCCATTTTTTCAAAAGCATTTCTGCTTTTTTTAGTTTACCAGATATTATACGATCATACTTTGATTCCAAAAACACTTTCTTTAGTGTGTTATGTTCCTTTGATATTGCAGTTTGTAACTTAGCCATAGCAATATCAAATGAAGATTTAAACGATCTGTTGCCTGGATATTTTTCAAGAAGAGTTTGGTATTTGATGACATCTATTATTTCTCTATTCTCATCACCTAACAGATCTTTGCAAAAGTCCATCTCTGTTTTAGGTTTTTGAACATCTGCCATCACTGTAAATAAAATACAGTTCTATGTAGGAAATGCATTTATTTAAAATACAGATAAAAAAGTGTTCAATAAAAATTTTCATATTAGGCACAATAAACTTTTTTCAAAACATAAAAGTTCGTTCGTATACATTGAAATTTGTTGTTACATAGGGTACTTGGTCAAATCATGACACACTGGTTTACGGTTTACAGCTGTTACTTGTCATAGATATACTTAACTTTTGGAACCAGGTTAAGTAATTTAATTGGTGTGCTGACAATAATAATTAAGGAACCTCAGAGTTTAAAGGTAGCTAGATGATTTGATCATGATTAAGTAAGTTTTATCAACAGAATGTTAATCAAATGATTTAAAATGAAACCTCCCAAAAAAGCAGTAAAATGAAAATAGATGAACGGACAGAAGATTACAGAGGGTCCTTGATGTCAGTCCTGTGTCCTCTTTTTAACTATATATATATAGATATTTTTTTGTCCAGTTATGTTTTTGTTTATAATTATTGAGTATACGACTGTTGGCTTGCCTATATTCCTGTGTCTTGGCAATACAAGAACGAAGTGCAATAGATACAAATGTACTATAAATTAGGATATTCATGTCAATTAAAAAGTGATCATCATTTAAATGTTTTAATATGAGGGGGGGGGGGGGAGAATTCCTGTCATTAATTTTTACTTTGTTTTATGCACTTTTAATTTCAAAAGCAAGATTATTATTGACAAAAAGAACAACATATTTTTATTAATTACAACATGTATAAATTGTTCAATTTACCTTTACTTGAATCTAATACATATTGATGGACCATATTCATTTTGTCAATTTGTCCAAGTTCTAGCAGAATCCCCTTATTACTTTTACCTGAAAATAAAACATCACATTTATCAAGTTTGAAGAGACAATTCATTTTATTATTTATTAAACATGTATGTACAAAAGACGAAAATGATTTGTTTCTGAATTCTCTAAGCATGGAAATCATATATGAAACTTGAAAATTACAGCATCTTTTCAGTCTGAAAGTAAATTATTATTAGACCCCTACCGTTGAAGTTGAAGGGGACTTAAGTTTGCACTCTCCGTCTGTCTAAAATATTCTGAAATAGACAGTTGAATACTGGACCGTGCACGATTCAGTCTCCACTTGTAATTGATATTGCAGGTTTTCACTTTATGTGAAAAAAGGACTGTTTATGTCGTTCTGACACAACAAGTCATACATGTAATAGTTTCAATAGGATTTACATTACCTTTTTTGTCTTCAAAAAGATTCCTTTTAACTTGCAATTTTCTCTTCCTAATGGTTGTTCTACATGTACTTGCTGTATAACTTGACCTGTCATCATTGTCACATATAGCAGATTTCTTATCTGTAATAAGATTTGCATAAATTTGGATTATTGTATATTGAAAAATTCAAATATTTGTCAAATAATGCATGCAATAAGCAGATAACATCGTTATCATAGATCATGAAGATAGGGAGCTAGGCCTAAAATAAAATATTGTTTGTTTCCCCAATCCCGACCGACCCTGCAAAATTGGTGCTGCTCATAAAATTTTATTGTCAAAACTAAGTCGAATATTATTTTATTCATTTTGGATTGTCACGCTTGCTGGATCGTCTGATAATGTTCAAGCTTTTTAGAAAATAAAATTTCCCTACCTACCTACCGTCACCTGGCTTGGCAGGGTCGGGATTGGGGAAACAAACAATATTTTAATTTAGGCCCTACCATGGCCATTTAAACTGACAACTTTCATCATTTTCAGTTACATGTACATGTAGTTGTGAAGTTTGTTCAACAATGGTTTCATGAATATAAAGGTATGAAATGGGATAAAAAATTAAAAAAAAACCAAGCCAAAGCAAGAAAAAAATAATTTAAGGTCTGCCGAGCAATATATTTTATGGTAAAAATGGTATTTCATAAATGCCAGTTTTAATGTAACTGATTGAGTTTTAAGTTTTTATTATAATTATCATACCTTTGTTAATATATGAGTTGTAAAGAACTTTAACTTTGTCATCTTCCAAATGCTTATATCCTGAAAGATAAAACATTGAACCTAAAATCTTCATCCATCAAACTTAATTATAAATATAAAGTTACCAATGTTTATAAATATATTACAGCTAATTTCCTAAAGCATGTAGAGCAAGACTTTAGTTAGGTTTCTTGCTTTGTTTGTATATTGTACAATCATTAGGATAACACTTAATTAAATTCAAATATGAAATATACAAGTTAAACTATGCCTATATAAATTGTTTAAAGATATCAATCTGATTTACAAAGCTTGTATAAACAATTATACAAACAAAGCATGCAAGCCAACCAAAGTTTTGCTTTACATACATTAGGAAATTAACTGTAATACATAGATAAGTTAGATTTGTTTTATATTTATAGGTACATGTATTGTATGTGTTACTGGAATACTAAAAATTATATGCCAAGGCCAAATAAAAATATATGTGTGGTTACAGTAACATTCTTTTAGGAAATAAGGGTCGGTAGGTGAGGAATTTCATTTTATTTATTTTTAAATTTTTATGATGGACATGATGGATTGTCAAAATCAATAAAAAAAATGTGTTGAATACAGTATTATACATGCCTCTACCGGAAGTTCCACATTTTTCAAGTGTTACTGGGAAAAAAATAAATAGCCATGTTACGTTTCTTGTTAATTTTGTTGCATTTAAGAATTGATATTTCTGATGAAGTTCAGATATTAAACGGGAATCTATGAATTATTTAAATTCACAATCCTCCAAATTTGATCAATTAATTGTTGTTTTCAGAAATGACACAAAAAAAGTTCTTCGGTCTTTCTGGTAACTGGAACCACAATTACATTTTTATTTAGCCCAATTGTGTAAAAAATGAACAATGAATTTCTTTACATGCAATTTCTATGCATTTTTCTTAACAGTCATCAGAAATCTCATTTTAAAACAAAAGACTAACTTGTTGAAAGCTGTTTATCTATTACTTTTCTTGCAGCAAATTTCTCATCAACATTGTGTACAGTATGATTTGATAACTGGTAGCCTGTAAATAAGGATAAAGGAAAATGAAATTAAAATAAAGTTTATTACATTTTATATATTAGTTTTTTAATATTACTTTTCAGACACAAAGACTACTGTTGAAAATTTGTTGGTAACTTGGTGGATGGATTTAACCAAATTATTGGTAATATGCAAAAGTAAAGATTAAAGTTGAGGACCTCCAGACATTCTTCAAGGACCACCACAGGGAGATAAGAATTCTTTGACAACAGGCTTTCATTCTAAAAAAAAACCCAAGTATTTGTAAAGTTTTGCTGGTTAACCAAAAACACTGATAAGTATTGAAAAACCATGTAGAATTATTTTGTTAACTTTTCAGTTTTTGGCATGATGTGTATTAGATTTTAAAATTTACAATGGTCTCCAGAAAGGGAAACAATCTGTTTAGATGAAATGGTCATTGAATCATCATCTTTAATAAAAATATGGCTGAATTATTTGTCTTTAAAGGTTTTGCATTTTAGAAATATTCATATTGGAGAAATCATGAACATAAACCACATTCACTTTGGACACTTTAAGACATTGAAATATAAGACAAATTCATCAGTTTTGTGAATTGATAGTTTTGACCCTTATTGTTTACTAGGTAGCTCATTTGGAAGAGCACCTCAACCCAGTTGAGGAGGTTCCAGGTTCAAATCCTGGCCTAGTACTTATGCTGGCTACAGTTTACTGCAGTTTTTATACGCCTGTTTACGGGACGTATGATGGTATACCGTTGATCGTACGTTATCAACTTGTTGAACATTAATTCAAAAACACTTTAACCAATATGCCTGAAACTTTGGAGAAATGTTTATACATGTATCTATAATGTAAGCTCCTGCGTGTTTTTTTTTCTCATGAATTCTGGATTTTGTAGGTTCTGAGTTGTGGGACATTTTCATTCAGTTTCATTGTTACAAGAAATTTAATATACAAACAACGAGTACACATATTTCATATTGGATTGATAATTCTGCAATATTTATTTTTTTTAGTTTATACCTGTCTCTTCATGATTGGTGTGATTTTCCTCCACAGTCGGAATAAATGCTGGTTCCTGCTCATCATCTGAAAAAATTGAAAACTGGTAAGAAATATTCTAATGCAACAACGTTTGTAACGTTCATTTTGATTGGATAACGTCACTTATTTACATGGCATCAATTGACTTGCTATGGGACGTACGTGCATGCGTAGATGGTAAATGACAGATTTTAAATGCATGTTTTAACGTTGTTTTTTGTCAGTTTCATTAGAATGGAGATAACAATATTGTATTTTAAGCTCCAACGGCATCAATTGGGGATTTGATGGTCGTAAATACCCGTTTACTGTCTCCGCTAACGCGTCGCCAGGAAACTTAATTTGCCACCATCAAATCCCCAATTGATGCCGTCGGATCTTAAAATACAATACAGTTATCTCCTAAATAGTTTTTGGGAAGTTTGCTATAGCTTACTTATGCTGAGTTCACACGTAATTCGAATTCAACACATCTTACGTCCATTTTAATTTGAATTACAATGCATGTCAAATTGCCTTAACTGTCCAAACAACCTTAACTTTTGATTAGTTTTAACAAAAGCATATATGTAATGTGAATTGGATAATTACAATTTAATAGCCAATTCGAATTAAAAAGAAGAGTGTGTATACCTATTTAACGAATTTGCATTCAATTTGAATTAAATGTATGTGTTAGCAAGGCATATAGCTACCTTCCTAAGGTATTGGCCTCAAACTTCTAGTGACAGATTACAGCAAATGTTTTGCTCCAAGATAATTAATAACTAGTGTTAAAAACATTGCTTTATATTGAAAGATGCTTTTGAAATTTTACCAAACGTCAGATGGAATAATAAAGGTTGGCAGCAAAAAGTCTTATTATAAAATTATTTCAGGATACTTTGACCTACCAGATTGCTCATCATAACTTGTTGTTGTTGCCTGAATAGAATGTTGGACTGCTGTATCTAAAAATAAAAAGAAGATAATTATGTTGCTTGACCTACAAAACTCTTTGTGCTGCTAAGTTGCTTAAGTCTACTGACCAATATTGGGTTGTAACATGTTTTATATTGATAATGCTGCAATATTTATTTTTTTTAGTTTATACCTGTCTCTTCATGATTGATGTGATTTTCTTCCACAGTCGGAATAAATGCTGGTTCCTGCTCATCATCTGAAAAAATTAAAAACTGGTAAGAAATAATAGTTTTTGAAAATTTGCTGTACTTACTATAAAAAGGAGATAACTCTGCAAATGAAAGATAAATTCTGTAATCCGCAAGTAAGGAATAAACTATAATCAACAAGTTTATGACAAATACAAAATAAGAAACAAACAATACACATGATACAACTGCAATTCATAAATATATACACAATCATTTTATATGTGTAATTAGTTCAAATACCCCAATAAACAAATTGGTATTGATGAAACTTCACAGACCATCATACATACAGGGGCTACTGAGGTTGTGCATGATGAGTATAATCAGGTCAGAATATCATGTTAATTATAAATGTAATTTGATAAGAATGTTAAATATTTTTCATTTTAGTAAATACCTGTCTCTTCATGATTGCTGTGAGTTTCATCCACAGTTGGAATAAATGCAGGTTCATGCTCATCATCTAAAAAACAAAGAAACTGGTAAGAAATAATACAGTTCATCGGTGTGGAAATGCCTTGCATGACTCATACAGTGTACATTGAAACACATGGACAAGTATTTTTTTAAATATTACTTTCAATGGACAAAAAAAATCACATGACAAAGTTCAATTTCGTAAAATTTTACTGGACAAGTAACATTTACAGCTAGACTTGTCCAGAGACAAGTGCTTGCAACATAATTTCCACACTGCTGCAGTTTTTGAGACCAAATAAATGCAAACAATCATAATGCAATGATATATTGAATATAATGAGAGAAAAAAGTTAAAACACTACAAAAAATTGTTCTTTATATATATAATGTTCTTATAATTCCTTTGTTCCTAGATATAGGAAGATGTTGTATGAGTGTCAATGAGACAACTCTCCACCCAAATAACAATTTATAAAAGTAAACCATTAAAGGTCAAAGGCCTTCATCACAGAGTCTTGGCTAACACCTAACAACAAGCTATGAAGGACCCAAAACTACTATTGTAAAACCATTCTAACAGGAAAAACAATGGTCGTATCTATTAAAAAAAAAACAAGAAATGAAACATGAAATGAAAGCAAAAACTCTAATTAAACAAATATTTCAGGATACTTTGACCTACCAGATTGCTCAACACTATTTGTTGATGTTGCCTGGATACCTGTGCTAACATTCGGATAGGGGACTTCTTTGTCTACAAGAAATAAGGTGTAGTTTTAGATAGTTGTGTGTTTTTATTATGTTGATTTTCCTGTTCATAGATTTTACGTTAATAATAACAGAAATCTTTAAAATTTTAACACAAGGTTAATGACCACAAAAGAAAGGTTTGGAGTGATTTTGGGAGTTTTGGTTCCAAGGAATTAGGGGCTAAAAGGGTCCAAAATTAGACTTTGTTTGATTTCATCAAAACTTGAAATATTTGGGTTCTTTAACAGTTCAAATCTAACCGTGTTTTCAGATTCTTAACTTTTTGGTTCTGTTTTCAAATTGGTCTACATTTAGGTCCAAAGGGGTCCAAAATAAAACTAAGCTTGATTTTAACAAAAATTGAATTCTTAGGGTTCTTTGATATATGCTGAATCTAAACAGGTACTTAGATTATGGGCCCAGTTTTTAAGTTGGTGCAAATCGTGGTCCAAAATTATTATATTGTATTATAATTATTGTGTAATAGCAAGAAATTTTCAATTGCACAGTATTCTGCAATAGCAAGAAATCTTCAAGAATTGACTTCTGGTTGTATTAAGCTGCGCCCTGCAGAGCATTTGGTTGTATTTTACACTTAAAAACCTGGTCTTTTAAGGCTTTGGTCAATTTTGTGCTGCTGAGGTTTCAATATGGTTGCAATGAATGCATAGTAAGTTATTATTCTGTGAAGACACATGTACATGTATTACCTTTCTTTCTTTCATTCAACACTATAACAATTTTTCCATCTTGACCCCTTTTTTTAAACTTAAGTAAAGGCAATGACAGATTTTTTGTTTCATATTGATCTATGCAATTTTGCCAGATTTGTTCATTTTCCTCATGTTTTTGTTTTAAGGAAGAAGATCTGAAATGCAAGAGAAGAGGCCCATCATCTCTGAAAGAAGGTTCCTGCTGACTGTCATGAAAGACCACAGAATCACCATTGAAGTGCCACCAGATGTCTTCTCCAGGTTTAACAAATTCAGCAATCCTGCTTAAATGTGTTTGATACAAAGATGATTTGTTCATTAGGATGTCTTTGTTAAATACAGAACTTGTTCTTTCTGGTAGTAGTTTAGCTAGGCGACTTATCTCACATTCTTGTTTTTTTAAGGAGTCTAATCTGTCATCAGCTTGTGATTGACAATTGTATCTGATGATAGCATTGTCAATCACATCACCAGGTTTTCTGTTTGAAGTGGTCTCGGAAATTCTTCTAAGAAGTCCAAAAGATCTCTCCTCATCTTCAGTAAGAACAGATTTGGTGTTCATGATCCTGTATGTTTCAGCTAGATGTGTAACAATGGAGTGAAAATGGTTACCATAGAACTTTCTTTGTGTCATTTTCACAGGATTAGCAATTACAGACTTCGCCAATACTCCAAATAAAAAGGTTATGTTGAAAAGGCGAAGTACTTGCCTTGGACTTCTTTTCTCCTCAGGGCTGTAAGCAATGTGAATAATTTCCACCATGGAAGAAACCATCTTGACTATATCATTAGATATCTTGTCATCTAAGAAGAGAGAGTGAACCAATTTCTCCAGTTTGATGGCAATACATCTGGCATCGGAACCCTTAAGTTGGTTTTTATCACCAATGGCCTTTGTTGTAAACTTTTCAAGTGCCAACTTTGTCTCAGGATCTTCCACATGGTGTGGAAGTTCCGTTAAAACATTTTGCACCACATTTGTTATATCATGCAATGGTTCACACTGCATGATCTCATAATGGGCAATATGATGTTCAGAGGCTGATGTTGATGGGTTATTTAGCATCAGTGCTGGTGGTCTGCAGATTCCATGTAACAGCTCTGTCAGTTCTTGTTGTAGGGATGGCTTATCTTCTTTTATGATTTCGATTTTCCTATAATCCAATTCATTGATAATTTCTTCTTTTTTTAAATTTTTGAAGGGATTAAAATTACCTCCCTCAATTTTTTTCCACAAATACCCTTCAGTTACAAGTTTTCGTCTGTCTTCCAGATCCTGAGGTTTTTGCTTGTAGCAGCTTTCAAGATTAATATGGGCTTTTGATGGAATACCACAAAGACAGCTGTATGCTCCACCTCTCTGTTGTCCTGCTTCAAACTGTCTTGCAGGGTTGTCGCCACTGAAAACTCTTATTTTGTCCGTGAAAGTGACATCTTGGAATTTGGTTCCTTCAGATACTTCTACAATGTCCTCCATTCTGGTCTGTATATAAGTTCTTTGGTCTTGATCTGTACTTGCTGAAATTGTATCCCAGTTTATTCAAAATATTCTCCAGAGACAGATTTGATCAGTTTCAAATTCTATCAAGGAATCTGGTCGGCAACTTAATATTTTTTTTGCAACACAGATTTCATTGAATAATCTTAAAAAGTTGTTTTTTTCAAAAAGTGAAACAGGCTTTTAAAAAGGGTAGGACTGGAGAGTAAAAGTAATTTTGATTTAAAAGCCATTGCATCTTGTTTGATTTTCTTACGAGGGAAACTATAGGCCCTTAACAAAAAATGTCTTTATTTGCAATATTTGGACACAAATGTAATATTTGTAATAGTACCCTGTTTTCTTTTCATGAAATAGGACAAAGAAATGTTTAATTGGTAATCATACCCCATTTTATTTTTATGGAATAGGACAAAGAAATGTATATTTGGTAATCATGTCCCATCTTATTTTTATTGAATAGGACACAAATGTATTATTGGTTATCATACCCCATTTTATTTTCATGGAATAGGACAAAGAAATGTATAATTGGTAATCATACCCCATTTTATTTTCATGGAATAGGACAAAGAAATGTTTAATAGGTAATCAAACCCCATTTTATTTTCATGGAAAAGGACACAGAAATGTAAAATTGGTAAACATACTTCATTTTGTTTATATAGAATAGGAAACAGAAATGTTTAATAGGTATTCATACCCCATTTTATTTTCATGGAATAGGACAAAGAAATATATAATTGGTAATCAAACCCAATTTTATTTTCATGAGTTGGAGAAAGAGTACCATTTTTAGTCGTACCCCATTTTCTTTTTAAATAGAATTTGATCAGTTACAAACTCTTTCCATACAATATTTCTCCTTATACTTTATCTATTTGTTGTCATGTAGTTCTTTTTTTACCTGATTGTCCTAAAATATACAGTTGTGGCCTTTCAACAATTTTCTGTATATCTATATCTTTGATGGTAGGATTTTTTTCCAGATACTCTTTGCTTGTTAGAAAATTTGCAGAGTCATACATGTAACTGATCATGAAATTTATGTAGGTATGGCTAAGAATATCCGAATGGTCATGCCAGACTTTAATGTTTCTTGATCTTTGAATTGCCTTCAAGATGTTACGTTTTGTTTCTGTGTTGCTGTTGCAGTGATGATTCTCTTGCAACTTGATCAGACACTTGTCTAGCTCAGGCTCTGTTAATTCGTCATAATATTCATCAGTGTTCACTCTAAGAACCCCAGCTGCATGTAACCTATGGTTTTCTTTTTCCAATATTTCTTTTAATGGAATTTTTCTACCATAGACTGTTTTTGATTTTTCAATAAGGTTTCCTTCCTTATTTATTGTTGTTGTTAGGAAGGTTTTTGGAGCTATCTTTTTTCCAATGTTAATTTCGCCTGACTCTACCTTTTCCTTAACTATACCTCTCAGTATTTTGGCTGACCTTGGTGTATTTAGAGAAATGTTTGTCTTCAGCAACCTTTTTTTTGCACGACGAACACGGCGCAAGTAATCCCTGCCGCTTACTCGACTTTGCTTGTTAAATTTGTAAATATCTATTCCTAATGAAAAAAATAAAGGTAGATTGAAAGCAACTGTTTCAGACCATCAAAATTCATTTTAACATTATCAAAAGGGATGTCTAATTAGATTTTTGATGAATTTACTAAACATAGAATATAATAGTGCAAGTTTAGCATCTGTGTACTATGGACACATTCTATAATTGCTACAGTATGGTTCTGATTGGGTAATAATAGCAACTCCTTTCTTTCTTTTTTTTTTAAATCAAATTGATATGTCTTACAAAAATATTTTTTACTGTTTTTGCCATTCAGGATGTGGATTGCTTGATTACAAATTTACTTTTAATAGCAAACTTTTAAATAAAGAGTTTAAAGCAATCCATGGATTTATTAAAAATTTATATTCAGTAAATATTAAAAAATAAAGGAGTCTGTAAAAATTGCTTTCATTATACCTTGCTCTTTAGCATATGCCATTAAAATCTGTCCTGAATTCAGTGGCATTTTGTTATTTAGATTCTGAAAGTTGTGTTTTCTTGCCATGCTTGTCCAATTTATTATTTGACCCTCTTCAATAGTTGATATTTCCTCAATGAAATTCTCTCTGTCAAATTTGTATTTATCAAAATTCCCGTGATGTTTTTTTGGTTTCAGTTTTCCAAGCTGTTCTTGCTCTAGTTTCTTTTGGGTAATCTTTCTTGCCTCTTCTTTTGTTGAAAAAAATATCATCCTCTCGCGGTCATGGCTTTTATACGATTTCCCTAATGTTAAGAACTGCCTAACATCATTGTCATTGTCAGTTAATGCACTGTTGATCGATTGCATGGACATGTTGAGTGTTTGTTCCATTGTGTTTTTCCTGCTTTCTGCGGTTTCAGTTGGTGACAGATGAAAAGATTCAGCAATTGCAGTTTCAAAGTTTACATCAAATTTTGAAGCAAATACTGGGTTTATAACTTGCACAACAGCTTTTGTCACCTGTTAAAACAGTTTTGTAGTAGAATAATGGATTGTATTACAAATGAAATGTATGTTGTTTAATTGAAGGTAGTTCTGGGGGAATGAAATATTTCTTTGATCTAAGATCATTTAAATTTTAATGCATTGACAAAATATTTATGTTGGTTAATAGAAAATGTTTATATTGCCTTTTCTCTCATTTTAATGTGTTTTACATTAATCCACCTTTGTGAGAAAAATAATTATCATGTTCTTGGCATGATTGGTTGAATTTTAATTATGACATCAAAATTTCTTGCTTTTATTTAAATTTTTCAATGTGACGTCACGAAAAAGGGCAGCCATGCTTGATATGGCGTCAAATAGAAAGAACACAACTTTCTGAAGTTTTTTGGAATGACAGGACAAAGTTTGTATTAGATTTTGTTTAAAAGTCAATAGAAAAAAAATTCAAACGCTTCATCTTGTGTACTACAATATTTCTCAACTCAGACAATTAATTTTAAAATCTAAAAATCTTGGCAATTTCACATATTAAAATCAGTATCCCCAGAACTACCTTTTATAATATTGTGTGAATGTCTTTTACTGAAAACATTTTAAGTACTTTATAAAGGGACATGGATTTATAGTTAAGACTCAAGTTATTTTATTAAACTGGTCACTTAATTACACATCTAATTGTAACATGTTATATTTAAGAGACTACAAATAGTGTTACAAATATAGTAGATTCATTTATAAAAAAAATTGCATTTGTTGAAGGTGAATATGTCTTTTTATGGTAATGTTTTATAAACTAGAGTGTGCAAATTTATATGCATTTGCAGCATAACAGATTGCATGAATCATTTGTCATATGTTCAGACATCTTTGTTTTTTCTCCTTAGATTCAAGGTTTTAATATAAGGTAAAAGTCTAGAGAATGCCTTTTTCAGCAATTTTTTCAACATCAAACATCTTGAGAATGAGTCAAATAACCTATAAACATTTTAAAGCTTATTTTGTTCCTTTTTTTTTTTAAATTTCATCTAAGTCTATAATAATGGCAGTATAATGATTTGGAAATGAAATTCAAGAGAGTCATAACAAAGATATTGATGATCAAAATTAGAATTAGTTCAATTTTAAAAATATATTTAGGAAATGTTTAATTAATTCATTACATAATTGAATTTATTTGAATAAATTTGCTTGATGAAAGAAAATTTGTATGATATAATTGCTTTTGTGGAAAAATAAATCTTGAAGGAGGAGGACCATTTAATAGTAAAACTAGACATTAATGAGTCAAACTTGTATTGTATTCTTTCAAGTTTTCCTAATTTGTGTTGAATGCATTTTTGCTTCTGATTTGCCCATGCACACTGAAATACAATAAAGTAAGAATAAATAAACTGTTTATATGTTGAATTTTTAATCAAAAGTATTAAAGCTTAGGAAACCAGTCTTCTTATTTTGTGAGCTGCATATTATATCATTTACAATTATTTCAACTTCTTTTTTTATTAATGTTTTATTCCAAATATTGTGTTGTGTCTTATAAAGATGTCAGATCTTTTTGTATTTTTGAATATTTTAATGTACCACTATTAAAAGTAATTGTTTTATGAATAAGTGTTAAAGGGAGACTATTCAGACAACTGTATAGCATTGACACATGCATTTATAAATCAGTTTGAATAGTGAGCTAGACTTTTTATCTTTAATATAAATTTAATGTACAAATACTGAATTAGATATCAAGTTTAAATTCACTTCACAAGTAAAGCTGAAGGGCTAGAGATTTAGACAGTTAATTTTGACAAATTTTATTATAATTTTGATTATTAGGAAATTGGTCCTCATTTCAGTTGGCTGAACTCCTGACCTGAACAAGTTTGTCATTGTATTGATTGATTTTTGTGTCAAAACCCAGTTATACCAACTTAATGTTTTAAAAGTAGTAGAAGTTTATATAATGTTGAAAAAGCTTGTTCATAAAAATAAATCATTTAGTACCAGGTGAAAACATGCCAAAAAAAACACCATAATTTACATTGATTGTTATTCATAGCTTATTAAGTAGAATTAAAAAAGAGTAGTTTTCTTTTCCTTATACTGTCTGGATAATAGAAGATAAAATTTGGTTGAAATGCACTAAAAATAAGCATTTAGGGGAGATAACTCTAATTTTCTATTATTCTAACCAATTCTCCAACTTGGTTATTTCCATAACCAGAAACGCTAACAACAAATTCACTTTTTCTAACTTATAATGAATGAACTTCAAAGTAGAATGATTAGCTTGGTGTTTTTTTTTTATTAGTTTTATTATTTTACCATTTTGCCTGATCCTTATAGGCAGTTAAAACATGGAAGGCAATTTTTCCCTGCCATGCATACCTCCCACTTTTTAAACCGATATTAATTTTGAAACAGATAGTCTGATATGATCAATGATTACAATCTAGAAATCTTATATAAATTTGTGTATGAGGAAATATGTTAGTATGATTCTTGTTGAGAAGGCTTATGTTTGTGGTTCTAGAAGTTATTTGTTTTATAGAAATAAGGATAATCACTTTTTTGTAAAGGCCTTTATCTGTTTATAAACTATAGATCACATTGCACATACATTTTATTAAATTCTTTCATTTATTTATTGATTTTCGATTTTCAAGATGAACTTTAAAATCTGATCTCAAATTTAGGATTTTTTTATTAGATTCTGTTGGCCTGCAGACAGGATCTGAATGCAATTTTACAAGCCTAAGCTGCTGGGCCTGTAGCTAATCATGATACTGGTTCACTTTGTCAGTGATATTTTTCCAGTTTATACACCAATTATTCTTAATTTTAAGAATTTTTATTTTACCACACCTTATTTAAAGATGGAGAGGCAGAAAACTCTTCCTGAATTGTGTCCACCAGATTTGTACAGGAAGACTTAAGATTTTCTGCCTTATTTTCAACTTTTCTACATGTATGTAATGACGAAGACACATTGTATTTTGTGGTGCAGATTGGGCAGTCTTCAAGGGTATGCTGATGTTTTTCAATTTCCTTCATTTGCATCCAGTTGACCAAACTAAACTGGGATACAAATTTTTCCTTTTCTCCAGTTTTGTTTTTGTTGAGATAGTATCTATTCTGGTATACATAATCTTGTAGTTTTGGCAGTTTTAGCCGAAAATAATTGTAGCTGCTGATGAGCATTTTTGGATATTTTCCCATGAAAATGCTGTAATTTTCATAACGCTGTTGAATCGACAAATGATTATTATAATGGGGCTTCAAAATTTTATCAGGCTCTGGATTTTGTTGTTTTGACTGGTTATAATTGTCAATTGCAGTCTTGTCCTTTGTTGACCTTGCAATAATTACTTTGGCAAAATTGCAGTAGTTCATTGTATTTGATATTTTTTGTTATATCATTCCATATTCTTGTTTGTATTATTGTTCATGATATATATGTCAAAATTTGAGATGCAAAATAAAATTCAAGATGAAAAATGTTTGTGTTATGACTCAGATGACTTCCATGTTTGGTTTGCTGCTGCTGCTGCTGCTATTCTCTGCTGAATACAGATAATTTCCAGAAGATTTTTATGATATGACTTTTGAGAAAAAAGATGGACATTCAACCAGAAAAAGTACAACAATGATTAAAAAACAAAATAAAGTCGAAAACAGAAATGAATAGAAATATATGAGACTTGAGTCTGGATGCTCCACACAAAAAGTTTGATTATCCATTGACAAAAACTACTTATTCTCAGGGGAAGATGCACAAATAATTTTATTTGGTGTTTTTTTTTCAAATACAAGTGTGATGGGTTAATGTTAAGACCTGGTCATACTATCAACACCAGTAACCCCCCCCCCCCCCCCCCCCCCCCCCCCCCCTTCCCCCCTCAAATTCTGTCCAGCATGTTCTAAATGTTTCTGTGTATGTTGATGAAGTAAAAAATTTCGTTTAAGGTGGTTAAAATAATTATAAGATCATAACTTAGTTCTTTATTATCACAAAAAGGCAAACAAATAGGGTCGCTTGTGATGGAACTTTGATCCTAGATATGGTCATCTGGAAGTCTTTCTAACACTATCAGCAACTAAAAGAAAAAAAAATATACTGAAATATTATTCTGCAGCTGAAATATATATTACCAACATTATGCATTTAAAGGTAAGTTTTTTTCACACAAAAAAAAATCAATTTTTTTTTTTTTATTAAAAGGATAAAGGTATACCAACGGCATTTATATCAAAGCTGTCATTTTATTAAGTCTCCCAAACAAAGTTTGGAGACTTATTGTTTTTGCTCAGTTCTTATTATTTTTATTATTCTTCTTCTTTTTCTTTTTCTTTTTCTTCCGCCACATTAAAAATGAACTTGTCCGCAGCGTTTCTCGAAAACCCCTGGTCAGATTAACTTAAGAGTTTCATAGAATGTTAGACTAATATGTCTAGGTGAGCCATCGATCTTTCGTTTGTGCATTGGGGTCTATTAAGGGGTATTTTGGGGGGCAGAAAGAAGGGAGGGGTTTACTATAGAACCCTATGGGATTTTATTTTCTAACATTTTCAAATGAATATAACATGAAAACTGTAAGTGATAGATACATGTAGTCTTCAGAAATGATTAAAGGACAATAAAACAAATCACATGAAATATAGAGGGAGTCCCTGGGGGTCATCCCCACCCCCTTCAATTTGAGAATATGCTTTTATCTTGTAAACGGTCCAGATCCCCACCCCTAAACCTCATATATTCTTGAATGGGACGATAAAACAAATCAAATGAAATTAAAGGGAAGTCCCCAGGGGTCCTCCCCACCCCGTTCAATTTGAAAATGTGCTATTATCGTGTAAACGGTCCAGATCCCCACCCCTAAACCATATATATTCTTGTAGGGGACAATAAAACAAATGAAATGAAATAAAAGGGAAGTCCTGATGGGGTCACCCCACCCCTCTTGTTTGAAAACTTGTAAACGGTCAACATCCCCACCCCTAAACCATCTATATTCTTGTATGGGACAATAAAACTAATCAAATGAAATTAAATGGAAGTTCCTTGGGGTAACCCCCACCCCGTTCAATTTGAGAATGTACTATTATCTTGTAAACGGTCCAGATCCCCACCCCTAAACCATATATATTCTTGTAGGGGACAATAAAACAAATGAAATGATATAAAAGGAAAGTCCCGAGGGGGTCACCCCACCCCCTCTTGTTTGAAAACTTGTAACGGTCAACATCCCCACCCCTAAACCATATATATTCCTGTATGGGACAACAAGGCTAATCAAATGAAATTAAAGGGAAGTTCCTGGGGGTCGCCCCCACCCTGTTCAATTTGAGAATGTGCTATTATCTTGTAAACGGTCCAGATCCACACCCCTAAACCATATATATTCTTGTAGGGGACAATAAAACAAATGAAATGATATAAAAGAGAAGTCCCGAGGGGTCACCCCACCCCCTCTTGTTTGAAAACTTGTAAACGGTCAACATCCCCACCCCTAAACCATATATATTCTTGTATGGGACAATTAAACAAATCAAATGAAATGTAGGTAAAGTCCCTGGGGGTCATCACCACCCCCTCCTGTTTGAATACTTGTAAATGGTGGAGATCCCCACTCGTAAGCCATATATTATATTCTTGTATGGGACAAAAAATCAAATCAAATGAACATGGGACCATATGAATGGGGAGTTAGGGAGCTACCATTTGATTTTTATGGGGGGGCTAGGATGAAAAATTTTGTCCTGCATTTTTTTTTAGTTGTAATCTCTGTCCTGCCTTTTTATTTTTTATTCTATTCGGTCCTGCCTTTTTTTTTTATTAGTTTATCCTGACTTTTTTACCTAAATTGTCATCCTGCCTTTTTTTTTTTTGCAAAGTGTCTCATCCTGCCTTTTTTTTTACTCAAAACTCCTGTCCTGCCTATTTTTTTCAAATTTCATCCTAGCCCCCCCATAAAAATCAAATGGTAGCTCCCTTATGGGAGCTTTGTTTGGGAGACTTCGTAACAGCATCCTGTTACAATTACTTCTTGTTTTAATAATTTCTGTATGAAATAGTTTTGAAAGTTGTTGAAAAACATAAAACTTGGTAAATGTATTGGGAATGACATTTATTTTATTAAAATATAGGTATGTTGTCCTCTCATCGATTTATTTTTATGTTGAAAAGATCGTCAGAATAATTTACAGAGTTGTGTCCCTTTTGACGTCACTTAAACGTTTGACAGTAATGACGTACATTAAGAATTTTGACATTGGTCAACTTCAGAGCGAAAGTTCTAGAATTAATCATCTGTATTTTTCTAATATGATTAGCTTTTTAAAATCGGAATATTCTCAGGATTATGAAAACTGATATACAATTTGCGTGGCAATATTGGTGAATTAAACAGAAAGCGTTGTTTACTTAAAAAGGTTGATCGTAACGATTTTTCGCTTGTTTATTATAATTTTTTATTATCTCTTGCGAGTATTCACCAGTGTATAGCATTTTTCTTATTCCACATACTTTTCCCGTTAAAATGAGACCAAAAGGAAATATTTACGTTAAGTGTACGTACTAGAACTTTACGGAAAACTATAATTTTATATATAAATGCCACAGTAGTCATGTGATCGTCACGTGACTTTTTTCCAGGGTAAATCAAAACAATATGAAACATAATTTATTGTTTTATCATAAAATACCACTGATTAGACGTTATCCATTCATACAGCAATTATGTACCGCTTCGAACGTTTTACTGTTTATTATGCCCAAATAGCTAAAAACAGTGCTGAGTGACCTTAACCATCCCGCGCAGGTCCTTTTTTTTATTTACATATAAGTGTTATCTGTCATCAGCAAAGAGTTCAGGTTTTGGCAATCAGTAAACCAAAAAAATACTAGATAGTACAGCGGTTTATATTGCCATACAAGCTAGAGCAATGATAAGGTATTATAAATAGACGCAATTTAAGTTAAGATTTCATTCCTAATCATTAACTATGAAACCATTCTGAACGTGGTTTTGCATCTTGACTGAAATTTGAGATAATGACACTATTCCTATTTTATTAAAACTAATTGCTCTTTTTAGAAAACGAAAGAAAAGATGAAAAAAAATATTGATACTTCTGTGTTATTCTATCCGAAGTAGTCGTTTCATATCTTCGGGGCGAAACCCCTCAGATATAAAAACAAACAACTTATACTTTTAATTGTGACATATCACATTCAACCAGATTATACCTTACATCTTGGAACAGTATAGTTAACAATATATGTGCTCCTGGTTACATACATGCGCTTGCGCATGTACAAAATGTATGAAAACAGACATTCTCGTTATCAACATCGACATGATGATTTAAGGAATCTTATATTAATTGTTCAAACAAGACAAAAGGGGGGGGGGGGGGGGGGGGCAATACTTTTTTGTGTTAACCTGTTACGGCCCTTTTCAAGGTGTTGTTTACTGTTATCTGAGATCATTTTAAGCTGATAACTGTTTTCAACCCACTTTCTTAATTGTTATCAGCATTTCTGCATTTTTTGTTAACTGTTTTTGCCAAAATCGAGGTGTTGTTAACATGTTAACGGACCCCCTATTGCCGGATCCCTCAAGAAGGGATTTAATTTATATCCCATTTCGATGCATTCCACTTTTTAAATTTTAAACACTGCTTGCGTTTCAGCAGTATGCTAATACGCTTTTAAAAAGACAATCATCCTTTGCAGCAGCACGGCTTCGTGTCGGACCATCGGATTGTCGGATTAACGGACTGTCGGACTATCGGACTGTCGGACTATTGGACTGTCGGACTACTGGACTACTTACTTACTTACTTATTAAGCAGGCTATTGTTTTTGGTTCGAACAAGGATTTGTATAGTAACTATACAAATGAGGGGGGATAGGACCTTTATCGGGACTCCGGGATCAGGTGTTTTTAAGCTCGGGATTTCGGGATTGACCCTTTCGGGATTCGGGAATTCTTTTTTTTTGGATTTCGGGAGGTCGGGATTTACTTTATTTAAATTCGGGACCTCGGGATTTCTGGTTTTTAAGCCCGGGATTTCGGGATCAGGACCCCTCCTATCCCCCCTCACAAATTCTTGGTTCGAATAATAATTGTTTCTTCATTCTTTATGCAAACAATTTAATTTTAATTTTAAATTTTCAACGCTATCCATTTTTTTCCTAAATTTAACACTAAATTTCTATAAGGTATTAAAGACATATAATTGTATTATATTAATTTGAAGGTATGCAGTCCAAATAATAATCATTCATTATGACATCTTGAAAGGCTTTTTAAAAAAAAAATTGACGCCTTATGTTACGTCGCAGGAAGGGTGTCAAACAAAGATATGCTTCAATGTAGCAAGAACGTGGATGTTTTACTCAGTATCAGTTTGAAAGTTTTAGAAACTGCAATATATTTGCATGAAAGAAAGAAAATTTTACTCTAAAGAGAAAGTTTTTTTTACTTAAATAGGTAAATGAAAAACTACATAGCCATATTGTTGTGTTGCCATTTAGAATGAAATCTTTACCTAAATAGGTAAATAAACCTAATCCTGTTTAGGTAAAGAATTGAATAAATTAAAGAAAAATTTTGAAAATAAAATGTTCTACCCTTTCCACCCCTAGCTCCCCCATCCACCTATTTTGATAACAAGTATTAAGTTTAACGACCAAATTTTTCTTCCATAATCCTACTACTCGCTACAGTTTTATTATCTGAATCAAACCCATGCTACTGAGATATCGTGACACCAAATTGCCTGCACTGTAGCTGTCCCACTGGACCACACGACCACCTGGGCTTCATAAAAAATGAACTTTTGGTGGACGGGTGTTACCTTTCCACGTCAGTTTTAATCTAGCGTCTTACTACAGTACATGATATATAAGGCATTGAGATGTTAAGTTTTCACTGGCTCAGACGTACTTAAATATATATAAGATAAGATAAGAATATATATATATATAAGACTATAAAAAGGACCAACCAGCAAATTTACTATGTACCGGATCGTCTGTAATAGACCATACTATGCAGATAAGGAAAAAATTATATCAGTCTAAAAATTTACACAACGGTACTGATATAAGATGTTATTATACGAAAATGTTGTTCTTAAATCGTGTTGACAAATATTTCGGCTCAACAAATGGCCTTCTTCAGTGTCAAAAGTTTTAACAATACTCACATATATATTACAATAATAATGTTTCACCTTGGGACTCAAAATATTGCCTTGCCTTATTCCAACATATTTTCAACTTTCAAATTTTTGAAATTTTTCAAGAAGAAATCTGTAATCGCACAGTATTGCACTATAGATTTGTAAGATCTTGCATTGACATTTGTTTCCTTTCAGAAACCCAAGACCAAGTAATGTAAAAAAAAATGATCACAATCTTAATTCAGAGAGTATCAAGCTTGAATATTGTGTCCAAATTTGCCCCAAATGTTCAGGGTTCAAGCTCTGCAGTTGTATCAGGCTGCACTCAGCAAAGCATTTTATTTTTAGTACCTTCATTACATTAGTACATAAAATTTTGTTTTGGTAGAAGACTACGTTAATAGCATCTTCATTTGAGGTGCTCTTTTTTTTTGGAGGAATATTTTCAGTTACAGAAAGAATGCAAAACTACCTGTTTCTCTCCCTAATCAATATGTACAAAAATGTATCCCTTTGTTTTTGAAGATTGAAATAAACAATTAATTTCCCCATAGGCGACAATGGTAGCCTTTTTCGAGATACAGACTTTAGAAAGTTGATTTTCTTAACGAAACCTTGCTAGAATCAAAGAAAAATTATTAGGACAGTATTTTTTGGTCCAAAAAATATAGGTTCGCGTTGCTTTTCTTAGTGTATTTTGTACTTATCTCCCATGCCTATCAATTTCGCCCTTAAAAATACGTGTCTTGTCCTAGCGTTGAAAAGTCATCTCAGTGCCTTTAGGGCTACGGAATAATTTTTATTTAGCCTTTTGTATAAAGCAGAGTGCACGAAGTCTCTAATAATAAAAAATAACGGGCGCACATATCGACCAATCAGGATTAGCCATACTTTTAATTCTGAATACCATGTTATGCTCATAAAATGGCTGCGCCCATAAAATCTAATGGTGTATTGTAACCTATACGGTATTTAATACTTTCTTGTATCGTGCTATTCATAGTGCGTTAGATGCACAAATATACATGCCACAAATAAATCATCTTTAAAACGTTCTGGCAATCCTATCTGAATTTTCACAATTTTTTATCGGAGGTGACCCCAGTCGAAAAATGTGAAGAAAAAAAATCTGTTTTTTTGAGTAAATGCGGTACTGCTAAAAAGGGCCTGAAGATAATGCCTACTTTCTCCAATGATTCTTTATATATCACCAAGTACTGATTATATTGATACCAAAACTAATCCAATATGTAACTACTACGGTGAATTTCGAACAACAGTTTTAAATGAAACCATTTTCGTAAAAAAGTACATTTTTGAAACAGACTATAGCATTTCAAAATATGGAATATGTGTAAAAATTTGTGTTTTAACATCGATAAGTGTTAGTTAACTACAATATGGCATGCCTATTCTTATTCTTTTATTTGTTATTCGTGTGAACATTTCAATGTTCGAAGGGGATCATTTCCGTACATTTTCGCTGAATTTGGTAATTTCGATAACAGCATTTGGGTCGAGATTGTTATGTTTAAAAATCGATTTATATTCACAAACTCTAGATGTGTACTTGCTCTTTTCGAACAAATCAACAGAACTTCAAAAAATGACATATTCGCCCCACAGTAAGTCAAAAGTCGAGCCCACCCTTGTTTCTAAGGTAAAACGCAATACAAATATGAAACAGACTATAGCTTAAAAACTAGATAATCAATATTTCATTTGTCACCAAAAAATACGGTTTCACATCAAATGTCAAGTAAAATGTCTGTTTTTGACACTTTTTGAGCACTATGATAAAGAAATGTCGATGCTGTATAGATTGAAATAAACAATTAATTTCCCCATAGGCGACAATGGTAGCCTTTTTCGAGATACAGACTTTAGAAAGTTGATTTTCTTAACGAAACCTTGCTAGAATCAAAGAAAAATTATTAGGACAGTATTTTTTGGTCCAAAAAATATAGGTTCGCGTTGCTTTTCTTAGTGTATTTTGTACTTATCTCCCATGCCTATCAATTTCGCCCTTAAAAATACGTGTCTTGTCCTAGCGTTGAAAAGTCATCTCAGTGCCTTTAGGGCTACGGAATAATTTTTATTTAGCCTTTTGTATAAAGCAGAGTGCACGAAGTCTCTAATAATAAAAAATAACGGGCGCACATATCGACCAATCAGGATTAGCCATACTTTTAATTCTGAATACCATGTTATGCTCATAAAATGGCTGCGCCCATAAAATCTAATGGTGTATTGTAACCTATACGGTATTTAATACTTTCTTGTATCGTGCTATTCATAGTGCGTTAGATGCACAAATATACATGCCACAAATAAATCATCTTTAAAACGTTCTGGCAATCCTATCTGAATTTTCACAATTTTTTATCGGAGGTGACCCCAGTCGAAAAATGTGAAGAAAAAAAATCTGTTTTTTTGAGTAAATGCGGTACTGCTAAAAAGGGCCTGAAGATAATGCCTACTTTCTCCAATGATTCTTTATATATCACCAAGTACTGATTATATTGATACCAAAACTAATCCAATATGTAACTACTACGGTGAATTTCGAACAACAGTTTTAAATGAAACCATTTTCGTAAAAAAGTACATTTTTGAAACAGACTATAGCATTTCAAAATATGGAATATGTGTAAAAATTTGTGTTTTAACATCGATAAGTGTTAGTTAACTACAATATGGCATGCCTATTCTTATTCTTTTATTTGTTATTCGTGTGAACATTTCAATGTTCGAAGGGGATCATTTCCGTACATTTTCGCTGAATTTGGTAATTTCGATAACAGCATTTGGGTCGAGATTGTTATGTTTAAAAATCGATTTATATTCACAAACTCTAGATGTGTACTTGCTCTTTTCGAACAAATCAACAGAACTTCAAAAAATGACATATTCGCCCCACAGTAAGTCAAAAGTCGAGCCCACCCTTGTTTCTAAGGTAAAACGCAATACAAATATGAAACAGACTATAGCTTAAAAACTAGATAATCAATATTTCATTTGTCACCAAAAAATACGGTTTCACATCAAATGTCAAGTAAAATGTCTGTTTTTGACACTTTTTGAGCACTATGATAAAGAAATGTCGATGCTGTATAGATTGAAATAAACAATTAATTTCCCCATAGGCGACAATGGTAGCCTTTTTCGAGATACAGACTTTAGAAAGTTGATTTTCTTAACGAAACCTTGCTAGAATCAAAGAAAAATTATTAGGACAGTATTTTTTGGTCCAAAAAATATAGGTTCGCGTTGCTTTTCTTAGTGTATTTTGTACTTATCTCCCATGCCTATCAATTTCGCCCTTAAAAATACGTGTCTTGTCCTAGCGTTGAAAAGTCATCTCAGTGCCTTTAGGGCTACGGAATAATTTTTATTTAGCCTTTTGTATAAAGCAGAGTGCACGAAGTCTCTAATAATAAAAAATAACGGGCGCACATATCGACCAATCAGGATTAGCCATACTTTTAATTCTGAATACCATGTTATGCTCATAAAATGGCTGCGCCCATAAAATCTAATGGTGTATTGTAACCTATACGGTATTTAATACTTTCTTGTATCGTGCTATTCATAGTGCGTTAGATGCACAAATATACATGCCACAAATAAATCATCTTTAAAACGTTCTGGCAATCCTATCTGAATTTTCACAATTTTTTATCGGAGGTGACCCCAGTCGAAAAATGTGAAGAAAAAAAATCTGTTTTTTTGAGTAAATGCGGTACTGCTAAAAAGGGCCTGAAGATAATGCCTACTTTCTCCAATGATTCTTTATATATCACCAAGTACTGATTATATTGATACCAAAACTAATCCAATATGTAACTACTACGGTGAATTTCGAACAACAGTTTTAAATGAAACCATTTTCGTAAAAAAGTACATTTTTGAAACAGACTATAGCATTTCAAAATATGGAATATGTGTAAAAATTTGTGTTTTAACATCGATAAGTGTTAGTTAACTACAATATGGCATGCCTATTCTTATTCTTTTATTTGTTATTCGTGTGAACATTTCAATGTTCGAAGGGGATCATTTCCGTACATTTTCGCTGAATTTGGTAATTTCGATAACAGCATTTGGGTCGAGATTGTTATGTTTAAAAATCGATTTATATTCACAAACTCTAGATGTGTACTTGCTCTTTTCGAACAAATCAACAGAACTTCAAAAAATGACATATTCGCCCCACAGTAAGTCAAAAGTCGAGCCCACCCTTGTTTCTAAGGTAAAACGCAATACAAATATGAAACAGACTATAGCTTAAAAACTAGATAATCAATATTTCATTTGTCACCAAAAAATACGGTTTCACATCAAATGTCAAGTAAAATGTCTGTTTTTGACACTTTTTGAGCACTATGATAAAGAAATGTCGATGCTGTATAGATTGAAATAAACAATTAATTTCCCCATAGGCGACAATGGTAGCCTTTTTCGAGATACAGACTTTAGAAAGTTGATTTTCTTAACGAAACCTTGCTAGAATCAAAGAAAAATTATTAGGACAGTATTTTTTGGTCCAAAAAATATAGGTTCGCGTTGCTTTTCTTAGTGTATTTTGTACTTATCTCCCATGCCTATCAATTTCGCCCTTAAAAATACGTGTCTTGTCCTAGCGTTGAAAAGTCATCTCAGTGCCTTTAGGGCTACGGAATAATTTTTATTTAGCCTTTTGTATAAAGCAGAGTGCACGAAGTCTCTAATAATAAAAAATAACGGGCGCACATATCGACCAATCAGGATTAGCCATACTTTTAATTCTGAATACCATGTTATGCTCATAAAATGGCTGCGCCCATAAAATCTAATGGTGTATTGTAACCTATACGGTATTTAATACTTTCTTGTATCGTGCTATTCATAGTGCGTTAGATGCACAAATATACATGCCACAAATAAATCATCTTTAAAACGTTCTGGCAATCCTATCTGAATTTTCACAATTTTTTATCGGAGGTGACCCCAGTCGAAAAATGTGAAGAAAAAAAATCTGTTTTTTTGAGTAAATGCGGTACTGCTAAAAAGGGCCTGAAGATAATGCCTACTTTCTCCAATGATTCTTTATATATCACCAAGTACTGATTATATTGATACCAAAACTAATCCAATATGTAACTACTACGGTGAATTTCGAACAACAGTTTTAAATGAAACCATTTTCGTAAAAAAGTACATTTTTGAAACAGACTATAGCATTTCAAAATATGGAATATGTGTAAAAATTTGTGTTTTAACATCGATAAGTGTTAGTTAACTACAATATGGCATGCCTATTCTTATTCTTTTATTTGTTATTCGTGTGAACATTTCAATGTTCGAAGGGGATCATTTCCGTACATTTTCGCTGAATTTGGTAATTTCGATAACAGCATTTGGGTCGAGATTGTTATGTTTAAAAATCGATTTATATTCACAAACTCTAGATGTGTACTTGCTCTTTTCGAACAAATCAACAGAACTTCAAAAAATGACATATTCGCCCCACAGTAAGTCAAAAGTCGAGCCCACCCTTGTTTCTAAGGTAAAACGCAATACAAATATGAAACAGACTATAGCTTAAAAACTAGATAATCAATATTTCATTTGTCACCAAAAAATACGGTTTCACATCAAATGTCAAGTAAAATGTCTGTTTTTGACACTTTTTGAGCACTATGATAAAGAAATGTCGATGCTGTATAGATTGAAATAAACAATTAATTTCCCCATAGGCGACAATGGTAGCCTTTTTCGAGATACAGACTTTAGAAAGTTGATTTTCTTAACGAAACCTTGCTAGAATCAAAGAAAAATTATTAGGACAGTATTTTTTGGTCCAAAAAATATAGGTTCGCGTTGCTTTTCTTAGTGTATTTTGTACTTATCTCCCATGCCTATCAATTTCGCCCTTAAAAATACGTGTCTTGTCCTAGCGTTGAAAAGTCATCTCAGTGCCTTTAGGGCTACGGAATAATTTTTATTTAGCCTTTTGTATAAAGCAGAGTGCACGAAGTCTCTAATAATAAAAAATAACGGGCGCACATATCGACCAATCAGGATTAGCCATACTTTTAATTCTGAATACCATGTTATGCTCATAAAATGGCTGCGCCCATAAAATCTAATGGTGTATTGTAACCTATACGGTATTTAATACTTTCTTGTATCGTGCTATTCATAGTGCGTTAGATGCACAAATATACATGCCACAAATAAATCATCTTTAAAACGTTCTGGCAATCCTATCTGAATTTTCACAATTTTTTATCGGAGGTGACCCCAGTCGAAAAATGTGAAGAAAAAAAATCTGTTTTTTTGAGTAAATGCGGTACTGCTAAAAAGGGCCTGAAGATAATGCCTACTTTCTCCAATGATTCTTTATATATCACCAAGTACTGATTATATTGATACCAAAACTAATCCAATATGTAACTACTACGGTGAATTTCGAACAACAGTTTTAAATGAAACCATTTTCGTAAAAAAGTACATTTTTGAAACAGACTATAGCATTTCAAAATATGGAATATGTGTAAAAATTTGTGTTTTAACATCGATAAGTGTTAGTTAACTACAATATGGCATGCCTATTCTTATTCTTTTATTTGTTATTCGTGTGAACATTTCAATGTTCGAAGGGGATCATTTCCGTACATTTTCGCTGAATTTGGTAATTTCGATAACAGCATTTGGGTCGAGATTGTTATGTTTAAAAATCGATTTATATTCACAAACTCTAGATGTGTACTTGCTCTTTTCGAACAAATCAACAGAACTTCAAAAAATGACATATTCGCCCCACAGTAAGTCAAAAGTCGAGCCCACCCTTGTTTCTAAGGTAAAACGCAATACAAATATGAAACAGACTATAGCTTAAAAACTAGATAATCAATATTTCATTTGTCACCAAAAAATACGGTTTCACATCAAATGTCAAGTAAAATGTCTGTTTTTGACACTTTTTGAGCACTATGATAAAGAAATGTCGATGCTGTATAGATTGAAATAAACAATTAATTTCCCCATAGGCGACAATGGTAGCCTTTTTCGAGATACAGACTTTAGAAAGTTGATTTTCTTAACGAAACCTTGCTAGAATCAAAGAAAAATTATTAGGACAGTATTTTTTGGTCCAAAAAATATAGGTTCGCGTTGCTTTTCTTAGTGTATTTTGTACTTATCTCCCATGCCTATCAATTTCGCCCTTAAAAATACGTGTCTTGTCCTAGCGTTGAAAAGTCATCTCAGTGCCTTTAGGGCTACGGAATAATTTTTATTTAGCCTTTTGTATAAAGCAGAGTGCACGAAGTCTCTAATAATAAAAAATAACGGGCGCACATATCGACCAATCAGGATTAGCCATACTTTTAATTCTGAATACCATGTTATGCTCATAAAATGGCTGCGCCCATAAAATCTAATGGTGTATTGTAACCTATACGGTATTTAATACTTTCTTGTATCGTGCTATTCATAGTGCGTTAGATGCACAAATATACATGCCACAAATAAATCATCTTTAAAACGTTCTGGCAATCCTATCTGAATTTTCACAATTTTTTATCGGAGGTGACCCCAGTCGAAAAATGTGAAGAAAAAAAATCTGTTTTTTTGAGTAAATGCGGTACTGCTAAAAAGGGCCTGAAGATAATGCCTACTTTCTCCAATGATTCTTTATATATCACCAAGTACTGATTATATTGATACCAAAACTAATCCAATATGTAACTACTACGGTGAATTTCGAACAACAGTTTTAAATGAAACCATTTTCGTAAAAAAGTACATTTTTGAAACAGACTATAGCATTTCAAAATATGGAATATGTGTAAAAATTTGTGTTTTAACATCGATAAGTGTTAGTTAACTACAATATGGCATGCCTATTCTTATTCTTTTATTTGTTATTCGTGTGAACATTTCAATGTTCGAAGGGGATCATTTCCGTACATTTTCGCTGAATTTGGTAATTTCGATAACAGCATTTGGGTCGAGATTGTTATGTTTAAAAATCGATTTATATTCACAAACTCTAGATGTGTACTTGCTCTTTTCGAACAAATCAACAGAACTTCAAAAAATGACATATTCGCCCCACAGTAAGTCAAAAGTCGAGCCCACCCTTGTTTCTAAGGTAAAACGCAATACAAATATGAAACAGACTATAGCTTAAAAACTAGATAATCAATATTTCATTTGTCACCAAAAAATACGGTTTCACATCAAATGTCAAGTAAAATGTCTGTTTTTGACACTTTTTGAGCACTATGATAAAGAAATGTCGATGCTGTATAGATTGAAATAAACAATTAATTTCCCCATAGGCGACAATGGTAGCCTTTTTCGAGATACAGACTTTAGAAAGTTGATTTTCTTAACGAAACCTTGCTAGAATCAAAGAAAAATTATTAGGACAGTATTTTTTGGTCCAAAAAATATAGGTTCGCGTTGCTTTTCTTAGTGTATTTTGTACTTATCTCCCATGCCTATCAATTTCGCCCTTAAAAATACGTGTCTTGTCCTAGCGTTGAAAAGTCATCTCAGTGCCTTTAGGGCTACGGAATAATTTTTATTTAGCCTTTTGTATAAAGCAGAGTGCACGAAGTCTCTAATAATAAAAAATAACGGGCGCACATATCGACCAATCAGGATTAGCCATACTTTTAATTCTGAATACCATGTTATGCTCATAAAATGGCTGCGCCCATAAAATCTAATGGTGTATTGTAACCTATACGGTATTTAATACTTTCTTGTATCGTGCTATTCATAGTGCGTTAGATGCACAAATATACATGCCACAAATAAATCATCTTTAAAACGTTCTGGCAATCCTATCTGAATTTTCACAATTTTTTATCGGAGGTGACCCCAGTCGAAAAATGTGAAGAAAAAAAATCTGTTTTTTTGAGTAAATGCGGTACTGCTAAAAAGGGCCTGAAGATAATGCCTACTTTCTCCAATGATTCTTTATATATCACCAAGTACTGATTATATTGATACCAAAACTAATCCAATATGTAACTACTACGGTGAATTTCGAACAACAGTTTTAAATGAAACCATTTTCGTAAAAAAGTACATTTTTGAAACAGACTATAGCATTTCAAAATATGGAATATGTGTAAAAATTTGTGTTTTAACATCGATAAGTGTTAGTTAACTACAATATGGCATGCCTATTCTTATTCTTTTATTTGTTATTCGTGTGAACATTTCAATGTTCGAAGGGGATCATTTCCGTACATTTTCGCTGAATTTGGTAATTTCGATAACAGCATTTGGGTCGAGATTGTTATGTTTAAAAATCGATTTATATTCACAAACTCTAGATGTGTACTTGCTCTTTTCGAACAAATCAACAGAACTTCAAAAAATGACATATTCGCCCCACAGTAAGTCAAAAGTCGAGCCCACCCTTGTTTCTAAGGTAAAACGCAATACAAATATGAAACAGACTATAGCTTAAAAACTAGATAATCAATATTTCATTTGTCACCAAAAAATACGGTTTCACATCAAATGTCAAGTAAAATGTCTGTTTTTGACACTTTTTGAGCACTATGATAAAGAAATGTCGATGCTGTATAGATTGAAATAAACAATTAATTTCCCCATAGGCGACAATGGTAGCCTTTTTCGAGATACAGACTTTAGAAAGTTGATTTTCTTAACGAAACCTTGCTAGAATCAAAGAAAAATTATTAGGACAGTATTTTTTGGTCCAAAAAATATAGGTTCGCGTTGCTTTTCTTAGTGTATTTTGTACTTATCTCCCATGCCTATCAATTTCGCCCTTAAAAATACGTGTCTTGTCCTAGCGTTGAAAAGTCATCTCAGTGCCTTTAGGGCTACGGAATAATTTTTATTTAGCCTTTTGTATAAAGCAGAGTGCACGAAGTCTCTAATAATAAAAAATAACGGGCGCACATATCGACCAATCAGGATTAGCCATACTTTTAATTCTGAATACCATGTTATGCTCATAAAATGGCTGCGCCCATAAAATCTAATGGTGTATTGTAACCTATACGGTATTTAATACTTTCTTGTATCGTGCTATTCATAGTGCGTTAGATGCACAAATATACATGCCACAAATAAATCATCTTTAAAACGTTCTGGCAATCCTATCTGAATTTTCACAATTTTTTATCGGAGGTGACCCCAGTCGAAAAATGTGAAGAAAAAAAATCTGTTTTTTTGAGTAAATGCGGTACTGCTAAAAAGGGCCTGAAGATAATGCCTACTTTCTCCAATGATTCTTTATATATCACCAAGTACTGATTATATTGATACCAAAACTAATCCAATATGTAACTACTACGGTGAATTTCGAACAACAGTTTTAAATGAAACCATTTTCGTAAAAAAGTACATTTTTGAAACAGACTATAGCATTTCAAAATATGGAATATGTGTAAAAATTTGTGTTTTAACATCGATAAGTGTTAGTTAACTACAATATGGCATGCCTATTCTTATTCTTTTATTTGTTATTCGTGTGAACATTTCAATGTTCGAAGGGGATCATTTCCGTACATTTTCGCTGAATTTGGTAATTTCGATAACAGCATTTGGGTCGAGATTGTTATGTTTAAAAATCGATTTATATTCACAAACTCTAGATGTGTACTTGCTCTTTTCGAACAAATCAACAGAACTTCAAAAAATGACATATTCGCCCCACAGTAAGTCAAAAGTCGAGCCCACCCTTGTTTCTAAGGTAAAACGCAATACAAATATGAAACAGACTATAGCTTAAAAACTAGATAATCAATATTTCATTTGTCACCAAAAAATACGGTTTCACATCAAATGTCAAGTAAAATGTCTGTTTTTGACACTTTTTGAGCACTATGATAAAGAAATGTCGATGCTGTATAGATTGAAATAAACAATTAATTTCCCCATAGGCGACAATGGTAGCCTTTTTCGAGATACAGACTTTAGAAAGTTGATTTTCTTAACGAAACCTTGCTAGAATCAAAGAAAAATTATTAGGACAGTATTTTTTGGTCCAAAAAATATAGGTTCGCGTTGCTTTTCTTAGTGTATTTTGTACTTATCTCCCATGCCTATCAATTTCGCCCTTAAAAATACGTGTCTTGTCCTAGCGTTGAAAAGTCATCTCAGTGCCTTTAGGGCTACGGAATAATTTTTATTTAGCCTTTTGTATAAAGCAGAGTGCACGAAGTCTCTAATAATAAAAAATAACGGGCGCACATATCGACCAATCAGGATTAGCCATACTTTTAATTCTGAATACCATGTTATGCTCATAAAATGGCTGCGCCCATAAAATCTAATGGTGTATTGTAACCTATACGGTATTTAATACTTTCTTGTATCGTGCTATTCATAGTGCGTTAGATGCACAAATATACATGCCACAAATAAATCATCTTTAAAACGTTCTGGCAATCCTATCTGAATTTTCACAATTTTTTATCGGAGGTGACCCCAGTCGAAAAATGTGAAGAAAAAAAATCTGTTTTTTTGAGTAAATGCGGTACTGCTAAAAAGGGCCTGAAGATAATGCCTACTTTCTCCAATGATTCTTTATATATCACCAAGTACTGATTATATTGATACCAAAACTAATCCAATATGTAACTACTACGGTGAATTTCGAACAACAGTTTTAAATGAAACCATTTTCGTAAAAAAGTACATTTTTGAAACAGACTATAGCATTTCAAAATATGGAATATGTGTAAAAATTTGTGTTTTAACATCGATAAGTGTTAGTTAACTACAATATGGCATGCCTATTCTTATTCTTTTATTTGTTATTCGTGTGAACATTTCAATGTTCGAAGGGGATCATTTCCGTACATTTTCGCTGAATTTGGTAATTTCGATAACAGCATTTGGGTCGAGATTGTTATGTTTAAAAATCGATTTATATTCACAAACTCTAGATGTGTACTTGCTCTTTTCGAACAAATCAACAGAACTTCAAAAAATGACATATTCGCCCCACAGTAAGTCAAAAGTCGAGCCCACCCTTGTTTCTAAGGTAAAACGCAATACAAATATGAAACAGACTATAGCTTAAAAACTAGATAATCAATATTTCATTTGTCACCAAAAAATACGGTTTCACATCAAATGTCAAGTAAAATGTCTGTTTTTGACACTTTTTGAGCACTATGATAAAGAAATGTCGATGCTGTATAGATTGAAATAAACAATTAATTTCCCCATAGGCGACAATGGTAGCCTTTTTCGAGATACAGACTTTAGAAAGTTGATTTTCTTAACGAAACCTTGCTAGAATCAAAGAAAAATTATTAGGACAGTATTTTTTGGTCCAAAAAATATAGGTTCGCGTTGCTTTTCTTAGTGTATTTTGTACTTATCTCCCATGCCTATCAATTTCGCCCTTAAAAATACGTGTCTTGTCCTAGCGTTGAAAAGTCATCTCAGTGCCTTTAGGGCTACGGAATAATTTTTATTTAGCCTTTTGTATAAAGCAGAGTGCACGAAGTCTCTAATAATAAAAAATAACGGGCGCACATATCGACCAATCAGGATTAGCCATACTTTTAATTCTGAATACCATGTTATGCTCATAAAATGGCTGCGCCCATAAAATCTAATGGTGTATTGTAACCTATACGGTATTTAATACTTTCTTGTATCGTGCTATTCATAGTGCGTTAGATGCACAAATATACATGCCACAAATAAATCATCTTTAAAACGTTCTGGCAATCCTATCTGAATTTTCACAATTTTTTATCGGAGGTGACCCCAGTCGAAAAATGTGAAGAAAAAAAATCTGTTTTTTTGAGTAAATGCGGTACTGCTAAAAAGGGCCTGAAGATAATGCCTACTTTCTCCAATGATTCTTTATATATCACCAAGTACTGATTATATTGATACCAAAACTAATCCAATATGTAACTACTACGGTGAATTTCGAACAACAGTTTTAAATGAAACCATTTTCGTAAAAAAGTACATTTTTGAAACAGACTATAGCATTTCAAAATATGGAATATGTGTAAAAATTTGTGTTTTAACATCGATAAGTGTTAGTTAACTACAATATGGCATGCCTATTCTTATTCTTTTATTTGTTATTCGTGTGAACATTTCAATGTTCGAAGGGGATCATTTCCGTACATTTTCGCTGAATTTGGTAATTTCGATAACAGCATTTGGGTCGAGATTGTTATGTTTAAAAATCGATTTATATTCACAAACTCTAGATGTGTACTTGCTCTTTTCGAACAAATCAACAGAACTTCAAAAAATGACATATTCGCCCCACAGTAAGTCAAAAGTCGAGCCCACCCTTGTTTCTAAGGTAAAACGCAATACAAATATGAAACAGACTATAGCTTAAAAACTAGATAATCAATATTTCATTTGTCACCAAAAAATACGGTTTCACATCAAATGTCAAGTAAAATGTCTGTTTTTGACACTTTTTGAGCACTATGATAAAGAAATGTCGATGCTGTATAGATTGAAATAAACAATTAATTTCCCCATAGGCGACAATGGTAGCCTTTTTCGAGATACAGACTTTAGAAAGTTGATTTTCTTAACGAAACCTTGCTAGAATCAAAGAAAAATTATTAGGACAGTATTTTTTGGTCCAAAAAATATAGGTTCGCGTTGCTTTTCTTAGTGTATTTTGTACTTATCTCCCATGCCTATCAATTTCGCCCTTAAAAATACGTGTCTTGTCCTAGCGTTGAAAAGTCATCTCAGTGCCTTTAGGGCTACGGAATAATTTTTATTTAGCCTTTTGTATAAAGCAGAGTGCACGAAGTCTCTAATAATAAAAAATAACGGGCGCACATATCGACCAATCAGGATTAGCCATACTTTTAATTCTGAATACCATGTTATGCTCATAAAATGGCTGCGCCCATAAAATCTAATGGTGTATTGTAACCTATACGGTATTTAATACTTTCTTGTATCGTGCTATTCATAGTGCGTTAGATGCACAAATATACATGCCACAAATAAATCATCTTTAAAACGTTCTGGCAATCCTATCTGAATTTTCACAATTTTTTATCGGAGGTGACCCCAGTCGAAAAATGTGAAGAAAAAAAATCTGTTTTTTTGAGTAAATGCGGTACTGCTAAAAAGGGCCTGAAGATAATGCCTACTTTCTCCAATGATTCTTTATATATCACCAAGTACTGATTATATTGATACCAAAACTAATCCAATATGTAACTACTACGGTGAATTTCGAACAACAGTTTTAAATGAAACCATTTTCGTAAAAAAGTACATTTTTGAAACAGACTATAGCATTTCAAAATATGGAATATGTGTAAAAATTTGTGTTTTAACATCGATAAGTGTTAGTTAACTACAATATGGCATGCCTATTCTTATTCTTTTATTTGTTATTCGTGTGAACATTTCAATGTTCGAAGGGGATCATTTCCGTACATTTTCGCTGAATTTGGTAATTTCGATAACAGCATTTGGGTCGAGATTGTTATGTTTAAAAATCGATTTATATTCACAAACTCTAGATGTGTACTTGCTCTTTTCGAACAAATCAACAGAACTTCAAAAAATGACATATTCGCCCCACAGTAAGTCAAAAGTCGAGCCCACCCTTGTTTCTAAGGTAAAACGCAATACAAATATGAAACAGACTATAGCTTAAAAACTAGATAATCAATATTTCATTTGTCACCAAAAAATACGGTTTCACATCAAATGTCAAGTAAAATGTCTGTTTTTGACACTTTTTGAGCACTATGATAAAGAAATGTCGATGCTGTATAGATTGAAATAAACAATTAATTTCCCCATAGGCGACAATGGTAGCCTTTTTCGAGATACAGACTTTAGAAAGTTGATTTTCTTAACGAAACCTTGCTAGAATCAAAGAAAAATTATTAGGACAGTATTTTTTGGTCCAAAAAATATAGGTTCGCGTTGCTTTTCTTAGTGTATTTTGTACTTATCTCCCATGCCTATCAATTTCGCCCTTAAAAATACGTGTCTTGTCCTAGCGTTGAAAAGTCATCTCAGTGCCTTTAGGGCTACGGAATAATTTTTATTTAGCCTTTTGTATAAAGCAGAGTGCACGAAGTCTCTAATAATAAAAAATAACGGGCGCACATATCGACCAATCAGGATTAGCCATACTTTTAATTCTGAATACCATGTTATGCTCATAAAATGGCTGCGCCCATAAAATCTAATGGTGTATTGTAACCTATACGGTATTTAATACTTTCTTGTATCGTGCTATTCATAGTGCGTTAGATGCACAAATATACATGCCACAAATAAATCATCTTTAAAACGTTCTGGCAATCCTATCTGAATTTTCACAATTTTTTATCGGAGGTGACCCCAGTCGAAAAATGTGAAGAAAAAAAATCTGTTTTTTTGAGTAAATGCGGTACTGCTAAAAAGGGCCTGAAGATAATGCCTACTTTCTCCAATGATTCTTTATATATCACCAAGTACTGATTATATTGATACCAAAACTAATCCAATATGTAACTACTACGGTGAATTTCGAACAACAGTTTTAAATGAAACCATTTTCGTAAAAAAGTACATTTTTGAAACAGACTATAGCATTTCAAAATATGGAATATGTGTAAAAATTTGTGTTTTAACATCGATAAGTGTTAGTTAACTACAATATGGCATGCCTATTCTTATTCTTTTATTTGTTATTCGTGTGAACATTTCAATGTTCGAAGGGGATCATTTCCGTACATTTTCGCTGAATTTGGTAATTTCGATAACAGCATTTGGGTCGAGATTGTTATGTTTAAAAATCGATTTATATTCACAAACTCTAGATGTGTACTTGCTCTTTTCGAACAAATCAACAGAACTTCAAAAAATGACATATTCGCCCCACAGTAAGTCAAAAGTCGAGCCCACCCTTGTTTCTAAGGTAAAACGCAATACAAATATGAAACAGACTATAGCTTAAAAACTAGATAATCAATATTTCATTTGTCACCAAAAAATACGGTTTCACATCAAATGTCAAGTAAAATGTCTGTTTTTGACACTTTTTGAGCACTATGATAAAGAAATGTCGATGCTGTATAGATTGAAATAAACAATTAATTTCCCCATAGGCGACAATGGTAGCCTTTTTCGAGATACAGACTTTAGAAAGTTGATTTTCTTAACGAAACCTTGCTAGAATCAAAGAAAAATTATTAGGACAGTATTTTTTGGTCCAAAAAATATAGGTTCGCGTTGCTTTTCTTAGTGTATTTTGTACTTATCTCCCATGCCTATCAATTTCGCCCTTAAAAATACGTGTCTTGTCCTAGCGTTGAAAAGTCATCTCAGTGCCTTTAGGGCTACGGAATAATTTTTATTTAGCCTTTTGTATAAAGCAGAGTGCACGAAGTCTCTAATAATAAAAAATAACGGGCGCACATATCGACCAATCAGGATTAGCCATACTTTTAATTCTGAATACCATGTTATGCTCATAAAATGGCTGCGCCCATAAAATCTAATGGTGTATTGTAACCTATACGGTATTTAATACTTTCTTGTATCGTGCTATTCATAGTGCGTTAGATGCACAAATATACATGCCACAAATAAATCATCTTTAAAACGTTCTGGCAATCCTATCTGAATTTTCACAATTTTTTATCGGAGGTGACCCCAGTCGAAAAATGTGAAGAAAAAAAATCTGTTTTTTTGAGTAAATGCGGTACTGCTAAAAAGGGCCTGAAGATAATGCCTACTTTCTCCAATGATTCTTTATATATCACCAAGTACTGATTATATTGATACCAAAACTAATCCAATATGTAACTACTACGGTGAATTTCGAACAACAGTTTTAAATGAAACCATTTTCGTAAAAAAGTACATTTTTGAAACAGACTATAGCATTTCAAAATATGGAATATGTGTAAAAATTTGTGTTTTAACATCGATAAGTGTTAGTTAACTACAATATGGCATGCCTATTCTTATTCTTTTATTTGTTATTCGTGTGAACATTTCAATGTTCGAAGGGGATCATTTCCGTACATTTTCGCTGAATTTGGTAATTTCGATAACAGCATTTGGGTCGAGATTGTTATGTTTAAAAATCGATTTATATTCACAAACTCTAGATGTGTACTTGCTCTTTTCGAACAAATCAACAGAACTTCAAAAAATGACATATTCGCCCCACAGTAAGTCAAAAGTCGAGCCCACCCTTGTTTCTAAGGTAAAACGCAATACAAATATGAAACAGACTATAGCTTAAAAACTAGATAATCAATATTTCATTTGTCACCAAAAAATACGGTTTCACATCAAATGTCAAGTAAAATGTCTGTTTTTGACACTTTTTGAGCACTATGATAAAGAAATGTCGATGCTGTATAGATTGAAATAAACAATTAATTTCCCCATAGGCGACAATGGTAGCCTTTTTCGAGATACAGACTTTAGAAAGTTGATTTTCTTAACGAAACCTTGCTAGAATCAAAGAAAAATTATTAGGACAGTATTTTTTGGTCCAAAAAATATAGGTTCGCGTTGCTTTTCTTAGTGTATTTTGTACTTATCTCCCATGCCTATCAATTTCGCCCTTAAAAATACGTGTCTTGTCCTAGCGTTGAAAAGTCATCTCAGTGCCTTTAGGGCTACGGAATAATTTTTATTTAGCCTTTTGTATAAAGCAGAGTGCACGAAGTCTCTAATAATAAAAAATAACGGGCGCACATATCGACCAATCAGGATTAGCCATACTTTTAATTCTGAATACCATGTTATGCTCATAAAATGGCTGCGCCCATAAAATCTAATGGTGTATTGTAACCTATACGGTATTTAATACTTTCTTGTATCGTGCTATTCATAGTGCGTTAGATGCACAAATATACATGCCACAAATAAATCATCTTTAAAACGTTCTGGCAATCCTATCTGAATTTTCACAATTTTTTATCGGAGGTGACCCCAGTCGAAAAATGTGAAGAAAAAAAATCTGTTTTTTTGAGTAAATGCGGTACTGCTAAAAAGGGCCTGAAGATAATGCCTACTTTCTCCAATGATTCTTTATATATCACCAAGTACTGATTATATTGATACCAAAACTAATCCAATATGTAACTACTACGGTGAATTTCGAACAACAGTTTTAAATGAAACCATTTTCGTAAAAAAGTACATTTTTGAAACAGACTATAGCATTTCAAAATATGGAATATGTGTAAAAATTTGTGTTTTAACATCGATAAGTGTTAGTTAACTACAATATGGCATGCCTATTCTTATTCTTTTATTTGTTATTCGTGTGAACATTTCAATGTTCGAAGGGGATCATTTCCGTACATTTTCGCTGAATTTGGTAATTTCGATAACAGCATTTGGGTCGAGATTGTTATGTTTAAAAATCGATTTATATTCACAAACTCTAGATGTGTACTTGCTCTTTTCGAACAAATCAACAGAACTTCAAAAAATGACATATTCGCCCCACAGTAAGTCAAAAGTCGAGCCCACCCTTGTTTCTAAGGTAAAACGCAATACAAATATGAAACAGACTATAGCTTAAAAACTAGATAATCAATATTTCATTTGTCACCAAAAAATACGGTTTCACATCAAATGTCAAGTAAAATGTCTGTTTTTGACACTTTTTGAGCACTATGATAAAGAAATGTCGATGCTGTATAGATTGAAATAAACAATTAATTTCCCCATAGGCGACAATGGTAGCCTTTTTCGAGATACAGACTTTAGAAAGTTGATTTTCTTAACGAAACCTTGCTAGAATCAAAGAAAAATTATTAGGACAGTATTTTTTGGTCCAAAAAATATAGGTTCGCGTTGCTTTTCTTAGTGTATTTTGTACTTATCTCCCATGCCTATCAATTTCGCCCTTAAAAATACGTGTCTTGTCCTAGCGTTGAAAAGTCATCTCAGTGCCTTTAGGGCTACGGAATAATTTTTATTTAGCCTTTTGTATAAAGCAGAGTGCACGAAGTCTCTAATAATAAAAAATAACGGGCGCACATATCGACCAATCAGGATTAGCCATACTTTTAATTCTGAATACCATGTTATGCTCATAAAATGGCTGCGCCCATAAAATCTAATGGTGTATTGTAACCTATACGGTATTTAATACTTTCTTGTATCGTGCTATTCATAGTGCGTTAGATGCACAAATATACATGCCACAAATAAATCATCTTTAAAACGTTCTGGCAATCCTATCTGAATTTTCACAATTTTTTATCGGAGGTGACCCCAGTCGAAAAATGTGAAGAAAAAAAATCTGTTTTTTTGAGTAAATGCGGTACTGCTAAAAAGGGCCTGAAGATAATGCCTACTTTCTCCAATGATTCTTTATATATCACCAAGTACTGATTATATTGATACCAAAACTAATCCAATATGTAACTACTACGGTGAATTTCGAACAACAGTTTTAAATGAAACCATTTTCGTAAAAAAGTACATTTTTGAAACAGACTATAGCATTTCAAAATATGGAATATGTGTAAAAATTTGTGTTTTAACATCGATAAGTGTTAGTTAACTACAATATGGCATGCCTATTCTTATTCTTTTATTTGTTATTCGTGTGAACATTTCAATGTTCGAAGGGGATCATTTCCGTACATTTTCGCTGAATTTGGTAATTTCGATAACAGCATTTGGGTCGAGATTGTTATGTTTAAAAATCGATTTATATTCACAAACTCTAGATGTGTACTTGCTCTTTTCGAACAAATCAACAGAACTTCAAAAAATGACATATTCGCCCCACAGTAAGTCAAAAGTCGAGCCCACCCTTGTTTCTAAGGTAAAACGCAATACAAATATGAAACAGACTATAGCTTAAAAACTAGATAATCAATATTTCATTTGTCACCAAAAAATACGGTTTCACATCAAATGTCAAGTAAAATGTCTGTTTTTGACACTTTTTGAGCACTATGATAAAGAAATGTCGATGCTGTATAGATTGAAATAAACAATTAATTTCCCCATAGGCGACAATGGTAGCCTTTTTCGAGATACAGACTTTAGAAAGTTGATTTTCTTAACGAAACCTTGCTAGAATCAAAGAAAAATTATTAGGACAGTATTTTTTGGTCCAAAAAATATAGGTTCGCGTTGCTTTTCTTAGTGTATTTTGTACTTATCTCCCATGCCTATCAATTTCGCCCTTAAAAATACGTGTCTTGTCCTAGCGTTGAAAAGTCATCTCAGTGCCTTTAGGGCTACGGAATAATTTTTATTTAGCCTTTTGTATAAAGCAGAGTGCACGAAGTCTCTAATAATAAAAAATAACGGGCGCACATATCGACCAATCAGGATTAGCCATACTTTTAATTCTGAATACCATGTTATGCTCATAAAATGGCTGCGCCCATAAAATCTAATGGTGTATTGTAACCTATACGGTATTTAATACTTTCTTGTATCGTGCTATTCATAGTGCGTTAGATGCACAAATATACATGCCACAAATAAATCATCTTTAAAACGTTCTGGCAATCCTATCTGAATTTTCACAATTTTTTATCGGAGGTGACCCCAGTCGAAAAATGTGAAGAAAAAAAATCTGTTTTTTTGAGTAAATGCGGTACTGCTAAAAAGGGCCTGAAGATAATGCCTACTTTCTCCAATGATTCTTTATATATCACCAAGTACTGATTATATTGATACCAAAACTAATCCAATATGTAACTACTACGGTGAATTTCGAACAACAGTTTTAAATGAAACCATTTTCGTAAAAAAGTACATTTTTGAAACAGACTATAGCATTTCAAAATATGGAATATGTGTAAAAATTTGTGTTTTAACATCGATAAGTGTTAGTTAACTACAATATGGCATGCCTATTCTTATTCTTTTATTTGTTATTCGTGTGAACATTTCAATGTTCGAAGGGGATCATTTCCGTACATTTTCGCTGAATTTGGTAATTTCGATAACAGCATTTGGGTCGAGATTGTTATGTTTAAAAATCGATTTATATTCACAAACTCTAGATGTGTACTTGCTCTTTTCGAACAAATCAACAGAACTTCAAAAAATGACATATTCGCCCCACAGTAAGTCAAAAGTCGAGCCCACCCTTGTTTCTAAGGTAAAACGCAATACAAATATGAAACAGACTATAGCTTAAAAACTAGATAATCAATATTTCATTTGTCACCAAAAAATACGGTTTCACATCAAATGTCAAGTAAAATGTCTGTTTTTGACACTTTTTGAGCACTATGATAAAGAAATGTCGATGCTGTATAGATTGAAATAAACAATTAATTTCCCCATAGGCGACAATGGTAGCCTTTTTCGAGATACAGACTTTAGAAAGTTGATTTTCTTAACGAAACCTTGCTAGAATCAAAGAAAAATTATTAGGACAGTATTTTTTGGTCCAAAAAATATAGGTTCGCGTTGCTTTTCTTAGTGTATTTTGTACTTATCTCCCATGCCTATCAATTTCGCCCTTAAAAATACGTGTCTTGTCCTAGCGTTGAAAAGTCATCTCAGTGCCTTTAGGGCTACGGAATAATTTTTATTTAGCCTTTTGTATAAAGCAGAGTGCACGAAGTCTCTAATAATAAAAAATAACGGGCGCACATATCGACCAATCAGGATTAGCCATACTTTTAATTCTGAATACCATGTTATGCTCATAAAATGGCTGCGCCCATAAAATCTAATGGTGTATTGTAACCTATACGGTATTTAATACTTTCTTGTATCGTGCTATTCATAGTGCGTTAGATGCACAAATATACATGCCACAAATAAATCATCTTTAAAACGTTCTGGCAATCCTATCTGAATTTTCACAATTTTTTATCGGAGGTGACCCCAGTCGAAAAATGTGAAGAAAAAAAATCTGTTTTTTTGAGTAAATGCGGTACTGCTAAAAAGGGCCTGAAGATAATGCCTACTTTCTCCAATGATTCTTTATATATCACCAAGTACTGATTATATTGATACCAAAACTAATCCAATATGTAACTACTACGGTGAATTTCGAACAACAGTTTTAAATGAAACCATTTTCGTAAAAAAGTACATTTTTGAAACAGACTATAGCATTTCAAAATATGGAATATGTGTAAAAATTTGTGTTTTAACATCGATAAGTGTTAGTTAACTACAATATGGCATGCCTATTCTTATTCTTTTATTTGTTATTCGTGTGAACATTTCAATGTTCGAAGGGGATCATTTCCGTACATTTTCGCTGAATTTGGTAATTTCGATAACAGCATTTGGGTCGAGATTGTTATGTTTAAAAATCGATTTATATTCACAAACTCTAGATGTGTACTTGCTCTTTTCGAACAAATCAACAGAACTTCAAAAAATGACATATTCGCCCCACAGTAAGTCAAAAGTCGAGCCCACCCTTGTTTCTAAGGTAAAACGCAATACAAATATGAAACAGACTATAGCTTAAAAACTAGATAATCAATATTTCATTTGTCACCAAAAAATACGGTTTCACATCAAATGTCAAGTAAAATGTCTGTTTTTGACACTTTTTGAGCACTATGATAAAGAAATGTCGATGCTGTATAGATTGAAATAAACAATTAATTTCCCCATAGGCGACAATGGTAGCCTTTTTCGAGATACAGACTTTAGAAAGTTGATTTTCTTAACGAAACCTTGCTAGAATCAAAGAAAAATTATTAGGACAGTATTTTTTGGTCCAAAAAATATAGGTTCGCGTTGCTTTTCTTAGTGTATTTTGTACTTATCTCCCATGCCTATCAATTTCGCCCTTAAAAATACGTGTCTTGTCCTAGCGTTGAAAAGTCATCTCAGTGCCTTTAGGGCTACGGAATAATTTTTATTTAGCCTTTTGTATAAAGCAGAGTGCACGAAGTCTCTAATAATAAAAAATAACGGGCGCACATATCGACCAATCAGGATTAGCCATACTTTTAATTCTGAATACCATGTTATGCTCATAAAATGGCTGCGCCCATAAAATCTAATGGTGTATTGTAACCTATACGGTATTTAATACTTTCTTGTATCGTGCTATTCATAGTGCGTTAGATGCACAAATATACATGCCACAAATAAATCATCTTTAAAACGTTCTGGCAATCCTATCTGAATTTTCACAATTTTTTATCGGAGGTGACCCCAGTCGAAAAATGTGAAGAAAAAAAATCTGTTTTTTTGAGTAAATGCGGTACTGCTAAAAAGGGCCTGAAGATAATGCCTACTTTCTCCAATGATTCTTTATATATCACCAAGTACTGATTATATTGATACCAAAACTAATCCAATATGTAACTACTACGGTGAATTTCGAACAACAGTTTTAAATGAAACCATTTTCGTAAAAAAGTACATTTTTGAAACAGACTATAGCATTTCAAAATATGGAATATGTGTAAAAATTTGTGTTTTAACATCGATAAGTGTTAGTTAACTACAATATGGCATGCCTATTCTTATTCTTTTATTTGTTATTCGTGTGAACATTTCAATGTTCGAAGGGGATCATTTCCGTACATTTTCGCTGAATTTGGTAATTTCGATAACAGCATTTGGGTCGAGATTGTTATGTTTAAAAATCGATTTATATTCACAAACTCTAGATGTGTACTTGCTCTTTTCGAACAAATCAACAGAACTTCAAAAAATGACATATTCGCCCCACAGTAAGTCAAAAGTCGAGCCCACCCTTGTTTCTAAGGTAAAACGCAATACAAATATGAAACAGACTATAGCTTAAAAACTAGATAATCAATATTTCATTTGTCACCAAAAAATACGGTTTCACATCAAATGTCAAGTAAAATGTCTGTTTTTGACACTTTTTGAGCACTATGATAAAGAAATGTCGATGCTGTATAGATTGAAATAAACAATTAATTTCCCCATAGGCGACAATGGTAGCCTTTTTCGAGATACAGACTTTAGAAAGTTGATTTTCTTAACGAAACCTTGCTAGAATCAAAGAAAAATTATTAGGACAGTATTTTTTGGTCCAAAAAATATAGGTTCGCGTTGCTTTTCTTAGTGTATTTTGTACTTATCTCCCATGCCTATCAATTTCGCCCTTAAAAATACGTGTCTTGTCCTAGCGTTGAAAAGTCATCTCAGTGCCTTTAGGGCTACGGAATAATTTTTATTTAGCCTTTTGTATAAAGCAGAGTGCACGAAGTCTCTAATAATAAAAAATAACGGGCGCACATATCGACCAATCAGGATTAGCCATACTTTTAATTCTGAATACCATGTTATGCTCATAAAATGGCTGCGCCCATAAAATCTAATGGTGTATTGTAACCTATACGGTATTTAATACTTTCTTGTATCGTGCTATTCATAGTGCGTTAGATGCACAAATATACATGCCACAAATAAATCATCTTTAAAACGTTCTGGCAATCCTATCTGAATTTTCACAATTTTTTATCGGAGGTGACCCCAGTCGAAAAATGTGAAGAAAAAAAATCTGTTTTTTTGAGTAAATGCGGTACTGCTAAAAAGGGCCTGAAGATAATGCCTACTTTCTCCAATGATTCTTTATATATCACCAAGTACTGATTATATTGATACCAAAACTAATCCAATATGTAACTACTACGGTGAATTTCGAACAACAGTTTTAAATGAAACCATTTTCGTAAAAAAGTACATTTTTGAAACAGACTATAGCATTTCAAAATATGGAATATGTGTAAAAATTTGTGTTTTAACATCGATAAGTGTTAGTTAACTACAATATGGCATGCCTATTCTTATTCTTTTATTTGTTATTCGTGTGAACATTTCAATGTTCGAAGGGGATCATTTCCGTACATTTTCGCTGAATTTGGTAATTTCGATAACAGCATTTGGGTCGAGATTGTTATGTTTAAAAATCGATTTATATTCACAAACTCTAGATGTGTACTTGCTCTTTTCGAACAAATCAACAGAACTTCAAAAAATGACATATTCGCCCCACAGTAAGTCAAAAGTCGAGCCCACCCTTGTTTCTAAGGTAAAACGCAATACAAATATGAAACAGACTATAGCTTAAAAACTAGATAATCAATATTTCATTTGTCACCAAAAAATACGGTTTCACATCAAATGTCAAGTAAAATGTCTGTTTTTGACACTTTTTGAGCACTATGATAAAGAAATGTCGATGCTGTATAGATTGAAATAAACAATTAATTTCCCCATAGGCGACAATGGTAGCCTTTTTCGAGATACAGACTTTAGAAAGTTGATTTTCTTAACGAAACCTTGCTAGAATCAAAGAAAAATTATTAGGACAGTATTTTTTGGTCCAAAAAATATAGGTTCGCGTTGCTTTTCTTAGTGTATTTTGTACTTATCTCCCATGCCTATCAATTTCGCCCTTAAAAATACGTGTCTTGTCCTAGCGTTGAAAAGTCATCTCAGTGCCTTTAGGGCTACGGAATAATTTTTATTTAGCCTTTTGTATAAAGCAGAGTGCACGAAGTCTCTAATAATAAAAAATAACGGGCGCACATATCGACCAATCAGGATTAGCCATACTTTTAATTCTGAATACCATGTTATGCTCATAAAATGGCTGCGCCCATAAAATCTAATGGTGTATTGTAACCTATACGGTATTTAATACTTTCTTGTATCGTGCTATTCATAGTGCGTTAGATGCACAAATATACATGCCACAAATAAATCATCTTTAAAACGTTCTGGCAATCCTATCTGAATTTTCACAATTTTTTATCGGAGGTGACCCCAGTCGAAAAATGTGAAGAAAAAAAATCTGTTTTTTTGAGTAAATGCGGTACTGCTAAAAAGGGCCTGAAGATAATGCCTACTTTCTCCAATGATTCTTTATATATCACCAAGTACTGATTATATTGATACCAAAACTAATCCAATATGTAACTACTACGGTGAATTTCGAACAACAGTTTTAAATGAAACCATTTTCGTAAAAAAGTACATTTTTGAAACAGACTATAGCATTTCAAAATATGGAATATGTGTAAAAATTTGTGTTTTAACATCGATAAGTGTTAGTTAACTACAATATGGCATGCCTATTCTTATTCTTTTATTTGTTATTCGTGTGAACATTTCAATGTTCGAAGGGGATCATTTCCGTACATTTTCGCTGAATTTGGTAATTTCGATAACAGCATTTGGGTCGAGATTGTTATGTTTAAAAATCGATTTATATTCACAAACTCTAGATGTGTACTTGCTCTTTTCGAACAAATCAACAGAACTTCAAAAAATGACATATTCGCCCCACAGTAAGTCAAAAGTCGAGCCCACCCTTGTTTCTAAGGTAAAACGCAATACAAATATGAAACAGACTATAGCTTAAAAACTAGATAATCAATATTTCATTTGTCACCAAAAAATACGGTTTCACATCAAATGTCAAGTAAAATGTCTGTTTTTGACACTTTTTGAGCACTATGATAAAGAAATGTCGATGCTGTATAGATTGAAATAAACAATTAATTTCCCCATAGGCGACAATGGTAGCCTTTTTCGAGATACAGACTTTAGAAAGTTGATTTTCTTAACGAAACCTTGCTAGAATCAAAGAAAAATTATTAGGACAGTATTTTTTGGTCCAAAAAATATAGGTTCGCGTTGCTTTTCTTAGTGTATTTTGTACTTATCTCCCATGCCTATCAATTTCGCCCTTAAAAATACGTGTCTTGTCCTAGCGTTGAAAAGTCATCTCAGTGCCTTTAGGGCTACGGAATAATTTTTATTTAGCCTTTTGTATAAAGCAGAGTGCACGAAGTCTCTAATAATAAAAAATAACGGGCGCACATATCGACCAATCAGGATTAGCCATACTTTTAATTCTGAATACCATGTTATGCTCATAAAATGGCTGCGCCCATAAAATCTAATGGTGTATTGTAACCTATACGGTATTTAATACTTTCTTGTATCGTGCTATTCATAGTGCGTTAGATGCACAAATATACATGCCACAAATAAATCATCTTTAAAACGTTCTGGCAATCCTATCTGAATTTTCACAATTTTTTATCGGAGGTGACCCCAGTCGAAAAATGTGAAGAAAAAAAATCTGTTTTTTTGAGTAAATGCGGTACTGCTAAAAAGGGCCTGAAGATAATGCCTACTTTCTCCAATGATTCTTTATATATCACCAAGTACTGATTATATTGATACCAAAACTAATCCAATATGTAACTACTACGGTGAATTTCGAACAACAGTTTTAAATGAAACCATTTTCGTAAAAAAGTACATTTTTGAAACAGACTATAGCATTTCAAAATATGGAATATGTGTAAAAATTTGTGTTTTAACATCGATAAGTGTTAGTTAACTACAATATGGCATGCCTATTCTTATTCTTTTATTTGTTATTCGTGTGAACATTTCAATGTTCGAAGGGGATCATTTCCGTACATTTTCGCTGAATTTGGTAATTTCGATAACAGCATTTGGGTCGAGATTGTTATGTTTAAAAATCGATTTATATTCACAAACTCTAGATGTGTACTTGCTCTTTTCGAACAAATCAACAGAACTTCAAAAAATGACATATTCGCCCCACAGTAAGTCAAAAGTCGAGCCCACCCTTGTTTCTAAGGTAAAACGCAATACAAATATGAAACAGACTATAGCTTAAAAACTAGATAATCAATATTTCATTTGTCACCAAAAAATACGGTTTCACATCAAATGTCAAGTAAAATGTCTGTTTTTGACACTTTTTGAGCACTATGATAAAGAAATGTCGATGCTGTATAGATTGAAATAAACAATTAATTTCCCCATAGGCGACAATGGTAGCCTTTTTCGAGATACAGACTTTAGAAAGTTGATTTTCTTAACGAAACCTTGCTAGAATCAAAGAAAAATTATTAGGACAGTATTTTTTGGTCCAAAAAATATAGGTTCGCGTTGCTTTTCTTAGTGTATTTTGTACTTATCTCCCATGCCTATCAATTTCGCCCTTAAAAATACGTGTCTTGTCCTAGCGTTGAAAAGTCATCTCAGTGCCTTTAGGGCTACGGAATAATTTTTATTTAGCCTTTTGTATAAAGCAGAGTGCACGAAGTCTCTAATAATAAAAAATAACGGGCGCACATATCGACCAATCAGGATTAGCCATACTTTTAATTCTGAATACCATGTTATGCTCATAAAATGGCTGCGCCCATAAAATCTAATGGTGTATTGTAACCTATACGGTATTTAATACTTTCTTGTATCGTGCTATTCATAGTGCGTTAGATGCACAAATATACATGCCACAAATAAATCATCTTTAAAACGTTCTGGCAATCCTATCTGAATTTTCACAATTTTTTATCGGAGGTGACCCCAGTCGAAAAATGTGAAGAAAAAAAATCTGTTTTTTTGAGTAAATGCGGTACTGCTAAAAAGGGCCTGAAGATAATGCCTACTTTCTCCAATGATTCTTTATATATCACCAAGTACTGATTATATTGATACCAAAACTAATCCAATATGTAACTACTACGGTGAATTTCGAACAACAGTTTTAAATGAAACCATTTTCGTAAAAAAGTACATTTTTGAAACAGACTATAGCATTTCAAAATATGGAATATGTGTAAAAATTTGTGTTTTAACATCGATAAGTGTTAGTTAACTACAATATGGCATGCCTATTCTTATTCTTTTATTTGTTATTCGTGTGAACATTTCAATGTTCGAAGGGGATCATTTCCGTACATTTTCGCTGAATTTGGTAATTTCGATAACAGCATTTGGGTCGAGATTGTTATGTTTAAAAATCGATTTATATTCACAAACTCTAGATGTGTACTTGCTCTTTTCGAACAAATCAACAGAACTTCAAAAAATGACATATTCGCCCCACAGTAAGTCAAAAGTCGAGCCCACCCTTGTTTCTAAGGTAAAACGCAATACAAATATGAAACAGACTATAGCTTAAAAACTAGATAATCAATATTTCATTTGTCACCAAAAAATACGGTTTCACATCAAATGTCAAGTAAAATGTCTGTTTTTGACACTTTTTGAGCACTATGATAAAGAAATGTCGATGCTGTATAGATTGAAATAAACAATTAATTTCCCCATAGGCGACAATGGTAGCCTTTTTCGAGATACAGACTTTAGAAAGTTGATTTTCTTAACGAAACCTTGCTAGAATCAAAGAAAAATTATTAGGACAGTATTTTTTGGTCCAAAAAATATAGGTTCGCGTTGCTTTTCTTAGTGTATTTTGTACTTATCTCCCATGCCTATCAATTTCGCCCTTAAAAATACGTGTCTTGTCCTAGCGTTGAAAAGTCATCTCAGTGCCTTTAGGGCTACGGAATAATTTTTATTTAGCCTTTTGTATAAAGCAGAGTGCACGAAGTCTCTAATAATAAAAAATAACGGGCGCACATATCGACCAATCAGGATTAGCCATACTTTTAATTCTGAATACCATGTTATGCTCATAAAATGGCTGCGCCCATAAAATCTAATGGTGTATTGTAACCTATACGGTATTTAATACTTTCTTGTATCGTGCTATTCATAGTGCGTTAGATGCACAAATATACATGCCACAAATAAATCATCTTTAAAACGTTCTGGCAATCCTATCTGAATTTTCACAATTTTTTATCGGAGGTGACCCCAGTCGAAAAATGTGAAGAAAAAAAATCTGTTTTTTTGAGTAAATGCGGTACTGCTAAAAAGGGCCTGAAGATAATGCCTACTTTCTCCAATGATTCTTTATATATCACCAAGTACTGATTATATTGATACCAAAACTAATCCAATATGTAACTACTACGGTGAATTTCGAACAACAGTTTTAAATGAAACCATTTTCGTAAAAAAGTACATTTTTGAAACAGACTATAGCATTTCAAAATATGGAATATGTGTAAAAATTTGTGTTTTAACATCGATAAGTGTTAGTTAACTACAATATGGCATGCCTATTCTTATTCTTTTATTTGTTATTCGTGTGAACATTTCAATGTTCGAAGGGGATCATTTCCGTACATTTTCGCTGAATTTGGTAATTTCGATAACAGCATTTGGGTCGAGATTGTTATGTTTAAAAATCGATTTATATTCACAAACTCTAGATGTGTACTTGCTCTTTTCGAACAAATCAACAGAACTTCAAAAAATGACATATTCGCCCCACAGTAAGTCAAAAGTCGAGCCCACCCTTGTTTCTAAGGTAAAACGCAATACAAATATGAAACAGACTATAGCTTAAAAACTAGATAATCAATATTTCATTTGTCACCAAAAAATACGGTTTCACATCAAATGTCAAGTAAAATGTCTGTTTTTGACACTTTTTGAGCACTATGATAAAGAAATGTCGATGCTGTATAGATTGAAATAAACAATTAATTTCCCCATAGGCGACAATGGTAGCCTTTTTCGAGATACAGACTTTAGAAAGTTGATTTTCTTAACGAAACCTTGCTAGAATCAAAGAAAAATTATTAGGACAGTATTTTTTGGTCCAAAAAATATAGGTTCGCGTTGCTTTTCTTAGTGTATTTTGTACTTATCTCCCATGCCTATCAATTTCGCCCTTAAAAATACGTGTCTTGTCCTAGCGTTGAAAAGTCATCTCAGTGCCTTTAGGGCTACGGAATAATTTTTATTTAGCCTTTTGTATAAAGCAGAGTGCACGAAGTCTCTAATAATAAAAAATAACGGGCGCACATATCGACCAATCAGGATTAGCCATACTTTTAATTCTGAATACCATGTTATGCTCATAAAATGGCTGCGCCCATAAAATCTAATGGTGTATTGTAACCTATACGGTATTTAATACTTTCTTGTATCGTGCTATTCATAGTGCGTTAGATGCACAAATATACATGCCACAAATAAATCATCTTTAAAACGTTCTGGCAATCCTATCTGAATTTTCACAATTTTTTATCGGAGGTGACCCCAGTCGAAAAATGTGAAGAAAAAAAATCTGTTTTTTTGAGTAAATGCGGTACTGCTAAAAAGGGCCTGAAGATAATGCCTACTTTCTCCAATGATTCTTTATATATCACCAAGTACTGATTATATTGATACCAAAACTAATCCAATATGTAACTACTACGGTGAATTTCGAACAACAGTTTTAAATGAAACCATTTTCGTAAAAAAGTACATTTTTGAAACAGACTATAGCATTTCAAAATATGGAATATGTGTAAAAATTTGTGTTTTAACATCGATAAGTGTTAGTTAACTACAATATGGCATGCCTATTCTTATTCTTTTATTTGTTATTCGTGTGAACATTTCAATGTTCGAAGGGGATCATTTCCGTACATTTTCGCTGAATTTGGTAATTTCGATAACAGCATTTGGGTCGAGATTGTTATGTTTAAAAATCGATTTATATTCACAAACTCTAGATGTGTACTTGCTCTTTTCGAACAAATCAACAGAACTTCAAAAAATGACATATTCGCCCCACAGTAAGTCAAAAGTCGAGCCCACCCTTGTTTCTAAGGTAAAACGCAATACAAATATGAAACAGACTATAGCTTAAAAACTAGATAATCAATATTTCATTTGTCACCAAAAAATACGGTTTCACATCAAATGTCAAGTAAAATGTCTGTTTTTGACACTTTTTGAGCACTATGATAAAGAAATGTCGATGCTGTATAGATTGAAATAAACAATTAATTTCCCCATAGGCGACAATGGTAGCCTTTTTCGAGATACAGACTTTAGAAAGTTGATTTTCTTAACGAAACCTTGCTAGAATCAAAGAAAAATTATTAGGACAGTATTTTTTGGTCCAAAAAATATAGGTTCGCGTTGCTTTTCTTAGTGTATTTTGTACTTATCTCCCATGCCTATCAATTTCGCCCTTAAAAATACGTGTCTTGTCCTAGCGTTGAAAAGTCATCTCAGTGCCTTTAGGGCTACGGAATAATTTTTATTTAGCCTTTTGTATAAAGCAGAGTGCACGAAGTCTCTAATAATAAAAAATAACGGGCGCACATATCGACCAATCAGGATTAGCCATACTTTTAATTCTGAATACCATGTTATGCTCATAAAATGGCTGCGCCCATAAAATCTAATGGTGTATTGTAACCTATACGGTATTTAATACTTTCTTGTATCGTGCTATTCATAGTGCGTTAGATGCACAAATATACATGCCACAAATAAATCATCTTTAAAACGTTCTGGCAATCCTATCTGAATTTTCACAATTTTTTATCGGAGGTGACCCCAGTCGAAAAATGTGAAGAAAAAAAATCTGTTTTTTTGAGTAAATGCGGTACTGCTAAAAAGGGCCTGAAGATAATGCCTACTTTCTCCAATGATTCTTTATATATCACCAAGTACTGATTATATTGATACCAAAACTAATCCAATATGTAACTACTACGGTGAATTTCGAACAACAGTTTTAAATGAAACCATTTTCGTAAAAAAGTACATTTTTGAAACAGACTATAGCATTTCAAAATATGGAATATGTGTAAAAATTTGTGTTTTAACATCGATAAGTGTTAGTTAACTACAATATGGCATGCCTATTCTTATTCTTTTATTTGTTATTCGTGTGAACATTTCAATGTTCGAAGGGGATCATTTCCGTACATTTTCGCTGAATTTGGTAATTTCGATAACAGCATTTGGGTCGAGATTGTTATGTTTAAAAATCGATTTATATTCACAAACTCTAGATGTGTACTTGCTCTTTTCGAACAAATCAACAGAACTTCAAAAAATGACATATTCGCCCCACAGTAAGTCAAAAGTCGAGCCCACCCTTGTTTCTAAGGTAAAACGCAATACAAATATGAAACAGACTATAGCTTAAAAACTAGATAATCAATATTTCATTTGTCACCAAAAAATACGGTTTCACATCAAATGTCAAGTAAAATGTCTGTTTTTGACACTTTTTGAGCACTATGATAAAGAAATGTCGATGCTGTATAGATTGAAATAAACAATTAATTTCCCCATAGGCGACAATGGTAGCCTTTTTCGAGATACAGACTTTAGAAAGTTGATTTTCTTAACGAAACCTTGCTAGAATCAAAGAAAAATTATTAGGACAGTATTTTTTGGTCCAAAAAATATAGGTTCGCGTTGCTTTTCTTAGTGTATTTTGTACTTATCTCCCATGCCTATCAATTTCGCCCTTAAAAATACGTGTCTTGTCCTAGCGTTGAAAAGTCATCTCAGTGCCTTTAGGGCTACGGAATAATTTTTATTTAGCCTTTTGTATAAAGCAGAGTGCACGAAGTCTCTAATAATAAAAAATAACGGGCGCACATATCGACCAATCAGGATTAGCCATACTTTTAATTCTGAATACCATGTTATGCTCATAAAATGGCTGCGCCCATAAAATCTAATGGTGTATTGTAACCTATACGGTATTTAATACTTTCTTGTATCGTGCTATTCATAGTGCGTTAGATGCACAAATATACATGCCACAAATAAATCATCTTTAAAACGTTCTGGCAATCCTATCTGAATTTTCACAATTTTTTATCGGAGGTGACCCCAGTCGAAAAATGTGAAGAAAAAAAATCTGTTTTTTTGAGTAAATGCGGTACTGCTAAAAAGGGCCTGAAGATAATGCCTACTTTCTCCAATGATTCTTTATATATCACCAAGTACTGATTATATTGATACCAAAACTAATCCAATATGTAACTACTACGGTGAATTTCGAACAACAGTTTTAAATGAAACCATTTTCGTAAAAAAGTACATTTTTGAAACAGACTATAGCATTTCAAAATATGGAATATGTGTAAAAATTTGTGTTTTAACATCGATAAGTGTTAGTTAACTACAATATGGCATGCCTATTCTTATTCTTTTATTTGTTATTCGTGTGAACATTTCAATGTTCGAAGGGGATCATTTCCGTACATTTTCGCTGAATTTGGTAATTTCGATAACAGCATTTGGGTCGAGATTGTTATGTTTAAAAATCGATTTATATTCACAAACTCTAGATGTGTACTTGCTCTTTTCGAACAAATCAACAGAACTTCAAAAAATGACATATTCGCCCCACAGTAAGTCAAAAGTCGAGCCCACCCTTGTTTCTAAGGTAAAACGCAATACAAATATGAAACAGACTATAGCTTAAAAACTAGATAATCAATATTTCATTTGTCACCAAAAAATACGGTTTCACATCAAATGTCAAGTAAAATGTCTGTTTTTGACACTTTTTGAGCACTATGATAAAGAAATGTCGATGCTGTATAGATTGAAATAAACAATTAATTTCCCCATAGGCGACAATGGTAGCCTTTTTCGAGATACAGACTTTAGAAAGTTGATTTTCTTAACGAAACCTTGCTAGAATCAAAGAAAAATTATTAGGACAGTATTTTTTGGTCCAAAAAATATAGGTTCGCGTTGCTTTTCTTAGTGTATTTTGTACTTATCTCCCATGCCTATCAATTTCGCCCTTAAAAATACGTGTCTTGTCCTAGCGTTGAAAAGTCATCTCAGTGCCTTTAGGGCTACGGAATAATTTTTATTTAGCCTTTTGTATAAAGCAGAGTGCACGAAGTCTCTAATAATAAAAAATAACGGGCGCACATATCGACCAATCAGGATTAGCCATACTTTTAATTCTGAATACCATGTTATGCTCATAAAATGGCTGCGCCCATAAAATCTAATGGTGTATTGTAACCTATACGGTATTTAATACTTTCTTGTATCGTGCTATTCATAGTGCGTTAGATGCACAAATATACATGCCACAAATAAATCATCTTTAAAACGTTCTGGCAATCCTATCTGAATTTTCACAATTTTTTATCGGAGGTGACCCCAGTCGAAAAATGTGAAGAAAAAAAATCTGTTTTTTTGAGTAAATGCGGTACTGCTAAAAAGGGCCTGAAGATAATGCCTACTTTCTCCAATGATTCTTTATATATCACCAAGTACTGATTATATTGATACCAAAACTAATCCAATATGTAACTACTACGGTGAATTTCGAACAACAGTTTTAAATGAAACCATTTTCGTAAAAAAGTACATTTTTGAAACAGACTATAGCATTTCAAAATATGGAATATGTGTAAAAATTTGTGTTTTAACATCGATAAGTGTTAGTTAACTACAATATGGCATGCCTATTCTTATTCTTTTATTTGTTATTCGTGTGAACATTTCAATGTTCGAAGGGGATCATTTCCGTACATTTTCGCTGAATTTGGTAATTTCGATAACAGCATTTGGGTCGAGATTGTTATGTTTAAAAATCGATTTATATTCACAAACTCTAGATGTGTACTTGCTCTTTTCGAACAAATCAACAGAACTTCAAAAAATGACATATTCGCCCCACAGTAAGTCAAAAGTCGAGCCCACCCTTGTTTCTAAGGTAAAACGCAATACAAATATGAAACAGACTATAGCTTAAAAACTAGATAATCAATATTTCATTTGTCACCAAAAAATACGGTTTCACATCAAATGTCAAGTAAAATGTCTGTTTTTGACACTTTTTGAGCACTATGATAAAGAAATGTCGATGCTGTATAGATTGAAATAAACAATTAATTTCCCCATAGGCGACAATGGTAGCCTTTTTCGAGATACAGACTTTAGAAAGTTGATTTTCTTAACGAAACCTTGCTAGAATCAAAGAAAAATTATTAGGACAGTATTTTTTGGTCCAAAAAATATAGGTTCGCGTTGCTTTTCTTAGTGTATTTTGTACTTATCTCCCATGCCTATCAATTTCGCCCTTAAAAATACGTGTCTTGTCCTAGCGTTGAAAAGTCATCTCAGTGCCTTTAGGGCTACGGAATAATTTTTATTTAGCCTTTTGTATAAAGCAGAGTGCACGAAGTCTCTAATAATAAAAAATAACGGGCGCACATATCGACCAATCAGGATTAGCCATACTTTTAATTCTGAATACCATGTTATGCTCATAAAATGGCTGCGCCCATAAAATCTAATGGTGTATTGTAACCTATACGGTATTTAATACTTTCTTGTATCGTGCTATTCATAGTGCGTTAGATGCACAAATATACATGCCACAAATAAATCATCTTTAAAACGTTCTGGCAATCCTATCTGAATTTTCACAATTTTTTATCGGAGGTGACCCCAGTCGAAAAATGTGAAGAAAAAAAATCTGTTTTTTTGAGTAAATGCGGTACTGCTAAAAAGGGCCTGAAGATAATGCCTACTTTCTCCAATGATTCTTTATATATCACCAAGTACTGATTATATTGATACCAAAACTAATCCAATATGTAACTACTACGGTGAATTTCGAACAACAGTTTTAAATGAAACCATTTTCGTAAAAAAGTACATTTTTGAAACAGACTATAGCATTTCAAAATATGGAATATGTGTAAAAATTTGTGTTTTAACATCGATAAGTGTTAGTTAACTACAATATGGCATGCCTATTCTTATTCTTTTATTTGTTATTCGTGTGAACATTTCAATGTTCGAAGGGGATCATTTCCGTACATTTTCGCTGAATTTGGTAATTTCGATAACAGCATTTGGGTCGAGATTGTTATGTTTAAAAATCGATTTATATTCACAAACTCTAGATGTGTACTTGCTCTTTTCGAACAAATCAACAGAACTTCAAAAAATGACATATTCGCCCCACAGTAAGTCAAAAGTCGAGCCCACCCTTGTTTCTAAGGTAAAACGCAATACAAATATGAAACAGACTATAGCTTAAAAACTAGATAATCAATATTTCATTTGTCACCAAAAAATACGGTTTCACATCAAATGTCAAGTAAAATGTCTGTTTTTGACACTTTTTGAGCACTATGATAAAGAAATGTCGATGCTGTATAGATTGAAATAAACAATTAATTTCCCCATAGGCGACAATGGTAGCCTTTTTCGAGATACAGACTTTAGAAAGTTGATTTTCTTAACGAAACCTTGCTAGAATCAAAGAAAAATTATTAGGACAGTATTTTTTGGTCCAAAAAATATAGGTTCGCGTTGCTTTTCTTAGTGTATTTTGTACTTATCTCCCATGCCTATCAATTTCGCCCTTAAAAATACGTGTCTTGTCCTAGCGTTGAAAAGTCATCTCAGTGCCTTTAGGGCTACGGAATAATTTTTATTTAGCCTTTTGTATAAAGCAGAGTGCACGAAGTCTCTAATAATAAAAAATAACGGGCGCACATATCGACCAATCAGGATTAGCCATACTTTTAATTCTGAATACCATGTTATGCTCATAAAATGGCTGCGCCCATAAAATCTAATGGTGTATTGTAACCTATACGGTATTTAATACTTTCTTGTATCGTGCTATTCATAGTGCGTTAGATGCACAAATATACATGCCACAAATAAATCATCTTTAAAACGTTCTGGCAATCCTATCTGAATTTTCACAATTTTTTATCGGAGGTGACCCCAGTCGAAAAATGTGAAGAAAAAAAATCTGTTTTTTTGAGTAAATGCGGTACTGCTAAAAAGGGCCTGAAGATAATGCCTACTTTCTCCAATGATTCTTTATATATCACCAAGTACTGATTATATTGATACCAAAACTAATCCAATATGTAACTACTACGGTGAATTTCGAACAACAGTTTTAAATGAAACCATTTTCGTAAAAAAGTACATTTTTGAAACAGACTATAGCATTTCAAAATATGGAATATGTGTAAAAATTTGTGTTTTAACATCGATAAGTGTTAGTTAACTACAATATGGCATGCCTATTCTTATTCTTTTATTTGTTATTCGTGTGAACATTTCAATGTTCGAAGGGGATCATTTCCGTACATTTTCGCTGAATTTGGTAATTTCGATAACAGCATTTGGGTCGAGATTGTTATGTTTAAAAATCGATTTATATTCACAAACTCTAGATGTGTACTTGCTCTTTTCGAACAAATCAACAGAACTTCAAAAAATGACATATTCGCCCCACAGTAAGTCAAAAGTCGAGCCCACCCTTGTTTCTAAGGTAAAACGCAATACAAATATGAAACAGACTATAGCTTAAAAACTAGATAATCAATATTTCATTTGTCACCAAAAAATACGGTTTCACATCAAATGTCAAGTAAAATGTCTGTTTTTGACACTTTTTGAGCACTATGATAAAGAAATGTCGATGCTGTATAGATTGAAATAAACAATTAATTTCCCCATAGGCGACAATGGTAGCCTTTTTCGAGATACAGACTTTAGAAAGTTGATTTTCTTAACGAAACCTTGCTAGAATCAAAGAAAAATTATTAGGACAGTATTTTTTGGTCCAAAAAATATAGGTTCGCGTTGCTTTTCTTAGTGTATTTTGTACTTATCTCCCATGCCTATCAATTTCGCCCTTAAAAATACGTGTCTTGTCCTAGCGTTGAAAAGTCATCTCAGTGCCTTTAGGGCTACGGAATAATTTTTATTTAGCCTTTTGTATAAAGCAGAGTGCACGAAGTCTCTAATAATAAAAAATAACGGGCGCACATATCGACCAATCAGGATTAGCCATACTTTTAATTCTGAATACCATGTTATGCTCATAAAATGGCTGCGCCCATAAAATCTAATGGTGTATTGTAACCTATACGGTATTTAATACTTTCTTGTATCGTGCTATTCATAGTGCGTTAGATGCACAAATATACATGCCACAAATAAATCATCTTTAAAACGTTCTGGCAATCCTATCTGAATTTTCACAATTTTTTATCGGAGGTGACCCCAGTCGAAAAATGTGAAGAAAAAAAATCTGTTTTTTTGAGTAAATGCGGTACTGCTAAAAAGGGCCTGAAGATAATGCCTACTTTCTCCAATGATTCTTTATATATCACCAAGTACTGATTATATTGATACCAAAACTAATCCAATATGTAACTACTACGGTGAATTTCGAACAACAGTTTTAAATGAAACCATTTTCGTAAAAAAGTACATTTTTGAAACAGACTATAGCATTTCAAAATATGGAATATGTGTAAAAATTTGTGTTTTAACATCGATAAGTGTTAGTTAACTACAATATGGCATGCCTATTCTTATTCTTTTATTTGTTATTCGTGTGAACATTTCAATGTTCGAAGGGGATCATTTCCGTACATTTTCGCTGAATTTGGTAATTTCGATAACAGCATTTGGGTCGAGATTGTTATGTTTAAAAATCGATTTATATTCACAAACTCTAGATGTGTACTTGCTCTTTTCGAACAAATCAACAGAACTTCAAAAAATGACATATTCGCCCCACAGTAAGTCAAAAGTCGAGCCCACCCTTGTTTCTAAGGTAAAACGCAATACAAATATGAAACAGACTATAGCTTAAAAACTAGATAATCAATATTTCATTTGTCACCAAAAAATACGGTTTCACATCAAATGTCAAGTAAAATGTCTGTTTTTGACACTTTTTGAGCACTATGATAAAGAAATGTCGATGCTGTATAGATTGAAATAAACAATTAATTTCCCCATAGGCGACAATGGTAGCCTTTTTCGAGATACAGACTTTAGAAAGTTGATTTTCTTAACGAAACCTTGCTAGAATCAAAGAAAAATTATTAGGACAGTATTTTTTGGTCCAAAAAATATAGGTTCGCGTTGCTTTTCTTAGTGTATTTTGTACTTATCTCCCATGCCTATCAATTTCGCCCTTAAAAATACGTGTCTTGTCCTAGCGTTGAAAAGTCATCTCAGTGCCTTTAGGGCTACGGAATAATTTTTATTTAGCCTTTTGTATAAAGCAGAGTGCACGAAGTCTCTAATAATAAAAAATAACGGGCGCACATATCGACCAATCAGGATTAGCCATACTTTTAATTCTGAATACCATGTTATGCTCATAAAATGGCTGCGCCCATAAAATCTAATGGTGTATTGTAACCTATACGGTATTTAATACTTTCTTGTATCGTGCTATTCATAGTGCGTTAGATGCACAAATATACATGCCACAAATAAATCATCTTTAAAACGTTCTGGCAATCCTATCTGAATTTTCACAATTTTTTATCGGAGGTGACCCCAGTCGAAAAATGTGAAGAAAAAAAATCTGTTTTTTTGAGTAAATGCGGTACTGCTAAAAAGGGCCTGAAGATAATGCCTACTTTCTCCAATGATTCTTTATATATCACCAAGTACTGATTATATTGATACCAAAACTAATCCAATATGTAACTACTACGGTGAATTTCGAACAACAGTTTTAAATGAAACCATTTTCGTAAAAAAGTACATTTTTGAAACAGACTATAGCATTTCAAAATATGGAATATGTGTAAAAATTTGTGTTTTAACATCGATAAGTGTTAGTTAACTACAATATGGCATGCCTATTCTTATTCTTTTATTTGTTATTCGTGTGAACATTTCAATGTTCGAAGGGGATCATTTCCGTACATTTTCGCTGAATTTGGTAATTTCGATAACAGCATTTGGGTCGAGATTGTTATGTTTAAAAATCGATTTATATTCACAAACTCTAGATGTGTACTTGCTCTTTTCGAACAAATCAACAGAACTTCAAAAAATGACATATTCGCCCCACAGTAAGTCAAAAGTCGAGCCCACCCTTGTTTCTAAGGTAAAACGCAATACAAATATGAAACAGACTATAGCTTAAAAACTAGATAATCAATATTTCATTTGTCACCAAAAAATACGGTTTCACATCAAATGTCAAGTAAAATGTCTGTTTTTGACACTTTTTGAGCACTATGATAAAGAAATGTCGATGCTGTATAGATTGAAATAAACAATTAATTTCCCCATAGGCGACAATGGTAGCCTTTTTCGAGATACAGACTTTAGAAAGTTGATTTTCTTAACGAAACCTTGCTAGAATCAAAGAAAAATTATTAGGACAGTATTTTTTGGTCCAAAAAATATAGGTTCGCGTTGCTTTTCTTAGTGTATTTTGTACTTATCTCCCATGCCTATCAATTTCGCCCTTAAAAATACGTGTCTTGTCCTAGCGTTGAAAAGTCATCTCAGTGCCTTTAGGGCTACGGAATAATTTTTATTTAGCCTTTTGTATAAAGCAGAGTGCACGAAGTCTCTAATAATAAAAAATAACGGGCGCACATATCGACCAATCAGGATTAGCCATACTTTTAATTCTGAATACCATGTTATGCTCATAAAATGGCTGCGCCCATAAAATCTAATGGTGTATTGTAACCTATACGGTATTTAATACTTTCTTGTATCGTGCTATTCATAGTGCGTTAGATGCACAAATATACATGCCACAAATAAATCATCTTTAAAACGTTCTGGCAATCCTATCTGAATTTTCACAATTTTTTATCGGAGGTGACCCCAGTCGAAAAATGTGAAGAAAAAAAATCTGTTTTTTTGAGTAAATGCGGTACTGCTAAAAAGGGCCTGAAGATAATGCCTACTTTCTCCAATGATTCTTTATATATCACCAAGTACTGATTATATTGATACCAAAACTAATCCAATATGTAACTACTACGGTGAATTTCGAACAACAGTTTTAAATGAAACCATTTTCGTAAAAAAGTACATTTTTGAAACAGACTATAGCATTTCAAAATATGGAATATGTGTAAAAATTTGTGTTTTAACATCGATAAGTGTTAGTTAACTACAATATGGCATGCCTATTCTTATTCTTTTATTTGTTATTCGTGTGAACATTTCAATGTTCGAAGGGGATCATTTCCGTACATTTTCGCTGAATTTGGTAATTTCGATAACAGCATTTGGGTCGAGATTGTTATGTTTAAAAATCGATTTATATTCACAAACTCTAGATGTGTACTTGCTCTTTTCGAACAAATCAACAGAACTTCAAAAAATGACATATTCGCCCCACAGTAAGTCAAAAGTCGAGCCCACCCTTGTTTCTAAGGTAAAACGCAATACAAATATGAAACAGACTATAGCTTAAAAACTAGATAATCAATATTTCATTTGTCACCAAAAAATACGGTTTCACATCAAATGTCAAGTAAAATGTCTGTTTTTGACACTTTTTGAGCACTATGATAAAGAAATGTCGATGCTGTATAGATTGAAATAAACAATTAATTTCCCCATAGGCGACAATGGTAGCCTTTTTCGAGATACAGACTTTAGAAAGTTGATTTTCTTAACGAAACCTTGCTAGAATCAAAGAAAAATTATTAGGACAGTATTTTTTGGTCCAAAAAATATAGGTTCGCGTTGCTTTTCTTAGTGTATTTTGTACTTATCTCCCATGCCTATCAATTTCGCCCTTAAAAATACGTGTCTTGTCCTAGCGTTGAAAAGTCATCTCAGTGCCTTTAGGGCTACGGAATAATTTTTATTTAGCCTTTTGTATAAAGCAGAGTGCACGAAGTCTCTAATAATAAAAAATAACGGGCGCACATATCGACCAATCAGGATTAGCCATACTTTTAATTCTGAATACCATGTTATGCTCATAAAATGGCTGCGCCCATAAAATCTAATGGTGTATTGTAACCTATACGGTATTTAATACTTTCTTGTATCGTGCTATTCATAGTGCGTTAGATGCACAAATATACATGCCACAAATAAATCATCTTTAAAACGTTCTGGCAATCCTATCTGAATTTTCACAATTTTTTATCGGAGGTGACCCCAGTCGAAAAATGTGAAGAAAAAAAATCTGTTTTTTTGAGTAAATGCGGTACTGCTAAAAAGGGCCTGAAGATAATGCCTACTTTCTCCAATGATTCTTTATATATCACCAAGTACTGATTATATTGATACCAAAACTAATCCAATATGTAACTACTACGGTGAATTTCGAACAACAGTTTTAAATGAAACCATTTTCGTAAAAAAGTACATTTTTGAAACAGACTATAGCATTTCAAAATATGGAATATGTGTAAAAATTTGTGTTTTAACATCGATAAGTGTTAGTTAACTACAATATGGCATGCCTATTCTTATTCTTTTATTTGTTATTCGTGTGAACATTTCAATGTTCGAAGGGGATCATTTCCGTACATTTTCGCTGAATTTGGTAATTTCGATAACAGCATTTGGGTCGAGATTGTTATGTTTAAAAATCGATTTATATTCACAAACTCTAGATGTGTACTTGCTCTTTTCGAACAAATCAACAGAACTTCAAAAAATGACATATTCGCCCCACAGTAAGTCAAAAGTCGAGCCCACCCTTGTTTCTAAGGTAAAACGCAATACAAATATGAAACAGACTATAGCTTAAAAACTAGATAATCAATATTTCATTTGTCACCAAAAAATACGGTTTCACATCAAATGTCAAGTAAAATGTCTGTTTTTGACACTTTTTGAGCACTATGATAAAGAAATGTCGATGCTGTATAGATTGAAATAAACAATTAATTTCCCCATAGGCGACAATGGTAGCCTTTTTCGAGATACAGACTTTAGAAAGTTGATTTTCTTAACGAAACCTTGCTAGAATCAAAGAAAAATTATTAGGACAGTATTTTTTGGTCCAAAAAATATAGGTTCGCGTTGCTTTTCTTAGTGTATTTTGTACTTATCTCCCATGCCTATCAATTTCGCCCTTAAAAATACGTGTCTTGTCCTAGCGTTGAAAAGTCATCTCAGTGCCTTTAGGGCTACGGAATAATTTTTATTTAGCCTTTTGTATAAAGCAGAGTGCACGAAGTCTCTAATAATAAAAAATAACGGGCGCACATATCGACCAATCAGGATTAGCCATACTTTTAATTCTGAATACCATGTTATGCTCATAAAATGGCTGCGCCCATAAAATCTAATGGTGTATTGTAACCTATACGGTATTTAATACTTTCTTGTATCGTGCTATTCATAGTGCGTTAGATGCACAAATATACATGCCACAAATAAATCATCTTTAAAACGTTCTGGCAATCCTATCTGAATTTTCACAATTTTTTATCGGAGGTGACCCCAGTCGAAAAATGTGAAGAAAAAAAATCTGTTTTTTTGAGTAAATGCGGTACTGCTAAAAAGGGCCTGAAGATAATGCCTACTTTCTCCAATGATTCTTTATATATCACCAAGTACTGATTATATTGATACCAAAACTAATCCAATATGTAACTACTACGGTGAATTTCGAACAACAGTTTTAAATGAAACCATTTTCGTAAAAAAGTACATTTTTGAAACAGACTATAGCATTTCAAAATATGGAATATGTGTAAAAATTTGTGTTTTAACATCGATAAGTGTTAGTTAACTACAATATGGCATGCCTATTCTTATTCTTTTATTTGTTATTCGTGTGAACATTTCAATGTTCGAAGGGGATCATTTCCGTACATTTTCGCTGAATTTGGTAATTTCGATAACAGCATTTGGGTCGAGATTGTTATGTTTAAAAATCGATTTATATTCACAAACTCTAGATGTGTACTTGCTCTTTTCGAACAAATCAACAGAACTTCAAAAAATGACATATTCGCCCCACAGTAAGTCAAAAGTCGAGCCCACCCTTGTTTCTAAGGTAAAACGCAATACAAATATGAAACAGACTATAGCTTAAAAACTAGATAATCAATATTTCATTTGTCACCAAAAAATACGGTTTCACATCAAATGTCAAGTAAAATGTCTGTTTTTGACACTTTTTGAGCACTATGATAAAGAAATGTCGATGCTGTATAGATTGAAATAAACAATTAATTTCCCCATAGGCGACAATGGTAGCCTTTTTCGAGATACAGACTTTAGAAAGTTGATTTTCTTAACGAAACCTTGCTAGAATCAAAGAAAAATTATTAGGACAGTATTTTTTGGTCCAAAAAATATAGGTTCGCGTTGCTTTTCTTAGTGTATTTTGTACTTATCTCCCATGCCTATCAATTTCGCCCTTAAAAATACGTGTCTTGTCCTAGCGTTGAAAAGTCATCTCAGTGCCTTTAGGGCTACGGAATAATTTTTATTTAGCCTTTTGTATAAAGCAGAGTGCACGAAGTCTCTAATAATAAAAAATAACGGGCGCACATATCGACCAATCAGGATTAGCCATACTTTTAATTCTGAATACCATGTTATGCTCATAAAATGGCTGCGCCCATAAAATCTAATGGTGTATTGTAACCTATACGGTATTTAATACTTTCTTGTATCGTGCTATTCATAGTGCGTTAGATGCACAAATATACATGCCACAAATAAATCATCTTTAAAACGTTCTGGCAATCCTATCTGAATTTTCACAATTTTTTATCGGAGGTGACCCCAGTCGAAAAATGTGAAGAAAAAAAATCTGTTTTTTTGAGTAAATGCGGTACTGCTAAAAAGGGCCTGAAGATAATGCCTACTTTCTCCAATGATTCTTTATATATCACCAAGTACTGATTATATTGATACCAAAACTAATCCAATATGTAACTACTACGGTGAATTTCGAACAACAGTTTTAAATGAAACCATTTTCGTAAAAAAGTACATTTTTGAAACAGACTATAGCATTTCAAAATATGGAATATGTGTAAAAATTTGTGTTTTAACATCGATAAGTGTTAGTTAACTACAATATGGCATGCCTATTCTTATTCTTTTATTTGTTATTCGTGTGAACATTTCAATGTTCGAAGGGGATCATTTCCGTACATTTTCGCTGAATTTGGTAATTTCGATAACAGCATTTGGGTCGAGATTGTTATGTTTAAAAATCGATTTATATTCACAAACTCTAGATGTGTACTTGCTCTTTTCGAACAAATCAACAGAACTTCAAAAAATGACATATTCGCCCCACAGTAAGTCAAAAGTCGAGCCCACCCTTGTTTCTAAGGTAAAACGCAATACAAATATGAAACAGACTATAGCTTAAAAACTAGATAATCAATATTTCATTTGTCACCAAAAAATACGGTTTCACATCAAATGTCAAGTAAAATGTCTGTTTTTGACACTTTTTGAGCACTATGATAAAGAAATGTCGATGCTGTATACGGTATTTAATACTTTCTTGTATCGTGCTATTCATAGTGCGTTAGATGCACAAATATACATGCCACAAATAAATCATCTTTAAAACGTTCTGGCAATCCTATCTGAATTTTCACAATTTTTTATCGGAGGTGACCCCAGTCGAAAAATGTGAAGAAAAAAAATCTGTTTTTTTGAGTAAATGCGGTACTGCTAAAAAGGGCCTGAAGATAATGCCTACTTTCTCCAATGATTCTTTATATATCACCAAGTACTGATTATATTGATACCAAAACTAATCCAATATGTAACTACTACGGTGAATTTCGAACAACAGTTTTAAATGAAACCATTTTCGTAAAAAAGTACATTTTTGAAACAGACTATAGCATTTCAAAATATGGAATATGTGTAAAAATTTGTGTTTTAACATCGATAAGTGTTAGTTAACTACAATATGGCATGCCTATTCTTATTCTTTTATTTGTTATTCGTGTGAACATTTCAATGTTCGAAGGGGATCATTTCCGTACATTTTCGCTGAATTTGGTAATTTCGATAACAGCATTTGGGTCGAGATTGTTATGTTTAAAAATCGATTTATATTCACAAACTCTAGATGTGTACTTGCTCTTTTCGAACAAATCAACAGAACTTCAAAAAATGACATATTCGCCCCACAGTAAGTCAAAAGTCGAGCCCACCCTTGTTTCTAAGGTAAAACGCAATACAAATATGAAACAGACTATAGCTTAAAAACTAGATAATCAATATTTCATTTGTCACCAAAAAATACGGTTTCACATCAAATGTCAAGTAAAATGTCTGTTTTTGACACTTTTTGAGCACTATGATAAAGAAATGTCGATGCTGTATAGATTGAAATAAACAATTAATTTCCCCATAGGCGACAATGGTAGCCTTTTTCGAGATACAGACTTTAGAAAGTTGATTTTCTTAACGAAACCTTGCTAGAATCAAAGAAAAATTATTAGGACAGTATTTTTTGGTCCAAAAAATATAGGTTCGCGTTGCTTTTCTTAGTGTATTTTGTACTTATCTCCCATGCCTATCAATTTCGCCCTTAAAAATACGTGTCTTGTCCTAGCGTTGAAAAGTCATCTCAGTGCCTTTAGGGCTACGGAATAATTTTTATTTAGCCTTTTGTATAAAGCAGAGTGCACGAAGTCTCTAATAATAAAAAATAACGGGCGCACATATCGACCAATCAGGATTAGCCATACTTTTAATTCTGAATACCATGTTATGCTCATAAAATGGCTGCGCCCATAAAATCTAATGGTGTATTGTAACCTATAGAAGTTGACATAAAAAAACATTGATGTTTGCCTATCTACACCTCACATACAGGCCAACTTTGATAAATACATGGTCAGCTATACAAACTTACTTTTTCTACAGATAGTAAAGCATCAAATATGCATTTTACAGCAGCCAGAGGTGATACCAGTGGTAGAAATAAGTAAAAAAAATTGAATGGGTTTCAATGAAAATTTACAGCACTATACATGTATTTATATGTGTCAAACCTCCACAGATCTGCATATATTTAGTACATGTGCAATTAAATGACACAAGGTTTATTCTCTATCTATTCTGTTCTGGTTTAGAAAAATCCCTCCTTCAAGTCAAGAAAGACATTGTGTTAGAGTTAGCAATGATAAATGAGAGGGTTTAGGAAGGACCCTGATACTGAAATCCTCGGCTCAAAAACATGAAATCCTGAGCTTACTATCACCCAATCCTGGTGTCCTGATTAAGGTTCTACCCCCCCCCCCCCCTTCCCCCCCCTTTTTTACCTCTTTACCTGACTGGCTAGAGAAAAAAATGAGCACTTGATAAAGAAAGAAATCTTAACTTAAATAGGTAAATGAAATGAGAAATGAGAACTTTGAACATCTTATATTTTATATCATGGCAGTTTCTTTTATTTGGTACAGTTTATTTGTTTTATGCTTCAGCTGTTGTAATTGTGACAGTCAAATTTTATTAAAAGCATTCATTTGATGGAACAATATGGTATTGCCCTAAATTCAACATCGCCATATTTTTGTCCTATATTTGGTATGAAATCTTTACCCAAACAGGTAAAAAAATCTAAACATGTGTAGGTAAAGAAACAAATAAATTAAATAGATGTTTAAATAGAACATTATTTGAAAGAAATATTTCAGTTTCTCACAAATTTTGTTTGCCAACATAAAATGTCTGTTTTATTACACCCGTCTTATTTCTCTTACTCTAAAAAAAAAAAAGTAAAATCACAAAAATACTGAACTTAGAGGAAGATCAATTGGGAAAGTCCATAATCACATGGCAAAATCAAATAACAAAACGCATCAAAAACGAATGGACAAGAACTGTCATATTCCTGACTTGGTACAGGCATTTTCAAATGTAGAAAATGGTGGATTAAACCTGGTTCTATAGCGCTAACCCTCTCACTTTTGTAATGACAGTCTCATCACTTTCCGATATTTTTACATTGATGCGTTAAATAAACAGACACAATAAATATAATAGTCAAAATATGGGTACATCAGTCATCATCGTTTAACAATTTTAAAAGGAACAATTTAACAGAACACAAAAACATCTACTATCTACGAACACATTTATTGAGTGTCTGACGTCAGAAAATTTTATACGTCACATAAATTTGTCGTTCTATGTGCGTACAAACAATTTTAAAATTTTCATGGGAATGTTAGCATACAGGGTTAAAAAATCAAAAGTATGCAAGAATAAATTTAAGAAATAGACCGAGATTTAAACTAGTCCAAAAGTTATATATAGAATTTATAAGAATCCAAAAATAGTTAATACCACTACGCGATTGAATGATTTTGACGTTTGTGGTTCAACGTATATTGTAATTCATAATAGAAATATATCATAATGACATATAATAGAACAATATCATACTGACGGGATCTTTTAAAGTACAGAGTCACGTTATCAGAACAAAAGAAATACAAAAAGTCGCAAATACAAAACAAACCACAAACAAATGAAAGCCAATACAAACACATTGACGAGATGTATAAGTACCGAGCCACGTGAAACGGATATCACATGAAACCATTTAACAGTAAAAGTAATATTAATAATAGAACAAAGACAAATGAAAGAACTATAAAACACGTTGTTAAGATGATAAACAACATCAGTACGAAGAATCTATACATCTGGATGTATAAATATTTCCAAGTCACTTAATCTGTCCATATATATTTGAACATTCTTATATTTTATATGACGGCAGTTTCTTTGGTACAGTTTATTTGTTTTATGCTTCAGCTGTTGTAATTGTGACAGCCAAATTTTATTAAAAGCATTCATTTGATGGAACAATATGGAATTGCCCTTAATTCAACATTGCCATATTTTTGTCCTATATTTATGCTATTTGGTATGAAATCTTTACCTAAACAGGTAAACAAATCTAAACCTGTGTAGGTAAAGAAATGAATAAATAAAATAGATGTTTTAATAGAAAATTATTTGAAAGAAATATTTCAGTTTCTCGCAAATTTTGTTTGCCAACCAAAAAAGTCTGTTTTATTACACCCGTCTTATTTCTCTTACTCTAAAGGGTGAACACCTGGATGTATATATATATTTTCAAGTCACTTAATCAGTCCATAGGTCCATGTACCTTGTACACAAGACTTGTTCTAAATCATTAAATGGGTTTTAATGAAATATTATATATGAAGGTTGAACACCATACATGTATTTATATGTGTAAAACTTTCACAGATCTGCATATATTAAGTAAATGTACAATAAATGATACAAAGTTTATTTTTCATGAAAAAATCCATTGTGTTAAGAGTTTGCCATGATAAATAGACAAATATCGCAGCAATAATAAGGGTGTTTTCCCAGTATATGTATGAAAATTGAAGAAATATCTTTAACTGACTAGAGTGAAAAAATAAACACATGTTTAATTTACTTCAAAAGAAAGAAATCTTTACTTAAATAGGTAAATGAAATGAAAACTTTGAACATTCTTATATTTTATATGACGGCAGTTTCTTTGGTACAGTTTATTTGTTTTATGCTTCAGCTGTTGTAATTGTGACAGCCGAATTTTATTAAAAGCATTCATTTGATGGAACAATATGGAATTACCCTTTATTCAACATTGCCATATTTTTGTCCTATATTTATGCTATTTGGTATGAAATCTTTACCTAAACAGGTAAACAAATCTAAACCTGTGTAGGTAAAGAAATGAATAAATTAAATAGATGTTTTAATAGAAAATTATTTGAAAGAAATATTTCAGTTTCTCACAAATTTTGTTTGCCAACCAAAAAAATCTGTTTTATTACACCCGTCTTATTTCTCTTACTCTAAAGGGGAAACACCTGGATGTATATATATATTTTCAAGTCACTTAATCAGTCCATAAGTCCATGTACCTTGTACACAAGACTTGTTCTAAATCATTAAATGAGTTTTAATGAAATATTATATATGAAGGTTGAACACCATACATGTTTTTATATGTGTAAAACTTTCACAGATCTGCATATATTAAGTAAATGTACAATAAATGATACAAAATTTATTTTTCATGAAAAAATCCATTGTGTTAGAGTTTCTCATGATAGATAGACAAATATCGCAGCAATAATAAGGATGTTTTCCCAGTATATGTATGAAAATTGAAGAAATATCATTCCCTGACTAGAGTGAAAAACTAAGCACATGTTAAATTTACTTAATAAAGAAAGAAATCTTTACTTAAATAGGTAAATGAAATGAGAACTTTGAACATTCTTATATTTTATATGACAGCAGTTTCTTTCGTACAGTTTATTTGTTTTATACTTCAGCTGTTGTAATTGTGACAGCCAAATTTTATTAAAAGCATTCATTTGATGGAACAATATGGAATTGCCCTTAATTCATCATTGCCATATTTTTGTCCTATATTTATGCTATTTGGTATGAAATCTTTACCTAAACAGGTAAACAAATCTAAACCTGTGTAGGTAAAGAAATAAATAAATTAAATAGATGTTTTAATAGAAAATTATTTGAAAGAAATATTTCAGTTTCTCGCAAATTTTGTTTGCCAACCAAAAAAGTCTGTTTTATTACACCCGTCTTATTTCTCTTACTCTAAAGGGGGAACACCTGGATGTATAAATATTTCCAAGTCACTTAATCTGTCCAATATATATATATAGGTCCATGTACCTTGTACACAAGACTTGTGCTTAATCATTAAATGGGTTTTAATGAAATATTATATATGAAGGTTGAACACCATACATGTATTTATATGTGTAAAACTTTCACAGATCTGCATATATTAAGTAAATGTACAATAAATGATACAAAGTTTATTTTTCATGAAAAAATCCATTGTGTTAAGAGTTTGCCATGATAAATAGACAAATATCGCAGCAATAATAAGGGTGTTTTCCCAGTATATGTATGAAAATTGAAGAAATATCTTTAACTGACTAGAGTGAAAAAATAAGCACATGTTTAATTTACTTCATAAAGAAAGAAATCTTTACTTAAATAGGTAAATGAAATGAGAACTTTGAACATTCTTATATTTTATATGACGGCAGTTTCTTTGGTACAGTTTATTTGTTTTATGCTTCAGCTGTTGTAATTGTGACAGCCAAATTTTATTAAAAGCATTCATTTGATGGAACAATATGGAATTGCCCTTAATTCAACATTGCCATATTTTTGTCCTATATTTATGCTATTTGGTATGAAATCTTTACCTAAACAGGTAAACAAATCTAAACCTGTGTAGGTAAAGAAATGAATAAATAAAATAGATGTTTTAATAGAAAATTATTTGAAAGAAATATTTCAGTTTCTCGCAAATTTTGTTTGCCAACCAAAAAAGTCTGTTTTATTACACCCGTCTTATTTCTCTTACTCTAAAGGGTGAACACCTGGATGTATATATATATTTTCAAGTCACTTAATCAGTCCATAGGTCCATGTACCTTGTACACAAGACTTGTTCTAAATCATTAAATGGGTTTTAATGAAATATTATATATGAAGGTTGAACACCATACATGTATTTATATGTGTAAAACTTTCACAGATCTGCATATATTAAGTAAATGTACAATAAATGATACAAAGTTTATTTTTCATGAAAAAATCCATTGTGTTAAGAGTTTGCCATGATAAATAGACAAATATCGCAGCAATAATAAGGGTGTTTTTCCAGTATATGTATGAAAATTGAAGAAATATCTTTAACTGACTAGAGTGAAAAAATAAACACATGTTTAATTTACTTCATAAAGAAAGAAATCTTTACTTAAATAGGTAAATGAAATGAAAACTTTGAACATTCTTATATTTTATATGACGGCAGTTTCTTTGGTACAGTTTATTTGTTTTATGCTTCAGCTGTTGTAATTGTGACAGCCGAATTTTATTAAAAGCATTCATTTGATGGAACAATATGAAATTACCCTTTATTCAACATTGCCATATTTTTGTCCTATATTTATGCTATTTGGTATGAAATCTTTACCTAAACAGGTAAACAAATCTAAACCTGTGTAGGTAAAGAAATGAATAAATTAAATAGATGTTTTAATAGAAAATTATTTGAAAGAAATATTTCAGTTTCTCACAAATTTTGTTGCCAACCAAAAAAATCTGTTTTATATCAACTTCGTACTTTATTTGGCCTTTTTAACTTTTTTGAATTCGAGCGTCACTGATGAGTCTTTTGTAGACGAAACGCGTCTGGCGTATATACTAAATTTAGTCCTGGTATCTATGATGAGTTTATTTATTACACCCGTCTTATTTCTCTTACTCTAAAGGGGAAACACCTGGATGTATATATATATTTTCAAGTCACTTAATCAGTCCATAAGTCCATGTACCTTGTACACAAGACTTGTTCTAAATCATTAAATGAGTTTTAATGAAATATTATATATGAAGGTTGAACACCATACATGTTTTTATATGTGTAAAACTTTCACAGATCTGCATATATTAAGTAAATGTACAATAAATGATACAAAATTTATTTTTCATGAAAAAATCCATTGTGTTAGAGTTTCCCATGATAGATAGACAAATATCGCAGCAATAATAAGGATGTTTTCCCAGTATATGTATGAAAATTGAAGAAATATCATTCCCTGACTAGAGTGAAAAACTAAGCACATGTTAAATTTACTTAATAAAGAAAGAAATCTTTACTTAAATAGGTAAATGAAATGAGAACTTTGAACATTCTTATATTTTATATGACAGCAGTTTCTTTCGTACAGTTTATTTGTTTTATGCTTCAGCTGTTGTAATTGTGACAGCCAAATTTTATTAAAAGCATTCATTTGATGGAACAATATGGAATTGCCCTTAATACAACATTGCCATATTTTTGTCCTATATTTATGCTATTTGGTATGAAATCTTTACCTAAACAGGTAAACAAATCTAAACCTGTGTAGGTAAAGAAATAAATAAATTAAATAGATGTTTTAATAGAAAATTATTTGAAAGAAATATTTCAGTTTCTCACAAATGTTGTTTGCCAACCAAAAAAGTCTGTTTTATTACACCCGTCTTATTTCTCTTACTCTAAAGGGTGAACACCTGGATGTGTAAATATTTCCAAGTCACTTAATCTGTCCATAAGTCCATGTACCTTGTACACAAGACTTGTGCTTAATCATTAAATGGGTTTTAATGAAATATTATATATGAAGGTTGAACACCATACATGTATTTATATGTGTAAAACTTTCACAGATTTGCATATATTAAGTAAATGTACAATAAATGATACAAAGTTTATTTTTCATGAAAAAATCCATTGTGTTAAGAGTTTGCCATGATAAATAGACAAATATCGCAGCAATAATAAGGGTGTTTTCCCAGTATATGTATGAAAATTGAAGAAATATCTTTAACTGACTAGAGTGAAAAAATAAGCACATGTTTAATTTACTTCATAAAGAAAGAAATTTTTACTTAAATAGGTAAATGAAATGAGAACTTTGAACATTCTTATATTTTATATGATGGCAGTTTCTTTGGTACAGTCTATTTGTTTTATGCTTCAGCTGCTGTAATTGTGACAGCCAAATTTTATTAAAAGCATTCATTTGATGGAACAATATGGAATTGCCCTTAATTCAACATTGCCATATTTTTGTCCTATATTTATGTTATTTGGTATGAAATCTTTACCTAAACAGGTAAACAAATCTAAACCTGTGTAGGTAAAGAAATGAATAAATTAAATAGATGTTTTAATAGAAAATTATTTGAAAGAAATATTTCAGTTTCTCACAAATTTTGTTTGCCAACCAAAAAAGTCTGTTTTATTACACCCGTCTTATTTCTCTTACTCTAAAGGGTGAACACCTGGATGTATTAATATTTCCAAGTCACTTAATCAGTCCATAGGTCCATGTACCTTGTACACAAGACTTGTTCTAAATCATTAAATGAGTTTTTATGAAATTTTATATATGAAGGTTGAACACCATACATGTATTTATATGAGTAAAACTTTCACAGATCTGCATATATTAAGTAAATGTACAATAAATGATACAAAGTTTATTTTTCATGAAAAAAGCCAGTGTTAGTTTCCCATGATAAATAGACAAATAACGCAGCAATAATAAGGGTGTTTTCCCAGTATATGTATGAAAATTGAAGAAATATCTTTAACTGACTAGTGTGAAAAAAAAGCACATGTTTAATTTACTTCATAAAGAAAGAAATCTTTACTTAAATAGGTAAATGAAATGAGAACTTTGAACATTCTTATATTTTATATCATGGCAGTTTCTTTTATTGGGTGCAGTTTATTTGTTTTTATGCTTCAGCTGTTGTAATTGTGACAGCCAAATTTTATTAAAAGCATTCATTTGATGGAACAATATGGAATTGCCCTTAATTCAACATTGCCATATTTTTGTCCTATATTTATGCTATTTGGTATGAAATCTTTACCTAAACAGGTAAACAAATCTAAACCTGTGTAGGTAAAGAAATAAATAAATTAAATAGATGTTTTAATAGAAAATTATTTGAAAGAAATATTTCAGTTTCTCACAAATTTTGTTTGCCAACCAAAAAAGTCTGTTTTATTACACCCGTCTTATTTCTCTTACTCTAAAGGGGGAACACCTGGATGTATAAATATTTCCAAGTCACTTAATCTGTCCATAGGTCCATGTACCTTGTACACAAGACTTGTGCTTAATCATTAAATGGGTTTTAATGAAATATTATATATGAAGGTTGAACACCATACATGTATTTATATGTGTAAAACTTTCACAGATTTTAAGGTTGAACACCATACATGTATTTATATGTGTAAAACTTTCACAGATTTGCATATATTAAGTAAATGTACAATAAATGATACAAAGTTTATTTTTCATGAAAAAATCCATTGTGTTAAGAGTTTGCCATGATAAATAGACAAATATCGCAGCAATAATAAGGGTGTTTTCCCAGTATATGTATGAAAATTGAAGAAATATCTTTAACTGACTAGAGTGAAAAAATAAGCACATGTTTAATTTACTTGATAAAGAAAGAAATCTTTACTTAAATAGGTAAATGAAATGAGAACTTTGAACATTCTTATATTTTATATCATGGCAGTTTCTTTTATTGGGTACAGTTTAATTGTTTTATGCTTCAGCTGTTGTAATTGTGACAGCCAAATTTTATTAAAAGCATTGATTTGATGGAACAATATGGAATTGCCCTTAATTCAACATTGCCATATTTTTGTCCTATATTTATATATATATGCTATTTGGTATGAAATCTTTACCTAAACAGGTAAAAAAATCTAAACCTGTGTAGGTAAAGAAATAAATAAATTAAATAGATGTTTTAAATAGAAAATTATTTGAAAGAAATATTTCAGTTTCTCACAAATTTTGATTGCCAACAAAAAAAGTCTGTTTTATTACACCCGTCCTATTTCTCTTACTCTAAAGGGGGAACACCTGGATGTATATATATTTCCAAGTCACTTAATCTGTCCATGGGTTCATGTACCTTGTTCACAAGACTTGTTCTAAATCATTAAATGAGTTTTAATGAAATATTATATATGAAGGTTGAACACCATACATGTATTTATATGTGTAAAACTTTCAGAGATCTGCACATATTTAGTAAATGAACAATAAATGATACAAAGTTTATTTTTCATGAAAAAAGCAATTGTGTTTGAGTTTGACATGGTAAATAGACAAATAACGTAGCAATTATAAGGATGTTTTCCCAGTATATGTATGAAAATTGAAGAAATATCTTTAACTGACTAGAGTGAAAAAATAAGCACATGTTTAATTTACTTCATAAAGAAAGAAATCTTTACTTAAATAGGTAAATGAAATGAGAACTTTGAACATTCTTATATTTTATATCATGGCAGTTTCTTTTATTGGGTGCAGTTTATTTGTTTTATGCTTCAGCTGTTGTAATTGTGACAGCCAAATTTTATTAAAAGCATTCATTTGATGGAACAATATGGAATTGCCCTTAATTCAACATTGCCATATTTTTGTCCTATAATATTTATGCTATTTGGTATGAAATCTTTACCTAAACAGGTAAACAAATCTAAACCTGTGTAGGTAAAGAAATAAATAAATTAAATAGATGTTTTAATAGAAAATTATTTGAAAGAAATATTTCAGTTTCTCACAAATTGTGTTTGCCAACCAAAAAAGTCTGTTTTATTACACCCGTCCTATATCTCTTACTCTGAAGGGGGAACACCTGGATGTATATATATTTCCAAGTCACTTAATCTGTCCATAGGTCCATGTACCTTGTACGCAAGACTTGTTCTAAATCATTAAATGGGTTTTAATGAAATATTATACATATATGAAGGTTGAACACCATACATGTATTTATATGTGTAAAACTTTTACAGAACTGCATATATTTAGCTTGTCGTGGCATTAAATTAATTTAAACTAGGTTTCAATTTTCAGTTTAACTATGAACACCCCAGGATTACAAGGTACAGACATGATCGGCATGACAAGGAACTCACCTGACAACTTTGGTATGTGTATATGGCAGTTACTTTATTTGAGCCTATTGTCAAAGGACAATACAAGTCGAGCTTATCTTAATTTCAATTTTTTACATATATTATATATATTATATATGTATCCATGGCTGATTGCAGTGTCCACCAAGGCCAATCTATATTGACTTAGTCGTCTCTGTTGTCATTAAACAGTCAGAGCTCAGACATAAACAAGTCGATTTTTGTTTTTGACTTAAAGAAGTAAAAACATGTATTCATTATTAAATGTGTTTTCAATTTTAGACTTATCAGAAATTAACAGACTTGTTAAGGTCATTGTAAGGTTAATTAACATTATCTCTGTTATTTTAGACTCTCCTTCACAGTTTGCTTTAGAAAACAAAGCATTGTCTTTCAATGTTGTCATTATTTGATTTAGATGCATGACCTTTTTATAATTATATGGGTCTTGAAGTTAACCAATTTTGATTACTAATCAACTTGTAGGAGTCGATATTTACAACTTTTTGACTCTGGTAAATTATTTCTTGCTTTATAACAATATTTGACTTATTAAGTCGTGCTTTGTCTTGCGTTTAAAGGAGAAAAATCATAAAACTTGCAAATTTAGACCTAGAGTTTTATGAGTCAAAATCAGATTCAGACTTATTTATGTCTGAGCTCTGACTGTTAAAGAACATACAGTTGTTTATCATGCCTGCGAGTACCAATGATCAATTGAATTTGTTTATCATAATACATGTACATGTAGAGTACCCATAAACTCCAATGAATAACTGTTTTAATTCCTTTCCTGAAGCTTCTCTTTTGTCTCATTACTTTCTGAATGCATTGTGTATATATATTTAACACCTTATTAACCTCACCATTTTTGTGATTTTACAACGAAAATCAATCAAAGTATTAATACTATTTCAGACACTAAAAGTTTTAGTTGTTTTGTTTTCCTCAAGATTACTTTCATTTGAATTTATCCTGCAAAGTAGACATTCTTTCTAACTTGTTAATTGTCGTGAAATGGCATAAATATTCACAATTAGATAATAAAGATTTAAAATGGCTGGACTGCAGTCTGCTGTATTAATTGAATGTTCAGATGAGCTTAAAAAACATATGGATAAACTGAATACCTTTTGTCGCTTATGTCATAAAGTAATTTCGAAGCCGTATAACAAACTATCTTTTGCCAGGGAAATTTTAACTTTATTTGGCATAAATGTTGAGGGTGAACCAAAGGAAATCTTCCCATTATACTTTTGCCACACATGTGCAAGACATTTATACAGATACAGAAGTGGGACAGACATTTCATCTTTACAAACATTACAATCAATTAAATTAAAAGTTTACCTTCCTCACAGTAAAGATTGTGTGATATGTTTTATCAATGAGCCATCTGCCAAAGGTAGACCAAAGAAAAGAAAGTTGAAACATGTCAACAATGAAAATCAAGATTCCATTGACCATGAGTGTGATATATCTGAGAATATGAGCCAAGATTGGGGTCTGACAGACGAGGGAGAAATTACTGTAAATTTTGGGAATGCAAACCAAACAACTGATGTAATGCTTCTTTTAAAACACATTCAACATGTCATATCAAGCAGTAGCAAAGAACAGCATGAAGATTTCTTTTCCAAATTTTTAGATTTATTACCAACAGACAGTTTATCAGTTTTGTGTGAATGTTTAGGAAGGAAACAAAAACAATCCATTTCCAGAGATGCTGATTCTTTTTTTCTTATGTACAAAGACATGGAAGCAATGTCCAGTTTTGACATCTTTGATTGGTTGAAGAAAAGAGACCAAAGTGTCACGGCATACTTACTTGGCCTAGCTGGTTGTGATGTTAATGCTCTTGAAAAAAATCCCAGAGATGCTTTCATAGTATCACGTGCAGTAGAACACATATATTATTTATGCAGCAGAAATTTTATTTCCCCAGTATCATTCTTAGCAAACCTCACATCATATGCCATGACCGGAAGCAAGGTTGTTGTTGATATCTTTGGAAACGCAAGTCCTTCAGGTCATTATAAAACTGTCACAAACTGGCTGAAAGATCAGGGAAGTAAACCAGTACAACTTCCATCTAATGATTTAATGAATGTATTTGATAATGAACAGGTAGTTGGCAAAACTTATTCAATTAAACCTAGCAATAAGGTACCAGTTTCTGTTATAACTAACAAAGGATTTTTAGAATTAAATATGCACTCTATTGGTAAAACACTGCAAAATGAGCTATCTCTTAAACCTGAAGTGAAACTGGATCTTCAGGGCCATAATGTCATGACGAATAAATCATCATCTGAGGAAAAAAGTGAAAATGATAAGGAAGTCAAGCTAAGAGGTGTGATAAATTGTATGATTGATCAAGTGAGTGAACTGTATGTTAAAATGGAAATTGACCATAATGAACAGCTTTATCATTTTATAGACCATGCTATTGAAGTTGTACTTGCTGAACAGCAAGACAAGGATGGTCATTTTGAAGATCCAATTGACTTAAAAGTTAGACAGGATATTGTTGAAGAAAATTATATCAAATGTGCAGCATGTGGCACCCTTAATTCAAAAAGAAAACAGAAATGTACTGGCTGTGATGAAAGAGAAGGTATCAAAAAGGCTAAACTTGACCAGAAAAACACAAAACCTGATCCAAAGAAAAAAGAAAAGATTCCAAAACTTGTATTCATTCATGATGAAGACCAAAGCAAAGTAAGCACTGTCACAACTGAGTTTACTCAATATGACCATATCACTACAAATCATAAAGGTAAACATGAATTAGTTTTGACAGACCCAGTGTACTGCAACCCAAATAGTATAAAGTCAGTCGCACTTGTACTGAGGAAAATTGGGCAGGAGAATGGAATTCATAGATATGGTGGGAACAAGCGTCATTGGACATTTGTTTGTTGTGATGGTTTGCCTTACTTAATTATTAAAAAACTGAAAGAAGAAGCTTTAGTTTGTGCCATAACAGGCTGCCATGAAACATTTCTTTCTAGGGATTTGTATGAAAAGCATTGTGAGCAAATTCATCAAGGATCAGAGAAACAGTTTATGCATGAGTTTGACTGGATGTATCTTAGAATTGGTGCTGGCCATTACGAAATGAATCTTGTTAAATCCTTTTTTGAATTGAACTGGACTCCATTCTTAGAAACTTTATGTGAAATTATGGGTTTTTGTACAGATTCCTCTAAGCAGTTTGCTAAATCATGTAAGGACCACCATAAAAGTTGGCGCCTGCTACTCATATTTCATCTGAGTTCATTACAGGAGCTTGTCCTTCCATATGTTAGAAATTGCTTGTCTACTAGATGTCCTCCAACAGCTAAAGGATTCTTGACATCAGGCATAGAGAAATACTCATACGGAAATTATCAAAATTTCAAATACATGTTAGATCAAGTTTGCAAATTCTCACAGGGAATAGTCAATTTTCGAATGGCAACTCGGAGGAACAATGCAGATTTACTGAAAAGTTCAAAATACATGACCAAGGAACTATTCCATGGCAGAAACCACCCTAAGTACCAGCAGATTGAACTATACGATACAATACAGGACCGAATGATGCCAGACAATGTCAGGGAACTAAATGACCTTTATGCATCTATTACTACAAGTGGTAACCCCTCTGCAGGTGAAGATTTAGACTTTGTTTTAGAGGAAAAAAATAAACAACTAAAGGCATGGATACCAAAAGGCATGCCAACAGATATTATTTGGCAAACAGTCTGCAGAAACAATCGTGCATTAGAAAAAATTAAAAACCACTCTCTTTCCCTTTTTGGTATTCAGTCCACCAAGTATGTATCTAGACCACTAGGTATTGAGGATGCAATAACAGCATATAGAACTTGCCTCCGAAGGAGCAATTATTTAGATAAAGAAAAAGATCACACTTCAATCTCTGGAATGGCCCTTGATGAAGGACTTGTAAACTTTGTACATGAGGCAACAAAGAAAAGAATAGTTATGCTAAGAACAGAATTAGGAGAGATATTTGAAGAACAATCAACATTCAAGCACCCATTACCAATAACCCCGAGTGAAAGAGAGAAATTGCAAAGCTTTGGAAATATGACTATAAAGCAAATCCAAAAAGAAATACATAAAATGTTGAACAAAATTCCTGACCCCTTTCAGTTTGACTACCACAATTATATCTATGAGCAGGAGGTTGAAACCAAGGGGAAAACAAAACTTCTAAACTTCTTGGAAGAATTGAAGAGAGTCATGGAAACTCTTGACACAGAATTTGAAGATCAAATAAGGTACAATTTTGATGGTTATGCATGCCAGCATATAAAGTCATATAATATTTGGTAGCATGTGATTCTGTCAATTCAACCTTATTTCTCTGATACTGGTCCATAACTATTAATAATTCCTACTGTCATGCATGTACAGAACTCGATTATTGTTACAGCTAGTATATGAAATATTGCATGATGTATGTTGTAATTGTAATATAACGTTATCTTTTTTAGATCGCATGTATATCTTAGTTTTCCCATAAGTACAGCCATAATGATTGTTGATGTGTTAATCTTCCTGATATTTTTCATTAGGAAGACAAGAATTAGAATAAATGCAAGGTATTCATATATTAATTAATTTTACATTTCACTTTTGCTAGAATACATCAATTTGGTTGATTTTCCAGAAACTACTACATGAAATAGTATAAGCTCCTGTAAAAAACACTTTTATCTGGGAAAATATTTTACCTGTGCATATGAGCATGTAGCATGTCACACAAATGTATTGTTGGTTGTACAAGTCAAAGATAAAAAGGCTAACTTAAACATTGATTTATATAGTATAATTTACAGACTATTATTTGAACTTGGAATTATTTTTAATTGTGGAAATAGCATTATTTCTTGTGCTTGAAATTTTTATTGAATTCCATGTATATTCTTTATTATTATGGTCTGTGCCGTGCACAACACTTTCTATAACAAAGAAGATAGCACATTTTCAAAAGAATGTACTGTGCCGCGCACAGCACTATCTATACAAAATATGTTGTGTGGAAAGTCTTATACACTGGTAGAAACAGAATAAACATGGAATTTATCAAAATATTTTAACACAAGACATTATGCAAATTCTATAATTAAAAATAATTCCAAGTTCAAATAATAGCCTGTTCATTGGACATTATCTTGAAGCTAAACTACTTTAGAACTTTATTGACTTCAAACCCATTAAAGAATTTTATTAGTACTTATCAATTTATGTAGCACCATGAAATCAAATATTCATGAATCTCACAAAGTACATGAGATGACTGTACATGTATGTCATTTGGTCCATTGTAAAGAGTTGTCTCGTTGGAAATTACACCTCATTTTTTTTTTTTTATTTACATCTGTATATCAACTAAATTTTAATTGAGGAACATATTAAGAAAGTCAACCCAATGCATATCATAGAAAGAAATTCATTGAAAATTTTTAACATGTGCACTTAATGACGTATTTTTATTTTTCAATTTTTCTTTTAAAGTTACAGAAGTGAGGCAGAGAGAGGTGGAGGCTTCTAAATCTTCACAACAAAAACAACATCCATATAGATACAAAAAGAAAAAACCAGGGGTTAAAGTTGGTTATATAGACAAAAGTGACGAAAGGAAACATAAAAGGACAGCATTGGCTGCAGCAAAATCAAGAGCTGGATCCAAACTGAAGCAAATTGCACTCAAACTAGAAAAAGAACAAATATTTGATCCAGTGGACACACTTTTCATTATAAGCAGAAGGGGATCCGATCACATCCAAAAATGCTTTGGATATGGAAGTTTATACAACAAATTTATAAAAGGAGACAAACTGACTGCATACCCGCCTTTTGAAAATAGAATAAAGCCAACAATGCCAGTTATAAAAAAGGACAAAGTAGCATCTTTCCTGACACCTGGAAAAGGAGCATACTCATTTGCCCAGGGAAGTTAACAAAGCATATCCGAAGCTCAGAGAAAACAATTGGAAAATATCCATATAGCTGTTAATGAGGATGACATTTCAATGTAAGTAATATTAAAAACAAGTTGAGTAAATGAATTTCTTATTATCCCCTTTCCCCTAGATTTAAGTCAATCGTGAACCATTTCTTTAACAATACTTTATTCATTTTAGTTGAAAAGGAAACCCATATTGCAGAAAGAGAAAATATGCATAAAAGAAATGTGGCATTTAAAAGGTTGAAAGTCAAACTCATAAATCGAAAAAATGAGCTGACAGCGCCATGGCAAAAAATGAAAAAGATAAACAGACAACAAATAGCACACACAACATAGAAAACTAAAGAATAAGCAACACGAACCCTATAAAAAATAGGAGTAATCTCAGGTGCTCCGAAAGGGTAAGCAGATCCTACTCCACATGTGGCCCCCTTAGTATTGCTTATGTTATAACAAATCCTGTTAAATAGTCTTAATTCGGTAGGTCACATTCATGAAAGGGAAGGGGATTGTAATTACTAGGTAAGGAACATAACAGTTATTCCATAACAGTCAACCAACTCGTGATGGCGTCCATAAGCTTGACATAGAGATGAATTCAATTGGAAGTCTTGATTTCAAAGCTTCCTTGTGAGTAGCAACCCCCTATCAAGAAAATCATGATAGGAAATGCAAGCATGGGAATATCATATCAATTGGGAGATGTATACATCGTATGCAGGTGTAAAGTATTACTTTAAATTATAATATATCTTGTCATGCATGTACACCAAACTAATCATTTTTGTTTATGTATTTCTAGTGAACAGCCTAATCAAGTTACTAAAAGAAGAGGAGAGTTAAAAAGACTTTTTTCTGAAAGGTGAAATTTTTCTCTAAATTTATTTTTTTAAATTTTAATTTCTCAGGACAGAAAAAGTGAAATAATGTGGAAAGTTCTTAACATCCTGTAATTTTGAATTGATACTGATAATTCTGGTTGATATTTTGGGTTTTAGGCAACTGCACATTTTCTTCAGTGATTTCCATTAAAACAATTTAATGTCCTACTGACTGTGAGTGTGACATCTCAACAAAATTGGACAATGCCAGTTTTAAGTAAGACAGATAGTTTCATCAATCATGGCAGTATCATATTATCTCTCCTTATCAGGCTTGTTGCAAAACTTGAAGACTCGTACAATTAACATTTGTATGTTTTATTCCTGCTCATCTGATCTGTATCTGTGTCTGTTTTATAGATCCAAAACAAGGGGCAGCCGGGGCAGAGGCTGTGGTAGAGGAAGAGGTGGAAGAAGAGGTGGAAAATCTGACAATGTAAAGAGAAAATCATCAAAAGTGCTCTTGGAAAATAACAAGTATGTATCATCTGAATAAAGCATAAGTCATTGATAATTTACAGACTACTCAAATATTAATGTGTGGTTCCAGTTACATCCTTTTCATTAAAAAGGGCCAGTAGGTCGGCAATTTAAAAAAAATAAATATAAACAGTCGTGCTCCTTTTTTAGTTAATTTAAATGTTTCATTCTGTTATGAATTTGTTGCATTTTACACATAATCAATACTTCTGATTGAAATTCAGATGACAGCAATCTTGGAATTTAATTATTTAATTTCACAATCCTCAAAAATTTGATCGTTTGAATATTTATTTTTCAGAAATGAAAAAAAAAGTTCTAGGGTCGGGGGGTTTCAACTAGGGACGGTCGGGTTATTTGGCCTTAGTAAGTGTACTTAGTTTAATAAATTATATTTGTGATAGTTATATAAGTCAGGTATTAGTGATGGATTTTACCCTGCTCTCTACACACACATACATGACTTAAATTCTTAAATCGTAATTGACAAACAATTTTAATTTGTAGCAACATGGAAATGTCAAGCAGTGAGGATAATGCAATGAGTCCTGTTTATTTATTAGAAGATGATGTTGGTTCTGTGAAATTGAGGTAAAAAGCTTTTGAGATAATTACAGATCATTGTTGTTCTCAGGTGTAGTTTTAATCCACTGTTATTTGTTTAAAATTTCACACATGCATCTTTTTCAATATGACAAATTAACAAACAAAAATATTTTAGTTCGCAGAAAATTATTTTTTGTATTTGATGTTACTTTAAACTTCTTTTTTTCCAGACCAAAGAGGAAAACAGCAAAGGTTCTTGTATATGAAGATGACAAGTAGGTATCCTATATTAAATTAAAACAATGTTCCCAATTACAGTCTTCTCAAATATTGATGTCTAGAAATATTAAAGAAATGTTTAAAAAACAAAAGAAAAAAAACCACTTGATTTCATGACCTGTTTCTATGAAGGAAATAATGGCAACATAATTGTCATCAAATGGCTAACTTATCACTGTTTATTTGACAAAATGTGTATGGTATAAGAATTTTGCTTTATCTTAGTGTTTTACTGGTTTAATTGTCAAAATCTGAACTTTTTGCTGAAAAATGATATAATTCTAATTGTAGTAACATGGAAGTTCCAGACAGCCGGGAAATGAGTCCTGTAATTGTTTTGGAAGATGTTGTGTTGAATAGTTCTTTACTAAGGTTAGCATGACAATATATGTCTTAAGATTTGTATAAGTATTTACTTTAAACGGAATTCCAACTATTATTATCAAGATACTGCTTGAACAACTCTGTATCATGTATGCCATTTTTGCATGTATCTACATCATTTCTTATTATTTAATCTTTCAATTTTTTTGGAGCAGATAATATCAATATCAATCATGTGAAAGGATTTTTTTTTCTCAATTTTTTTAAAGAAATTTTGATTATTTTTTTCTGTTGACATTTGACAAAGTTAATTGCTTTATTACAGGGAGGCCTCTGTCCTGATGGAAAATATGGATTTTTCTGTTGATCCAACTGCCAAAGTAAGTACATACATGTTGATATTCCTAATTTTGATCATTCATTTCTTGTTTCTGTCACATGGAAATACTATTATAATTTAGCTGCCATACTGTTTAAAAATAATCCATCAGTTGTATCCCCATAAGAGAAATCAAATTGGATATATTCTAAATATTACAAAGGAGGAAACATATAGGCTAGGGATACCTGATGAGCATAAGTATAGGTCTACATGACCATAACTGAAACACAAATTCTTTTTTTTAGTAAACTCACAATAGTTATACTAAAAACATGCAAGTTTGAATTTCTAGAAAAATATGGAAATAAATGCAGAAGAATGTATACCATAACCGGAAATATTTATCATACACTGAGCAAATCAGCTCTTATAATTATTCTAAAAGTATGCACATGGAAAATTGAATTAAAAACAAAGGGTTATGATAAGATATACTGGATTGGTTCTGAACCCGATTGATTTTAAAAGATCAAACAAGATGAGAGATTCATACTCTATAGAGCCTCTTGTTCAATAATATTTAACTTAAGAAACAAAAAGTCCTGAATCCGATAAACAATAAAGATTAACAACTGTTATTTAAAGGAACCAACTGAAACACCAGAACAGCCAGAGGAAACACAAGAACAACCAAAGGAAACACAAGAACAACCAGAGGAAACACAAGAACAATCAGAGGAAACACAAGAACAACCAGAGGAAACACAAGAACAATCAGAGGAAACACAAGAACAACCAGAGGAAACACAAGAACAACCAAAGGAAACACAAGAACAACCAGAGGAAACACAAGAACAACCAAAGGAAACACAAGAACAACCAGAGGAAACACAAGAACAACTAAAGGAAACACAAGAACAACCAGAGGAAACACAAGAACAACCAAAGCAAACACAAGAACAACCAAAGGAAACACAAGAACAACCAGAGGAAACACAGGAACAACCAAAGGAAACACAAGAACAACCAAAGGAAACACAAGAACAACCAGAGGACATTTTAAGTAAAGGTATACTTTGCTACTGTCTTTCATGTTGCAAGTTCATTATATTTACAAAATATTCACTCATAAATAGGGAACTGCTGAAAGATGATCATTATAAATCACATTTAAATAAACCAGTTAGTATGTACAGAAAGGAAATGTTTCAACTTCTTTACTGTACTTTCAACATTGACAGATTGAAGTAATAACACACTTCATCAGGAATATTTGGGGGACAAAATTAGTTGTGGGAAATACGGATTAATTTTTTTTTTGGTTTCAGATGATTTTGTCCTGGTGGAACTTCCCATAGAAAAAACATCAAGAACAAAGCAATTCATTGGAAAGGTTGGTAAACAGTAGTATTTTGTTAAAATATTAGACTTCACTTGTTCCAAGCTTTTGAAAGTATGAGCCTTAAAATTTATTTAAATAGATCCCTGTACTATGGACACATTAATATTCTTGTTTTGTCATGCTTGACTATATTGATTTGATATTTGGTATATATAACTTTGATAACTATATATAGATTTAACATGATAAGTTACAGATCAAGTTTGAATTTTGTTTTTTCGGGAACAATGAATTTTAACTGGATGGGGACTATGTATTGCCATGCAATACTCTCAGAATGCTGGATACTATCCAAGCTGGTCTGTGTCCATACTTGTTTTTTCTATTTATTGCATACTTAGTTTTAAAAACCAACGAAATCAATTATATTTTGTTTTCAGATCATCAGTGTATCAGAACACGACATTGATGTATCCTTTATGAAAAAAAATAAAACAGGAAAGTTTATTTGGCCAGAAGTTATGGACCAAAGTATGGTAGAAAGAAGAAGTGTAAAGAGGAAATTGAAACCTCCTGCACAAATTGCTAAGAGGCGTTCAATTGAGATGTTTTTCAGCGATATGTCATGAATGTTGTAGTTATAGATTATTACATGGCATTTTCCATATGGCCCTGGTATCAGCCCTAGACTCTCATATCAAGCCAGAGGGCTTCCAGTGCGGCGTCATGCATTTTCTGAATTCTTTATGACGTCAAAATTTTACGGGAACTTTTGTGATTTTTACTTTTTTCTACTACAGCAGATTCGTAACTTTCTAAATTTCTTATCACTGTGTTCTCATTTTTCATTTCTTGTATGAATTTACATGCATCGTCATTTGATCTGTGAGAAAGCTCTCCTAGGCGTTTTGCTGCTTCGAATGACAACTTGTTTACAAATAGTTTTTGATTGACAGATTACTGGAAGTTAAACTCGGGGGCTTGATATGGATTTCGAGTGCTGATAACCAACCTTAACATCCGGCTATTATTAGCCATGCAAAAACGTACATATCAGTACAAAATATGTGATAATCCAGTTTAGTGCCTTTTTTTCCAGACACTTGATATTTACTTTTTATCTTTATTATGATTATAGACTCATCACCGACTAAATATAATATATCATGTATACACCATCCCCTGATTTTTTTAATGATATCTATGTGGATGTTTTATCAGCAATATGAATAGGGCTTGCTGCACTTCTGTGGAACATAATTGTACATATGTTTTTTTGAGTAGGCGTTAATTTGAATATTGTTTTAAATTCATTATTACAGACATTTTATACTTTGTTTTACAATATACTAGTTACATGTTCAGTCAGTTTAAAAGCTTGATGTTACGTTACAAAATATGTTAGCTTTTTGATATTATAGAGAATAATCCTGTAACTGTATGAATATGTCTTGAATGAACCGTCCAATACTTTTTATGATCCATTAGAGCATGCACATGACATTTTAATATGTATTGCTGATGAAAAATGTTGAAATTTATCATATACATGTAGAGCCATTTTTTTTTTAAATATTGTTACTTTTTTACAGTTATATGTTACTGTATTTATCATGTTCATTCTAATTGAATTTATTGATGTTCATTGTATTTAAAGCAATCATTTTATAAGCACTTTATTGTTTTATATACTTTTGTAAGTCCTATGTGGTGCTTTCATTTCTCCATTGAGCTTTCCTAGCCCTATTGGCCATGTGAGCTATTGTTATCACTTTTAAAATCTCAGGAATGTTAACGAAATTCTGGTGGAATAAAGGGGGATTTGAAGTAATTTATCTGATTGTTTAGCCGTGTTTCATTTCAAGTATTCAGTTATTTGTATACGCCTGCCTTTTAAGACGGAACACATTATTGTTAAAAAAAAATGTCTGTGTTAACATGTTGCACCATATTTTGAGTTCATCCTATGCGAATTACTTCAAACTTAACATAATTTTTTGTGATGGTCTCAAGGTCTGTTTATTTTCTGTTGAAAATCCTTTTTTTTTTGTTAACAAGTTTTTGCACTTTCCTCTTTTTTGCGCCGTTACTTAAGAATATCTCTTACATTGCATTTCAAAGTTAATCGCTGTGGTGGTGTAGAATCTGCATATTTCTACAATATATAGGCGTATCATGCTCTCATTGTGCAGCAGTTTTTTGGTTTTTTTTCTTTTTATCAGAGATAGTACTTCACCTGAATCCACAATTTTGTCATTGAATAATATTTCCTGATATGAATTGAAAATCGAATAAAGCTGGAAGAATCATTTAACTATTAGATAATTAATCTTTATATTTTAGAATGTCACAATTCCATTTTAATCAGTTTTTATGTATGGATGGCAAACCCTGTTGTGAATGTTTAGCAGTCTCAGGAATATAAAATTTTGTTATTCACATTGTACATCTATGTAAATAGTAATCATGGTAGATAGAGGTTGTATTTTATTTCTACAATGTTTTTTTTATTTTCTGTACTTATGTATTTCCAATTTTATCTTTGTGTTAAGCAAGTATGCACCAAGTTTTTATGTGTTTTTGTTTGAATTCATATATGACAACTCGTTTCTTATTTTGACTTAGATCAACCCTTAAACAACACTACAAACAGTTCATGAATTGTCTGTGTCATAGAAACAATGGCTGTAATAACAAATGTCAGTTATCAGAGACATTTTGGTCAGGTGAAACACAAATAGGGTTGGATACTTTTAAATTCCACCCTTCACTTCTTCTTGAGTCTGATTTTTTACTGGAATTGATTTAACATTTTCATGCTTTGGGGATTATTTTAGCAATTTATCTATGGTACCTTATAATTAATCGGTAATTAATCTGCAAACAACTGTTGTAAAATCTACTGGTCATTGAGGAAAAGTAATTACAGATGTAAAGCAACAAGTCGGGGTCAAGCAGGAAGTAACAACATGCTTGTTATTACACTTTCAATGATTATTTTGGGGAAGACAACTTCAAACTGTAATTGCATGCATGTTGTTAATTTTGGCTTGACCCTATCTTGTTTGTAAACATCTTTTCAGTTGAAATTGAAGAAATAATAACCATCTAATCAAACAGTATCATTGACAAATTGCTTAAGTAATCCCAAAATTGTGAAAATATTAAATCAATTTCTTAAAGAAAATTAAAGAAGAAGTTATCTTAAAAATACAACAAAATGGTAATCGGTGTGCCCACAATGTTACACTAGAAATGAGGCAAATGTTGGAATTAAACTATATATAAACAACAAAACTAACAACGCTAAATTTTAAATTATTTGACTTGATCTGCTTTTAACCAACCAAAATTTCAGTGATAACTGAATAACATTATTACACCCGTTGTTTCTTTGTATAATAACCTACTTGTGATTTTTTTAAAGCAATTGCTTTTATGCCGTCGGGTATGGCCATCTTTGTGACCCAGATCAGAGACTCCGCCCAGATCAAGCCATAGTATTTTGTTAAACAGGCTCCTGGTCAGTCATTCTTTAACACCTATGTATGTTTTCTAATGCAATACATAGCTTGAAACTTTAAAAAAAAGTTAGTGGATTTAAGAAGTTTCAGAATATGTTCTTGTAGATGTATTTTTGTATTTAAAGGGTCAACCGTTTGACTATCAAATAACATAGAAGTCCGAGTGAAAAAAAGTACATTTTTATAAATGCGATTCCGTTTTCCGCCGTTCGTACGATGTTTCAACAAAATATGGATTCATTTCAGTTGTTGATTTAGTATTGAAAATTTAACTGAATTATCTCCTAATAAATACGGTTTTTTATGTTTAATTTGTGTTTCTTTAAGAGGTCAGGTGCTCTTGTTCATTCATAAAATTATCGTTCATTCATACATTTATCGTAAAATCAAAATCACTACACAGGTTAATGCGTAGTGTCAAATTATTACCTGTAATCTAAAAATAGACAAACTTTATTTGCGCAAATAATTTAGCGGAACGAAACCCTTGTTGAACTTGCTAAAGTTATCTCGTACCCACATGCACTTGCTAAAGATATCCGCAATCTCGGTGTGTAAATTAAATTGCTCATCCGATAAGTGGAGTGCTCCGATTAAACGGAGGTGAATACCTGTACAGAACAGAAACACATAACAATAAGTTCGTTTTCCTTTTCTGTCAAAACTCCGTAATATTTATCGATCACCTTACTAATGAAATGGACCCGTCCAAACGTAGTAGATGCCAAGTTGGTCCAGATGAAGAGATATTTACAATTTGGAATTTTCTAGTTTATTAATACATAGATTGAAAAAAGTACGTCTTTTTAAATATCATGATCAAAACTGGGTTTGCATAACAAATGTCAGATGAAACCATTATCCTCGTCTTTTCAGTGAACAAGTCTACTACGTTTGTTGACACTCGACGGTCCACTGTGTTAGCAATTTTATTTCACATGTTTTCGAAATATTGAAGATCATTTTTCGCAATGTTTCCTGAAAATTGATAAATATCAAAGCAACGTAGAGCTGTTTGTTCTTGTTCGTATAATAAAATTGAGAATGGAAATGGGGAATTTGTCAAAGAGACAACAACCCGACCATAGAAAAACATACAACAGCAGAATTAAGGTCACCAACAGGTCTTCAATGCAGCGAAAAATTCCCGCACCCGGAGTCGTCCTTCAGCTGGCCCCTATACAATATATATACTAGTTCAGTGATAACGATTTAATGTCATGTTTGTCTGTGATGACCCCCCTTTTAGGGATTGCATGAGAATTGTAGTTATCTCGTACCCACATGCACTTGTTTCTATCCATAGGAAGGTCGACTATCCATATAAAACTATTTATATGGATAATCGACCTTCCTATGGATAGAAACAAGTGCCTGTGCTCGTACGGCATCAGAAGGACACATATCAACTGAGCAATAATGTTTGGAACTTAGTTTTAAAAATGATGACAAAGTAACATTATGAAAATATTTTAATTAAGCTGAAATATACATTTATTCTTTACATGTTTATGTCTTGTAAGATATTTTATTTCTTTCCCGTTTTTTAACATTTGCGTCTGGAAAGTTGAAATGTTTTAACTTAATCATTTGTGTTAATGGTTAAATATAAATTAATAATGAAAATTGTTAAAATTAAATCAATAAAGGAAATTATTGCCAAGGAAGTTACAAACACTACCAGGGGATAATCCATGATGATTTCTTTTTGAGTTATATGTTTCAGCACATGTATATTTGACCCCAACTTTAGCCTGGTAAACGTGTTGTCTCCTTGTGAAATATAAAACATATTAAAAATGACTTTCTGCTAAAGTCTTTTATTTATATAAAGTTAAAACCTTCTTACTTTTAACTAGACAACACTCATGTCAGGTTTAATTCTTGTATATATGTGGATGAAAAATAAAAGTCCCCAAACATTAACATGGCAGCAATTGCTTTTACAGCCTTTAAGGCTTTGATTAACATAACTGATGTTATGAGGAGATAACCCTATTAGAATTCACACAATAACAGTATGCCTGATATTTTCTCTAATAACTTGTCTTAAGTTATACCATTGACTGATGATTATGGTTTTCTATGTACCTGTCCTTGTATCTGTTTTATATGTAGAACAACATATAGTTGAACTTTAATTTAGCTACTGATAGCTTTCTCTAGTCATGAAAGTGTATAAACCAGCTGATAAACAATTTCTTTTGTTATTTGTGTTATTAAATAAGATGCATGTATATTTTATTATCATGGAATTATCTTTTTTTATATTTCATGAATGACTTTTGTTCAAAAACACATATTCCTTTGACTGTCAGTTGTTTAGTTTTATATTGATTAATAAAACATTTGTTTACACTATATTATTCTTTTCCTTGATTCAACAGTAACAATGTACCTACGAATACCCGATATAGAATTTGTGAAAGTCATTAAAAGTTGTCTTTAAAATTTAACTGAATTATAGTATTTACTTAAAATAGTAAACAAAAATAAGGGAGGTAATCAAAAAAACAAGTTGACTAGGAACATATCTGTATTAAGTTGATCAAATAAAAAAAAAAGATCAATTGTCAAAGGGAGATAATCCAGAGTACTTTTTTTTTACCTATTTAGGTAAATTCAGCATATTTGCATAGGTAAAATAGTTTTACCTGTTGAAGTTATAGAAAGTTAACACAATCAGGTAAATAAAACTTACTTCTGCCAGTGAGACCCCTGACTGACAGTTCCCTGTGCATATCATTTAAGTACATTAGGGCGTACATTTTTAAAGATTCGAAGCGATAAAAGTTATATCAGGAAGAGGTCACGCACTTCAATGTATCTTACGTATTGAATAGTGAAATATATATTATTTAGCAATTTTAGTTGTAGTTATATGTATTTCTTAGCAAATTTCGAAGAATCTAAATATTTAAGTACACCAAAAATGTATGAAATCAAATTTTGTCTTTATGTCGTGACTTACATTTTTGATTAATATGGTAGTATAAGATATTGCTTCTTCAGCTAACCTGCTTTCAACATGTCCAAGTTTCTAGATATATTTTGACAAATTGTATGAAGGTGTATACTATCTGCATTGTCTGTCAAATAACGAATTATGTTAAAAGAGCAGTACAGGGACTAACATACATCTCACCAATTGGGATTTCAGACACCAAGATTTAAGAGGAAGCGTAAGTAAAGAATAAAACCGCTTCTATAGTTTTGAGAAATCCCGTTTAAGCGAATGATACTTTACTCGAAGATGATTATATAAAAAAAATATATACGATACATGCGTCCATAACGTTATGAATGTTAATAAAAAAAAAACAATTAAAGATAGTGTGTGACATAGTATAGTCTTGCAAAATGATTCATTGGGTACATTTGATGAAACAAAAGAATGATGCATTTAAGTTGTTGCTGTTATCACTTGTTTTCATTCTGAATTTATATTTTCTAAACTAAAACGTTATAAATTTTAACATGATATTTAAAAAAAAAATCTAAATGAAATACCTTGAAATTAAATAATAAAACTATATCTATACAGAATACGTACATATGTTGCAGTGACCTGCAGGGTATCGAATAGAAGATGAAGGTCCAGGTTTGCTCAGTGCTGATTTTGATGTTGTTTTTTTATGAAAGGTAAGAAACAAAGGATCATCTTCATTATTGCAATCATCTGTATTTTTTATGTGTAAAGATGGTATCTATTCTTTGTTTCTAAAGTAACACAATTATAGTAACATATAAATTGAAATCTTTTATTAATATGGATAAGATAGCAATACAGTTTCTCTAGTGACAGGCTATTTTCATTCTTAAATGTGTGATGTCTCTGTGAAAATGAAGATAGTTATATCTATTGGTTGTGCTTTAGTTCTATGAAGTATGTGCAATATCATCAATTGAGATATGAATCATCAACCGCATTCATTGATTGATTGATCAAACCATGGTAATCTAACTGATACATTTAATCAAATATCAATAGATATATGATAATGTGGTATGAGTCCCAAGGAGACAATTCTCAATTCTTATCACAATATGTAAAAGTAAACCATTATAGGTCACAGTGCATATTTCAAAACGGAACCGTGGTTCATACCGCAACGCAAGTTTTAAAGGGTCTAAACAATGACTAGTGTGTAACCATTCAAACCGAAAAACCAATGATATAATCTATAAATATATAAACGTAAAACACTTATGAATCAAATCAACAATCGACACCCACTGATATAATAGCTGTACATTCTAGTCTGGTATACGAGAACATGTGTTTGGTGCACTTTACTTTTATTAACTATTTCATTTATATAATTTATATGGGCTTATTTTTTGTAATTAATTGTCATACTAAAAAAACTAGCGAAATACATCGTACAGGCATATTCAAAAAGATGCAATTCTGTTTAAAAATAGTTTAATATATATAGGTGGTCGTGTGGTCTAGCGGGACGGCTGCAGTGCAGGCGATTTGGTGTCACGATATCACAGTAGCATGGGTTCGAATCCCGGCGAGGGAAGAACCAAAAATTTGCGAAAGCAAATTTACAGATCTAACATTGTTGGGTTGATGTTTACACGAGTTGTATATTAACATCTTCATGCCTTATATATCATGTACTGTAGTACGCCGCTAGATTAAAACTGACGTGGAAAGGTAACACATGCCCACCGAAAGCTCTTTTTTTGAGAGCCCAGGTGGTCGTGTGGTCTAGCGGGACGGCTGCAGTGCAGGCGATTTGGTGTCACGATATCACAGTAGCATGGGTTCGAATCCCGGCGAGGGAAGAACCAAAAATTTGCGAAAGCAAATTTACAGATCTAACATTGTTGGGTTGATGTTTAGACGAGTTGTATATACATTATGTACACAGCCATGTATCACCATCATTGATGGCGATCCGATGGATACATCTGTTGTAGGGTTGTCACTGACTCAGACGTACTTATGAATATAATTATTTTCTGTGACTGTATCTTACATTAATTTGTAGGATCCTTTACTATAGATAATTTAGCTGATCTGTAAACAATAAGAAAATGTACATTAGGGCAAAGATAGATAATATTGATAAAGAAAGATTTTAATTATTTATAATGGGAGCTTGTTTTAATTTGTTTCCCCCCACGGTTAAATGATAAAAACTTAGTTGCTTCACTGGGCAACGTAGGATTGATGTAACAGATTACTAATAAAATATGTTTAAAATTAAAAAAAAAAACATAAAAAAATACTGTCCTACCCCTAACATGGTATAGGCGTTTTCTTATGTATAACATGATGAACTAAACAGCTAGCTTAAAGTCTCACTGGTTTGAAAATTGCAATAAATCCAGTATATTGTCAACGATATGTTATATTCACCCTGTACTATTGCTTTACCAAAATCACCAGATCTTATATAGGTGTGCGAATCACTTTTACCTTTAATTATATATCTTATAAATCAAATACAGACATACTAACAATAGTGATCATAATTACAAATACAAATTCACATTAAACCATACGTAAATATTTGTTTCTCTTCTTTAGGCTATAGCGAAAGTCGATGGTAAGAAAGATTACCGTACGAATTTTTAGGTGCAAACCAATGGGCACATGTCATGAATACGCACGAACGGACAACGAACGAAATTGTATTGTCGATAGAACAAAATAAACAGTCATATCACATAAGCAACACGACGGGTGCCGCATGTGGAGCAGGATCTGCTTACCCTTCCGGAGCACCTGAGATCACCCCTAGTTTTTTGGTGGGGTTCGTGTTCTTTATTCTTTAGTTTTCTATGTTGTGTCGTGTGTGCTGTTGTTTTTTTGTCTTTTTCATTTTTAGCCATGGCGTTGTCAGTTTGTTTTAGATTAATGAGTTTGACTGTCCCTTTGGTATCTTTCGTCCCTCTTTTACACGATAAAGTATAACATTCAATGCTAGAAAAAAACTATGTCTATTTTTTTTATTTTGCATTTGAATGTTAAAGACATGTTAAAATTAAAATAAAACAAAACACGCAAAGGACATTATGCATCCATTTGTTTTTGTTCCGAAACATCGTAGTTATCTTGAAGACAAACGCGTTGGGTTATTGTTATAGTCTACACAAATATTGAACAGTCTTACACATATGACTTGTATGAAAGATATAATGAAAAATTAAAATGAATGTAAATAAGTTAAAATCAATGGTGTTCTCAGAAAAAACACATTGATCAATGAAAAATAGGAAATAAAAGGATAATTGCATTACTAAAATGATCTATGAAATCAAATAAATGTAATGTACAATGGTATTTGAATCCAAATGTGATATCTAACACAATTCTTTAACAATAATTCTAATAACAAGTCTATCATTTAGATTAAAACTTGGTAACATATGGTTTTTAATCTGAATTTTACGATATAATAGTACTTGTAGTTGTAATTTTGTTATTTTCGAAATGACAGCAGAATAAACATGATAAATGTTATGGATTTCAGCAGAAACGCTGAATGAACAATTGTTGCTATAGATGTAAGCAAAAGTAACAGATTCGTATACTTTACAGATATATTATAATGCAAATTTTTTAAACAGTTGATAAGCTGTATATATATAATATTGAGGTCGGACTCTAAGCTGGCCAGTTCATGCTTTTTAGACCCGTTTTCCCACGAAAATCTTGAACAGATCGGACTCGATGGACGGGGGCATTATCATCTTGAGAAACGTAGTTATCATCTGGAAAATGACTAACAATAACTGGCCACAAGTCATTGTCAATACTGTCAATGTATTTTAAGGCATTTATATTTCCATCAACAACAGTAAAAGTTCCGACATGATGGTAAGTGATGCATCCCAAGATCATTAATCTATAATTGCGCTGAGATGGAGGGCAAATACAATCCGTCAGCAACTCTTCTCCAACCTTTCTCCAGACACTGACACGAGAATCTTGCTCAATGACTACCTTGCACTCATTATTGAAAAATTACTTTACTCCAGTGTGCATTAACAGTTTTATGCATATTTCCCCTGCAATATGCCACTCGGTTTTTTCTTGTTGATCTCACGGATACGATTTTTTTCTTTACTGACCGCTTTTTGAACCCATCAGAATGTAATTTACGTTCAACAGTTCGTTTAGAGAAAGGTCGATCAATGCTTTCATTAAAATATTAGTAATTTCAGATAAAGATTTACGGTGAGTTTTTTTTTACACAACAGGAAAGTTTTCTTATGTCCCGTTCATGAATGGACTTTGGTCTGCCGAATGTTTTTTATATCACCCCGGTGTTTATACCTCTTCATTCAGTTTCAGTTTAATACTTGTCAATATGACTATGACCGCCATTGTTGTTTTACGAATACCTATGGCGGAGTACTGTATATTCATCGTGTAGTAATGTCAGTCATAAACAAAGTAATTGCATTCTTCTATGAAAAAAAACCTCTCTAAGACAAAAATCTAGTCTGATTAGAATGAAAGTGCACATACACATGTTCTGCTTATGAAATAGTAGGTCATCAGACCTGTGTTGCACAACAATTAGGGCGAGAAAGTAAAACAAAAAACCAACCCGAAAACACTTTGACATCTTGATCATGACGTTTGATACTCTAAGGTGTGTTTCATAACTAAAGATACACTCGCTACAAATGCATTTTTGCAGAAATATGGGTTAAAAGAAACTAACTTATGTAGTTTCTGTAATGAAACTAAAGAAACTATAAGTCACATTTTCTGTGAATGTACCCTAGTTAGAAATTTGTGGTTAGAGATTACAGCACTTTTTCTAGCTGAAAGTAATTTAACTTTAATATTTAATGTGGAAAATACTGTTCTTGGGTCAGAGTCTTGGGATGTTTTCCTAAACTTATTCACTATTCTGGTTAAATGTTACATTTAAACATGTCGCTTTAATAATTCATTACCGACTCTTACAGGTGTCATAGCTATGATTAAAAATTCTTACCGAATAGAAAAAATATCTACATCCTTTTACAGATCCCCTTAAGCAAGAGAGAAATTTGATAGTAAATGGGACTTAATTAAAAAGTTAATTCACATGTGAGGAGAGATCTTTCTATTTTGTACTTACTTAAGGCTTTATGATAATTCATGTAGAATTATTAATATGTTGATGCGCATCACAACTGGGTAGTGATTTGTGTGCATCTTAAGAATACTATCTATGTTTATCGATATTGTTATATATACATTGATTTACTTGTACTTGTTTTTGTTTGATTGTATTTGAATTAGGTTGAAATTTATTATGTGATTCTGTCCAACATGTCATGTCTGACCCTTATCATGCTTATCTGTAATGATCTCTGGTGGCCTCTCCTGGTACCTCTCATGTTCAAAATCATTGTATAGGCAGTGATGCATGTGGCTAGAGGAGAAGGCTTATGCCATCATTAACCTTATCAGCATATTCAGGTATTCTAATCCAGAGTGATAAATGATGTGTATGATCGAGTAGAAAATTTATAACAATTAGCATATCTAACTTTTTAATTTTAGACTGTTATTGAAAAAACCTAATATCAATACATGTATTATGAATTATCTATATATTTATGTATCACAATGCTTGGTGTATTTTCAGATGAAATAAAAATAAATTAAAAAAAAACTAAAGATACACACATTTTGCGAAAATCGAATACAAAAAAAAAAAAGATACAATTAATATATACTCCAAATACAATTGAAGACCATGCATTGACCTGTAATGGTTTACTTGTAAAAATTATGACTTGGATATATAGTTGGTCTCATTAGTACTTATACCGCATCTTCCTATATCTGTATATGATAAAAGTAATGTTTTGTATGGTACAAGAATTCGTAGCAAAACTCATTGACAACGTACAAAGTGAAACTCTATGAATGTATAGAGATCATTATGAGTGTTGTTCTTTTCTTTATTTCTGATACAAATAAAACAAAATGGAGAAAAGGAAACTAATTGCATGTCAAAGGACATTCTAAAATAACTTTCATAAGTGTTTCTGTCAATAACAATTGATACTTTTATTATTAGTCTTCTGAATACAAATCATATGCAATAAGACAAAAAAAAAAAAAAATGCATGCTGCGTAACATTGTTTTTAAAAATTACATACAGCTACATCATAACATATGCATAGTAACGGATTGAGAATATCTTCTGGTTTCATACTAGTTTAACGGTGCATGAATTCACATATATATGGAAGCGGAATGTGACACAAAAAATCACCCCATTGGAAAGCAAAGACGTTCCACATCACCATGCATAACTCAGTCGTCGGATCATTAGGTTGTCCTGGTCTCATGTCACTAAATGGCATTAGTTGGGTGGGTTGACTAACCCATTCAAGGTCATTATCTTTATTGAAATTATAACCTCAAATCCAGTATCCATCTACTAGAAGAAATATGAATTATCGTATAATTTTGTTTATGATATAGTCCCTTTGCTCTATCTACTATTGACGAGTCTTTGTTGCGTAGTTTGGAATAGTCAATGAAAAACAGCATAATCAAAATAGGGCATATAAACGTTATCGACACGCAACTTTTTTTAGTAGAAAGTAAAAGTTTAAATTAAAACTTGTCTTACACATTTATCTTTATTCTCATAAAGCCAAGGTATGAAACCAGTACAGAGATAACAATAGAAATAACTATTTACAATATATACACATATACAAAACAAGGAGAGAGGTTACAAAATTAACTAGCAATGAGAATAAACAAAATTATTAATATTTTTTATAAATAAACAAAGCTTCATCAGGACTGGATTTCGTGTACTCCACATACATTCAGAGAAGTTAACATGTCTAGTTTTAAGCTGTTATGCTAATGCTACTGTTTAAATAGCAGCATAGTTGTTTTTTTTTTGCTGTTTATTTTTGTTGTGTTTTCTTTTGTCATTCTGAGGAATTTGCAATTTACGAATTTTGATGTTGATAGTATACATTGCATGCTGAAAAGTATCTGTTACATTGGTTCACTTCTTTATATTGAAATAAACTAATTACTTAAACAGCTTTACATACATGTACGTAAGTATTCGGAAAGTCATGTATTCACATTATCATACCAAATCTGTGTTCCAAAGACATATTGGTTGACAAGTTTAAAATATGACACCATCAGAGGTATTCATGTATGATCTATATTTCAATTCAATAGGCAAACAGGAATACTGATTAATTGTTTTCTTATCATTATAAAAAACAAACACTTGCATTCTTCCTTACGTTTTTATTTCGGAGGGGGGAGTTATAATGGGACTTGACGTAAACAATATTCCATTTTGGGCATTGACCTATATTTATAGACTACATTTTCCCTTAGTTCCTGATTTCATGATTGGAAATTTAACTAAATCTTTTGTTTACAATTCGAAAAATGTTAATTGTAGTCATTATCATATATCGGTATTATTGAACTTCGACATCTTAGCATCCGACCAACTCACAATTTGACATACGGTTAACACGATGTCTTTATGTATTGAGATTGAAACTTAGTTGACATCTAGAATGTTCATATTTATATAATAGTGCCAGTGTTTTATTGACCTTTACCTCATTTACATTTTATACCTCACTTAACTGAATGTTTTTAGTAAAAACCATAAAAGATGCATCACTTGTTATTTTAAACACCAGACAAGTATTTCGCGGTCAAAAGTTAAAGGCCAAATAAAGAATAACATTTAAAATCAAAGTAGACCCAATATTCATATGCTAGTAATTCACATCCAGTATTTCTGGTCTTTAATTCGTCTTTAATGAACTGATTCTCCGCAAATGTTTCCAGTTCCGCTAGTTTCCTCTCTTAAGCTTTCATATTTCTCCTAAAAAATGAAGGAACATAACAAATGTTAGAAATCGAATAATTTCAAATGATCGAGACTGATAGCGTCATCAGATATATAGTTTATTGCTTTACGCGAATCAAATGTCGTTCGAAATCACTTTCGGTATTTCAAAATCGAGAATACGACTATCAGTGAATGTTTAGACCTATCGAATATGCTGGTATCAATACATTTCCTAACTTATTTGGTATAAAGAGCTTAAAGCTCCTACTAAAACTTTGTAAAACGTCACAAGTGTCTGAGCAGAAAGTTGATGAACGAGGGGTATGTCAAATAATGTCTCGTCCTGTTTCTAAAAAAAGTCCATCGGAAGGTATCAAGAACCTGTTGATAAATATTCCGTTTCAAATTCACAAAAAAATACACGATGGTTCTGAAGTATAGATTCTTGGTACTGACTTATTTTATTATCTTAATACAGTATTATGGTATTATTGTAATTGTCTTTATAAATACTACTTTTACTTTTTAGTCTATCTTTGGTGATATACAATTATACTGAGTCGATTCCGTTGCTTTAGTATTTAAAAGACAAAAACAATAAGGTTGGTCACCGATATGGAGTTTAAGGTAAATAAGGTGTCTAAATTAAAGTCCATAGAACATGTAGAATGTTTTAATAATTTGTCAAAATGTAGTTTATATCATGCTTTTTTCCGAAAGAGATTTTAAAAAGAATGAGTCACAGGGCTTATTTTCACACTGCACATGCAAAATGATCAGATTTTGTATATATATTGCATGGAAAACCCATTTCTTTCAGCCTTAAAAAATAAAACTACACTAGAATCTTAAGATAAGAAAAAAAAAGTGTCACGGGACTCTTGCTACATAATAAAATAGGTAAACTCCTAAAACATTCTATTGTAAAAGTCTGGATTATATGTCCTAACATTTTGAGTTGTCTCCCCTTGTGTTGCAAAAAACAATAAATCAAACAAAAGTAATCTGTTTATCGTCAAATACAACCATACATATGATTTAACATGTTGTTTTCTATGTCAAAATGAAACTTCTACTCATTTCTTACCTACTACTCTAATAATTTGCACATTTTAGTCAAGATTTAGATCGATTTCTTTCTAGTTATTCAAAATTCAAGATTGAGGACACAACCCTAATTACCTTAACATACATAGATTTTCCGTTGATATCTTTAGAATTAAGAAAAGGTATTCAAATACTAAAGTTTCAACTTCCATAGACACAACTTATCTTATCTTAATTCGATTATCATGTTCTTTTGTAAGGGTTAACATAAAGGCAACAGTAGTATACCGCTGTTCAAAACTCATAAATCTATGGACAAAAAACAAAATCGGGGTAACAAACTAAAACTGAGGGAAACGCATTAAATATTAGAGGAGAACAACGACACAACATTAAAATGTAACACACACAGCAACGGACTAAGCATTAGACAAAATCCAATGAGAATAACCAATATAACATCAAAACCAAATACATGAATATGGGATAGAAAAGTACCGTGACACGTCTTATAGTAATGTGAATTCACACTCAAATATAGGAGAAAACAAACGACACAACGTCGAATAGTTTCTCTAGTGTTTTAGTCTTTTTATTAGATTTCTTTGTTTTGTGTGTTTATAGTTAAAATAAATACAAAAAAGCAGTTAAAAAGTGCAAATGCAGAATGTTTGATTTTTGGTTATCTATTGATAGTAAGTCTTATGGATAAAATTGTGCCTTTGAGAACAGTACTTCGAAATATCTTAAAGACAATCAACATAGAATATCCAGTTGTATTTCGAACATTTATTCAGCAAATTTCATAATAAAAGAGGGACAAAAGATAACAGAGGGACAGTCAAACTCATAATCGACAATAAACTGACAACACCCTGGCTAAAAATGAAAAGGACAAACAGACAAACAATACATAACACAACCTAGCAAACTAAAGAATAAACAACACGAACCCCATCAAACATTAGGGGTGATCTCAGGTGCCCCGGAAGGGTAAGCAGATTCTGCTCTACATGTGGCACCCGTCGTGTTGCTTATGAGATAACAAATCCGGTAAATAGTCTAATTCGGTAGGTCACATTTATGACATGTCAATATTAGAATTTATAAAATGTGAAACTTATAGATCACATCAATATTCTAAATGTCATTTACCTAAATAGTACTCTAATATGACGTGATTTTTTCGCTTTGTTAACAACACTGTGATAAAATTCTCAATATATCTATCCTTATCGCAGACTCAGAGATATACATAATAATGGCTGTTACAATATACTTTTCATGTAATTTACATGTACTGGAACCTATTTGCAGACCCTTAGAAGATTTTAAGATTTAAAAAGTGCAATTACAAAAAGACAAATAACTGTTCATTTTATTCGGATGCATAATAAAAAGCAGTAATGCACAAGAGCTCGGAAAAATCAACAAAATACAAATGAAATAAAATTCCGCGAAAGTCTATTATTTTTTTGGGCGCATTTAAGTCCGATTTCAAAACATGACGTCAAACAAATGAAATCGCTAAAGTTGAAAGTTTTCTGTTACGTGAACCATCGAAATTCGTCTGATATTGTAATAAAACTGATTTTTGAGGTAGGTTTTGTTTTATTTTCTATTCTATTGCATTATTTGCATATTTACTAATTTCAGCAAGTCAAAATGGCGGCTCCTTAGTTACGAAATTTCAACTTTGGATTTGACGGAAGCTTACGAGAAAATCATTTAAATTAAAAATGAAAAATGTTGGGTTTGAGAATTAGAACAATTAAATCGTGTATTCCAGTGGTTATTCACAAAAAAAAAACAACATACAAGCTACCGATTTAATAAGATATTTGAGCTTAATCTAACAGGGAGTAAAAAAGATCAGCCACACACACACCCTTGCTTCAGTATTTTAATGTCATATTAGAATCGAAATAATTCATGGAAGCCATAGACTGATGGAAATTTACACATGGCCTGGACCGTGTGTAAATTTCCAACAATCTATGGCTTCCATGAATTATTTCTTCATTAACAATGAATATATGTGGTATGAATTCCAGTGAAACAAAAATCATCCAAAGTTTGGGGATAAAAGCCTCTCAATTATTTATGTGTTTTCAGTTCTACTACAAAGTTTGACTAGACTAGATACTGGTATCTGATAACAATTTGCCATAAATACTATTTAGATGCAAAGTAAATGTCTGTAAGGTAAGAAAATGTTGTTTGATTACCAATGGCTAACTAATGAACGTACTAGTTTTTTTTTAATGCAAACAGCAATCTAAAATAAACAATATTTAAGAGTGCCTATGAACAAATATGTATACAATAGTAATAATTAATCATTAATATATGTTAAAACGTATATAGGATTTTATTTTACAAACATGTGCATGTGATCTAGTCTTGTATATAAACTGTAAATAAATGAATCTTAGGGTAACAAAAGAATTCAACTTAATTTGAACTTTACGATTTCATTTGATCAATTGTTTTATTTCGATCGTTTCAATTTTATTCGTAGATAAAATTTTAACTGTATCAAGTGTGATACGATATATTCACCCAGTAGAGAATGTTCGATTTTTAATTTTTAAACCCGAGGTTCGTCGAACGTTTTAGGTATTGAAAATTTGTCAAGAGGCGCTATATATTGTATTGTATGACATTCGATTGTGGAATCTGATGTTTATTAAATACTGTTTTAGACGATACTTGTACATATGCAAACATACAAAATGTATTAATTCTTCGTTTTAATGTCTCGTAGATATAGGTGTTTTTTCTCTGTTACTTATTGAAGTTCAAGTTGCACATCATTAATTTTTACGAATAATATCATTCTGTATTTAACGTAGCAGTACCCAAATTGTACCTATTTCCTAGAGACTTATTTTTTATGATTTGATACTATGCATATTTCTCACCAGAGGTAAAAAAAATTAGATATGCACAATACTTTCACGTAGTGTTGTCAACGATTAACCGGTAAACCGGTTAACCGGTCGAACGACCGAATACCGAATACCAAACTCTCTAACCGGTTAACCGAACTTTTTTAATATTGGTAGATTTGATATCATTTTTTTATGAAATCATTAAAAAGTTAGGTTTTATTTACAAATGAATTTGTCGTCGTGGTAACTTATTAGACAGATCAATTGTCCAGTATATTGATTGCTATTGTTAATCCTAAAAACATAAAATTAATTAGAACTTGTCTCTCACCTTGGGCAGGATCTTAAAAAAAACATAATTAGTATACATGTTTTTTAACAGTAACTTTAAATCAGTAATGCGATTAAATTTTACAATTTACTTCATTAGTTCGTTTTTTATCTAATTTTGAGTAGACCTATATCTAAATGAGCAACCTCCGTCGTGCAAGTCTTAGTCTTACTTTAAACAAAATGCTAACTAAAAAATTGTGAAATGCAAACCAATGTGAATGTACTCAATGTATACGTGATAGTACGAGTAACATGCTTAAAGAAACAATCAAATAAAGCAAAGAAAAGGTCGTACGGTGACCTATATTTGTTAATTTCTGTGTCATTTTGGTCTCTTGTGAAGAATTGTCTCATTGTCAATCATACAACATCTTCTTTTTTATAATTAATCATTTCAAATTGAAACACTCCACACTATTTTCGGAGACAACAAGAGAAAAGGAAAGAATAATCGGTTTCAGACATATTCATTTCTACGAGATCAAGAATTTTTTTTTAATTTTTTCAATCTGAAGTTGGTACAGACGCTATAATAGTTGATACGGTGTTTTTGATTATTAAAAGTCAAACTTCGCCAGGAATCCTCAAAAACAAGCCTTATAATGCCAAAGGACGATATTCAATTCTATTAAAAAAAGCGTAAGTTTATGACTTGGATGAAAGGTTATCAAATTGACACTCATACCACATTTTAAATCTATGTGCAGGGTACTAATGATAAGGCTTTCAACCCTAATTAAAACTATACCGGTTAACCAGTTAATCGGTCGAACGATTATCCGAGTAACCGGTTAGGCAAAAGTGTACCATTTGACAACACTACTTTCACAGTATTTATCTAAGGAGGAAGTGTTTACTTGAAAAGCAAAATGTACTGAAACGTCGCCATTCGACGTCATTTTTTTAAAATGATCAAATACAATATGTTACAAGTATCCATTTTTTTAAATGAAGAGTAAGCATGGACTAATATCCAATTGTTCAAAATATTTGAAGAAATTAAACAAAAGCTCTGTTATTAGACATTTGACGATGCGAATTTAAGCATGGATGCAATTTGGGTACTCCTCATTTCAGAAACTTTGATGGTTTTGAAGTCAGTTTAGACCACTTTTTATATGATTCCATATGGATTAATAATCAAGTTGGTGTACCTATATAATAAAGAAGGATATGACTACAAAATAAACACACAATGGAATTTTTTGTCTTTATCATAAGAAAACGTAGGTAAAAAAAAATGTCAAAATAGGTGCAATTTGGGTACCGTCACGTTATGCATTTTCTTGGGTTCTGAAATCACGTGTTTTGATGACATGATAATTTACTTATTGTGTGTTTTGATTCACAGTATTTGGAAACATTGAAATACATTTGATATATTACAAATTAATAAATATCCTAATCAACTAAATCAGTAATCAAAGGGTGGAATTCTTCATTTTGATAAATGCTTTAGTTGATTAGGGTACTAGTATTTATGAAGCTAAAATATTTCAGCTAATTTGATACATTTACATGTCCGAGTAAAGTGTAGTGTTAAATTAGGGTGGTTGCTTACAGGTGCATACATTACGAAATAAACAAATGTCACTATTATTACATCTCAGGCCAAATGTGTATATCCAACCAGTGATAATGTGACCTATATATTTACTCTAAACGTAAAACCTAATTGTTATCGAACCAATTTTAGAAAAAAACCCTTAAAATGGAACAGTGATTTGTTTCTGAAGTTTCATCACACATGAATTATTTCGATTCTAATAAGAAAAATAAGTTCATTCAAATACTGAAGCGAGGATAGGTATACCGTATGTGTAGCTGTTCTTTTTTACTCCTGGTTCGATAAAGCTAAAAAAAAATATTGTCATAAATCTTTAGAATGTATTGATTATTTCGTTAATAACCGCTAGAAAAAAATATGTTTAATTCTCAAACCCAATATTTGCGATTTTTAATTTACATGTTTTCTCGTAATCTACCGTCAAAACCAAAATTGACATTTCGTAACGATGGAGCTGCCATGTTGACTCGCTGAAATCAGTTAATATGCGAATAATGCAATAGAATAGAAAATAAAACAAAACCTACCTCATAATTCCATTTTAATACAATATTATACGAACTTCGATGGTTACAAACAAATTTATATTGTTTTTATACTGCAACTTAAATTAGTATATTGATAGCTTTTAAAATCGTAACATAAATATCAAGATAATTTTCATCCCTTATTGAACCCCTGATTTTGGAGAAAGTGTTCCATGATGAAATTGACAATACACAAAATATAGCTCTGTTACTATATTTAGGAAATAAACACATATTAATTCTGTTTATTATACACCGGAATAAGAATAAAAGTTCTTTTGTCTTTTGCTTTATTACCATTTCTAATACAATAAAATCGGCAATGCGTTTGCAAATAGGTACAAATACGTGTGGATTTACGTGGTAGGTATATTGTAACATCCATTATTATGTATATTTCTGAGTCTGTGCTTAGTATAGATATATCGAGAATTTCCACACGGTGTTGTTAACAAAACATCGTTAGCAGCCAAAATTATATTAATTTCAAATACAAAGTTTTCTGTTTTTTGGTATGGCAAATTTAATACCTACGTTTAATTCAACCAAACATATAGAATTCAATAACAATGCATTTATGAGTGAAAAAAATGCATTATCATGGCATACGCCATCTGCAAGTTCCCATCAAAATTGCATCATTAAGCGTCATTGCATAGATTGAAATATTTGGAAAGTAATTACAAAATGCACAGTGACGTAAAAACCAGAATTTGTTTTGTAAATGCATCAATATAAACATATACTTTACATTTTAATTGTCATTCTTGACTGCAATACTAGAACGATATCAATATTTATGATGTCAATAGTTTACAAGGACTTATTCGTTTACTGTTGTATTAAAAGGTTTTTCGATTGTCTTAGCTAAAAGCCGTTTATATCATTTTTCACTTTATTTACAATATTTGACGGATTGATATGGTATTCCGGAAACCTTTAGTTTTAAACTAGCTAAAGTTGACATATATTTATAGAATAAAAGCAAAATAAGAAAGCTCCCAGGAAAATTATAAACGGAGGTCTTTTATCGAATTGCAAAATAAAAAGCTGAAACACGCCAAATAAAAGGCACTTTTTTACTATTTTATTTTTCTAAAATAGCAATAATTAAGAACTAAGATTTCAATTCAATCATCTTAGATGTATTTGGATATATCTAAGAACCAATTTGGCAGTACAGCTGTCTAGTGGTTCTCATACTTCCATAAAATTGAGAATGGAAACGGGGAATGTGCCAAAGAGACAACAACCCGACATGTATGGGTTTGAAATATTCGATTTCTCGCATGGTAGATGAATGAATTCAGCAAATCCAATCGGAAATTAATAAAGAGTTTTTTCCCTTTTTTGGAAATATTTTATGCATTGATGCACTTTGTAAATACAGCTGTTTCTCAAACCAGATATAGAATATTCATAGATAATTAATTTTCACATACTGGTTCCCAGTTAGGATTTCTAAGTTCCAGGTCATAGAGACATAACTTGGGAATGTTACCACTGAATATCCATATGCATATTCTTTATATTGAAATATGTAGTAATCCTACAGTTAAGGTAGAAATAGTTAAGATATTAAGAGTTAGTTTAAATTCTTAGAAGTTCGGGGCATATAAATGTTGAAAATATGCCGCACAGCCCTATATTTTGACCTTTCAAAAATATAGTAGTGCATATAAACTTCCCAATCTCGGATATGCTTTTTTTCAAAATTCTATAGTAAAAGGTACTAGTTTTAGCCGTAAGATAGTTTCTATTGGAAATTGCATTGACAATATTTACAGAAATGCAACTTTTTTTGGATGAAAAAAAGAGAACATACAGAATTTAGCCATATTTGGTTTATCTCACAGATTTTAATGAAATTAACACAAATATGAAGTTTTATAAATATTTCATGGTGATTGAGAAAATCATTGGCCTTAACTAGGATGACTCGGCATAAATTCATAGTTCACAGTATGAATAGTATACTAAAAACCCTGAATGCAGAATTAATCATAATATATGCATATTTGTAAGTAAAATTTACTCTTCGCAGTCATTGTAATTTATATATCCTTCCTGGATATTATTGGTAGGGTGTTTTTGTCCTGTTGATAACCAAAAAATAAGCCGTATTTAACATGTTTAACACCGAAATCTGCATTTTATTGTCATCGCGGCGTTTAAATAACTCAAAATTAACAATAGTGTGTTCTATCCTGAATATGTTCAAAATATTCAATATTGCTAGAAACAGCCGAATAATTTAGGACATTTGAGAAAATTGCCTATCCCCTTGTAAAAAAAACAAAAAATCTAACTTGTAAATTCTATGATTTTAATATTTTAAAGGTGTTTACATATAAAACAATAACTGTTTTTGGAAGATATATACAAATTAGATGGAAGCAGTTATTTCAATAACATTTTAAGTGAATTTGTACATCAGATAGGTATTTGCATACATACAACTATTGCAAATATGGCTATGTTTTAACACTTCTAGTTCATAATCTAGCTCCATTATGTCAGATATATGGTTAGAGATGACACTGGTGTGACAAAAATTCTGGACTGACCATTTGAGGCAGAAATTGTGAATTTTCATTGACAAATAGGCATAAGTAAAATGTGGACCGAAGACAAACATGATTGGATACTTTAGATAATTTTGAATGTGGAAATGATTGACTGCTAAACATTACATTTACAGTATTCTGAAATGCTTTCAATTTGTTATCAGAATAGTTTTAAACAGGTTCTAGGCATTTTATATCAGATAACATGCAAATATGGTAAACTGGCAATAGTTAAATTCTTGCTTTCAAATTCTTTAAAAAAACTGAAATATTTCTGATAAATAAGTATTAATGAGCATTGAATTTAGTAAAAAATGTTAGTTTTTTATACTATTTAAAGACGTTTCTTTGTGTAAACGAAACGCGCGTCTGTGTATTGAATTATAAGCCTGGTACACCAATGTACCTTTAATAACTATTTACACCACTGGATCGATGACACTGCTTGTGGACGTTTCGCCAGCCCAGTTGTCAGCACTTCAGTGTTCACATGAATATCAATTATATGGTCATTTTTATAAATATCCTATTTACAAAATTATTATTTTTTCAAAATTCTAAGGATTCTCTTATCTCAGTCATAGATTACCTTAGCCATATTCGGCACATTGTTTTGAATTTTAGGTTCTCAAGGTGTAATACCACCATTGATTTTTCCCTATTAGTCTTTGTTAAGTTGGCACTTTTAAAAAAATCGTACAGTATTTACCTTTATTTCAACCAAAGAAATACTTTGCATGTGTAAAGTTCAATACTTTCCAGTGATACAGTGAAAATTTCACACTACATTTTATTGCATATAAGAAAGTAACCACCGCCGAGGGTAGGCAACCCAATTTTTACACTGTTATTTACTGGTTACCTGCTTTGGTAACTATGCAACCTTAACGTTCCAAAATATTTTATAAGACCATCAAATAAAAAAAAAAAAATGATGCTTTCAGACACCCAACATACATATTTACGACTCAGAAAAATTTAAGTGCATTGAAATGCAGGGTTAATTTTCTTCAACTGTCAAATTCAAGGGAATATTGTTTTAGGCCTACTTTCGTATGCAACCGGATGTGACGTACCATGATTTGGTGGTATTACACCTAAAGAACACCTAAATGTCAAATAAACTTAATGCAATTTTTTCCCCTCCAATTGCAAGTTATTTCAAGCATAACTGTCAAGTTTTGTCTCAGTCAGAACTATAGTTTCAGAGAAAATCACTATAATGTAAGGCTATATCCTACGGCAATTTCAGTCCAATTTCTTCGAAAAATCCTAATTTCAGTGTATCATTATAAAATGCAGTGTTGACTAATATCTGATCATAAACTCATGATATATGCATTCAAACAATTAAATAGAATACAAAAGAAAACTTTAAGATGATAAACAATTTTATTGCACCTTTTAGAGTTCATTTGAAGGTCTGTTTTGGTCCATTTTCTCCTTCCTTCATTTTTCATCAAAACTTGATATCTTTTGTCTAAAAAATAAAACAAATGTGATTATTTTCCCACAAAAATGAAATAAATGTAATGTTAAATCAACAATTAACGTGTTTTATAGCTGAAAGAACTGTCTCTATAAATGTTAACAGTCTACACGGAAGTTTCTATAAGCCCTTATGTGTAACTTGAGTTTTTGGTCTGTTCTCCTAGTGTGAGAAATAACGGTTCCCTTTCAGTCAATCATTTATTGCTACTGGTATCAAAGTCTTTTTATTTACTCATAACACTATATTTCTAATAGATTTACACAAAAAGTCCACTTTCTTGTACTTTACATTAGAAAATGGGGAGAAAGAGTAATAAAAAAATACCTCAAAATGTTTTTAAAAAGGGTTATGTTCCTTTGAATGCTGGTACAAAAAATAATTGGTAAGAATTATAAAGTTTAAGTATGTGAGACTGGATTCTGATGTGTATAAATCCAGGACAAATAAGTGTTTAGATGAGTTATTGTCTGTGCAAAATGTAGACGGCACAATGGCAAATTGTAAACTTTTGCGGCCAAAACAAAAAAAAAAATGATGATAGTTGATACATACTTTAATACTGAAGTGTCATCTGCAGACCAATTCACATATAAGATTTTTCAACAGAATGCTCTTCAGAACATGGTTAACACTGAAATAAAAAATTCACATGTTGTATAAACAAAACAAAAACTGTAAGGGTAATTTAAAATTTAACACAGTAATCTAAATACAGCTTCGTCTGTCCACCCATTTGACTAAGAAAACACCCGTAAACCCCCATTTCAATGCAATTTTACCTCAAACGTACTTTCTGTGTCTAAATCCATTCTGAATAGTCCATGTTTACAATGTATGAACTGGTTTATTAATAACTTTTAAAAATGAAAGTACAATAGGGTCACGAGTGCACATTTAGTTTCCCTAAATAGGTGTAATACCACCATTGATTTTTCCCTATTAGTCTTTGTTAAATTGGCACTTTAAAAAAAATCGCACAGTATTTACCTTTATTTCAACCAAAGAAATACTTTGCATGTGTAAAGTTCAATCCTTTCCAGTGATACAGTGAAAATTTCACACTACATTTCATTGCATATAAGAAAGTAACCACCGCTGAGGGTAGACAACCCAATTTTTACACTGTTATTTACTGGTTACCTGCTTTGGTAACTATGTTACCTTAACGTTTCAAAATATTTTATAAGAACATCAGATAAAAAAAAGAATGATGCTTTCAGACACCCAACATATATATTTACGACTCAGAAAAATTTAAGTGCATTGAAATGCAGGGTTAATTTTCTTCAACTGTCAAATTCAAGGGAATATTTTTTTAGGCCTACTTTCGTATCCAACCGGATGTGACGTACCATGATTTGGTGGTATTACACCTCAACGCTCTTCAACTTTATACTTGTTTGGCTTTAAAACTATGCGGATCTGTGCGTCACTGATGAGTATTGTGTAATCGAAATGCGCATTCTGCTTTTTAAATTATAAGCCTGGTACCTTTGATAACTATTTTATGATATATGTTTGAAATTTAGAACAAATGAATAAAATTTTAATAAAAAATATAATTTCAAAGCAACTGAAACATAACTGCGTACCCGCTGCTTTTTAATTAATTGATATGCATATTGATTAAATTGTAAATTGTGACGCGATATAATGTTAACCGATGTTCATATCAGTGTAGATCGTACCATCAACATGCATGATGTATATCAAATAATGATAATTACGATCACGAACACGTTTTTCAGTTTTTATGTTTATGCAGTAATGAGAGTTGAGAAGACATAATTACGCGTTTTTTTGTAATAGTGGTGTGTTTAGAAAATGTTCCCTTTTTATTGATACTATTCTATAAAATTAGATTTAGAATAGATGTTGGGAATGTGTTTAAGGGACAAAAACCCAACTTAAGAGCAGATCATAGCCAAAATGAAACCAAGGGGTCTTCAACACAGCTTAAAAAAAACCACACTGGGCTTCAGCTGACTCATCAACAACAACAAAAAAAAAAACGTGTACAAGTTTAATGAATATGGATGTCACACTAAACTAAAAAAAAATTAAATGCACTGATATTTAAAAAGACAAACAACACTGACAAAGGTCAGATGCTTCAGACTTAAGACATTTGTAAACACGAGGCGGGGTTAGACCTCCATATACCTCTAATCATTGAAGAAAAAAAACAAAAACAACAATACTTACAGGAAAAAAGATTGAAGAATTGGGGCTTCATCGTATGCATATTTGGTGTAATCCATCCCGGTGGGGGTTAAGTATCATACCATCATAAAATATATGAAAAGAACATTACCCGTATTTTGCCCAAAACAGAAGGTTTTTAAAATTTTTCGATTCGAAAACTCTATGAATGAATCAATAGTAATATCAACATATGACGCCTATAACGGCCTGATAACAGAATGTTTAACTTTATCCCTTCAGAAAAAGTCTGTTTTAAGGCTTGTGTATATTTCATGTTGAATGTAAAACTATTCGTCGAATTCTCCCTCGCTATGCTAGAATAAATTTTAAAAATTACTTTACTACATACCTATGTATATATAAGGCAAAACCCAATGAAGATTTAGTTGCTCATCGTAGTTTTTGTTGTTGCAAACAATGTTGAAATAATATATCATAATGTGATTTAATTTTAAAACCAATTTGATATTTGACTTTTCCAAACAGCCGATTTACCGCTACATTTGTTTGTACATTTACAACATTTATGCATGAAGTAAGTTTTGTTGTTGGTTTTATGTTTTATTCATTTTATTTGTTGGAGGATAAATAAATATAAATATATACCTCGTACTTCCGTGTTAATTTGAGCTGTCCATACAATATGAAATACAATGATGTGATTTACTGTTTACTTATTAAAGTGATATATTGTCTTACTTGTTTTAATATTTACCAGTTTTTAGTATGACTATTCATTTTCACTTCTGTTCTCATACTATTAACAACACAGTTAGTTATTTTGTAAACAATTTGTTCTTTCTCAATGCATGAATACCTTACAAGAGAATACTTTTTATAAACCAGTGTTCATTATTTTATTTGGCGGCATGTTGTCAAAGGTTATGAATAGTCTATGAATGAATCAATAGTAATACCAACATATGAAACGTTCTAGCGGCCTGATAACCGAGTGTTTAACTTAATCCCTTCAGAATAAGTCTGTTTTAAGGTATTGACAATTTACTTGGAAACTCAACATATACCCTCACGACACTTACCGAAGAGGAAATCCTGGATAATCATAGGTCTGTTCTGTGTTCCTTTGGAATTTCAACCAAAGATGAAGAACTGGATCTGCCATCACTGTATTTGCTACCTACACTACATAAGTGTCCTTACAAACAACGGTATATTGCTGGGTCTTCCAAGTGCTCCACGAAACCTTTTTCTAAATTATTAACATCTATGTTATCAGCAATCAAAGACGGGCTTCAAAGTTATTGTGAAACTGCCTATTCTAGAGGGGGGCGTGAATCAGATGTGGATACTTAAAAATTCCAAAGATCTTTTAGAGTACATACAATCTAAATCTCTTTCATCTTGTAACAGTATTAAAACATTTGACTTTTCAACTCTTTACACTAGTATTTCACATTCCAAATTAAAAGACAAATGGAAAGAGTTGGTATTGCTTTGCTTCGTAAAAAAGAATGTCCAACGTAGATACAAGTATCTTTTCTTAGGGAGAGATAAATCCTACTTTGTAAAGGATCACTCTGATTCGAACAAAAAATTCTCCGCAACTGAGATTATCAAAATGCTTGATTTCTTGATTGACAACATATTTGTTACGTTCGGAGGACGTGTATTTCAACAGACTATCAGCATTCCAATGGGAACAAACTGTGCCCCTCTACTTGCCGACTTGTTTCTTTATTATTAAGAGGCTGACTTCATGCAGGATTTTCTTAGGAAGAAAAATAAGAAGTTAACAATATTCTTTAACTCTACTTTTCGCTATGTAGATGATGTTCTTTAACTAAATAATTCAAAATTTGGTGACTATGTGGAACGCATCTATCCAATCGAGCTAGAGATAAAGGATACTACAGATAAAGTTAAGTCGGCCTCATATCTTGACTTACATCTAGAAATTGACAATGAGGGTCGGTTGAAAACAAAACTGTACGACAAAAGAGATGGTTTCAGCTTTCCAATTGTGAACTTTCCATTTCTAAGTAGCAACATTCATGCAGCACCTGCATACGGGGTATATATCTCCCAATTGATACGATATTCCCGTGCTTGCATTTTCTATCATGATTTTCTTGATAGAGGGTTGCTGCTCACAAAGAAGCTATTAAACCAAGAGTTATAAATGGTGAAGTTGAAATCATCCCTTCGTAAGTTGTACGGACGCCATCACGAGTTGGTTGACCGTTATGGAATAACCGTTTCACAAATGATATCGGATATGTTCCGTACGTCGTAACTACAATCCCCTTCCCTATTTCATGAGTGTGACCTACCGAATTAGACTATTTACCGGATTTGTGATCACATAAGCAACACGACGGGTGCCGCATGTGGAGCAGGATCTGCCTACCCTTCCGGAGCACCTGAGATCATCCCTAATTTTTTAGTGGGGTTCGTGTTGTTTATTCTTTTGTTTTCTAGGTTGTGTCGTGTGTGCTGTTGTTTGTTTGTCTTTTTCATTTTTAGCCATGGCGTTGTCAGTTTGTTTTAGATTAATGAGTTTGACTGTCCCTTTTGTATCTTTTGTCCCTCTTTTATGGTTGTCTTCTGATTTTGTTGAACATCTCACCCCTTCTATTAATTTTGTATTGATGTTGTGTCATATATCATATTTATTCGTTTACTAATTGTATAAATGATTTTGTTAATATGTCTTTTGATTGAGTAAAGTAATTTCTATTGATATTTTATAGTGTGTCTTTCTATGTTGTGATGTTACACTATTGTTCCGGATAAGGGTTGAGGTTGGTACCTATTAAAACGTTTGAACCCGCGGCATTTGTTTTCACCAGTACTTAATTAGGAACCTAATGTTAAATGGTTGTCATTTGTTGATATGGTTTCAAAGTATTTTCCCGTCGCTAGTTTTTTTGTATATAAAATGGACCGTTGGATTTTCTTTTTGAGTGGTTTAACACTAGTCATTGTGGGCACTTGCTAGCTTGGTGTGAGACAATGCTTCGTGTTGAAGACAAAATTTTAACCATATATAATGGTGTATATTTACAAATTGCTTCAATATTAAAATTTCAGGAGAAATATCTTTAATAATAAATACATTTTATTTCAATTTTAAAGAAATCTATCATAATTGATTTAAAAATTATATCTCATATGATCTGGGTTTTTTTTATTCACCAACAAGTGGGTTATTTTTCATGAATAATCTATTCAGTAGTATACCGCTTTACAAAAGTCATAAATTGATTGAGAGAAAAACAAATTTGAGTTACAAACTAAAACCGAGGGAAACACATCAACTATAAATGGAAAACAACGAAACAACAGAAACACTGAACTACAACAACAAACAAATGGCATTGCAACACACACAGAACCGAACTATAAGATTAAATTCGAGAGAAATTGTGCAAAGAATAAAATAATTCTTTATCTGCAAAAATCTGTATTCTAATGATCCACCCTTATTATCAAATCATAAATTTGACAATGGTCATTTTAAATATAAATGTAAATTTACAAGCTTCGTGCATCTGAAGTGCCTTTCTGAATTATTCTTTTTTGGAAAGCGTTACCCAAACGTTTAAATACAAAAAAAAATTAAAACGTAGAAATGTCAGGAGCTTTATGCTTGAAAGGGATATACAAGTCACAACCAAATGTGATTTACCTGAGGAATTTGGAACCTTAATTTCTTAAAACTTTCTAATCCAGAAACGAGGAATTCTAATATCTAAAATTCACTATGACGACATAGAAACTAGTAATGCATAAAACAATGAATTAAAGGATAATACATGAATACGTTTATACTATGAGACTGTCCGGGTTGTTTCCAATGTTTTCATTTCTGTGTATTGTGTACGGACTTGTTCTAGTTGTTCTGTCCTATACATGCTATATATATATATATATATATATATATATATGTGTGTGTGTATGTGAACGACTTTGTCGTATTAGTCTCTATCTCATGTTAACGGTATTGTTGTTACGACGCTTTTTTCTATGTCTCATGTGAACAATTTCGTACTTTATGTTCCGACGTACTCATCGTTTTCTCACGGGAACAGTTTTCACCTTGATGTTCCGACGTATCGATCTCTTTCTCATCTGTATTTATCTCTATGTCATGCGAACGGCTTTCGTCTTGTTTTTCCGACGTATTTATCGCCATCTCATGTGTACGGCTTTGGTCTTGCTTTTCCGACGTGTTAATCTCTATGTCCTGTGAATGGCTTTGGTTTTGCTTTTCCGACGTATTTATCGCCATCTCATGTGTACGACTTTGATCTTGCTTTTCCGACGTATTTATCTCTATGTCATGTGAACGACTTTGGTCTTTTTTTCCTAACGTATTTATATCTATTTCATGTGAACGGCTTTGGTCTTGTTTTTCCGACGTATTTATCGCCATCTCATGTGTACGGCATTGGTCTTGCTTTTCCGACGTTTTCATCTCTATGTCATGTGAACGGCTTTGTCCTAGTTGTTCCGTCATATACATCTCAGTCTTGTATATTGGATTTGTTCTGCGATGTGTAGTTTCTCTTATCTGGTTAATTTGTTCCTGGTGTTTACAATGGTTAATCATTTTCGGGAGAAGCAAAATAATTTCATTCCTCAATTTGGTCGACATCATAATATAGATGACAAAATTTGACAGACAACCTACAATTGTAAAAAGTCTTGCACATTCCATTAGCCAAATAGCTCTAATCATATCTGTTAAATAATCCACTAAACTAGCTGACATCGCAAATTCATATCTTTTTATCAGTATTAATGAATGTTGGATTAAATTGGCAAAGTCGGTCACATATTTACCGTTAATGTAATTAAAACACCACCATAAGTACACAGTTACTTTTGGAACTTCTGTTATGAAAAATATAATTAAAACTACAATAACCATTGTAATTGATCGTCTTTCCAGTCTTCTCCGTTCTGTCATCTGACCTGTAAACTTGTTACTGAATAATTTGTAGACGATGAATATTGTAGATATCAGCATAACCAGACAGCAGATTGTCAAAAGAACGGTTTGGATCAGGAGATAAATAACAGAGGAGTATGCTAATATATCATCACCTCCGGAATGAACAAGGCAACCATCTGTGTTGTCTAGAATTGTGTATTTCTCAGACCAAACGCTAAAATGCCGTGGAATACCTATTGCTACGGACAATAAGAAGCATATACCACAACAAATAACGGCTTTTTGTTTGGTCAGCTTATTTTTAGTCCAAACTGGAAATAGGATGGCTATAACCTTTTGTATTCCGAGACATGTCGTGATCATTGCTGATACATTGTGGAATGTGAAGGATAATATTGAGAACTGATGAGAAAAAGAACAATACGGATATGGTAAAAAACACATATTTAACTCAATGTCTTCTCTTTCTACAAATTTACAAATATATTGCGACTTGAATATTGGTTCAAGCCCATAGGATGACAACGCCGTTAATAAATCAGCTGCTGCTATACCTTGCATAAGTATTGTAGTAGGTGAACGCAAAGTTTTACGACACAGTATAGAAAATATGACAATGTTCATTAGCATTGATATATAAGATATAACAGTGCCGGCATCGTACATATGTAGTAAATACTTGTCCACGTCAACAAAAAAATAATCTGGCAATGTATCCATTATTTATAAAGGCTGAACTGGCTTCTTAAAACGGATGGTAATCTTAATTACAATACGCACTGATGAAAAACGAAATAACCATTAAAGACCACACAAAAATTTAACAAGTCAAAACAAGTTACGCACATCATAAATTGCACTAGTTTCCATTTTCATAATGAGACAATTCACACGAACGGGAACGAAACTGTGTTAATAAGTCATATAAAGTCACCATTATGATATACCGACATTTTTGTTATGAATACGGACGATACGCATCTGCATATTGTATTTAGTCATCTTCGTCTGAAGCTCTGAACTTGAAACAACGCACACACAACATACATGCGGATATTAACATTGTTTTTATTCTAATTTGTTTAATATCATTATCGACATGTCTTTCTTATTGATATCACTAAATGCCATATTGCAACATGATACCACTCAATGAAATTAATATACAATGTATATGACATTCTATTTGTCCTTTTGTAAAATAGTGACATTTACCCATGAGTAATGAAAATGACATTTTAATAATTTCGTGTATCTGACGCCCTTTTCTGATTTTATTCTCAACATAAACGCGGAAAAAATACCACTTTTTAAGCCAGGGATGTATACAACGAGCTCACGCGAACGAACATGTATACACAAGTGGGAATGAAACATAAGCCGAACTTTTCTAATGATTCCGACATAAAATGTACATGGATGACATACAGTCATAAACCAGAAGAACACCAATCCCAAGATTGTCCTGGTAATAGAATATTTCTGACCGTTATTCGCTCATCCGACATTGAGGGCATACGAACAGATGCGCATGTCACCTTGTCAAAATTTATCTTGAATATATACCCCAGTGAAGACTTTACAAACTAAAAGTCTTTATAGATATAATATATCATGCAACTTTTATTTTATCAAATTAAAAAAAAATATCCATTTAATATTAAGTATGATAACCCTCAAAATTCATTACACTTTTTATGGAATACTAAGGATTTTCTAATCCCAGGCATAGATTACCTTAGCCGTATTTGGCACCACTTTTTGGAATTTTGGATCCTCAATGCTCTTATAAATATTTGGATATGAGCGTCACTGATGAGTCTTATGTACAGATGGGTGTGGTCCTAACCTTGACAAAAGTTAACTTAGAGTTAACTTGTTGACTGCTTTTTAAGTTAACTTGAGAATTTTTAAGCAGACCAGCAAGTTAACTTCGTCTACGGTGACTGCTGCAGACCTATCGACGGGTTTGTTCCAGACCAGACCTGTGGACAAGTCTGCTTTTGACCAGTCCTGAGGAGGCAGACCTGTGGACAGGTCTGCTCCTGACCAGACCTGTGTACAGGTCTGCTTCTGACCAGACCTGTGGACAGGTCTGCTTCTGACCAAACCTGTGGACAAGTCTGCTATTGACCAGACCTGGGGACATGTCTGCTTATGAAATGTTATCGTTTTTGCGACTTTTCATATCGGACTTGAGTTTTATTAAAATATGTATAATAAACAACAATCGCATTTCCCAATTCATGAAGGCCTCTGATAGCAAATTTCTTTACTCGCTATACTCTACTAGACATTATTAATAACAACACAATTCTTTCTTTTTTTATTTTTATATATTCTTATAAACATTAGTCAATTACATAGAACTATCATATTTTTTTAATTAGAAGGCGGATAGAAATTAGGGTTATCCAACGCATCGGAACAACATTCGTATATCATGGAATATCAACATCTTTGTCGACGTTACTTCGTTCCCCGTTTTTTACCTGTCCCTTCATAATTTTTACTTTACGCATTTATACATGCATGGATATTTCATTGTTATTCTACTTATTTGGATTGGATTTACTATTCTTTTTCCGCAGAATATTCTAACGAAAAGTGCACAGTTGTACAGTGTCCGGATATGTACGATGTGGTAAAACTACCAACAATCTCGTCAAATTCGTCATATTTGTCGAGAGATTTGTGCACATGAATGAAATAGTTGTCACTTGACGTTTAACTACAAACAAAATCAATCAACCGACATAATAGATTAGCAGTATACTATTACCAGAAGAGAACCTCAAATACATTTATTATTAAAAATCACAAATGAATTCAGACATGTCAGTGTTGGTACATGTACTTGGATGATGCGGCCTAATAGTTTCGTTTTACACACCCTAGTGACTGTTCAATATTATGAATACAGAGATGAAACGCTGACATTCTCAATGTATGCGGAAAAAAAATTGCTTTAATTGTTTTCCTTATTGCTTACATTTGCCGTCCTACTAACATGTTCACAGGAGTGCCAGGAGAAGAAATAATTAGGCGCCATCCCAACAGCGGTCATTTATTTAATAGATACAATCCAGACATAAAAAAATATGGCTGATTTACTATGCGGATATATATAGATTTTTAAATTAAAGTGCACATATGCAGGTCAGTTTTTGGTCGATGCAGTCAAATAATTTTGTTGTATAAGTCAGCATGAGGTATCACATCTACTGAAATTTTGTTACGTATCAATATTTTGAATAAAAGTATGACATGCTGACATCCAAAATTAATGCGAACAAAAATTTGTTGTTATTATATTGCAATATAACTGTCCATTGTATTATACATTGAATCCTGGCATAAAAAATATGGCTTATTTACTATGCGGGTATACATGGTATATAGATTTATACAAATTAAAGTGCACATATGGTCAGTTTTTGTCAATGCGGTCAAATCATTTTGTTGTACAAGTCAGCATGAGGTATCAAAACGACTGAAATTTTGTTACGTATCAATATTTTAAATATAATGAGGACATGCTGTCACCCTAAATTTATGCGAAACAAAAATTTGTTGTTATCAGCTGGTTATTGTATTGCGATATTGCAATCCATTGTATTATACATTGAATCCTGACATAAAAAATATGGCTGAATTACTATACGGGTATATATGGTATATAGATTTACAAATTTAAGTGCACATATGGTCAGTTTTGGTGGAAGTGCTCAAAATATTTTGTTGTACAAGTCAGCATGAGGTATCAAAACACTGTAATTTTGATACGTATCAATATTTTGAATAAAAGGAGGACATTCTAGCACCCTAAATGTATGCGAACACAAATTTGTTGTTATTGTATTGCAATATTGCTGTCCATTGTATTGTACATTGAACATGTTGAATCCTAACACAAAAATATGGCTGATTTACTATACAGGTATATAACTTTGCAAATTAAAGTGTACATATGGTCAATTTTAGTTGATGCGGTCAAATAATTTTGTTGTACAAGTCAGCATGGTCAGCATGAGATATCAAAACTACTGAAATTTTGTTACGTATCAATATTTTGAATTAAATGAGGACATGCTGGCACCCTAAATTTATGCGAACACAAATTTGTTGTTATTGTATTGCAATATTGCTGTTCATTGTATTATACATTGAATCGTGACATAAAAAATATGGCTGATTTACTATGCGGGTATATAGATTTACAAATTAAAGTGCACATATGGTCAGTTTAAGTTGATGCAGTCAAATAATTTTGCCGGACAAGACAGCATGAGGTATCAAAACTACTGTAATTTTGTTACGTATTAATATTTTGAATAAAAGGATGACATGCTGTCACCCTTAATTTATGCAAACAAAAATTTGTTGTTATTGTATTACAATATTGCTGTCCATTGTATTATACATTGAATCCTGACATAAAAAATATTGCTGAATAACTATGCTGGTATATAGATTTAGAAATTAAAGTGCACAAATTGTCAGTTTTAGTTGATGCAGTCAAATAATTTTGTTGTACAAGTCAATATGAGGTATCAAAACTACTGAAATTTTGTTACGTATCAAAATTTTGAATAAAAGGAGGACATGAAGGCACCCTAAATTTATGCAAACAAAAATTTGAAAAAATTTGCTGATTCAGTATGCTGGTATATAGATTTATGAATAAAAGTGCTCACATGGTCAGTTTTGGCCAACACGGTCAAATAATTTTGTTGCACAAGTCAGCAAGAGGTATCAAAACTACTGAAATTTTGTTACGTATCAATATTTTGAATAAAAGGAGGACATATGCTGGCACCCTAAATTTATGCAAACAAAAAAATTGTTGTTATTTTATAGCAATATATTGTTGTCCATTGTTATATACAATGTATATTGAATCCTGACAAAACAAAAATGGTTGATTTACTATGCTGGTATATAGATTTACAGATTAAAGTGCACATATGGTCAGTTTTAGTTGATGCAGTCAAATAATTTTGTTGTACAAGTCAATATGAGGTATCAAAACTACTGAAATTTTGTTACGTATCAAAATTTTGAATAAAAGGAGGACATGCTGGCACCCTAAATTTATGCGAACAAAAATTTGAAAAAATATGGCTGATTTACTATGTGGGTATATAGACTTATAAAAAAAAGTGCACACATGGTCAGTTTTGGTCAACACGTTCAAATAATTTTGTTACACAAGTCAGCAAGAGGTATCAAAACTACTGAAATTTTGTTACGTATCAATATTTTGAATAAAAGAAGGACATATGCTGGCACCCTAAATTTATGCAAACAAAAAATTGTTGTTATTGTATAGCAATATTGCTATCCATTGTAATATACATTGAATCCTGACATAACAAATATGGCTGATTTACTATGCTGGTATATAGATTTACAAATTAAAGTGCACATATGGTCAGTTTTAGTTGATGCAGTCAAATAATTTTGTTGTACAAGTCAGTATGAGGTATCAAAACTACTGAAATTTTGTTACGTATCAAAATTTTGAATAAAAGGAGGACATGCTGGTACCCTAAATTTATGCGAACAAAAATTTGAAAAAATATTACTGATTTACTATGCGGGTATATAGATTTATAAAAAAAAAAGTGCACACATGGTCAGTTTTAGTCAACACAGTCAAATAATTTTGTTGCACAAGTCAGCAAGAGGTATCAAAACTACTGAAATTTTGTTACGTATCAATATTTTGAATAAAAGGAGGACATATGCTGGCACCCTAAATTTATGCAAACAAAAAATTGTTGTTATTGTATAGCAATATTGCTGTCCATTGTAATATACATTGAATCCTGACATAACAAATATGGCTGATTTACTATGCTGGTATATAGATTTACAAATTAAAGTGCACATATGGTCAGTTTTAGTTGATGCAGTCAAATGATTTTGTTGTACAAGTCAGTATGAGGTATCAAAACGACTGAAATTTTGTTACGTATCAAAATTTTGAATAAAAGGAGGACATGCTGGTACAATGTACCCTAAATTTATGCGAACAAAAATTTGAAAAAATATGGCCGATTTACTATGCAGGTATATAGATTTATAAATAAAAGTGCACACATGGTCAGTTTTGGTCAACGTGGTCAAATAATTTTGTTGTACAATTTAAGTCAGCATGAGGTATCAAAACGTAACTAAATTTTTTTATGCATCAATATTTTGAATAAAAGGAGGACATGCTGGCACCCTAAATTTATGCGAACAAAAATTTGTAGTCGTGTGTAAAATGATGCTTTCCTCTAAAATACGTCCTTTCATAGATATACATATAAATAAAGCGCAAATATGGTTGAATTTGATAGGTATTGGAATATATATTCAGTGCCCGTTATCATTGTAACCAAGATCGTTTTTTAATTTATAGATTGGCAGATCACAGATAAATTTGTGTTTCAAGCAACGTTTTATGCGAACTTTATTTTCAAATATTAATTTGTATTAAATCCTGTTTATATAACGGAAGTATTAGTTTTACTTTATTTTCGATGTTTATACTACGAAACAAAGATATTAAAAAATATTTTTTAAAAATCGATGTAGAGCGGTCCTGGTTACAAGTTAACTTAATGTTGAGCAGACCAGTCAAAAGTTAACTTGGGAACAGGTCTGGTTTCGATCGGATTTGTCAAAGCAAAAGTTAACTTTGTGGCAGGACTGGTCTCGAAGTTAACTTATGTTAACTTTATGGCAGGACTGGTTTCGAAGTTAACTTATGTTAACTTTACGGCAGGACTGGTTCGAAGTTAACTTATATCAATCATGTCAATAGCGGACCTGTTTCGAAGTTAACTTTTTGGCAGACATAAAAACAGTCCTAGGACCAAGTCCGCTTTTCAAGTTAACTAGATTTTGGTCCTAGGACTAGTCAGAGCAGTCCTAAATTTGGTCACAGGTTAACTTTGACCAGTCCAAATGACTGGTTATCAATTTAACTTGCTGTACAGGTTAGGACTGCCCCCATCTGTAGACGAAACGCGCGTATGGCGTACAAAATTATAATCCTGGTACCTCTGATAACTATTTAGAAGTACCACTTCTAACAATTTTATACATGCGCGTTTATATAAATCGTACTTCAGATCAGATACGCTCTGTAATGTCAAACTAGTGATGTACAGCTTATGTCTATGTCGTATAGCACTTGCATGAATCATGAGAAATTTCTTATGAAATTCTTTAACTTATTCATAGTACAATTTATCAGAGAAGTGGCTGATGATTTCCCACATGATTGTAACATAAAATAGGCATTGATGTACATTTACAGTCAAACAGGATGAATAATACCTAGGTTATAGAAAAATCCTGACCAGGACTTCACTAATTCGACGTGAATATATGCCGCAGACGGGCATTCCTGTGGATGTATCGATAAATAAGTTCATATAAATGTTCAAACGACACTTGCTTTAAATCAAAAACTTGAATATGGTTAGCATATGGCTAGTCAGCAAACTCTTAAAATACCCCATTAATATGTACTCGTGAGACCAGCTAAAATGCACAATTTCTGCCTTGATCAGATACCTTACATTTTTATTAAAAAGTTTAATTTATGGTCTTTCGTCTCCGTGGATTCACTTACGCAGAACCAACAGGTTGGGTTTATTATTAATATGGTCTTGACCTAAGTATGAATAAAGTACTTGAACTGAACGTTTAAACAATAATCGATCGTTTAACCAATTAAGCCATACTCTGAAAATAACATTCTAATGAAATCTTCTATTATGAACATAACATTATATTTAATTATATGCTTAAATGGAATTATTTCCCTTTAGAACGATAGTTATTCTTTCGAAGAATCAACCCGGACAATATTATGTTTCAATGAAAGATGCTCCAAGGCATAAAGAAATGACCTGTGTGAGGTAATTATTTCCTTGATAAAATGCAAACTATAATTTACTTAAAATTATAGTCGTCTGATAGTATTTGTTGCCAATTTTGGAATTATTTTTTTAAGTTCAATATATGATAGGTGTAAAAAGATCAGTCATTGTCCGCATTTCAATTTTGGTAACAAATAACGTGAAGTTCTGTTAATTTATCGCTAAAATACAGAAACTTTATCATATTATGTGAGATGAATTTTAATGTAGACTTTCATAACACTTTTAAAAAAGATGGATTTTACATATTCATTTGTAAGAATCTTCTTGATTCACACTGACTAGGTTGATTGATTGTTGGTTTCTAATGTATGATCAGGACGATACCCACTGAATAGGAAATCATACTTTGGCCTACATAAATTGATATTCGTTTACAAATGTACGTATTACATATACAGTGTAGTTCTTAACTTTTTACAATTTATGTATACCTTTTAATGTGTACTCTATCAAATGATCAACTAATACAACGTTCGTATATTATATTGATTAAAATTCAAATACCTCAAAAAAGGATCGGGCTGGGGAGGATATTTAATTATATCCTTGTTATCTGTTGAAAAATGTATTACTATTCAAAAGAAATTCTTTCTTAATAGATTTTTTTGATTCGATTAAAATTGTTAAAAAACTAACCACTTTCCACGATAGAAATGTCAATTCAAATAGAACAAATCATAGACCCCCTTTCCCATAAACTAAGTTGGTACAATACATTACTTACAAGGTGCCTTGTATTTGTTATACACTGTTATCGGATGTTAAAAATTCATTTTTGTCGTACTTCAATGCAGTTACAGTAAAATGTTTATTGTGTATGTATAATAGTTTCTAAGGTTTATATCTAAACGTAGGGCGTAATAAAACATGAACGCATTAGAATGGAATATCCCACTTTAGTGTGGTCGGTAAGATAGGGTACTATATTTTGCAAATATTCATAAAAAAATAATATTTTTTTGACGGTATATAAGTCAGGAAAATATTTTCTTGTCGTAGAACACACATCTGGTGTCAGGATTGCACTAAAAGACGGACAGTCATTCATACATGATATGAACATAAAAGAAATTCTATGTGGCATTTAATTTTTTTTTAATTTTCAAAGAATAGGTGTTTTGCAAGTACGCCTATCGTGCCTATATGGAGCAATCAGCTACAAGGCTGTAACCTAATAGAGCACCTCAGATTTCATACATGCTGTGTATATTGTTTAAAGGACAATTATAATTGTTTATGAGAATTAATTAATTATAAAAAATCAATCTTAACATGTAGTGTTAATCATGTTTTGTATACATGCAGTCGATAGTCAATGTAGAACTTGTGTGTTTCAGTGTACACAAAACAAGGTATTTAGAACATGCATGTTAATTTAAAGAAGAAACGTTTTTTTGATATTCATAACAATTATTTATGTAGTTGTTTACCGAATTATTTGTCTACACTCGATATATCAATTGGTTTGTTACATACAATAACTTCTAAGTAGCCTTATTAGGGAGCAACTTTTTAACTACATATGGGAAGGGGTTATGGTTTTTTATGTTCGAGACAGAATTTTTTTCGCGCATAGCATGAACAATTTTTATTTAGTTTCCAATGCTATCAATCAAAAACGTCTGTTCAAAATATAACACTATAAGGTATGGGGTAAAATTGGATTCAGATTTTTTTTCGCTGATTGAACAGAATATTTTTTTATCGATTTTTTAATCATAATATTTTTTTATGGAACCCCTCCTTTTTGTTTTTAGATGAATGTTCATTTCCTTAACCCCTAATGCAGATGCAAAGCATCATCATTTTCAAACACATAATTCATTTGAAAGTGTCTTCCCGAATTGACTGGACGTACAAAGACATATTTGCTACAGGTCTTAACTCGATCAACGATTCCCACATAATTGCATTACTAAAACACCCTAAACATCTCAATCTTTTTCTTCTTTTATAGCCTACGTGATTTATTGCGAAATTAGTGGCGAATTCAGATGCGGTCGGGTTCCTGGGGTTGGAACCCCCTTTTTCGGAGGATCATTATTTTGAACCCCATGCATTTAAAAATACCTTTATCCGCCTCTGGTTATCGAGTAATCTTTAATATCTTTAAAAAGAGGGACGAAAGATATCAGAGGGACATTTAAACTCATAAATCGAAATTAAACTGACAACGCCATGGCTAAAAATTGAAAAAGACAAACAGACAAACAATAGTACACATGACACAACATTTTAAAATAGGCGCAAATCATCAAAATGGCTTTCATCACTGCTAGCAAAAAAAAATGTTAATTCAACATTTAAATGACATTTAGTTTATAAGTGTGAACGAAATTAATTCACAGGTTATTAAACTAGGTGTATAGATGTAAACAATTGTAATGTGAAACCGGTGTAAAATACATTAAACTAATTGTAAACATGTTTACTGTACGTTTGGTGTGAACACGGCCTAATTTTTCTTCATCTCAAAGTAAGTATTTTGTATCTCAATTATTAAAAAAACCAACTATATTCCTATATGTTTCTAATAGCGTTTCCTTTGGAAAAAAATGGTGTGCTTCTTCAAACCATTACTTATAACCCTATTTTTCCCCATTTTCTCCTTTGCGATATAACCATCTGAATTTATTTCATAAAGTACTTGTTATCTATGTATTTTTTTTTATAATATGATGTTATCAACTTGCTGTTTCTGTATTGGCACTGGTATAGATTCAAGGTATGCTGTATTGGCCTCGAGACCCGTAGGAGAATCTATACCAGTGTCAATACAGAAACAGCCAGTTCATAACACTTTGATTAAATGATTATAAGAAAATTAAAAACCGTCATCAATACAGGGCCAATACAGCTTTTTTCTGTATTGGCCCTGTTTTTCTAAAAGAAAAAAACTGTGATCACTACAGGGCCAATACAGCTTTTCCCCCGCTTTTTTCTGTATTGGCCCTGTTCTTTTTTCGTATTGGCCCTGTTCGAAGAGCAATATTAAATCTTGATTTATATTGACAGTGAAACGTTTTCAGTATTGCACATGCTGATTTATCCGTATTAGGGCTTATTTGCTCATATCATTTCATAACATAATATATAATATATGTCAAACAAATACCTCAATAGATACCATTAAATCATGGTATATTGTCACATTCTATGTGAACTTTTGTAAATCAGAACTTCATGAGAGTATTAAATGTCAGTTGTTATTGTAAGAGTATGTTTTTATCAATAAAACATGTATACTATAATATAAGCCTACATTCGATAAATATATGTTATCTAAGTAGATAAACCATATAATTATTTGGCCGTTGATTTTGTCTTTTTGTTGCTGTTCCAGATTTGTCATCCTGAGAATTTTGTGACTTGCTATATGGCGTCGGGTTTGCTCATTGTCATTTGGTCTTTCGGTTGTTTAATTTTAATCACACCACATCTCCTGTTTAATATATCGTTTGAAATTGACTCACAAAAGCCATATATTTAACCATTTTGCACACTGCTGATATCCTTGTCGATAGTTGTTACTTGTTCGTTCCTTATTCGCTTTTATACGCTGCAAATGCTCAATGTTTCCCCTGGATTTATTTGTTTTAATCATTGGTGTCAGTTTTGGGCTGGTAGAAATGAAATAATGGTATAAGGGCATAGGTACCCGTTCTGGGATCTTTTTTTAAACATGTGTTAATTGTGACGGTACAGCGTAAATCATCATGCTGTCAGTGAGGTATGTAGATACCAGAGTCAGTTTTATGTAATTAAATAAAAACACGTGTTTTGATACATATGATTTTATTTTCAATTCTTAACAAATAAGCATATAAACAGCCCAAAATTTATAAAGTACATACTAAAAAAAAAACTAAACATCCTGTAAATCTGTATAATTCATTCATTTCATGAGTAGTCCAACATTCAGTATCTTAAGGCATGCATTCTTACATGTCTTATATTGAGTTCACATAAGATGTATGTAATGGATGATGAAAGTTTTTACAGAAATAACCATTTGGTAGTAAGGCATATTCAGTTCGTTTTTGAAGTATTGTTTTAAATAGTTTAGATGTTTTTAAGAAATTAACATGATTAATCCAGCTTACTTAAACATTGAAAAGAAATGAGATGTTTGAGTTTTGGAAGAAATAGAAATTATTTTAACAAAATCAAATTAAGTCTTATCTGATTTAAATATAAAACCAAAGGATTTTCACATTTCCAAGAAAATATATAGGCTTTGCGTATCATAAATTGCATTGTATATTAGCTTACAAAGGGTGATATTTCTTTTTAATTTGTATTTTTAGTTTTACTAGGCTGAGGTGTAACACAAAATGAAAAAAAAACCCGTAAAATACGTAATGTCTCGAGCAGGAAGTAAAAACAATTAACGCAAATATAGAAGCAACACGTTTTGCAAACAGCACAACCATGTATTATACTAAAATCCTAATGGTACTTTATGACAAACGTATGGCCAGATTGTAGCCACTCAAAAAGTGATACAGAAAAAAATGAAATACGTGGAACGAAGACTTCAAAGTTATACCTGGATAATTTACTATACGCTAAATTCTTAACATAATAAAACTATGCACAACTCCGATAAGAAGCTAGAAAAAAATGTATAATACTCTGAAGAAATGTGTTGAAATAACATTTGTCCTATGTAATACTCTTGCATTAGTGATCTTTTATCGCCGTAAAATATCAAAATTACAAGCGTCTTTGTGGCACACATTGCACGCCGGTTTTTAGTCACTAGTTTGGGTTTAACAATGAGGTTTTGCATTCTACAGAAGATCCTTGTGAATATGTTTTTCAAGTGTTTGATTATAAAAAAAAATGACTAAAACACACAACACAAGGGAGTAGGTCCAGGTACACCCCTTTTTTGGCCACAAAATATAGCAGTTTTACAAAAAAATAAAAATGTAAACTTTTAGCTATTAATTGGAAAGTAGAATACTTCTGCTACGTAAATATGGGCTGTTTTGTCCCATACAATGCACATATATCAGTTACTAGCATTATTACGTCATGCATAATAATTGAAATCTTCACAATTTTAGCATTTGAGTTGGATTTAGACGGTTTCCGTCTTAAATGGAAGTGGCCGCATTTGTGATCATTCTTAATATTCAAATGTAAGTTGTATTTGATGATAATTCATAACATATATAAAGGTTGAGAGTAAACACGGATGCCGCCACTTTCATTGCTGACAAAAACCATCTGAAAAGTAACATATTATTTGATAGATTATTCATATTTAAACTTGCATTTGAGCGTCTTTCATGATGACCAATTCAGTTCAGATCTTTCACATAAACTAATAGAATTGACTGAAGTAGACACTTAAGTGTTTAAAAAGTGTGCAAAATCTTTCATCAGATGAACATTACCGAACCTACTCCTTTGTCTAGTACTAGTACATCGGATTCCAAATCAAAAAGATAATCTAATCATCAACAAGATGACATGTTTTGTATTCATTTGAAGCTGTTTTCAAACATCAGATGCCTATTACATTACATCTGGATATTTCTGAGGATAGATACAAGACATTCATTTGTTTTTTTAATATTTCTTAAATTTCAAAAATATGCAAAAAAATTCCATTCTGACTAAATTATTTGGTACGGTCTGAAAAACTGTAAAGCCTTGATGCTGTACTGGTTTCATTCTTTTATTTTTTTTTTTAGAAATGCATTGCTAGCGTATTCATGGTATTACATATCATCAAATAACTGGTGAGCTATGCCACACAATTTGACAGTACTAAATAAATCATCACTAGAACGGCAGGTTCTTTGGACTCGTTGAAGCTGTCGCAAAGACTGCCTGCACGAATGCATGTCATGTAGATGGTAGGAACACAGGAAGCTGAGAAAATGTGCAAAATGGTATCGGATGGAAAATAGTATAGTAGCCAACAACCTCTTTCTGGAATTCTTTTGGATATTATGAGGGATATCTTGCAACATCTTGATGCAACTCTTGTGGAACTATTGCAGAGTTATGTTCAACTTGAAAGGGACGAGTTGTGCATGCTTTTAATATTGTATAAAATGTTTCTTTATTGATTAGATTCACAAGGTGTTGTTTGATATCTCCAATTGTGATATCTAAATCTCTTACTAGATAGATTGTCTCATCTGTGTATTTCCCCAACGTATATCTTAATACAGTTAATGATGCCAAGTAATGTTTGGCTGCATAGAAGAAAGAGGCTAACATCAGCCATCCAGATACTGCATCTGCCTGTAAACCGACCATTACATGACTAAGGTCATGTTTGTACACTAGATAATGGACTTTATTTGTTGATTTAAATGGATATTTTGTTGCTTCAGGAACAATCTTAAATGCAGCTGATATTTGTAAAGTGAATAACCTTTTCGATAACCCACTTCGAGAATGGTGAAGAAAACTAAACAATTGTCTTGAAAGGCTTCGAACTCTACCAGAATTAAGAATGTGAAGATATACTGGCATAAAATTTTGTAAAAATCTGTTGTTTTTGCTTATAACTGGTTCAGTGGTTTCGTTGCACTGGTAATGCTAATCTTGTAGGGTTTCTGAAATTATAAAACAATTAATTCCTTGTCCATATAAGTTCTCGAGTATGGTGGTCAACTTTCGTTTGTTATTAGTATTAAATCGTAACAGAAATAAATTATTATCAGGAATAAAATAATGAGATAATATCGAGTATCTAACAGAGTAGAGAAGTCTTTGTAGACATGCCTTAAAACATGATATCAAATTATCTGGTCGCCATAAATATGGGTCTGTTTCTTCTAAAATCCAAAACATTAGTGTTTTTAAGAAATACGAACATAGCAAACATTTCAAATTCTCTTGTTTCTCTATTATTTCTTTTAACAACAGTTTCAACAAGGCATAACACAATAGCTGTGTATGGCTGAAGGAAAATATAAGAATCTTTTCCGCCACAGAAAATGAAATTCTCCTTTCAAGGTTCTCATTTGCGGATCCTTTGCAGCCGATTGGGACAAAAAGCACACCACAAGATACTATTTCGGAAATAAGTTCAGGTAAAGGCCATGATGTACGAGGTCTACTAACCCATGGTTTTGCTTGACATATCCATTTGTCACATTTAAGACAATATGCAATATCAAGTTTTTCAGATTTGTCTGACAAACAGGGACCATGAATATTTGTAGACCACGATGTAATCGACTTATGCGAGAGCTTATATAGTTCACTGGAAATTGCTAATCCAAGATGATTTGAATCTAACATATTCAGAAGTGACACCGAAATTCTGGACATTGTTTAATTTTTATGGTGAGTTATAAGATATAATTGTGTAAAACATGGTGGTGTGTCTTCAGTATACATCATTATATGGATTCCCTTGCCTTTGATGACAACTTCAGCTTTTGATTCATACACATGAGCCCAACGATAAATAAACATTAAATCTAAATCGCTGCCGTTTAAATTGAGTCCTTCACCTTGGCTTCCGCTTGTTTTGCATGATTCACTTCCATTGTCAACAATAACAAAAGTCAGTCTCCTTACTCTCACATCCTCCTCAGATCCAATCTTCTGACAAATGTATTTGTGATCGTTCAATGAGTCGCGTTCTTCCTTGAATATTCCTGCCATTTTCAATATTTAAATCTACAAAACAAAATACATGTTTAAAAACATCTTGTGAAATATCACTCTATCAAGCAAATAAATTAAATTATTGTTAAAACTACTGACCCTTTGCATTGTCTTATTTGATACATGTATATGTTTCAAATTTATGATGTCATTACACTATATAGCTACTGATTGTACCCTTGTCAATATAGTGACTTTGAATAAAGAATATTAAACACCAGTTTGAAGTTAGATGACAAATTAAAATCGGTAAAATATAAATGGCATAATAGAATGTCGTTGAAAAGATGATATTAAAAAAAATACATACATATTATGATTTATTTTAGATTCATTTTCCTGATGTACAACTGCACTCTCCAACCAATCCACAATTTAAAAATATAAAACATTATAGGTCAAAGTATGGTCTTCAGCACGGGGCCTTTGCTTACACCGAACAGCAAGATATAAAGGGCCATCAAAACGACAAGTGTTAAAGTATTCACTCGGTACAACCAGCGGTCTAATCTTAAAAAAAAAGAGAAACACTTATGAACCACATCAACAAACGACAACTACTGAACATCAAATTCCTGAACTAGGACAGGTACAAACAAATGCAGAGGGATAACACGTTTTAATAGGCACCAACCTTCATCCTTATCTGAAATAGTAGTGTAACGTCACAACATAGAAAGACATCAATTATCAATTAAAGTGGCTTTCCGAACTGATTTTCTTCTAAGTTCAGTATTTTTGTGATTTTACTTTTTACCTCAATCAAAAGACATATTGACAATAGTGAACTAACACTGAACGAAAAACTTTGATTTAAGATACAATTTAAATTAATAAAATCAATAAAGTAGGGAGTGAATACACAAAGACAACAATACCATACCGCTGTGAGATGTTAAACAGTTCGAAAATAAACCAACAACAACCTTGGACAGAAAGCCGACATTTACCATACTCTACACAGAAAAATGAAAACAATTGTGTTGTAAGGTAAACAGTTTAAATGGAGAATGGAAATATTTTTTACAAAATAAATAATTTTGTTGTTCATAGCAATTAAATTGTTTTTTACTAGAACCGGATGTTTAAAAAAGGACTTTTCTTAGGAAAATAGCAAAAATAAACTTGTAGCTTATTACTGATTTTGAGTAACTAGAAATATTCTAAATACTTGTTAAGAATTATTTCAATTTCATTTATCGAAAAAAAAAAGGATTTTTATGATCCCAGCAGAAGATTACCTTAGCCGTATTTGGCATAACTTTTTGGAATTTTGGGTCCTCAATGGTCTTCAATTTTGTACTTTGTTTAAACGCTTAATATTGAGCACGATGTGAAGATATTTTTTTTTCACATAGGGAGGTTCATTTACAACTTTGAAAATGCAATGTCCATTCGCTGTTTTTTTTATTTCGTCTAATTAAAACTGTGTTTTATGTGGACTCTATCAAAAATGTCCCCTTGAAGACCACATAATGGAATAACAATGATTAATATTGAATACTATTATAAATAATCAAATAGAAAAATACACTCAGACAAAAATGTGTCTGATGTCAACAAAATAGGTAATTTATATATAACAGTTTCAAACATGAATTATTACGTAAAAAAAGATTATTTAAAACCTCAAGCTATTTCACTATGATTATCAAACTATAAAATTGTTTCGTTATAAATTTTGCTGACCAAAACATCCGACAATTTAAAAGCTATATACATTACCTAGACATAACTTTTTTTTTAAAAAAACATGTGTTAGAAGTCATTTGCACATTTTAACCTATCGTTATGTATTTTAGGAAAGCACTCGTGGTGAAATATTGTAACAACCCAATACAAAGGTTAATGACTGGAAATTAAATTGCAGGTGTGTATTTATCCAAAATCAATCCATTTACAGCATGGATGCATGCTTTGAAAGGGGGAGACAAACGATATCAGAGGAGTATTCAAACTCAAAAGTTGCCAATAAATGTACAACATTATGGCTAAAATAGCAAAAAAGACCATCAAGTAAACAATAGAACAGAAAACACAGCATACAAAGTTTGATACTTAGCAACATGAGCTTCACCTTAACATAGGCGTATCGTCAGATACTAAGGGAGGGATTAGTAGATCCAGCTCAAAACTTAATCCCAATCGTGTGGCTAATGTTAGTAAAAACCCAGTAATGGGTTTAATTTTGTTATTTACATTCGTGTGAAGGGGTTTACATTACCGAGACACAGCTGTATGGTTTACTGGTAAACCATTCTCTTTAATTTGTGTGTTTGTGTTTATTAAGAAAAAGAGGTAAGAAGTCATTAGTGCATTTTAACCTAGCTGTAATTTAAACAGTGATCTTTCATTTATGAAGTATACATTTGTTTATGGTGATAGTCTGATGCATGTATGAAATCTAAGCATCTTGTAAGACAGTTTAAATATTGTGCGTTAAGCTATGTTTTTTTCAACATTTATTTCATTGATTTATACAATTCTTTTATTATTTTTTCTCAATGAGAAGTGCAACTGAGGGAGATTGGTTTTTTCTATAGGTTTAAAAGTGGATGGGTTTATATTTTGGTTGAAGAAACCCACAAATGTAATATATACTTCAATTTACAATTTTAAGTTTCAAAGTAAACTATACCCAAAACTTGAAATGAGTTAAAACTTCTTGCTGTTTCATATTATGCTGTCTGTTGATATTGAACTACGACATTGTGTCTGTGATAAAATTTACACTTTATTTTTATCTTTAGGATTACACGTGACGTACTTACTAAGTGACTGAGAAACACGGAAATTTAACATCAATGGAACATTGAAAAAAGCAATAATAAGCGGGAAAACGAAAATGGAATGTACTAAGGTTAACAAATGAAATTTAAATACATTTTTTTTCAAATTATTTCCTGATCTTTGAATTATCATGTGTCGTTTTTTGTGTGACCCAGCTTGTTTTTTTGAATAAATATGGTTACTGCTGCTAAAACATTTAACGAAGGGCAAAAATATCACCTGTCAAAATGTTCAGACAATTAAATCTATTTACAACCTACAAATAAGATTCCAATTGTATATCTGGTGAGACGAATCCAACCCCGACAGACGTTGCACATTGAGTAATGAATTTATCCAAAATTTGTTATATCAACACTTATAATATTCAAATTAGATTATTATGAGAATACACATGCATTTAGATAATTAATCTAAAGTTATGAAAAATGAAAAAAAAAATATTAGGATTAAATTGCAACAGCTTTTTTTTATTTTCTGCGCTATCTGTACATCAATGATATACTTGAGATCCACATAGTTTATTATTTTAAAAAAATGAATTGAAAATAAAGAGAACAATATCAGAAAACCAAATTGCAAGAAATTACTGTAAATCAGGATCAAACTAGTTATCATAAAAACAAAAAAACACTGGACAACTTACCTATAATTAATGGTCTTGATAAAGATTAATAAAAAGAAAATAAAAAAAAACTTCACTTATAATATAAATACACGAGCAACGTGCTGTTTACTTTTATGTATTATTTTACACTTTGTTATATTATTATTTTTTCTATATTTTCTTTGTTTTTTTATTCCTACCTTCACTTTTTACTCATAATCGCCAGTTCTAACATATGACTTCCATTTTTTTTTATTTTATCAGAACTTTCGAATTGACGATGAAGGTAGATTTCCTGTTATCTGTGTATATTCATAGACGTTGTGTACCGCATAAAGGCTAAACAAATTGTCATCCTATACTTGAAGACAAATAGTAGAGGGGTAAACGATACTAGAGGGACATTCAAGTTACCTTTGTGGTGTATAATCATGATAATGCTTGATTGATATTAATACATTTATATTTTATAAGAGATATTCGATATTTTATATTTTTTTGTACAAACAATATCACTTGATTTATTTGCTATTTCCTAAATTAAACAAATCTACAAAAACTTACTGTGGAATAAACAACGATCGTTATATCGAAGTAATCGGACACGAGAAATATTTCGAGACACCCGAAGTTGGACTATAAAGTGTATTACTATATTGACGAAATTAACAAGAGACACACATTCAGATTTAATTTGATGGCGAATCGATAGCCTGGTCTCAGATCAATGTTTCTGTATACATATGTTAAGGTTTTCCTATTATCCTAATAAAATTATGATGTTATCTTTTAATCTAAGAGATTTCCTTAGTACATCGTGTACAGTCACATTTTCGTGTGGGTGTTAGCCACATAAAACAATTCAGATCTTTCTTATCGAGATTTTAAGAATGTTCGCCCTTCATGTTTTTAACTTTTCGTCAGAATTTCGGAATTCTCCAGTTGTATATAGGTATTACCAATACAATTATGTCTGCATCCCGCTTCGTTTTCTTTCATCCTTTAAAAAAATATGTATAGTTTGAAACTGTGTTTTTGAAAATCTTATAAAATTCTAAAAAATATAAGTTGCCAACGTTAATTGTATGAAAAACTAGAGAGAATCTTTTCCGACAATTTTCAAGTGATTATATCTCAGATACGGGGATACGGATAGTCACTATTTAAACAATTTTGAAGTTCTCGTATTCATAGTCTATCAATCTATAATAGTCATAAAGAAATCATCATGTTTTAAACAAAGAAACGAACATCCTTAAATCCATTAAGTTTAGTATTCTCGTATACAACATATTTGAGAAAATTTATATTTCTTCTTATTTTCTTTAAATCTCTTTTTTCCTAATGAAAATTGGAAAAATTATAGACGCCGATTGAGTAATTTTGATAATTTTCTGCGCTATCAACATGATCAAGCTTATAAATGCTTGATTATCGTTAGCATGATAAAATGATAGAACGTTGAAAATCATTATACATCTTCTATTACAATGTATCACTAATTATATATTATGGTGATAAACGTTTAATATACAACATCTATATATGGGAGACATCTAAGATGCTCAGGGATGGAATAGACGATCCTGATCAACATGTGACACAAATCATGTTGCTTATGTTAGTAAAAACCCAGTAATAAGCATAGTTTGTTAGGTCACATTCGCACAAAGGGGTTGGGATTGTATTGACGCAGTAAGTATTGTATCCGCTATCATTTGTGAAACGGATAGTTCATTACGACCAATCATCGTCTGATGGCCTCCGTAAAGTTAACAAGGATAGTTTTCAATTTCAACTATTGACATATGTGTAATGTTTTTTAAATAAATAAAGCTACATGGCAAATGCTCTTCTTAAACGGGAGCGTAAAGTTGGTTCGTGTTAATTAAACCTCGACCGAGGAGAAGTTAAAATACCTATATCTATATGTGACAAAAATGTTTAGGCCCACAAGAAAAGTTTCAATTTATCCAAAATTTCCAATCACCAGATTTGAAACAAGTTAAATACTTGTTGTCTACTCTATGGTCGGGTTGTTGTCGCTTTGACACATTCCCCATTTCCTTTCCCAATTTTATTGTATATCATACAAAATAAAATGCTCTTTACTGTGTATTCATTCCTACTCGTTCGATACAAAGTGTTGTTGATTTCATTGTTATAGGTAAACCAATAATTTAAATGTTCAAGAAAGGACACATTTTCTGTTGGCGCCAGACGCGCGTTTCGTTCATAAAAGACGCATCAGTGGGAACGGGGACCCAATTATTTGCCCCATTGGAACGCATTGAAAATCTTAGTAAATACATAGGGTCCTGTTCAATAAATAATTTTGATAGCCACCTTGGGACTTCTGGTTCATGTTAGGAATTCATTTTGAAGTTTTAAAGTACAATCTCAGTGCCTCATGACCGGCATTCCATTGCAAAATTTTTTTTTCATTGACAACAGGGTCAGACGGTCTACTTCCGGGGAAGAATAAAGGCTAGAATTTAGGCAATTTATTCTATGTACTGACGCCAGATTACATTTAAATCAATCAAAATTTTTACAGAAAAACAAACTAGAAAGCCTACCCTTTCAAATAAATCTACATTCAGTTACAGAACTAGTGAAATAATAATACTACACAATTTATAACAAAAGTTATTTATCCTTTTTTAAGAATTACATTCGTGGGTACCGGACTGGTTGCCCAACCTGGGATCCTATTCCAGTGGGGCTCGATTCCAAGAAAGTTAAAAAGGCCTAATAATGTACGAAGTTGAAGAGCAGAGGAACCAACATTCCTAATCATTTTGCCTAATAAAGCTAAGGTTATCTTTTCCTGAGGTAGAAAGGCCTTAGCTTTAGAAAAAAATCAACAGTTTTGTAGACAGTAAATTTATAAATATGACCATATCAATGATAATTCATGTCAGCACAAAAGTGTGGACTAATGGGCTGGTGATAACCTCGGAAAATTAAAACGCCACAAGCAGTGGGATCTACCAGTGGTTGTATATAAACTCATTTAAACCACCAACTAAAATATTCACATAAATACAAAGATTCCTCAATCCATGCAAACTAGTACCCATACAATTGATGAATTCTTAAATCGTGTTTTTTCTACTCCCCCCCCCCCCCCCCTTCATCCTAAATCAGATTACAATAACCTCGCAAATATTACTCGCTCTTGTATTTTTACAGTAAATTCGTATGTACAATAATTGCGAAATTCAAGCTAGCCCCATGGTGTTATAAAGGCCACTTCTGTCTGTCAGTCAGAACCGCGTTATTTCACTCAAGTAGATGATGTTATTTTGATTTACAATTTATTGTTTAAGTTTGTGAATATAAACCTCACGCAAAACTTGAACGTTTAAACTTCTTACCTTAAGTTGTGTGACAACATTTCATTTCTCATTGCATTTTTTAGCTGTGTTTTCTTTTTCTTTTGTCATTGAACTACATTATATCATCTTTATTAGGCATACATTTGACTTAATTTTTTAAGGGTAATCGACTGTTTTGTATAGTGACTATAAAACACGGAAATTTTACACAGACAGAAAGTATAACTTACAAACAATACATCTGAAAATGAAAGTGAAATTTAATGAAGTTTAAACAAGGAAATTAAATAAAAAGGATAACAATGTATGTTAAAATAAATTGTATAGCAAATGTTATTTTTAAAGATGTATTCGAAAGAGCTTACTGTACAAACAAAATCACCTAATTAATTTTCTATTTCCTAAATTAAATCTACATAACCTGCTTATTTGTGGAATAATCTACGGTTGTTATATCGAAGTAGTCGGGAGGCCCCGGTGGTCTAGGTGATCTAAGTAGTTCTGCTACTGTAATAACTAGCCAGGCAACAATGAGGTTGTGAGTTCGAATCCGCTCGGTTTGGTGCACTCGAATCCAAATTATATGTTAACTGGACTGTCACATTTTCCGATCGACAGTCGGTGGTTTTACACGGCCACTCCGGCATCATCCACCAATACATACTGGCCGACACGAAATAGTCCAATATGGGAGCTAGCAAGTGGCTTTAAATCATCAACAATCAATAAATCGAAGAAGTCAGGCAAGAGAAATATTTCAAAACAACGGCCGTAGTTAGACTATAAAACATACTGGTAGATGTGCGAAATTATCAATAGACAAAACTTTAGCTGTATATTAGTACTGGATAGATATGCTGGTCAAGGTTATAGTATCGATGTAAATTTTTGGATTATCAAACACTAGTATGTACATTTTCGTGTGGGTTTTAGTCCCATTAACAAGTTCAAACCGATCTTAGCGTGGTTTTAAGGATATTAGCTCCTCCTGTTTATGACTTTTTATCAGAATTTCGGAATGCTCAGGTTGTTACTTTGTAGTTCCAATGAAATTGTGTTCACATATCCCTTCCTTTTCTTCCATAATTTTAAACATGTAGTTTAAAATTCTATTTTTGTGACTTTAATAAAATAAATCAATTTTTGTTGAAAAAAAACAAGGTGCCAATTTTAGATGTATGATAAATCTAAAGAAAATCTGTCCTGATACATATCAAGTGATAATATTTCAGAAACGAAGACTTTGTTCTATCGTATTCTCTTATTTAAATTTCATCAATTTACAATATCCTAGTTTTAAAAAATCTGTAATGTTTAAACAAAGAAAATACTATCCTTTAAAACAATAAATACAATAGATTTAAGAAAATTTATATGTGTTTTCATTATCTTTCGATATCTTTCTCCAAAAGAAAATTGAAAAGGTTAAGACTAACTTTGATGATAATTTGCACTACCAAGCTCATTAATCGATGATAACCGTTAACATGATTAAATGAAAGAAGCATTAAAAATCATTGTTCATTTTTTATTACAAAATTTCGCTAATTATTTATAATGATGATCAACGTAAGTTCATCTAAGGAAAGCACTAGTGGAAAAACAATGTTACAACAAAAAATAAAAAAAAAAACAGAGATCATTCACCAGAAATTGAATTGCAGGTGTAAAAATATCAGATTGAATAATCAATCCATTTCAATCATGAGGTCTTGGTGTGATAAGGAGAGACCAAAGATACCACAGGAATATTCATACTTAAACATGTTAAAATTCGCAAATAAACTTTCAACACAATGGTTATACTATCTGGGGGTGATGTCAAATGCTCCCGGAAGGGGGATCCTGCTCAACATGTGACACACATCGTCTTGCTTAGATTAGTACAAACCAAGTAATAAGTTTTATTTGGTTGTTCATATTCGTGAAAGTGGTATGGATTGTATATGCTCTAATTAAACAGGAGCGTAAAGTTAGTTCGTGTTAATAAAAACTTCGGCATAAGATTAGTCAACACACCTACATTTGTATATTTAAAAACATCCTTTTGTGTCCGCAAGGAAAAGTAAACTCATCTAAAATTTCTAGTCAACCAATTTGATTCAAACGAATGTCAACTTAAAAACACATGTATATCAAACAAAATAAGACTGTTCCTTACTTATGATTCATTATTATTCGTGGGATACCAATTTTCGATGAATTCATTGTTACAGGTGAACCACGATATTAATTGTTAAATTAAGTACCAATTTTCTAAAGACTTGTATGCAGACCTTAATAAAACCGCGAACTCAAATATTCACATAAATACAAAGATTCCTCAATCCAAGAACATTGGTACCCACGAAAGTTAAAGAATACACAGTACTTTCTTTTGGTCACTTTCTTTCAATAAAAAAGTGTTCTCTTCTCTTTCCCTCTCAGAATCCCAGAATCCTGTTAATATTACTCGCTTTTGTATTTGAACAGTAGCTAAGTACGTGCAATGTTTGGGAAATTCAAGCTCACCCTATAATGTTCAAATGGGTATCACTGTCTTTCAGTCAGAACCGCGTATTTTCACTCAAATATAAGATCTTTTTTTGATAAACAAATTTTCTTAAAGTTCGTAAACATAAACCTTACTCAAAACTTTAACGTTAAAACGTCTTACCTTAAGAAGTGTCTGTTATAATGATGGTAACATTTAATTTCTCATTGCATTATTTGGCTGTGTTTTCTTTTCCATTTGTCATTGAACTAAATGTAGGCATACACTTGATTTAATTTTCTTAGAGTAATTGACTGATTTATATAGTAACTATGAAACACGGAAATTTTACACAGACGGTAAAGTGAAATATTAAGTAATACCTTATAATTTAATAAAGTTCAAACAAGGAAATTTAATAAAAATGATAAACGTGTATTTTGTCACCTTATAATCTTCTCATTTTACACCTTTGTGTAAATAGTTATCAAAGGTAACTTGCATTAATTAACACATGGTTGCTAGACTATTTAACATGGATGTTCCTTATGTCGTAACTGCATTATCCTTCCCTTTTCACGAATGTGAACTATCGAATTATACTATTTACCACTGCGTTTATAAGAACATGAGCAACACGACATGTGGAGCAGTACCTGCCCACCCTGCAACCACCCATATGTTGTATGGGGTTCGTGTCGCTTAGTTATTAGTTTTCTATGATGTGTCTTGTTTTAATATTTGTCTGTATGTCTTTTTCTTTGTTTGCCATGGCGTTGTCAGTTGATTTGTTTTCGATCTATGAGTTTGGCTGTTCCTCTGGTATCTGTCGCCTCTTTAACAACATGCAATCCCTTACCTTGAAAAAATAGCGTCCTTGTCAATATGTCATGATACTACAATGTGTTCACAAACTCCAAATTTAATAACTCGTTAAGATATTTAGATGCTTAATCTGCTCTCACTAATGACGACTTAAGTATGTACACTAAAGAGATTTATCCTGCCGGGCTGACTTTAAATAAAGCTAATACTAACAATTAACACTGCACTTTACTAGATCTTGATATGGATATCTTTTACGGGAAGCTTAATACCAATATTTATGATAAAAGTGATAATTTTTCATTTTCTATCCTTAACTATCCTACTCATTCGTAAAACTAAATCAAAATGCAGACGTCTTATGCGTTCAGGTATTTCACATCCATAAATGAATGATAACATTCTTTAGAAACCACGCAAATGTTGGCATTCACATCAAAAGCGAACCAGACCTATAAAAAGACTTATTCCGAAAGGATATAGTTACAATCCTGTTGCCAAGTTATTAAGAATTGTGTGTTTTGGTATTAGTATGAACTAACTTATAGAGTCTTTGCATTGGAAATAAACTCGTTCATTCAAAGAAAAAGTTGTTGGCATGATATATTTTGACACTTAACCCCTAAAGGAGCGTTTCATATGATAAAGACATAATGCTTCAATCAGTTTAATTGAGGTTTGGAGCTGGCATGTCAGTAACTGATAATAGTCCTTTGTTAATTAATGTAGCATTATTATTTTGCTATTTCGTTTGTTACCCATTCTTACATCAAACTCGGACTTCTTTTTAACTGAGTTTTACTATGCGTTTTGCTGTGTGTGCATCTAGCATGGCTAGAGGTATGGGAGGAGAATTGAAATCTCACAAAACATGTTTAACCCCGCCGCATTTTTGCGCCTGTCTCAGGTCAAGAGCCTCTAACCTTTGGTAGTCAAGTATAATTTCTAATATTAGTTCATGCATATGTTTTCAAGTTTAGTGTGACATCCATTTTCACTGAACTAGTAAACATTTGTTTTAGAGGCCAGTTGAAGACCACCTCCGAGTGCGATATTGTCTTGCTGCGTTGGAGGCCCATTGGTGGTTTTTGGCCGTTGTCTGCTCTTTGGTAGGACTGTTGTCTTTTTGACGTATTCCCCATTGCCGTTCTCAATTTTATTCCTATTGAAAATTGCATAGTCAATATTTAAGAATTGCAATCTAAAAACAGTTGTGTTTATTTCCATTCAATGACAATTAGCGTCTTCAGATTTTACAACGAACCTATTAAAACTTGTTAACCTAGACAGGATAATATAAAAAGAATTACAATTTATCATTGCTTAAAGGTAAACAGTACATTTGTTAATAGTATGTTTTAAAAACAGCAAATTAATCGTAAAAGTACGTTACACCGCATAAGCGATTACAAACCGTTCAATTAACATACTTAAAGTTTCACATCTGTTTAGTGTCACTTCATCATAAAAGTAATTGTAAACAAAAACAAACAGAAGTTTTGTTTCATGCGACGTTTATAAAGTAACGGATGCATGAGATCTCGTAAGTACATATTGATCCCATACATGTAACTTTATTATAGGTTTTAGGAAATGATAAAAAGATATATCATCAAACGGTGTTATTATTTAAAAATATAGTTATTCCATTTAGATTTAAAATTTCACGGTGTATTTTGTATAGTGTTTGACAAAAATAATGTTTAAGACTGTCAGACACATAAGGTACAAAATGTTATTTTTTCTTGAATTAGGTCAGTTATAGACAATGCATATCTTAAGGTTTTTTTTTGCAGTATATCACTCTGAGGCATGTTATACGACAAGAAAACATTAAATCAAGCATTATCTGACTTAAAAAAACCTGTCAAACATATTATTTTCTGCAAATATTTATAGTATGTGCATTCTATTTTACCGACCAAACTAAAGTGGGATATATTTTGCTGATGTGTTCAAGTTTTGATACGCCCTATGGCTCATTTTTGATGTTTATGAAAATTTCCTAATAAATCTAGATAAATACACTGAAGAATTATTGTTTAGTTTAAATATAAATACAGTACTATATGAAACAGGACACACTTAAATTGTAACTGTGTATGCCAACTACAAGTCAATTTGAAATTAAATGAATCATCTTTGTTTTAATTAGAAGGATGCTACGTTGTTTTTTTTAATTATCATAACAATTTTTTTTCGCGAAAAACCCGATTATTTTTTAACACTTTTTAGAAGAATAAGTTAGAACAATTGTTTCGTCTTTTTTTTCAGGTAAATCCAGAGTCAGGATTAAATAGTATATGTATTCCCCAAATTAAAGTACGTGGGCTCGATTTTATAGAAACTTTTTTTTTTTAATTGAGAATAGATATGAGGAATGTGTCTAAGAGAAAACGTCCCGACAACAGAGCCGATAACAACCATTGTATTCCTTTTCAAGAGTAAAAGGTGTAGAAAAATGAACTAACACTAAAAGAGCACATAGTCCTGATACATGTACATGTAACACGAAAAACGAATATAGATAAGTCAAAGTATAGTTTACAATATGATGGGAATAAATAAGATTTTCACAAATAAAATTTGTTGCATTATTAAATTCATCTCACAAAATATATCTTTATTGTAGAAATAAATTAACTAAACTTCACATTATTTGTTTTGAAAGTTAACATGTGTATCAACGTAAAATTGCTATTTCAGTCCAATAAACGGAGGAAGGATTGTTTCTGTCTTAAACCTGCAATATATGGACACTCAATTGGCACCAACATAAGAAATCTACCAATCAATTAAAAATGTTGAAGTGACATATATTTTGCATTTTAATCAAGAAAATAATGACCCTATACAGGTCATTATGTTTTGCCTTGAAGCAATTTTTTTAAAACTTGGTATCGTTTGGGGTTATTCTCTGAAAGAATTAACTGTTGTTCTGAAAGAAATTAACTCCATGTAGGTATATAAATTGTATTAATTTCAGAAACTATTGACCGAAGTATTCAGGTTTTAGATGAATGCAATTTAACGTACATAGCAAACTTAAATAAATTTAAAATTGGTAACAATTAAAAAAAACATTGGATGTCATTAAAACAGATTTTGTACTTGCAAAACATGTAAATGAATAATGCATTTAAATAAAAAAGGTTAAACAATGTACGTTAACATTAGTTTTATTTTTAAATCTTCATCTTCATCAGTTAACGTTTACCATGAACAAAGTATATACAAAAAGCATATATTGTTTTTTGCAGTATCGATTAGAGAATACAAGAGAACAACGAAGGTTTACGTTTGTTTACTCGTCTGTCTGTTGGTATTAGTTAAAGGTAAGACATACATGCTCTATGGTCGGGTTGTTGTCGCTTTGACACATTCCCCATTTCCTTTCTCAATTTTATTCTATGATATCCATGGGAATTTAATTAACTGTTCATTTGTTAATATTTGATGTACATACATTTTTATTGTCGAATATATACTTATTTCAGTAACTAATAAAAATTTGCATAAATATATTAAGTATTTTATTAAAAATATACATTTTCCAATCATATGATGTTGGGATCCAAAAGTTCAAACTCAAACTTAGAAAAACGCCCAAATTGCGTGGTTCTGTCATGTGTTCTTTGTGCATAAAAACAATTCTACTAGCATGTACAATTGATAGTCACATTGATAAACTTAAATTTATTTCATTTATTTTTTAGTCAACATGGTCAATATGGCAAATCCAAAAGATGAGGTCGAAGACGGGGACGGTGAGAAGAAAATATACTTTAATGCGTCTATTTACTTTACGATATAATCATAGCAGATGTTATACATTTAAATATAAGTGAATTTGTAGGTGAATTGTCAGAGTTAAGAAAAAGTAATGTTGTACTCAATGAAAAGAAAATGTATCTTTCGCGAATCTTCACCATTTTATAACGAATAATATAATACATGTCATAGAATGTAGTATAATACAGTATAACACGGCTTGTTTAGTTTTTCTTATAAACAAATTATAAAGGAGCATTTATTTTCTAATAGAAAAACACATCCAACGTTGATCGAGAAGAGACATAAAAAAAATCATAATTTTATAGTTTGAAAAACTAATGGACATACTTAATATACATGCAGCAATATGCTTTGTGTCATACATTTCGAAACAACTTTATTTTTTAGACCACCTAACCAACAAGCAAAGAGATCTGCAAGATGTAGAGGACGGTTTTTGAAATTTAGAATCGGCTTATAGTTCTGCTCTGGTCTTACCTGTCATCATAGTGTTTGCATATATTCTGTAGTTGCTAAAAGATGAGTTTCTACAATCGTCAAATATAAGCGCTGACTGAAACACATATAAGTATGGAAAAAAATGTTCAACAAATTATACGTCATGTTTTTCCTAATCATTTGTCACTTTAAAAAGTGTCATATTGAATGTATGTGTTGAACGTATCAAGTAAATGAAATGGCTTAAAAGATGGACGAAAGATACTAAAGAGACATTCAAACTCATTGATCGAAAATAAACTGACAAAAAAACAACAAACAGACAGATAAGAATACAAAAGACGCAATATAGAAAACTAGAGACTAAGAACAACATGAACCCAATACAAACTTCTATTTCACAGGTGGCACATTTCGTGTTGATCATGTTATTTTAAACCCGGAAAAAAGTCCAATTCGGTAGGTCATACCCGATAACATCTATGAAAACGAAGGGATGATTTCAACTTCACCATTTGAAACTCTTGGTTGAATAGCTTCCTTGTGAGCTGCAATCATCTTTTAATGAAATCATGAGAGGATATACAAACCCGGGAATATCACATCAATTGGGAGATATATACTCCGTATGTAGGCGCTATACATAGGAATGGTAAGTGGGCAATTGGGTAGCTGAAATCATAATTTTGTTGTAAAGTTTTGTTTCAACCGACCTTCATTGTCAATATCTAGATTAAAAGTCAAAATATGAGGCAGACTAAACAGTATCTGTTGTATCCTTTCTCTCTACTTTGATTGGATAGATGCATTCAACATAGTCTCCAAATTTGAATAATTCAGTGAGAGAACATCATTTTTATAGCAGAAATTAAAGTTTAAGGATATTGATCACTTCTTTTCTTTCTTCATATTTAGTAAGAAGGTCCTGTATGAAGTCAGCCTCATAACAATATAGGAACAAGTCGGCAAGAAGAGGCTACTAATATCCTTTTGGATCCCAATAGTGTTTTGAAAAACACGTCCTCAAAACGTAACACATATATTGTCATTAAAGAATAAAGCATCTTGATAATGTCAGTTTTAGTATGATTGTGTCTTTGAATCAGAGAGATGTTTTACAAAGTATAATTTACTCTTTCCATAGACAAGACATTTGAATCTACGTTTACCATTCTTTTTTTATGAAACAAAGCAATGCCACCTCTTTCAATTTGACTTTTGTTTTTTTAATGGTGTATTCTTGTGTATAGTGTAAAAAAAGTCATATATTTAAATATAGTTGAAAAATGAAAAAGTCTCAAATTGTATAAGATCAATGGAATGATTTAGTATCCCGATCGGATTCACGCCACATCTATTTAACAATAACAGTGAAGCCCAGATTTAATTGCTGATAAAATTGATGTTAAAATTTATAAAGATGTTAAGTGGAGCAGTTGGAAGATCTAGCAATATTCCGTTGTTTATATGGATACTTATGTAGTTGAGGTATCCAATATAGTGATGGCAGATCCAGTCCTTCATCTTTGGTTGCAATTTTAAAGGAGCAAAAACACTTGTCTATGATTATCCAGGATTTCCCCTTTAGCAAGTTGAAATCCTTTAGCAAGTGCCGTGAGGGCATATGATGTGTTTCCAAGTGAATAAACAACATCTCATTCATTTATCGAGCAGTTTATGTAATGAATTTTACACACAAAAAAGATGTCAAAAAGCACCCAAGATAGAAAAGATTTTATGATTAGAAAAATTGAAGTTGTCTCCTGAGATAAATGTTATATGATTTAAATCCTTTTATATTGAATAATTATACCAAATCGTGCAAATGTGATAGTAGTACCATGACATATCTTCGTAAAGGCATGTGCATTTTTATATAAAAAAATAAAGCTATTTGGTATATTGTTATACAATCAAAAACCTTCCCTCATGTATTTACCATGTTAAGAATTTTGAGAAAAAAAGTATGATTTTTCTTATATTTCATATCTCGACTAAACAAATACCAGTGCATGAACTTTAATTACAACTAATTTTCAAAGCATAATTGTGGTAATAAAGACAACAGTTACTGCATTTAATCAATATTAATTATTCTGAATATAAACGGTATAAAGTGCATTTTAAATAGTTATTATTACGTTTGCGTTTCATTAGTCTGGTTATATGCTTAGTAAAGTTGACTACGTCGAGGTCAGCGGTAAGTATCAAGGTATATGATTGGGGAAAAGAGACAAAATAAACCGGATTTCACTTTTTATCTCAAAAATAAAATAAATGAAATAAACTGACAACACTATGCCAAAAAAATATGACCAAAAGACAAATACAGAATACAACACACAATATAGAAAACTTACAGAATGAGCAAGACTTTCCGTTCTGCATTTTCTTTACTTTTATAAAAAGTTAGTTTCAGTATGATGTCAGCTTTATATGAATTAAGGGGAAACGTCGATTATAACACAGTTGGTTCTCATACCAATTATTTGTTGAAAAAAAATATTATCAGTTAAAAAATGAAAGATCATGATTATGTCAGTTTAAGATATTTTTTTTTGTCTGAAACAGAGTTCAATTTTACAAAAGCCTATTCCCCTACCTTTCCCCCTAAAGATAAGATACTTTCATATTTATGAAACAAAGCAGTACCAATTATTTAAATTTGTCTATTGCAATTTAGAATACTTATGTTAATAGTTCGAAAGTGAAACATTTCGATCAAATAGTCCTATATTGTATGTACTGTAATAGATATTCGGAAATTTTTAGTATCAACATCTGAATCACACCTCATCTTGAATCGGGAGTTTCACAATAACTTTGAAACCAGGCTGTGATTGTGGATTAAAGTATTGCTTAGTATTAAGAAAGACGTTTTGTGTTGTGCCTGTAATACCAATCATTATTCAGTTTTTATTTTGCTTTTATAAAAAAATTAGTGTAGTGTAATTTTAGTATCCAATACAATTAAAAACGATCTAGTTATTAATTTTTTTATACTGACATTTGGTGGAACCCCTAATTATCCCTTATCTTCTCAATCAAAAGTGTCATGAAGGTTTATATTCAATTTTGTTGAGGTAATATGAAGAGTTTCATTTTTTGTTGTTGTTTTTCTTTCTTCATCAAGAAACGTTCATAAATGTTGTCCATGAGAAATATTAAAGCTTCAATCATATCTTCACATTTCTAGTAAGTGTATCTACATGGGCTAGGCTCAGCTAGCACACTTTTCTTTTTCGAATCAGAATGTTAGTATATTCTGTTATTTACATTGTTGTAAATGTCCAATATATGGCCACATATACGTTCATTATGCTTTCCATTCGTTTAACTGTCATATACATTTGTAATCATCATAAATGGGTACACTCTCATCCTCACACGGTATTTGTTGATTGACTACTTATATCATCGTAGTATGTGTAAGTTGGTAGTAAATTGAACACATGTTATCAAAATTTTACATGTTTTGGTGACTTTGATTTATATTTAGAAATAAAACAGTGATGTCCAGAGTGATATTAGTCTCCAATGTCGAATAGAAGAAATAATACGACGAAGAACGAAGCTTATGGCTATTGTCACAAGTATGTTTTTCAAACGGACTGATATCCTAAACAAATGTTTCAAAAAGTAATTGAAAACATACAACTATTATACATCTGACATATTGACAAACGTATTCAATTTGGTAACATTAACCGATTAACATTCAAAACGTCATCTAAAAAACAACATATTACAAGAGATCGACCGGAAAAAACGACACAATAAACCGCACATAAGGTCGGATAAGCATGTATGCGATTTCGGTGTTATGGTCTTTTACTGCAAACTGATTTCGAAGAAGTGATAACCCTTGTTGAATGCGGACTTTGGTCTTGGGAATTAAAAATGATGATCTATTAACAATGTTGAAATTTAAAGTTTCTGATAGCAACTTCTAAAATAGCAATTGAAATATAATAATTAGGTATGTTTAACAAACAAGTAAGGATAAATGATATGATTGCCACTCCGACAAATATCTTCCAAATAAAGTTGATATAAGTATAGAACATACTGGATACAAGCAATGGTATCAACATGACTTTTTATTGTTATTCCTTCACAAATTATGTTAGCTTTCCAGGCGGTTCTATATTTGGAAAGTTCATTTTTTTTAAATTAGTTTATTGTTGTGGTTGAGCATTCGTTTTGATTAGCGTCAGTTAGGAATGAAACTGATTGTGTATAATATGCACTGGTCAATATTTATTTTCTTCACTCCAATAATTTCTTTTATTTATAAATGCTAACCATGACGTAGACACTTTTAAATTAAAGAGAAAGACACCAGAAGGACATCCAAGTACGGTATTAAACATATATTATATTTAACATATATTTGAAAAAAAGAGATCATTAGTCTTTGAAATTAATTTCAATTACAACTATTTTACCGATGATTATCGATACAGTTTTTAAGATTAAAGGGGCACTAGCTGTCAAATTCATGGTCACCGATTTGACTCAAATTCTCATATTTGATTTATAACAATCTAAAACATTTATCTAAACTATCAAAAGTCTAAAATAAACAGTCTACCGAGCATGGGGTAGATAATATATAGGTTCGTTTCATGTGTATTTTAGTCCAGACGCCATCTAATTAACTATCGATTTGACCTCAGATGACCATATAAGCGATGTAAACATAAATAAAGATATGAATAGATTAAACCAACACGCGCAATTGGATTTTTATAGGTCTGTTTAATTTTATTTTATAGATTAAAAATAGATGTTTCTCATTGCTTTTAACCGTATAAGAATGATTTTATGTGCATCGAATTAGTAATCAAATGATTTACCGTAGTTTCACTTTCATTGTTGACATTCTTTTTCTTTAAATAACCAGTACACGTACAATGCATGCGTTGTCAATCTCTAGCTAGGGGTTAAATTGAAGTTCACATGAATACGGATTTAAAGAGGTCGACTCATTCACTTGTAAGCGAATTACTATTTATTAATGTTTCTTAGCGTAATTTGACAAAATTGCACCTTTTTGGCTGCAAAAAGCGAATTGTAATTTCACTATTTCACTTTCGTTATTGATTGAACAAAAATAATCAAACTTTAGATTTTTTATATATCTCGTAGCTAGTGCCCCTTTAATGTACGTCTCAGTATTCTTTTAAAATATGATAATAATTGATGTTAATAATGACACTTTAAACTTTATTTGATATATTTTGACTTGCTGATTTATGTGAGATATATTATATGTATTAAAGTGTGTCGTTTTGAAGTCTGACACAAAAATTCAGACTTGAAATTTGACTGTTCCTGTATAATTCGTACGTAAGACAAGAAATAACATCCTATTGTTTTAAAGCACGTAAATTTAAACTAAATCCATGTTAATTTATTTAATTCGTCTCAAATACGGTAAATCTTAAAGGATTTCATTTTAACAGTGTTAGTGGAATCCTTGAACATTCTCTTATATTACTTTTTGTAGTGATTTCAGTGACTATTGGTTATTGCAACTGTTCTTTCATGCTCCTCTAAATGCAATTTAAACTTGTAAATGTATTAGAAGAAAAGAAAAAAAAGACAAAATATGATTAATTTTATTTCTGGTTTTGCCGTACATTTGAGTCATTTATTTCTGAAAGCAATAGATTTTGGAATTATTCGTTTCAGACATACTACCCACAGTCGACAATGATTGAAGCAACTTATTTTTAGTAATAATGGAATATATGCAAACATTATAGTGGCAGTCAAGATCACGACAGCAACTGATTCCGAAATGATAGCTTTCAGTCATTCTCCTACATTTATTCTTAGAGGATATCATTTAATCACAATGCTAGTGGATTCTTTTGTCGTTTGTTGCAACTATTCTTTCTTGCTCCTTTAAGTATTTAAATAAAACAAAGCATGAAAAAACATGACTTATTTTGTTTCTGATTCTTTTGTAAATTTCAGTTTGTCATTTCCGAAAGAAAATTTACTTGAGTATATGTCGTTTAAGACATGCTAGCCCTTTCAAAGTTGATTTAAGGAGGTAGACCTAGGATAAGGGAAATAACTCTTAAAATCATCAGTATGTTTGTGTCAACTAGTTATTTATTTTTGAACACTAGTGTGACGGATGCAAACAAAATTTTGGTAGCAGTTAAGACCGCGACAGCACCTGGTTTCTAGAGGACAGCTCTCGGACATTCTCCTGCATCTTGTAGACCTTTTCACAAGTGACCTGAATTAAAAACAAATAAGCGTGTGACAGTCATTTTCTATTCTATTTACAAATTTTGTAAAGAAACGATTTATAAAATGTATAAAACGATTCTTGAATAAAACATTTGTCTTATGATATTTTATAAGTTTGAACATGCCCTTCGAATAATGAACATCTTCACTTTATCTGACAAATAATTTTAAATGTACATGTATATTTGCATAGATCTACAGTTTAATCAGAGAATAAAGAAAAATATACAAAATCAATTTACCGAACAAGGGGTTTATTGCCGTCTTCAGTTATTTCTGTATTTGCCATGTTGACTGGAAAATAAAACGAATATGTTAAGTAAAGGTTGATGCTCTTGTCCTGTTAAAATCTAAATATGTTATTTGACCAACCAGTAAATATAAAAACAAGTATTTGTTACAGTACCCTGACAAGGTTATATAATTATATGTTACCGAGACATAACAACAACAAATTTAAACAACGTTATGTTATGATTAGGTTAAATACATGTAGGAAAAAGTGTAAGGATGATCTGTGTGGAAACTTTGAATAAGAAGATGTTGCATGAGTGTCAATTAGACAACTCTCCATTAAAGTCACATTTTATAAAACTTACTGGTCAAAGGATGGCCTTCAACATGGAGATTTGGCTCACACCGAACAACAAGCTAGAAAGGACCACAAACTGACACGTAGAATACAATTCAAACAGGTAAACCAACGATCTAATTTAAATAAAAAAGCTAAACAATGAAACTTAAAAGGTTAACCAAACCTACAAACGACAACCACTGAACAACATATGTCTTACTCAGGACATACGATATCAGCAGGTTTAAAGGTTTTAACAGTAGTCAACTTTCACTCTAACCTAAGAAGTAGTGTTACATTACAACCAAAAAAATACACACCATGAAATATCAATTAAAATGGTATAACACTTAACAAAACATGTACACATACAAGTAAACATGCACTAAACGAATACCTTTGATGTATGACATAATATAAATACAATTTTAAAACGTTGGTAAATATATAAAATTTACTGTTTATTCATTAAAGATAGAAATCCCCAAACACATTATACAAATTCCAACAATTGTTTTGTTCAATACTGTGTTGTTTCTTTTTTGTTGGTTCATTTGAAATTGTTGGTGTCATGTTTAATTTTAACAAAACCTTCATGGTCATTCATATATTTTGATATCTCGACTGTTGAAATACAGACTTAGATTTAACATGTTCATTTTATTAAATAATTCCAAGGGGGTACTATCATTGTGTTTCTGATTCAAAACCTAACAAGCGATGATTTGTGAACATCAGAAAAAAAAAAGAACTTTTCCTAGTAAGCAAATGATGCCTACCACAAGTCTGGTATATTTTGATGTAATTCTCTTCTGATTTTAATTTTTCTGTTTGATAGTAATAACAGCCCTCCCTCTGTTCTAATCAGACACTCTCTATAGATTTTGTGTTGGATAGAAGTAACAGTCCTCAAGCTCTTCTAATCAGACACTCTCATTCCAAGTGTGTAACATAAACAGCGACATGAGTAAATTTCAAATGGACATTTGTTTAACATGTATCGTAAACTGATGAGTCTTTTGTAGACGAAACGCGAGTCTGGCCTAAACATAAAATTTCAATCCTGATAACTTTGATGAGTTTATTTACTTAACAAATTGTGAATACGTCGCACAGAAACCAGTTAAGATCAACAATCAACACGTGCACACCATGGCTGAAAGGACATAATGAAGTTGAGATTTAACATAGCCAAAATGATAAAAAAAAAAGTAATGAGTAATTAAAAGGGACACTACCTATCATATTCGTGTTCAGCGGTTGGCCTCAAATTGCCATATTTTATTTATAAACGTAAATCTAGAAAACGAGAATTTCTTAAGAAGAATTGCACAAAGCTAGCGTGACCGTAGAGATAATACCTTTTCAATTCATAATTTAAATTTCGGGGATTGTTAAAATCCCAACTATTCAAATAAGCTTGAAATAAAGATTCACCAGATACTCTTTAGTCCGTCTCATATCTTGAATTCGACATATAAATTGACGTTGAGTGTCACGATCGGTTGAGAACAAATATGTATGCAACAAAAAAGATGCAGGTTCATGATTGTGAACTTTCCATTTAGATGTAGCAACACTAAATAGGTGCATGCATAAATACGTTCCTGAACCACCCCGTTTGTTTTCTTTATAATTTGTGTCGACAGTCTGTTAGTTGTACTGGTTTTTGCCATGGTTACTTTGTTTTCGTATAAATTTTAAAAGTTTAAATATAAGTGTGCCATCTGTGCCATCGTGGTCTTTTCTTCTAATGTCTCCACTTTTTATTGAGTTTTCATTTGTTCATGAGCACAAATCACAATGTCTTCTGATATAAACGCAAATTTTCATATTGTTAGACTACCGGTTATTACCGCATGAACTGTATTACCAGGAATGTGTCATGTAGGTACAGGTAATAGTGTGAATAAGTTGAAATGTGATACCAATGATGACAACTGATCATTGTTTCTCTTTTTTGTTCAAAGTCATAGTTAATGAAGATATACAATATGTGAAGAATTGCGTGTTGGTGAAAACTGTTCTACGTCACCTGTTTTCATAGTGTTTAAAATTATATAATCTACATTAAAATATTCATTATTTATATAAATGTAGGTAAAAACTACTTACATAAGCTAGTGCAACCATCACTGTATGAAAATATTTTTATTTATTTACACATATTTAATGTTTCCTAATTTTTATGTACGATTTAAAGAAAAGTGACACCAAACATATGTTCAAAGTAGACTAATTAAATAGTAAGTATCTTATGTTATTATAGTGCTTTCGAGGTAAATGTTGTTATATAATTTTAACAATTAATTAATTACGACTAATGTCATCTTCAACTGTTTAATGTATGACAACATCTAAGTCCGGTTTACTTTTCAAAATAAAACAATAGCTCACAATAAACACTCTTGAAAACATAATTAATCTTTTGATACCAACAATATGGTTCATTAAATAAAATTCTCTGTTAGTTTTAATATTTGTCCATTTTCATTTCGAGTATGACAAATCCACACGAATAGAATACTAATTAAAAAAAAAACACTGTCTCCTTCTATTCACACATGTGTGTAAGTCTATTGAAAACTACTACAGAAGAAAAGTCATATGGTTCTAGGTATTCATGATATTACTGTGTAATTGATTTTTAATTCATTTCTATCTGTAACCTGTATACACCAATCTATTTTGTTTTTTCCAAGGATTGTAAACAGTTGTAAAAACGTCATGTAATCGATGTTAAGTCAAGTCTGCATGCGTAAATGAACATTAAGTTATCAGTTGAAAGGTTGCATTTATTTTCGCGATAATATACCAACTGCAAAATTTCTGAATTTAAATGCACATATAAAACGTACAATTACAGTCACAAATGGCAGTATAATAAACAAAACAAGAGAATATATTATCGGATTTGAGTTTTGTAGAAAAGGAAATAAAGTTGAAGTGATACATGTTTATAAATTGGAAGACTTTTAATATTTCTAATACATGTATTACATGAAAATATCAATAGTAAATTAATCGTGGACAACAAATCCGGATAATATCATTTGAATAATTTAAATTTCAACATGTATTAAACATGATGATAAAATTTAGAATGGAAATGGGGAATGTCAAAGAGACAACAGTGGGTCTTTAACACAGCAAAAAATATCTGCACTTAGAGGAACCCTGCAGCTGGCAACATCTCACGTATTCATATTTTTCATCCTCAATTGAGATTAAATAATATCCATTGAATGACATTTCCAAAGTACCTAAAACGCCCGATATACATCTGATATATAAAAGTAACATATCTTGTTTCAGTCCATGCCTTACAAGAAAAAAGGTATTCGTGGAACAAAATGCTGGCCTAGAATAAAATATTTTGTATTTTGGGAATACCTAGATAAAGTGTCACTATGAAGGTTAAGATGCACTTAGCCTTATAAAGTACATCAATTAATTGTAAGTATTTTTTTTTTTAATGAAGACAATTTTAATTGTAAACCTTTTTTTATACATGAATATCATTTACTGTAAAAAAACGGGAAACCACCAAGCAAGATAATAATTGTGAAGTACACTTTACATGCTGAACACGTTAATTGTTTGCGTAATTATGTTGTATAAAAGCTACAAGCCACCAACTATTTCTTCGAAAATCTTTAGCACAGTTACGGTTGTATAAGCTTCATGTAAGTATTTTTTAGTTCATGTATTGTCCATAATGAAATATGATGCAAGTATCATAGCATGTCTGTTTTCAAGAAGCAACCTAGCGTTTCTCGCAAAATGTGCAACGTAACCTACAAATTTATCCTCATATTAGGATTAAAGGTTTACACATTTACAAACAATATCTTCAAACAGGAAAGTTTAATGTTTATAGTTTAAAGATTAACATGTTAACTTATATTTTTAGTTAAAATCAATCGGGTCCAGGACCAATCCAGTATATCTTATCATAATCCTTCGTTTTTATTTCAATTTTCTATGTGCATACATTTAGAGTAATTGAGAACTGGTAAACTCAGTGCATGATAAATATTTCGGGTGATGGAAACAATCTTCTGCATTTATTTTCATATTTTTCCAGAAATTTACAATTGCATGTTTGTAGTATAATTATTGTGTGTGTACTAAAAAAGGTGATTCTGTTATGGTCATGTAGACCTAGGCTTATCCTCGTCAGGTATCCCTAGCCTATGTGTTTCCTCCTTTGTAATATGTAGAATAGTTCCAATTCGATTCCTCTTATGGGGATACGACACCTGTTTATGCAATCGTTTTTAGGGTCTTTCACTTTACTGATGCATCTAGTTAAGTGGAACTTAAGTCCGAATAATTATTCAATACGTTATATATTTGTTGAGTTTTCGTGACCTTTTGCTCGATAAATATCCTGCATGGTTATAAATTTTACCAATAATCAATACATTCGCTTCTTGTTCTCTGTTCTGTTTCCCAAAGTTTAACTGTTAACATTTTCAAATCGTGTTTCTTCCTAGAGGCAAAGTTGATTAGAGCATATAAGATGCAGCGTTTCAGAATTATAGGGTGTAAGTGTCATTACATTCAAACTTGATGTCCTTTTTTCAATAAATTTAAGATTTGTACAGATTCAAGAGTCAAACATTTACATGAACGAAGGTTATCCTCCCGGAGCACCATTTATTAACTAAAAATTTTGTGGGGTTCGTGTTGCTCCGGAATGGGTTTCTTTGTTGTGTTTTAGGTACATGCTGTTTTTCTATCTTTTGGTTGTTTATCAATTTGTCAAGGGATTGCCATTTGTTTTTATCATATGAGTTTTAACATTACCTTAATATCTTCAGTCTCTCTTTTGTCTCTTTCATGGCAATTTACAAACACATTACTAGTGAAAGGAAAATGTATGCGACAGAGTAAAAATGTTGTATCATGATGATGTTATAAGCAGAAGTCACTTGAAAGTACTCGTCAACTTTATTTAACAGTTATATTAACAAAGCTGCAACATTCCTAGTACACCATGTACAAATGTATGTCAATAAAAACGTGTATAATAAGAAAACGTACAATGTAATAACTATATTTTCTGTGAACTCTAGACAAATTGTTTTCGAAAAGATTTGTTTTGTGAAGAATTAGTCTATGGTTTTATGTTTGAGATAAAAAAAAAAATGTTTCAAAAAGTTTGAGACGGGAATTGGGCGAATCTGTTAAAGAAAACAACATACATCCTAACATACACAATTGTCAAAAAGAATGTAGAAAACTTATAAACTGTCGTTTATATTTGACATATATATTTGATAAACTAAAACTTCTGTATCTGAATTAATGTGTCTTTGCATGCAAGTTGAACACATTTTCGTCCTTTTTGCAGTTTCTGGAAAATTATAAAATAGAAAAATGAAGATTTCCGTTTGGTTAATTGTCTCTCTGTTGTTGGCCTTTTCTGAAGGTAAGACAATTACAAGATGAAATCAACTTACCGATTCGTGTAAGTTATATTTTATTTTGGAATGATTTGCACAAATATCAACCCAATAAACAAGTTTTTAAAACTGAAGTTGGTGACCTGAATGATTTCACTAATTAAAGTACAGTCAATCTATTGTCAAATGGATTTAGTGAGTTATGTTTAGTGTGTGTAATACAACTGTTTGCATGAATGGCAATATTATTGCAGCGATTTAGGTCTTGGTAGGGGGGTTCAAATAATCTCATCATAGAAACCAAATTTGAAATTTTATACGCATGGCTAGCGCTTCGTCCCAATTAGACTCTATAATGATCAATCATTTTCCGATAAGAATGAACCTTGACAGGAACTCATAACATTAGTGTCAATAGTGATTACTGTACATCAACTAATCAGACCTAAAGTGCATTCATGGCATTGATAAAAAATATATACATTTATGTATTTCAAATACAAACATGCATGTGGCGTATACGGTTGCAAGGGAAACAACTATTCACCAAAGACTGAACAAAAAGCAATAAAAGCAGCAGTGAGCAAACTTAAGAATGGACAAAACTCTTATCATGAAAATAGCAGCAAAATTCCTTAATATTGAGAAAATATTTAAAGTTTCAAAAGAAACATGAAGAATAATGGCGATTTTATTTTCAAATATGAAATGGAAAATATTTGTTTGCTCTATAACTACCGAAACGTATATATGATGTCATGATTTTTTTGTAGGTTAAGTCGTTTAGAGGGAAAATCTGTTTTAATATTAAAGCAAAATTGCAGATCATTACAGAATTTTACAATATAAGTCAAATTTAAACATGCATGGAATATAATTACTGTATAACCTAGTCAAGATACTAAACGTAAACGTTACTTAACATATTCTATTCGTTCTGATTGTAATGGAGTCATTTTTTATTAGTTGTGAAACAACAAACAATTATTCATTGATTTCTATTTGTTCTGATTGTTATTAAAACATGATTTATTACTTGATTGCTGTTCTAACTATTTTGATCTGAGCGTCGCTGAAGCGCTAGTCTAGCGTATCAGATTAATAGCTTCTTGATACTTTTGATAATTTTTCACACCACTGGGTTCATGCCACTGTTGACGGATGTTTTGTCACAGAGGGTATCACAAGCACAGTAGCCAGGCCTTCGGTGTTGACATGAATATCCATTTATAGTAATTTTTCTTACTTTGCAAAAGTAGGAAATATTCTTATCTAGGCATATATTATCTTTGTCGTATTAGACACAACGTTTGGGAATTTTGGTTCCTCGATGCGTTTAAACATTATTATTGTTTGGCTTTCTAACTATTTTGATCTGAATGTCACTGATGGTTTTTTTTTACAGACGAAACGCTCGTCTGGCGTATGAAAATATAGCCTGGTACCTTTGAGAGTTGTTTACACAACTGGGTCGCCACCACAGCTATTGGACGTTTCGTCCCAGGGGGTATCACCAGCACAATAGACAGCACTTTGGTGTTGACTTAATATCAATGATATGGTAATTTGTTTTCAAATTAACTATTTGCCAAAGTATAATTTTTTTTAAAAACTATGGATTTGTGTATCCCAGGTATAGATTACCATAGCCGTACTTGGCACAACCTTTTGGAATACTTTAATACTATTCTTCCTTCCGTTTGTCTTTCTAACTATTCTGATCTAAGCGTCACTGATGAGTCTGGTGTATCAAATTATAAGACTGGTACCTTTGATAATTATTATTAGTTGTGAAACAATCAGCAAATATATATGTATCTTATTCGTTCTAATTGTAATTGAAAAATGGAATATTAGTAGTGAAACAACCAACAATTATTTATTAAAACATTTGATTCTAATATTTCCAGTCAACATGGCTAATGATGAAATGCAAGATGGCAATAGATTCCTTGAGAAGTAAGTTTAACAAATAAATATTGTGGTTAATTGGTTCTAGATTTTAGGTCGAAAAAAAGTATTATTGTAGATAATGTATTAGTAACAGTAACAAGATATTGTAACAGTACGCATACACTTAACATCCGATGCTTTAATGGATAGGGTTAACTTAGCTTGCAGAAACGTTAAACTGATTTACACAAAAACATGAAAAAGGAATATGTAGCATAATACGTTCCTTACATATTGGTTCTAGGTATGTTGCTCCTCACAGAGAAAGCAGTGGCTAAATAAATATGTCAAACAATACTTTTATCATCTAACTAGAACACATCATAACTTAAACTGAAGTTATTCACGTACTAAAATCTGTATTCCTTAATTTTTATGCATGTAGTGCCATAATTATGCATAGTTTATTTTATTCAAAGTAATTCGTACCGTTTTAAGGGTAATGCTTGCAAATGAAATGAATGAAAAGTAGTCTATTCTATTTCCAATGGTAAAACTGAATTTTGAGATATATATCGAAAGATCAATTAAAACAATGTATAGACAGTAATAGTGCAATGACTTGACATATCAACGATATAAGGACGAGGCTTAGAAACGGGGAAATGCGAGGTTGTGCCGAGCTATTTCCTCGTTTCGAGCCGAATCCTTATATCGTTGATATGTCAAGTCAATGCACTACTATTGTCTTTATACTGCAATCTGAAAAAAAAAAACACATTTTTAATTGTTGTTTAATGCGTTAATGTTATTTATTTGATTTAAATATTGGCGACAATTCCCCCTTTAAAAAGGCCTCATACCATGCTGGCGGAGAAATATACAACACAATGAAACCCACAATCGATGGTGAACGAAATCGTTTGAGTATGGACTAAAATATCAACAATAAGCAGAAAACGTAATGATTTATAGGTTGCAAACAAAATATATTAACAAATAAATTATGTTTTTCCAATAATTGTAAAAGAAACAAGTATGAGTCGTTCCACGCATCGTTGTATGCATTGAAAACAAGAACAGGATGAAGAGGTCGTATGAATAATTAAACATGATTTTGGCAACTTCTATTTAAATATTCATGAGGAAAAGTGATATCGGGTCAGTGACTGTATATGACATAGAAATATAAAGTCAACGCATTTTGACTGCTGAAATAGAACGAGTGCAGTATAAATGATAATAAACGTTTACAGCAAACATATATTTCTACAAATGACCTGTTGTAGGCTTGTTAAAAGAAGTGTTGGTGTTGGTGTTCATCGAGGGTGTATTGGTAGACCATGCAGTTTTACCAATTCGTGTTGCCACAAACACAGGTGTTCTAATGGATATTGCGACATAATACACGGCAAATGAGTCCCAGTAATAGAAAAACTAAAGCAGCAGACTCACGGCAGTAATATAACGTTAGATGTAAGACTGATACAAAAATAAAAATTATCATAATGTTTTTATTATTTCTGTTTAGCACTCTTAACAGGTGTTAGTGCACTTTCTTAGACACACACAATGGTCTTCTGATTTTACAATTGAGAATTGCTAGGTGTGTTAAATAAACACCGATCTATTGTTGAATACTGTACGTTACCAGCTTGATGCTTTTTATTTTATGGTGTTGGTTGGCTGTCTTATTCACATCTCTTGACAGTACAATATCTCATTGGTGAATATCACGACGGGTGTCTAATTTGGAGTAGGATCTGCCTACCTTTCCGGAGCACCTGAGATCACTCTCAGTTTTTGGTGGGGTTCGTGTTGCTTAGTCTACAGTTTCTATGTTCTGTCTTGTTTACAATTATTTGTCTTTTTTTAGCCATTATTTTGTCAGTTTACTTTCGATCTATGAGTGTCAATGTCCCTCTGGTGTCTTTCGTCCCTCTTTTACATAAGAAAGATTTGTTTGTTTTGCTTACAAATTTTACAGTTGTGACTCAAATTCAATTAAAAAAGTTTGGCATTGATTGAAGTTTAAATGATCTATTGTGTGTTCGTTGTTTTGAATTGACTTGTGAGTATGTTTACCCTTTTGTATATTCTGCCTCAATTTTTTATAACACATCATGGGGCACCACTTTTATGTACGGTTTGAACAAGTGTCAGAGATATATTATCAAACCTTTTGAATTGATACGGGTAAAACAACATTTGGATCTCACCTAAAAAAAACGTAACAACCTGCGTTATGACATCGGCACGCCAACAACGACCATTGAATTCTGTTTCTGTTTGCAATGTAACGCTGTTTGTATGATACACGATTATCGAGGATTTTTTCCTTGGTTAGTGGTATGAAGCATATTGTAGTTTCCATGTGAATTGTCATTATCTTACGTATCTATCAATCAATGTGTGTAATGTGATTTTAACACGAACACAATTTCATCTCGGGCTTTATCTGCAAGGGCAAAACCACATTTATTATAGAGGGATATAAGTTATTTTTCAAAGTTTGATTTGAAGAACAACCGATAAAAGAGCAGGAAGCGTAACTGTTGTGATATGAAGTGACGTGTAAAATTATGAGTTTAACCCTTAAGGACTTACTAACTCAGTGGTTTTGTACTGACTTGCTTGTTAACAATCTTTTCTTATTAGGATTTTTTACAAATTACGACATCATAGCGACAAACTATTTATGTCTTTGTTAGTCATTTACCTCTTTCAATGTTTACGTCTTACTTTTAGGGACTTTTGTCCTAAAGGCTCTTCAACCTCGTTATTTATTTGACCGTTTTCATTTTTTGAGTTTAAGCGACACTGATGAGTCTTTTGTAGACGAAACGCGCGACTGGCGTAAATATAAAATTTAATCCTGTTATCTATGATGAGTTTATTATCAACCACTGGGTTGTTCGAGGGTATTACCATGTGAATTGTCATTATCTTACGTTTTTATCAATCAATGTGTGTAATGTGATTTTAACCAGTAATCAGCACTTCTATGCTGGCATGAATTATCATTGATATGGTCATTTTTATAAATCAACTTTTTATAAAACTTTTGAACTTGGAACGTTTAGAAATGTTGGTCCTTAATGCTGTTCAACTTTTAAATTTCTTTGGCCGACACGCGCGTCTGGTGTAAATAAAAAAACTAATCCTGGTATCTATGAGTTTATATATATCATTGACCTTCAATGATCGGGTTTTGTTTGATCCTGCGAAAGGCTAATTCATACAAGAGAGGCGAAATATACCACAGAGACATTAAAATTCATTGATCAACGGTAAATTGAGAACGCCGTGGCTACAAAAGAAGAAGAAAAAAAACCAAGCAGACAACAAGTAGACAAATAATAGTAAACAAAATACAACATCAGAAAACTAAAGACTTAGCAATACGAACTCCACCAAAAACCCCGGTCTCCTTGAAAGGTAAGCAGATTCAAATTAATAATTAATTATAATGACCTTCAAATTTTAGTTTTAAATAAACAGTTGTTGAATAGATTCAACATTTTGAAAATAAGCTGAGCATCAATCGTTAGAATACGCATTTGGTTTCCATCGATGTGTTATCTACTCTATAAAAGATACATTTTACATAAGAACCTGTGCTTTTTTTAAAAGCGTGTAATCGGAATACAAGTATTAGTGGAAGATATTAGTAAGCGAAATCGAGAAAATTGTGCAAATGATGATACAAGCATGAAAAATAGCACGAAGCATCATTATCATATACTTTTTAAGAAAAAAAACTTTCAAGATGGCCACGACCTTTTTCAAAAATGGCTGTTTTTTCCAGTATGAAAATGCTTTTGGAAAACTTTTTCTTTGCCCTTCTTTATGTGAACAACATTATCAGGTTTAGTGGCTATATTTTTTGCATGTGACGTAATTAATAGAAATGAATATTTGACTTTTCAGGTTTTGCGCATGCGCGAAAATGTAACAAAATTCACACATAAAGATTTGAACTATTTACTATTTACTTGGTGCTTTAGGATTTTTAATGATATTTAATGAATGGCTGTTATTTATTTTGAATTTATTGAACCATAAAATTAATTTTTGACTCTTCACATTGAATAATCCGCGAAGCGGATTATGTTAAATGTGAAGAGTCAAAAATTAATTTTATGGTTCAATAAATTCAAAATAAATTATTGCCATTCATTATAAATAAATTTCTATCAAAAATAAGGCTCAAAGATATATATTAACAAGGATAACAACGCACACAGATGTTTGCGTATGAATACACAACGTTAGAGTGGGCGTGTCGCCATAAAAATTGATAACATTGAAAATAAACCTAATTCTTTTAACCAATCAGGAGACAGTAACTATACACCAAATTTATTTATTATGAATTGGTTTGATAACATTTTAAAGGTTATGAAACAAATGCGTTTATCAATTTTGCGCATGCGCAAACTATTTATAGACATACAGAGTGATTTGCACTCACTACAAGAGCGCACAATGATGCAAATCGTAGTTCATCTAACAAACGAGGATTTGAATTTCGTAAACATATCTTGTTCGTCATTTAATTCCTCTAAAAATCTATGCTTTTCTATTCAAGAAAGTGTAACTTCTGTGATGCCACTGTCTGAAAATACGCCTATTCAGTTTAATTGATCAAGCATTCGATTGGTAAGGTGAAAAAAGTGGTTAACTTTCAAAATTCTGGCCAAATACAATAATAGCTGCAGATCACCCACTTTTGGTATTGGCTAAGCAAATTCCGTGGGAATTGCCAGATTTGTACGGAGAAGATAAGTTTATGTTCGGTTGATAGTACATTGAAATGGCTTGTTTTAAAAACAATTGGTGATATATTGCATGAAAGTGGATTGCCTTGTGCCCTCACTGAACCGATATTGCAACATCTAGAACGTCATATGAGATATGGTGGTGAGGCCGGTGAGATATGTATATAAACTCCTAGATATTGGGTCCGAAAATACGAAAATCGTTTGAAACAAAAGCAAATCGACGGAGAATCTGTTTTTTATAACCAGATAAAAAAGAACTATTTCTGAATAAATCCGTAAAATGAAACTGGAAATGTCTTTGTCAAAAAACAAAGCTGAAGAACGTGAAAAGGGATTGCGATTCTTTTTCAAGACTTTTCATTTTTTGTCAAAATTGACAGTTTGACTTGGAAGATTTCTTTATCCACGAAAACTAAATTACTCCTCTGTCCTTGTCAGTTTTAACAGTGTTATTAGATCGCAGCAAATTGGTTTGCTTGTAACATTGTGTGATTTGCCGTGAACTGATCCACATTCTGACGCGTTTATCGTTGGTTGGCCAGCAATGGTTAATTCCAGGCAACCACGTGCGAAAATATTTGATGATCATGCAAATGATGTCATACTGCCAAACATAAACTCTTGTACCGATAAGTATTTAAGAGTAGGAATTGTATTTGATGTTTACTAAATTAATAATTTAAAGGGTGGACCGAGAAAAGGCATGATGCTGGTGCTAGACGGAGTAGTCTCTATGAAGATGACAACAAAACGGAATAGTTCAAGTTTCTAGCCGACATAATTGCTTATCTTACTGAAGGTGAGATATTCTTTGCAATTTCAATACGGATACTTCCCAGCTATCCCTATACAATGTATTAATCGCATCTGTTGAAGAAAAGTCATTATCATAACCCAGCCGAAAACTAATGGATGTATGTCCAACACCGCATTGTTGTGAGTTTAATATTGATTAATAGTGTACAAAAATATTTCAAAACCATAACTGTCACAATGACGCCATCCTGAGTTGGTTGATCGTTATGGAATATCTGTTAAACGACTGACAGATGAAATGTGTCAGTCGTCGTGTACACAATCACATTATCCTTTCCCCGGATGTGACCTTTCAATTAGATTAATCAACGATTTTGTAACTACAAGAGGAACACAACGGATGCTAATTAATTATATTGTGGAGCAGATTCTGCTTACCCTTCCGCAGCACTTGATATCTTGTCATATTTTTGATAGGGTTTGTGTTACTCAGTCTATTTTTTGCTTTGTTATGTTTAGTGAGCTTGAATATCACTCCAACATGTCCAATAACTGTCACTTCTCTTTGCGATTTTATATTCTATTGACAAAAGAATGCCAAAAATGCCAAAGGTTAAATCATACATTGAACTAAATAATGTAATTGTACGTGATAGTCTTTAATCTATATAGTTGTTCACTGTGATCTTCGTTTAGTCAAATTTGTAACGGTATTGTTCGTGCAGATGGCATCGTAATCCTAAACAAGTATACGACAGGTTTTCAGAGGAAGAACTTTTGAACAGCCATCGTGAACATTGTGCATTTAGATTAAATATGACAATTGCAAATTGTAACACAATGTATTCATTGTATAAATATTTACTAAAAAGTATGAAAGTGGTTTTTGTTCATGACATATATCAAATAGATATAACATGTGGCATGAGTGCTAATGATACAACTCTCCAGGCAAGGCACAATTTGTAAAAGTTAACCATTATAGGTCAAAGTACGGTCTACAACACTGGGCATTAGCTCACAACTAGCAGCAATTTATGAAGTACCAAAAATATTACTAGTGTACAACCATTCAAATAGACGAAAAGATAAAACATGAATTTTGTTTCTTTATTTCACTTTGAGATATTTTAATGATTAAGGTGTAATACCACCAAATCATGGTACGTCACATCCGGTTGTATACGAAAATAGGTCGAAAACAAAATATTCCCATGAATTTGACAGTTGTAGATAATTATTCCTACATTTTATTGCAGTAACACATTTTCTGTGTCATAAACAAATGTCTTTAGTTTATCAGAGCACCATTATTTTTTTATCTGGGGAATATTTTAGAAACTTGAGGTTACATGTACATGGTTATTAAAACTTGTACACAGGTTAAATATGGGAGGAAATTTGATTGGTTAACTTCCAGTGATGGCTTTTTTCTTATATGCAATGAAATGTTATGTGATTTTATTTTCTATAGTACTTGGCAAGATAAAACTTTACTCATGCAAGGTATTCCTTTATTTGAAACAAAGATAAATTCTGCACAATTTTTTGAAAAATGCAAATTTACCAAAGACTAATAGGGGAAATGAGTGGTGGTATTACACCTAATATGGGAAGCTGTACATGCACCTTTGACCTTGTGAGTACCCTCATGTGTTAAAATTTCTTGCTACTTAAGTGAAATATTACAAAAAATGAAATATTCTGAGCGGATTGAGTCTCCAAAACACTTTTTATTAGAAAATTTCCTTGAAATAGGACTCTACCATGAATATTCAGTTGACAGAATAAGCCATACTTATTGTTTTGGGGAGCTTTTTCTCCTTATTTCTTATATTCTGCTATGATAGATCATTTTCCTAAGAAACACTTTGATAAATATATAGTTATAAGTAAATGATTTTTTTTTATTGCTGTAACAATAAATTATTCACTAAAAGAGAAACCTTTTATGTCCCTCTCTGTAACGCGGCGTAAATTTATTTTTTACATAAGGACTTATTGCAACCTCTTTGGAGACAGTAAACTTTTATATGGATTGTTCATTCTGCCTGAATACTTTAATTACTCATATCTTATAACAATTCTATCATACATGATTTAAAGTTACCCAATTATTTTTATTTATTTCCCTGCAAAGTTTAAATTTTGAGGAAATGAGAGGTATAAATGGACCAAAAGTGATCGTATTAGTGGTAATCATCTTCCTAAAAGCATCTTATGTATTATATTCAACTGTTTGTCGGCGGATGATATAAATATTTGATCATTTTTGGTCCACACTATATACTATCATAATGAGGCTTTGGTTGGATTTGTCGAAGAAGTTTTGCTCGAATCGCTGTAGATGTCGTCTTTCATTATTCTACATGTTTCTAAAACTATTGAACTGATTATGACAACACTTGATAGGAATTCTTAAAATTACCAGTATTACAAAGGAAAAATAGTCACAGTCAGTGTAGTAAACAATAACGTCTTACTTTAGGTGTAATACCACCAAATCATGGTACGTCACATCCGGTTGTATACGAAAATAGGTCGGAAAAAATTATTCCCATGAATTTTACAGTTGTAGGTAATTAATCCTAAATTTATTGCAGTAAAACATTTTCTGTGTCATAAACATATGCCTTGGGTATTTCAGAGCACCAATTTTATTTATCTGTTTTTTTTTAATGAATATTTTGGCAACTTGAGCATGTTGAGCCCATATTGTTACTAAAACTTGTAAACAGGTTAATTTAGGGAGGAAATTTGATTGTTTAACTTCCAGTGCTGGTTATTATCTTATATGCAATGAACTGTTATGTGAATTTTTTTTCTATAGTACAGGACAGGATAAAACTTTACTCATGCCAAGTATTTCTTTATTTGAAACAATGATAAATTTTGCACAATTTTTTGAAAAGTGCAAATGTAACAAAGACTAATAGGGGGACATCATTGGTGATATTATACCTACAGATCAGTAATTGATAACGCAATACCTACATTCCAGTAATCCATAACATTGCATATATGCTAGTGACCTGTTAGGATGCAGTAATATTATAAAACCGACATTCGAAGGTCTGATTTAATCTTAATATAGTCATTGCCATCAACACGGATTGATAAACACCAACTTATAATCTACGTAAAACATTCAAATTGTTCACTTTCTGCAGCCGAAAAATATTGTACGTTTACATATATAAAAAAAAATGCATCACAATAGTTCATGATAACACTATGGTATTGGTTTCGTTTATCAAACTAAAACAGAGTTAGGCGGAAGAACGACTATCAACGACATTGCATCATATTTACAGTCAGTATTACAACTTTTATGACCCATACGATATGTTTGTTCAAATCACTTCCCAAATTTTGGATACCAGGATGGAAGTCGAATCTATATTCAATCCAATTATACCATTCTGACTTACGATGCACCTACATGGCCGTTGATGCAGAGATATGGTAATGGCTTTGCGTATTATAAATCCGAAAGGTGACGTATAGTTGGTTACGTCATTGTCATTTGATATCTAGTGGACAGTTGTCTCATTGACAATCATACCGCATCTTCTTTCTTTTACTAACATGAGAATGTTAACCATTTCACTAATCGGTCTCCTTTCTGCTATTTGGCTATGCCAGTATAATTTAGACAGCTGATGGATCACGAGTGCTTGATGATAAAACAACTCATAGAAGACAACTAGCTTTAAGTTTGAAACGCTAGACGTGAGTATAAAATGGGATTTAAAAAAAACATGTGTTTACGCGATATGGTATATAGGTTACAATGTACCAGTTCATAGAACGTACATGGTTATTTGTAATTGACGCTTTCAGATTGTCTGTTCTACTTAGTGGCTTCATGTCACGACTTAGTTTAAATAGTTTCACAAGAGTTATTCATTGTTTTTTTCACGTCTTCGTTTCGGTAATCTAGTGATTATTTTTTTTATATAATGACATTTTGAAAAATCTTTTTTGAGTTGCAAGCAGCCATACACTATTGCATTTATTATAGTAAGTCATTTGTCAACATCTTTTATGTATTTTTGTTTGTATCTATCAGTACTTTTGCGTTTGCAATACATAATACAAGAATCTGTAAAAAGTTATTCCAACAAGATAAGACTTGTTAATTTATCTCCTCTCATAAAGTATATTAGAAAATAAATCAGCAATATTAATATATATTTTTTGCTGAAATTTTAGTCCTCCTCTTCCTGTTTTAAATTTTCACAAGTCTGACCCTTCATGTATGCTAGCCCGTGTACGTACTAGTTAACGGGATATGTGAAAACGTTTAGATGACAGTGAAGACCCGAGCAGTACTTAATGCCAATTGGGCATTTCCCGGACTTTCCTACTTCTTGCAGATCCACTTGTCCCACCTTCTGGCCTAAACATAAAAACAAGTGATAATGTTGCATTTTAAGTAATATTTTTAAAATGAGGTTTATACAAAAGTATTAATTCAAGACAAGAACAACATTTTGTTTATTCAAGACAAAACCTTTCGTTATGGTTCCTCCCAAACATGTCTATAGCTAACTCTTTCTTTCAACAATCTTTTACATGACCTTCCCCGATTTATTGAAGTTTGGACAATACACCTCATCATTAAATTTCACCAAATTCAACTGTGTAGAATGTCATTATCCTATACAGAAGCTCTCTTATTTGTTTTTCATCTGCATATCCTGTTTTCTTTTTGTTATTTCTGAGGAATTCATCGCCTTTCTTAGACTATAGGTATATGCCATCATGATGATTTACCAGACCACAATGCACAGGGTTTCAACATTTCATTCTAATGGTATATACCTTTTGAAACAATTTCTTTTATTTGTATATATCTTAACAATTGTTACAGATACAAACGATTTAACATGAGACAAATGTACAGAAACAGATGACAATCTTTATAAACATAGTGCATTGCTTTCTCATTAATCGTTATATCTTACAACATTTAACACAGTTTCGAATTATTTTTTTCGAGAACCGGATGTTGTATATATATTGGGACCTTCACGTATACTTATTAGTTTATACAATCGTTCATTTACACCAAAGGTCCAGGGGCATAGAGTGAAGCAAACATTTACGCTTATATTTTAAGCATACATTATACGAAAACGAAACTGTTTTAAGCATATGAGTATGTGGACCATTATTTGTACTGGAATACATGCATTTTTAAACATCGAAATGAGTAGTATTAAAAATGTAAATTGTAAACCAAATTTTAAATCAAAAAGAAAAGGGTGTGATCATTACGTGTACACAAATACAAAATTCTTAATTTGTTAATTTTATTTCCGTTTTTCTAAAATACCACATTTCTCATTGATTCAATAGAAGGATAAAGATTGTCTTCGTATCATGTAACAATCATTAGAGAAACAATTGCCACCACCATACATTTGTATATAGTGCAATACGATATTTATCCACTCTCGACAATTAAATTTTAAATATTTAAAAGATCTAATGTTCTTGAGTAGATACATATCGTATTACAAGCAATGAAGTGTTAGACTCTATATTTATACAATGATATAAATTCTTTCAAATCAACTTTGATTTTATATTTTATAATTATGACTAAATTGTTCTTTTACTGAACCGATTTTATTATTCTGTTGAATTTTAACATTTGAAAAATTCTAAAATATTTAAACTTGCGAATGAATAGAAAGTGAAATTATTTACTCTATTGGAGGTCCATCGTCGTCTTCTGGCAGGCTTTTATAAGCCATGTTCACTGAAAAATAAGTTTGTTTCTTTTTAATATTGGTTGTTTGTTTCTTAATGTCAAGAAACAATAATGTCACTATCATTAGGTAAAATCAATAGCATGATGAAAAGCAATGTTAAATCGTTGTCGTCAATCGCCATGTTCACGTATCATAATATTCGGTGTTGATGACTGTACACTGTAGTTCAAAAGACGTTTCCATACACACACAAGCATTTGTACAACCATTTTGTTTCATTTTTTCAATTGTTTCATTTTATTGTTTGTCTTCTGGAGTATATACATAAGTTATCCATTTAAAGTTAATACATGCTGAAATTGCTTTTTTTTTCACTTAAAACATAGTTATTTTTTATAAATCGATTAATTGGGTATGAGTGTATTATCAAGTTGTGTTTAACATGTATTTGATCAAGATTTTGAAAAAGAGTTTAAGAAGGTTCTCATAATCAAAAGCATACTAGCGATGATTTATAAACTTCTGAAAAATATCGTGAAATACACTTGAATCAAAAATACAGGTGCAAAGTCACTCGTGTATCTCTCTGGCATTTGGAACTAGGTTGTAATATCGATCAGAAAGAACAATAATAGACCGTGTATATTTACGCCAAACATTTGTCATTTTAAGCTGAACAAATAGATTTTGAAAATTCCCTACAAATTTTAAAATTAATTGGTTTGATAAATGTAACAAACATCTGTTGAAGTCACTTCTGAAAAATCATTTTCGTTATGAAAATTGAAATTTGTAATTTTCATGACATTAAATTATTTGATTTCACGAGGATAATATTAAAAGTAATGATAAGTTTGTCTTAAAAAGATTTCATCTTATCAACAGTTTGAATAAATTAAAACATTTGAATTTGATTGTTTTAGAAAAGAACCAAATTTCAATCTTCTTCTAAAGGACAAAATATTGAAATTGCTAACCTTAAGCATTTTTCAATTTGCCATAAAATATTGAAAAATGAAAAATGCTAAAACGTGGAGCATTTTTCAATTTGCCTTTAAAAATTGAAAAATGAAAAATGCTCCAACGTGGAGCATTTTTCAATTTGCCTTTAAAAATTGAAAAATGAAAAATGCTCCAATGTGGAGCATTTTTCAATTTGCTTTGAAATATTGAAAAATGAAAAATGTTGAATTTTCATCTTTAATTTTTTTTTCTCAAAAATGAAAATGTTTTTTTTTTGTGTTGAGAATTTTTCAATTTGTTTAATCAAAGTTTTGTTTTTATGCTTTAAATATAATACACATATGTGTATGTGTGAACCCGTATATACATATTTATTACCTTACCCCGAAAAGATAGGAGAACAACAACGCACCAGCAAAATTTTGTGATGTGGCGCAGGATTATTATACCAAACATTATTGTTATTTCCCTTGCTTAAAACTCTTAACTTTATATTTCCCTATTTTGTTATTCACATTCAGGTTAACTACATATTCTCTATTTATATCTGTTAAATCAAATGGATATTGGTTTGTTTAATTCATTGATAGAGATATTTATTTTTACTCCAAAGTTTAGTATTTGCACCGTTGCAAAACATTTGTAAACTTCTTTAAAAAGTTAATATACATTTAAGATAACATCTGAGCAATACGAACACGCATAGATCAAGGCATATATAACCCTGCTCGTAACAACACGGTTCGGTTATTGCCATTAAAGGATTTAGCATAGCGGAAAGCAATTACAATATACCCTATAAAACCCTCAACGACAGAATAGCTTCACCCAAGCTGAGAGCTACTCATCAATAAATAGTAAATGAAAAATAATGTAACATAAGATTTCGTACTTTCATGCAATGGCTACGGATTTGGTGATACCCTCGTTGACAACCTAGAAAATATGTAAAGATAAAAACAACACCTAGGAAAGCTGTTCTGTTCCTAGTCTCTCTGAATAAGGTTGATTAATATGCCATTTTCCTTCTAAATACAGCTCATTTTGGAAGTCATTAAATGCTCCATTTCTTAACTAGATAAAATGATTTAAATAATTTGTTCACTGGTTTTTTTGGGGGGTTAGTATTACTTAGCTATTTAAATACCACTAGTGCTTTAACATTTGGCATCCATCGTCTCTGTTTACAACTAGAACGAGCTGTGGTTTACATCTCCGAATCCCGATCAGAATTACTAATGCTAAATGTTGGTCCCGCGAGGTTGATGTTGAATTTTACAGCGAATTTTCTGTTTTTAACTGAAATACATTATTTTGGGAAAACTAATCAGAAATGAAGCAGACATTTGAGTCAGTTGTCGGTGGAATTAGATACGACTGTCTTTAGGAGACAAGTTTTGAAAATGTAGGTGTATAATTGTTCCTGTGGTCTTTTATTTTTATAGTGTGGTTTATTTGGTACATTTTGTGTCAATGTATAGTCAAAATATGTTTAATGTTGTCAAGACTGATATTGCTGATTACTTAAAGTTTGTTCATTTTGAGACAGATTTTCTTTTATTTGGAATGAATGTGCGGTGGCATTTTAGCTAAAAATTAACTTCAAATGTGAAGCTAGTTTACATTTCTCTAGATATAAGAAGATGTGGTATGAGTGCCAATGAGACAGTTTGCCTTCTAAGTCACAATTTTTAAAATAAAAACCATTATAGGTCAAAGTACGGTCTTCAACACAGAGTCATGGTTCACATAAAACAATAAGCTATAAATTGTTCCCAAAATGACTAGTGTAAAACGATTCAAGCGGGAAAAACAACGGTATAATCTATAAACAGAACGAGAAACACTTATGAATCAATGACAACAAGGAACATTATAGAAGATAAAAAAAAAAACATGTTAAACAGACTTAGGAAGAAGGGATATAGTACGATTCTGTTGTGGTTGTCAGGTTATTAAAGTTTGCATATTTTGGTTTTAATATTGTTTCACTTATAGGGTCTTTACATCGGGATTAAACATATTTTTTTTTAAAAACCAGTTGTTGGCATGACACGGGTTATGTTCTTCTCTTAAATATTTTATAATTTGTATAATACTGAACCCCTAACGGGAGTTGCCTGATATTCCTATGATGAAGACGTAATCTTAAAATCAGTTTAATTAAGGTCTGGAGCTGACATGTCAGTAACTTCTAGTAGTCTGTTGTTATTTATGTGTTATTATCATTTTTTTATTTTCTTTTGTTACCTCTTCTGACATCGGACTCGCACTTCTTTTGAACAGAATTTTACTGGGTGTATGGTAATGCGTTTACTTTTCTACATTGGTCAGAGGTATCAGGGAGGGTTGAAATCTCATAAACATGTTTAACCCAATTTATTTTGCGCCTGTTCCAAGTCAGAAGCCTCTGGCCTCTGTTAGTCTTGTATTATTTTTAAATTAGGTTTTTAGTTTTTAATTTGTTTAGTATGGCGTCCATTATCACTGAACTAGTACATGTATATATATATTTGTTTAGGGGCAAGCTGAAGAACGCCTCTGGGTGCGGCAGTTTCTCGCTGCATTAAAGACCTATTGGCGACCTTCTGCTGTTGTCTGTTCTATATATATGGTCAGGTTATTGTCTCTTTGACACATTCCCCATTTCCATTCTCAATTGGATTGTCTATTTAAAAAAATAGAAGATACAAAATTATTATGTCTGAAGCTGTCAGGGAGAATCATAAAACCCTTGACATAAAATTATCCATATTTTGAGTCAGAGATGGGAGATCTTCCTATGATGCCCGCCCGTCCTCCCCCTAAAAAAAAGTAAACAACACTAAAATCTTATTCTGACATTACAGATGGGATTTCATTTCATTCACGTGAATGAGGTTGAAGTGACTCGGTGTGCGCCTTTTCCTAAATTCATCTTTTTTTTTTTTGTTCTCCAGATCCCACCTTTGGTGTCCCCTTGATTTCATTACCCACATTTTAATAATCCTATATCCGACCATCCCTTTTTGTAACCTCAATAGCACCCCCTCTCTATATACCACTTCTGGGGCTACTTGCAAAATTCATTTTGATCAAGATGGATTGTATGCTCTGAATTATCAGACTGATATGGATCAGGATAAACGTTTCGTGATCCCTGTAAAAAAAAACAGTTTTGACTTTCTGTTTACATAACGAATATAAAAGGGGAGCGGACGAACTACAAAAAATATAATAGTATCAACAAAGAGGCAATTTCGATAAATGTTCAAATTATTTAAAATTTCTCAAATTACGAAAAGAGTGCACACGCTGAAATGTCTCGTCTTCTTTACTAATCATTGATATTATGTTGATCCAAAATCCTGGACTTAAAAACATGAAATCCCGAGGTCCTGAATGAAAAATAAATCCCGGGTCCCGAAAGGGTAAATCCCGAAATCACAAGCTTAAAAACACTCGATCCTGACGTCCTGAAAAAGGTCCTGCCTACCCTCTATGTTGATAGTCCTAAATATAAAGCTTTACTACAACTATCACATAAACTTAACATGGTCAAAGAAAATTAGGACAAGGTCATATAAACAAAACAAGAAATACATGTACACCTTACAATAAATCACTAAGTATAAATGATCCATGCTAATAGTTTCTAAGAAACAGACTTAACCGAGAAAACTAAACACATGAACCACGAAACAAAGGTCAAGGATCTGAACCATGGCAAACAGAAGTGTACAACTTACAATTCCATACAGCAAGTAAAGTTAACCTATTTCTTATAGTTTAAGAAAATCAAAACAAAACTAAAAAACTGAATACTGTGCAATGAACAGTGAAAATGAGGTCAAGGCCAAATAAAACCTGCCAGACTGACATGCACATCATTAAATATTTCCATACACCAAACAAAGATTACATTTTGCATATAGTGTTAGAAAAAAAGACCAAATATCAAAATTTAACGTTGGTCAAGGTTTGATAAGCACAACCATGCTTGACACATCTATTGTTCAATAAAATATCGTCATTTGATCTCGATGGATCAGCATCGCGTTGTGACTCAGGTTGGATTGGTTGATCTGACATGCATATATGTCTACTGGATCAGAATTCGTATCAGAGGCTCCTCTGATTCTACCTCTATCTCTACCATCACGCCCACTAGTTCTGGTATATTTTGGTGGTATGCCTGTGTTGTTTGCGAGAATTCTACGTATTTTAAATGACAATTAGAAGAATTAAAGGGAACAGTATTTATAAACAGTATGTATATGCAATATGATGTTGATGATAATGACGAGAGCGTAGTCGGATTACGTTTTGAAAGTGGAAAGGACTTAGACTGGTCGATGTAATAGCGGTCTATAATCGCAGAAAAAGTGTGTTAAGATCGTGTTGCAATCGAAGAAATCGTGCATGTATTGTCGTTATGAAAACGTGATTAGTGTAATAAATCGTGATTATCGTATTGAAGACTCAGAATAGGCGTGATGAGATCGTGACCCGTAGCGGGATCCTAGTAGCATCGTGAAAACAATGAAAATCCAAACTTTCATCCTGCTCGTACAGGGACCTTTTAGATTGCGGTGAGTGTGGTGCAATAGTGGTCTAGTGTGATTTGGGCATAAAACATGCTCCTTGTTTCTCTACCTTTCCTACTGATCAAAATGAGTAACTGGTTCTTGTCTTGAATTGTTGATACCGTACGTTTCCTGCTTTCATCGTGTCAGAATACATTTTTTAATAATCGTGAAATATATATCACTTATTCGTCAGTAATTTCAACTGTTGTTATTATTGTTATTGGTCGTAACGTAATCAATAAACATAATCAATACCGAAGAAACTTTGCTATCCTATTTTTTCTTAGTTTCCCCAGTAGCAAGTACAAAAAACATCACCAATTGATACATGTACATTTATAAAAATTCATATATGTATAGCATGTATGGCACATGAAAATAAATAACGCTGCACTCTCCATGTATTCATTTACTCAATTCGTGAATGGAATGCTCTGTAACTAAACTGACGAATACTAGTGTTAAACTTTGTTTTATTCATAATTTCACAAAATAAAAAAGATGTGGTATGATTGCGAGAGAAACATTTTTTTCCACCAGACATTAAATGATGATGAAGTGAACAAGTATAATTCATAGTACAGTCTTCAACATTGATGAAAACCATTACTGCACAGCAAGCTATAAGAGAATCCAAAAAGAAAAATTTAAAACAATTCAATTCATTAGAGAAAAAATAGTTTTACGGCGCATATATAGGACTCTTAGTGATTAAACTCGTTGTATGTGCACAACCATCCCCTTAACATTGAACAGTGATAAAAAGCATATTATAAAAACAGTTGAATCGTTTCACAAATGATATCGGATATGTTCCTTACGTCGTAAATACAATCCCCTTCCCTTTCATGAATGACCGCGCTGAAGTACGTCCATTATTCATAGTTCATTATTCATTATTCAATAATGAATAATGAAATAGTTCACTATTCACTATTCAATATTGAAAAATGAATAATGAATAATGAAATAGTTTATGCTTCATTATTCAAATTGAAGCGGTGAATAGTGAAAAAAATATAAAAAAAATTGATTGTGACACTATAGCTATATTTTGATTCGAAATGACCATAAGACGGTTTACGGAGGACCTAAATGCCACAATATGCATAAAAATGAGGAAATATAAAAAAGAAGATGTGGTATGATTGCCAATGAGACAAATATCCAGAAAGACCACAATGACACAGACATTAACAACTATACCTCACCGTAAAGCCTTCAACAATGAGCAAAGTCCATACCGCATAGTCAGCTATTAAAGGTTCCGCAACGAATATTAGAAGACCTAAATGCTAAAATACGCGTGAAAAAAAAGAAATAGCCAATTTTGAATAATAAAATGGATATTTTGAATAATGGAATGGACTACGGCGACACTTCAGCCCCTAATCATAGATAAACCTTATACCTCATTCTGCAGCTGATTACAAGAAGAACATCATACTTATAGCCAATATGTTCCGCAACGAATATTAGAAGATCTAAATGCCAAAATACGCGTGAAAATTAAGAAATAGCCAATTTTGAATAATGAAATGGATATTTTGAATAATGGAATGGAGTACGGCGACCCTTTAGCCCCTAATTATAGATAAACCTGACACCTCATTCGCAAGCTGATTACAAGAGGAACAACATGCTTATAATCAATATGTTCCGCAACGAAAATTAGAAGACCTAAATGCCAAAATACGTGTGAAAATTAAGAAATACTAGTAGCCAATTTTGAATAATGAAATGGATATTTTGAATAATGGAATGGAGTGCGGCGACCCTTTAGCCCCTAATTATAGATAAACCTTATACCTCATTCGAAAGCTGATTACAAGAGGAACATCATACTTATAGTCAATATGTTCCGCAACGAATATTAGAAGACCTAAATGCCAAAATACGCGTGAAAATTATAGCCAATTTTGAATAATGAAATGGATATTTTGAATAATAGAATGGACTACGGCGACCCTTCAGCCCCTAATCATAGATAAACCTTATACCTCATTCGAAAGCTGATTACAAGAGGAACAAAATGTATATAGTCAATATGTTCCGCAACGAATATTAGAAGACCTAAATGTCAAAATACGCGTGAAAATTAAGAAATAGCCAATTTTGAATAGTGAAATGGTTATTTTGAATAATGGAATGGAGTGCGGCGACCCTTTAACCCCTAATTATAAATAAACCTTACACCTCATTCGAAAGCTGATTACAAGAGGAACAATATGCTTATAATCAATATGTTCCGCAACGAATATTAGAAGACCTAAATGCCAAAAGACGCGTGAAAATTAAGAAATAGCCAATTTTGAACAATAAAATGGATATTTTGAATAATGGAATGGACTGTGGCGACCCTTTAGCCCCTATTATAGATAAACATTATACCTCATTCGAAAGCTGATTACAAGACGAACAAAATGTATATAGTCAATATGTTCCACAACGAATATTAGAAGACCTAAATGCCAAAATACGCGTGAAAATTAAGAAATAGCCAATTTTGAATAATGAAATGGATATTTTGAATAATGGAATGGACTGCGGCGACACTTCAGCTCCTAATTACAGATATATATTATACCTCATTCGAAAGCTTATAAAGAGAGGAACAAAAGGTATATAGTCAATATGTTTCGCAACGCATATTAGAGGAGTAACGAAGGACTTAAAGATCAAATTACGCGTGAAAATTAAGAAAAAGTCAATTTTGAATAATGAAATGGATATTTTGAATAATGGAATGGAGTGCAGTGACCCTTTAGTCCCAAATTATAGATAAACCTTATGCCTCATTCGAAAGCTGATTACAAGAGGAACATCATACTTATAATCAATATGTTCCGCAACGAATAGTAGAAGACCTAAATGCCAAAATACGCGTGAAAATTAAGAAATAGCCAATTTTGAATAATGCAATGGATATTTCGAATAATGTAATGGAGTGCGGCGACCCTTTAGCCCCTAATTATAGATAAACCTTATACCTCATTCGAAAGCTGATTACAAGAGGAACAACATGCTTATAATCAATATGTTCCGCAACGAATATTAGAAGACCTAAATGCAAAAATACGCGTGAAAATTAAGAAATAGACAATTTTGAATAATAAAATGGATATTTTGAATAATGGAATGGAATACTGTGACCCTTCAGCCCTTTATTACAGATCTACCTTATACCTCATTCAGAAGCTTATAAAGAGAGGAACAAATGGTATATAGTCAATTTATTCCGTGGAGTAACGAAAGACTTAAATATCGAAATATGCGTGAACATTTTGAGGGGAATTTCTGCTGGAACCGGACCGAAAAAAATCGAAAATCTTGCACGCTCGTTGACGAGGTTAAGAGGGAAAAAGAGGGGGTTGGGGTCGTGGGAAAATGTATCTTTGTGGAAGAAAGAAAACACACCATGAAAAATCCACAGATAATAAACACAATGGATTGTAAGATTACAAATATGTCTGATCAGAGAGACAATATGGCGCAAGAGGTAGAAATTTTGGAAAATACTGCTGAGGAAACTCTCAAATGGCGAGAAGTTGGTCAGTACTCACCCTGGATTGTCAAAGACATTAAAGATGTTGACACGAAGTTGACACAAAATGTGGGTTCGCAAAAATCATAACATTGTGCTGGAAAGGGAAAAATATCCGCACTTGGGGATGTGATAGACTAAACAAACAGCTGACCACCGTCGGGGCAAAGAGAGAGACCGATGGAGCAGTGCAAATCGTGAGCTATGGGATGAAAATAAAACAGGCGCACCGGCTATGATTACCACGGCTTTTATATTTTTGATAAGGACGGTATGATTGGAAGTGTTTATGTTGTTTAAGCCTGAAAATCGGGTCTAAAACCATTGAATTGAGTTTTTGAGGCAGGTGACGACTTTCCCAAACTCGGCATCATAGATCTGTTCATCATTAGCTAAAGCAGAGCTGATACATTGCTCAACCAAGGACTTTTTGGACTGGGGCAATCGCAAGGTATCGTGGTGTTTCTTTTTTTTTTTTTTTTTTTTTGGTTACATGCCTAGAAATGAGTGTGAGATCCATTACGGTGGTAGTATTCAAGCAAGCTAGAAACTCCAGAGGAAGGGTGGCTATAAGACCTGTACCGGTCAAAGCTGAACCCAGGGTACTGCTGGTTAACACCAAACTAACCACAGAACAAGCACCCAGTGCTACAAATACAGCTTTGTCCAGACGTTTATAGGCATTCAAAGGTAGTTTGATACCTTCAAATTTCTGCATCGAGTTGATTCGACACACATTATCGGTACCAAGAATCTAAATCGTTCATTTATTTTATAGGAGCATACCGAGGAGGGGAATGTTTTTGAAGGGACTGTAAGCATCTAAATATAAGATCAGAACGGCTCCGTCGTGGAATTGCTGACCACGCTCCAAGTAGAGTCCATACCCATAGGTAGTCCGGGCGTTTGGGGATTTGAGGTAGAGACCGTTGCCACTGGGATTCACTGTGTAAACGGAAGAAGATGAAAACGGATAGTGAGATGTTCACCTCTGAGATCGATGAGCCTACCGTCTTGATCGTTCAGATATGTTTGCATGCAATTGCTGGTTCGCAAGATCACTAGCAAGTATACTACCAAAAGGTGCTTGGGGGTTTGAATGATTTTCATACCAGGACCGTCTGCGGGAAAAAAAAGCTGTAGATTGAAGACTGTTGTGTACCATTTACATAACTTGATGGTTGATATCACCATTCACCAGAATGCTGTTGATTCTGATGATATTTACAATGTGCTCCCCTTCTGTATAACCGTTTGTGATCATACCGAACGTGTAAATCTGCCACTTGGATCCCAAGACGGTTTTGATGTTATTGACAACTTTGAAGTCTACTTGATACAGTTTGGCGAGGGTCAGCGTTGCTTTAGGGTCGCCCGGTTGGCATCGATGATGATCTTCGTTTTGTGTTTGTTGAGCCGTAGCTGTCGCTGGATTTCATTGTTGATGTCTTCGATGTCATAGGAACCTGTGCTCAGTGCGATGGAAAACCAGTTGGCACCATCATTGGGAGAGTAGCGGAAGGAATGGTTACCTGTATACATATGAATGTTAGGGGTGGAATTATTGGTTTTCAGATTTACCAATGCCATCTCGTAGGTCTTTGATTCCTTGAGTTGCAGTGGAGGTTGAACCGGGTAAGAATTTTGCTATCGTTTCCAGAAACTATGAAGGAAAACCCATGCTTGGGGTTGGTGATTTTAGCAATTGCTGAAACCATGTGTTATCCATTTATTTATGGTACACCATTGTCACATTTTTTTGCTTCCACTCTTCGATACCGTCATACTTCTCAGTTGTTGATCACAACGATCGCATAGACTTCGGCAGGGCGGCTGGCAAAGAGGAGTTACTTGTAGGTGAATTTTATCCATTTTTTTACTTTTTGTACACAACGTTCATCTTCTGACTATCGGATTCAAATGGACTGGTGACTCACATCAATGACAAACAGTAGATACAGATCGTTGAAATCGGAGGGGTTAATGTTGCAGTTGCTGATAAAACGGTCCATGTTGAAGTAGTTAGAACTCTGCGACATTCTTGTACTCTCTGGCGATCTTGGTTTGTGTGAAACTGGCATTGAAGTCTACCGCCAGGTAGCGTTCTGCGTTGAGGGTGACATAGATAGTTCGCAACCGGCAGTGGTCGAACACGGCTTCATTTTAAGTCCGATCTTACTTTTACCGGTCTGAAAGGCTACGATGATGTATCTCGGTTTCTCCCGACCGCTCTTGGCAGAAAAACGCCAGTGGAACTTTAAGGTTTTGGTAGCACTTGTAGAATCACACTGTCGTATTCGGAAACCACAATCGATCTTACTCTTGCTTTGGATGGTCTTTGCAACCGCAGTTTTTTTTTATCGGAAGGAAGGAAGGACGTGTGGAAAAAAACAAGAGATCTTACTCAGGTTGATTTTCGCCACGTCGTTGACGGGAGCAGCAGGATGGCATTGTCGTCCGAGTCGCGCACGAGTGACAATTCGTGTTTCATCCATACACAATCTTGTTGTAATCGTCTGCAAAGTCGAAAATATGTCTCAGGGGTATGGTGAATGAAAACGATCCTTTTATTGGCGGGCTTGGTGATAATATACCCGTGACGTGCTGCAAAGCCTGTGTTTTCGGCCCCGGCTTCGGTAGATGAATCTTTAAATTTGTACCACAGCTAGTTAAGACCTTGGGATTTGGAGAAATTGTTGGGATAAATCAACATTCCCAGCATAGTGATGTCAACGACTGGGTCGTTGATATGTTCGATCAGCTGGCATGAGAGCTTGCATTAATTGTAACTGATAGTCTTGAAGAGATACATGATTCCATTGTGAATGAGAGACACTTGATCTGCATTAGCATATGCACTACCGTGGTTCTTTAACAGTCGCACCTCTACCAAGAGATAACTTTCAGCGGGATGGAGGAACAAGTCTTGGGTTTCGATGTTGATTCGGATCTCACCTGAATTATTCAGGTTGGCACCAGCTGGAGGTTCGTATTCGTGAACCTGATATTTTTGGAGACTTTCGTCGTAGATCAACCCTTCGGTGATTATAAGGATGTTGGACATTATGTATTTATTTATAGCGCTGCACAAAGTCGTGGCTGGTAGCAATGCCAGAACCGGAGATCAGGTTGTTCAACTGGGTTTGCTGCGGTTTGCTGATTGACCATTTGACTGTTGAGTGGACATTCTGCGTTTTCGGGGGCGGGTCACTTTATCAACCACATGGTCGACGGCTTTGGTGTTTGCACTCACGGCCTTACTTCCTATGGTTTTGGTGGCAGAGGAAGTAAACATGCGTCCAGCCAAACTGGCAATTGTGCCAAACAGTCCTCTACCACTGTATGCCTACTTTCAGGCGTAACCTTTCTTGATTTGCAACATTTATTATTGGATACTATGATGAAGCGCCATATATTCTTCGATGCTGATATATCTACCCTTTTTCATAGCATGGATAATCGACACAATTTCGTTGTGCACACCATTATTTCCTGCTCGGTATGCTGCAGCACACAGTTCCAAGCGATCGAGATACTGCTTGAAGTTGGAAAAAACACGGTTTGCAGCTCACTGCCAAACTTATACTTCTGGTAGATGTGGGACACGATTCCCTTCCACTTGTAATTCTTATTCGCCTTCGGGGTTCTTGAAAAGATGGAATCACAGGAACTTTTCAGGATCTCTGCATAGTCGTCAAGGTCGTCGTGCTCGAACGATTCTCGTTTCTTTTTCACCATAACTTCCCAGAGGCCAAGGGTTCCTTTGTACTTTACACTATCCATGAACACATTATCGCCGTCAAAAGTAACTGGTCAGATTCTGATGAAGATACCATCGTTTTCAGATTGCAATCAAAAGGTGTGGTCGGCGGAAGTAGTCATACTGAGCTGCAAATGCTGCTGTGCTCGAGCTCCAAGGACGGTTTCTGTAGGTGGTGCAATTAGTAGTGGGTCGACAAACTTGGGCGGTGGAGGAGGGAGTACTGGCACTGTTGCAGGAAGGTCTGCGATCTTTTTGGTGATATGATCTTCCGTTTGGTGTCTTGCAACTCCCTGACAAGTGCCTCACGCTGCTTAGGGTCGATAATCTTGATAAATGTCATTTATCTAATAGGATCGAATGCTGTTGAACGCCCCTAAGCGTTGGTGTGAACGCCCCTAATCAATGAGTTGCGCATGAAGGTATTACACAGCTGATACGGATCCCTTTTCTTCGAAAGATTCAAGTGTCATGGGTATGTGCACTGGTGGCATCAAAGCGTCTTGGCAGGGCATTGGGATTGAGAAAATCGCTACACCTTACCATAATGGTGGAGTTCCATGCATTGAAATCACCTCCACCGCTTTAGATCGGTCGAAGGATCACGAAACTGCATTTTCAACATGGAACCCACTCAAAATTGCATTTGCAGGGCCATTCGAACTTGCAAGGCTGGGGTTGCCTTGGTGCTTGTAAAATCGATGGTTACAAATCCATAGGGCTTGGACCAGCAATGCTTACACAGAGCGTCAAACTGTACTGTTCCTTGGTGAGATCGTTGCAGTGATCGCGTCGGATGTGGTCGATATTCTTAGCATTCTGCTGAAAGAGGCAGGGGAAGTTGGCATTCTCCCGGATCGACTGGCGGGGCAGTGTGAAGTAGTTCTGGCACAGGTAGAAACAATCGACGTTGTCTTCACACGTGTTCTGTTTTCTCAGCATCAAGTCGTCGAACACCATGAGGTTCTTACGGCTGGGATCAAGTTCTCGGGGGTTTGGTACATCGCTCCCTTGATCGGAAAAAAGTCTCGATACTACTCGGGTGTCGTGGTGGTGATAAGGTGTTGACCACATCGATAAACGAGTAGGGTGACTTGCCCTTGCACTGTAGGAGGTCCCCATATCTTCTTTAGGGAAGCTTTTTTCCAGCGCTTGCTCCAACAGCTGGTAGATAGGTTGGTGAAGCGATTATCCGTAGACGTACAATCGATTGTAGTCGGAGCCATTCATCGCGCTGGAATAGGTTGTTCAGCAGCGTCGTCTTACCACAGTCCGATTTCCCAATGATCAACCGTCTTATCGATCGCTGAAGTAGGAGGTAGTGATTACTCCTCGTGGGGGCGTTGGCACTGTAGGAAATGTCTTCAACGTTCATTTATTAAAATAACATAGAGATGATTTTCTGCGTGAAAGTCATAGAAAGACGGACACAGTTAACACAAGCGAGGTAATGACCAGCAACGGGCGACGGAGAAAGGTTGGCAACTGCAAGGTGTGCGATGCCAAGAAGTCTCAGTTCGTTGCTACAACCGGTACAGGGTTCATGAACAAACTAATCAACCGATCGATTACCCATGGAAATGAATGTACCCGGACACAACTTCACCGGGCGAGGGACTAGACTTAGAAAGCGACTTCTTCCCGATGGCACCCGAAGGCTTGGTCAAAACCCATTATTCAAGTTGACCAAATATCACCACGATCTTTGTTATGCCCAGCACAAGGATGCAACCGCACGCAACACCATCTATGACGAAGCTATGCTAGCCTCGCTTAACACCATTCCCAACTGTACCACACACGAACGGTTGGACTGCAGTATCGTCGGACCAATCATCGGTACCAAAGTTCGATTCGGTCTGGGTGTTAAAAAACTGTTCGCTGGACCGATGAGCTAGCTGAGGAGTTGCACAAACCAGTTCGACGTTAGTTTCATAAACGCTGTGTAGCGGTGGGTGGTGTGGATGAGACCTGGGCGGCCGACCTCGTTGATATGAGTGATTTCTCTAGGGACATCAAGGGAAATAAATTTATCCTGAGCATTATCGATGTCTTCTCGAAATATGACTGGCTGATACCACTCAAGAACAGGAAGGGGGTGATGGTGCGGGATGCCTTCCAAGCGGTGTGCCCAAGAAGCTATGTACAGACAAAGGCACTGAGTTTTACAACACACATGTAAATCAGCTGCTTCAAAAGCATGGTATCGATCTCTACTCCACCGGGAACGAAGATAAGTCGAGTATTGTCAAACGTTGAAACCGCACCATGAAAGAGAAAATGTTCAAATACTTTTCAGCCAACTCCACACGCACCTATATCGATGTCCTGCACGATCTTGATCGCCAGTGCAATACCACCATGCACCGCTATCAAGATGGCCCCTGTTGCCGTAAGTCACAAGGAGCATGAAAACAAGTTGTATTGGAACCTTTACGGCAGCATACCTCCCATTAAACCACCGCAATTTTCCGAATCACCAAGAAGAAAGGTACATTCGAGAAGGGATACACCCCCCACTGAACCGAGGAAGTATTCACCATTTCCCTAGTTTTGTCAGAGGTACACCGGGCAATCTTTTCTACGATCTTTTCATCTATCTCCTCAAGGGTTTCACCCAAGTCCGTGGCCGCGGTGAACATCTAGTTTCCAGAGTGAAAGTATCTCTCGTTCTCGTCATCCGCCTTACCTGTTGGATTAATCTTTTCAAAGGTACAGTGCATGATCACATTGGTTTGTCCCTTACAATGCCCATATTCTTTAAGTTCCTCACGTGACACCCGAGAGACCTCAAGGGAGGTCTGCACATCCATGCCATGATGGGGTCATATTCCAGGTAGTAAATACATCTTTAAAGGCTTTCTTCTGCGAATGTACCTCAATGTTATCCCCAATGGCTTTCCTATCTTCCCAAATCTTTTCCTGCACCTTCTTTAGCAGTCGATCTATCGACAGCCTGCTAACCCCTTTCAACCCAAGTTGTTTTGTCTGGGTGATAATCTCCTTCCTCGTGTGGGGTTTGGGACGACGATGAAATTTAAGATTTGTCTTCGTTTCTATCACCTCTCAACCAACTGATCTTTCCTCAACCGGGAATACCCTCGAAGGTGGTTCATTTTGGCTATACCTCTCAGGGCTTTGACGTTTTCAACTACTAACTCCATGTTCACTGGTTTTCAGACCCAGTTTTGGGGCCTACAAAACATATCCTAACACTCTCGATCCTACATCCTTATGAAAAATAAGAAAGTCGTGAAACGTACCTGGTGTGTCTGGAGTTTTTAATCCCATAGCTCAAAAATTGCACAGCTCCATCGGTCTCTCTCTTTGCCAAGACGGTAGAAAGCTGCTTGTTTAATCTCTCACATTCCCATGTGCGAATAGTTTCCCCTTTCGAGCACAAGGTTATAATTTTGCAGACTTTTACTTCGTGTCAACATCTTTAATGTCTTTGACAATCCATGTTGAGTCCGGCCCTACTCCTTGCCATTTGAGAATTTCCTCATCATTGCAGCGCTGTTCTCGATTGGCCTTAACAGCCTCCACTTTTTTTTCAGAATTTATACCTCTTGCGCCGTATTCTATCTCTGATCAGACATATTTGTAATCGTAAAATCCATTGTGTTTATTCTATTTGGGAATTTTTATTGTCGAGCCTGCAACTTTTGTTGCAGAAAGCTCGACATAGGGATAGTGATCCGGCGGCGGCGGTGTTAGATTACTTTTTAAAAGCTTTATATTTTAGAAGGTAGAAGACCTGGATGCTTCAAACTTTATATATAGATGCCTCATGTTACGAACTTTCCGTCAGCCACATGTCCAATGTCATTGACCTCATTTTCATGGTTCAGTGACTACTTGAAAAAAGTTAAGATTTTTTGTAATGTTAAATTCTCTCTTATTATTAGTAATAAGATAACTATATTTGGTATGTGCATACCTTGCAAGGTCCTCATGTCCGTCAGACAGTTTTCACTTGACCTGGACCTTATTTCATGGATCAGTGAACAAGTTTTGGTGTTCAAGTCTATATCTCAGATATATACTATAAGCAATAGGTCTAGTATATTTCGTGTATGGAATGATTGTAAGGTGTACATATCTAGCTGAAAGGTGTCATCTATCCTTGACCTCATTTTCATGGTTCAGTGGTCAAAGTTAAGTTTTTGAATTTTGGTCTATTTTTCTCATACTATATGCAATATGTTTAATATATTTGGTGTATAGAATGATTATTAGGTGTACATGTCTAGCTGACAGGTGTCATCTGACCTTGACCTAATTTTCATGGTTCAGTGGTCAAAGTTAGTTTTTGAGTTTTGGTCTATTTTTCTAATACTATATGCAATAGGCCTAGGTCTACTATATTAAGTGTATGGAATGGTTGTAAGGTGTACATGTCTAACTGACAGGTGTCATCTGACCCTGACCTCATTTTCATGGTTCAGTGGTCAAAGTTAAGTTTTTGAGTTTTGGTCTATTTTCTAATACTATATGCATTAGGTCAACTATATTTGGTGTATGAAATTATTTACATACTTATCTATAATAAAATTATGTCAGTCGCGCAGGTTTTATTTGACCTTGACCTCATATTCACGGTTCATTGCTAAGTGCTATGTGTTTGTGTTTTGGTCGGTTTTTCTTAATTTATAAGCAATAGGTCAACTATATTTGTTGTATTGAAGAATTGTTAGATGTACATGTCTGCCTGGCATGGTTCATCTGACCTTGACCTTATTTCATGGTTAATTGATCAATGTTTCATTTTCTTGGTTTATGTTGAGTTTATGTGACAGTTGTAATAAAGCTTTATATTTAAGACTATCAAAATAATATCAATGATTAGTAAAGAAGGCGAGACATTTCAGCATGTGCACTCTTGTTATTTTTTTGTGTGTGTGTTTCTTTCTTCCACAAAGAATGTCTTGATTCGGGATTGAATGGTTGCAGCAGTCCACTCCATTGTTCAAAATAAGCTATTTCTTAATGTTCAAGCGTATTTTAATATTTAGGTCCTTCGTTACTCCTCTAATATGTGTTGCGGAACATGTTGACTATATACATTTTGTTCCTCTCGTAATAAGCTTTCTAATGAGGTGTAAGGTTTATCTATAATTAAGGGCTAAAGGGTCACAGCATTCCATTCCATTATTCAAAATAACTATTTCATTATTCAAAATTGGCTATTTCTTAATTTTCACGCGTATTTTGGCATTTGATCCTCCGTAAACCCTCTAATGGTCATTGCGGCACATATCGTTTATACTCAGTTTATTCCTCTATCAATAAGCTTTAATTTAGTATATGAATTTTGCCTTGATTAGGGACTGAAGGGTTGCAGCAGTCCATTCCATTATTCAAAATAAGTTATGTCTCAATGTTCACGCGTATTTCGAGATTTAAGTCCTTTGTTACTCCTGTAAAATCCGTTGCGGAACATATTGACTATATACCTTTTGTTCCTCTCTTGATAAGCTTTCGATTAAGGTTTACTATATATCTGTAATTAGGGGATGAAGGGTCATAGCAGTCCATTCCATTATTCAAAATATCCATTTCATTATTCAAAATTGGCTATTTCTCGATGTTCACGCGTAGTTCGATATTTAAGTCCTTCGTTACTCCTCTAATATGCGTAGCGGAACATATTGACTATATATATTTTGTTCCTCTATTAATAATCTTTCGATCGAGGTATAATATATATCTGTAATTAGGGGCTGAAGGGTCCTGCCAGTCCAGTCCATTATTCAAAATTTCCATTTCATTATTCAAATTTGGCTATTTCTCAATGCTCACGCGTATTTCAATATTTAAGTCCTTCATTTCTCCTCTAATGTGCGTTACGGAACATATTGACTATAAACCGTTTGTTCCTTTCTTGATAAGCTTTCGATTGAGGTATAATATATATCAATAATTAGGGGCTGAAGGGTCCTGCCAGTCCATTCCATTATTCAAAATTTCCATTTCATTATTCAAAATTGGCTGTTTCTCAATGTTGACGCGTATTTCGATATTTTAGTCATTCGTTACTCCTCTAATATGGCGGAGCATATTGACTATATACATTTTGTTCCTCTATTAATAAGCTTTCGATCGAGGTATAATATATATTTGTAATTAGGGGCTGAAGGGTCCTGCCAGTCCATTTCATTATTCAAAATTTCCATTTCATTATTCAAAATTGGCTATTTCTCAATGTTCACACGTATTTCGATATTTAAGTCCTTCGTTACTCCTCTAATATGCGTTGCGGAACATATTGACTTGATACATTTTGTTGTTCTTTTGATAAGCTTTCGATTGAGGTATAATATATATCTGTAATTAGGGGTTGAAGGGTCCTGCCAGTCCCTTCCATTATTCAAAATTGGCTTTTTCTCAATGTTCACGCATATTTCGATATTTGAGTCCTTCGTTACTCCTCTAATATGCGTTGCGGAACATATTGACTATATACATTTTGTTCCACTATTAATAAGCTTTCGATCGAGGTATAATATATATCTGTAATTAGGGGATGAAGGGTCCTGCCAGTCCATTCCATTATTCAAAATTTCCATTTCATTATTCAAATTTGGCTATTTCTCAATGCTCACGCGTATTTCGATATTTAAGTCCTTCATTTCTCCTCTAATATGCGTTACAGAACATATTGACTATAAACCGTTTGTTCCTTTCTTGATAAGCTTTCGATTGAGGTATAATATATATCAATAATTAGGGGCTGAAGGGTCCTGCCAGTCCATTCCATTATTCAAAATTTCCATTTCATTATTCAAAATTGGCTGTTTCTCAATGTTGACGCGTATTTCGATATTTTAGTCATTCGTTACTCCTCTAATATGGCGGAACATATTGACTATATACATTTTGTTCCTCTATTAATAAGCTTTCGATCGAGGTATACTATATATTTGTAATTAGGGGCTGAAGGGTCCTGCCAGTCCATTTCATTATTCAAAATTTCCATTTCATTATTCAAAATTGGCTGTTTCTTAATGTTGACGCGTATTTCGATATTTAAGTCCTTCGTTACTCCTCTAATATGCGTTGCGGAACATATTGACAATATACGTTTTGTTCCTCTATAAATCAACTTTCGATCAAGGTATCATATATATCTGTAGTTAGGGGCTGAAGGGTCCTGCCAGTCCATCCATTATTCAAAATATCCATTTCATTATTCAAAATTGCCTATTTCTCAATGTTCACGCGTAATTCGATCTTTAAGTCCTTTGTTACTCCTCTAATATGCGTTGCGGAACATATTGGCTATATACCTTTTGTTCTTCTTTTAATAAGCTTTCGATTGAGGTATAATATATATTTGTAATTAGGGGATGAAGGGTCCTGCCAGTCCATTCCATTATTCAAAATTTGCATTTCATTATTCAAAATTGGCTGTTTCTCAATTTTGACGCGTATTTCGATATTTAAGTCCTTCGTTACTCCTCTAATATGCGTTGCGGAACATAGTGACTATATACATTTTGTTCCCCTATTAATAATCTTTCGATACAGGTATAACATATATCTGTAATTAGGGGCTGAAGGGTCCTGCCAGTCCATTCCATTATTCAAAATTTCCATTTCATTATTCAAAATTGGCCATTTCTATATGCTCACGCGTATTTCGATATTTAAGTCCTTCGTTACTCCTCTAATATGCGTTGCGGAACATATTGCTTATATACTTTTTGTTCCTCTTTTAATAAGCTTTCGATTGAGGTATCATATATATCTGTAGTTAGGGGCTGAAGGGTCCTGCCAGTCCATCCATTATTCAAAATATCCATTTCATTATTCAAAATTGCCTATTTCTCAATGTTCACGCGTAATTCGATCTTTAAGTCCTTTGTTACTCCTCTAATATGCGTTGCGGAACATATTGGCTATATACCTTTTGTTCTTCTTTTAATAAGCTTTCGATTGAGGTATAATAAATATCTGTAATTATGGGTTGAAGGGTCCTGCCAGTCCATTCCATTATTCAAGATATCCATTTCATTATTCAAAATTGGCAATTTCTCAATGTTCACGCGTAATTCGATCTTTAAGTCTTTCGTTACTCCTCTAATATGCATTGCGGAACATATTGACTATATACCTTTTGTTCCTCTTTTAATAAGCTATTGATTGAGGTATAATATATATTTGTAATTAGGGGTTGCAGGGTCCTGCCAGTCCATTCCATTATTCAAGATATCCATTTCATTATTCAAAATTGGCTATTTCTCAACGTTTAGGTGTATTTCGATATATTTAAGTTCATCGTTACTCCTCTAATATGCGTTGCTGAACATATTGACTATATACCTTTTGTTCCTCTCTTAATAAGATTTCGATTGAGGTATAATATATATCTGTAATTAGGGGCTGAAGGGTCCTGCCAGTCCATCCATTATTCAAAATATCCATTTCATTATTCAAAATTGCCTATTTCTCAATGTTCACGCGTAATTCGATCTTTAAGTCCTTTGTTACTCCTCTTATATGCGTTGCGGAACAAATTGACTATATACCTTTTGTTCCTCTCTTAATAAGATTTCGATTGAGGTATAATATATATCTGTAATTAGGGGTTGAAAGGTCCTGCCAGTCCATTCAATTATTCAAAATATCCATTTCATTATTCAAAATTGGCTATTTCTTAATTTTCACGCGTATTTCGGCATTTAGGTCTTCTAATATTCGTTGCGGAACATATTGACTATATACATTTTGTTCCTCTTGTAATCAGCTTTCGAATGAGGTATAAGGTTTATCTATAATTAGGAGCTAAAAGGTCGCCGCAGTCCATTCCATTATTCAAAATATCCATTTCATAATTCAAAAATTAATTGACTTTTTCTTAATTTTCACGCGTATTTTGGCAATCAGATCTTCTAATATTCGTTGCGGAACATATTGACTATATACATTTTGTTCCTCTTGTAATCAGCTTTCGAATGAGGTATAAGGTTTATCTATAATTAGGGGCTAAAGGGTCGCCGCAGTCCATTCCATTATTCAAAATATCCATTTCATTATTCAAAATTGACTTTTTCTTAATTTTCACGCGTATTTTGGCATTTACGTCTTCTAATTTTCGTTACGGAACATATTGACTATATACATTTTGTTCCTCTTGTAATCAGCTTTCGAATGAGGTATAAGGTTTATCTATAATTAGGGGCTAAAGGGTCGCCGCAGTCCATTCCATTATTCAAAATATCCATTTTATTATTCAAAATTGGCTATTTCTGAATTTTCACGCGTATTTTGGCATTTAGGTCTTCTAATATTTGTTGCGGAACATATTGACTATATACATTTTGTTCCTCTTGTAATCAGCTTTCGAATGAGGTATAAGGTTTATCTATAATTAGGGGCTAAAGGGTCGCCGCACTCCATTCCATTATTCAAAATATCCATTTCATTATTCAAAATTGGCTATTTCTTAATTTTCACGCGTATTTTGGCATTTAGCTCTTCTAATTTTCGTTCCGGAACATATTGACTATATACATTTTGTTCCTCTTGTAATCAGCTTTCGAATGAGGTAGAAGGTTTATCTATAATTAGGGGCTAAAGGGTCGCCGCAGTCCATTCCATTATTCAAAATATCCATTTTATTATTCAAAATTGGCTATTTCTGAATTTTCACGCGTATTTTGGCATTTAGGTCTTCTAATATTTGTTGCGGAACATATTGACTATATACATTTTGTTCCTCTTGTAATCAGCTTTCGAATGAGGTATAAGGTTTATCTATAATTAGGGGCTAAAGGGTCGCGGCAGTCCATTCCATTATTCAAAATATCCATTTCATTATTCAAAATTGGCTATTTCTTAATTTTAACGCGTATTTTGGCATTTAGGTCTTCTAATTTTCGTTACGGAACATATTGACTATTTACATTTTGTTCCGCTTGTAATCAGCTTTCAAATTGGCTATTTCTTAATTTTCACGCGTATTTTGGAATTTAGCTCTTCTAATTTTCGTTACGGAACATATTGACTATATACATGTTGTTCCTCTTGTACTCAGCTTTCGAATGAGGTATTAGATTTATCTATAATTAGGGCTAAAAGGTCGCCGCAGTCCATTCCATTATTTAAAATATCCATTTCATTATTCAAAATTGGCTATTTCTTAATTTTCACGCGTACTTTGGAATTCAGCTCTTCTAATTTTCGTTACGGAACATATTGACTATATACATTTTGTTCCTCTTGTAATCAGCTTTCGAATGAGGTATAAGGTTTATCTATAATTAGGGGCTAAAGGGTCGCCGCACTCCATTCCATTATTCAAAATATCCATTTCATTATTCAAAATTGGCTATTTCTTAATTTTCTCGCGTATTTCGGCATTTAGGTCTTCTAATATTTGTTGCGGAACATATTGACTATATACATTTTGTTCCTCTTGTAATCAGCTTTCGAATGAGGTATAAGGTTTATCTATAATTAGGGGCTAAAGGGTCGCCGCAGTCCATTCCATTATTCAAAATATCCATTTCATTATTCAAAATTGGCTATTTCTTAATTTTCACGCGTACTTTGGAATTCAGCTCTTCTAATTTTCGTTACGGAACATATTGACTATATACATTTTGTTCCTCTTGTAATCAGCTTTCGAATGAGGTATAAGGTTTATCTATAATTAGGGGCTAAAGGGTCGCCGCAGTCCATTCCATTATTCAACATATCCATTTTATTATTCAAAATTGGCTATTTCTGAATTTTCACGCGTATTTTGGCATTTAGGTCTTCTAATATTTGTTGCGGAACATATTGACTATATACATTTTGTTCCTCTTGTAATCAGCTTTCGAATGAGGTATAAGGTTTATCTATAATTAGGGGCTAAAGGGTCGCGGCAGTCCATTCCATTATTCAAAATATCCATTTCATTATTCAAAATTGGCTATTTCTTAATTTTAACGCGTATTTTGGCATTTAGGTCTTCTAATTTTCGTTACGGAACATATTGACTATTTACATTTTGTTCCGCTTGTAATCAGCTTTCAAATTGGCTATTTCTTAATTTTCACGCGTATTTTGGAATTTAGCTCTTCTAATTTTCGTTACGGAACATATTGACTATATACATGTTGTTCCTCTTGTACTCAGCTTTCGAATGAGGTATAAGATTTATCTATAATTAGGGCTAAAAGGTCGCCGCAGTCCATTCCATTATTCAAAATATCCATTTCATTATTCAAAATTGGCTATTTCTTAATTTTCACGCGTACTTTGGAATTCAGCTCTTCTAATTTTCGTTACGGAACATATTGACTATATACATTTTGTTCCTCTTGTAATCAGCTTTCGAATGAGGTATAAGGTTTATCTATAATTAGGGGCTAAAGGGTCGCCGCACTCCATTCCATTATTCAAAATATCCATTTCATTATTTAAAATTGGCTATTTCTTAATTTTCTCGCGTATTTCGGCATTTAGGTCTTCTAATATTCGTTGCGGAACATATTGACTATATACATGTTGTTCCTCTTGTAATCAGCTTTCGAATGAGGTATATGGTTTATCTATAATTAGGGGCTAAAGGGTCGCAGCAGTCCATTCCATTATTCAAAATATCCATTTCATTATTCAAAATTGGCTATTTCTTAATTTTCACTTGTATTTTGGCATTTAGGTCTTCTAATATTCGTTGTGGAACATAAAAAATTATTGACTATATACATTTTGTTTCTCTTGTAATCAGCTTTCGAATGAAGTATAAAGTTTATCTACAATTAGGGGCTAAAGGGTCGCCGCAGTCCATTCCATTATTCAAAATATCCATTTTATTATTCAAAATTGGCTATTTCTGAATTTTCACGCGTATTTTGGCATTTAGGTCTTCTAACATTTGTTGCGGAACATATTGACTATATACATTTTGTTCCTCTTGTAATCAGCTTTCGAATGAGGTATAAGATATATCTATAATTAGGGGCTAAAGGGTCGCCGCACTCCATTCCATTATTCAAAATATCCATTTCATTATTCAAAATTGGCTATTTCTTTTTTTTTTCACGCGTATTTTGGCATTTAGGTCTTCTTATATTTGTTGCGGAACCTTTAATAGCTGACTATGTGGTATAGGCTTTGCTCATTGTTGAAGGCTGTACGGTAAGCTATAGTTGTTAATGTCTGTGTCCTTGTGGTCTTTCTGGATATTTGTCTCATTGGCAATCATACCACATCTTCTTTTTTATATTTCCTCATTTTTTTGCAGATTGTGGCATTTAGGTCCTCCGTAAACCGTCTTATGGTCATTTCGAATCAAAATATAGCTATAGTGTCACAGGCAATTTTTTTTATAATTTTTTTCAGTATTCACCGCTTCAATTTGAATAATGAAACATAAACCATTTCATTATTCATTATTCATTTTTCAATATTGAATATTGAATAGTGAACTATTTCATTATTCATTATTGAATAATGAATAAAGAACTATGAATAATGGACGTACTTCAGCGCGGTTCATGAATGTGACCTACCGAATTAGACTATTTACCGGATTTGTTATCACATTGGCAACACGACGGTAGCCACATGTGAAGTAGGATCTGCTTACCCTTCCGAAGCACCTGAGATCAACCCTAGTTTTTGGTGGGGTTCGTGTTGTTTATTCTTTAGTTTTCTATGTTGTGCCATGTGTACTATTGTTTGTCTGGTTTTTTTTTCTTCATTTTTAGCCATGGCGTTGTCAGTTTATTTTAGATTTATGAGTTTTACTGTTCCTTTGGTATCTTTCGTCCCTCTTTTTGAAAGACTTTTCAAATAAATAAATAAAGAGCTCCGCTGTAAGCGCATGGTACTCCTCTTGTCTTTATGCTTTAAGGGCATACGATACAGTAGAGATCCCTCGTTGATTTTTTCTTAAAATTTTGATAGAAGGTCAATTTCAATTTGTACTTTTTAAATATGCAAAGAAAAAAGTACCTTCATGACTTACTTTTAGAGATAATTTGGTTCGAAATTTGCATATTTGGAAGAAAATCCCTGAAATTTAATAAATTATGACTTTTAAAGAAAGTAACAATACTTTTGAACGAAAAGTCATAACTTAACCGGGTTTTTGTAAAATATTCCCTTGATCCATGACATCAACATGCTGAAACAAGTTTAAGGTTAAACCAAATCATCATGTTCCGGATTTAGATTGCTATATCCGAAATAAAAATTGACCATACTTTTGCGTCTTTTCGGAAGTGCAGAAAAAATTTGATCGTTGTTTTTTTCCTGAAATTTTGGCGGAGTGTTCTTGAAACAGTACTTGATTGATTGCAAAAGAAAACAATTGGGGTCCATGTGCTTGTTTTTTCACTAAAAGCCATATATCTTTATTTTTTACGACGTCTGTCAGTATGGCGCTAAATTACGTTAAATTAAGTTTTAATCGCAACAACGTCGTGTAATCATTCCCGCCGTACACGAGTTCTCTGTCAAGTTTATGCAGGTGTTTTTCAAAGAGTTCATATTTAATATAAATAAAGGATTGTAGCAGATTGCTTTGTCAGATGTAGATCTGCATGAAGTATAAAGGTGCATTTCCGTCCGACATTAGTTCTAAATTGCTTGATGTACGGTAGGATGATAGACAACATTATTGACATGAAAAAATGTGAACCAACTATAAATTAAGTGAGGCGATCATACCATATAACCGTCAACAATGATAAAAACCGATACCGTATCGTCAACTTTAAAAGGTCCCGACGTACTTTGATTTTATTTTTTTTTACACTCAAAAGATAATTATCTTTCAAATTTAAATTATGAACAGTACTTCTTGTTTTATAATAAGAGCTGTTTTGTGCAATTTAACTCATACCATTATTGCATCAATCGACCGAAAATGAAGTTGTAATATAATATTTCATAGGAAGTACTGCAGCCGGTATAACAGAATGATATTGAACGATGTCTTTATCAATAGATAAGTTACATAACATTTTTTACGGCGTATACGTATGAATATTTGCATACTTGTTTGTCTAGAAGAAGAGCTATATTGAAAACACTTTGTTCGTCTGTCCGATCGTCTAACTATACGACGAGTTTTAACGTGTGTACACTTTCTGATCTGTCTGTCTGTAGTTAGTGTACATTTGCCGATACTTCTATTTTTATCTCTCAATACATTGAAGTAAAAAATGTACATTAGGGACATACTTATACAAATAAGAAGACAAATGACTAAACGACTATAGGATATCGGACGGCCTTCAACAAAGAGTAAAACCCATACCGCATAGTAAGCTATGAAAGGCACCTACATGACAAATGCAAAAAACTCAAACTTACGGCCTGATTTAAGTACAAAACAATGAACAAAATACAAATATGATGAACAATAGCAAAAGACACCGTTAATTACAAGCCCTTTTAACAGCATGTGAACGGGCGTTTTCTTGTTTTGGTCTATTACATCAAGTTTCATATACAAAAAGAATACATGTACAACCAATTAAACAAACTAACGTGTGACAATGCTGCATCTATTGGTAATATTTTGCTTAAATTCAAACCAAAAACGACACCAATATATTTTTTAAAATCTGTTTAACGGATTTTTATTGACAGTTTTTCTTTATACACATACAATATTATATGTTTTTAAAATATCAATTAAAATCGGCTTTTTTATGTACGAATTTCAAGTCCAGAATAGGATGAGACACTCTCTTTACTTATTATTCTATTTACGAATAGGGGTGTTGTACGACCTTGTCCACCAATGAGGGTCTCGCACATGCAGTCAGTTTTGTTATTTCATTGATAGTCTGTTAAATTTGGCCTTACAATGACAGTTCTCCGTAAAATTTGGAGGCTGCCAAATGCTAAACAAGAAAAGAATTCAAGATAGTATTATTTACTTCGAATTCATTATCAATAAATGAAAATAACTGTTCTCGTCATGAAAAATATTGCACAGCTGTACAACACGCCGTAGTAATGACTTTTGTGTATGGATTTCAACACCAGACCAGATTCGGCTACCCTACGCGCCATAGATTTTGTTAAATTTTTCTCATTAATTACGGGTTCATACGTTTTCTCATTTCTTTAAGTTTCATTAAAATAACATTTGGATGTCATAATTGTGCAAAAAAATATTTGCCGCTGTACGTTAAGCAGCTACCAATACTCATAATTAGCTATTGCAGGTCGTTTTGTTCCGAATTTTGTTTTTCAGCATGTTACAGTTTAAGCAACGAATAGTAAGAAAGATCCCAATTCCTTGCAATATTTCTTTTTCTACGTTGAGCAGATTCCGCTGGGCCGTGCAGCGTTTTGCAGTTATTTAGTGCCAGACTTAAAAGCTCCACAATTCTTGTTCCATCTTTCCATGTTATACTGTCAGTACTCTCTTTTGTGTCTATCACCATTTCTTCAATTTCGTCATACAAAATTTCCTTGACCGTTTCCGACATTTTGTCAGAAGAAAAATCCCAAAAACTGTACAACATCAAATCAGAAATTATATAAAATTCAAAAGGGTACTTAGATTAATAGATATATTAACTAGTCACCATAGTCTAATCATTAAATGCTGAAAGCATTTTTGATTTATTATCCGAAAAACTTGAATAAAGCCTCATTTTTTTATGAATAAAAACTCCATAACTCCAAAAATGTAAATGTTTCATAAAAGTTGGTAAAAGCGTGTTTGACTTATTGTCCAAAAAACTGGAAATAATCCCCTTTTTTCAATATAAAAATTCGTAACTAAAAAACGTAAAATCTGAAATATATAAAATTGGAAGGTAGCTTAAGTCAACTAATTTAAACAGTTCACTAAACTTTCGTAAAATTTTGTTTAAGTGTTTATGAGTGATTGTCCGAAAACTGGAAAATCCCCCCTTTTTTAAGCATAAAAATTCATGACACGGAAACATAAAATCTGAAATTTATAAAAATCAGAGCATACGTCAATAGATTTAAACAATACACCAAAGTCTCATTAAGTTGATGGAAGCATTTTAGAATTAGTGTCCGAAAACTGGAAAACTCCCCCCTTTTTAAGAAAAAAAAATTCACAACATGGAAACAAAAAATTTGAATTTTATAAAAATCGAAAGGGAGCTTACGTCAATAGATATAAACAATTCGATAAAGTTCAATAAAAGTTGGTGGAAGCGTTTTTTATTAATTGTCCGAAGTGTGGACGACGGACGGACAACGGTATACCATAATATGTCCCGTTTTAGACGGGCGTATACAAACAAAGAAACAAGTTATAAAAAATGCTAAACATATAGTACAGATACAAGCGTGCTCGATGTTTGTGATAGAGGGGGAGGGGTGTGAAATTGCTGCGAGTTTTGTTTATCCAAAATCGATTTTACATATGTCCGTTTTTTACAATCAATATTTCACAAATTAAGTTAAGAATAAGGAATCAGTGAAAAAACTATGTAAATTAAGTATTTTTTTATTATCCTACATTAAACTTATGATGCTGTCCCTTACTTTGGCTTTGTGGAAGCGTCGACCATGTGCATTATACGCTGTCATCATTGCAGAAGTTGAAACACTCTGTATTTCCGTTGGTGCCCCCACCCTTTTGTGGGAAAAATTTGATTGATTATATAGGAAATCGCCGAAGCATGACTGGACCCCCTTAAGGTCAGTCAGTGCCACCCCTTATGAAAAGTTCTGGATCAACCACTGCTGCTGTCGTAAATGATGGTAGCGAGGGTTAACTGTCGTTAATGCTTTACCAACTCTAGCTTCACACACGTTGATTCCTTTGCTTAATAAATGTAACTACTAGTATTTATTCCATGTACATGATGCATACGGTTTGAAATTCGATCATTTGTGTCGATCTGTTATTTTTTCCTTTTTGTATTTCAAAAGAAGATTGTCACTGACTGAGACCCCTTTTTTGTGTCGACATATTTGTCCTATAATACTCGTTTTGCTTTCACATATTAAAGATGTAAAATCATATTAAAGACATGATAATAGAATGTACATAATACAGAACCTCGGGGGAACTGTTTCATGTTTGTTGAAATACTATTCACATAATTATTATATATTCTTTTTAAAATTGTTAAACGATGATGACTGATGTACCCATATTGTGACTATTATATTTATTGTGTCTGTTTATTTAACGCATCAATGTAAAAATATCGGAAATTGATGAGACTGTCATTAAAGTGAGAGGGTTAGCGCTATAGAACCAGGTTTAATCCACCATTTTCTACATTTGAAAATGCCTGTACCAAGTCAGGAATATGACAGTTTTTGTCCATTCGTTTTTGATGCGTTTTGTTATTTGATTTTGCCATGTGATTATGGACTTTCCCAATTGATCTTCCTCTAAGTTCAGTATTTTTGTGATTTTACTTTTTGCTACATTTTGTTTTCGGTAAAAGCAAATATAAGAAGTCTTTCATTCTTCGAAATATACATTTACCACACATACATGCATGCAAGTTAATTTCATATTTTATTTTATAAGATGATTGTTTATTTGAAATTCTGCGAATGAAATTGTGAATATCATAAGCTTGGGAAAAACAAGTTTGTATTAAACAGATTCAAAATTAGGAAACGCTGTACAATGTAGAAAAATACAAAATTGAAAACATATACTAGCACAGTGATCAGAATAATTTAACATCTACACCCATCCCTCCCCATCCCTTTCGAATCGCGAACCCTTCTCCTTGAGCATGTACAGAAACTGACACGGACAATATCTAATATTCTTATTTTTTTCCTAACATGTTTGACACATTCAGCCACGATATGGTTCAATGTTACTTCATCTACTCCGCATCGCCTAGTAATTCCATTTTCAGAACAAAAACGACTTACGGAAAGAAAAGACAAAGAAAAACAAAAGTCAGATAGATAGACAGATAGCAAGATATATACAATGAATGACAGACTGATAGATCGAAAGATAGATATAAACACGTAGCTACAAAGACAGCTATATACATTGGATATAGATAAAAAGAAAGAATGATTCTTTGTGGTCATTATCGTACTTGTCAGTGTACCATGCTTGTTCGGAATTTGTTGATACCACACATAGTTCACACACACACACAAACACACCTTAAAAAGATCTTCAAGACATATTGCGCTTAAAACAAGACAAAAAAAAAACGGAAATAGTAAAACATTTAATAAAAAAGGGACAACAATTTAAACATTTAAAACGCCTACATTGAAACAAATTACATTTCGTTCCCATTATTAGACATTTTAATAATGAACATTTTTCAAATTTGAATATTGCACAGTAAAATGAATATTGAAAAATTGGAGCATTTTTCATTTTTCAATATTAAACGTCAAATTGAAAAATGCTCCACGTTGGAGCATTTTTCATTTTTCAATATTTGAAGACAAATTGAAAAATGCTCCACGCTTGAGCATTTTTCATTTTTCAATATTGTAAACTAAATTGAAAAATGCTAAAGGTCAGTATTTTCAATATTTGCTTTTAAGAATGAGATTGAAATATGTTTTGTTTTCTAAAGCAAGCAAATACAAATGTTTTAATAATTTTAAACTTTTGACAAAATAAAATCATTTTTAACAGAAAGTTATTGTTATTTGTTTCAATATCTTCGTTAAATCAAAAATATAATTTCATGAAAATAACAAATTTCAAATCTCATAGAGAAAATGATTTTTCGAAAGTGATTTCTATAGGTTTTTGTTACATTTTTCAAACCAACTACCTTTAAGATTTGCAGAGCAATTTGAAAATTTATTTTTCATTTTAAAATGAAAAATGTTTGGCGTAAATGTACACGGACGAATAATCCTTTCATTGCACCCACAAACCTAGACTCCCTGTACAAACAAAGTAAAATAACTCACCTATCAGAATATCTGAAATGGATTGACTCGTAAGTCAGCTGAAAAGCGATTGACTCATTTAGGATTTATGAGTTAAACATTCTTTTGAAATGGATTGACTCATAAATCTTTCGAATGGGATTGACTTATCATTCTGTTGAAAGAGATTGACAAATCAATATTTTGAAATTGATTGACTCGTCTGTCAGTTGAAAATCGATTGACTGATCAGTCTTTTAAAAATGAATTAACTTTACCAGTCAGTTAACAAAGGCTTGATAAATCAATCAATGGACGCTGTTTGGAACTCATAGCTGAATTGACAATTTTACACATACTTGATAGAACCCAGGGAAACCAATGGTTAAAACTATCTTAAATGTTTACCCGCGACAGCACACATGTTAGAATAAAACATGCATGTCATAAGAGAATATGGGTTGCTAATGTAGCCATATATTTAAAAGACATCACTCAATGATTATAGGCAACAGTTATAATGTTACTTTAGATTAGAATTTAAAAAAAAAGGAGAAATAACATATTTACACATACATTTTAAGTTGATTGCGAATAATGAAGATGATCATTTGTTTCTTACCATTCATAAAAACCATTAACAGACACACCACTATACACACAAGGTCCTTCATTGTTGTATTCTATTCTCTATTGGACACTGCAACATATTAACGTATTCTGGCTTACTAAAGTTTTGTTAATAAATTTAAAGATTATTTTGTTCTTGATTATTTTCTAATATGAAGATTCATAATGGTTTAGTTAAGAAAATATCAATTGAGAATGAAAACAAGTGATAACAGCAACAACTTGAATTTGTATTCATTCTCTTATTTTATTTAATGTACCCAATGAATTATATTTGTGTATAATATGTTATACAGTATCTTGACTGGTTGATTGTGCACATAGACGAGGGACGCGTGTATCTTATATTTCATTATTTATGTTGTTGTATGATTTTCTGTTTAAATCTCAACCAAATAAACGAGATTTCTCGAAACTATAAAACAGATTTTAAGTACTAATCCCACTTTAACCTATGTGTCTGAAAGATTATATGGTCAGATGTTTGTTAGTCCCTGTTCTTTCATCATTTTGCCTAACTTGACAAACATTATACACAAAGATGTTTGACTTCATTATCATGGCCAACATATATCGAGAAACTTGTTGAATGCAAATGAACAGAAGAAGCAATTTCTTAACTTTCCATTCAAATTAACAAATGAAAATCACGACACATGAAAAAACAATTGTTTCATACCTTTTTAAGTGTAAGAACAGTTTTTTTTAAACATTTACCAAGAAAATCATGTAACTACAACTAAATTTGGTTTACATTCCCTTTTCTACTCTCTAATCCTTATGATTCCTTAAATAAGTTCTATAGTTGCAAACCTCTTCAAGTGTATGCTCGAAAATGTACTTACACAACATGAGGAGGGAAATATATCCGTTATATTATGAAAGTCGTGAAAAGATACTTCCTAATTTTTATTTTTCATACAAACGATTATGACGTTTATGACATTTAACATGTTTAACAGGTGCTCTTACATGTTTTATGTTAAGTAAACAGCCTATATCCGGTTTTGCGGTTGAACGTACTTCCATGATAAATTACGAAAGAACTGTGTTTGACTTCCTTCATATTAATAAGGACATGTATTATTCTGTATTCATTTCTTGTCTGTTAAAAAAAAAACCATCGAATTAAAACGTACATTTCGGTAGTTTTTCTTCGAAAAATGAAGAACATGCATATACAACTGGTGTGGATTAAATGCGTTTATAGTCATTATACTACAGTTCACATCTTCCGTTACTCTGGACACTGGTGTTACAAAACAGAGCAAAAACTAAATTCTGAGTTGACATGAATTATCATTGATAGACTAAACTGTTTAAATACAATGTTTTTCCCCAAATACTATACGATACTCCCTAGGAATATATACCATGAGCTGTAATTAGTTATACTCGTGGTAATTTTGGGTCTTCAATGATGTTCAACTTCGTCCTTTAGTTAGTTCTTTGAACTTTTCGAGCGTTTTTTAATTGACGAAACGCGCTTCTGACGACAGTTTAAACTCTGGTATCTGTGATGATTTTTATCCCAATTATGTTTGACAGTTTTTGACCCATAAATCAGTTGAAAAGAGTTTTACTCTATAATTGATGAAACTATTTGTATAGACGTACTGCGATTAAAAAGCTTACAAATTCATGAGAAAATAGGGCAAAAAAAAAATATGAGCAATATTATAAATTAAATATTAGATGACAGGCATATACAAGCAAGACAAACATCTGAGTATCATCAGATGAGCTACACTCCTTGTTAAACACTATACGTATATATTTTTTAAAGAATGAAATCGCATGTGCAGAAACATATAGACATTACAGGGGCATTTAATTCCATTTTTTGAGACATGTTTAGAAAGAGTGCTCAACTAGAGGAAATCGTATAGAAGGGCAGATACTGGACATAACAATAAGCATAGGTTTCATAACGATGGGATTGACATTCTGCTTGATATCAACTCGAGTTATTGAATTGCATTATAATAATAAACGAACCTTCGGCGGGTTTATTGTTACTATTTATATTAAATAACGAAAGTTGAAATCAAGCAATATCCAATGTTCACAAGTTGTTAAACCTATTTCTCTTATGTTCAACACTTTCAATGTTTTAAAATAAAATTGCGCGAAATATAGATCTTATCTTTTGCGCATTTTATTATGACGTCATATGTTCTTTTTCAGTGTCAAATTTTAACATAAGACGTGTAAAGACTTTTTGTACGCTTTAGAATGTAATAAACTTTGACAAAAAGATTACTGTAGGTTCAATGTGTGAGTATTTTGTATGTTATTGAAATCACAGAGAAGTAAAATGCTATGGACAAAATGTATACGGTCAAAACTGTGGAAAGTAAACAATGACCTGACGAATAGCCAATATCGTCTTGTGATACTCGATAGACCATTCAAATCAAAGCATATTTTGTTAGTGTGATACGAGAAATATCTAGTCATAAAAGAAATAGATAACTGGCCACAACAAAATCAATGTTCGATAATTCAAAATAATAATTTCGAACATCAAGATATACACAAGTAAAGAATGAGATTATTTCAAGAACTCCTCTACAATCCAAGTAAAAACTGGTACTCTAGAATATTTTTTTTTTTTTCAATTTATTTAAAAAAAATTAAGTTATTTTTTTTTATATCGGAATTTACTATAACGTATATGCATTGAGCAAACCATGTCTTGTTTGGCTATATAATTGAGGTTATCAATGAAACAGCAACTTAAGGTGCATACACAACAGTTACAGGGGATGACTAACATAGTTTTGTAAAATGTAATGTGTTGCGACGTCAAACTGCGACATATCGGAAAAGTATATATTTGTAAATCATGAGCCTGAAAATAAGTACATCGACCGCCCTTTGAAATTTTATTTGATTTCATACTGTACGAAGATAATTTATTCTTGTTTTTATAAAGAAATCACTTATGTTTTTTGTTTTTTTAATTAACACACAGTTTTAGAGAATATTTTGGCAAAGAATGTATTCTAAAACATTGTAGAAAAATTCGATTCAAATATTTTTAAGACAAAAAGTTTAATAATTCTATTCAAAGGATACAAATGTCCCGGAAACCGAAACTTTTAAAAATGTCTAAAATCTGAAGCCCCTTTATTTCTAAATTTGGCATATAAAGGTATATGTTTTCATAACATATCTGCTTTGTCCTGGTGAAATATAGCTCGTCTGCAAATTTCCGTTGAAAAAAACAATTTTAAATCGAATCTGTATTGTATGTCCTTAAGGTCTTTTATAAAGGGATTTTGTATAAACCCATATTCATAACTAGTTCTGCATAAATACTTTATAATTCTTTTAATTAGTTTAAAGTTGAAAAAATATTCAGCTAATGCATGAATATTTATTTTCCACCTTACCTTCGTTTTTACTTTAGCCTATAGCCAATCCGCCAAGGACAGGTGCCATACTATTGATATAAAATTGTGTTGTCTTTGTATATTAAGTGATTCCACGACAAAGACAACCGTATGTGAAAGAAACAATCAGACATACTATAATTAGCGGGGTTCTGTCGTTCCATATGTTTTTTGTGATTTGTTTATGTTGATCTAATAATCCTATAGCTTTAGGATGACGAACAATGGTGTAATTTCAGGCCTTGTTCTATACATTTTTAGAAGCAATGGGAAAACGTTGGCGTAGTTTTAGTATTAATCATACTTCACCACTTACGTCAACATATATCAGACACGGAGTTCAATTCTTTTAATCCATAATAGTTCCTATTCTTTTTCTCTGTTAAAGACCAGAAAATTGTCAATAATAATTTACCTTGATATTTAATTTGAAAATCCATTTAAAAGAATGTATTTTGATATAGAACTTCAGAAACGTGTGTTTCCAAATTGCAAAAATAACAGGTGTCAAAGACAACGTTCAACGATCGATAAGTCAATAAATAGAATTCACTGCGTTGGCAGATGAATACATGTATATAATCCCTATTCACATATCTAATCTACTCAAATATTCTAAAACTGAGTCGTTCATGGACTTCTTTTTATATAGAAAGGAAAACGATGTATGTACAGTCTCTGCAAGTTTGAAGGTTTTAATTTTAACAGAATTCATGAGTATGATGAATGTGACAGAATATCTGTTTCAGAAATGTTACAATATACGTTTTAATTGTTGTGACCACAACCATGTCCTTTTTTCTCAATTCCTCTAATATTACCAAAATTACACGATCATCACAATATTGTTGACGCTGACAATGAAAACAGAAATTATAGATATACAATATAAATACGATGTTTACACGATATAATCAACATGTCGATGTCATGTAAATATTAAGGTATAGACTCGGGATAAAATATAAACATACTATTGACTTACTATTATCAACACCGCGATGTCTACAGTATGAACGAGATGTAACTACATAGTATAGACTTGGTATACACCATAAACATGCAGGCGAATCGCTATTGTCATCATCGCAATATCTACGATGTGAGCGTTAAAACACAAATATCAAGTCTTTGTACATAATATAAACACGATACTGAATCGCCATTGTCAACATCGTGTTGACTTCACAATATAAACGCACATTTATGACTTTTCAATCTGTATTTACATGTATCTTAGCATTGCACATTGCTATGTTTTACTCTGACTGTTTATGACGTATTTACACTAATTCCTTTGAATGTTTGATGCTTATTGGTTGATATTTGTTTCTTAGATGCATGCGTTTTATCAAATGTAATTGTCTTTGAACTAGCTGTCAGTAACTTCGAGTAGTCTAAGATCTGTAGTTAGATACTTTTTGTTGTTGGGATGTACTAGTATCCTCCTATGTCCACTTTGTGTTTTTGTTAGCTGTATTTCTATCTGCATCCATCTGATGTAAGTCGTTTTATAGCTTTTTCATATACTGTACACAAACACCTATGTTCAAGGTAAAGGGAGGGTTGGCACCGTCAAACTAGTTTAATTCCGTCACATTATATATGTAACTTTCGTCAAATAAAATATCCTAATTATATATATATAGTCTTTTCTCAGTTTTCGTATGTTTACTTTCAATTTTATTTGTATTCCGTTAAGTGGCTCTTTGTTTTTGAATGAATATATGTACAATCAATGTTCTATTTAGACTGTGTGAATGTGTTAGAATATAACATTGATAATGAAATATTTAATTTTTTCGGAAACTTTAGTTATTTGTTTCCAGTGACTATATTTTCTTGAGTATCTCTCTTCAGGAAATCTATTTCACCGTCTTTCATATCAAACACAGTACTTATTCTCCTAGATTCGTTTTTAGGCCTAAAAAAGTTACAATGTTCCAATTAAAGTTGAATTTTTAAAAATTGATCTCAACAAGTGTTATAATGTCAATTTAAACCAACATTGTCTTTGATATTATACTTGCTAAATGTTTAAATTCAATAGTTATTAAATCTACATTTTTTTACTTTTATTTATCAACGGAATCATTGATTGACACTTGCTTGCAGTTGTTCGCTATTTTAGTATAGGACAACCATGTTTCCATTGATGGAAGAGCATTATTTAAATGTACAATGCAACCGTTGTAACTAATAGAATAAAAATACAATGGTGTCATTTCTAACATGAACCGTTCATTTTGAGATTTTAAAATTATGTTTTAATTGTACTCTCACTGAACCGATTCAATTTATCTTACAGATTTATTCGACTTAACACTGGTTTTAAATCTGCAATTAACAAATAATAGAATGACGAAAATATTGAAATCAATTACGGTATTTCGTATTTTTTGTCTTCCGGTAGTAATTTATTAGCCATTTTGACTGAAAAAAATAATTAAAAAAATGTATCGAGTAACAGCTGAATGTTGCATATTGTCAATACATACATATGTCATAAATATTCAGCACACATGTACAAAATATTTTAAGTAGATTTTCCTTTTATATAGTCCAGGTAATACATTTTTCGTCAATCACTATGAAAAAACGTCAAACAGAAATAAACAAAAAGCTTTCATCGTCAGTTAAAGAGAAAATTTCCATCACATTGGTGTTAAAAACTGTACCCAACATTTCTAAAAAGACATCCTTTGTCACACATATGCATGTTTACAATTACTCTGATCAAACAACTGAACAATGCCATTAACTATAACGTAATGTGGCTTAATTCATCAATTTTTGAAAACAGTTGAGAATGCAATGCAAAATGACTTAACCTTTCTTAACAAAAAAGACACAAGACATTGTACTCACTATGTCAACTTCGCACGGGAACGGCAAAATAACGACCAAAATGTGTTCGTCATTAGAAAATCCAGATGTCTCTAATCGGAACTATTTTAAAGAAATGAATATTCAACTATTTATCGTGCAACTTATAAAATGGAAAATTACCCAAAACAAGAAATCTTATATATACAAATAAAAACTTAGCGCAAATATTGGTTTTATGATTCTTACCTATCGCAAAACCTAACATCAGACGGACGATTAAACAGACATACATATTCATCGTTCGTTTGTATTCTCTGTGAGTTTCTATAAAATGTGTTCATATTTTGTATATTTTGTTTCCCTGATAATAAAATATTATACAGATGCAAACGTTTTACATTCGAAAATGAAGATGTAGATTGAATAAAAGACTAGCTTAACGGGATATTCATACCTATTTTTATTCAAATACTCCTATAAAAGTCTTCAAAATATGTCTGTGTATACATATTCAACTTTTTTTTGTTTAAAGTTTTCTATACGAATACTTTTGTCGTTTTTTTATTGGGTTTAATTGTATTCTTCTAAAATCTTACGATTTTTTGGTCAAGAAATTTCTTGAATTGATAGAATTGACTGAATTCAGAAATATCAAATCCTACTTATACTAAATTAGTCAGAATGTCGAACTATCCTTTTTGTTAGATACAGAACAAAAGAAATAATACCGTCAGGTCAATTTTGAAATTATAAACTTAAATTTTATAGCAATAACCTTACTTTAAATGATCAAATCTATGAGAGTTTTCTTTGTAATTACATGTTTAGACATTTGCTAACGTATCTATGTTTGCATAGTTTGAAACCTATTAAAATCATGAGTAAATAGGTACTTATATAAAAATTGTATGAAACTATATGTTATAATTACTGTTGTTTACACTTATGATTACGTCGAAGTGACTTTTAACAAATTAACTAAACTATTTTGTATCAACTTTTGCGGTTTTATGTCATGTACTATTAATTAACAAACACACTACATACACTATTTTCGAATGTTCTATTTCATTATATAAATGAGAAAATTAACATTCTTTTTTTTTAATTTCCTGTATGGATATACAAATGGATAGATTCAAGGGACAATGTTTGTACGGATATGGACATAAACATAGAAATCCCTAAAATGAAGTTCGATTATCGAAAAATGGTTTTTATTCATTAGAAGCATGCATGCAGTTGTCATATTTTCATTTATCTTTGATAAAAACCCGATTGCATTGTAGTTTAATTAATTAGCATAGAATTGGAGGTAAAAGAAATTGCACCAGGTACCACGGTGGGTATGGTTGTCCTGCGAGAGAACGTTCTGTGCTGGTGATTCGGTCCTGACGGGTGCTGGTGATCAATGAAAAAATGTAAACAAGGACGAAAATGATGATTTTTGACGTTTTCACTCATAAAAAATTGAAGAAAACAGTTGAGATTTTTCAATTTTGTTTCTTTTGGGTTCATATGTAAACCATTAAAAAGTTGACCCTCTAAACTGTTTCAGTAAGCGTAACACAAAAATGCTCATTTTCAGCAAATCTAGAACTGAAAAAATAAAACAAAAATGCTCATAGAGTCAACTTTCTATACCGCAATCCACACGACAAAACTATTTTGTGAAAAAAACATTGCAATTTATTAAAATTTAGCATTTTCTCAATTTATTCATGTCCTGATACTGTGCTGGTGGGTCCTGTCATTGTGCTGGTGGGTCCTGATACGGTGCTGGTGATTTTGGATAAGAAGTTGGTCATATTTGAAACAAATGTTAAAAAATCAATAAAATTGGGCAGATAATTGTTGTCAATAGGATCTATGACTCCTATTTTAGCTCTTGTGCATCCATTTGGCTGTTTAATATGTGTTTTCTAATGAATGTAACTTGTATTACATAATTACATAAAAGGGCAACATCTTTCGTCCAATATCAGATAACAATATATAGTATCTAAAATAAGAATAGTTTTATTTTAAAGATATTAAATGCCCCTTACATTGATGCTTCAACAATGATCAAAGCCCATGCCGCATAGACATGTTTGTTAGCGCTCCGCATACCCCTCCCCACTTCCACCCAACCAACCCGCCTCATTTCCTCCTTCATTGTTACAGTGGTGTACCAACACAACAATTTATCACATAAAATAATAACACAAAGACACACATTATTGAACAACGAATGCTCGCAGGTACTGAAAGCTAGTTCAAAGCCGCATTTTCAACTAATAGATAAACCATGTTCTCATATACAAAAATCCCAATCGTGTCGATTAAAAAAGTCTCAAAACTTAAGTTCACATTTTAATGTTTGATGAAGCAGAACTTTAAAAGTGTGCAGTGAATCTTGTGCTCACAACAGTTATTGTCATTATTATGTTTACATAAGACTTATAAAGGAATTAAGATGGTACCAAGAAATATTTGACAGTTCAATTTAATGATCATGAATGGAAGGAAATGGTACGGAAGTTTACATAGGACAAAAAGAAATTGATAGTATTTTTTGGCGAAAGACTTAAACGCTTCTTTGCAATATATAGTACAGCTCTTCTATAAAAGCATGCAAAAAAAAACTTTAATTGACTTGCTTGCTATGTTTGCTTGGATGTTTTCAAACAATAGGTAGGCGGAGTTTCAATACATACTGGGATTTGATTGGACAAATACAAACTGACAGGAATTGAAGTTAATGTTTATTGTCCAAACACATTCTAGTATATAGTAAACAGACTACTTACCTGTCGTTTACAAACATCCAAACAATCATAGCAAGCAATTTGATCAATGGTTTGCTTTGCATATATTTATAGAAGAGCTGTAAATTCTAAAAAACACAAGTTGAAAATTCCACAATACTATATAATTCATTTTATGTGTCAATTTGCTTGAAAAAAGTCGAAAAGAAGAGAGTTTTTTTGATGTCATGATTATCTGTCGCTTTCTAGATGTATGTTTACTAGCATTTATTTCAGATGACATGGACTCCTCACCCTGGTGACCCTGCTGCCTTCCATAGCTTTATCCGTATACATATATTAATAGATAAACAAAAGGCTGCAACTGGTATTTTTGTATTTAAAATGATTCGTTGTAACGAGAATATTTGTGGTGAATGGAAACTGTGACGGTCAAAATCTTAAATTGCTTATAAATGTTGCTGGACACAGTTTCGTTATCTGATCTGAATTTTCTGAAATGTGCAAGGTAGATAGACATTGGCCTTTTGATTTTTTTTACTCGTTAAGTTTTGCCCTAATTGGTTGAACTTTTTCAATATTAAAGCCGATTTCAATGAGTGTGTAGACAAAGGGAATATCTTTGGTTATCTTGCTTGCTGAACAGAAAAGTCATTGTTAGGTTATGTAAACTACCCTACTTTAAGAGTAGACTAGTCCGACAAATGACACATCTTTCTGTATGTAGGACCAGGCTACTTCGAAAGGAGGGTAGTATACCTTACCTAACAATGACTTCTCGGTTTAGCTAACAAGCAAGCTAACCAAAGATATTACCCCTGCCTACATACTCAATGGAATCGGCTGGAATCGGCTGTAACTAAAAACTCGAATACATTTTAACAGACAGTGGTCATGTTTGTTGATGAATATTGTTTTTCCTAGATTCACTCTTGAAAAATCATTTGGTAACATTTGGTCAAGTAATTTCAGATTATATCTTTTTGTAATTGCGGACGCCAAGACAATACACAAACCTCACACGACCCCTCGACACAGGTGAGCTTATATATGATCTTATAGCGATTCGGGTTGATAACTAGTTGAAATTAAGCTAGTTTTGTGTGTGTGTAGATTTGTATTGTTTTAAACTGTTATGACCTTTTAAAGTTAAATGTAGGTGTTTAATCTAAGAATTTCTTTTTTAAACTTATATACTTGTTTTATACTCAATTGGTAGTATGAAGCTACGAGGTATTTTAATTTTTGAAATTGATATATTCTAGTCTGCCCTTTCATAAAATAGTGATTTTTTTTAGTCTTCTATCGAACTTTCGAAAAAATATACCTGATAACCGTTCAGACAAAAAAATTATGATGAAAACATCTTACAGATACAGCAAGTGTTTCTTAATAGCTATAAGATACATTTTTCTTTTAAAATACAACTTTTAAATCTTACGGGAAACTATTCCAAGCTTAAAACTTTCACTGTAACCTCGCTCTAACTTATCCCCCACCCCCCCCCCCCCCAAAAAAAAAAACAAACAAACCCGCAATACTATTGTCATTCTTAAAGTCAGCACTAAATTGTTCACAAACAAATGTGTTTTAAGCTGCTAAAGACATATGATTCAAACGCTCAGAAAGTCTTTTGTTCTATATTTTTGCTCTCCATTTTTATGCAAAACCTTTTACATTTTTATTTTATGGGTTATTGTTGAAGGTCGTACGATGACGTATGGTTGTTAACACATACTTCCTTTGGTTTCTTATGGAAAGGAATAGGTCCGGTAAGGACCGATTTTGGCCTCAAATTTCAGGTTCATCTGACGAAAGATTTTGACCACTTTTTAAACACTTTAGTGTCTATTTCATTTGAATCAATTAGTTTATGTGAACGATTTTAACTGATTTAATCATTAAAAACGCTCCGATTCAAGCTCAATATGAAAATTTACCAAATATGCCGAAAAATGTCACTTTTCAGATGGTTTTTGTCAAAAATGAAAGTGGCCGCATCCGTGTTCATCCTCAACCTTTATATATGTTATGTATTATCATGAAATACAACTTACATTTTAATATTAAGGATGAACACGAATGCGGCCACTTTCGTTTTGCACGAAAACCGTCTAAAATTTAACTAAAATGCTAAAATTGTGAAGATTTCAGTAATTTTGCATGACTTAATGGTGCAAGTACCCGATATATGTGCATTGTATTGTCAAAAACAGCCCATATTAATGTAGCAGAAGCATTCTACTGTCCAATAAATAACTAAAAGTTTACATTTTACTGATTTTGTAAAACTGCTATATTCTGGGGCTAAAAAGGGGTCTTACTGGACCTACTCCTTTGTTCATTGACAACAAACATACCACATCATCTACTTTATATAAGTATTGTATAAATTACAACGTATTTTGGTGATCTTGCAAAATGATCGTAATCCCGAAAATCGTAAACATATTTTCTTATCTTAAAAGGGAGCAAGAAGGGTTCCATAAACAGGCCAATAAATAAGATTACAGTTAATTTAAAAAAAAAAAAATAAAAAAAATAGGGGTATTTTTTCTCTCATAATAACAGTAAACAGATTCACAACAATGTCAATTTCAAGAAAGCAGACAACAGTTAATTAGTCAATAACTGTACAGCATCAATGATCTTGAATGTATGCCACTTTTAACTAAAATATAAAGGCACAGAACCAGGACATACATGTAGGAGCACAGAACCAGGACCGTTTTTCTTATCACCAGCACAGCGTCAGGACAATTCCGTTTAACGAACTTGCACGACTTTTGTAATATAATATTGCTGTAATATACTTTGCATGGTACTTATGACGCATCAGAGAAAAATTAAGCAACAAAACAGTCGTTTTATTGCCGTTCTGATACAATGTAAACAAACCCACCAGCACAGAATCAGGACCCACCAGCACCTGACAGGACCAAATCACCAGCACAGAACGTTCTCTCGCAGGTCAACCATACCCACCGTGGGTACGGAATTGTATGTTATTTTTATTTAATATTTGAAATCGTGCTATTTTTTGTTAATTAAATACGACCTGCTTCAGTTGATAAGTACAGTTTAAATCCCAAGAATCAAAACGTCAATTAAACATATATACTAGTCAACAAAAGAAACGATACAACACTTTAATCAAAAATTATATTTTGCTGTTTAGTAGAAACCAATTTCAAATAGGTAAAACATTTTATTTTAACGTTCTACATGACAAACTAACAAAAAATAACGTCCCAGAAAGTTCCTGGACCGAATACGGATAGATCAAAGTCAGTATCCGGAATTTCAGTTTGCAGAATGTAATAGCGAGTATGGCCGCCTCTCGCAGCTACCAGAGCTTCCAACCTACGATGCGTAGATCCAACCAAAGTGATAATGTTGGATTGGGGGAAATAATTAACTCCTGTATAAAAGCCAAAATGGAAACTTTGTAGCGTTTCTGGTTTATTTTGCCAAGTCGATCCCATAAATGATCTATAGGAGAGAGATCCGTCGATAATGCTGTCCAAGGGAGAACTCGAATATGGTTTTGTTCAAGATGGTCCATCCAAAACCATGCCACGCGACATTCAGCGTTATCCTGTTGAAACAAATGTTAAAACCGCGGTGTCGAATTTCATCCCTATATCTCAAATCGTCCTAGTTACCATCAACGATTTTAACTGTGTGCGCCTCGTTGTGATATATCCCCCCATAACACCGAACTTCCGCCTCCAAAAACGACTGTGGAAGTTTAAAAGACGTATTGTGCGATTTTGACGTTGTGACGTCGCATAGGGTCTGCCGCTATGGGGTCTATCATTTGTTTAGTCATTTTGCCTAAGATGAATCATCAAGTCTGCCTGCAACATGAAAAGGATTTGCGACGTCAGTGTGCGTCATCGAAGCTCTGACCATAGCAACAGCTTCTTCATGTTAATGTAGTTGTAACCATGCCATCACATTCTCGATTTGATTAAGTTATTTATGATGGCAATTTTTTCACCTAATGCAGTAGCCTAATAATTATCATCAAACAATTTAAATACTTCACGGCGAACTCCATCATCGGACGAAAAAGTTGTGCTTATTTCAGTGGTTACGCATACACGTGTAAGCGGGCAGCAGGAAATATTTATTACAACTCGAACAAAGGACTTCAGTGTTACAAGGCAGCGCTTTCACAAACTGACCTGAATAATTTCTTCCTGAGATCAAACGCTTACGGCTGAATAAGTTTATACTAATGAACGGAAGCGTTCCCGTCACACCAGTATGCTTAATGGAAGCAAATGGGTATTCATTTGTCACACAGATTTGAAAAAAGGCCAACAAAATCATGAATGGCATTACACACTATTGATTGATTGATTGTTGTTTGCTTTACGCCGCATTAGCACAAAAAGGCTATATCGCGGCGACGGACTATCGAAGGTATACAAAAACTGTATCACACGAACCAATAGTTTGTTGTAAGGAACAAAGCTATTTCAATGAAAAAAAAATTAAAAATACTAGGCTACCAATTTCATATTTAACTGATAGTAACTGTATATAAAGGTCTTGGCAAATAGAAATTGAAAGTAAATAATTTGAAAGCTTTTAAATTCGTCTCTTTGTAAAAAAAAAACACAATTATATGGGACTGTCATACAAGTGAGAGTTTTAGCTAGCAATAAACCAGGTTTATTCAATTATCTTCAACATTAAGAAATGCCCTTAACAAGTCAACAACTGGCAGTTTTTTTTCGTTTCGATGTATGTGTTTGAGCTTTTGATTTTACTATATGATAAGAGAATTTCCGTAATGAATGTTTGCAGAAGTTCGGTTATTGCTATTGTACTTTATATCACTTCAGTACATGCAATTTTATGTGTCAATGTGTGACTGGACAGGATAAATCTGTAGATGCTTGCTGATTGATAAATGATTTTTTATTATGTTTTTGATTACTCAAATTTTTTATACATTTAAATTATTGCAATGCATTGGTTAATACTTAAACATATATACATGAAATTTGTTTACAGAACCAACCTTGTTTTATATATACAAAAAAAGCTCTGATCAGGTTAATATACAATGCCGGGAACAAATATGTCCTGTTTCCAAAATGACATGTTTTACAGTTTTTTTATCAATTTATTTACAGAACCAACCACATGTTTAATTATACAACAAAAAAGGAAGTTGATACGTACAATTTTCCGATCAGTTTTATATAACATGCCGGCAAGAAATCTGTCCTTTTTCCAAAATGATATGTTTCAGTATGTACTATTTCTAGAATTAAACTTTTTTCCATAACCTTATTATTGGGTTTATATGACACTAAACAAATAATTGGTGAAAAAAAATCATATGGTGGCGCACTTCATTTTTTGCTACGGCCCTTTGAAAGTACGTAATTTTAATGATTTTCCCATTTTTCATCAATTTTTACCTCTTTTGGGGCTATTATCGTGAAAAAAATCACAGTTCTACAATTAAACTTTTTTTCATACTTTCAATAAAGATGAAGTGGGCCAATCTGAATAAATTTAAGTAAAAAAAACTACAGGTAGGTGTTAGTATAAGAGAGTTTTATCATATGTTCATGCTTTTTTTTGTGTCAAATTTACCATGCTGTCAATTTTGTAAATTTTTGATTTTTCTCTGTTATAAGAGCAAATTGCATATTTTTACAACTTCTTTGTGATAAATGATTGAAAAAATACATAATTAAGAAATTTGAAAAAAAAAGGGATATGGGATGTACATGTTTCTGGCAAACCCATTTCTTGTATTCCACACCCATTTTCTCAAAATTTTGGCTAAAAAGATTGACTTGATTGGAAATACAATTTTAAAATTGATTACTCATGTTACTCAAAAATTACTAATTGCAATTACACAATTTTTTTCACACAGTTAAGTTTGATTATAACATCTTTTAAATTCATTTTTTTTTTCATTTGTGTAATATATTCTTGAAATAATTCCAGAACGAGATTTTAACGAAACTAAAACGTCAGAAGAATAAATCCTTAAGTGATTTTTTTAAAAACTCTATGGTATGTTTCATAAAAACTGAACGTGCAATTCGATAACGTCATGAACCAGTGATAACTTCAGAATAACGGTTAATATGTTTTCAACCAAGACAGTTTTGACTTGAAACTTTTCTTTTCCATCAACCATTTTTATTGAAAACCCCTATTCCTCTTGTTAACAGAGTCATGAAAAAATTGGGCAAATATGCCAAAGAGACCTCAACAAACTCATAAGTCGAAGAGAACGGACGAATCAATGACAAACAAATTAACTTGTTAACAACAAACAAAAATTTGCAAAACACTACAAAGAAAAAAGAAGGGCTGCGAACAGACGCCTCTCTAAAATCGAGGATTAATATTAGGTGCGCTGGAAGGATTATATTATTCTGCTCTATAAATGTTTCCTTTGTATTGATTTTCTTATGCCAAAAACTTTCAATAATGGGAATGCAGCAGATCAAGTCACTTCTAGTTATTTTTCAATTACAGGTGTTCAACAGATCTTATATAGAATTTATGAAAACATTTTCGATGATTGCATACGTATCTTCAAGGTATAAACAATTCTGATCGTTTGTCTAATTTGCTGTAAGATGTGAGTCCTTATAAAAAGACAAATAAATGCCAAGGCATATACAAACGTATCAATCGAAGAACATTTTTAATGTATTCTAGGAATGTATTGCAGTATGTGTTCTTCTTGCTATTGATACTGTCGTCTCAATACAGCTCATTTAATACACTTGTTTTGTTTTTTAGTATTCTAAAGTTATATTCTGTGCCAGATAAAACTTTTCTTAACATTCAATACCACATAATACAAGACATCTCCGTTACCTAGGGAATACATGCATTTTCTTTGTATATGATTTATGAAATGCCATCGATATGGATATTAATTTTAAATTTACTATTAAGAAAATGTTTAAAATTATAAAACTAAATGTCCTATTCCTATGTCCATATTTTTTTAATTTGCATGGTGTCCTACTCTATTAATGCCATATGCTATATGTTACCAGCCAGGGAAACGTAAATAAGACCTGGTATGTGAAGTTATTAAAATTACATGTACTATTCATTACAATATCCCATTTCTCTCATTAGATACAATTGATGAGCTAAAGATAGTTATGGAGAGGAAATTTATTAATGATCAATTGGTCAATTCAATTTCGAATAAATATTAAATAACAACCTGACAGACGGTGATATAACGGACAACACCCTTCTTTACTCTGATGATGAAACTTGTACGGATTCAAAAGTCAAGCGCCATATTTTTGTGCTGGAATTGTTAGTTTTGATATTGAAAATGATATTAGACCTATACATTGTTAGTTTGATCATTTCCAATATGTTTGTGTGTGCAAATTTTAGTACAACCAATGATAATTTTCTTGGATATGATTCGAACGAAAGATCGATCTTGTTTCCAAAAGAGAAAATGTTTGAAAATAGTAATGGTAGGTATTTATATTGCTATACATGCATGTCAGTATGACTGTGTTGATGATAACCAATGAGAAGAACAAACCTGTAAGATAAAAATCTAGCACAATAACAATGAAAACGAAAGATATATGGTAATGATACTGTCTTATAGGCTGCAAATACCTCTACCTACAAACGATTAAAAACGCATAGCTTGTCATCGATAAATACAATATGTTATTCCAATACAAATATGCCAAATTTTGATGATTGAACTTAAAGATAAAAGTATATCAAATAGATACTAGTTGGTTGTTTGCTATATGAATTGCTTATACGTAAGATATCATTTCAATCCATGCATGTGTTGTACATACCAATTCGCCATTTTTTGTCACAATTGGAAAGCTGAAATCATCTCTTTTGTCGTCACGCTTTATGGTTTATTCACTCAAAGACTCAAAATTGTTTTGGTACTATTTTGTCATCTTTCTTTGATCCTCGGGATTATTACAGCTGACTTTTTGGAAAGCCAGTACACAAACAAACAAGTAAACATTATTTATCCATTAATTTTATTTACTTTGTATTTACATTGTATCATAGCTCAAATTTATTTGTCCAGTGTATGTTCATTTTGTGACTACGTTTTTTGATTGAGTTAAGCCATTCCAATTGATATTTTATAGTTTGTCTTTCCATGTTGCGATGTTACACTATTATTTCAGATAAGGGTGAATGTATGATACCATTAAAACGTTTAATCCTGCTACAATTGTTTGCACCTGTTCTAAGTCAGGAATTAGATATTCAGTAGTTGTCGTTTGTTGATGTGGTTCATAAGTGATTCTCGTTTCTCGTTTTTTACATAGATTAGATCGTTGGTATTCCCGTTTGAATGGTTTTACGCTTGTAATTTTTTGTGACCTTTTATAGCTTACTGTTCAGTGTGAGCCAAGGCTCCGTGTTAAAGACCGTACCTTGACCTATAAGGGTTTACTTTTATAGATTTTGACTTGGATGGAGAGTTGTCTCATTGGCACTCATACCACATCGTTCTATATATAAGTAAATGCAATAGATTAATAGTAAACCATAGCATATGTAATACGTCTTGAATAGGATTTGCCTGCCATTTTTTTTCCTAACAAATTGATACTTTGACTGAATCCCCCGGTGTTAATATTGTTTTTCAACACCTCAAATGAAACAGAATTACACATATCTAGAGCACATATGATGAAATCAGTATCTTGGACAAATACATATAGCTAAATTTCCGACTACAAGTGATTCTTAAATTACAAAGTATTTAGTGTTTTTTTAATATCTCTCTTGTAACATTTTAACTACCTTCACACGGAACAGCGGAAGGTTCACAGTCCTATAAATGAGATAATTAATTCTGACTTTTTTGTTGTGTATTTTTTAGGAACAGGACAGGTCTGTGAAATGAAAACATCTAGTATGTCTTCTGTTTTTGTTCAAGAAATGTTTCCTCTTGATAATACTGGTCAGTCGTTTGTCGGGAGACTAACCTATGATATATTTATTCTACTTCATTATGATAAGAAGTGTTCTTTCAAATTGATTACACTTGTGAACTATACTGAAGTACTAGAGACTTGTCCGAACGTTACTTCAATTCAAAGAATATTGTGTAGTCCAACTTTCATCCACAACATAACATTTGTAGACAAGACCCCAATTCCTTACTTCTCAGGAATAAATGTTTACTTTATTGATGAAGTTCATCATTGCACCAAATTATTCCAAAACATCATTCAAGAAGAACAGTATCAACTACATAATTATATGTTTGCTGATTTTCTAAATTCAACCAATTGTTGGAAAGTAATGTATTTTACCAGACAGCAGTCTTTTTTGGTAACTTTAAATAACAGTTCAGATAAAGATATCAATTTAGTAATCGGTGAAAGTTTACCTGGAAGAGGGCATGTTCATCCAAATAGCATTATGTTTAGTTCAAAGAATAACTTTTTCAATCAACAACTCATCCAATTTATCAATATGGTTGGCTACAAAATGAACGATCGGCAATTCCTTATAAGTGTACACAATATCAACGACTTCTCAAAAGATAACTCAGGTTTAGAAGTTCATTACCAATGTTTCGGAGAAGCGTTTGGAATACCTTTTATTTACCTCCCTGATAGAACAACGGTATATTTGGAGGTCATAATTACAGGGAGCATTGTGGTTACAAACTTCATCGTAATATATATATTTCTACGTATGCGCAAAGAATACCAAACACCAGTAACTATTCTTCTGTCAGCTTTGGCTGTATCAGATACCTTGGCTGCAATTATGTATACTGTTCATTTTGCAATTTCGTATCAGTCATATTATCATCATATTGATTACACAGATATCATGCCAGCGTGGTATATCTTTCAATATCCGTCTTGCATCTATTATTTTGTTTTTGAAGCATGTTCGTATATGTTTCATTCAGTATCTCTTCTAATCACAATTTTCTTGTGTGTACAGAAAACTTGTGCTCTCCGATTCCCTTTATGGACCAGAAGAAGATTAAACTACAAGACCAGTGTAATATATTCAGTTATGGTGTTTATCATCAGTTTTCTTGGTTTTACTCCAATAATCACAATGGATATTCTAAGCCTAGCGGAGGTTGAGGGTAAATGCTGTGTGATAAGAGAAGTCAAGAGCAATATGGAAAACATACTTTCATGCTTTTATATCGCACTTGGTGTAATAAATGTCCTCGCGATCGTTGTTGTAATTGTGTGTACAATCTACATCACATGTAAATTAACCTGCCTTCGAAATAACTTGCCTTGGATCGATAATCCAGTTGTCAAGAAAAGACACCGTTCATCGGCAACTACAGTAGTTATGATATGTGTCATTTTTGTTTTGTCCGAAATAATGACCCTTTACCAAGTTACTCAATACGTACTGATTGTTAATTCTTTAAACCATACAATGTATAAACTGTTTGAGGAAATCCGGCAGTACCGTATTCTAAGTGTATTGATAGGTTCATCGCTGAATTTTATCGTATATCTTCTAATGAGTGAGAGATTAAAACAAATATTGTTTACAACTATAAGAACAGCTGTAAGATGTAAGAATACATAGGGATTGTAATCTAATAGTATATAATTTGTTAACAGTGCAGTACTACCTCTGTAAAGAAGATTCTGTATTCAAGTTCCAAAAAATAGCAAATATTTCATGTTCATAAACATATTCCAGAATGTTAAAACGTATCAAACGAATATCATTTCTAGAGCAGGATGTACACATAGTTTCTGAATTTCAGATAGAGGGATGTAAAACAAAAAAGAAAAAAAATGAAAATACGCACTTTAACTCCTGTTAATATTATGGAATCGTGGAACTGCGATTTTTTAACCCTGTATACCACCAATCCCCATGTGAAATTATAATTTTTTGGAATATACATTGAACGACAAAATATCTTCCTATGTGACGTTTACATTTTCTGACGTCAGACACGCGAAGCAATGAATGTGTTTTTTTAATTTGATAGATGCTTTTTGTGCTTTTTTGTAAATGTTTGTTTGGTTTGAGATTGTAACACAGTGATTACTGCCACTACAAAAGTCTAAAAGTCTGAAAAGACCAGTTTTTGTCTTGATTTGCATGAACTTTTACTCGACATTCTCCAAAAGTATGACTTGTGTCTTAATTTTTCTTGACAAATTCTCATTTATATCAAATTTGTATGAAATTTACTTGACACATTCTTGACATTCTGAATATGGTCTTAAAATTTCTTGACAAATTCTTGACATTTGAATACTGTCTTAAAATTTCTTGACATATTCTTGACATTCTTATTTTTTCTCAGTATGGCTTGACATATTCTGAACATTTGGAATTGTGTCTTAAATTTACTTGACAGTTCTCAGTTTTACAAATCATGACCAAAATTCATGATATAACAATGTATAACTTTAATCTTTATTTTTCTTTACATAATATACTGTTGTTTCAAGTTACACTTCTTACAACAAAAAATGAAAGTTGGGCATGTAAAATTATTGAAAATTTGGGCATCAAAATATTTTTTACAAATGCAAATGTGGCTATAAAATTTAATGTATAAAATAATTTAAATGTGGGTGTGTTGATATAAAACAATTTAAATGTGGGCTTTTTAAAAATTACAAATTCTGATTCCTAAATCTTATAAATTAAATGATTGAAACCAATCAATCATACTGTAGACATATTTTATTCTACATTCATGATATTCAATGTTAATGTTAATATGGTAAATAATTATTGTACAAAAATGTGGTTTATATAAATAGCAAATTATGATGATATACAAATCATTCATTAACAGATGAAAAATTTGTGTAATGTCATCTGTTGGAATATATAATAAGTATTACACATTGACAGGATGTTCCCCACAAAATTAGGGTATTCATACCCCAGAATACACACAACTGTTAAATAGAAATTACTGATTTACCTGTAATCAGCCATACAACTTATCAGTTGACCAATCATGCCACTACAATTTCAAAATTTTGTTAATAGATGAAAATGATGAAAATCATCATTTTGATGAAAAATTATAAAATTCAACACTCAAATTTGAATAAAAAATGTTTTTGAGTTGTTCTAAAAAATGAATAAGTTTTTTTAATCAAGATGAGAACAACTTTTTTGACCTGAACGTAACCCCCCCCCCCTTCTTTTTTTAGCCACACAAACCTAAAAGATGAATTGTGGGTTCCAAAAGAGACACATGGTCACATTATAAACTGCCTACAAGACACCTATTTTAGTAAAGCATATTTGACTGGCAGTTTTGCGAATTGCAAAAATCTAAATGCTGTTTGTCAGTTTTATCGACTTATATTCGAAGTGAAAACAATAAAAACTAAACTACATGGGGGATTAATCAGATTATTCCAACTAAGGTGAACCAAAAGGGTATTTCATTATACCAAATTAATCCTTGATTCTTCAAAGTTTAGTTTAGCCATAATAAAAAGAAGTATATAACAGCAATAGAATGTCATAAACAATGCAGAATAAGTCTGTATACATTTCAGGCGAAATTTATACTGTTGAGAAAGTGTCAAGACAATATTTAAGACTGTCAAGAATGTGTTGAGACATATTCAGACATTATTTAGAATGTCAAGAATATGTCAAGACATATTTAGACATTATTAAGAATGTCAAGAATATGTCAAGACAGATCGAAACAAATTTAAGACAGTCAAGAATTGGTCGAGACTAATCCAGACTCTTATCAGATGATACAGGAAGTGTCGAGAAATTTTAAGACAATGTTCATACTGTCAAGACACTTGTCAAGAAAAATCAAGAACCTTATTAGACAAATTAATACTATGTCAAGAATTTTTGAATATTGTTTGGACAAATTAAGAATGTCGAGTAAAAATTCATGCAAATTCAGACAAAAACTGGTCTTTTCAGACTTTTTGACTTTTGTAGTGTGCTGTACCCATATTTTGACTATTTTACCTAGTATGTCTGTTTTGTTTAAGCATCGTTGTAAATATAACGGAATTAGATGCGACTGTCATACAAGTGAGAGGTTTAGCGCTATAAAACCAGGTTCAATCACCATTTTCTACATTTGACAATGCCTTTACCAAGTCAGGAATATGACAGTTGTTGTCCATTCGTTTGATGTGTTTAGTCATTTGAGTTTGTCATTTGATTAGGGACTTTCCGTTTTGAATTTTCCTCGGAGTTTAGTATTTTTGTGATTTTTCTTTTTTTTATACATTCGTTAATATTCTTTAATGCTGTTAATTATAATAAACAATGTAATTCAGTACTGAAGTCATTTCTCCTCTAAATAGTAAAAGAATATTTCTTTTCACTTCGTTCTGACCTTATTTAGGGTAATAATGATTGATCCGAGTCGTGTTGTCATGTAATATGGAAACTCATAATGTCTTCATCAGTATTTATAATCTTTCATCCGCTGTGATTTCACAGAAATAATGCACTGAAGGTAATTATAGAAGCAAGAACTGCGGACCCTTCCGGAACCCTTTTTTTGTAATTCGTGTTAATCGTTCTTTTTATTTTCTAACAAGTGGTACAGTGATTTCAATTTTTCTCAAGAATATTGTTTGCATATTTTTACTCCCTCTTTATGGCAAATTGAATTAACACATTGATGTACTGCGATTAAATATAACGCTTTTAGTCAGCCTGATTTTGAACTTTTCCTTAATTGATTCTGTCGTTGAATTGAATAGCTGTATACATATATTGAGTTGACATTCAGAAATGATCTGATGTTTCTACTTAATTCAAGCATGCATTTATCGAGAAAAAAATATGTAGATGATTTCTTTACATAAAATGTTGTTCATTTATGCTACATAAAGCTTCTGTAACCTTCCATTCAATCGTTTTTGTTCCTTAATACAGGAATGAAGATGATCTTATAACAAATGCATAACACATATTGTGTTTACATCTTAGTATAACAGACACACTTGTGTTCAAGGTCTAGCAGCACATACTAAATAATGTGTATCAGAAAATTAGAATCATGAGATAATGTTTCTAATCACTGAAGGAATAGGGAAAATGAAATTACGGTTCACCCTGCAATATCAATTTACACGGTTTAAATAATCTATTGACGTGCACATATTAATTGACCTTCAATTACCAATTTCAATCAAAACAATATCTTTTATAATTAACACCCTAGTAAGGGGTGAGGTTTGCATAACTTTAACCACACTAAGTTTATTTTATACCGTCTGCAGAAACTGAAAATGAAATGCAAAACTGATTCAAGGAAAGTGTTGAAATTTTATGAAACACAAATTGCATTTACACATTTTATACATCTAGGTGTTGCAAGGTTTGCAAGCTTTTGCAATTGCACGGGTTTGTCTGTACACAGAGTAAATATTAATTTATAAGCTCAACTGTACTTACGAGAATAAGAACATAAGAACAGTTGTTGATTGAACATGAAGGATACACTACTAAAATGGAGCATGCTTTATATGTGGCAAAAACAAATAAAAGAATGATTTGAGGAAATAAAAACGAAACTATTCCGTGTTAAATTCATTTACAAAAAGTCTACTCGTAAATAGAACTTGGAAATATGTATTGATTTATTTCTACCATCAAAGTTTGTCCATTGATCACAATGCATTTGATTTTTGTAACAGTTGTTAGATGTGTACATGGTGTACAAAGGTTATCCGGTCCATAACAACTATTGAAGAGGAGTAGAAACAAACAATGACTGGAAATTTTAATCAAAGGCCAGCATCTCTTACTCCATAATCGACAATCGATGTCTTGCTGACTGGTTTTTCTTTTCAAAACAGTTCTTTATATATTCTTTGCGGATCGTTTCTTGGTAATTATATTCACTAGTAGCACGATTTCAGTCTGAAACGGTCATTTTGGTCTGATCACATCTTGATTGACTGGATTTACCGCTAGAAAAAATCGTCAAGATATTTAAGATCGTTAAGTCGCCGTTCAGATCGATAGCCTCATCAGGTAAATCAGTTCGTTAAGGCATGTCAAGACGGAAAAGACTGAATCGTCTAGCGGGTTGTTTAGACCCGTTAAGACCGTGTCAGACCAAAACAGACCATGGATACAAAAGAACTTTCAAAATTTTCAGACCCAGTTTAGATCCGTTCAGTATACCGGGTTGATACCACGAGTTGCGCCCCTTCTACTCGATAATGCATTTTAGATTAATACATGTATATATGTATTTTATTATTAGAATTTGAAGTATATTTTGATTAATTAAAAAAAAAAAGATTAAATCTTGTGTTAATTCTTTATTTCTTTTCTTGTTTTGTTGAGGAACTAAAAAATTATTCGTCTATATATATATAGGTTGTTTATTTTTTAATAAATGTTAGTTTATATAAATATATATTGATAATTAAATGCAAGGACGTACGTTAATTGTATACACACCAGAATGTATGCCATAAATTTAACCTTGAAATGTTGTGAACACCGGTAAAAATGTTTTTTTGTATTTGAAGATTAGTAACGGAAAATCCTAAACGTAACCTAAAAAAGTTAAGGAGATGTGGTATGATTGCCAATGAGACAATCCACAGAAATGCAGCGGAGGCAAATTAACACAGTCATGCATATTTTTTGTTTTATGCATGACAGTTTCTTTAATTCGTTTTCTGTTGATATATGTCCTAGTTTACCGTTGAAGCTGTTGCTTTTTTGGTATGTTTATTTTTTTTTCGTGCGAGTAACTCTATTAAAGTTTGAAAAAAAATATTCCCGACATTCGGAAATTCGAAAAAAGACTTCCCGGATCCCGAAACCTGATCATAGACTGCATTCAGTCTGTCGGGACGGTGTTAAAGTATCACCGTATAAACATTTTCATTCAAACAATATATCCTTATAATATTTATTTTCTTATCCATATAATATGTATATAGTACTTTGTATATACTTTGTAGATATAGGAAGATGTGGTGTGAGTGCCAATGAGACAACTCTCCATACAAATAACAATTTAAAAAGTAAACCATTATAGGTTAAAGTACGGCCTTCAACACGGAGCCTTGGCTCACACCGAACAACAAGCTATAAAGTATATATATATATGGCGTTTTAGCAAGGATTTGTATAACTTTACAAATCCTTGGTTTTAGTTAAAACGGTCGAGTTCAATGGCACGTGCTAGTAATCAACCGGGTCAACAGGTAACAAAATCAATGATCCATAACGTAAGAAAGTACATGCCTATTATATTTTACAATTACTCTCATCATCATTCTTTATAAAAAGGTCTAAACTTTAATAAAGAATGAATGAACACGTATTAGTGATGTCTGACCTTCAGTTTTTAATATAAATTAATGCTTATGTTTTTTTTTATATTGAGCAAAGTAACGAATGTGAATCTATTATACGTTAAAGGTTCTTACAATATCATATATGTCTAAACACTATACCAAAAGACCATGCAAAACATTTGAGCGCCGCATGTAAAACCATTAAAAAAACATGTACTGTTAGGAAGTTTGTTTAGTATTCAAAAGAAACGTTTCGCTTCTCTACTTATATAGTTTAGAGAGTATTCCTTTAAATTGTGTCAGTTTTATAAAGTATTGTGTATTTGTATTCTATTTATTTATCTAAATGTATCATTATAATATACATTTTGTATTTCACAACTATATATACTATAAGTTGTAGTGTGATTGATTGTTGTTTAAAGTCCAGTGGCAAATACTTCATGCATGTTCAGGACCAGCTGTAAGTTTATGACATGTATGGAACTCATCGGTGTAGTTTTCACGTGTTATAATAGATAAAAGAATAATAAATTTTTAAGATATCGAAACATCAAGGAGGCAAGGCGCATGGATTACCCGCACTTATCAGTTCTTTTCTCTTTTTTTGTCTTAAAAAAAATAATTATTTTTTTTCGATTTTTTTTATATGTTTATATAATTTACGATAACTGTGGTGTATACGTGCTGTCAGACGAAAGGTACATATGTGCCCTCTAAATATCTTTTTTACTATGGATTGTTTGCTTTCGTATTGACGTTTAACACACAACTTTAATTACTGACTGTGATGTATGTAGAAATTCAAACGTACTGGAGAATGAAGGATGCAAATCCAAGCTTTGAATTAAAATGGTCATTAAAATTGCAACACAAATAAAAGAACAAGTGTAAGTGTTGGAATGACATATACAATATATCACTATGTGCATTGTCGGAGAATTTAATTTTGATTTTACTTTGGTAACTGGACAAAATTGAAGAGAGGCAGCCCAATCTTTTCTCCTTTTTGTTACGAGTACAAATACACTGATCTTAGTTATTTCGTAAAGCATTTCCTTTAAATATTAAAATCGCGCGTGATTATTTAACAAATACTCACAGTGCAGTGTAATTCTGCTTTCGAGACAAATTATATCAAATTATAGAGCAGTCTAACGGCTCCAACTCAAAATTTGAACCCTGCTATGTTGGGGTTGGGTCTACCATTTAGTTTGAAAGCTCGTATCATACAAGCTGTTTCACCCTTTTTATTGTGATAATTGGGAATTTGCATTAAGGTCTTGGTCACGTGCCGAGTGGCACACGCTGACTAAAAAGTCATTTAACTTCACAATTACGATACCATAGATATGTGGAAATTTAAGGAAGAATGGTATGACAAGATTATGTCAGATGATAAAAATAAATTACGTACATATAGAATGTTCAAAAATGTATATGGCGTAGAAAATTATTTAATTTTTAATATACCAGGTAGATACAAGAGTGCTTTAGCAAAATTTAGATGTGGTGTAGCACCCATCAGAATTGAAACTGATCGTTATGAGAATATTGATATTGAAAATAGATTATGTTGGCGGGAAATTCTTGCTGCATTGAAGACCTGTTGGTGACCTTCTCCTGTTGTTTGTTCTATGGTCGGATTGTTGTCTCCTTGACACATTCACCATTTCCATTCTCAATTTTATTAAATTGTATAGTCTAGTACACCAATAGAGATATATTTTTATTATTGAAATCTTCTGAAGATACCAACATCTTAAAAAACATATTTATTGCCAATGTTTTCAGAACCGAAATTTACAAAATTATAAATCTGCACATATCTCTTTATTTTATATCCGACAGGACCTTGGACTTTGATATAAAATACACATGATTTGATACTTTACAATGTGCAGTGACTGTTTTTATCTTCCAACAGAATTACCAATATCCCATTAAGGGAATGGTACGCAGATGTTTTAAACACACTTTGATTGGATCTTTTCTGAGAGATATTTTTATTCTGTTTTTGTCTTGATCTGATTTACATCACCCCATGGAGTCATTAGTGTAATCAGTCTGTTTATGTCATGAGATTTATAAAGAAACAAGATGTTACGCGCTTTGTCGTTCTTTTTTCGCAGGAGACGACATCATATTTGGATTAGAGGCTAAGAAATATTCGAAACTAATATTTCTTGATACATACAAACACTCTGCATAGACGTCCATGTTATTAAATCGTTGGTTAACACATTATATTTTACAAATCATCGAAGACGATAGAACATACTTATCTGAAAGTAGGAACTTATTGAGGATTTTTTTTTCTATTTCATTTTATTCTGGACGAGGATACAGTTGTGTCTATTTCTGCTTACCTTAAACAATACAATCCAGATAAGAACTGTCGATCGTCATATTTCTAAAACGGATTATAATTTAACTGTTATATAAATGAAAACAAAACAAATAGTCGGTTTTCAAATTTTATTATACTAATTAAACATTGAGAGTACTGATAGATTATCGTTGATCATCTCATCGAGATAGATTTTCTCGCTTGAGCCTGTACTGCAAAAAGTAGAAAAACAATCAAATTGAGGTGACCAGTTATATTCTGTTATCGCTTTTATATAAATGACGACGTTGTTTACTTCATTGAAAACGGCAGGTGCACCCTTATTTCTAGCGATTATTGCTTAGATCACTCTACTGTTCTAAGAAAAGAAATTATATCTCAATAAGATCAAATTATGTAAGGGAAAAAAAAATTAGTGATTTATTCGACGTCATCGTTCCAGACTGCAAATCCACCTCTTGTTCGTTTAATACATTTCTTGTAAGAACAGGTATATCCTTTACAACAGTCTGTCTTAGATTTGCAATCTCTTCCTGCGCACATCTTGCAGAATCCGTTAGTACAGATATACCTATTACAGCATCGACGAATTCTGCAAATCTTATATGCACATGCCGGTGCTTTTTTTATAAGCCTAAACAAGATAATAGGGTAAAAATTATTTACATACAAATCCTTTATTATAGCTAATGGTTTAGTTTATTCATTAAACAATTATAATAAGGTCTCAAAGTGTACGACTAAGTGCAAATTAACTCATTGAATGCACGATTCTTAACAGAAAAAGCTAAAGCTATACGTTTAACACTAAATATTGTATCGGTTATTTTTGTATAACTCTGATGTGGGGGACATTGTTATACCTGTAACACATTAATGGAACTGAACAGTAGGTTTTCTATGAGGACGGTGTAACTATCTGAATGGACTATGACTTGTACTATTTTTAATGAATGTTTGAATGTCCCGCTGGTATCTTTCGCCCTATGTCTGTCAACAACAATATTTGTAACACTTACATTAAACTAATTGTACAATATTTGTAACAAAAGTGACCTGTTCGAACGGTACCGTTAATTTTATTTTTATTATCATAAATTTCCAAACAAAAATATGTTTTTTTTTTTCTTGAGCAAATAAGCCACATACATGTTTGCATTATTCTCAACTTACTTCTTAATATGTCCACTGTCTTTCTGTGTTTCTTCATTCGCCATGTTCACTGGAAGAGAAACAAAAAGTTTATATTAGTGTTTCCTAAGAAATACATTTTTTCATCGATCTTGAATACTCCTGTATTCTACTGTTTTCGTTAGGTAAAGTACACAACAATAAACTGCTATTCCTCATTAGAATATTGAATAACTCAACAGAAATGTATGTTTGAAAACAAACGTGTATTTTCTGTTGTGTTGTGTATACATGGTTGTGTATTTACTGCCTCATTTGCAAACGTTGCAACCAACCTCCCGAATTTTCAATAGCAATATCATTTTTTTCAAAATATACATTTTGAATGTGCAATATTACAAAATTGAGAAAAAAATACCCTGGGATAGTATAAAAAGAAACTAAATAATTATGTTAAAAAAGGCGATAATTTATAAACACCTAACAACTCTTCCGTTTGATTTTCTGAAAATTATACCCTAAGGAAAAAAAAGGTGACTTGAAATCTATTGTCATTTATCAGATTGATAGACAGAAAAAAAGTAGTTTTCCTATTCTAATGTCTAAATGTGTTTTCCTTTACCCCGATTGCTGTTCATTGAAGCTTGCATGAATAAAGGCAATATCAGTATACTGCTGTAGTGACATATTTATTGATTAAGCGAAAACTTATCCGAGTTAAACGTACACATAAACAGAGGGAAATACATCAACTATAAGAGGAATACAACGGAAATACAGACACGATTGACTGCAACAAAAACATGCACCAAACGGACTAAGTTATGACAACCATAGACTATAAATTTTGAATTTAAGTGAAAATATGTAAGTTTTTTTATTACAGATTTATAGTTGAAGGTGGTAGGACGAAACGATATATACAAAGTTCATATTCATGATATATTTACGTAATCTGTTACATATAGAAAAATCCTAGTTAGAACATATTCGTATTGGATTATTTGGTGTTTTTTATGGATTTTAATTGCATTACTCATTTGGCTTATCTTTCTGCACGGAATCTGGTATTATAACTTCAAATGTTGGGTGTAGCCTTTGCCAATCAAGGTAATTCCACAAAAGCGCACAATTGACAAAGAGATATTTGTATTTTCTACGTCTGCAAATTTCCGGTTTAAAACAAGGATGAACTCACTTCTACAAATAGCAATAGAAACTACATGTTAAGACTGATGATATGTCTTACCTCCAACGCACACCAACAACATGCAGAGAACTAAACACATTGAAATATTCATTCTTCCTGTTTATCAAATATATACTGCAATACATAATGAAATGGTGTATATGTTTAAGATAATGATTAGTTGCTACGAACCATATGTTTTAAATGATTTTAAAGATAAAACGTCAGTTATAACAATTGTCCTTCCACAAAAGGGAAAACATAGTTTAAACTATTCTTTCTAAACATGCGTAACACGGGTTTGCCATATTTCGTTCCTTCCGATCGACTGCCATCATTTCTCAAGACCATACTCGCAAATGGTGTCAAGGGAGAGTTGAAAATTCAGTCCTTGATGTTTTCTCTTTAAAACAGAGATCGAACCAGAAATCGTTGTGCGTGATATCCGATGCACTAACCCCTACACCTTGACTTTCCTCTAGATTAACAATAAAGTAAGAGTCTTTTGTGTATCTCTGACACGACTCCGGATTCTTGATAGCTTTATTGAACATGGCGGGACTGTTGAAAATAGAGTTGTAAATTTCTCTTTATTTTAACTGTTATGCATTTCCATGCGGGAGATTAATTGCTGTTTGCCTTAGTTTTGAGTGAAATAAATGACCCGTACACTAGGTAATTCAAGTATAACGCGTTAATCAACAATATAATTGTAGGCCGTCTGTAAGAATTAAATTAATGCAAGCTATTGTTTCAGTATGTATACAACGCTCCTGGTTCACTTTCTAAAGCCGTGTTTGTATCCGTATCTCATGTACGTGGTTGAGGCACGAGACAAAATGCATTGCCATTTGAACGACACAGGAGATAAAAATGGATACATTTATTTATATGTTTACTTGTGTAGCAGTTAAAAAAAAATTACTAAATAATTCTACTAGTGTGAATATGTGTATTTTTACATATTTTCATCATGACAATATTGATTTCAAGGAAAGAGATTGCTTTAAGTTTCTATCAAAAGTAGGTACGCTTCATAATATGGGAAAAACAATCTTATTATTATTTTTCGTATCGTACTCTATAATAGTTTTTATATGAGTATGCTTGTTAGTTTGTTGTAAAACGCTTAGCTAGCTTAAAGTTATTGACAAAGTTATCAACTGTCTAAATTAAAATGAGCATATACTATAGCCTATGACAACTAATTAACAGGTAAAATATAAGTAGGAAAGTTTGACTTTTAGTATATGAAACTGTGCCTTTAGCGACAGTTGGCACTTACTTCGCTCACTTAATTGTTACCGCAAACTAAGTTTACAAATTTGCTTTCAATATAAAACGAAACATTACTGAACATTTACTCATATCAACAACTTACGTACAATTTATATGGTCCGAATCATAAAATGTAACTGATGTAAGCAGCTGTTATAGGAACGTGTTGTTGTTTACATTAAACTAATAGAACAATCAAGTTACATGTAAGTTGTATATCCTGTTGTGCCCATTTACGACCATTTACAGATAAACACAACTTATAACCATATTTTCTTTGACCTTTTTTTTTTTTTTGTTTCCTCGATGTTAGTGTTGAAATACTATTAGCCTTTATATATATACACGTATAAAAAAAGGCAATTGGAGAAAATTATTTTTGTCTCTAGTGACAATTCTATTTAAATCCTAACATTCTTTATATTTTATTTCTGTTTTGATTGAGGTTGAAATTTAAGGTAAATTACATCTTTTCACACCCTATATTTTTAAAAACTTTATTGTAAATACAGTACAGTTTAACCAGTTTGAAGGATTATACTTAAAAGATAAAAATTGTGTTCATTTCAATGAACATAATCTGTCATATACATGTACTTTAAAAAAAAACATGAAATTTTGGCAAGTTGAAGTTTACTTTTGACAGGTATATGCACTTCTCTGATCGGTTTTATGACAAGATTCAAGATATTTTACAAATCAAATTTTTTTTTTATTATTGCTGAAAAAGATAATGCTATGTACATATTCAAATAAAATTAACTGATTGCAACGGTCCTTTTCAGGAGTCGACACTGACATAGTTTTCTTTTATAATGAAGAAATTTTTAGTATTGGGCATTTCATTGTTTAGTCTTGAACACCAGTAGAGATATCATTTACATTATTGAAACTTTTCTCAGTATTCTATGGATATCAACATCATAAAAACATATGTATGGGCAATGTTTTCTGAACCAAATTTACGGACGCCATCACGAGTTGGTTGATCGTTATGGAAAAGCCATTTCACAAATGATATCGGATATGTTTCTTACGTCGTAACTACAATCCCCTCCCCTTTCATGAATGTGACCTACCGAATTAGACTATTTACCAGATTTGTTATCACATAAGCAACACGACGGGTGACACATGTGGAGCAGGATCTGCTTACCCTTACAGAGCACCAGCGATCACCCCTAGTTTTTATTGGGGTTCGTGTTGTTTATTCTTTAGTTTTCTATGTTGTGTCATGTGTACTATTGTTTGTCTGTTTGTCTTTTTCATTTTTAGCCATGGCGTTGTCAGTTTATTTTAGATTTATGAGTTTGACTGTCCCTTTGGTATTTTTCGTCCCTCTTTTACAAACTTAAAAATCTGCACATGTACCTCTTTATGTTATATTTGACAACACTTTGAACTCTGATACGTTATTATGCACAGTGTTAGCGTAATGTTTATATTACAACGGGATTACCACTATCCGATTAAACGAATGGAATGATGATGTTTTAAACACACTGTGATTGGATGCGTTCTAGAAGAATTTTGTTATTCAGTTTTTGTCTTGATTTAATTTACATGGCCCTAATTGTCACTAGTTCCAAATTCCGAATTAATTTCCTTTTTCAGTAACGGTTACAAATGAATTGGGTCATATGTTGAGTTTCAAAACCTATTTTTGTGATCAATCTGTTGATGTAATGTGATTTACAAAGAAAAAAGATGTTATACACTTTGTCATTCAAATTTTTCAATAGAGACAACATCATGTTTTTCTTAGAGGCTAACACATATTCGCAACCTATATTTAAAGATAAATAAACAAATTCTTTATAGACTCCTTTGTGTTTTAATCGTTGGTTAAAACATTATTTAAAAAAAAATGATTGAAGACGATAGAACAGACTAATCTGAAAAATAATAATGCATTAAGAATCTTTTTTTCATTTTTTTTGTTTTTTTTTCATATTTGCATCTCAAAACTCCAGATAGGAACTCTCGATCATTCTAATTCCGGAAAGAACAAATCAATTGTAATAAAAATTACAAAAAAAATACATATTTGTTTCAAAATTTTATGTTTACCAAATTGAACATGGACATTAAAAGTATTTTGTTGATTCTTTTGCTTCAGACAGCCGCGAATATTGGTTTACCAGTATGAGGTGGTCTTCCTCCACCTCCACTTCGTTTAATACATTTCTTGTAAGAGCAGGTATAACCATTACAACAGTCTTTCTTAAATCTGCAATCTCTGCCTGCACACATCTTGCAGAATCCGTAAACGCAGGTATAACCATAGCAGCATCGACGATATTTGCAAATCTTATACGCACATGCCGGGGCTCTTTTTATAAGCCTAAAACAAGACAATATGGAGAAGGTTTGTCTATAAAAAATATTAACACACAGATCTTTTTTTAAATTTAGATTAGTACATATTCGAACATTCGGTGAGTGAGAGTGTCATGGAGGAAAAAAATATTGCATCCTCTATTCCAGCAAAAGGTTTCTGGGGTATAAATAAAAAAAAATATATTTAGATATCAAAGTTTTCGATAAACTGCCGATGAACTTTGCGAATGCACGAATGATTCTAAAAATGAAAACCTATCCGTATAACACTCGTTATTTTATTCTTATCTTTCCTATGACTCTGATGTAAGGTAATCGTTACACCTGTAGTACATCAATGGAACTGGACAGTAGGATTTCTTAAAATACGGTGTAAATATTTGAAAGGACTTTTACTTTTGATATGTAATGTTTGAATGTCCCACAGGTATTTTTCGCCTCTCATCTTTAAACACAAATAACTGTAACAAGTGGACTTATTCGAACAAAATAAACAATTTTCAGACAAACAGATAATTCATTCTTGATCAGACACATATGCATCGGTCTCAACTTACTTCTGAATATATTCACTGTTTTTCTGTATTTCTGTACTCGCGATGTTGACTAAAAGAAAGAATAAAACGTTTTTATTTGAGTTTCCCTTCCCCGATTTTGTGCAATAATGCTTGCATGAATGCATAAAAGAAACATAAGTATAATGCTGTGCAATAGTAAACAAATAATTAAGAGACAACATATCCGGGTTACATGTACAGACTTAAACCGAAGGAAGCTATAAGAGGAAAATAATGGAACAACCGATAATGTGTCTTACCTTCAATGTACACCATCAACACACAGAGGACTAAACCAATAGAAATCTTCATTCTTCCTGTTTTCTAAATGAATACTGCAACACATAATGCAATTGTTTAATATATAATTTTGATGATAATGACCAATTGTTAAGAACCATGTGTTGTAAAAGATTATAAGTTCAAACAAATATAAATTAAGATCGAACAGCATCCAAAGCAACTGTCTGTCAGCAAAAGGAAAACAATAGCATGAATTGTTTAAACATATTTTTGTTAAGTGGATGGGAAAAGAAGTTATTACATTTTATATTATTCAATTTCAGCTAAACTGGTACGAATGCTGCCGTGTAGCAGCATACACTTCATCTTACTCCAACTATAAGGGTGGCTTTAACGTACATGAGACATTACTCTCTCTTAACACGTCATAGTTCGTCCTCTTCCGATGGACTGTCGTCGTTTCTCAAGACTCACAATTGGTGTCAGTCCTACACATTTTCTCCCCGAAATGGGGATCGAACCAGGATTGTTTGTGCTCGAAGTCCGATGCACTAACAACGACGCCTCGGCACTCCTCTAGATTAATAATATAGTAAGAGTCTGTTATGTATCTGTGACATGATTCTGGATTTTTGATAGTTTCATTAAACAATGCGACTGTTGAAAATGGTGTTGCCCATTTTTCGTCATCTTCAACTGTAGTGCGTTTTCATGGGACAATAGTTTTGCTATAGACCTCATCAAAAACCCTTATGTTTTTGTGATATTGATATCAAGTGGTACCTTATACTAAGGGATACAAGTATAATGTGCTAATCAGAAATAGGTATGTTAGAACTAAATTATTTCAGGCTATTGTTTCAGTCCTAATATAACGCTCCTTGTTCACTTTATAAAGGCGTGTTTGTATTCGTATCAATTTAAAGCGGGTGAGACACAAGACAAAATTCATCGTCGGTGTGAACGACACTGGAGAAAAATATGGATAGATATTAATATATGTTCTTATGAACCTGTGAATTAACTAAATTAATTATACAAATGTGAATATGCGTTTTGTTTACACCTTTTCATCATGACAGCATTGATATAAAGGGAAGTGCTTGCTTTCTTCAAATCACACGTGTTGCGTTTAAAGCTTTAAAGAATTAAGTTCGAATCAAAAAGTTGGCACACTTCATCATATCAAATATCAGAATGATTTTTTTATAACGTACTCTATGATAAATTTAATATAAGTATGAATTTTAGTTGTGTGTTAAACGCTCATCGTGAAGTTACTATAAGTGACTACCCATATTGAAATAAGCATAGACTATAGCCTATGATAATTGATTAACAGATAATATTAGAAGAAAAGTCAGCCATTTTGGTATCTGAAATGGTGCCACAGTTAGCAAAAGATATCACTCACTTACTTGTTATATCAATCTAAAGACTTACTTTAAAAGGGTGCTTTCAATATAAAACTGCATTTAACTGAATATTTACTTACATATACAACTTACATGCACGTACAACGTTTACTGTGTTTGAATCCTAAAATTAAAACGGTGTTATCAGCTTTTATAGGAATGTGGCCTTTACTTACATTAAACTAATGGTCTAATTCAGTTAAGTTTAAGTTATATATCCTGTTGTGTCCATATACGACCTTTCACAGAAAAACACGATTAACAATAAAAAAGTGTCTGACAAATTTCTTAAGATTCCCCCGATGTTATTGTTGATATACTATTAGCCTTTACTCGTTATCTTTTATGCTTACGTATAAAAATCAAGGCAATCAGAGAATATTAAAATTGTCTTTTAGTGACGTTAAACATGTTAAAATCATCACATATTTTATGCTTCTTTAAATTGTGTTTCGGAATGATTGATACCTGTATTATCAAAATCGTTTGCTTTTTTGTAGTAACTATGTAATATCAATCAAATTTTAAATGAACTTTACATATGTATAACTGGTATAACTGGTAAATAATTAAGTCATTGATTTATTAACATGTATTCCAGATTTGTGTCTATAGTCTTGATTGGGAAATCATATCGTATAAAGTAATCTTGTTAATTTTCCCATTAAAGTAGATACGAACAAGTTTTACTCTTCCAACAGAAGACGTTAATATCGTAAAAAAATATGACACAGATACTAATTACATGTCCAAAAAAAGATTAAAATTTAGTCTTGCTAACTTCGAATGTTCTGAGTATATATATATAACCATAAATTTGCGAAAGCAAATTTACAGATCTAACATTGTTGGGTTGATGTTTAAATGAGTTGTATATGTATATATATATGTAATGTTAAGATAAAACAAGTATTGTCAGTACACGTCAATTAAGCATCTGCTTGGTGTATTGTTTAGGTCTCAGTATTCAAATATCATTGAACTATTATGATATTGACTCGTCCACTATAGCAAAGGAGGGGCAAACGATACTAGATGGACAGTCAAACTCATAGATCGAAAAAATACTGACGACGCCATGGTTAAAAAAGAAAAAAAAACAACAAACAAAAAACAGTACACAACATAGAAAACAAATGACTTAGCAACACGAATTCCAGCAAAAACAGGGCGTGATATCGGTTGCTGCAGAAGGGTAAACAGATCTTGCTCCATATGTTGCACACGTTGTGTTGCTTTTGTTATTACAAATCCGGTAAAAAGTCTAATTCGGTAGGTCACACTCGTGAAAAGGAAAGGGGATTGTAGTTACAATATAAGGAACATATCAGTTATCATCTGTCAAACAGCAAAACTTTTTGGAATTTTGGATCTTCAATGCTCTTCATTTTTGTACTTGTTTGGCTTTGTAAATATTTTGATATGAGCGTCACTGATTAGTCTTATGTAGACGAAACGCGCGTCTGACGTAATAAATCATAATCCTGGTACCTTTGATAACTATTCCAAAACGGTCAACCAACTCGTGATGTCGTCCGAAAAATTGACGAAGGGATGATTTCCACTTCAACATTCGGAAGCGGTTTAATAGCTTCCATGTTAGCAACAACCCGCTATCAAGAAAAACATGATAGAAAAAACAAGCCTAGGAATATCGTATCAATTTGGAGATAGATATTCCGTATGCAGGCGTGGCTGAAATTTTGCTACATAGAAATAGAAAGTTTACAATTGGAAAGCTGAAATCATCTCTTCTGTCGTAAAGTTTTGTTTTCAACCAACCCTCATTGTAAATCTAGATATTAGTCAAGATACGAGTCTGACTGAACTTTTTCTGTTGTATCCTTTATCTCTAGTTCGATTTGATAGATTCGTTCAACATAGTCATTAAATTTGGAATTATTTAGTGAGAGAACATCATTTATATATCTGAAAGTAATTTAAATGATATTGCTAACTTCTTAACTGTCTTCTTAAGAAGTTTCTGCATAAAGTCAGCCCCATAATAACAAAGAAACAAGTCGATAAAAAGAGGTGCATAATGGAATTCTGACAGTCTGTAGAAAAATAAATCCTCCAAATGTAACAAATACTAGTATGTGGTCAATCAAGAAATCAAGCATCTTGATAATGTCAGTTTTTAGAGAATGTTTAGTTTATATCAGAGTGATTCTTTACAAGGTAGGATGTATCCCTCCCTTAGACAAGATACTTGTATCTTGGTTTGCCATTTTTTTTTGTATAAAACAAAGCAATACGAATTCGATTTTTCAATTTGTCTAAAAATTTGGAATAGGGAATAATTGTGTAAAGTGTCGAAAAGTCAAATGTTTGAAAAAAAAAGATAAACGAGTCTAAGATTGTACATGCATGTACTACAAAATATATTTGGAGTTTTTTTAGTATCCACATCTGATTCACGCAACCTCTAGAATAGGCAGATTCACAGTAACTTGAAGCCCAGCATTTTTTGTTCATAAAATAGATGTTAATAATTTAGAAAGATGTTTCATGAAGCATTGGTAGAACCAGCAATATACCTTTGATTGTAAGAACACATATGTAGTTTAGGTATCCAATACATTGATGGAATATCCAGTTCTTCATCTTTGGTTGAAATTCCAAAGGACTATAGAAAAGACATATTATTATCCAGGATTGTCCCTTTTGTAAGTGTCGTAGGGGTATATGTTGAGTTTTTAAGTGAATTATCAATACCTAATTCATTAATCTAACAATTGGTGACCTGATATCGCTGATGAAACATGTAAACAGATGCAACAGTTAGTGGAGCTTTCGCTCCCTTTATGTTAACAATTATAGAAGTAGGCAATCTGCTACTTTTTGCAGTTTTGTTTTTTTGTTATGCCTATTCAAAAATGTCTTTCAACTGTCCTCTGATTCATGCACCAGTTATCATTGTTATGTTGATATGTTTTAAACTGTGTTGGTACATCATTGTCCACTGTTTGATAATTTTTTAGGGTATATATATATGTGTGTGTGTTTAACTACTTGTATCAAGTTACCAGAAGTTGTCGATTGTTGCTCCCTCTTATATTTGCTTAAGATTTTTTTTATCAACATCATTAAAATTTTATAATTACCATTAGGTTTGTTTCACTTTTTGTTATATGATGTCCTTTAAAACTGTATACTCAGTATGTGTTATGCTAACTTTTGAAGTATGTATGATTATCTACGTTCTCCGGTCGATAGTTGATTAATTCTTAATTGTATGTGAATTGATGGTGGGAGTTATATCAATATTGAATATTCAATAAACAGCAATGCGTATGACACACATCACATCTGCCTTTATTGTAGCTTGCTATAAAGCATTGTTAATCTTCACACAAAAATATGCCATCTTACCTGAACACCTTAACCGACTCCGATCAGTCGTTGTTCTTTTATCGAAATGTCGAGCATTTAACAGATAAACAGCAAATAAAGACGCATAGTATTTGGTTTGATCCTGTTGATGTATAAACAAATGATCCCCCGTAAGAATAACATGCTAGCACTCGACCACTAGACCACCGGGGCGTTATTAGTTATTTGTGAATCACGATATTCAGTTAGTTCCTTTTAAGGTAAATTAGATCTGCAACTGTTTGAAACAAATAGTATTTGAAATATTCAAGGTATGACTGCAATATTTTTTCTGTCTATGATGAAATAACATATAAAATGTGGTGCACACTGAATAAACCGCGAAGCGTGTTTTTTTTAAAAGTGCACCACATTTTTTATGTCATTTCGAATAGACATATAAAATATTGCAGTTATTTCTTATAATTCAATTCTTAAATTTAATTTTAAACTGGAGTAAAGCATAAAAACGTTGATAAAGGCACGGTCACATGCATAACTGATGTCTACGGGCTGATAAACAAAACGACTTCAGCCAACGAGAGACGCTTTACACATGTAACATCCAAAAAAAATCATTGCGTAATGTCTTTGTTCTCCTCTGTTCCTTTGAATTTACAGCTATTTATCAGAATAAAGTATATTTTCAAACAATAAAGTATAAAATTATATATTAATTTTGGTTAATTTGTTTTTTCAATTTTTTGAAATTCAAAGGTAACAAAAAATGTTCAGATTATCGCAACAGTGGTAGGAACTGGTAGCGTTGGTAAAATTGGCGTTGGTAAAGATGGCGTTGGAGGAATGTGCGTTGGGAACAAAGGTACACCTCTTTTTGTAAGGCTTAAAAAGAAATAGTTATAATAATCAGGTATATAGTATAATAAAAAATTTGATCTTTTGATAAACTAGTAATAACATCACAGGTTTACATTCATGGTGTACATTAGATCATTAGAGAGTGTACAAAGAAACTGATTGGCAATGGACAATTACATGATGTCCAGAGTTTTTTTATTTCTTCTTAAAACAAATATCTTATTATATTACATACAAAAAGTAGCACACTTTTATTGTACACATACACCTTTATGCATCCTGGTTTAAAGGTTTTGACATCTTTCATTCGAAATATTTTCGTGATAATTCAATAACATATGGTATGATTTTTATTTGGTTCATACAGTTATATTTGTAAACAGTAGCTGTACAGATTTCTACGTTTATATAAGACGTATTTGCTATTTCACCACATGGTACATATAAAATAGTTGAACGGTATCTTGCATCTGAACGAACAAAGAAAGAATAAAAAATAACATTCAGTATACAAGTTGTATATGTTTAGAGACATTAAAAACTGTATGATTCACGTGACCATGAGCTTTGTTTGTGTTTATATTTTTACCTCACCTGGCCCGAAGGGCCAAGTGAGCTTTTCTCATCACTTTTCGTCCGTCGTCCGTCGTCGTCGTCGTTGTCGTTGTCGTCGTCGTCGTCCGGCGTCGTCGTCTGTTAACTTTTACAAAAATCTTCTCCTCTGAAACTACAGGGCCAAATTATACCAAACTTGGCCACAATCATCATTAAGGTATCTAGTTTAAAAAGTGTGTCCGGTGACCCGGCCAACCAACCAAGATGGCCGCCATGGCTAAAAATAGAACATAGGGGTAAAATGTAGAGTTTGGATTATATCTCTTAAACCAAAGCATTTAGAGCAAATCTGACAGAGGTAAAATTGTTTATTAGGTCAAGATCTATATGCCCTGAAATTTTCAGATGAATTCGACAACACGTTGTTGGGTTGCTGCCCCTGAATTGGTAATTTTAAGGAAATTTTGCCGTTTTTGGTTATTATCTTGAATATTCTAATAGAAAGAGATAAACTGTAAACAGCAATTATGTTCAGCAAAGTAATATCTACAAATAAGTCAGAATTACCAAAGTGGTCAGTTGACCCCTTAAGGAGTTATTGTCCTATATAGTCAATTTTTAACAATTTTTCGTAAATTTTTGTAATCTTTTACAAAAATCTTCTCCTCTGAAACTATAAAGACAAATTTAACCAAACGTGTTCACAATCATCATTAGGGTATCTTGTTTAAAAATGTGGCCGATAACCCTGCCCACAAACCAAGATGGCCGACATGGCTAAAAATAGTACATAGGGTAAAATGCAGTTTTTGGCTCATATTTCTGAAATCAAAGCTTTAGTGCAAATCTTACAAGATAAAATTGTTCATTAGGTCAAGATCTATCTGCCCATAAATTTTCAGACCAATCAGGCAACCCGTTGTTTGGTTGCTGCCCCTGAATTGGTACTTTTAAGAAAATTTGGCAGCTTTTGGTTATTATCTTGAATATTATTATAGATAGAGATAAACTGTCAACAGCAATAATGTACAGCAAAGTAAGACCTACAAAAAAATCAGCATGATCAAAATGGTCAATTGACCCCTTAAGGAGTTATTGCCCTTTATAGTCAATATCTAACAATATTCATAAATTTTGTAAATTTTTGTAAATTTTTACAAAATATTTTCCACTGTAACTACTGGGCCAATTTCATTATAGAGAGAGATAATTATAAGCAGCAAGAATGTTCAGTAAAATAAGATCTACAAACACATCACCATCACCAAAACACAATTTTGTCATTAATCCATCTGTGTCCTTTTTTTAATATGCACAAAGACCAATGTGAGCGACACAGGCTTTTTAGAGCCTCTAGTTTTAATTAATCAGTCTTAATTTTTGTACGTTCCAACGTGTTTGTCGAATGCATAAATCAATGCTTTTAAATTTTCATTTTGGCTAATATATATAAGGTAAGTGCTGGTTTATGTGTTTATGATACTTATTGTATGCTGATTGAGTTCGTTCAATTTGTTAGATAAAGTAAAATATTATTCGAAAACAATTAATTAGATCAAATCCTGTCATCGACAGTAACAAGCTTTTTGTAACTTATCTACGATTTTCAAACTACCTTTTGTCTCACATAGATTTTTTTCTTGTAAAGTTATTTTTCAATTTGCGCTGAAACGATAAAATAACATGATGCTATTGTTTTAAATTTTACTCACATTCGAATAAGTCCATTTTCCCTCTGTACACTTCCAGTTACTTTGTTCGCTGAAATAAAAAAAAGAAAATATGTATTTTTCTGTATATTATACATGTATTAAAAATGTCTGACGTTTACCTATAACAAAAAGACACATTATAAAAGTGGGACAAATTATTTCACAGGGACATACAAACATTTACATACACCTTCTACGGTCATAATGTAATTTAATCAAATGGATGTATTATTCTCATTTCCGCTTAACAAAACGAAATGCATGCCCAATAGTTATTTGAAATAAATCAAGGTATGTCTATGTCTCTATTTAATTACATTATTATTGTATATGAATCGCTTGTATTTGTAAAAGTACAGCCTTTGAAAAGTGTAAACTTAAAAAAAAAAAACGTGCAAAGTGTAATGGTGTATAAGGTAAGGTGTGATTTTATAACAGGTATATAAAAAAAAATGATTTATAATTTTATACATTTATTTGAAATGTTGTGATAAAAACTCGCTTTTTAAAATAATCAAATAATTTGGTAGTCAAACGCTTTCTTTGAAATTAAACTGCATTATGGATATTTTCGAATGGGTTAGATATAATTTGTAAGGTGTATGGTGCAAAGGTGCAAATGGTGTAATGACACAGGGTATATGGTACAGTATAATGTTGTATTGTGAATGGTATAATGGTGTATGGTGAATAATGTAATTGTGAATGGTGTAATAGTGTATGGTCTTAATGGAAAACAATTAAAATCATTTTAACAAGAAAAAGTAAAATGCATAAAAAATCATGTTTTATTTTACCGTCGACGGCAACAAACAGCAGGCAGGCGATTAAACAAACTGAAACCTTCATCTTTCTTTTCTTCTCTACTACAGACTACAACACACGTACTAATTTTTTAAATAATTACTTTGTGTTTTGGATTCATTGTTAGGAATACAAAGATGTATTAAGATTTATATAAAGCCGGTATTTTTTTTAAGTCCTGACTTACCGTATTCCTTTCACATATGCTTCTCTTGCTCACACTTTGTTGTCAATATAATGAAAACATATAGAACTGTCATACTAGTTAGATAAGGCTAGCTATAAAACAAGGTCGTACAAATGTATCTACCATTTGTTACATCTTGTTAAGTTCAATTCTCTAATAAAGCTACACGTTTGCATCAATACAGAAAATAGCAAATATACAGAAGGTGAAATATTCCATTTTGATTAAGGAATAATGTTGCTAAAACAAAAATTCATTTAACAAAATTAGCAACTGCCGAACAAATGAAACCTAAAGATACTACTGGGAAATGTGACGTTTTGCATAGAGATGGGTATATGATTAGATGCAAACTTTTGGAAAACAACGAAATTCAAATATACACGATAAGGCTAATTTTCATCTGACACAGAAATTGTTAATCCCGAAAATAAATGAATCCACAGTATACTAGATAATAATACACACTAGCTGATTTATAAATATGTAATGAAAAGATGGATATCAGAGAGACAACAACCTCGCCACATACGAGGATCTGACCCAGTCCAAGAGATAGAGATTGAAGATATTGCAATGATAACACTTGAACAGCCTTTTTTGTTTCTTTTTTGATGAATTATTTCAAAATACATATTAATATATTTTGTTTTCCGTTAATATCCGTTCTATACATCATGTACTATTTGATGGTTTCTCACTGGAGAAAAGCGCCTATCGTTTCTTAACGTGCTACAATAGTTTGTCGTTATTGAAAAAAATAACTTCAATAGATAAGGGTCATGACGTTTCACATTCCGACCTTCTATTTGTAATAAACAAAATACAGATACCGATTCCAATCGACAATGTTTTATTAGAACATGTACCATCAATAAAAGTCAGTCCAGAAAATAAAATCATTCAATCAATACCCGTTTAAAGTGTTATACCACTTTTGTTTTCCATATTAGTCGGTGTAAAATTGACCCTTTTCAAAAGCGATTTCAGAAATAAGGTTTGTTTTGAATGCAGTTTTATTTTGTCTAATACAATAATGACAATTTCACATGGCATGCCATTGTGTATAAAATAATAACCATCACCAGAAGGAATCTAATCAAATATTCATCTTTTTTTTCATGTATGACTTTAGTAGGCATGTCACATGAACTTTCCGGAATATTTACAGAAACAGCAATTCAAATAATGATGCTTGTAAACTACAAATATATATAATTAATACTCGGATTTTTTTTTCTGAAATAAAATGCAGGATTAATTTAACTGTCAAGATCATAGGAACAACTTGTTTGGACCCTGCTTCCTATGAAACCGGATCTGACATTCTTTGATTTGGTGGTATAAGGAAAATCACAAAAATATTAAACTATTCAAAACGGAAAATTCCTAAAAAAATGACAAAATCAAATAATAAAACATATAAAAAAAATGGACAATGGTGGATTGAAACGGGTTTGATAGCCCGAAATCACCAGAGCCGTATCTGCAACACCTGATTTTAAAAAATTGACTAATTAAAGATCCGTATGAAAGGTCACATGTCAAAATTGTATTTCAGGGTAATTCCAAAGATTGTCGACATTTACTTATAATATCCCTCTCGGATTATCAATCTTCATAATGTACCTATTAAAAGTGTGTATAACTTTATTTCAACGCGTGAACAGTTATTTCAATTCATTTAGAACGTAAACGTAAACTTTGAAGTAGAATATTTGACTATTAAACCAAAAAAAACAAATATATACACATTTTGTACACAACCTTCAATATTACATACTTACAGAATTAAACTGTATTGGAATCGTTTACAAGATAATTTTGTTGTTTTCTACCTTTTATATACAATTTAATTTAAAAAAACAAAAAAACATTTAAGTCACACCTTGTGTGACTGATGAACATTCATATTTCCTTTTCTAGTGTTACTTTGATAAACAACTAATATGCATAACTACATATATCATGAACATGTTTAGATATAAATGTCAACTAAATATATGTATATATATATATATATATATATACTGAAGATCAACTGCAGCTGTGCTACTAATATGTGTGTTGTCAAACTGCATTGACCGTATATTCATTTGTGATTTGTGGAGATTTATTTATGACGTCAAAAACATGTATGTTCTTGACAATTTTACATCGTCCGGTTCGATTTTGCAAAATTGTGTTTTTACTCTAAATAATTCATTTTGGAACAGTTATATAAGTTGTAGTATATAAAGACAACCATGCATGGTCTTCACACATACATTATATTTTTACTTGGCTCAAACAGAATAGAAATGTTTGACATACCATCGCTTTCTATCTTTTTCTAAACAACAATATAGATATTTCGAGGCAATATATGTTTATTATATATGTGTAAGGTTAAAACTTGCGTAAAACAGTAGAAAAAAGTAAAATCACAAAAATACTGAACTCCGATGAAAATTGAAAACGGCAAGTTCCTAATCATTAAAGCAATAGAAAATATACATTTACGTATTTTAAGCAGTAGACAATATACATTCACGTATTTGTCTCAATTAAAAAGTATTTTGTTAATATTGTAAAGTAACCTATCAACTGAGATTAATTCGAATAAGATCTGTTTGTTTAAATAATGTAACTACTGTTGGTTTAGAAATAATCACATATCATTAGTTGTTTGTAAGCATATTATCCATAACGGGCTACTCAATCTTTATTGCTTGCACTGCTATTTTGAAACGGGCTATTTTTAGAAAGGCAAATGATTTTCTGAATATTATATTATAAATATATACTGTATCAAATTTAAAGCTTTATAACTTTCTGCAGTGTTTTCATTGTTACATCATTCAATAATATATATAAATATATATATAGAGAGTGCAAAATTTAACTTTATGTTGTTGGTATAATGTATACCTATGCATGTTTATAACATGTATACTGCAAGTATGGTGATATTAGAACGTGAACTATCGTAATTTGTAATTGCATGATCAACATCACCAGTGCCAGTTTTTGAGCATTACATGTTAACCATTCCGTAGAACATTAGATCAATATCCGTTCAGTTTTTAGTTGAGTACGTATTATTCAGGCATTAGTTTTCTATGCTGTGTTTTGTGTACTATTGTTTGTCTGTAAGTCTTTTTTAGTGTATATTTTCACCCTCTTTTGCTATACATTGTATGTCTTTCAGTTCGTCAAGATTTCGGAATAGCCTAACAGATGGCAAAGTGTAATTAACGCCTTCTGTTTCATTGAATGGTCAATGTCTACTAGAAGGTTGTAAATCAATCTTTGGTTTTAATTTTCATTTCACCTGTACTGAATGGTTATGTAAGTATTATTATGGGATCTATACTATTAAACGAGAAGACCTCATTTTTGTAGTCGCTTCTCTCCTTTCCACAATAAATTAATCAACACGCCTCTGTGTCCTATAGGTACAGTGCATAGTCGCATTTGTCATCCATTCATATGATTATTCAGATTGAGTTATTTTGGGAGAAAAACGAGAAAAAAGGCATCCGGATATTGTCCCGTCAATGGACAAAATTTTAAGTCAGATTAGACTTCCGGTTTGCGTTTTTCTGTATACTTTGAACATACATATACAAAGAATAAAGTGTATTTTCAGAAAACATATATATACAAAGAATAAAGTGTATTTTCAGAATTCTATCTGCTATCATTTTCAAGTTTACTATCCACGGCGGTCACAGAGTTTATTAAATAGAGAGGGTCTGTATACTATATCAATGACAACCATGGATCGATTAGTAAACTTAGAATTGAAAGTAAATACACTAAATTTATATAGTAATGAATGTTCATAATATACAGATAAGCGCTAAAAATATTCATGTGAACTTTTGATACCTTTTCTAAAATTCTCCAGTCATTAAATCTTTTACAAAATTCATTGATTACAAAAAAAAGAAGATGTGGTATGATTGCCATGTTGATACAACTCTCCACAAGAGACCAATATGACACAGAAATTAACAACTTTAGGTCACCGTACGACCTTCAACAACGAGCAAAGCCCATACCGCATACTCAGCTTCAAAAGGCACCGAACTGACAATGTAAAACAATTCAAACCAGAAAACTAGCGGCCTTATTTATGTACAAAAAGTGAACGAAAAACAAATATGTAACACATAAACAAACGACAACCACTGAATTACAGGCTCCTTACTTAAATGTTCATAACATTCTAAATGAAAACTATGTTCATATTGACAGAAAACCAAAAATTGGGAATTTTGGAAATAAAGTAGGAGGGATAAAAAAAAAGGATTTTCCTGTCCCAAATAACCTATAATGACTTATGATACTTTTGCTGAAATTCTCCAGTCATTCAATATTTTACAAAATTCTTCCAGCAACACTTTACATACTTTAAACTACGCTCTGAATGCCCGCGATTTCGCGGGTGTGTTCTAGTATATATGTAAAATAAAGATGTGTTTTTCACGGAGATATCTTTTTAAAACAATTTAAGTAAGTGTAAAAAAAAATATGATATTGAACAACGTACAGGTTCCAACCAGGTTTATTTGCTACAGTTGTTTATGATTTCTGGCGTTTAAACTAAAATGTGATTAAAAGATTGTATTTGGCGAATAGTCAATTAAGTTTGTTTTATTTCAGAGTGCATTACAACGCTTTAATGAAAAACATAAAGTTAATAGTTATATCTAAATTGTTTATGTTTTTTTTTATCAAGCTTTGCATTTAAAAGCAAAATGTCTTCTGCAGGTGGTTTTCTCAAACTGGATGAGTCGGTCCACCATTGGTCTTCCGGCGCATACAAATTTTGTAAGAACAAACGTGGTCTAGACAGCATTCACGTGTATTTTTACAAATTTGTCCAGCACAATTGTTGCATCTTCCTCCACGACAGTCATTACCATTACAACATGGTTTATTTGATGTGCAAAATTCTACCCCACATGGTACAGCTCTTTTCATAAGACTTAAAAAAAAAGTATATATATTTTCGTATATGTAGATTAAAGATGACATAAATGTAATGAACACGTGTGTAAGTTTAACAGTTTAATTAGAACAATGATACATACCCACTTGTGCCTTCCCGTTGTGTTTTAGACGGTTAGAATATTAAAGCTAAGTTTCAGCCGGAAATTATGTATGTCGATAGTTCAAGTATTATGATATAAAAGTTTCCACAAATAAATGTATAGTAAATGCAAAAGTATTTGCATTATTTGTGCAAAACACTACATATTCATAGAAACATTTTTTTTTTCAAATTTAATTTGTTAAATAAAGTTAAAGTTTATATTAAGGCCATGTTCGATACTGAAAAAAATAGAGTTATTGAGCTATCTGAAAAATGTAATATGTTGCTGATGGGGATGATGTATTTCCACTTAATGCATTTGGCATGTTTTGATTGCAATTCTATAATTAGAATCAAGTTATTTGCACACTATTTGTAACCTGAAGTGCACTAGCCTTCTACGACTGTGAGAATACTCAGAAAGAAATCCTGCGTCTATTTTTATTAGCTTTTTCGTGTTTTATTTCTAAGCGCCATTATGATACGTTGAGCCTTTCTGGAATCCGTTTACTGTATGCTGTGCTGGAAGTTATATGAATTGATGTAAAAAAATGTTTTAAATTTCAACTCACTTTTGATTTAGCCCATATCCTTCCGGAGTGATCTCATTTGCCTGATTAACTGAAAGGAAACAGTAACATGTATAATTATTTTCCGACCTAAACCTACACGTTTCAAATGAAACAATCCTACTTTAGGGAAGTATCTACTAAAATATTTAAATGTATTGTACATAAATTGATGTACGCAGCTTTCACTTGCCAAACACAAAGAGCTTCGCCATTACAACCAAGGTATGTTTTTCTTTTTTTGTTATAATTGTAATTTGTCGGTTATTTTAAATTAATAGGAATTCTGATTGATAAAAATATCGGTTACACATAAAAAAAAATTTTTTATTTCTATCAATGCACGTAAATGCATTAACAGTTGTATGGGTCTTACTATTGATCATGTGTTTTTATTGTTTTCATTTATCTAGTTGTGATCTAGTGAAACATTAGAAATAACCACTTAAGGATGTTCGCTTCTTGTGTTTGTGAGTTTTTGCCAGATATTTGGAATCCTCTTGTTTAGTCAATATAGTGATATTACAAATTTTTCCAAGTTAATCCCTTCCTTTCTTTTCCTAAAATTATTACATATAGTTTAACAAGACACATTGAAAATTGTATAACACTCTTGTTATTTTTTCATAGCTGTTTAAAGAGAAGGTGTCAATGTTAAATTTATGAAAAATCTAGAGAAAATCATTTCGAAAACAACCACATTGACGCTTAATCTTCTTTTTTTTTTTTTTGCTTTTTAAGTTCCTGTATGTTCATGCTATCAATTTAGTACAGTCTTTTAAAAACTTCTTTTTATAAACAGTGTAGCGAATATACTTAAAGGGAAATCACACTATTGTTTATACGCATCGCTCTCGGCGCCGCTTTAGTGTCGTAACTGTATTATGACGTCGTCGGTTTTGAGTCCGTCGTAAAGGTTGCTAATTTATCACATAGCGAACCGCTCGGAGGGACGTTCCACTAAAGCAAGAGAAATGATAATGAACATATCATATTTTTTACAACTGTTATAATCAAATTAAAAATACGTGTCCTCAAAAGAGGGTCTGATTGTATTGGGGTTTACAGAATAATGGCATAATCAACACTAAGAACGTTGGAAATTTATAGCATATTCAATATAATTTAGTACCCTCTCGGACAATTTTTTCCGGAAACAAAGTCGGTGACACATACTTTTCTTTGGCAGCGTATCGTCGCGATGCGGTATGTAAGGTTCAGGGTATATTATTTTTTGGGGGGAAGGATACTAATAGACCAAGAGTAACAGCATTTTAGTGTACAGATTCCGGAATCTGTAGTTTTCTGTCCAACAGAGGATTGTAATAAGAACAATGAGTTTCGACTTTCAGTTTTCTAATATCACATGCATGAAACGTCATTCATAAAGTCTTCTTTACTACATGTATAAATAATTCATCAAAATCTCATTTCATAAAGTTTGTATTTATCCGGCTCAGCCTGTCGGGTTCATACTAAGCAGGGTCAAAATTAATATGTTCTAGTTCTGAATATGCATTAAACTTGCCACAGGACGTAAATTATGTGTGAAGTGCTGTTTGAAATCGTTATTTATTTCACATGTGACGACTAAAGTTATCCCAAATGTTCCTTTGACATCTCTCACCTTTTTTTTTGGGGGGGGGGGGGATGGGGGGGGGGAGCATGAAAACGAGTTATTCGTAGAGTAATCATATTTATTGAAATATTAAACGTTTATAAAATAACGGCAGTTGAAAATCATCCAAAATTTTACTGTCGTTAGCAAAATGTAGGACCAACAAGTTATAAATAAGGCCGCTAGACGTCAAATAATCTGGGAATTACAACTATGCCTATATATATAAAAAGAAAATGTGGTATGATTGCCAATGTTACAACTCTTCACAAGAAACCAAAATAACTCAGCTCTTAAAAAACTATTGTGAAATACTGTGCAATTGGAGATTTCATCTTGATACATTTCGAAAATTTGCAGAAAAAAACGGACGGACGGTCAGACGGATAACGATATACCATAATACGTCCCGTAAACGTACGATACATTGGGCTTTAAAAGTCTTCATCAAGAGAAATATTAATAACACACACACATGTATCTATGTAGAGTTACATGTCTCACAAAGTACTGCTAAATAGTAACCAACACATCATAGTAATGGTCCGTCTGTTGAAAGAATATTCCACTCATATAGACAAATGTTTTGTACTGATGTTCATGTAATATTTACCACTGAACGTTTTGCAAAATTTAAGAAAAAAAATGGAACAAAAAACCCAAAAACTAGTAATAATAGTTCAGATGTAGGTTCGTGTTCAGATCACCCAATGTGATCACTTGCCTGTCGACAGTGATACAGTGAGATTTTCGGATTCCGACCATATAAACTAAAAAGGACAACCATTTTTTTAATACAACAGTAGCTGATTAACTCTTGATTCTTTGGTTCTTCGGAAAAAAAAGGCCAATATAGTATAGCAGAGAGTGCTTTAATTGACACACAGGTTCAATCAGTTATTTTTAAATTAACTATTATTAATCAGTATTTGCCAAAAAAAAGGACATATACCGTAATGAATGATAAATGTGATAAAATAATATACATTTAAAGAAAAAGAGGTGCACCAACAGAAAATAGAAACTGCAATCTTACTTTTAATTTCATCGGATTTCAAAATTTTAACTCTTAACAGAACTTTTACTCTATCTAACAGTATAACTCGGAAGTTTCTAAGTGTAACTCGAGCTTTAACAAGAACTCTTACTAGAATAAATATTCGAAATCAAAATAAAACACGAACTTAAACTCAAAATTTTACTGGAACTGGAACTTAATTTGGTTCGATTAAGGAGCTTTGTGTAATTACGGAATGTTAACTAATTTTAAATTTCTTCTGAAAATGGTGTCGTTAGTGGATCTTTTTCAAAGTGCTTTTTAAACACGGCATTTCAGGTTTTATCTTCCCCGGTGCGAACAAGTTAGTGAATTTATTCTTTTTTTAGTTTAAATGGAACGTGTTACTTTTCAGCCCGGATACCCTCAGTCTTCCGTAGTAAAAGATTCTTAATCTGCCAGCCGTAAATTATTTCTTTAATACGGTATGAGGCAGACATTTGTTTGCCCTATACGACAAATGCAATTAAAAAATTAAGATGAATTCAACTTTGACAATTACTTTATTTTAAACTGTTACTGTATGTAATGTTTAACGTTTCGATAGATTGATAAAAATATCAATGAATAATCGAAATAACTTGAAAAAATGTTATTATATTTTGTAGTGAAAAGGTTTAATTCAACCCAATAGTCCCAAGCATTGCAAGACATGCTCCTATGTTAGCAACGTCGTTCTATAACTTTAGTTATATAGTTCCCGCCAAAAATCGATAATAAGATTATTTCCGTTTTAGCGGATTTAAAACATCGGTGACCCCCCTTTTTTATTTATGCTTTTAAAATCTCCCCTTTAGTTGCAACTTATGCAGAAGTTTGAAGGGAAAAAACATTAGTAGATTTTTTTTATTTCAAGAAAATTCTTTAAGAAATAGAAATTAAAAATGGCGGGAAATGTTCAAAGGCCTTGAAAAATAGGGAAACTGAGAAAAATAAATGTGTATATGGTAAAAGTTACAATTGACTGTTTTAGTTATACCAGTTAAATATCGTTTTTCAATAATTTTGCCTTCATTTAGCAACTTAAAGCGCTATTTCTATATTTTGGTATAACGGGATTCTTTACTTTTTGATGACGTCATATCTCAAAAACAACATCGGTGACCCCAATTTTTTTTTTCACCTAAAATATTGTAATAAGTATGATTTATCTACATGCAAAATTTCAATGAATTATTATTAGTAGTTAAAATAGTGTGATTTCCCTTTAAATGGTCTGATGAACAGGATTAGGGAGGTGTTATAACATTTTCTTACCTTCAACGGACATCAACACAAGACAGACGACTAAACAAAATGAAACCTACATGCTTCTGTTTTAAATGGTACAGACTGCTACAAATATAGATTTTGCAATATATTCCTTCAGTATAATTAGTTTTTAGGAATCAATAGTTATATTATATAAACATAGACTTTTTTACTGCGCTCAAGTCAGGTTTTTATACGTCCGTTTCCAGTTTATTTAGAATAGGTTCAAACTCCTCTGCATATGTTATTTTATCTGTGCTTATTAATAACATACAATTTTCTGTAAAAAGACATCAGTACTGAACTACCTGAAGAGTACTATACCTAACACAGACGATAATTGAAGAAAAGACTAATCATAACTTAAGCATAATTTTTTTCAAATTTTTCAAAGGATGTTAAGATCAACATTACCGTTTAACACCTAACTGCATTTACTGCAACTATATATAGCTATCTAAATGATCTTGATAATTTCATTTTATATTAATTTACCTTCAAGAATGTCGTTCTGTTAGGATACTGTAATTGTTTTTCTTCAACAGTTTTTAAGAAATTTTTAGTTATACTGTAAACCAACATATTTTCGCGGATACTTAAACTCAGGTCTTGCCATTCTAATACCTTTTGTGGCGATTTAATCGCAAATGAATTCCTGTACATTGTAGTTTAATAAGAAAACATTCAAGTTTTACCTATTCGCGATATGTATATTCGTGTTAATCTATTTACTGTCAAAATAAATTTAGATATCCTTTAAAGATGTTCAAAACTCTAAATTGTGACAAAACGACATTACAATTGTAAAACCACATGATGAGGAAAAGAAAACTATAAACCATGCAAATCCAACCCAACAATAACCTGTATTGAACGTTATCTCTTAAAGATGTTCAAAACTCTAAATTGTGACAAAACGACATTACAATTGTAAAACCACATGATGATAAAAAGAAAACTATAAACCATGCAAATCCAACCCAACAATAACCTGTATTGAACGTTATCCCTTAAACATGTTTAAGATGTTCAAAACTCTAAATTGTGAAAAAACGACATTACAATTGTAAAACCACATGATGAGGAAAAGAAAACTATAAACCATGCAGATCCAACCCAACAATAACCTGTATTGAACGTAGAAGTTTCAAAAAGGGTAAGAACATTCTGATATTTTTAGCACAACCGTTGTGATGTATAACATAATTATATACATGTATTGCATAACGAGTGAAAATTGGATATCGTTTGATATCAATTCGAGTTATTGATGTTTAACGCCGTTATAATGCTAGTTATTACTATCTAAATTTTAAAAAATGGTCGCGAGAGTTGACATCAAGCAATTTCCAATTGTCATGATTAATTAAATCTAGCTCTCTTATGTTCAAAAATCGCATTCTGTTAAACTAAAATTTTGCAAATTGTTGATCAAGCCTTTCGCACATATCAGTATGATATCATACATGTATGTTCCGGTGTCAAACGAAAGCATCTGACATTTTTTTTCAGAATGAAATAGTTTTAACTAAAGAAAAAAAGTAGTTGAACAGTAGAATCGTTTTATATATTTAATTTGTACGTTTTCATGGTCGAATTATGCATAGTCTTTATTTTAACTCTAAAACTCATCAATGACATAATAACGAGACATTAGAAATATTGTAAGATCTAGCAGAGTGTTACGATAAAAAAGATTCTTCATGCAAAAAAAAAAAAAAGTAACTTACGGTATGGAAGTTTTTTGACGAAATATATTTCTGTTGTTATCACCTATTATACAAAATTTTGACACATTTTGTACGGTAATTAATTAGAGAATCTTGTTTGTGGTTGTACGTCGTTCCACGGAAACTGGCTTATTACGCGACCCATAAAATTATTTTACTGCGAACATTCATCTTTCCTTCTGCACGTGATGTGTATGCTACTTAGTTAAATCATTTTTTGCAGTTAAAGATGCCTTTTAAAATTGAAATATTGTAAAATGTTAGCGATATAGCATAATACACACATGTTTGAAGTTAAACATGTGTATTTATATATCAAACAGGTGAAAACCAGCATTTGAACATATATAAAGATGAAAATGACAAGGTGTGGTTATCGTAAATTCACCTGTCAAATACAATGAAACATCGTATAATTAAATATAGTGTACTATAATATTTTAATCAATATATCAATATATCAACGTTTAGATGGTTTAATGTTATTGTCCTTCACGTCCATTATAATCAGTCGTTGCTTAAACAAACTATGTTTTAATGTTTTCCTTTTATTTGACAAAGTATGCACATATGCAGTTAAACTCATCAATGACGTAAACGTACTACGTAGATATCATAAAATTTATGTAAAACACAATAAAAAAGGATGCTCGTGTATAAGAAATGCAAACATATATTTTAATCATTTCAAAAAAAAAAAAATCTGCATAATTACCCGTGGATTATGGAATTAATCCAATCACAATACTTGAATTATTGTATAGAAGTCCATGCTACATTTTAAGTATTGATCCATCGGAATTAAATAAAACCGACAATGTGCTGCTTCCCATGTAAGAATCAATATGACTGTTTTATATTTCAAAAACTATGATTTTCCTTTTATTCATTTTTTTTTTTGTTTTTTTAATATATATATATATATATATTTTTCTTTCAATTTGTTTAAAGAAATATTCTTATCAACGGTATACGAAAAATGTGCTGTATATATATGATGCGACATGTAATTGTAAGTTGTAAAGTGACCTGTCAGATGGGGACAAACAATTAGAACACTTATAACATGTGTTTTTATGAATGTCTATTTTTATAAAATAAACATGTATGTGGTATCCTTGATAATAACATTGACATTGATCTCTCCTTAAGACACCAACACAAGTCGTAATACGTAAAACAACAGACCATGATTTAAGTTATTAAGAACAGGGTCAACAATTTATAAGAACTGGATTATTCACATTAATATACCAATATTCCCGTGACAAGGTACAAAAAATTTCAAACAGATGAACGAAAATGTATTTTGATGACATGATTTAACTCGAGAGTAGATCTATACATGAGATACGACACTGTTTTTTTTTAATATCCGGTTTGCTAACGCTCAGGGTTAAATAAGCGAATATAATTGCCCAATCTATGGTTAAATGAAAACAAATCTACGGCTACCAAATTTATTTCCTAAGTAAACATAAAAGGCATGAGACCATCTGAGTTGTTTTGTGATAGCTTGTTGGCTTCGAGAGTGCGTGGTCGTGAGTCCTAAACCCGGTTGAATCAAACCAAAGACTTTTGAATTGGTGCGTTAAGCTTTTGTCATTAATTTATAAAAGCAACGAATAGTTGCCTCAAAATTAGATGTATTTGTCTTGAAAAGGTGACATGTTACATAACATGTCACAGAAATGTTACATTTTGAAGAGCACGTTAAGAATCCAGCTTAAAATGTCTGTCTTAAAAAAAAAGAAGATATGGTATGATAGCCAATAGTACAACTCTCCACAAGAGACCAAATGACACAGACATTAACAGCAATAGGTCCCCGTACGACCTTCAAAAATGAGCAAAACCCAAACAGCATAGTCAGCTAAAAAAGGGCCCGAAAAATAAATGTAAAACTAATAGCCCAGAAATACAAATGTAAATAAAAAGGCTCCGAAATACAAATGTAAAAACAACGCATGGTGAATAGTCATGTTTCATAAGCATGTTATCGTCCTGATTATGCATATCAATTTGACGCTGGACAGTAAGCTGTCACTCATCATCACTATCATCATCGTAAAAGATATTGTTGACAATGACATATTGTTATGTGTAAAATGCAAAATGAATGAACCTAACCTTTAGTAAACTCTGTAAAGTGAGGTAAACCGCCTTTTAAAAACTGTTCACTACAAACTATTTATTTCTCTTAATGAGTGTTTCAACCTTCCAAACGACATTCATCCTGATTTTGTCTGAAATGCAGTACAATATTATAACAAATGCAACGAAAGCTTACGACGTTACTTAGATTGAGAAATAAACAGGTAAAAATAAAATAAATTAAAAATTTTTTAAACATGTATATTTTCGAAAATACATGTTTGCTTCAATCACTACCACACTTGTAAATCATGCATCCTTGCAGAGCTTTAACGAATGTTGCAAACAATATCAAACTAAAGCAGCATTAGCCATGCAAGTATGCAAGTCGTAAGGGTGATCCTGATCAAATATGCATCAATATACACCATATACAATTAGTTTTCCACTATATTGAATATTATCATTCACCATCATATACTCTGAAATTGTCTCTTAATGTGCTATGGGTGTCGAAATTAAAAATGATAGAATTTGTTCATACTTTTCTTAATAGCTCACCGTGCATTTTCTCAAGCTACAGGTTGTGATAAAATGACAACTTGTGTATGGATTATACAGGGAAAAACAACATTATGTGATTAAAAGTTAAACTAAATGATAGAAATGTAAAATAAAATAAATGCTCTTCAACTTTGTATTTGTTTGACTTATAAATATTTCGATATGAGCGTCACTGTTGAGTCTTGTGTAGACGAAACGCGCATCTGGCGTACTAAATTATAATCCAGGTACCTTTGATGACTATTGATAAATGCTTTGAGAATATCAAAAGAAAAGATAGTGTCACCGTACGTTTTTTTTTTTTGGTTAAAATACAAAATTGCAAAATTCTATGTAGATTCCTTTAGAAAATGCACTATTCCAGATTTATCTCCCATTGAAATGCCAATTTCAAAAAAATCAAACTCAAGTAAAAAAAATCTAATCTTAATCTAGTTATAATCATATACATTTGTTCTTTTATTTGAAATTTAACATTAGTTATCTGCATTCCTGCATCAAATTCTGCTAACTTGATTGAAAATCTGGACCTGAGGTTCCCTTTTTTAAAATCCAAGATGTCGAAAGACACCCACATCACCTTAAGCGTTTATAAGTACAAGTCCTTAAAATAGTAGATTATCTAATGATTAATTAGTTATAAATGGTAGTGTATATATACACACTTAATTCTTCTCGGTGGAACGTACACATTTCTTGTAAGAACAGTTATAACCTTTACAACAGTCGTTGCTTCGTTTACAAGTTATTGTTGTACATGACGTGCAGTTTCCGTAAAAGCAACTAGAATCGTCACAGCAGTCTCGAGTAGTTTTGCATTTTCTTGAGTTACAGGATTTGCAGATTCCGTAAACGCAGGTATTGCCAGGACAACACGGACTATTCTTGCAATTAGCTCCATTAAACCCACATGGTATTACACTTCTTCTTTTAACCAGTCTAAAAGAAAAAAAGTGTGGGAATGTTTAAAAGATGAACGATATATTATCAAAAATTTTGTACTGACAGAGATTATTTACAGTATAGCTTAATGTAAGAAACAACTATTTTATCAGCATATTTTTAAGTTGATCCATTCACAAATGTTACACATAATGATAAAAAATAAATATTACTTACTTATTCTTACGGTAGTGAAATGTCTTACAGTGATTTCGTAAAATGTTACATTGTAATTGCATACATATACATACAAAAAAAAAAGAAACCAAAAGGCCAGAAATTGACAACTGTAAGTCACCGTTTGGCCTTCAACAATAAGCGACGCCTATACCACATAGTCAGTTATACTAGACTCCGAAATGACAAATTCAAATAATTCAAACGAGAAAACTAAAGGTATAATTTATTTATAAAAATAATTAACGATAGACAGATGTGTAACACATACACAAACGACAACCACTGAATTACAGGCTCCTGACTTGGGACAGGCACGTATAGAATGTGGCGTTGTTAAACATGTTAGCGGGATCCCAACCATCTCCCTAACCTGGGACAGTGTTGTAACAGTACAACATAAGAACGAACGATCAACATCAGTTTAAAAAGCTTTTACTCCTCAGATGGATACAAATATTTCACAGATTTGACGCTGCCGGGTACTCTTATATTCCAATAAAAAGTCAATAAGTACAGGTCTGGAAGTACTCACAGTTACTGACAACTACATGTAGTTTAAAGCCATTAACAACTAATTAAAAAATCATGCATCTAAAAATAACGTATAAATCATTACATATCCAATAGATTTAGTGTAAAGACATCATAAACAGTCAGACAAATAACGACCTTGTGCAATGCCAAGATACAGGTATCAACAGATTGTAGATCCATGAATGTGTATATGTATATAACAATAATATTTAATTTACTTTTGAATTACTGATAACAAAATCAATACGTATACCAATAAAAACAATATTTAATGATTTCATTACAGTGTGGAATTGATAACCTTTTAGAATTAGTTTTCCAGGACCGTTGGTAAATTTTCGGGCACGGTAAAAAATCTTTCCGTAAAATTGAGGATGGCAGCATGTAGTGTTTGAATTGAATAAATCAGGATAGTCAGCATGTAGCACTTGACTTGAAACTACTTGACCAAAATATATGAACTGTGTTACATAAAATGTATCCTTTTCTAATCTAAGTAATGTAAACTTATATATTCATACAATTCATATGTGATATACTACACATCATGTCTTTAAAATTATAGACAACGTCAAATGTTTGAATATTTGACTTAATATTTTTCTTCTACGTTATATTTGTTTTCCTTTTGGTTTAATTCAAATAACGTCAGGCTAGTGCTAATGAGCCTCTTATATGTTTTAAGAAATACACATGTCTTTAAATATATTGGTGATAACCTGTATCGCACTTGAAATGGTAACCGTTCTACGTATCAGTTGTGTTGACCAGATCAATCAGAGGGCTGTCTTTTGAATTTCGTCATTGTTTTTTTTTTCAAACCAATTAATCAAACGATAGCTATTTACGCATAAGTTTATCGTTTTTTTTTTTGGGAGAAAGTAACTAACTTGAGGGTACCCACCTACCACATTTACGGTTTAATAGCCTGCGATAATTCATCATCCAGACAAAAGCCTCCGTTGTGAGTTTATTTTGTAGATGTATCAGTATTTGCTTTATATTAAAACCAATGTATAATTGGAATTCATATTAAATTATAGCGAAATGGGTTTGATCCAACCTTCAAATGAGCAATGTTCCATAAATAGGGGTACCTAAATTCCATCCATGATCAAAAGTCCTATTCTACATATTTGAATATATATATATATATATATATAATGGATATTTTTTTTAATCTATAAATATTTATAACAAGGTTACACTATTCCATGTATGTATTGAAAATGTTTCGTCTCAAAGAGAAAATATAAAATGAAAAATATATCTATACACAATAGGTACGATTTGTATAGTGTGACATTAAATCTACAATTATAACATTCCAGTGTATATTTCGTATATCTGTAAGAATATACATTCCCGTACTTCTCTTTTACAGAAACAAAATAACACTGAACATAAAATCAAGCAATAGGCTTCGTGGATTATAAATCCAGCTAACTTGTGAGCCAGTTCATTATCCTCTGCCAGTTCTTCGTTGACCATGCTTACTGAAAGCATAAAATAATTTGTATTTATTTTAGTATCGTGTCTGACATATGTTTTACGACATACACTAATATATTAACTATAAAGATATAACGATATAATCAGATATTACATATTTTTTGTTGGCATCTTTCACTATTTTTAATATTTAAAGTTCGTTCCTTAAAAAGACACATTGCTTTTTTGATATTTCATACAGATGACTACCTGTAGAAGTTGTTTTATCAGTTGAAATCAATGTTTGGAATTGAATATATCAATAACATCATATCTGAAATTACTTTATTAAATCAGTTTTCCAACAACAACAACAACAACAAAACAATTCATAGCTAAACATAAACAGTCTTCAACAATGTATAAATATTTAAAAAGATTGGGAAAACTTTAAATTGTATTAATTATCGAAAGTTTGTAACAAAAATTATTAGGAATAAATCAAAGATAAATTTTCGCCATTAAAAAACCAATGAAACCACCAAACTAGAGGCTCTAAAGAGGCTGTGTCGCTCACCTTGGTCTATGTGAATATTAAACAATGGACACAGATGGATTCATGACAAAATTGTGTTTTGGTGATGGTGATGTGTTTGTAGATCTTACTTTACTAAACATTCTTGCTGCATACAATTATCTCTATCTATAACAGTACTTTCTGTGGAAAAATGTTATTGAAAATCTTCAAATTTTAAGAAAATTGTTAAAAATTGACTATAAAGGGCAATAACTCCTAAAGTGGTCAATTGACCATTTTGGTCATGTTTGACTTATTTGTAGATCTTACTTTGCTGAACATTATTGCTGTTTACAGTTTATCTCTATCTATAATAATATTCAAGATAATAACCAAAAACAGCAAAATTTCCTTAAAATTACCATTTCAGGGGCAGCAACCCAACAACGGAATGTCCGATTCATCTGAAAATTTCAGGGCAGATAGATCTTGACCTGACGAACAATTTTACCCCCATGTCAGATTTGCTCTAAATGCTTTGGTTTTTGAGTTGTAAGCCAAAAACGGCATTTTACCCCTATGTTCTATTTTTAGCCATGGCGGCCATCTTGGTTGGTTGGCAGGGTCACCGGACACATTTTTTAAACTAGATACCCCAATGATGATTGTGGCCAAGTTTGGTTAAATTTGGCCAAGTAGTTTCAGAGGAGAAGATTTTTCTAAAAGATTACTAAGATTTACGAAAAATGGTTAAAAATTGACTATAAAGGGCAATAACTCCTAAAGTGGTCAACTGACCATTTTGGTCATTTAAATTATTTGTCGATGTTACTTTGCTGAACATTAATGCTGTTTAAGGTTTACCTCTATCTATAATAATATTCAAGATAATAATTAAAAACAGCAAAATTTCCTTAAAATTACCATTTCAGGGGCAGTAACCCAACAACGTAATGTCCGAATCTGAAAATTTCAGGGCAGATAGATCTTGACCTGATGAACAATTTTACATCGTGTCAGATTTGCTCTAAATGCTTTGGTTTTTTAGTTATAAGCCAAAAACTGCATTTTACCCCTATGTTCTATTTTTAGCCATGGCGGCCATCTTGGTTGGTTGGCCGGGTCACCGGACACATTTTTTTTAAATTAAATACCCCAATAAGGATTATGGCCAAGTTTGGTTAAATTTGGCCCAGTAGTTTCAGAGGAGAAGATTTTTCTAAAAGATTACTAAGATTTACGAAAAATGGTTAAAAATTGACTATAAAGGGCAATAACTCCTAAAGTGGTCAACCATTTTGGTCATGTTGACTTATTTGTAGATCTTACTTTGCTGAACATTATTGCTGTTTACAGTTTATCTCTATCTATAATAATATTCAAGATAATAACCAAAAACAGCAAAATTTCCTTAAAATTACCATTTCAGGGGCAGCAACCCAAAGAACGAAATGTCCGATTCATCTGAAAATTTCAGGGGAGATAGATCTTGACCTGATGAACAATTTTACCCCTGTCAGTTTTGCTCTAAATGCTTTGGTTTTTGAGTTATAAGCCAAAAACTGCATTTTACCCCTATGTTCTATTTTTAGCCATGGCGGCCATCTTGGTTGGTTGGCCGAGTCATTGGACACATTTTTTAAACTAGATATCCCAATGATGATTGTGGACAAGTTTGGTTTAATTTGGCCCAGCAGTTTCAGAGGAGAAGATTTTTGTAAAAGTTAACAACAACGACGACGGACGACGGACGACGACGGACGACGGACGCTGGACGCAAAGTGATGGGAGAAGCTCACTTGGCCCTTCGGGCCAGGTGAGCTAAAAAAGGTGTTTGGTTTGGGAAAAACCACTGCGGCTACGTTTAAAGCATGTATTCTCACTTCGCGTTCATCATTGTATCAGAATATAAGCACATACAATTTTAAAATAAATGATAAGATATTATTGAAGTTTATCAGATAGCAAATGCCATGGAGTACACTTCTTTGTGCTAACTGAAAAATATATTCATGTGCCAGGCAAATTCAATGATACAAATATACATGTACAGTATACATGTGACAGATGTTACGAGTAGAGAATTTTTTTTTCTCCAAAAGTATTATAAAATGTACAAGCCTTTTTTAAATGAATTGTTTTATATGTAAACTTAACCAAGTCACTTACATGCATATCATTAGAGTCATTCGGACTTTTATGAGTATGATCCTGAATTTGTCTAGTTTGTACACTAATAAATTATTTAACAACGACTTTTATCTTATTCTATTAAAATATTTTCATGCATTCATCAGGTCTGAAATCTTCATTAAGAATTTTATTATTTCAATTAAAATGAAACAACGGTCATTTACATCAGCAAATCGTGAAATAAATAATAATATCTTTATAAATTGATTACTTCCAAAGAACGCTATCAACAAACTGGCGAATAAACAGATAGCAATCTTCATTTTTCTTGTGTCTCTGTAAAACAATACAAAACATATATATTTCTCATTATTTTATACATGTTTTCTGATCAAAACTCGTTATGAACAATCCGAGGTTTCAATTGTTTCAATGCAGTCCACAAATTTTAAGCAAGCTGTATAATATTTTTATTTGCGTTCCATTATGTTATTACCCGGTTTTGTACATTGGTATTTGCATTGAATTTTTGCTGTGAAAATCTGATTTACAGTCACGTCAAATGTAGATAAAATGACAGACATTGATGAGAGAAACTTCAGAAAGAAAAGGAAAAAGTTATGTTTTTCTTTGTCATTTTATTAATGTCAAATATTGATACATTTGCAGTTTCTCAAATGAGGCATGTAAATTACAAGAAAAGAAGAGGAATGTCACGTTTTAAACTTAGTATAGTGGATACAATTATAAAATTACATTTCAATGTAGCAAAATAGTAGTAAAATTGTTTAAAATGTTCGATACAAATCCTCCATATTCAGAAGTTTGAAAGATTTCTGAAAATGACTAAGTTGCTATCAACTGAAACTGATTCTTTATACATTATACAAAGCACATGCATAATAAGTAAATCGACATTGTATATCTGTATGTGTACGTATTAAGTTATTTATCAATCGTTGATCCTTATTTTCTTCGAATCGAGTGTTTCTAGAGCAGTTAAACCTAAGAGCACATAGGAAGAATTACAAATTATATTTTTAGTTTTACACGATATATGAATGAGATATTTCGATGTGACACGTGCAATAAGTAATACATAATACATGTAATACTTAACAGAAAAATCGTTGAAATTATAGAAAATGTACAGAACTACAGTGGTTTATGTTCGATACTTTACTGTTAATAAACAGATGACAGACAGGGACGTAGCATAGTTAACAAGACTAAGAATCAGTGCATAGGTACAAACGTTATATGTCAATTGTTTTCTTATTGCTTTCAACCTAAAAAAAATCTTCATTCAATTTTTAACTTATAATTACTTAAATTGTACTTACATGACCAACTATAACTATGAATAGGTTTTAGTCTTCTGACTATATTATTTACTTTTTCAAGCTTTTATACTTGATTTTGACTCTAAAATCATTTAATATCAGCTGACATATAGTTTTTATAAGTATCCTGTTGTGTTGTACTGCCTTTCACGACTATTAATCAACTGGTCCTAACTGGTTACGATGCACGCAGACTGAATAAAAAACATGATAACGAAAATATTATAGTGCGATGCTTAAATTGTTATAACGGGTAAAAGTATTATTGTATTTGTCTTTATGAATGTTAATTTTACTGTCTGTTTTGGTCATATTCACTAGACGTGACTCATGTTATTGTTCTATGATAATTTGTATATTCCTGACTTTCATTGTTTTGTAAATCTTTAATACTTATGATGTGGCGCTGTAAGTATACATCCCGTCATTGTCTTATTGTTCTATGATATAGTTTGTTTTCTTGTCTTTCTTTTTTCTAAATTTAAATATGATTTTTATATGTGTTTTTTTTGTGTTTCTTTGACATGTTTGATACATCCCGTCTTTGTGTCATTGTGAAATTTTGTATTATCGTCTTTTATTTTTGCTGGTGTGTTTTGTCTGTATGCTTTTTTGTGCTTCTTTGTTACATGTTTTTTGCGTTTGTATTTAATAAGATTATAACACAATGTTTACTGCTGTAACTGACAATCTTACCTAGTCTGCCAGTTTGTTTTGTTCACACATCGTTGTCAATACCATGGAATTTGATGCGACTATCATGAAAGTGAGAGTGAAAAATTTAGCTAGTTATGAAAATGGTTTAATCCACCATTGTCTAAACAAGAAAATACATCTACCAAGTCATGAATATGACATATGTTATCATTTGGCATTTTTGTGATTTTACTTATTGTTACGTTGAATGTTGAGGTTAATCCCATCATATAACAATGATAATTTTGTTTATTCAGTAGTATTGATTGCCCTTGATTTGTACTTATAAAATATTCCATCATGTATTTCTTGATATTAAGGTAGTTTGTGAAGACTGTAAAATAATGAATTGTGTAATATTTTCTTAAACTTCAATTCATGTTTACCAATAGTAATGAAAATATAATAGATACATTATCAAAACAAAAAGGAAATAATATGAAATTGTACATTAAACAAGTCATAATCAAATAATGTTATTCAGCAACTAATACAGAAGAGCTTAGTGTTAATAAACTGCCAACACATAATCGTTTGTGAAAAGATTTTTATATGTTCAAATGTAAAGCAGCAAGATAATGTGAATGTGTTCAAATTTTATAGTAAATTATTATTTATATTGGATTCTATATAACGGGTGCGTTTAAAAAATGTTCGATTTGCTTTTGTTCATGGTACATGTTGTTATATCGAATGACTGAAGATCATATTTGTCTCTGACTATTTATAACGTCTTTACGCTAGATCCATTGGACCTTGGATGTGTACTGATTGATAATTTAACCTTAGATGCACGATTTTTCTATTAGTTGTTAGTGGCTTTGATTTAACTGTCAGTAACAGCGAGTACTCTCAGATCTGTACTAGATGTCTTTTTGTTGTTTGGATATACAAGTATTCGGCAACGCCCACTCTGTGTTTTCGAATGATGTATTTCTATTTGTATCAACCCGATACATGTAAGTTAAGCCTTTGTTACCTGATTGTTATAGTTCGTTCTTATGTTGTACAGTAACACCACTGTCCCGGAGGAGGGATGGGATCCCGCTAACATGTTTAACCCCGCCAAATTCTATTTATGAGCCTGTCCAAAAGTCAATAGTACTTCAGTGGCTGTCGTTTGTTAATGTGTTACATATTTGCCTGTTGTTCATTTTTTGTACATAAATTAGGCTTTTAGTTTTCTTGTTTGAATTGTTTTACATTTTGTCATTCCGGGTCCTTTTATAGCTGACTATGCGGTATGGGATTTGATCATTGTTGTAGGCCAGACGATGACCTATAGTTGTTCATGTTGTTGATTCCTGTGGAGTTGTTTTATAAGCAATCATACCACATCTTCTTTTTTTTATTTTTTTCAAAATATGCGTTTAATAGTACTGTAATCCTTGTGTTTACTTTTCGCAGTCGTCGCGATATAACCTTGTTGTGCTGATGCGGCGTAAAGCAACCAACAACCAATCCATCTTTTTTCGCAGAATTAACTTTAAACAGAAACGGAGAATTTAAATGGGAATACTAATCATGTTTGTGAAGATTGTTGAACATATTCTTATGTCGGTTGCTTTATATTTTTTAACACAACCTGTTACTTTGACTGATTCCCTTTTTAGTATTTTTTTTTTATTATTCTTGATTTGTCTTCTTGTTAAACCTCGACGTTTGTATTATTCTTCACCGATGATTTCTAATAGTATGTCCTTATTTTTTGGTCCATGCTCCTGCTTTGATATAAATCGATGAAATTTCATCAATTTTTTTAAATGTATATTATTTTCCTGCATACGAAATGGAGCCTTACAAAATCTTAATTGGTTTCCTGGTGTCTATTCGATACAGAAATATCAACCAAAGGCATAGAGCAAAATGTGGAGTAAAATAAAGCAAGTTTAGTAAAAAAAAATATTGTTCAGAAGTTTGGAATATTTCCGGTTTTTTTTTCATACACTTGTATCAGAATCTGCTCACTTTTCAGGAGCACCTGAGATCACTTTAAATTTTTGGGAGTGTTTTTGCTACTCAGTTTTTAGGGTTTTTTTTATGTTGTATTTTGTGTACCTTTGTTTCTTTCTAAGCTATGGGGTGGTCAGTTTAATTCGACCTATGAGTTTAATTGAATGTCCCTTTGGTATCGTTTAACTCTTGTTTTCAGACCCAAAGGAATACCAACACACTGTCACTTCTTTATCTAACTGAAGCTTTTATTTTAACCTCTTCAATATTTGCTTTTCTATTTGTCAGCTTATTGTTTTGCGTGTCTTGTTAAGCGTGCAGTATAGAGTTTACTCCTACATGAAGATTAACAAATGTTTGCGATCGCTTACTTAAAGACTCCTGTACATAGTTTTTACATTGACTATCATAAAACTACTCCACCTTTTAGAGCATGGCAAACAAACAAGTTTATCATGCTTGATGACAGCTGTAGGCAAATGACATTTGAAAACAAATGTACAAATCTTGGAAGTAGTAATAAACCTCTGAAAAGATATTTTGATTTGCTTAAACATATTAAATTGAACCTGTGCTGATTTTTCATGTTAGTCGTGTCCAACAAACATGACAAATGCAAGCTTAAAAAACTATCTTAGGCGTGTGCTTATTTTTTCATGTAAATCGTGTCAACAAATGTAAATTTAAAAAAATATCTTCAGCTGTTAGGACTTTTGCTAATTTTTTCCATACCAAAACAATGCAATAAATATATGCATCTATGTAAGAACAATGAAAAAAACCCTTGGAAAGAATAGATAAAAATCAGTATCATTTAAAAATGAATTTTATTATATTTTTATTCAGTTTAGGCGTAGGAACTCAAAGGCAGTCTATCTACCAGATTTTTGCACCTGTTCCGCGCTTATTCCTTCTTGGAACGTATGCATTTTTTGTAGGAACAGGTATATCCTCCACAGCAGTCATTGCTTCGTTTACAAGTTCTTTCTTGACATGATTTACAGTTTCCGTAGACACAGCTCGATCCATTACAGCAGTCTCTTGTCTTTTTGCATGTTCTTGGGGTGCAGGACTTGCAGTTTCCGTAAACGCAGCTAGAATCATCACAGCAGTCACGAGTATTTTTGCATTTTCTTTGGTTACATGACTTGCAGTATCCGTACACGCAGCTATTACCAATACAACATTTATTTGACCGGCAACTATCGCCATTATTCCCACATTGTAATGGAGTTGGTGATGTTAAAGGTATTCCTCTCTTTACAAGTCTGAAAGATGGAAAGTGGTTTGAGAGTGATTTACATTCGTACATTATATAACAAGTATAATTTAAGGTAAGACTAACAAAAAAATAGGCTTTTTTCCGGTGTTTAAGTAAACAAATGCATTGGATTTTACTGGTCAAAGGAATGGATACATTCCGATTATCATCTGCTCATTGATATTGTAAAATGTTAGCCTCAAGTCACAAAAAGAAACTGTGTGTCAAGTGAGCACAGCTAACGCGCGTAATAATTCTCATAAAAAGCTTAGTTAAAGACTCCTGTACATAGTTTTTACATTGACTATCATAAAACTACTCCACCTTTTAGAGCATGGCAAACAAACAAGTTTATCATGCTTGATGACAGCTGTAGGCAAATGACATTTGAAAACAAATGTACAAATCTTGGAAGTAGTAATAAACCTCTGAAAAGATATTTTGATTTGCTTAAACATATTAAATTGAACCTGTGCTGATTTTTCATGTTAGTCGTGTCCAACAAACATGACAAATGCAAGCTTAAAAAACTATCTTAGGCGTGTGCTTATTTTTTCATGTAAATCGTGTCAACAAATGTAAATTTAAAAAAATATCTTCAGCTGTTAGGACTTTTGCTAATTTTTTCCATACCAAAACAATGCAATAAATATATGCATCTATGTAAGAACAATGAAAAAAACCCTTGGAAAGAATAGATAAAAATCAGTATCATTTAAAAATGAATTTTATTATATTTTTATTCAGTTTAGGCGTAGGAACTCAAAGGCAGTCTATCTACCAGATTTTTGCACCTGTTCCGCGCTTATTCCTTCTTGGAACGTATGCATTTTTTGTAGGAACAGGTATATCCTCCACAGCAGTCATTGCTTCGTTTACAAGTTCTTTCTTGACATGATTTACAGTTTCCGTAGACACAGCTCGATCCATTACAGCAGTCTCTTGTCTTTTTGCATGTTCTTGGGGTGCAGGACTTGCAGTTTCCGTAAACGCAGCTAGAATCATCACAGCAGTCACGAGTATTTTTGCATTTTCTTTGGTTACATGACTTGCAGTATTCGTACACGCAGCTATTACCAATACAACATTTATTTGACCGGCAACTATCGCCATTATTCCCACATTGTAATGGAGTTGGTGATGTTAAAGGTATTCCTCTCTTTACAAGTCTGAAAGATGGAAAGTGGTTTGAGAGTGATTTACATTCGTACATTATATAACAAGTATAATTTAAGGTAAGACTAACAAAAAAATAGGCTTTTTTCCGGTGTTTAAGTAAACAAATGCATTGGATTTTACTGGTCAAAGGAATGGATACATTCCGATTATCATCTGCTCATTGATATTGTAAAATGTTAGCCTCAAGTCACAAAAAGAAACTGTGTGTCAAGTGAGCACAGCTAACGCGCGTAATAATTCTCATAAAAAGCTTAGTTAAAGTCCGAAATAAGTTTGTGTCCCCTTTCTTTTGGTTTTAATTGTCGAGTTGTTTTTTTTTCTTTTTTTATCAAACCATTTCAGAATAGCTGTAATTTACATATCAAAATGACTATATCTATACTTTATACGTGTGAGATAAATTTGCCCCATAGTTACTTGTTGGTATAACCCAAGTTTCCATCCGTAGAGTTTGAGATACAATGTAAAAAGTACAATCATACAATGCCATTCTTCAATTTAACAACCTACTTACTTGTGAGCCAGCTCATTATTCTCCATCACTTCTTCTTCTGCTATGGTTGCTGGAAGAAAATATGTTTGATATACACATTTCATTATCGTGGCTAATACGTTTTGTACATCCGACTCTTAAAAATCACTGTATTTGTATCCTTATTTTCAAAAACATGTTGTTATGTAATTATTTTGAATAGACAATGACCACTGCATAAAAATCATTTAAGTTGCCAATTATGTTAATGGTTGTAGCCATTTCATTAACGTTAAACGTCGTACGAAAGTCACAATTTTAATATTTCGATATAAGGAGATGAGGTATGAGGGACAATGAGACGACTCCAAATCACAATTTATAAAAGTAAACCAGTATAGTCTTTCATTATATGTTACTCTGACATCCAATACAAATTTACTGTATATATCATTAAGAAAATTGTCTGATTCAAGGGAAATCAAATATTGTGCTTTAATCTTTGAGAAAATTATTTTAATACTTTTAATCAATACTTCAAAACAGCTATGATAAGACCATGAGGTGCAAACTGTATTTTTAATATATATTTTTCGGAAGTCTACGCTTATTATTATGAAAATTATTGGGTAATAAAAACTGTTTCTTTTCACGTAACACTTAAAATCAAAACATTATATTATTAGTCAGTTATATGTGGGATACTCTTCAATAAGTCAATTACAATGAATTAAACGAAACAAACGATGAAAATAAAATCAGCAGGAAAAAAATCCACGCACTTGCAACTAACATTGTTAAAATACACAAATACGTCTCTTGTTAATTTATTTACCTCCAATGCACACCAACAACAGACTGGCAACTACACAAAGGAAACCTTCATTCTTCGTGTATCTCTTTCTGCAAGACACTACAAAACACATCCGTATTTCTTACTTAGTAATATTTTCATTGTAACAATTCTTAAAGTTTGTTTTTATTTTTTAAATGAAAATGGTGATTTCAAACAAGTTGACTGACTTACATTTTTTTGTATATAAACCTCGTTTTTCTATGCCTTTATTGGCACACATACTCGCTGTTTAAATCTGGATCTCAGTCAAAGAAAATATAAAGGAGTTGAGCGACTTGTACCACAAGGTATAGGTTTAAATGGTACAAAGTAAAATATCAAAAAAAGTTCTATATCAAGTAGCAAAATACAAAGACAAACAAATTGAAAGAATTGTTTCATATTACTGAATCATTTGAATTAATCATGCATTTTCTTTTGTAAACAAAAATCGTGGATTACCCTTGTCTTATAACTAGCTTAACCTCTCACTTGTATGACAGTCGCATACAATTCCATTACGTTGACAACATTTTGCAAAAAAAACCCAGATATAATAAGTAAAAATGAAGAAAAATAAGGGTACAGTAATCAACATTGTGCTTTAATCTTAATCACTACGACACAATAAAATATGCCATACAGACAAAACACATAATCATGAATGAAAGACAAGAATACAAACAATTACCACTAAAACAAAACAAAATATTGGCCGGTTGCATAAGGAAAGAGCAACGACAAACGGATAATTTAAAAAGTTTACTAAACAATTGATAGTTTCCAAAGACAAATTAAAGAACACTGTAACATGTTAAGATGAAAAATTCAGTACCTCGAATCTATTATTTGCTATATCTTTTTCGTCTTATGATGACTGAAACTGTACTTACATTAGCAAATGTGATTATCGCTGACTAGAAGACTTCTAACTTAATATCCACTTTTCCCGGCTTTTATACTGAATTTTTACGCTTATGGAATTTAAAATCTACTGAGAAAATATTTTTTTATACATACATTTGTACTACTGCGTCGTTCGGGCTTTCACGTCTATTTATCTATTTATTTTTTTTATAAAACTGGTACTAACCAGTTCAGCTTACACAGACATGAAATATGACGGTTACGTTATTAAGATAGTGCGATGTTGAAATTGTGACCTTAATTGCCAGAAGAGGTAAATCTGCTTGCCTTGAAATGAAAACCACGATGAGCTCAGTAGCATCTATTGCTTTGTATACTTAACTAAAGACATTCCGACATTTATTTCATCACATTGTTAGGCTAATACGTGTGTCCTGTCTTTCCATTGAGAAATATTATAACAGTTTTAATGTAATGGCCTGTTTGGTATTTATTTACTTTTTATTTGCAGTGAATTAATGATTACTGATTAGTTATTATATCATTGATATGATAATATGCAATATACACATGTACTAACATTTTATAAACCAACTATTTAAACCTTTGCATTTTTCAATGCTGTAATGTCATTGTGTTGAAATTCAACGGTCAGTATTGAATGAGCGAAAGTATCAAAGATTAGATGAAGAGAAATTATTTTTAAATTAGAAGAAACCTTACCGTTATTCCCTGCCTGATCGACAATTCTACACTTTATTTAAAAAAAGAATATTGTCCTTCGTATCAACATTTAGTTTACAAATCTGCTTTTGTGTAATGCAAACCCCATCATACTACTTTAACGTGTATTTTGTTGAATTAACAAGACAGGTGTCACATGTTGAGCATTATCTCAAATTACCCGTCTTATCGGAATTCTTTTTTGAATACTGCTGTTGTCATTTGGTCGGTTTTCGTGTTGTTTTAGTTTGGCACGACCGTACAATTGTTCCGACTTGAAAGATAAACCATGACACCGTGTCTTTTGCCATATATCGTTAATGCAGGCTATTATCTAGTTAAAGAATTAATCTACTATGTTATCTGTCTATTTAGAAATAACATCAAACATGTGGTGTAAACGGAATACATGGTGTAGCGTGTTATTTCACAGTGCTCACAGCATCAACAAAACTATGTTAACTTTTTTTTTTGTTATATGTCTTTTTGTTTAGTTAAGCAATTTCAATTGATATGTTTTATTGTGTCTTGCAATGAGGGATGTTTATTTTTTGTTTCATGTTAGGATAAAGGTTGGTACATATTGAATTATATGTGAGAAACCTGATATTCAGTGGTCGTTGTGTGTTGAAGCGTTCCAATAGTGTTTCTCGTTTGTCGTGTTTTCGTCTCGATTTTACCGTCGATTTTCCTGTTTGAATGGTTATTCACTAGTCGTTTTTATAGTCCTTTAGTCGTTTGGTGTTCAGTGTGAGCCAAACACTGCTTTCAATTCCGTACGCCTCAAACGTTTTTTTTTTTATCAAATTTTGAATTGGTTGGAGAGTTGTCTCGGTGGCGCTCAAACCAAATATATTATTTAGTTGGCTTGTGAACACGTATTACTAATAAGCAATGTATGTTTAAAACGTAACTTTACTATTGAATTGATAGTACGCAAATTTTCCTAAAATACCTTTTTTTGGAGTAATTTTATGTTTTATCTTTTTGTGTCTTGTGAGTTCGTCAATGTAAACTCATGGGTTAAACATGTCTGAGTGTTCTTTAATCGAGTTTCAATATATTTCAAGATACATTTGATTACACTAAACGAACGGTTAGGTCAAAATGGTCAAGCTGCATCTCCTGAATGTGACCTACCGAATTAGACTTTTTACCGGATTTGTTATCACATAAGCAACACGACGGGTGCCACATGTGCAGCAGCATCTGCTTACCCTTCCGGAGCACCTGAGATCACCCCTAGTTTTTGGTGGGGTTCGTGTTGTTTATTCTTTAGTTTTCTATGTTGTGTCATGTGTACTATTGTTTGTCTGTTTGTCTTTTTCATTTTTAGCCATGGCGTTGTCAGTCTATTTTCGATTTATGAGTTTGACTGTCCCTCTGGTATCTTTCGTCCCTCTTTACGACTTCACGCTAATCTCAAGCAAGCATGCTTTTTATGGTCCTTTACTGACAGCAATACATCACTATTAACCTTTCGCTGAAGGTTGAGACATGACTTATACACGTAACTACTTTTGTGGATAATATAAGTTAATAGGTTAATAACAACCATATATCGATAATTGCTTACTTCAAAAACTTAGTTATAATACCAGAAAAAGTAATCATAACTGTAATGTGGGGCTTTATGTTAAGATTATGCTGAATTGTGTTGGCTTAATGATCGACAAAATTAACTCCTATAAAATTTCGGAAAAAAATATCCTCGAGCGTAGAAATCCTCCTGTCGAATGTAAGCATTTAGACTATCATCAATAAAGAATGGGCGGTATAAAGATCATCTACACAATCAATGTAAAGAAATGAACTCTATGAGCCAAAATGAGAAAAATGAGAGAAAAAAAATGAAAAAAAATGAGACTACATGTGCTGCAGAGGAACTAAGAGTTGATACTACTGGTCACACTTAAGATGGCACGGGTGTCTTCCTTCATCTTGGATTTTTAAGTAGCAAATTTAATTGGTCTAATTTTAATGAAATGTGCAAATTTTGAGGGTAGTATGTCATTCATGTGTAAACATGTTAATGTAAATATAGAAAAATTTGTGTTTTATAATATTTACGCCAAAATAAGGGAAGATAACTCAGATAAAGTAATTTTATAGTAGAAAGTGTTGTGAAAATTCATTTTCCAATATTTAGCAAGAAACCAGTCCGGTGAGGACCCTACTTTTTACCTTTTCATATCTGAAAGCATAAGAGATATCTTCTCACATTTAATGTCAACATTTTATGGTGTAGTTTTCTTTTTATCAAACTCAACTGGATTTTTTCATGCAATATCTATACAAAATCTGAAAATTTTGCACAACCTGTAGCGTGAAAACAAAATCCGTTCACCCATACTTTTTATTATATTTTTGAAAAAAAAAAACATGAAAATAACTTCATTTTGAGAAATTATTTAACATTTCTATGAATTTTAATTGAGACGCCCAAGCCACTTAAACAACGATTTTATATAGCTTAACCACCCACAACAAAACAAAAATCAGAATTTATAATTTATTAACAAAAATCACATTCTGCACATAATTGTACATCCAGGTCATGATTCATTTATAATGCAGAGGGGGAAATCAAATCAAAATGAGTTTAAGTAAAACTCAATCCACAAATGTATAATTATTTGTATCTAAACATCGGGGTTAAACAAAACAACACCAACACACATGATAAAAAAAAGAACGCCATTTGACCAACATGTTTCTCAAGAAGCTGTAAAATGAAATTATCAAAAACGATTGAATAAAAACGTTTCTATAATAAAGGTGATTAAGTCCGTGTAATTAAACAGATTAATTACACCTGATTTGATATGTAAGAATCCTGGGTTTTGATTGGTTAATAGCCAGTGTATTCTTCACCAATTTACTGTTATCAAATGAATATCGTTCATTTTTAACGCCGCCGGGGTATTTGCTAAAAGGATATGCCTTTTTTACCCTCTCTGCCGTGGTATTTGCCAAAAAATACTCTATCCGACTGGACGCTTGTAACGTCACGATCATCAATGCGTTTTAGTAAATTAACATTCGGTTTGATTAAACAGATATATCATGTTATTGAGGGGTATTTGCAAAAAATACCAGTCTTGAGAATGAATTTCCCTCGCCTTACGGCTCGTGAAATTTAACATACTCTCGACTGGTATTTTTCGCAAATACCTCTCCTTAACATGATATATCTGTTCAATATCATGTTATGGAGGGGTATTTGAGAAAAATACAAGTCAAGTGATTGGGAAATTTCCCAAGCCGCTAGGAGGGCGAAATTTGTTCCAAAGACTGGTATTCTTCGCAAATTGAAAACTTTGATCGGTTTAAATTCTACTGACTTGATACATATTCGTCCTGTTCTAAACCACTACTTTTGTGTGACACTGACCAAAGGTCAACCGGACTATATCTCCCAATTGATACGATATTCCCGTGCTTGTATTTTTTAGTTCTTATCATGATTTTCTTGATAGACGGTAGCTGCTCTCAAGGAAGCTATTTAATCAAGAGTTTCAAAATGGTGAAGTTGAAATCATCCCTTCGCAAATTTGACGGACGCCATCACGAGTTGGTTGACCGTTATGGAATAACCGTTCCACAGAAGATATCGGACTTGTTCCTTATGTCGTAATTACAATCCTCTTCCCGTTCATTAATGTGACCTACCGAATGAGACTATTTACCAGATTTTTTATAACATGAGCAACACGACGGGTGCCACATGTGGAGCAGGATCTGCGCACCCTCCTAGAGAACCCTAGATCACCCCCAGTTTTTAGTGGGGTTCGTGTTGCTTATTCTTTAGTTTTCTATGTTGTGTCATGTGTACTGTTATTTATCTGTTTGTCTTTTTCAATTTTAGTCATGGCGTTGTCAGTTTATTTTCGATTTATGACTTTAACTGTCCCTTTGGTATCTTTCGCCCCTCTTTTTTGACATAACGAAATTTTAAAATTTGCTTTATAATGATAAACTGTGAGATTAAAAGAAGATTTTAACTATATTTCAACTACGTTGTTTTGGGTTTATGGTTTTGCAAACAAACGATTTAGATAAACCACAATTCAATACCAACTAGTTGGACCCAATCCGATTTGTTTCTTTCTATTACGTGTGTTCATCGTCACATAAACTACTGTATTTGTATAAAAACCGTGTCCATAACGAACAAAAATGACTTTTACCCAATGCCCATTACTTTAAGAAGTTGTTTTATTTTATTTTGGTAAACCAGAACACATGATAGTTTTGTACATGTATATAAAAAATTATGTACGTTTAGATAAATGAAAAAAATCAGATATAGATCATTCATAAACAAAACTTGGTGAGTAATCCAAAATAGAAAAATAGCTAGATGTGGCAATAATTCTCATTCATCAGTCAAAGTATTGGACACACATAAAGTATTCTTGCTTATTGGTTTTCTAGAAAGAAAAACAAACAATGGAGGCTTTAACTCGGATTTAATGTGTTTGTAGTATTTTCAATGTATTATACGAAACAGTGATTCTTGGTTAACTTATATAAAAGGTGACCTATCCACCTTAAAGTGTAGTAGATTACATTCGGACATGTTCAATTCATAATACCTACATGATCTAGTAATGTAAGAAAATATTTTTTTTTTATAATGACCTAAAAGTACCATCAATCATAAGTGATAATGATGCTTTAATTAGATTTTTGGACTAGAGTGACTTATATACATTTTTGTTACTCAATCTCACCTTTATGATTGTTTCTTGATCGATTAAAATTATGATCTATCTTTCCACTTGAATATAAGTCGATAATATTTGCTTTTTTTGTTTGAAAATATATTTGTTTACAAGAAGTATATGCTACAATGTATAAACTCTTTGAAAATCTTATGTGGCCCCTAATGTATATGTATTATAAAAAAAATTACCTAGGACAGCCATCTGCTGAGCTTAGGGCAACACGTGTTTTTAAATACTTATGCATATGAATTGATAAAAAGTTTATAAACAATCTGTATTGTCGGAAAATATGCATGTCTCCGCACTGCGACTTCGTCATATACATGCGTTTTGACTTTTGATGTCAGCTTTATTTTTTCCATTTTATTTAGTTTTCAGTTGATTATTTTCTTTCATTTATAACGTGTTGGCCCGTCACGTCCTTATATATCGTTTTTTAAGGTATTGCGTTAGCACCAATTAAAAAACAATGTAGTGCCCATCATCCCTTAGTGTTTGAGTCTTTTATACTTCTGTGCATACTTTTAATATCGATAATCAGAACACATGTCATTTTTTTCAGATCTTTGACAAACTTCAATACTTTTTGAATGATTTTCTTCTACTATCTTTTCTATTAGTTCAGTCTTGTTGTCTGTTGATTATAATACATATTTTAATCTAGGGAATTCAAGATGAAAGGTCAATAAATATATATATTGAAATAGTAATTGTATAATAGTTTTATAGGAGCTGTATTATATGCATATAGGAATTAAATTTTTCATTACGAAGCCATGAATTAATATCTAGATAAGCCTTTAATTTGCTTAAAAGCCAACGATGTTATCCATGTTTTTGTAGTCTTGTCAACGACTGAGAATTTAAAAATTGCAATGGACTATTGTAATTTTGCTGCCCTTTCCTTCCATGGGCAGTGTAATACATGTATGTATATATGCAGGAAAAATTATAAGGTGATCTTAAAGAATACATAAGTATACGTGTCATTCAACCTGAATTTTATTTGATTACTCGTTTTACATTAATGCGTAAGTATTTAATGATAAACTGTCGTTTCAGGCTTCCTGATTCTTGCACCTGGTATGTGCTTAATCCTTCCTTACACATTTCTTGTAGGAACAGGTATATCCTTCACAACAGTCTTTTTTTCTTTGACAGGTCATTCCTCTGCATGACTTACAGTTTCCGTAAACGCACTTTGAATCTCTACAGCAGTCACGGGTCTTTTTGCATGTTCTTGGGAGACAAGACTTGCAGTTTCCGTAAACGCAGCTAGATTCATCACAGCAATCACGGGTCTTTTTGCATTTCCTTGGGTTACATGCCTTGCAGGATCCGTAAACGCAGGTAGAACTGGAACAACATTTACGATATCGGCAACTTGCTCCATCATTCACACATGGTGGTGTGGGTTTACTTCTTTTCACAAGACTGAAAGAAGATAAGTGTAAAGGAGTAATTATTTTACTTCAATTGGGGTATGCTTTTGTCTGAGTCATAGATGATTGTTCGCAAACACTTTTATTTAGTTATTCGACGCTATCAATTAAATTATTTAAGTGAAATCTGGACCGAGAGTATTTTTTTGTATCAAATCAGGGGGGGGGGGGTTTAAGAAAGAAATCCCCAACCCCAGTCCCCTTCCTCCTCACGTGAGTTAAATTGTCGATTCCAAGGAAAGTGTTCAAGAAAAGATATATATTATTATAAAAGTTGTTCTCGGGGCGTTTTACATACATTTAATCTTTGACTAAAATAACTTAAGGTAAGAAAGAAACATCTTACCAGCAATTGATCACGTTCGATAATGCCAACAATAATAACAGCTATTATAGATATAGAATTTTTCTAACAATTCCTTTAAGTCTTACTTCTAGGCATATACCTTGTTTTTAACCAGTTATGTCACAAAGTGTTCTTTTTTATTTCAAATATAGAACACACATCATGGTACATATATCGTGTATATAATCATGATAATTAACTATGCATTTTGTCTGTGAATTTATGGAGTATTACTATTTCACATATCCGTTTTTCTTTGTGATGATTCATTAAATATAAGCCTGATGTTGACGAGTTTCTTACAAGTATAACATTACTCCCGAAAATAAAACGGCGCTAAATTTCGAAATATACGAATGTAATAACCTGTAATGCATATTCAGTTGATGACTCATCTATTAAATCATTTGCCTCAATTTTGTTGCCTAAATTAATCGAACGATTTCGTTTTGCTTCTTGGCTTCGAATATCGTAGTGTCTCTGTTTTGTTAACATTAAATGTAATCTTGGATAATAAAAAAACAGATCACAATTGGTCTATTTCTTTACAGAAATCTGCAAATTGTCAGACAAATTATCAATGAATAAATTGAAAAAAATATAAGAAGCTGTTGTACATGTATGTTTGCAAGAACACTTTTCCACTTTTTTCAGACACTAATTAACGTACCGATTAACAGATAAAATGCAATTTATGGCCTGCAACAATGAGTAAAAATTGGATTTGTTGTTATAATTGTAGTGATTTATTTCATTATATGCATTATTTAGACTGCTCTATTGAAAACCGAAAATTTGTTTTTAATCTGATAAATTTTTCAGCTAAGTTCTTAAGGGAAGATAATTCTATTACAATAGAATGGTGATAAAACTTATATTTTCTACTTGAAATAAGGCACAATTTTAAATTTGAATTTTCTTAAATTATTTCATAAAACCAATATATTTATATTTTATTTCCAATTATGTAGTAACTTGACTCTTCTGATATCTAACTCTTTAAAATTTAAACACACAATGGAGATCGTAGATGAAACTTCTAACTTACTTGTGGGCCAGCTCATTCTCTTCCATCATTTCGTCATTAGCCATGTTGACTGGAAGTAAAGTAATTTGAAAATTTCAGTATCGTGATTATGGTCGCTTTTAAGACTAATATCAGAAGATCGTCAAAGCTGACATACTCTTCGCTGTTATGAAATAATTTCTTAAGTAAGAAATCTTAATTGATGAAACAACTTTTACGGTTCTTCACTATGGAAATCGCGATTCGGGGACAAACAAGTGAATAAATGTATATCGGAGAAAGGAAAAAAATACAAGAACTGTACATGACATAGAACATTAGTAAAATATCAAATAAAACACAAAAATTATAAACTACTTTATAAAAAATTGAAAAATGTGATGTCTTCTTCAAATGACAAGTAAATGTCCAAATGTTACACAGCTTCTTAAAATTTCATACATACACGTGTACAAGTGGCTATAATTGTGTTTCAGAGTTTGTTAATTTAAATGTTTACATTGTAGAAGATAACATTATTTTTTTACAAGTTATCAAATACAAAACGTGCTTATTTGTTTACCTCCAACAAACACCAACAACAAACTTGCGACTAAACAAATAGAAACCTTCATTCTTCTTGTTTATCTTCTCTGCAAGATACTACAAAAACAAATTACGTAGTTATCATTTATTCATCTTGTATGGTAATAATTCGTTATAAAGAAAATGATGTCGCAATTTTTGAAAGAAAAAAAAATCATGATTTTGAACAAGCTGTCTGCTTTGATTATGGTTATTTCACTTTTTTAGACAGTTGTTTTACATCTTTACTGCCATACAATACATGCTGTGTAAAGCTGAATATCTCAAACATGTCAATCAAGTAGATATTGACATGTACCATAAATTAAAGCAAACTTCAAAACGAGTCATAATGTTCTCTTTTAATCCAGCATTTCATATATGCCACGAAAAACTTTGCAGGTGAATCAGTTTCTTGTATTACAGATACAGGTATATTATGTGTGCCTGTATTTAAAATCAGATAAAATTAAAACTTCTATAAACTACATTTCAATGAAGCCAAGTGAACTTTAAATGTGTCTTTGGTTCAATACACTTTTCATTCGTCATGTTTTTTTTTTTATATTTGCATATTTATTGTTTACTACAATAATAAATTTGCTTCCATATACATCGGACAATTTCATGTGACGATCCGCACAATTGATACACGTATTTAACAATTTATACTTAAGTGTCTCTAAGTATTTTTGATTTGGATATTCGTATCGAAATTTATATCAGACGAGCTATTAAAAGATTATAAAGTATTATTTAGATATTAAATAATACACTAATCGGATATTTATTCATACACGAGTTTCCAGTAATACAAAATAACATGAACAAACACGGCAAAATCGTTGACACTTAAAAACATGCCTTACTAAATTTCGAAATATTCAATAACTCATGTTTACTGTTAGAATCACTACAAAAGTCAAAAAGTCTGAAAAGACCAGTTTTTGTCTGAATTTGCATGAATTTTTACTCGACATTCTTGATTTGTATGAATAATTTTTAAAAATTCTTGACATAGTATTGATTTGTCTAATAAGGTTCTTGATTTTTCTGGACAAGTGTATTGACAGTATGAATATTGTCTTAAAATTTCTCGACACTTCCTGTATCATCATTTAAGAGTCTGGATTAGTCTCGACCAATTCTTGACTGTCTTGAATTTGTCTCGATCTGTCTTGACATATTCTTGACATTCTTAATAATGTCTGAATGTGTCTTGACGTATTCTTGACATTCTAAATAATGTCTGAATATGTCTCGACACATTCTTGACAGTCTTAAATATGTCATGACACTATCTCAACAGTATAAATTTCGCCTGAAATGTGTCTGGAGTTATTCTGCACCTGTTTATGACATTCTATTACATTTATATACTCCTTTTTATTATGGCTAAACTAAACTTTGCAGAATCAAGGATTAATGGTATAGTAAGATACCCTTTTTGTGCACCTAAGTTGGAATACCCTGAATAATACCCCATGTAGTTTAATTTTGATTTATTTTTATTAAATGTACTATAATTAATTGTTTTCACTTGGAAGTAACTGACAAACAGCATTTAGATTTTTGCCATTTTGCAAAACTGCCAGTCAAATTTGCTTTACTAAAATAGGTGTCTAGAAGGCAGTTTTAAAATGTGACCAGAAGGGGTGGGGGGAGGGGCTTTCGTGTAGATCAAAGAATGTGTTCTCATCTTGATTTAAAAACCTTATTCATGTTTTAGAACAACCAATAAACATTTTTTATACCAATTTTGAGTGTTGAATTTTATAATTTTTTATCAAACAAATTTTGTGATAACTTCTTCCTAAAAAGAAAAAAAAAATGTTAAGATCTATATTATGCATGTCTGTTTGAGATCCACTTCATAAGACAAATGATTTCTATAGAAATCATTGATGGGACCCATTATGAATACTTTTTTTTTTATCATTCCTGGAGTAGATAATAATTTTCTTTTAATCTTTGAAATGGTCGACAACTGATAAGTTGTATGGCTGATTACAGGTAAATCAGTAATTTCTTTTTGACAGTGGCGTGTATTCTGGGGTGTGGAACATCCTGTCCATGTGTAATACTTTATATATTTTCCAACAAATGACATTACACATATGTTTCTTCTGTTAAATGAATGATTTGTATATCATCATAATTTGCTATTTATATAAACCACATTTTTGTACAATGAATATTTACCATATTAACCTTGAATATTATGAATGTAGAATGAAATATGTCTACAGTATGATTGGGTTTTTAAAATCATTAAATTAATAAGAGTTTTAGGAATCAAAATTTGTAATTTTTTAAAAACCCGCATTTAAATTGTTTTAAATCAACACACCCACATTTAAATTATTTTATACATTAAATTTCATACCATATATGCATTTGTAAAAATATTTAGATACCAAATTTCACATGTCTAACTTTCATTTTTGTTTTAAGAAGTGTAATTGAAAACAACAGTATAAAAAAAAAATAAAAAAAAATAATTAAATAAATAAATAAAAAAGAAAACAACAGTATATTATGTAAAGAGAAATAAAGATTATATGATGAGTATTGGTCATGATTTGTAAAACTCAGAACTGTCAAGTAAATTTAAGACACAATTCAAAATGTTCAGAATATGTCAAGCCATACTGAGAAAAAATAAGAATGTCGAGAATATGTCGAGAAATTTCAAGACAGTATTCAAATGTCAAGAATATGTCAAGAAATTTTCAGACTATATTCAGAATGTCAAGAATATGTCGAGTAAATTTCATACAAATTTGATATAAATGAGAATTTGTCAAGAAAAATTAAGACACAAGTCATACTTTTGGAGAATGTCGAGTAAAAGTTCATGCAAATCAAGACAAAAACTGGTCTTTTCAGACTTTTTGACTTTTGTAGTGAATGGTCGTGACAACCCAAGTTACGTGCAACTACGAATATATATCTCAGGTACATATTTACAAAGTAACATGTTTCTAGCAATAACATTTTTTGTCTGAAACGGTCAAACGATCTGAATAGTCTGAACAACAAATTATTCATAAAGTTCAGGTATTCAGTCAATATTAAGACTTATTCACTGCAAACACATTTGTCTGAACCGTACTGAATTTGGAGCATTGAAGAAGTTCGAAAATTAACTAAAAAAGATTAAAATGACTCTTCCTTCTTTATAGAACTGTTCAGGTCAAATGACTGTTGAAGATCAAACTTGGTTTACATGTGTAATCACTTTAATCAAACAAACTATCAAACTATTCCTTTAATTGTTTTACTGATAATGGATAAAATTGTACTTACATGAGCAAATGCAACTATTACTGTATTGTAGATATCTGACTATTTACCTTTTTAATTCAAGCTTTTATACCCGATTTTGACGCTGATGACGTTATACATCCGATGAAATATAGTTTTTTTACAAGCATCCTATGGTGTAGTTGTACTTCCTTTCACGGCTATTAATTAAATTGCTCCAAAAAGTTAAGGTCCTCGCAGACTAATACAAAAAATGTGATTGCGACAATGATATATCACGTTGTTTAAATTGATAAGTTGAGGTAAACCCCCTCACATTAAAAAAAAACAATGTTATTCAGTGATAATATTTGTCTTGGATGTTAAATTGAATGCATTAAAGCCTTTTATTAAATATTACGAGCAGATTAGCCCTAACACGGATAAAACAGCATGCACAATACTAGTGACGTAGGCCTGTCGATATACTATTGCTTTTTAGGCAGGGTCAATACAGGGTTCATACGAAAAAAGCTGCATCGACTCTGTTATAGAGTGTCGATCAGCTGTTTTGGCTCTCTCGGGTCCAATACAGCTAACCTCGAATATATAACAGAGCCAATACAGAAGCAGCCACTTAATAACACTATAGTATATTATTCACTATCTGTGGGTAATATGGTTGTCTATATTTAATATCGGATTTTGACGAATGCGACGAAAATTAAGCTTCAAAAGCTAATACATAGATCAGATTAAGACAGAAAGAGTCCTTGTTAAAATAGATGTGTACGAAAATAAATCATGAATATATCTTCATAAGGATAGTTTAAATGAACTTGTGCCAAATTACTATTGTTATGATTTCTGTTTGGTGAATCAAATACTTACAAAAAATATATGGAGCTATTTCTAAATTGATTTTTCTTCTCTTTTTTTTAACAAACTACTGGAAACTGCTCACATTTAAAAACAGGGATAAAACAGTAATTCGGTAAATAAAAGATAAACATAATCGAGTAAATTCAACTACATCGATTGGAATACGGATTATGTTAATCATCTTTGTTTTTACGATGGTTATACTAATTAAAGCTGTCAAAAAACTTAGCACCGATAATCATCTTAACGCATCTGCTGACATACAGTTAATTATTGGATCCCACTGTGTTGTTGGACGTCCTTTCACGGTTAATGGTTCTTCACACGACTGACACATTATTGTGTTCTCTTAATCAATTTTAACAGGTAAACTTCCTTCTTTATATATCATTGTTTGTTTACAACATGTAATTTAATTGTTTAATAGTTTGCTGTGTAAAGCATGTCCAAAGATTATTAATAGCTGCAAAAATATGTAATTTTTCATGGATGTAACAACATCGCTCTACTTATTTTTGTTTTGAATAGGTACGACTGGAAATCCCCAAGTGATATTTTTAGTAATGTGTGTTATCAAAATGTATTCGGTTTATGACTTGTAAGAAGTAGACAAACATGATATGATAATTTTATAGTATAATGTATGAATTATTAAATGAACTGTCAGCTTCGGTAAAACCCTCTCATAGGAAAACATCTTTTATCGAATAACATTATTCAGCAAATAACATAATGTTTAAAAATTAAATTTTCAACTTAAAAATATGCGTTTGTGAAAATATGTGGGTCTTTTTGTTAACAGTGGTCTATGGTCATGATGGTAGTTGTTTTATAATAGCGTAAACATGTAATATCGACCTGTTTTTGGTAAAATAGAATTTTGTAAAATATTTTCATTGCAATAAGCAAAGATATGTTAACCAAAGTCGAGGTAATGGCGGACTCTTCTAACGGATTTCAATGCAAAAATATATAAATGATGCTCTAACATTTAATAATTCAACATTTTGTGACTATTCCGAACACATGTATCCCATCAAACTAGAGATAAAGGATACAACATATAAAGTTAAGTATGCCTCATATCTTGACTTACATCTATATATTGACAATGAGGGTCGGTTGAAAACAAAACTTTGTGACCAAAGATATCATTTCAGCTTTCCAACTGGATCTTTCCATTTCTAGTTACACCATTCCAGTAGCGCCTTCATACGGAGTATATATCTTCCAATTGATACGATACTCCCGGGCTTGTATTTCCTGTCATGATTTCCTTGATAGAGGTTTGCTGCTTACACGGACGCTATTAAACCAAGAGTTCCAAAAGATGAAGTTTAAATCATTCCTTCGTAAATTTTGCGGACGCCATCACGAGTTGGTTGACAGTTATGGAATAACCGTTTCACAAATAATATGGGATATGTTCCTTATGTCGTAACTACAATTTCCTACCCTTTTTCAGGAATTTGACTCACCAAATTATACTATTTCCCGCGTTAACCATACCAACACAACGGAGCACCTCTGTTTGGTGGGGTTCGTGTTTCTTATTCGTGTTATGTTATGTCTTGTGTACTGTTATTTGTCTGTTTGTCTTTTTATTTGTTAGCAATGACGTTGTCAGTTTATTTTCGATCTATGAGTTTGACTGTCTCTTTGCTAACTTTTGCCTCTTTTACACAAATGTTGTGGTCAGGTCAACTAATATTTTAATTTGTATAATGAGTATGATAATGTGTATTACTAATTTTTTAATTTTAACTACGAATTGGTATGCTTTTTATTGAGAACTAGTTACGACACCAAATTTATTCGATTTCAAATCCCCTTTCATTCGTTTATTTTGCATGTTTTAATGGACGGAAAAAAGGTTCTTGGATAGCTTGACATTTAACATGTACCGACTATATATTAAATGCATATTACAGTTTTTTTCTACAATTATGTCAAAACCTTTATACGTCCTCTACTTCATAAATAATAACAACTCAAATAACCTTGACCAATTTGTTGCTTGGAGTCATTAATGATATCTTTAACATGTAAATATACATATATTTTATTGTTAAAATTACAGGTTGTTGACACATGAAACAGCAGTGTAACTTTGTTTTAGTAGTCGACAATACAACTTGTATCCACGGCTCGGATTGTCATTCGTAGGTCATTACACTTGGCAGGACGTAAAACTAAAAAATCATTAATGTCCAATTATCTGTAGTATTGGATATACATTTTCTAAGTAATAAGCGTCACTATTCTGTATAAAAGTAGAACGAATAAGTTAGTTCGTGCCTATATACTTAGTAAATACGAATTAACATATTAATATTCAAATAGGTATGATAAATTGGTTTTTTTTTTTATTTACAGCTACCGTATCCGAAAACATTAAAACTAGTGTGTTTATCCTAATTATTTTTCTCGTTTTAAATAGCCAAGCTTGTTAAGTTATGTAATTGACACAATGTAATAGAACATGTAGAACCTCCACAACTCTCAACTGCGTGATGGATTATTGGAAAGAATAAGCTCGTATGAGACGAATTGCATTTCTTGTTTGTCATCACCATTCCACTATGAGTCGTATAGCAAATAAACATTATGCGACAAATTTTGTTAAAAAACTACCGAGATCAGGAAGACTCCTATTACACCAGCTATAGAAACCGAGACTTAGGAAAATTGGTGAGAAGAACACCCTTTGCAAACAGTACAGTCCTTTGAAATAAGTGATTGTCTTACAAGAGACTTCCAACAAGACATACTCGAAATCAAGTACAATTATTAGACAGTAAGTTTTTTTGTTTGAATTGTTTCCCTTTTTTATTTTCGGGGCCTTTTACATATTTTGTGGTATGGGCTTTTTTCATCATGAAGGCCGTTCAGTGACTATTGTTATCAATTTCTGTGTCATTTTGATCACTTGTGGAGAGTTGTCTTATTGGCAATTATGCCACATATTTTGTTTTACATTGAAGGACCTGTACGCAATATTTTAAAAAGATAAAATCTGATACATTGAACTGCAATATTATGTCCTAAGGGCAACTACAATTACCTCCATGCCGAATCCCTCAATATGTGTAATTGTTGACACAAGGTCACAACATACTATGCACGGAAGTCACTAGTAATCGCGGTACCTCAATTACATGTTCGAGTAGTGTTAAATATTTGATGAAAACAGTTTGATTATCTTCTTTCGAAACATCGACGCTCTGATTTTTCTATCTGGATGATTTCTAAAGAGTCAATACTGTACATTTAAGAAATAACTCACGGAGGCCATAATTTATACTGATTTTGCCACGGTAAACCCTTAATGTTAAATATTTTACCACAACCGATAGCTCCCGGAAGCTGTCTGCTTAGCTTGGAGCATAATACATTAATTTTGATACATTGTATGTTATTGAATTGATTAGAGCTTTTGGAAGATTCCGTATTTGCTTATAGTAAGGCATAACACTTGACACTTCTTCATCTTACTCGAGTCTGTTGTGTTTTAGTTGTGTTTTCTCAATTTTGTGTTTAGTTAATGGTTTTCATTCTTTGATATTTATGCAAGCAATGTTCTTGTTTAGATCATTATACGATATGGAATTTGCTCCTATTCTTAGATTTTCGTGACCAACAGTTGTGTATGCGCCTGTGCATATGACTCCTGTGCGTAGTTTTAAAATTGAAATTAAAACAGATCTATTTTTAAATATTATCATTTCAAACTTTTAATGCCAACTAATTAACCTTCTTTAGTATTTGTTTTGTTTTTGTCATGTTTTTTTTTTTATTATATCAAATATTTGTCATTACTCAAGTCGACAAGTCCATAGTTACTTGGAGGTTTCGTACATTCGTTATTCCTTCCTTACAATTCTTTTTAATAGTGTAAACTTCCCAAAAAAACGTGTATGGTGTAATGGTTTATGGCATATGGTGCAATGGTAGATGGTGTATGGGGCTATGGTGTAAGGGGAATGGTGTGAATATATGTAAGAACAATGAACCAAAAACTCTGAAATAATAACTCAGTCTCGTTTAACCTGAATTTTATTTTATACTCAACTTACATTTTAGACGTAAGTATTTAGTAGCTGTTTATCAGGCTTCCTTATTCGTATACCTTGTACGTGTTTAATCCTTCTTTGATTGTACGCATTTCTCGTATGAACAGTTATATCCTTTACAGCAGTCATTACTTCGTTTACAAGTTCTTTGTTTACATGATTTGCAGTTTCCGGAGACGCAGCTTGAATCAATACAGCAATCACGGTTTATTTTACATGTTCTCGGGTTACATGGCTTGCAGTTTCCATAAATGCAGCTAGAATCATTACAGCAATCACGGGTATTTTTGCATTTTCGTTGATTACATGACTTGCAGGTAAGGTCAACGCAGCTTAAACCAGAACAACATCTAAAATCCCAGCAATTTTCTTCCTCATTCTTACACCATTTTTTTAGTCCTGGTGGTAATGGTAAACCTCTCTTCACAAGTCTACAAGAAGACGTATTGTAATATAATTAGATACATTATCATACATGCTTTTATAGAGCTATTTACATCTGTACAATCTATGACAAATATAAGTTTAAGTTAAAAAAAATGTAAATACATATAGCAATAACAGTGTTTTGAGGTGTGCATCTAGTAAACAAATCAGTGAGCCTTTACTGGTAAAAGGAATTGATACGTATCGTTTTTTTATAGAGCTATTTACATCTGTACAATCTATGACAAGTTAAATTCAGGTTAAAAAATAAATTGTAAATACAAATAGCAATAACAGTTATTTTAGGTGTTCACCTAGTAAACAAATCAACGAGCCAATACTGGTAAAAGAAATTGATACGTATCGATTATTATGCTGTCTACATATGATTATTGTAAAATATCAGCTGCGAGTCACAATAAGGCACTATTGTCAAGTGAGCGCAGCGTAAAAATGCTTCATTTCGTATCGATCTTAATAAAGTCCAAGGGATATGTGTTTCTCCACCGAAATATTTTCATCATTTTTTTTAGATAACTTTTTTTGTTAAATTAGTTTTCTTTTTTGATGTAAAAATGACTATACCGTATATACACTGCAATGTGGCATTTATCACTAGTATTTTATGTGTGTGGGATAATTTTTCACTATAGTTTTTTTTTATTGCTATTATAAACATATTCTTCCTAAAAACTACAGTCACACAATACAGTTCTTCAATTTGGAATGCAACTTACTTGTGGACCAGTCCATCATCCGACATCATTTCTTCGTTTGCCATGTTTGCTGGAAGTGTATTATTTATTTAATACATTTTAGTATCGTAAAAAAAATTGAAAAACACTATATTAGGTACACAATGTGCAATTGTCCAATTACGATAATTTAACGGGTGAATAAAATTCATATCGGGTGAGGCAATATGATAAATTCCGTATTAGGACAAGTGCACACTGTGTAACGAATTTATCCTGATTTTCTTATATTACATATAATTATATTCAAATTCAACTATTGAGACAATTCTAACCAACTATTTTAGATATTTAATCTAGAACTGTGAAAAATGAAAAATATATTAGACTTTAAAGCAACTAAAAATAAAATTCTTATTAGGTCAATGATGTAAGGGAGATAATTCCGATAGACGGACTATAAAATTGTACTCAAATTTTAAGGGCAATATCAGCCAATTAAAATGCGGGAAATAACTCTCAATCAGGATAATTATGATTTTTTTTTTTTAATTACACAGATTTCTTTTTATATTTCATTACGTAAATATGCTGTTTTATCAAGTAAGGTATAATAAATATTGTGTATTCTTTAAAATAAAAGAAGTTAAACAATATTGTAGTTCTAACAACAACAAAAAACAATACTTAAACACAGCTAGGATACGACCACTATATAGCATTATGAATAAAGCAGAAAAAAGAAGGGTCTGAGAGCTTGTTTTTGAGATAGAAGCAATTGAAAATTTGGCGGGAAATGATTCTCTATAGAGGCCAAAATATGAATAAAACGTTTATAAAAAAAGAACAAAAAAAATACATAAATTTTGAAAGACATTACTAACTCTGATAGAAAACTAAATACAAACACAAAAGGTATAAATATCATTACTATAATGAATTAAAGAATATTTGGTCCTATTCTATTGACATGTGATTAAATCGTGTGTTTAAACGGGTAAGTTACCAATATGCATCTTACATTTGATTTGTAATTTTGTATCACAGGTAATTTTGTTATTTTGATAAGCTGGAATATACATTGGTGGCCTTCGGTTGTTTTTGTGCTCTGTGGTCGAGTTGTTATCTCTTTGACACATTCCAATTTTCATTCTCAATTGTATAATTATTACACAATACATTGTGAAAATAAACAAATAAGGCTCTTGCTAATTATTTACCTTCAACAAACACTAACAACAGACAGGCGACTAAATAAGTGTTTAACTTCATTTGTCTTTGATCTTTTCTCTACAAGACAATACAAAGGTATACGCATTTTGTATTTTTTAATGTTCTCATGGTAATATTTTTTTATAAAGAATCACAGGTTTCTGTCTTTGGAATGAAAATGACGATTTAAAACAAGATTTTTGTAGTTGGTTATTGTATTGTTATCGCTGTCAAATTTGCCTTTTCGTCAAGTGAAATGTAGTGTGAAATGACAGATACCAAAAAGTGGAAATTCAGATACTTTCAACATTAATGTTTACGTCTATTGATACAATTTTTTTTTTCCAGAACAGGATTATCTAAAGACTGCCGCGCTATTTAAGTTTTAATTAATCAAAATTTATATATAAGCTTATTACATAGCAACGAGGCAATATATACTATATGTTTTAGTATTCGCTTTGTATTCGCATTTTCTGTTGTAATTTCAGGCTACCAATTTCAATATGATATCATATACAATATACATCAGCGTATTTTTGTTATTTATACGACGTTATTCTATATGTTTCTAGATTTTGACTTTTAAAATGAAGACATAACATATTATGGAAGATAGCCATAAAAAGCATCACATAAGCATTACAAAGTGCTCTTTTAATCTTAACTATAAATGTCTATGGTATATGATTTTGAATAATGTTCTGTGAGTAATACACAATAATAAACGACACGTTAATCGGTGACACTTAGGAACACGTGTTTCAAAATTTATATGTGCTGTATATAAAAGGATCAAGTAGGAGTAGTCACGTAACACAGTTTACATGCTGCTAAAATTCTGTCCAAGGTACTTGTGTTATGTCACATGCCTTCTTTTCGTTTTCAACCTACAAAATAGTCCTTCCATTTTAAATTAAAATTGCTAAAATAAACTTACACGAGCAAAACTATTACTGTAATGTAGACTTCTTACTAAAATTATTTACCTTTTCCCGGCTTTTATACTTGATTTTGTCTCTAATAATGCTAGTGACATTTAACATCTGTTGAACTATTGTTTTTTTTTTGTAATCCTGTCGTGTCGTTGTACGTCCTTTCACGGCTATTTATCACACTGGGCCTAACCGGTTTTGGGTTTACAGAGTTATATCTCTTTTATAGTATATGGCTAATACGAATGTCTCGGCTTGCTATTGAGGTATATACTGTAAAAGAGGGACGAAATATACCAGAAGGATAGTCAAACAGACACATAATAGTAAATTTTGTAAAAAAGTGGGATGTTTGATATTTAACTAAAATTCAATTCATATTAGATAAATGAGTACTTAATAATTAGTATATTATACACAATAAATCTGTACTAATAATTGATCAAACAACTACATATAGCGTTTCATTGTTCAACGTTATATTGATATTATGTAATCATGTAAAGATGAATAGTGAACATGTGAAATTATATAAGATATATACTTCAATGAGAAGTTATTATTTTAAAACAGAATAAACGAAATCGTGATTCCCTGCTTTTTTGACAAAACTGCACTTCATCTAAAGAACGTTATTTGTTTTATCAACATTAAAGTTACAGATCTGCCACGTGGAGCATGATCACCCGTTTGGAGCACGTGATATCACATCGTTTTATTCAGATTGTTATTGTTTAGCATTTCTTTATTCTATGTTGAGTTTTTTACACTGTTGTTCCTATTTTTTTTTTTTTTTTTCGATTTTAGTGTCTTTTTTCACACGACACTTTTAATTGATTTAAACTAGAGTTTTATCTTTCGCCTCATTTTCTAAGGTAAAGTTACAACACATTCTGAAATTACTGTCAATACCAATATCAATTGAAAGAGAAATAGTGATACTGTGTCATTTTGCATATAGCTGTGACACAGGCTTTTAGTCAGTAGCCTTATGAAAACATGTTACGAATCAGCAATGTTTGTTTAAAATCTAACTTTGAAAAAGCTTCTTATCAATTGTTATTAGTCGACAGAATTGTTCTTTAAGAGGGTTCCTTACTTTAACTGTTTTCAGTTCTTCGAGCATGATCACCAGTTTGGAGCACCTCATACCACATTTTTTGACATGACACTTCTAATTGATTTACACTAGAATTTTGGGCACCGCTTTTGTATCTTTCAACTCTTATAAAAGATGAAGGTACAACAAAAATGTGCAATGACTATCAATATCATGTTCATTGAAAGAGAAACAGTGCTTAAAAATGGTAGGCTATGAAAACATATTACAAATCAGCTACTTTTAAAAGATTGGTTATAATCGGACATTACAGTTCGTACATTTTACTCCCAACGTAATATGTGATCATACTTGTGGATCAGTTCTTCATCCTCCATCATTTCGTCATTTGACATGTTCACTGAAAGTAAATTATAATATTTCAGTATCGTGATAATTATGTTTTTTCTAATTTTTATACCTGTATTACGATATTTCTCCACTCTCGACAGTTAGATTTTAATTATTTAAAAAGCTTGGCAAGCCTCGCGCTTTAAAAAATAAAATTCAACTGACTCGAGTGGAGAATTATCGTAATACACTTGTTGCAGTGTAGGAATCTTTATGTTATAGACATAAAAAATCGTGAAAACGAACAGACTGCAATGCTGTAATGCCAATAATGATAATAAACAGTCTATTGAGAAAATTATTCTGAGTTGGCAATGACCACTGCCATTTTTTGCAGCCTATCATGTTGTTACATCTAGCTTTTTTATTAGAGATTAAGCAGCGTCTCCTTTTTCTCAATGATCAAACGTTATTGATAATTACTTGAATAGCAGAAATTACTGGTTAGATATTTCGGAAGCCTGAAAAAGCTGTATAACAAGCTAAGTTAAAAATTGTATTTCAGATTTGGTAAAGAAGTCTCAAAAGTTATATATGATTGTAACAGCGGTAATCGCATAGCTCATATAAGAATACCATGAGCTACAACATGTATTATCTTACCTCCTATAGATATGATTGGTTAAAGGACTACGTGTGGTGATTAGGTATATTGGGTATAGGGTGCCCTAAAAGTACATGGTTAGTTAGCATAAAGGGTTAGCAACCATATGGGTTAGTAAGGCGTTACTTCCCTTTCAAAAGAATAAAGATGCTACAACCTAAATAACATAAAAACAACACGGTGTTGCGTAAAAATCTGATTCAACAGACGAAGAAATTGATGATGAAAGGTTGAAATAAGTTCATAAAACATAATTAAAGTTAAGAAGTTGGTATTGTTAGCATAACGGAGTTACTTCCTTTTCAAAACAAAAAAAAAAAAGAAATCTAAAAGGATTAAACAGACGAAGAAATTGATACATGTAATGAACGATTGAAATAAATTCATTAAACGAATTTGAAGCTTTAAAAAATGTTATTGTTGGCATTTGTTTTTTGCATAGACAGATGGAAGTAGAATCTACTAAGTATTGAAGACTTGATCACTTTAATATGCCACTAGTCAAAATACCACATGTGAAGATAGTCGGTAAGATAAATTCGTTACACGGTGTGCTAGTGACTTAATACGATATATATGGGGTCAGTATATTTCGTATTAGGTCACTAACACACCATGTAACTAATATTATACAAGTTTTTAGTTTGCCTATACAACAACATTTCAATTTTAGATTGCAAAGTCAGTAGCAGTTATCGTCCTCTAAATTAGAAACTATTAATATAATAATTGAATTCAATGATATTTTGGATACATTGTGATTAGTAATTCATTCATGACACAAAGGCCAAAATAACTGAAGGATTATAAATAGTCTTCAAAATATATAGATGTCTACACGATTTGTGAAGCTGTTAATCGTACTTAATCTTTGAAAGTTTATATAAATATATATAAAAACATTCAAAGATAAAAATTTTGCAAAACAAAAAATACGAAATGCGTAAAAGAGAACAAACAAATCACAAAAATTAAGAACTTTCATATTGAAATAAAAGTTGTTCAGTCCTCTGTTACAGACATGTGTATGTATCAAATGTTTCGAGTAACACAATTATGTATGCGCATATATTTGTAATTGTGTAGCATAATTTCATAATTTAAATAAGCTGAAAAAAAACTATCATTTACAGCATCAGATCGTGCAAATAATCTTGCCAATTTGTTTACCTGCAACAAACACCAACAACAAACTTGCGACTAAAAAAATAGAAACCTTCATTCTTCTTGCAGGACACTACAATTAAAAAAATGTAATTCTCATTTATTTATTTTTTTATGATAATAATTTTTCATTAAGGTGGTACATAATACTACAGGGAGATAACTATGTAAAATTCAATTGAACATCTAAATAACGTTCAATTGTAAAGTTAACAATAATATTCTCAATAATCAAAATTAGTGCTTGTAAAAATGCTATATATCCAATGAAAATTTTCTGATAAAATGCTTGGTTAAAAGTTTTGGAAATCTCTATATTTTTGTCAAACAGTGAAAGTTAATATTTTGTCTAAACCTTATGATAAATAAACAAGCCAAAACAATTTTAGTCAAGGTGTTTGGTACCATCTTAAGATCCAAAGATTTCAGTTTTTAAAAACAGAATGGTGATTCAAATTAACCTTTATTATATCAACCAGGTTTTTGGCAGGTTTTCTGGGATACCAAACGTGCTGTGTACAGATGTCTCTCTCTCAAACAATTCATATGGAATGCAAGCTGATAGGCAACAAAGAAGTAAAGGTAAGATGGCAAGAGAATGATTTCGTGTTCTACAACGTTTTGTATCGATTACTGTATCGTCTGGAACATGCATGAAATATTTGCAACTGGACGTTAAGCAACCAACAATTGATCAATCGATTACAGTACAGTTGAATCAATTTCAAGGACAAAACAATGTAGTGAATGAATTGCTTTTAAATTAGATAAATGTAAAATTTCTATAAAGGTACATTTCAAAGTAACACTTTGAATTTGATATAAATATATTTTTTAAATCCTTACTTGTTAAAAAGTTTTATAATTTTCTGCAAATTCATTTTTTACTGCAATACCTAATTTGCACCTTCTACGCAAACAATTGTAGCGTAGATACTGCTTAGTAAACTTATGAGACAACTCTCTTTTTTTAATTTTGAAAAGGATTTAAACCTGTGGAAACAGAAACAAACAGGTAGAAATACGGTTGTTTAAAATTCATAGTTGAGACAAATTAAACTACAACAATTGAAAAAAACTTATCACATTTAAAGACGCTGCTTTTATGTTGGTCATAACAATTAAAACTGTCACAAACTTACCAAGTAACATCACCTTTAGGCATTTGCGAATATATAGTTTATTGCACGTTCCTACTGTGATGTTGGACGTCCTTTCACGGTTAATGGTCCTTTACACGACTGACACATTATTATGTTTACTTCATCAATCTTAAAAGGTAAACTTCCTTCTTTATATCATTGTGTATTTACAACATACGATTGTACCTATACATTACTATGTAAAGCATGTCCAAATATTATTAATAGCTGAAAAAAAAATTAATTGTTCCTGGATGTAACAACATCGCTCTATTTATTTTGTTTTGAATAGGTACGACTGGAAACCCCCATGTGATATTTATAGTAATGCATGTTTTATCAAAATGTATCAGACTGGTCGTAATCGGTTTATGCCAGTAAGAGGTATATGATAAAGTTAACTGTCGGTTTGTGTAATCTCCTTCACATAGGAAAACAACTTTTTTTTAAATTGTCTATTTGCTTTGTTATTGCGTAAAGAACAGTCCAAATCATCTGTCTACATGTGGTACAATGTATTTTGTCACGTATCATTCACTAAGCATCTTATCATAATGATGGTCGTGTAGAATGTCAACAGTAATTAAAACATATGATAGGTATTTTAATAGAAATATAACATGAGCAATTCGACAAGATTTTTTTTTTAATAACAAATTTTCATCAATGAATATTATACATAGAAATATGCTATTCAACTGAAAAACTAGTGTTTGTGATAAAAAAGAATGTACACAAACATCACGTATTCGCAAAACGTTTGCACTTACTTGCTGATTGCAAGCCAGAGTTTAGTGTGCATACAACAAGACACAATATCACTGTATATCTTTCATGCAATTATGATATCGAAAAGTTCCTTAACCTCTTTTACTTATACATGTTATACTTTATAACAAGAGAGACAAACGATAATAAAAGGATATTCCAACTCATAAGTATAAAACACATTGACACTGGAATGATTCAAAGACGATACACGAACAAAAAAAAACCAATAGTATATAAAACACAGCATTCGATATCATATATTGGGCAACACGAAACTAACAACAAAACGAATTTACCTTGTAGGGTTAAAACATTATGTAACATATACCATCGTGTTTCTCCTATACAAAGGGTAGCAGCAGTTATAAGGTGGTGCACACATTGCAAAATTGTAAATGTTGCTTTTTTTACTTGATGGAGTGCAACATGGTTCAACATCCTGCAAGTGCATTTTCGTATGTGTTATCTTAAAGAGGGAACTTCAACTTCTATTGTGATTTATTTGCTTAACCGTTTCAGATTTTGATTTCCGATTTAGCACCATATCAGAACAACACTGAACAATACTATTGTATATGTTCCGGACCATATGAGTATTTGGACCATACGTGTATGGTCATGGTCATAAGGGTATATTTAAATGGTCCGACCATACGCGTACGGTCCGACCGTACGCGTATGGTCTGGGTAATTAACACTCTGTTACAGTTTATTTTGAATACTTCTAAACTCTTCATATGGTATGACCGTTCCTTAAAAATACGCTATCATATAGGTCATTTTATTATCATATAATATAAAGAGATTAACTGAATAAAAATAAGTCTCACAAAGTTAATTTTACTACCTAGTCAAAACTATAATAAATACATATTATACCGATGTCCATTACCGATTTGTTATAACGAGTGAATAGCAATATGTCGACTTGAAAAGATAACTTCCAAAAATTTCTCAATAAACTGTTACACTGGCAAGGAACATATTTTATTTAAGTTGTTTTGTGAATATCGTGTACTGTAGTCATATTACGCAGGATATTTGAAATCTAGAAATTCATTAACACCGTAGACACATCAGAATAACCCAAAACCTCGGCATTACTGCACGCAGCTGCAAGCAAGGCTATCTTTTCACTTGCAAACACAAGGTGTAACTGAAAAGGATTGTGAACAACCATGACGTGCAAATGCGAAAAAAGTTTTGTTACCGTGTGGAAGTAAATGTCGCCATAAGCCAACATGCAAGAATGAAATAAGCGATGACAATTAACTTTGGCATTAATATTTAATTTTAACGTAGCCTTTAAATTAATACATTGTCATGTAACCATCGTTGTTTTTTATATAAAGTTTATTGTATTATTGAAACGTTTGTAATGCATATTTGAAAAATATACCTATATGGTCAAAATACTCATATGGTCCGGCCCGTTAATAACCATACGAGTATATACTCATATGGTCCGACCATACTCGTACGGTCGGACCATATAATTATACATGTACACATATGGTCCAAATACTCATATGGTCCGGGACATATATACAATTGTTATATTACAATTTGATACAGGTGTATGTATATGTTATTCTGTAGAATGAATTTGCAAACAACTGAACGTGTTTTGCTGGTTTCGAAACAAAGCCAACTAACAGATATAAATTTCTTCCTTTCATGACTTATTCAAAAATATATCAAACGGACCGCAATTTCGATATTTGACATATGCACGAGATCAAGTAATGTATCTTATTGTTGACCGTGATAATTTTTACGATAATACACAAGAGGAATGTCGATTGTTCTCGTGGTCAAAACACCATTCACACACTATATTTATAGATAATCGTTGATCATCTCAACGAGATTGATTTTCTCTCTTGAGCAGGTGAGGCGAAAGCGTGAAAAGCAATCGATTTGAGATGACCAATGATAATCTGTTTATCGCTATTTTACCTATGACGACGTTGTTACGTTCATGTCAATTCCATTAGCAACTCCACGTCCGTCCTTAGTTTCTCGCGTAAATTTTCCATCTCAAGCAAGTAGCATGATATGAAAAATTATCACAAAAAGGATCAAAGGAAAAATGCACAAAATAGCGATAATAACATTTCATGTAAAACGTTCTGATGGAATTTTATCAGCCATCAGTGCATTTGATAATCTAAACTTCTCGAAACTGCAAACACATTTTAACCGTGTCGCAAAAGTGATTAAGCGTGCTCAGATTTCTCAGCGACTACGTGGGGACCAAACACGTTTTAGGCAATATTTGATTCTCAAATGTAATAAAAAATCATATAAGGCATGAATTGACATTTTCCCTTAAACGGTTCATTGAAGCTTTATTGGTGACAATCTTGTGCATGATAATGTTTCACAACAGTTTGTTTAAACAAGACATTTTCTATATAGTTAATTTTGTTATTAACTTTCGAAACCGAAGCTTTTTTGTTGCTTTTGTGAAAGTTACGACTTTGAATTGTGGACATCTTCTATTTAGTATCAAGTGAGTATTTCGGAAAATGATACACATGCTATTTAATATAAATATGTTCACATCATACCAGAATATCAAACCTAGACATTAATTTTAGTCCGTTGATATAGAAAATATAGAATTTTTAATTGTTTTAAGGTAAAAATTATTAAAAAAATCAACTGAATTACTACGGTTTTTTCCTAGGTGAGGGGAGTATACCTCAATTTAACATTTTAAACATAGCACTAAATTATTGTCCTAATCATGTTTTTTTTAGTTTTCGTGGACTTAAACCTGTTCGGACCAGTTTGATAAAGTACCGTGAAAGGACGTACAACGACGCAGTATATGTTATTATTAGGGTCAACATCGAGTATAAAAGCTGAAAAAAAATATATTAAGTTAAAAAGTCTACAATATTTGCTCATGTAAGTACAATTATTGCAATTATAAATACAGAATTTAAGGAAGATATTTTGTTTAAAGCGATAATATTTGTAAACTAAATTTGATTTTTAACACTTATTTAATCTTAACAGCTCCCTAAAGTATGTGCAAGATTACAACATTTGCAGTGTTTCAGTCAATTTTTGAATTTATCCACTGCGGTAACTTAAGTACTGTTCAGACATTTCCCTTGCAGTGGATACATTTTTGTAAGTCTGATAATCGACTGAAATGCTAAACATGTCTGAACCATTCATTGCTCAGACTGATTGTTTATATACTTCGCAAATTATTGTGACATTTTTAGACTAGAATTCATTAACTCGTTTACTATTATATAAAGAAGTATGTGACGCTGACAGTTAGGTTCATAAAAAATGATTCTAAGGAGCAAATGGTAAATTTTCAAACGAATTGAAAATGAAGGATCTAAATAAACAAATATATTAAGTACATGTTGCTTTATCAAAATAATTTTCAAATTTAAATTTACATAATGTCATAGAAATTAACTCACTATATATTTGAACTTTGTCCTGGAAATAGATTTACCTGCAAAGGTATTGGTAGTTGGCATATGCAAATCGCTTGAGTATAAAACAATTATCCTTTTTGAAATTTAATACTCCTGTAACAATTTGAAACTAACTTGTTTGAAATCATCATTACCATTTCAAAACCTGCAACAACTGGTTCTTTATAACGAATTGTTATCATTGAAAATAAATAAATAAAAACTATGTTTACTTTGTAGTGTCTTGCATAGAAAAGAAACAAGAAGAATGAAGATGTCTATTTGTTTAGTTGCCAGTCTGTTGTTAGTGTTTGTTGGAGGTAAATATTTTAACATGACGCTTATTTCTTGATTTCCGAAATTTGGTGCTGTAAATGCGATTTATTTGTGCTAATAAAAAATAGTAAAATTATGCTACAACATTTGTTGTACAATTAAAGATACGGAATGAATAAATATGTGTTTTTTAACAAATAACCTGTCAGTAGAAATGGACAAAACATAATTAGTGTTTAACATTTATAATACTATTTATACATTGTGTGTTGTAATAGGTATTTTATTATGTGCGTAAGGTCGTGTTAATGATATGTACGTGTATTTCCTCTTTGCTTTTCTGTACGTTATTTTCCCTCCTTGTGAATTTGTAAGTCATGAATACTATAATGACTACGAAGTGATGATGTTTGGCGAAAGTTAATCTTTGAATGTTTCTACATATATATTTTTTAAACTTTTGTTAATTGGGTACGATTCAGAAATGTATGATTCGTATAGAAACGTGTATATGTTCATCAATATACTGTTCGGTTTTGTTTTTTTTTGCATTTGTGTCGTATATAGCGGAGTGTGTGTACGCTTTGACTATTTTCTAGGTTTGTTTCGTAAAAAAAGATAATAATTACGATGCTGAAATATAAAAAAATATTTTACTTCCAGCATCCATGGCTAATGACGAAATGATGGAGGATAATGAGCTGGCCAACCAGTAAGTTGGATTTTTTTTTTTTAAGTTTGAATTTAAATCTACAATTGTATCGTTTTGGTTGAGTCTGAGTTTGAATAATCTAGTAAATACAATATTTCGAAAAACCATATGAGACAATAGGTTTTATGGTATAATTTTAGGAAATCAAAACAAAAATAGTGTGTAAACCGACTTGTTTTCTTGCTTCAAATAGAAAACAAATATCTGTTTTGCATCTCTTTCTATAAGATTTTTTCCCCATTATGTGACTGAGTAGGAAGATATTATTCCAACACAAAAAAGTATTCGATATTTGTTAAAACAATCTGAGTAATGTAGATCATGCAGTAAATCACTTATTTTTCGTTGGTAAAGAAAAAACAGTTTTTGCTCGTATTTCTAAACCGTACCTTGACCTTAAGAAGTTTACTTCTACCTCATTTAGTCTATAATGTAGAGTTATCTCATTTATAATCTATATATAATTATTTGTACACATTAATTGCATATTCTCTTTAGAACTAGAACGATTATGTACTGCTGTTTTGCAAGATGGCATAATACATGCATTTACTCAAAACAAATGAAAAAAAAAGCAACAGTAAAATAAAAAAATTGAATTTTGCGTCGTTTTTGTTAGTGACTTATTAGCACTAGCCTAAAGTTGTATTAAACGCTGCAATGGATAAAAAATATTTGACACAGTGATTGTCTTTAACCTCACCATTCTCACAGACAACATGTAATATGTATAATAAGTGTAATCAGATAAGTCTTCGGTTTTTTGGAATAAAAAACGAACATCATATATGATAACTGTTCATGAATAATTAAACAAATAGTTAAACTCCGAATATGTATTTAATCACCATATACCAACAGTTAAAAACAAGACACATCCTTCGATAAAAGATTGGAATTGTTATAAATTTCTAACGAGAGAAAATCTCAAATCATTGCTTAGAGTTGTTGGTGATATAGTTCTTCTTAACAGAGGAGCGAAGGTTATCATAGAGACATTCAAACTCATAGATCAAATATAAAACTGAAAACGCCATGGCTAAAAAATAAAAAAAGACAAACATAACATAGAAAACTAAAGACTAAGTAACACGAATCACACTAAACATTTATGTGATCTAAGGTGCTCCATATTGGTAAGCAGATCTTTACTTATTTTTAAGTTATTCTTGACACACCTTGTATAGATGATAGGCGCTCTCAATTCTATATACATGATAATATATATTTCATATGATAACATTCTAGCACTTTTCTTCTTACAGTCTTGTGAAAAGAAGTGTATTACCATCACCACCTTGTGCAGATGATGGAGCTAACTGCAGGAAAAGTTCATGCTGTCCTGGTTCAACCTGTGTTTATGGCAAATGCAAGTCATGTAACCCAAGAAAATGCAAAAAAGCTCGTGACTGCTGTGATCAATCTAGCTGCGTTTACGGAAACTGCAAATCATGTAACCCAAGAAAATGCAAAAAGACCCGTGATTGCTGTGATGATTCAAGCTGCGTCTATGGAAACTGTAAGTCATGTAGAGCAAGAACCTGTAAAGGAAAAAAAGACTGCTGTAGAGGATATACCTGTTCCTATAAGAAATGCGTAAAGAAGGATTAAGCGTGTACCAGGTACACGAATAGTGACATTTGAAGCGATAGACTTTCATTACATACTTATGTCTATAATGTAAAAAATAAAATATAGGTAAATAGAAAATCATGATTATTTATTTTTATAGCATTTGATTTATTTTTCTTACATACACATGTATATATATATATATATATAATATATATATATATATATATATATAAGTACGTCTGAGTCAGTGACAACCCTACAACAGATGTATCCATCGGATCGCCATTAATGATGGTGATACATGGCTGTGTACATAATGTATATACAACTCGTCTAAACATCAACCCAACAATGTTAGATCTGTAAATTTGCTTTCGCAAATTTTTGGTTCTTCCCTCGCCGGGATTCGAACCCATGCTACTGTGATATCGTGACACCAAATCGCCTGCACTACAGCCGTCCCGCTAGACCACACGACCACCTGGGCTCTCAAAAAAAGAGCTTTCGCTGGCCGTGTGTTACCTTTCCACGTCAGTTTTAATCTAGCGGCGTACTGCAGTACATTATATATAAGGCATGAAGATGTTATTGTTACAGATCAGCTAAATTATCTATAGTAAAGGATCCTACAAATGAATGTAAGATACAGTCACAGAAAATAATTATATTTATAAGTACGTCTGAGTCAGTGACAACCCTACAACAGATGTATCCATCGGATCGCCATCAATGATGGTGATACATGGCTGTGTACATAATGTATATACAACTCGTCTAAACATCAACCCAACAATGTTAGATCTGTAAATTTGCTTTCGCAAATTTTTGGTTCTTCCCTCGCCGGGATTCGAACCCATGCTACTGTGATATCGTGACACCAAATCGCTTGCACTGCAGCCGTCCCGCTAGACCACACGACCACCTGGGCTCTCAAAAAAAGAGCTTTCGCTGGCCGTGTGTTACCTTTCCACGTCAGTTTTAATCTAGCGGCGTACTGCAGTACATGATATATAAGGCATGAAGATGTTATTGTTACAGATCAGCTAAATTATCTATAGTAAAGGATCCTACAAATGAATGTAAGATACAGTCACAGAAAATAATTATATTTATAAGTACGTCTGAGTCAGTGACAACCCTACAACAGATTATCCATCGGATCGCCATCAATGATGGTGATACATGGCTGTGTACATAATGTATATACAACTCGTCTAAACATCAACCCAACAATGTTAGATCTGTAAATTTGCTTTCGCAAATTTTTGGTTCTTCCCTCGCCGGGATTCGAACCCATGCTACTGTGATATCGTGACACCAAATCGCTTGCACTGAAGCCGTCCCGCTAGACCACACGACCACCTGGGCTCTCAAAAAAAGAGCTTTCGCTGGCCGTGTGTTACCTTTCCACGTCAGTTTTAATCTAGCGGCGTACTGCAGTACATGATATATAAGGCATGAAGATGTTATTGTTACAGATCAGCTAAATTATCTATAGTAAAGGATCCTACAAATGAATGTAAGATACAGTCACAGAAAATAATTATATTTATAAGTACGTCTGAGTCAGTGACAACCCTACAACAGATGTATCCATCGGATCGCCATCAATGATGGTGATACATGGCTGTGTACATAATGTATATACAACTCGTCTAAACATCAACCCAACAATGTTAGATCTGTAAATTTGCTTTCGCAAATTTTTGGTTCTTCCCTCGCCGGGATTCGAACCCATGCTACTGTATATGTATAACTCGTCTAAACATCAAGCCAACAATGTTAGATCTGTAAATTTGCTTTGGCAAATTTTTTGTTCTTCCCTCGCGGGGATTCGAACCAATGCTACTGAGATATCGTGACACCAAATCGCTTGCATTGTAGCCGTCCCGCTAGACCACACGATCACCTGGGCTTCATTAAAATGAGCCTTTCGGTGGCCGGGTGTTACCTTTCCACGTCAGTTTTAATCTAGCGTCGTACTACAGTACATGATATATAACTGCTGGTGATCCGACGGATAAATCTGTTGTAGAGTTGTCACTGGTTCAGACGTACTTATATATATATATATATATATATATATATATATATATATATATATATATATATATATATATATATATATATGAACTAGATGTTCATTAGTTGTCATTTGTTGAAGTGGTTTATAAGTGTTTCTCGTTTCTCGTTTTTTATATAGATTAGATCATTGGTTTTCCTGTTTGAATAGTTTTACACTAGTAATTTTTATGGTCCCTTAAAGCTTGCTTTTCGGTGTGAGCCAAGACTCACGATCGAGATTAAATTCAAATAAAAGGGCCCATGTCGTGTGAAAATTATCAACAATTCTTTGACTTGCATGAAATGTGTCTTGATTGATAACAACACAACACAAATCGAAAGAAGAAAGGCATTTAGTAAGTATTAAAATGTAGGATCGATAGAAATAAAAATGAGAGATATACTAAGATATGGAATGTAAAAATTACACAAAGGAGAATAAAGAAGGCAAGCGTCAATAACTGTAGTACACCACATGATATTCAAATAGGATCAAACTGCAGACCATTTACTTAGCTATTCATGAACGTGACACGCCCGCCAAAACATAAAAGAATTCAAACCATCAAATGAAAACGAAATAAGAGAACAATGAACAAACACCAAAAACTGAAAAGAATAATTAGAAATATGTTATGAATATTATCACCGTTTAGTTTGCATTGAAGGACAAGGACAAAACAAAATTTGGAAAGTAATAATTTAATATTTGCCCGACGAAATCAATGTAACATGTAACATAATTTGACAAATCCTATCATATCACCAAATATGCTCTTCTTGTTGTCGTGTCCCTCGCTGAAACCATAAAAGATAACACATTTAAATTTGTATATATGTATTGAGTTACTTAGTTATTGTCTTTATTTGTTTTTGTTGTTGTTATATGTCACAAACTGTAAAGTTTATATGGCAATTAAACTTTGAATTGAATTGAATTGAAAAAATATATTCTTCAAACTATTAATTATTTCCTCTGGACTGCCTGTTTCAGTCGAACCGAAGATATCCAATTGCATGTTATTATTATGTCTATTAGTCGATGTGGGTGTTCCGTTGTGTGCTTACCAATAATTAATGGATCAATAAATATTTTGATGGTTTAGAAATTAATCGGCAACATTTACATCCACTGTTCTTTATGTATGATATGTCAAAACAAACATTGATTATTTATAAGTTGTTTTCAGAAGCGTATCGATATTCAGAATGTTTTACTAATGGTACGCTTTACATCTCACATCTTATCCTATATAGTGCGTTTTAAAACATGCATTATTTTGTCTAAGGCAGTACATACATAAAACACATAGGTACTGTTTATACTTTTAAATAGTGTTGCTAAGATAATTTTATATACGAATTAGATTATTTACCGGATTTGTTATTACATAACCAACACGACGGGTGCCACATGTGGAGCAGGATCTGCTTACCCTTCCGGAGCACATAAGATCGCCCCTAGTTTTTGGTGGGGTTCATGTTGCTTATTCTTTAGTTTTCTATGTTGTGTCATGTGTACTTTTGTTTGTCTGTTAGTCTTTTTCATTTTTAGCCATGGCGTTGTCAGTTGATTTTCGATTTATGAGTTTGACTGTCCCTCTGGTATCTTTCGTCCCTCTTTTATATGTGAACACTGTACTGAACAACTGAGAGACACAAAACAATAAATGAAATTGCAAAGGCTTGCTATGGCAATGTTTTCAGAATAAGTCAAGTTCAGGTCGAGACATACATTTAAACAAGATTATATATAACAAACATTGTAAAATGTTATCTATATAACACCAAAAGCAAAAACGTCGTTTGTTTTTTTATTTTGTTTCTGAATGTGTTTGCCAATGCTTTGAATCATAAAGCAAATTTTTTTGAGTCCATGACTGTTTAATCATTTCTGTAGCTAATGATATATTTATGACAAAAAATTACTTACGTCCAAATGCATGTTGTAAACAAATTTGTATATGAAGAATGACAAGTACCTTTTATCAAAGAAATAACATTACAATTTGTTATTCGTGTAAAGAAACATTTATCGTTGAGGGCGTACATGCACAAAGTCATATGTTGCATAAACTATGTGTTAGCAGATGTTGAATATCATGTTTGTCAAATCGAGTATAAACAATTGAAGTTAGAGGATATCTAATTGGAAGACATTAATACAGTAATTTTTCCATTTCCAAATGTAAGTTCATTTTCAGTATTTATTTGATAATAATAATTCTATATGTGTTAATCAATAATTCGTTCATATTTTTCTGGTAAATATGAATCAATATAAAAAATAAAAATCAAGTAATGCATTTTCATTAAATATACGAAAATAACGAATTAATAAAGTGTAACTAATATTACTGGAGTCATTGGCTTTAGAAAAAAAATCCGATTCCTTTTCGATGAAATATTTGAATCACACAGTGAAACCTAAAGTATCCTCCTGTATTTGACCTCAATAGAAACGGCCACATCGAATAACTTGATATGTAGTTTAAATCGGGATCAACTTCTTAATGTCCACAGAAGCAATTAAAGTTTAGTACAAACAAAGAAATGTGTAGACTAGCTTCAAAAGTTTGAAATTAACGGATATAAGTACAATGAAATCATATGTTATGGTATGCCAGTTTGCATCATGAAGTTTAGATCTTATCACTAAACTTCAATGTTTAATCATTCCCACTTTTGTCATGGTCATGAAATTTGCTCGATTGCAAAGGTATCCGTGATTGACATACACAACATACAAAATAAACAAGTCCAGGACACCATGTTTCTTCTACAACTTACTCTACACGTTTCCTTGATTGAAAGGCAGCTTTTCAAAACAATCACTGTATGTCAGTTACAATGTTTAAGACCAGTATTTGTTGATAAAACAATCCATAACAAAAATTCAAAACAGAAACTTCTTCAGAACCGTAATTATCGAAACGAAGATGTGGTATGAGACAACTCTCCAATATGGACCAAATGACACAGAAATTAACACCTATAGGTCATCATACGGCCTTCAACAATGCACAAAGCCAATACCACATAGTCAGCTTTAAAAGGACTCGAAATGGCGATTGTAAATTTAAAATAAACTCAATGTTTGATTCTTTTTAACTTTAAATTTCTATTGAGAAAAACAAATTTTCAAACTTAATGTTATATTTGTAGTGTGCTGCAGAAAAGAGATACAAGAAGAATGTATGTTTCTATCTGTTTAGTATCATGTCTGTTATTAATGTTCGTGGGAGGTAATTAACTAATCCGAATTCTTTTTTTGTTAATATTCACAATTTGATGCATCAATTAATCTCATCAAAATTAAAGTCATCATAGATGCTAGGATTCAGTTTGTGTTCGCTAGATGCTCAGTTCGCCCACAAATGACTCACCAGTGGCACCCGAATCAACAAGTGAAGAATGTAAAATAAAGTACAAAGTTGAAGAGCAGTAAAAAACCAACATTCGAACGGTTTTGTCAAATACAGACAAGGTTATCAAGATTCTTAGTATTTTGATTACTTTTAACAATGAATAAACCTTTGTGTGAGCATGTACACCATACGTGTGTATTTTTGATAAATCGTCTCAACAGGGAAGTGAATACTACTGGACAAATGCGAGTTTCTTTCCTGTTACCTACTACGAAAAATAGACCATATATGTCGAATTGTCACATCCTCGAAACACGCTCTCGTACATATATATCGTTATGATATAGGCAGAGGAATGGATGAAAAGACCACAATAACCACCTACCTGAAATTAATTGGGTATCATTACACATCTGTAATTAAAGTTTCGAATTTCAGCGAAACAGTCATTTTCACCTGATTTAACCTCTCTTCTAAATGAAACACAATATGTGATGTCAGAAATTAACCTGTCTGAAATCTAAAAAAAAAAAATTTGTAATATCAAAAGAATAAGATATGAACATTGAAAAACTGACAATGCAGGTTATAACACGGAAAGACGGCTAAAACAACAACATAACTTTGGTGTAGTATTCATTGCAAATTAAAATAATTTCAAATACAAATTATTTTTACTTGTAATGAAATCATAACAGAGGAGTATATGTTAACTTTCAATATTTGCAATATTTGCAATGCAAATTTCTTAGAAAAATATTTCAGCAAATATGGGAAATATGGGAAATGAAGAAATAATGCAGGATAAGGATTTGATCCATGAGTAAGTTGGTTTTAATATTCAGGGCCTGTTATACTTGTTTAGTACCACTTTTAACCGATATACATTTTCTAATAACAAATAAACGACCCATTAGCCATTATTGCATTTATGATTCTATAAATACAAAAGACAGGATTTAATACACTTTATTAATGAACGACATATGGAGAGAAATTGATCGCACACAGAAAATAAGAAGAAATGCAACACTGAACTGTGTTAAAACAATAAAACGTCACAGAAATTGTTTGATTGATACATATAACATGTATAAACGACAAAACGACAGTAAAACAAAATAGATGATAGCACACAGAATCATTGGAGCTTAATAGGATAAAAGACGTATCCTGAATTCCTTAACAATTTAGTGTCCTGGTATCTATGATGAGTTTATTTACAACCACTGGGTCGATGTCAATGCTGGTGGAGATTTATTTCCCCGAGGGGATCACAAGCCCAGTAGTCAGCACTTTTTGTGCTGACATGAATTGTCGTTGATATGGTTATGTTTATAAATTTACTGTTTACAACTTTTTGAATTTTTCTGAAAAACTAAGGCTTTTCTACCTCAGGCATAGATTACCTTAGCTGTATTTGGCAAAACTTTTAGGAATTTTGGTCCTCAATGCTCTTCAACTTCGTACTTTATTTGGCCTTTTTAACTTTTTTGGATTCGAGCGTCACTGATGAGTCTTTTGTAGACGAAACGCGCGTCTGGTGTATATACTAAATTTAGTCCTGGTATCTATGATGAGTTTAATTCCATATGCATTACCGGTTAACATTCCCGTAAGTAAATAATTTTCTAATACAGATTAGTATCCAATGAAAAAAGCATAATGTTTAAATAATTTCCAGGTAGACATATGTGTAAACTAAAGAAACCCGCTGTTTCTCTCTAAACTCATGGACCAAGTGTTTACTGTTTAATATGTGTCAAGATCTCTAATCAGTAAATTTCACGAACAAACTTTACATTCTATTTCAAATAGACAGATAAAATATTACAGTTATTTCTTATAGTTTAATTCGAAATTCCATTTAAAATCGGAGTAAATCATAAACAAACGTTTATGACGTCACGGTCACAGGACTAAATTATGTCTATAAGCTGATAAACAAAACAACGTCAGCCAATCAGAAGACGCGTAACTTTCAAAATTACAGTTTACTGAGATGGTGAACACAGACGCTCTGAAAACAGATTTTATGATAATTGGTATATTAACGAACACACATTCTTACATTTCTCTTCTTTGTCTTGTGAAAATCATTACGAGTAATTGATCTCTAATCACTGTAATAGTAATGTGTATAAAACAGCATACTGAGTTGGTGGTGCAATATTGCTTTATTTACATCATGTTAAACTTGTACAATTATGTATAGATGTAAATCACTCTATGAGAAGCTTTATGATAAAAGATATATTTACAACCATTCATGTTTACATTTCTCTTCTTTTAGCCGTTTGAAAAGAGCTGCACCATGTGGGAATTACCACGATAAATGCCAGCATGATCGTCCGTGTTGTAAAAGCTATCACTGCGTTAAAGGAACATGCCTCCCTCTTTGTTATGCGCAACCTTGTAAACAGTTCATGGACTGCTGTAGAAGTCATACATGCAGAAAAGGATTTTGCATTCCTAGAAATTGTATTGAAGGATTGTGTTAACAAAAATGTGACTGCTGTGAAATTATGAACTGCTTTTGTTTTAAATCTAGACGATAAAGTTAAATCCAGATTAAGTACATGTATCAGCGAGTATATAACTACTGACGTTAATACTTTTATAAATGGGTAACCTGTATAAAGCCTAAAAATTAAATTTCAACTCAAACGTTTTATTTTGAGGTTCTTTATTGAAAAGATGTGCACAGGTATGGAAACATAAATATATTATCGTTCCTTTTTGTTATCCATGCCACTACCTCGGTCATTAACTTACTTACAAGTACCAATGACGTGAGTGTGACAATTATTGATTTACAACAGGCTTCTTACAGTTAATAAGCAGACAATTTAGCGGGGTTATATATGTTTGTTAGCGCTCAACCGTCACATGAACATGGCACAGTGATGTTACTGTTTACTCATATGTTTATATATATAGCACACAATTTGTTACTCTCAACTGCAGGAACGATAACGATGACCGATAAGTCTAAGAAGTCCAACTACTGTATCACAAACCTGTCGATATTAGGGTTGTGAGTTCGCACGTCAAATAGGAGGTGTGCATGTTTGAAGCATAACACTTATTATGATGTTGTAGCTTCGACAACTTTTCTATGTTATGACAGTACTGTATAATTGCCCGATGTTTTACATAATTCGATTTTTGTATGATTACATGACACCATTTTCAGTTTATGCTCAAAAAGGCATAAGCGTTTGAAGAATCGAGTGATCAAATTGTTTCTAAATAACATGTAGTCGTACAAAAATGTTGAAATACCTTTTCTAAAACTACTTAAATTCTTTCCACTTTCGTTATATGGGAAAATCAATATATAAACTATCTTTCAAGTTCTATTTCAACATCCATCAGATAGCACAAAAACTTTTAATTTTCATGTGAAGAATCTCCTTACAATACGGCGTGTAATTGCACTGAAGCACGAACTTTAGAAAATCTTGAACACAGGAACTTACAATTTCATTCACTGTTGGACAATGTAATGATTTTTCTATAAATTTCAAGCAAACTTCATCGCGTGTTATTCCGTGCCAATAAGAAGACTGTGTACTCTTACTACTGAATTGACGCGTTTCTAAAATGATAAGTTATGTCTGCTACGTTTTTAATTACCGACAAAACAAAGGTTAAACTATTTTGAAATAAAATTGAAAATTGAAATCGGGAATGTGTCAAAGAGACAACAATCCTATCAAAGAGCAGAGCACATTGCAATACAATACTACCAAGCGGTCACCAACATAGCGAGAAATTCCCACAACCGGAGTTGAGCTCATATTTTTTTCACTTGTTAAATCAAAATTGACGTGACATTTAACTCCGAAACATGTAAATGAATTAAGATTAAAACAAAAACAATCACACACAAACCCCAGCGGTTCCTGCCTTATTGGGACAGACGCAAACATGCCGCGAGAATAAACCATTTTTATTAAGATTTCGACCGTCCCATGTATATGTAGTCAATATCCGAGTTCGATGTCAGAATAGGTCAGAAGAAGAAAAAATAGCAAAATAACAATGGTTCATAGGAACAGTAAATTGGTTATCTTACAAATTTTAGTAAAACTTTTCATATCAGTTGGGGGGTCGTTGGATCACTCCGAAAATCGAAAAAATTAATAAATTAAGCACTATTATTTTTTGAAATATAACTGCTTGAATTATTATATTTGTACAGGTAGCACATGAAATCGACACAAAAGTTCAAAAACTAAAACATTTCTACTGGATAGATTTAAGGTAGCACAATACAAAGATTTTTCATCCCCAATCAGACATCTTGAAACTGATGTAATTCCACTCATCCTTCTTTAAATTTTATAAATGAGGTACCAAAATAAAGAAGAATGATTAATCTTTTAAATTGTGATAATTTCGTTATGACATAACTATTACATAATTAATTGGTATGTAATTAGTTGCTATAGTGTGTTGTCCATACTTGAATGAATTTAGCTTCTTTGTAATTCATAGCATCCCAAAATATTTTATAGATTCTTGCACAACACAGTTTGACCTCCTAAACTGTGTCTCAGATTTTTCCTATTGTATTTCATTCTCTCATAAATCTTCAATGAAGTTTACAACATCAATTGATAAGAGATCACTAAATTCAATGTGGTATAAAATTTGTTCTATTGATGTTTTTGGAAATCTGAGACACAGTTTTGGAGGTCAAGCTGTGTTGTACAAAAATCTATAAAATATTTTGGGATGCTATGAAGAACAAAGAAGCTAAATTCATTAAAGTGTGGACATCACAATATAGCAACTAATTACATAACAATTGATTATGTAATAATTATGTCATAATGAAATTATCACAATTTGAAAGATTAATCTTTCTTCTTTCTTTTGGTACCTCATTTATAAAATTTAAAGGAGGATGAAATGAATTACATCAGTTTAAAGTTGTCTGATTGGGAGTGAACAAATCTTTGTATTGTGCTACCTTAAAATAACTATATATATATATATTGGTGTTACGTAAAATTCTGTTTTAATAATATCAAATAATCATATTGTCACCGACTTCTTTTTTTATGTTTTATAAACTCTGTTACCGTGTCTATATTAAAAACAAACACATTAAAACGACGATTAAATGTGTACAATGCGTTACTTTTATTTCGACGTGTTTGTGTATTTTCCCGTAAAAACAGCTTAGGTTACCCTTGTATTATTTTACATCATTTTACTTTGTATCAATGACCTTACACATGGAAACATTTATATATGCATATTTCACTGTGACCTACAGAATTAGACTTTTTACCGGATTTTTAATAATAGAAGCAACACGACGGGAGCCACCTGTGGAGCAGGATCTGCTTACCCTTTCATAGCACCTAAGATCACCTCCAGTTTTTGGTAGGGTCCGTGTTGTTTATTATTTAGTTTTCTATTTTGTGTCATCTGTACTATTATTTGTCTGTTTGTCTCTTTATTTTTAGCCATTGCGTTGTCAGTTTATTTTCAATCTATGAGTTTGACTATCCTTCTGCTATCTTTCGTCCCTCTTTTATAGAAGAAGGCAAACAAAACAGAAAAAGGAAGACATTTAAGTATATAAGATTAAGGCAAATACACCAGATATTAGATGCATTGTATATCATAGTACATGTAGTATGTGGTAACGGACATGTTCATAGTTAATGGTCGTTTAGTGACCTATAGTTGTTGACATCGATGACCATTCGACTACTGTTTTTTTTTTTCCTCATAGACAACTATGAGTCATATTTTAAAATATTCCACATAATAAATAACAAATAATATCAACTTCGATTATAGAAATATCTCTCCTAAGAAATCATACCTTTTCCTTTTGTTCGTAATATGTAATTCAATAAAAACGTAGTTTGTATAGATGGATTTTTTTTATTTATTATTAAACTCATACTTTTGAGAAAAAAAACATCTTTTATTGGTCTCAATTTAAAAAATAAAATTTCAGATTTGAATTTGTGGAACGGTATAAAATACATGCATGTACAACACACTTGATGATTTTCTATAATGTTTAGTAGGGACATTAAATATTTTGTATACACGTATCAATATTACTTGTCTCTTCGTGTTCATTGGTAGTAATAAGGTAATAAAGTTGATAGATTTTAAATCCGACTTATTACTTGATCAGTTCATTCTCCTGTATCATTTTATCATTTGCCATATTTGCTGGAAGTAATACCAATGTAATTTCAACTGATCGGGCGGAGCTTACGTTTTAATTTGCATAAAGACAGTCTATTTGAAGATGTGTGTGATAAGGATGATTGCCGTTATAATTATAACAGATTTCTAATCACCTATCAGTGTCATCAAAGGAATTTACAAAAGAATGACTGGACACTTCATTGATGAGTTTAATCTAAAACACCCTTCTGTAGATGGACTGGTTTATTATGAGCGAACCGGTCAAACTCCGCCTAGTCAAGTAAAATAAATTGAGTAATACATACACTGTTTATTTCAGTATATATATATAATATTTCTAAAGACATACACCAGGAAAATATTAAAGGTGAACAGACACTCTTCCGTTATGATTTGATTACACAAACAAATAGCCATATTTTAATAAATGTTTGCGCATTCAAAGAAAATAAATATATATCTTATATGTGCGTATATATCGGGGTACGATGTAAGATTAATGTTCAGGAAACAAGGCTAGGCACACATCGAACAACCTTTTTGATGCGGAATTTCGAGGGGAAAATACACTGTTTTTATACAAGTTGAAAAATTTAGTTCTTTACATACATAAAAAACTCAATACTGAATTGGATAACTACCCGTCAATCAAACGTATCATTTAAATAAATAAAAATTATGCAAACGCTTATATTTGGTTTGATATTATGTATCACGAATATATTATTTTGATAATCAGACAAAAATCTTATGATATGTACATTTTAAAAGTCACCCGGGGCCAAAACAAATTGATCTTTTTGGGTTGATTATATATAATTATTGAACCATATCATAAAGTAACAAACAATAGTGTAAAAACTAAAATTTATAATGAAAAACAAAAATATGTAAAAAAAATCTGAAATTTTGTACCCTCGAGCCTCCTTAGATCAATCGTTTTATCTCGTTTGAAATAACTCAGACAATTACTTGATTGGCACTGTAGTTGAATCCTCTAACAGTACAGTAGAATAAGTAGGCCCATATTTCTAACGAATATTGTTGAGGTCATGTCGTTTTCCTTACTGTTCTAGAATTTGACTTTATAGTAAAGGAAAACACAAAGAGGCACTTCAGATAATATATTATAAACGAATCATTTGAAAATATATCGTTAAAAAATCGGATAGTCATTGGTGCAAGTGAAGCATAGTTACAGACATTACATTCGTTGAAAGATTGGTAAATCACTTTGTTTCGAATTTGTGCATTGATTAATTGTTACAGCTACTGTATATATATTGATAACTGCTGGTGACGTACCATATTTTACACGATTTTATGAATTCATACAAAAATTATATGCTACAAATGAAAATCAAGAGATGTATGATTGACAATGAGACAACTCTGAACAAGAGACCAAATAACACAGACATTAACAACTTTAGGTGACCGTACCCCCATCAACAATGAGCAAAGCCTATACTGCATAGTCAACTTTAAAATTACCCTGTCTTTTATAGCTTAGTAATGAAGTCTTCTAACTGAATATCTATAAATTTTCGAGTTTTTATAAAACAAAATGACGAAAATGCTATCTAACATGTGTGAAAACGTAGTTCTGGCAACATTCTGCTGTTTGCTTGCACGCCCTTCCACGGTTAACGGTTCAACTCACGAATAACAAGCAATAGTGCCTTTTATTAATTAAAAGAATCACATTACATTCGTTATATCATTGTTCGTTTACAACATGCAAGTTCACAAGGGTTCCAAAATTTCCCCGATATAATTCTCAGCTAAGGTAAACCCCCTCACCGAGAAGAATATCAAGCTCATTATTCTGCTGTTGTTTAAACCTTAGATAGAATTTCACAACGTCTGTTTTCTATATCCTCCTGTTGAAATGTATGTCTCAGTTTGATATCCAGACTTTTTGTAAGCTTTGCAATGGAATGGCTTTTTTCATATTGGAGTTTCCGTTCACAAGGATTTGCCCCTCAAATGCAAACGTCCTTGTTTTTACCAATTTTTGTCTACAAAATGCTATTGTGTCTATACTTTATTCGTTTTAGTAGCTAAAATTCTATTCAAGGTTGCAAAATAATTAAATGCTTCTATATGCATTTAAAAACCTTGTACGATTTAACTTTCAGCTCAGACAAACCCCCTAACCTAGATTATTTTAGATTCAATATAAAAAAAGAAGATGTGGCATGATGGCCAATGAGACAACTGTCCACAAGAGACCAAACAGACATTTTCAAACTATAGGTCACCTTACGGCCTTCAACAATGAACAAAGCCCATACCGCATAGTCAGCTACAAAAGGCCCCGATATGACAATGTAAAACAATTCAAACGAAAAAACTAGCGGCCTTATTTATATGAAAAAAGAAATGAACGAAAAACAAATGTATAACACATAAACAAACGACAAATACTGAAATACAGGCATACATAAATAATGTGGCGGGGTTAAACATGTCAAACCGATTTAATTACTTTTTATTTTACATCAACAACAAAATTTTATATGATCATGGTAAAACAAATGTCCGGGTTTGTCACTATGCAGTTAAACCAATGTCCACGTTCGTTATCTCGTTTGAATTAATTATATGTTTGGCTATCAAGTGTTTGTCTAGCTTAAACTACGGTAAGGGATTCGCTCAGTTTGTGACTTATTGTTGTTTAGACCTCTTCTTTACAAGAATTCAGAATAAGTTTCTTATTGACAACTATACTACCTCTTGTTTTATAATTTCATAATACTCAACATCAATGATTGTGGAATATTTAGCTTCTCATGTTCCTTATCGTATCTAATTTCAGTCTCTTTATTGTATTTAATATCTTCGATCAAGACCAGGAGTGCATAAAATTTAAAGCTTTGAATGAAAATAATGAAATAACAAATCAACGGCATGCATCTGCAAATTTGAATTTTTATATTCATGGTGCCTGTTACAGTGTTTTGTATTATGTTCAAATTAATAAACTCAATAACATTTCCAGTTCTCACTTCTTATGAAAATAACATGGGTAAGTAAATAACAATTTACTAAATCTGAAAGTAAATAGCAATATTCAAATGCATATAGTTTATTTGTTAAACAAACTATTTAATTATTTGGTCTGTTCTTGAAAGTGTTATCTAAAACTTGCTGTGTTTATTAGTAGTTGGTCCTTTTTCTCGGTTGACAGTGCTTTGTATTTAAAAAAGAGTCTATCTTAACTTACAACTTGTCATTCGATTATAAGGGAGTCGATTACCTCAACAATGAACATGACCGGGAATTTAATAACTGTGCAACATCAAATTTAAACCAATGCTTTATAAGAAACCATGTTTATCTCAATTCCATAGTATACCCTCTCTTGAATAAGGAAGTTAAAGTAAAGTATTTCAGTACTCATATCTATTTTTGTACTGTGGATTAATTATTATTCGTTGGATACCAATTTTTCGCGGATTTTGTTGGAACAGGTTAACCACGAAATTGAATGTTCAAATAATAAACATAATTATGTGGGCTTGCATTTGTATGCAGATTTCGGCTTTTTCGGCAAAACTACGAAATGAAATATCAACGAATATGTTTCTAGTCAAGTAAGTATTACTAAATTACTAATTGCAACACAAGTCTAGAAGAAAAGTATGTTACTATCTTTGAACTGCATACTGAAAATATACATAATTATATTTTACGGAAAGTTGTGTAATTAATAAAAACCGTTTGTAGAAAATTATTGTAAAGTTATATTTTCCCTTATTGGTCAAAGTTGAAAAAATTGAATTATGCAAAAAATGTTCTGTTTTTTTTTTTTTTTTTTTTAAACATTTGAAATAATACAACTCAATACATAGTTATCTTAATTTAAACGAATTATATTACAAATGAATTACTTTTCTATCACAAAATTTGTATATTTAAATAAAGATATAGGCCAAGATTGTGTTCTGCTATTTAACAATCCAAGAATCTAATTCTCTACATTATTACTGTTATGTAATCTATGAATTATAAACTATACTGAATTATATAAACTAACTTAGTCCAAATCTAAATCGGCTTTTTAAGTATTCTGACCCTGAGTTAAATACACTGGCAGTTATCTTTTTGTTTGAGGAAGGGGTTCTCGAAACACATGTTTTGTACTTTATAAAAACAATTGTTTTGCAAGACTATATTTTTGAAATTTAATGTCTTTAATGTATTTTTGTCTCCCCAACTTTATATAGAAAATAATATTTTTGTTCGTTTCTCTTCAGGAAAAAACATGTTAAGATTTAGAATTCAACAGTGCTGCTTATAATGAATAAGTTAGGGTTAAAGGATTTTATTTTAAGTATATTTTTGTAATGACAATTTCAGGCTCATCAAAGCAAATAGCTACTCATGGAATTAGAGACGACCTCAGTACTCACACACAATATTAATTGTGAAAAATGTAAAAAAAAAGTCTTCCAAATCTAGATCTCCCTCTGGGAGCTTTGATGACCTTCTTTCACATCTTCATCATCCACTAGGGTTACATTACATAAGAACTATTCTCTTTTCACTGCCAGTTAATTTTCTAAAACGTTTGAGAGATGCACTTGACAAAGGATGCACCGATACATTTTCTGCAATATACAGACTAGTCAGTATTATTTGTGATGTAGCTCTTTTCCGTCTTTTCAAACCAGTAAGATCGGAACCTTTACATGAGGAAAAGAGGAAATTCCTTCCTATTGAGTTTGCCAATAGAGGAATTGATGCAATCAATATCTGCAACGTTCTACATCACAAGGAGGTAACATCTAAAATTCTTATTTATTTTCAAAATCAGCCTGTTCCTATTGTATCCTACAGTTACACCAAAACCATTGCACCTAAAATATTTAACTATAAACAACCATTGCAGGGTCTTGACTTAGAACAATACCTAAACAAAAACATCGACATGTGACTGTTCCCACTCGCCTTATAATTACAGCCCCTCTGGTCATGTTATAACTGGGGATCTAAACATACTTCAACATGAAAATCTCCGAAAGGTGATTTCTCATGGTCCTAAGTTTAGAGAACCCAAAAAACATCAATTGGAACCATAAATTCAGAATAATTATTGATTCCATTGAGGACTACGCCAGAGCATGGGCTAAGCGAGAAGAAGTTAAGGTAGCACCATACAAAGATTTTTCATTCCCAATCAGACATCTTTGAACTGATGCAATTCCACTCATCTTTCTTTAAATTTTATAAATGAGGTACCAAAAGAAAGAAGAAGGATTAATCTTTCAAATTGTTATAAGTTTATTATGACATAATTATTACATAATTAATTGTTATGTAATTCGTTGCCATATTGTGATGTCTATACTTGAATGAATTTAGCTTCTTTCTTATTCATAGCATTCCAAAATATTTTATAGATTCTTGCACAACACAGTTTGACCTCCAAAACTGTGTCTCAGATTTTTCCTATTGTATTTCATTCTCTCATAAATCTACAATGAAATTTGCAACATCAATTCATAAGAGACCAATAAATGCAATTGGGTATAACATTTGTTCTATTGATGTTTTTGGAATTCTGAGACACAGTTTTGGAGGTCAAGCTGTGTTGTACAAGAATCTATAAAATATTTCGGGATGCTATGAAGAACAAAGACGTTAAATTCATTCAAGTGTGGACATCACAATATAGCAACTAATTACATAATAATTAATTATGTAATAATGATGTCATATTCAAATTATCACAATTTGAAAGATTAATCTTTGTTCTTTCTTTTGGTACCTCATTTATAATATATAAAGAAGGATTAAATGAATTACATCAGTTTAAAGTTGTCTGATTGGTAGTGAACAAATCTTTGTATTGTGCTACCTTAAACTGGACACTCTGTCAGAATGGGTTAAAACTTTCAGGTCTCTGATAAAACGTCGCATTCACAAGTTGAAAAACTGTGTGAACGATCGACCAAAGTCCGTTTTCAGAGACAAAGAGGCCATGAAATTCTATCATCTCTTCATGATAAGTATGTTGTTGTTCCTGCGGACAAAGCTTCAAATAATATTGTATTTGTATGTAAATCATATTACTATGAATGTCTTGTAAAATAATTGGGTATAAAGGAGCACTCAGGTAATCCCACATACAAAGACATAGCATTTGACAAGGATGAGACTTTAACAAATCATAAGTCCTGCATGGCTTCAATAAACATTACATTGAACACCAAATCGGAGGACTTACCTTGTTTGTATTGGATACCAAAGCTTCATAAAATTCCGTACAAACAACGGTATATTGCTGGCTCATCTTCATTTTCCACTAAAGAATTGTCCATTAGATTGACTAAAAATTCTGTCCGCAGTGAAAGAGGCTTTTCAGAAATACTGCGAAACTGTCTACTCGCGTAGTGGTATTAACCATATGTGGATTCTAAAAAATTCTGAAGAACTTTTAGACAATTTTAAATCTCGGTCTTTTTCTGAAATTAGTTCTATCAAAACTTTTGATTTTTCAACCCTGTATATCACCATTCCCCATGTGAAATTAAAAAATCGCCTAAAAGAAATAATCCACAATGCCTTTCAACATAAAAATGGTAGCATACGCTATAAATTTATTACTTTTGGATTTCATAAGGCTTATTTCGTTAATAGTGACAAACAAAAAGGAAAAACATGCTACACAGAAGAACAAGTGGTCAGTATGCTGGAGTTTCTTATCGACAACATATTTGTTGAGTTTGGAGATAGACTTTTCCAACAAGTTGTCGGCATTCCTATGGGAACTAACTGTGCGCCTTTTCTTGCCGACTTCTTCTTATTTTCATATGAATCGGAGTTCCTTCAGACACTTGTCAAAAACAAGAGGATCAAAGAAGCCAGATTATTTAATTTCACTTTCAGATATATTGATGATGTTCTTTCCACAAACAATCCGAACTTTTCAGATTGGGTTCCATTAATATACATGTATCCCCCAGAACTAGAAATAAAAAAAAAACAACAGACACGGCTTCCTCCGCCTCATTTTTAGACTTATATCTCGAATTTGACTTACACAGTCATCTCAGTACCAGAATCTATGACAAACGAGACGATTTTAATTTTTAAATTATAAATTCCCCCCACCTTAGTAGCAATATAACAACTTCACCTGCATATGGGATATATATTTCCCAACTTATTCGATATTCAAGAGCTTGCAGCTCCTACTCAGACTTTGTAAAACGTCATCAGTGTCTGAGTAGAAAGTTGATGAACCAGGGATATGTCAACAAACGTCTCGTCCTTTTTCTAAAAAAAAAGTTCATCGGAAGGTACCAAGACCATGTTGATAAATATTCCGTATCAACTTCACAAATAATACATGATGGTCTTGATGTATAGATTCTGCGGACTGATGTTGTTTATCATCTTAACAACGTGTTTTATTGTTCTTTCATTTGTCTTTGTTCTATTATTTATATTACTTTTACTGTTGGATTGTTTTATGTGATATCCGTTTAACGTGGCTCGGTACTTATACATCCCGTCAATGTGTTTGTATTGTCTTTCATTTTTTGGTAGTGTGTTTTGTATATGCGACTTTTTGTATTTCTTTGTTCTTATAACGTGACTCTGTACTTTAAAAGATCCCGTCAGTATGATATTGTTCTATTTTATGTCATTATGATATATTTCTATTATAAATTACAAAATACGTTGAACCACAAACGTCAAAATTATTCAATCACGTAGTGGAATTAACTATTTGTGGATTCTTATAAATTCTATATAATTTTTGGACTATTTTAAATCTCGGTCTATTTCTGAAATTTATTCTTACATACTTTTGATTTTTTAACCCTGTATGCTAACATTGCCTATTTGAAATTTTAAAAATTTTTGTATGTACATTGAACGACAAATATATGTGACGTATAACATTTTCTGACGTCAGACACGCAAATCAATGAATGTGTTTGTAGATATATGTTTTTGTGTTCTGTTAAATTGTTCCCTTTTAAAATTGTTAGAAGATGATGACTACTGTACCTATATTTTGACTATTATATTTATTGTGTCTGTTTAGTTAACGCATTATTGTAAATATAACGGAATTTGATGAGACTGTCATCAATGTGAGAGGGTTAGCGCTATAAAACCAGGTTTAATCCACAATTTTCTACATTTGAAAATGCCTGTACCAAGTCGGGAATATGACAGTTCTTGTCCATTCGTTTTTAATGCGTTTTGTTGTTTGATTTTGCCATGTGATTATGGACTTTCCGAATTGATTGTCCTCTAAGTTCAGGATTTTTGTGATGTTACTTTTTAATAAAGCTTTACCTGAAACACTGAATCCACTTTTCACTTTAATTGCTAACCGGATGTGTTCTGATTTATATTTTAGTCGGTGCCAACCGAGTATTTATTCACCAACTGTGATAAGCTTTGAACTAGCTATAAGAACTCAGTGTCTTTTTGTTATTTGAGTATATACTTTGATCTTTTTTAGTCGGGCTCTTTCCAACTAAGTTTTACAATTTGTTCTTATGTTGTTTGTTATTCCAAAACTGTTCCTGGTTATGGGAGGTCTGAGTGCTTGCAAATATGGTTTACCCTGTTCACTATCAATATGATTATCACAAGGCAATGGTCCTTTATTACTTGGTGAGTATTGTTTGCTGTCATATATGTTTTTTGTTTTCAAATTATTGTTTTAACATTAATACGGTCTTTGATTTTCTCGTTTTACTTTTTTTTACTCGTTTTTCTCATCTTCTTATGTTTTAAAGTTGAGATTTTACAATAATTATTGTTTCACTGGTAAGTGATCAAACATACTACCAAAAGATCACTGATGTAGTTTAGTGGACCTTAAAAGCTTAACATTTATGTTCTTTTGGCAAGAGGTGTATTGGTGTATTTATTTAAAATATTTTTTTAGTTTCATTCAAATGAGTTGAATACAGGTCAGCATTTCTTTAATGGCTAGGATTGGCAGTTTTCCTAACGAAGGTCAGCGGTTTTCTCTGAGCAATCCGGCTACCGCAACCAATAGAAACTGGTCGTACCGAACTTTTACAAAACCGGTGCTTAAAAGTGGCGTTTAAACACAAAAAATAAAAAAATCAATCAATTATAAGGCGCTGTTGTTAATTTAACACTTCCTGCAGGGAGTGATCCCATCAATGCATTCAATAGTGCTTATCTCATTTTCAACATCCAACATTTGGCCATTTTAGTACAAATACTATTTATATATTAAAGCTCTCTAGGTAAACTAAAAATCGTTTTGACAAAGCTTCCCTTGACATTGCCTTAAACAATATCAAATCTACACGTCATGCTTACCAAGTGATCAAGTATACATGTATGTTCCCAAATCAAAAAGGCATTTTTATCTGATATTAAACGTGGTTATTGACAAAGCTTGCAAACTAAAATTATCAACACATTATGAGAAATCTAGAATAACGTTGTCAGCTGTGTTTAACTGTGACTTCTACATTTCAAAAGTTGTAAAAGTAGCTTATTTAAAAATACATAAAAAGAAAGGACTACAGTCAATGATGATGCAAGGACACTAGAAAGAAAAACTCCTCCAGCAATTAGCATGACAAAATCAAAGTCAGTAACCAAACTGATTGACAATTACTTTTTAACACTATCGTATTGTTTTTAGAATACCTACACGTATAATAACTATAAATACATTTGTACATAACAGAAACAAAAGATAAAATGTCAAACTTCCACAAAATGTACTTCTCTAAAACTGAATTTTACTGTGTGTTTGTGTATTCTACATTGTCTATAGAAACTACGATAGGGTTGAATTCTCGCACATCATGATTTTTTCCTAGCCACATTATTGTACCTGTCCCAAGTCAGGAACATGTAGCCTTATTTGGTCAAGGTAGTTTTTGATGAATTTAAAGTCCAATCAACTAGAATCGTAGTACTTATGTTTTCTGAACATAGAAAATGATAATGTTGGTGGGGCATCCTTTACTATGGACACATTCTTGTTTTGTAATTAGTTCGTAAAACAAAATATTTCACACATAAAATTGATCATTATTGACATCGATAACAAGAAGAATACATTTGCATATAAACATATGATAATATTGTCGGCATATAAAGATCATAAGTTGTAAGCGTGGATAACCGAATTTTTTATTTCCATTTTTCACAATTTTTTTCTCTTCAAATCACATATAACACAAGTATTACAATTTATATATTGATTACTATAGGACTTCTAAAGATAAACATCAGATATAATTTTCTTTTTTCTATTTAGATTCCAATTTAAAAGTTTTAACCATCAATAACCGAGAATGTTTCATTTCCTGGAAGAATACTTTTCTTTCTACTTCCCTACCAATCTTTTTTAATGTGTCAAATAATTAAAATCAATAAGAACAGTGCATTACTATCTAAAGTTTGCCAAACAGAATTTAAATGACAACTGTGAGCCTATACGAATAGAAAATGCACCACTAGTCCTACTTATCAGTATTAAAATGCATATTTTTGATTCGTTCAAAAGTCAGCAAATGTGTAATTTAAAGTAGTCTTATGAGCCGATTGGAATATGTCACTCTTTCTTTATTTGAAAGTGCAATAAATTGGAATACACGTATTTCACTAACGTTCAAAACTTGAATTTCGATAACGATTATACAAATAAAGCAAAGCAAACAAAAACTGAGGGAAACTAAAAAAAAAAAGAACCTAAAAATGTGTACAAAATTTGTTAATCAAATGCCTTCAAACAATAGATTTTGATCTGCCATTTATTTTTAAACGTTCTTTATTCATGACATAGGGCATTTAATAAAAGTATTTGGTGAATGGTCTACTTGGTATGCAATTATTTCTTTTGACATCTCTTATAAGCGCATTTATAACCATTACAACAGTCGTTGTTTCCTTTACATGTCCTTCCACGACATTGCTTGCAGGATCCGTAAATACAGCCCCAATTATTACAGCATTGACGGTTGTTTCTACATGATCGGTTACAACTTTGAGGCCTGCATCTTCCTTTAACACAGTTGAAGTTATTACAACATTTCTTATACTGGCAGTTATCTCCATTGCTCCCGCATGGTGCCGCTCTTTTCACAAGGCTATAAAAGACAAGTATGCGAATATTATTAGATACAAAATATATATTACCGTAAAATTCCTTACATAAACGAGGCCATTCGTATTCGTCACTTGGGATTTTTCGCTATGTATTTCATATAAAACTATGTTGGGTCATTGTTGGTTCGATTCTACTTAAATTGGCACGAATAGAACGTGTAGAAGCAGAATTATCACAATATAAAAAAAGATGTGGTATGATTGCCAATGAAAGAACTCTCCACAAGCGACCAACTGACACAAAAATTAACAACTATCGGTCAACTTACGGCCTTCAACAATAAGCAAAGTTCATACCTCAGTCAGCTACTTAGTATATAAAGCCCCGAATGGCAAAGGAAATCAATTCAATCGGGAAAACTTACAATCTACTTTATGTACAAAAAATGAACGAAAAACAAATTTGTTATACATCAATAGATGACAACCACTGAATTACAAGTTCCTGACTTTAGACAGGCACATCATACAGAGTGTTGCGGGGTTTCACATGTTAGCGGAATCTCAACCCTCCCCTATTCTGGAACAGTGCTGTAACAGTACAACATAAAACGAACTATAAACAGTTGGAAATGTTTTGCTCATTGTTGAAACCGTACGGTGACCTATAGTTGTTAATTTCTGTGTCATTTGGTCTCTTGTGGAGAGTTGTCACATTGGTAATCATACCACATCTTCTTTTTATATTAACTCAGTAGAAGGATAGAAATAGAAAATCATATAACTAAAACACAGAGTGTTGTTCGCTACATGTATAGTCTTGTTGTGCATTTTTATTTCTTTATGTGATAAAGTAAAAATTATGTTTCTGTTCCGAAACTGGTTAACCAAATTAAATTGTATTTAAAAGACAAAAGTGTGAACAAATAAAAGAAAAATTAATCAGACAATCCCGCGTCTTTTAAAGGCTTGTTTGTAAAAATCCAACTACTGAATACGTTGAAAATAAAAACAAAATAATTAAGATCGTTTATGAAATGTATATTAAAAAATGCAGGGGACGAATACTTTTGGTCATACATGTACATTATGTTATAAGTATAAATGTTGGTATAGACAACATATTTTACATTTGTACAAGCACTGATAAGGTTTATTAACGTAAATAATATTTATCATAATTATACTGATTTTAGATTTATCTCGTGCTAGAATTTAAGAATTACTATTTATTATTATACATGAAGTAGCGTTTTTCAATTAAGAATTCGTGTTTTATTAGTTAAACACACTCTCACAAAAGCTCAAGTTAGATGACATAACTATTATATATTTATATTTCCAAAAGTCTATCATTAGACGTACATGTATCTTCAAATATTATATTTTGAAATTAACTTATAACAAAATTCTGTTAGGTAGTTGGTTAGCGCATCGGTCTACAAACACAAAGGTTCCTGGTTCGATCTCCGTTCCGGAGAGACAATTTGAGGGATTGAATTTTCGACTATCCCTTGACACCATTAGCGAGTATGTTATTGAGATGTCCGATGGAAGTTGACAATAAATGGCTGACCCGTGTTAAGCGGGTGCAATATATCTTGCACATAAAAGGCACCCTTATAGATTTCGAAAAAAAAACAGGTTGATGCAGCTTGCAGGGTGGAAAGGGTTTAATATAAGTTGTAATATCTTGTGTCCCAATCCACTATAAATACATATGTTAAACCTAAATGAATATGTTTAAACTACAACGTTTTTGTATTCAAACTTGTTAAAATTGAAAACAATTAAAAAAAATGCATAGATTCCAATTCAAACTTACTTGTGGGTCAGTTTATTTTCCTCCACCATTTCGTCATTTGCCATGTTCACTGGAAGTAAAGTAATTTTCATGTGTCAGTATCGTGACTTGTATTTATTTTTACAATATACAGCTAAGAAATGGTGAAAGCGAACAGACTCTCCGCTTTAATGATTTGTTCACTATTCAAATATTTTTTATCGGTTATATAACATTTAATTTTTAATTTCCTTTATTTTTCTAAATACTCAGGAATGGGTTACCTTAGCAGAATTTGGCAAATCTTTAAGGAAGTTTGGTCCTCAGTGCTCTTCAACTTCGTTCTTCATTTGGCCTATTTATTTATTTATTTTTTATCGAGCGTCGCTGATGAGTCTTTTGTAGAAGAAACGCGCGTCAGCCGCATATACACAATTTCAAATTCTGCTTGCTATGATGACTTTACTTACATCGCTGATGAACACTGCACCAATACATATAAACAATTAAGTCCATTCAAACGACCAAATGTACATTGCAACATGTATACTGGAATTTTATAAAATGTGGGATGTACTACAATAAGATAGAATCTCTATGACAAAATAAGACAACCGTTTGATACATGTAAAAAAGACACACAAAAAAAGTATTGTAGTTATCGAACATATTTTTTAAACATTTCATCAAATAATGTTCTTGTCATATTTTACCTTCAATAAACACTAACAACAAACAGGCGACTAAACAAACCGTAACCTTCATCCTTCTTTTTTTCTATGCAAGACACTACAAAACAATAGTAATTTCTTAGATACATGTAATCTGTGTTTCATAATCATAGTTTGATTTAAAGAATCATTGGTTTCACTTTTTTCAATGAAGATGACGATTCAAAAGTAGATGTCTGCATTGATAATTTTGTTTAATTGATTTGTTAGCCTATATATCGTTTTTTATAAATTATAACTGCCAGAAAATGATCGAAGTAAACCACTGCCGTGAGGTCAGCTTATATAAAAGTCGATTAAGTTGAATAGTACCAATGATATAAAGTATAAGTGGTTTAAAAGCCCGCTTTTTGGCTCAGGCAAATAAGATTTTGATGAACCATATAACGTAGTATTTATTGTGATATTTTCTAAAAATATAATAGAAATGAGATACAGGTTGTGACGAAAAATATCGTTTTTTATGGATTATTCAGGGTAAAAAACACCTAATTTTGGACTTACAGCCTAAATTGAATTGTAAAATATAATACGACAATATTACTTTCAGAAAAATCTTAATGAATTTCAAGAGAAAAGATAGGGTCACTACACATTTTTTTTTTTGATAAAATATAAAATAGCAATTTATTTTTCTAAAATTTCCATAATTTGTCTGCATTCCTCATAAAATTTTGATCATTAGATTGAAAAGCGGAGTTAAGGTTCTCTGGTTTTTTTTTTTTTTTTTGGTAATCCATGATGGCGAAAGACACCCATACTTCTTTAACAGTATACGGTATATGTAAAGATCTACCATTGACTTAAGGACAAAGTGAGGTACACAATTTATACATATGAAACATTATTGTTTGATAATTTGTTATTGTTAATTAAGGGAAGACAGAAATATGTAAATGCAACAGTCTTTCTTTTTATCACATGCAATTGTACCTATGCAGATTTAGTCAAACTATTATAAATAAACCCAAAAATAATTAAAAAGGTCATGGATCATGTGATCCAATTTCCTCTCGCCGTTTATCATCTTGTTATGAATAGTTTTGGTGGGAAATAAATGTGACCGTTTTCCGCATAATATATAAAAGAAATTATCAGACTGGTATTAACTGGTTTAGATCCATACAGAATTAGAAAAAACACATGATATCATAAATACAGTGTGATGTTAAAAATGTTAAATGTCATGTAAATGGCAAATCCCCTAACCTAGAAAATAAGATATAATTAAATACTATTTTACGTCAGATTTTAACTAAACAAAACTGTACCTTATATTTTATTTGGTTTAAATGTTTATCAGGCTTTGATATTGTGTATTTTTTCATTTAATTTTTTATTGTATTAATGGGAATGGTGCGTACTCGATAAAAAAAAGTAATACAAGCATATAATACGCGTTTAAAAAAAGATGAAATTCACAAAAAACTCCAAGGTGCTACATGTTATGCACATTTTTTTTCAGCAAATAAATTATACATTTTTTTTTCTTTTGAAGGGATGATACAATAATTGTTCTACACAAGAGATTAATTAAATCAATAAACATGATAAAAGTACTGTATGATTGCCAATGAGACAACCGCCTACAAGAGACCAAAATGGCACAGAAAATAATAACTAAATGGTCACCGTACGGCCTTCACCAATGAGCAAAGCCCATAACGATTAGTCAGCTATAAAAATTGGAAATGACAATGTAAACCAACATATTTGTAAAATACTTTAGTTCGCGTTTAGCCTATTCAAATCCATTACATGTACGCGACGATTTAATGTCGCCATGTGTAAACTACATGATGTAGTTAAAACAATTAAAGATTTTTTTACGTATTCGTGGTGATTAATTTTTGCGTTAATAATTCACTCGCAAAAGTCGCGACAATTAATCGCTCGCCGAAAATAAATAGTCTTTTTTTGTATACCACTGTTCAATAGTGACTAATCTGTTAAGCGAAACAAATCGAGGTCACACACCAAAAGCGAGAAAACACATCAACTATTAGAAGAAAACAATCAAAATCACAAAATAAAAAAAAAAGAAGATTGACAATTGACAAGCTGTCATGAACCTACACCAATACATAAATACGTTCAAGGTACCTTCTACCTCTCGTGATTTTTCCAGTGGCGAATATAACGTTTTGTTGAGATATTTTCAATTGCATTAAACAATGGCTAAAACATAAAGTTGAAATGTGTATCCCGATGTGCTTTGATACTAGTATTTAAATAAACAGACACACGTCTTTTTGGCAATGTGCACACTATACATGTCTTACATCGTCTTTGCAATGATAAAGTCAATGTGAACATCTTAATCGAATATGAAAACACGGACGCAATTAATCCTATTCGATTAAAATGATGAATCTTATTTGAAAACTAATAGTGCTTCTCGTTTGAATTGTTTTACATTGTCTTATCGGGTCCTTTTATAACTGACTATGCGGTATGGGCTTTGCTCATTGTTGAAGGCCGTACGGTGACCTATAGTTGTTAATGTTATGTGATTTTTTCCTGTTATCAACCCCATATTGCTATTGATTTAATGTCTGATGATCTGTTCATATTATATTGCTGGTGATGAATTGATCGATATCGTTGATGTAAAATGAAACTTCATGCACTATAAGTCCGGTTTGTTCGGTACTTCTTTGTTGTTTTTTTTTATTTGATAGACTTTTTTTGAAAGGTGGATATTGAACTTATGTTTTACTGTGTGTTTAACTGTGTGTTTGTTTAGTCCACAGTGGCTACATGTAATATGAGAGAGTTAAGATATCACAAAACATGTATAAACCGCCGCATTTTGTGTGTCTGTCCCAAATCAGGAACGCCAATCGAGTGAATAGTGTGTGTTTTTTTCTTTCTATTTTGGTTAATTTGTATGCTTCAGAGTGAAGCGTTGGGTTTAGTTTACTCAAGTAGTAAATAGTTTTGTTTGGTCGCCAGCTAAAGCCAACTTCTGGGTGCGAGATAGTTTGGTATTGCGCGTTGAAGACCAATTGGTGGCCATATGCAGTTTTCTGCTCTTTGACACATTTTCCATTTCCATTCTCTATCCAATACATTAAAGGCATCAGTATTATGGTTTAGAATTAGCAAATTTAGGGAATCGAATTAGTGCAGAATGAGGCAAACATGAACGAAACACCAATACGACAAAAGACGCAAAGGACAGGCTATACAAATCTCACAAGATTCAAGAAGTTTCATTCTGCTAATCATCTGTTTAAAATGGAGACAATTTAACATTTGATATCGATTCTTGACAGAAAAAGGCTTATTACAGTAACTAACATGTGCATCTGTATAAAATAAACATTGATATATGTGTCACTATGATTAATTCCAGTTGAAGTCATTGCATGATTAACGTTTGATAAAACTCTAATATCCTTGCATATAAATGTACCAGAGAATATGTTAGGAGTTTGTTATGGTCTATGTATACATTGAAAAGCCAAAACATGTGCGTTCCTCTCTTTTTCTCGAAAAAGGTACTCGAGACCAAACACGCGTAATTTTGTCAAATGTTTTTGGAGTATCAAAAACGAAATAAAAAATCCATGTATACATAACAATCATATCGTTCATAACGGAAGCTAAAAACTATTTACAACTTAACCAACCTCAGGCAAAATTGACTTTTTTCATTTACCATCCCTAACATCACACGTACTCTAACTTGAACATACGTAATTTGTTCTTCTGTGGAGAGTTTTCTCATTTGAAATCGTACCACATCTTCTTATTTTTATAATTTAAGATAAATATTCAAAATTGTTTTTGTTATCAGTTTATTTATTACACAAGTCCTATATTTGTGGTCATTATTTTGTTTCATATCTGTGTTGATTGCTAGAACTTGTAAATAATGGACGGGTCCACTATCTAGCCTTTTCTTCGAACACATCTTCTGTATGAGCACCTATAGCCAGAACAGCACTGATAGCTGGTAACGCATCTTCTATTATAACATGGAGCTCTTTTTACACGACTGAAATACACAGCACTTATAATGTATATTTTATATAAAAAAACGAAACATACATGTATTATCATATATTTCATGTAATGGTTAAATCGATTTATATCTGAATATTCGTTGGAAAAACAATTTGAATATGGAGTCCATATAGCCCAATGTGTAAATCTTAATAAGTTAAACCTTACCACGTGATCATCTGCACGTCTTTAAAAAGTCAAAAAAACACTGTCTTTATATTAATTAAATATATATGTGTGTGTTCTTAGATAAAACTTGTACGTTGCTTATTCTTCTTCTCTACTTTTGTCAAACTTTTCTGGACTCGATTATGTCATTCCGACAAAGTCCAGAGATAAAGCGGGTTGCGAACGTTTGTTAACTAAAGTATTGCTTTCGTACTGTGGTATTTAGTTTTTGTTTTTGTTACACATGCAAATTTCATTTACAACAATTTCACGTGAATTTATATTCATGTGAATTTCACGTGAAATTCACATGAATTTCACCTCAAACGAGCTTATACGTGAAACTCACGTGAAATCAGTTTTTGTAAGGTTCACGCGAATCTCATGTGAAACTCATGTGAATCTCACATAAAAATCACGTAAATGTTTTTATGTGAAATTCACATGAACTTTGAAAATAGAGTATTTCAAATAACATCTCAATTTTCAAATTTAATTAAGATCATGAAAAATATCAATTTTAAAATTATTATTTCTCATCAAATTCATGTTAATCTCAATTCATGTGAAATTCACAGTAAAATTTTCACGTGAGTTTCATGTATAAGCTCGATTGAGGTGAATCTCACGTGAAATTTATTATGTGAATTTCATGTAAGATTCATGTGAAATTCATGTGAGCAAATTTTGCCTGTGTACCGAATTTTGACTAACAAACATGATGGGTGTCTATTCCATGATTCTTACATGTCTGGATTTTTTAAAATTATACAGTGTTACAGTTCTTAATCTGTAGTCTTAATTGGTTTTGTGCAACAAACAATACAATATCAATATACATCAGCGTTGCATTTATAACTATCTACGTCCAAAAGTGTTAATTGTTATTGTCGTGTTAGCTTTTATTTGTGAAGATTTGAGACTTTTCCATGTCATAGAAATATACTTTAATCTATAATACAGTCAGTGGTCCTTTATACTTTTATATTCTCACTTAACTGTTGACAAAGATTTTAATAATTTCATTTGATTGATTCTAATAATGAAAACATTCACATGTGGTAAACTCAACTTACTCATGAGTAAGTTCATTGTCTTCCATCATTTCGTCATTTGCCATGCTGACTACAAGTGAAAATATTGTTTATACTATCATATCGTGACCAGGTATGCATGTTGCATCATGCACATACAAAAATCTGAAAGATGTCAGTTAGGTTACGGGAAAACCATATTTTTGGATTCCACATTTAAATTTGATTACGTTTCAGGATAAATTTATAGAACGAAATAATTCTAAAACAGTTCATTACAAATTTAAAAAAAACTAACAGAATTAAACAGCCATTGATATGTAAATAGGGCCGAAGAAGTTGGTGAAGTTAAAAAGCAGGTCTGTAATTTCATTTCCTTAATTCGCCTCCTAAATATTTCACAATAAAGAAGAACTGTAAATGTCAATGTTCAAATATCTATAAAAGTATAAAAGTATATGTAGATTTCAAGACAATAAGACAGCAATGAAAATCATTACTTAAGCAATCTTTTCATTAACGTATTGTCTCCAACAGGAACGTGTTGAGTACAAAGAATTTAAGAAAATAGACATAATTATTAAACAGCATAATTCTTAGGTAGTTGGAAATATCTCAGTTACAAGTTGTTCTAGTGTTGTTATCGTTTAACTGTGACAACAAAACAGATGCCTTTTTACACAAACATTGTATTTCAGTCAGTTGATTTGTAGAAGAAGATTCCTTACGTTTTGTTAAAATATATTGTTTCTGTGGGTCTGGATACCTCGAAAGAAAACATTGTTTAAAAATATTGATTTAACGTCCATGTTAAAAGCAACTCTTATGTGTTCTTACCTCCAACAGACATTAATAACATACAGGCTACCAAACAAACAAAAACCTTCATTCTTCTGAATTATTTTTCTGCTAGACACTACAATGCATATACAAATAATTCATAGTATTTTGTATGATAACATTACATTAGTACCAAGCAATGGTAATAGTAAAAACTTAGTATGCATGGATTTAGATAAATCTTTTTACGTATCGGGCTTTGTGTTCTACAGTGCAACTTCGTAGCGACATAGGAAATAAATAATTTCAATGTTTCCTTAAATTATGTTTGTCTATTTGCGACAAAACTTCGATTTAATTTTTTTCTGTCAAATTGAAAATATTTAGTTCAAGAGAGTTCTTACTGTCATGAGATTATATGAAACTCTCCAAAAAAATATGTCTACCACACAATCTTTATCAGAGTAAAACGAATACAAGCGGATTTAAAATTCGATCGCATGTCAGTTTATGTTAACATAAGACAGATTTATTGTACAGTCTTTAACCAATATAACATGTATAAGTTGCCGCGATATCAATTAACCTGAATACGAATTGTTTACAGTAGCCTCAGAATGAGCTTTTATAACTGACAATTTATGAAACGTGTCACGTGTTTGAAATAATTTAATATAGACATAAAATGCTTAAAATTTTGAAACTAATGCCGACATCATCACAAGTGTAAAACTATGCATCACATTTTACTTGAAGTTATTCTTCATGCAAATATAAGAATAATGTTGTTACGTAGCAGAATTTGCTTTAAGCGTATATTCTGCTGTTTGTTTAAAAAAAATTATTGATTTCTATTTTTAATATAAAAGATTTACATTTAATACCATAAAATTGTATGTAACTGAAAATGTACTTACATAGGCAAATGCAATAGTTCTCGTATGAAAGTTTGATAAATAAATCGCTTTTGTGTTGCAGCTTTTATACAACACTGTGACGCCATTGACAGCTCATATCTGCTCAAAAACATATTATTTATCCTTCTTTGCGGTTGGATGTCCTTTAACGATAATTAACTACACGAATTAACTTACTTTTAACCAATTGAAAATACGAATATTGTTTTGTTTTTTACTATTTGTTTACTAAATATAGTTAGAATAACAAACACATCCTTTCGTAACATGTAGAGATACTGCTAAAAATTAATAAATTAATGAGGAGATCAGAAATACAAGCACTTTGCAAAATTTGCACACTGGTTCTTTATGAATTAATGGCCGTGCTAATATGAATAGTTATAGACATTCTTATGTTCTATTTATTAATACTTGTCACTGCATCTAGCTTCTCATCATTTTTCTTTGTTTTTTTTTAAACAAGTACTAGGTAGTTTCAAATTCCCTTACGTTGCTTGACAATATAGTTTAGAGATAAGCGAGTGTTTATCAATTAAAAATATTCATAACAACTGGAACCTTCACAGATAATATTTTAAATCGTATTTCAAAATAAGCCTCATTGAATGCTTAATTAATCCTCTTGCTGCCAAAGGGACACATGTGTCCACTACGACTGTGCAAGAGAGACACATATTTCCATGTTATAATTTATGCAAGCTTCACCTCATTGCTGTTTAGTTTTCAAATAAAAGACCAAAGATTAAACAGTGTTATATTTTTCTTCATTGGGTCCCAAATATAACGGTCATTATAGCTTGACGTCATATATCGAATAACGTCATTGTTGGACATTTGACGTCACAGACGTCACATATATCAATATAGTGATACACACTTTGAAACTTTTCTAAAAGATAAAGTTTTATCTCAAGTTAAAGGGGCACTAGCTACGAGATATATAAAAAATCTAAAGTTTGATTTTTTTTTGTTCAATCAATAATGAAAGTGCAATAGTGAAAAAAACAATTCGCTTTTTGCAGCCAAAAAGGGTCAATTTTGTCAAATTACGCTAAGAAACATTGATAATTAGTTATTCACTTGCAAGTTAATAAGTCGACCTCTTTAAATCCGTATTCATGTGAACTTCAATTTAACCCCTAGCTAGAGATTGACGACGCATGCATTGTACGTGTACTGGTTATTTAAAGACAAAGAATGTCAACAATGAAAGTGAAACTACGGTAAATTATTTGATTACTAATTCGATGCACATAAAATCATTCTTATACGGTTAAAAGCAATGAGAAACATCTATTTTTAATCTATAAAATAAAATCAAACAGACCTATGAAAATCCAATTGCACGTGTTGGTTTAATCTATTGATATCTTTATTTATGTTTGCATCGCTTATATGGTCATCTGAGGTCAAATCGATAGTTAATTAGATGACGTCTGGGTTAAAATACACACGAAACGAACCTATAGATTATCTACCCCATGCTCTGTAAACTGTTTATTTTAGACTTTTGATAGTTTAGATAAATGTTTTACATTGTTATAAATCAGATATGAGAATTTGAGTCAAATCGGTGACAGGAATTTGACAGCTAGTGCCCCTTTAAGTTAGGTGGCTTGTTTTTTTTCTTTTTTTTTTTGTATTTAAGGATGTTAGATTGTCATGTTTTGAAATTTTGTCAGATTTTCGGAATCCTCTGGTTTTATCCATTTAAATGCCGTACAAAATTTTGCCCATTGACACCCATTTTTCTTTTTATAAAACTTTTACATGTATAATTATAAGCCATCTGTAAAAGTCTTATAAAATCTTTGTTGTTTCTTAATAGTTTTTGAGATATATATATATATCAATATATACTAGTGTTATGAAAAGCTTGTTATTTTGAAACTAAGTAGCGAATTTCCTTAATATTTAGAAACATCACAAGGTATCAAAATTTACAATTTATAGTGGCAATTAGACTACTGCGTATGTTGATGAAGTAGTAGAACGATAGAATAAATATTGTTTGACACTGACATTGTGGTAAGACCCTCCTTAGAACATTAAATGTTATTTCCTTGTTTCTGGTGTTATTGTAACCTGATTGACGACAATATTTTCTCAAAACAATTAATAATAATTGCAGGTGCATTACTTGCATTACTATTATGTAAGGGAATGTGGTATACGTATGCACTGTCACACGATTGTAGTGGTACTAAGAGCTTGTTGAAATATTTTCCATACTCAACTGTCACGCGGCGTCTGTTCATATAACGTATACTAACTTTGTAGATTTAAACTCTCAAAGAGACCTCAAATACTGTTGCCTTTCAAAAAGTATTTTCTTTCTTTATTTTTGAATGTGCTTACTTTTTTATAGTTAATCTATGTTTTTGTATTTTTACTGTCCGTTATCTATACACAAACCATACATAAGTGTGGTCAAACATCGATAGTATGTGTTACAAACACATAGCCATATATATATGTGTGTAGATCAACACTTAACATACATGGACATAATTGTTTAAGTTTCATTGATTCATATTATATCATACTTTTTTCATGTAAAAATTACAAAGATACGCTCACCAGCACACATATAATATGTTGTTGAGAGAAATGTGTGTCGATGTCATTATATATACAAGCACATATCTACCTATTTTTTATTTTATCTGCAGGAGTTCAATAGCTATTTTTGTTTATTACAATGTTATTTTTAGAATGGAGGATCAGATCATATTAGTTGTGTATTAATTTATTTCATCCAACTGGAGATTAAGATTTGCGGTATTTTTCCTTTAAATTAGAATAATTGTGTTGTACTCATATTTCAACCACTCTTGATATGTCAGTAACTTTTACTATTTTTAATTGATTTTCGGTGTCGAAAATAGCGAAAAGGCTGACTATTTGAAAGCCTAATCACACATTTTGGTTAGGATATTAATAAATATTGATACAAAGGTATATTATGTTTCCAAACTGAAACATCTTATCAAAAATAGTGAAACAAACGTAGTCCATGTTTATAAATCACTTAATACATCGTGCTTAATCTCCATAACATTGTGGGCGTGATAAAGGATTCGTAATCAAATGGCTGAACTAATATGGTATAACCTCTTAAAAACAAATGAAAAGGCTACAAACAATTAAATATTACGTCAGTGAAAAGTCCTCTTGTACCCTTTCCGAGAAGGTCAAATGATCCTCAACTAAACTATATCGATCGCATTATTCTCTCATATTGCTCTTGAGGTAAATAAATTCAGGAAAATGATTCGCACATGAAAGGTAAAAATGTGTTTTATAAAAAAGTAGATATGGAATGATTGCTATGCGACAACTCTCTATAAAACATCTAATGACACAGATATTAACAGCCATTGTTCACTGCATAGCCTGGAACAATTGATAATGACAATCCCGCTTTTACCTCTCAATTTGTAATTTGGGGCCTTTTAAATTCTACTGTACTAATTGCAAATTTTATAAGACGATACATGGTATTGTATTTACGCTTTGTTAAAAGCCATACGGACCAGTGTTTTGATCAGTAGAAACTCCGTTATAAAAGCAATATTATAGTATATAATTTTATTACATTCCTAGTATATGTGTATAGGAACCCCTGGATTCATTTTACGCATCTTTTTTCAATTTTATTTCTTTTTATTGATATAAAAAAGAAGACAATAAATTATTTGTTTCATTATTCACATTTTTTTTCAATTCATCAGACACCCAATGGAGATAGGGAAGAAGAAACATGGTCACTACTGGTCCGACCACCATTTATTTGACAAAATAAAGACGTTTTGTTTGGATGTGCAAAATGTAAACTTTTACTGCCTAGTTCGGTCAGCATGCTCATGCTATTGTTTCCTGGTCGATGTGAGAAAATATTTACATAGTATACATTTTTGTATGTTCCTTATATGTCGTCCAGTCTCTCAAATAGTGTCGATAAATTAAAATATTTGAAATTGATACGTTGCTTTCCAAAGCTTCTTTTTCCCCTTTTTTTATGTTCCTTGTACAGATATGTTGCATTCAAACAGTTTTTTCGTATGTACTCAGATTACTTAAATATTTTTTTCTTTTCTATATTGTTTCCTTTTTTTGTTGCCATGTAATTGGATACAAACCTTGGATTGGCCTTAATGATAGATGAAATTATACTAATTAATCATATTGAGCGTGAGTTAATGAGCTGTACAAGAAGAAAGAAAAAAACATTTACTAAATGTAATCATTGTTTATTGTATACAAAAAAGATCTTCATCGTGTACATAAGAAAGAACAATGAATTCTTCTATCTGTAAGACTCCCTTTTAAAAGATGAAGCGCCAGGATCACTAACCCTTTCTTCCTGAGCACCATTCAGAAATGAAATGCACAAATGGCTGGAACAGCAGTCACGCCTTGTACAACATTTTCTAGGCCAACATGAATATCTTTTTATACGACTAAAAGAAAAAAGAAACTCTAAATTGATATTCTATAAACATTATAAAACAACACAGTATTATACATTTTTTTAGTTGATTAGATCCATGTTTTTTTTTTTATTAATTGGTGGACATCTTTAAGTTTGAATTTATATTGCTAACATGTAATGTAAACCAATTCAAAATCAATACTAGTATTTTCTGGATAGCTCGAACAATGTAAACGTCGTACAACACTTTTAGCATAAAATAATAGGGCTTAAGATTACTTGAGTGATAAACAAAACATATTACGATGCATAGGCGAATATATACCATCACTATTTTTAAATATACTTAGATAAAATAGTGTATTAAGTATTTCATTTAAGTTTATTGCATACACAAACATGTAAGTAGTATTAACGATAATGTATTGACCTTTTGCAATTAAAATAATCAATCTGCGTCTGTAATCCTGCAATCTCTTTGTTGTATTTGTTCCAAATCAGAAGTCTGTAATCACGTGGTTGAAGACGATTTTTAATGGATATTAGCAATATGAAAGCATTCTAGATCAGAATCTTCTAATAACCAAAATCATAGAAGTTACGTCTGTGCAGTTTTTTCATTGTTTTGCTTTTATTTTATTTTTTTAAATGATATGCCGTTTTTCGAGCTTTTGTTTTCGATTATTAAAGCTTAACACCTTTCCATTCAATATATTAATTTTACAAATTTGGTTACTAAGAATCATATAATTTTCAGGTACATGCACAAAAAGTATATTCTTTAGTTTATCAACGTTATTCTATACCAAGTTATTTCTTCGTTTGTTCTATATTATTTGTTGTTGGTTGTCTGATATATTTATGTATAACAAATATGTTATATATTTCGGACTTTCATTCATTAAGTGTAATCAGATATTTTGTTGAAATTTACGAACAGAATTATAAATTATAAACACGTAAAACAGATAATTTGTAGACAATTATAGATAAGTTTTTGTAACGATACGATGCTATGGTGTAGGTATGTTAGGCTTCAACAGCTCTGATTTAATTCAAAGTTAAGAAATATGTTACTCCGATCCATTCTCTTGCGCACGTCCTGCTATGCCCTTAATCAAGAAAAAGATTATATTCAAATAATAATTTGAATAAAACGGTCATAGTTAAAACAAAATAAAAAACAACTGTATTACCTTTAATGACTTTTATAAACATTGAGTTAACCATGTTAATGTAATCGCCAAAAGATTTTCGTTGCAGACGGATATCAAAATAACAATTGGATCTACATTTATCTTGAAAATTGAGAATGGAAACGCGGAATGCTATAAAATGACAAAAACCATACCAAAATGCAAAAAAAGCCAAAGGCCACAAAAAGGTCTTCAACATGTTCAACACAGCGAGAAATGCCACACCCGGAGGCAGGCTTCAGATGCCCCATATACAATAATGTTTATTTTGTTATAGTTTAACTGTAAAAACATAAATTTTAAACTATATCTGCAAACAAAGAAATTATATTTCTGTAAGTAAAACATTAAACGACGATTTAACTTTTTTAAGAACTAGCAGTCTATTTATGTATGTCTGTGTCACTAGAACAAAGGAACACAAATCGTATCTTTAGGTTTCATAATTAGCAATTAAACTCAAGGATAAAAAGTAGGTTATTTGTTAACCTTACCTCCAACAGACATTATCGACAAACAGAAGACTAAACACAAAAAAATCTTCATTTCTCTTGAATGTACTGTTTTAAAAAGAAAGACATACAAATATGACTAGTTTTACTTTAATGATAATACATGAACCTAATATTTAAGGGTTTTCTTTTTTTAAAATGAAGTTTTGGTTGACACAACTGATAAGAAATGTTGTAACAAAACGATATTGATTTGTTTGTAAACATCGATTTAAACATAGTGACATATGGGGTAGTTTCTGTAACAATATGGCAAGTGACTTTTAATTAAAAAAAATAATAGTTTCTTTGCGTTGAATAAAGTTTGACGTGCAAAAAAAAAAAAAACTAAAATCGCAAACTGTTTTCCCGAACTGTGTTTTGCCAATAATATTACTGAATTTCTTTGAAACAAATCCCGATATTTGTATAAGTCGTTTATATTCTTTGGTGACGCTATGCAAGATTGGCTTAATATTAATTCACCAGGATAGCTTGCCGCAATATCAGATTAACGTCTTCGATACAGTCAAAAACGAAATGAGTGAAAAACAAAGAATCTCCAAATTTTACTTTGGTGTCATGTTTTTTTTTTTTAAATTATGGAGATCGAGCTTAAAAAAATACATACTAAGTACCTATCGTTGTTTTTTACATTAACATTTTTGTTTTCACACACGAAAGGTGTTCAGTAGTAATAATGTTATCATTGTTGAAGCACATACTATTTTATTGATGTAAACTGAATGATGAATGCTATGAGCAGACAATACAGGTTGATGAAACGGATTCATCTGAACAACTAACTAATTTGTTTTAAGTCTTAATTTAATATGATATAAATATACTTACATAAGCAAATCCAACTGATACGGTATATGCGTGTTATAAACAAATTTCGTTTGTGGGTCACCTTTTATTCAATATAGCGACATAAATTATGTCTGACAAATTTAAACCATTTGTTTCTGTATCCTGGTTTGTGGTTGCCCGTTACTTTAACGACTTAGAAACAAGTTGTTTTGATAAATGTTAAACAAAAGTAAATCTATTACTTAGTTTCCTTATTTGTGAAAACGTTTGTATATGGTTTTTTTTTTTTTTAAACATCCTTTTGTAACATGCACAATCATATTATAAAAAAGGTCAGATAAAAAAAAAACAATCTGTTCTGTACATTGTAACTTTTTAGTTTCTTCTAGCGGGTCCTTATTTGTATTTCGATATTGCGCTGTTTTTAGATTTTTGTATTCTTGCCTTTCGTTTTTGCGGCGTGTGTTTGTTTACTTTGTTGAACTTTGTGTTTGTTTTTGTAATGGTTGGCATTTTAACAAAACTCTGACAGCTGTATTACTATTTTTTATATGTATGCATCCGTTTGTTTTGTTCACACATCGTTGTCAATAAATTATAGTTTCGTGTCATTGTCATACAAGTGGGAGGTTTAACTAGCTATAATCCACCATTTTCTACTTACGAAAATGACTGTACGTAGTCACGAACAGTTGTTAATCATTTGTCAGATGTGTTTCAGCTTTTAATTTTGCCATTTGCTTAGGAACTTTCCGTTTAGATTTTCTTTTGAGTTCTGTGTTTTTGTTAATTTACTTATCGCAACATAAAACAATGTGTTTCACTTTTGAAATAGATGCAGACACTGGGTGAACATTAAGAACATTATAAAACAAAATTTATATGTTCATAGAATAGAACGTTTAGACAATACACAGGTTAAAGTGAAGACACAAAATCGACTTGAAAATTTTCTTTAAAAAGAAACAATGTGGTGAGAAATGTTGACCAGAGTCCATTGTTTGAAAAAAAATATTTTCATAACACAATCAACTTTTATAATAATCATTTAATAAAATTGAGAGTGGGAATGGGAATGTATAAAAATAGCGTCAAACAAACAAAAAAGCAGTTTAAAGCCAAAGGACACATATGGGTCTTCAAAACAAAAAGAATATCCCATATACATGTTTAGCAACTATTGCGCATTTTAACCAGCAGTCATCTTTTTTTAGAAGGTAAGTGTAAATATTTATATATAACAACAAGAATGTGTCCCCAGTACACGGATGCCCCACTCGCACTATCATTTTCTATGTTCAGTGGACCGTGAAATTGGGGGTCAGAACTCTAATTTGACATTAAAATTAGAAAGATCATATAATAAGGAACATATATACTAAGTTTCAAGTTGATTGGACTTCAACTTCATCAAAAACTACCTCGACCAAAAACTTTAACCTGAAGCGGGACGAACGAACGAACGAACGGACGGACGGACGGACGAACGAACGAACGGAGCCACAGACCAGAAAACATAATGCCCCTCTACTATCGTAGTTGGGGCATAAAAATCAGTTTAACAGGAACTACAAGGTTCTAAATGTATTAAACATTTTTTCAGCAAACAATATTATACAATTTTGTACTTTTGAAGGGATGATACAATAATGTTTCTACACATGGATTTATAACATCAATACAAGTATACCGCTGTTCATAAAGTCTATAAAAAGCATCATAGAGTCTCAATCTGAACAACAATAAAAGACTGTAATCAAGCATCTAAAAAATACATTAGAAAACATTATTATTTATTATGAAATCGCACGACAAGGGTCACTGCCCAAACCTCGATAATTGAATATCGTGCACTCTTTCTTTATAAACTCAACGCCATTACATAAATTACATACTTCAAAGACATACGCGAACCGCACATACTATATTTATCTGCAATATACTCACTTAAATAAGTTGAAATATTCGATCAAAATTGGAAAGAAGATTGACAACTGACCTGAAAAAAAAAATATACTGATGTTTAGTAGCTTATAACTTAATTGACTTTCGGGAAAAAATCAAAAACGCTTTTTCAGTTATAATGTAAGGTAAAATATCTTACGAATTATGAGTACGTTAATCATGTTTATTAAACATTTGAAAACTAATAGTGCTTACTAAATGTGTTTAAAAGTATTAAATTCCTTCTCAGCTGAAGTAATCCCCATTCCAAAATGTTTTGAGCAAACCGTTAGTTATGTGCTTCTACGGTATATTTAATCTAGACGACGATCGATATTCAACTTGTTGTTACCTTATTATCATTTACATACAAAATAATGAGTTGTAACACGTACGAATAAAGATCTTGATAACTATAAAAAAAAATTCAAAGGGTAATACTTTATAAAAATAAATCATAGGATTTCAACTTCATACCTTTATCAACTATTGACACTTCGGTCCGCTTACGATATTTCTTTATAATATATATAGGTAACAAAAGTACCAGGATTTTTTACGCCAGACGTGCGTTTCGTTTACATATAAAGACTCATCAATGACGCTCAGATCAAAATAGTTAAAAAGCCAAAAAAATACAAAGTTGAAGAGCATTGAGGACCCAAATTTCAGAACGGTGTGCCAAATACGTATTAGTCATGATAGGAAATCATTTATACAATATTATTAGAATGAGTTCACATCACTTGCTCCTCGATTTTTATATATGTCGCCGTGTGATTATCACTTATAGTGTGCTCGTTAACTTTTTTCAATTTCGTATGTTAAAACTCGTATGCAGATAATTTCTCTGTACCAATCTTTACAATAAGCTGGGCTAGCAAGAACTCTACTAAAAACGACAGTAACGAAAATCTACATTATGATACAAACTGTAAAATAGCGGTATTAAATATAATTTCGTCAATATTGCTAAAATGCAATGCGAATATACCATATTCAAAAAAACGAAATCAAGTTGAAATGTTTGAAGCTGAAACAGTTTTTAAACATATAACATGTATAACGCACGTTTTTCATTAATTCGTTTATTTATAGATGACATTATTTTAATAGGTTTTTTCATTATGTTTACGATATAAAAGAACAAAAACACGTGTTAGATTTGAAATCATTCACAATTGAAGTATACTTTTGATTCATTGTTATTCGTTGGATACCCATTTGTGTAGGAACAGAAGAAACATGAATAATAATGTTTAAGAATAACCCATTTTCTATTGTCTTATACGTAGTTATTACCAAAACCACAAAATCAAATATCTACGAAAATGCAAGTTTACCTCAATCCACGAAACTAACATTCATTGAAAATAGGGTCAACTAGACACAATTGATATCATAACACTATTTCTGTTTCATTAATTGCTCTTTTTTATATTTAGAGAAAACAATATATAGATTCCACACATGCAACAAGTGTTTTACGATATTTCATAATTATTACAGGCAATAGGCTTATCATTTAATACACCAGACGCACGTTTCGTCTACACATGCTGTATACGACTCATCAGTGACGCTCAGCTCAAAATAGTGAGAAACACAAACAAGAATAAAGTTGAAGTGCATCGAGGACCCAAGATTCCAAAAAGTTGCGCCAAATACGGCACACTTTATTTTTAAATATCCTTTGTGAACGTATTTTTGTAGTGTCCCTCTGTCATAAATTGTAACACAATAGTTACAAGTTGTAAACAAACAATGTTACTAACACGGAAATGTGTTTTTTTTCTAGAAAATGTTTATGTTGGCATGCATAAGATCATTGACCCGTAGAAGCATTTTACATCAGAACACCAGACTATACCCGTTTGAATTGTTTTACATTACTAATTTTGGGGGCCCTTTATAGCTCGCTGTTCGGTGTGAGCCAAGGCTCCGTGTTGGAGGCCGTACCTTGACCTACAATGGTCTACTTTTATAAATTGTTATTTGGATGGAGAGTTGTCTCAATGGAACTCATACCACATCTTCCTATATCTATTCATTAAATTTATTGCACCATGATGTTATACCGTGTATACCAGCTGGATAATAATATTTTTAATAAGAATTATTCCATACACAGATACAGTACTGTAGTGATCGCATTTACTTATGTTAGCACACAGTCCCAGTAGGTAAATAGGTCTTTTAATGTTGTATAGGTTTAAAATGTATATTTGATGACAAAGAAATTAAGCATATATCATTTGTACCAAAAAAGTGATGACCAACTTTGTGTAAAATGAGTAACGTCACTTACCTACCCACGTATATATACAGTAAATAAAAAATAGATCATAGTATAAAGAGATAATGTTGTTTAGTACATATTGGCTACATGTACATGTATAAAAGGATCACACAAAACTTGAAAATCCCGCAGCATGTTTGCTCCTCATCAAAGTCAGAAACCTCTAACCTGTGTTCGTGCTGGTTATTGTTTTTACTTTCAATTGATTAATTTGTATACTGTGGAGTTCAGTGTAGCGTTTAGTAAGTATTACTGTTTAGTGGTCAGCTCAACCCTGCGTCTTGGTACGATCATTTTTATTTGCTTAGTTGAAGACCAATTGCTGGCCAGAACTGTTTTCCACACGTTAATACACTATCTCTTTCTTTTCGTTTATCAATATATCAGAGACATATGTAACACTGTTCGAAAATAGAAAAACTAGAAAATCGCATTATATTTGAATGGTACAACGGACAAAACACCAATATGACAAAAGACAGTTTCCGACCATAGGGAATTCACCAGTTCTAAAAGAAGGATTCGGCTAACCAACTATTGAAAACCAGACGATGAAATAGTAAAAAACCGATACTGGACTAACAAAAACTTATTGCACTAGCAGGAATGTACAACTGCCTTAACTATAAAATGGTATGTCACAATACTCCCAGTTAAGGGAATCGCAAGACTCACACAGTTTGCTCATATCATTAAAGTTAATTATTTTAAACCTATTATGACTCTGCCTTCACGTGCGACAGGTAACACGTTTTATGTTTTCAATGGTCCATTTACTTTGCAATGCCAACAAACCAACAAACCGTGTTTTCTTTCTTTTATGTCGAACTGATCTCGAGACGTAGCTTTATCAAACGTTTTTTGGAGTATCAAAAACGAACAACATAAATGAAACAATCATAATGTTTGTATAACAACTGTTTTCTTAACGGCAGTTTAACATTGTTTACGACTAAATCTAAATGAACCTCAGGCATAGGTACATGTAACCTAAAATCGATTTGGTTATTTAAGGTCCCTGTTATGAAGGGTTCTCGAGCCTGAACATGCGTAATCAAATGTAACGTAATACTAACAAAAAGTAATAAAAAAGCAACAACCAAAGCGTTATAATGTCAGTGTTTTTAAGGGAAGAAATACATTTTTTACAATTTAAAATTCCTTAAACAATGTTGTCTTACAATTTGTTTTGCTATTATAATGCCATTTTGATTAGATAGATCCTAACGTTTTCGGGCATTTATAAATAGTAAGCTTTGTTGTTTTTATTTTGAGTATTCCTAGTGATAGTAATTTTTTGTCTTTTTCATTTTAGCCATGGCGCTGTCAGTTTTTTTTTCGATTTATGAGTTTGACTGTCCCTCTGGTATCTTTCTTCCCTCCTTTATACGTTTTCTGAAATACAAATGACTTGTTGAGAATATTTGTTTTGTCTTAGAAATATCGTACTATTGCATCGATGAATAGGACTATTGTTCTTTGTTATTTTTTTTTTTTTTTACATGTATTGCCACTGAACATGTGCCAGATAAAAGCTCAAGAAAATAAATATAAGTTTTCAGTTTATTCTTTACACAAGTCTAATATTTAAAGTAACAATATCTCTAATGGATCTTGTATGCGTGCTAGGACGTGTAAAGAATTGACAATCGCATTAACTAGCCTCTCTTACGAACACATCTTCTGTATGAACAGGTATAGCCATAACAGCACTGGAAGTTAAAAGTACATCTTCTTTGCCAACACGGAGCTCTTTTTACACGTCTGAAACAAGATGCATTGATAACTTTTTTTCGATAAAAAAATGCCTTAAGTACCTTACATTTAATTTGTTGGTTTGAGTGATCTTATTGTGTATGTTCGGTAGACACACCTTACTTGGGGTAGGAATTTCTTAACCCATATTTGTAAGCGATAGTGTTGGATAAGTTAAACCTTACGCAAGTTCATCAGCACGTCTGATTTAATTAACACTGTGTTTATTTTAGTTTGATAAATGTTTATTTCCCATGTTGAAACTTCGATGCTGAATATCATACTATTACTGTCAAACATCTTAATTTATAGTTACAGCGGGTTGTGAATGTTTCCAAAAACAAACGTTCTCTTTGATTTTGCATCATAAATGTGAAATGCTACTTGACAACATGATACAATGATAGATGCAAACTACAGGCATGAATCATTTCAAAATTATAAAGTGTAACAGTTTCACAGTAATACATTCCTAATTTATTTCTTGCCATAGAGAATAGTCTATTATTATACATCAGCTTTGCATTTTTGGTTATTTCTCGTCTGATATACATTGGTCACCATATGTGTTGTGGTAGGTTTTAACAGTATAGTGTTGTGCTTTTTCTATTTGAAATATACAATTATCTGTGATACAACCCGGATTCCTTTATACTTTCATATTTTCAATTGACATTTTGTTAAAGGGACACTGGTCTTTGATATCTTATAATTTCTAATAAAATCAATAAATTGAACAAACTCGCTAAACGTTTGAGACAGACTGAAATAATTACACTTGATTGAATCTAACAATAAAAACATTCACTTGTGGTTTATCCGACTTACTCATGAATAAGTCCATTGTCTTCCATCATTTCGTCATTAGCCATGCTAACTACAAGTAAACATAGTGTTTATATTTGTATCTCGCGATCATGTTTGCATGTTTCATCATGCACATACACCAGTCGTAAATTAGGAACTGTAACTGTTCAGATTAGGTTACGGTAATTTCTAATTATGATCCATTTAAAATTAAAAATAAACAGACAAAATATAAACAATTATAAACAATCGCAGTGTTATTTTGATATTATTTTAAGTATAAATTGCCAAAAAAATTGGTTTGAAGATCAAAAGCATTATCCTTTTCATTTCAAAAAAAATCATTACTAAAAAAGAACTGTAAGTTTCAATATTAAAATTTGAATAAAAATAGATGATGATTTTATGTACACGTTAATAGACATCAATCTAAAACAAAACACTATACTACACACATCAGTACACCAACGTACTGTCCTCATTACTTTTAAAAATGTTTTTTTTTTTAAACTGACAGCTTTTTTTTTGCATCTATTAAATGTTGTTGGAAATATCTAGATAACAAATGAACCTAAGTGTGTTATGGTTCAGCTGTGAAAACAGAACAGATAGCTGTCAACCCATATAAGTATTTCTGATGGAAAATTGATGAAAACAAAGATTCCTTGCTTTTTATGTGTAAGTATTTAGTTTCTTTTTATCTTGGTACATCGGAAAAAAGTACAATAAAACTATGTTTACCAGTATCACTTAAACGTACATGTTAACATGGCGTTCTCGTTATTTTCTTACCTCCAATAGACATTAATAACATACAAGCTACCAAACAAACAAACACCTTCATGCTTCTAGTTAATTTTGTGCTAGATACTACAAAAGATATACATCATATACAAATCAGTTAGACAGTATGTAAATGATAAAAGAGTATATTATATTAGCAAAAATTGTCCTATAGCGTTCTGCAGTGTAACTTCTTAAACAATTATTTTTGTCTTTTTGCGATACAACTTTGATTTCCTTTTTTGTTTTAAGGTGGTACCTAATACTACAGGGAGATAACTGTGTAAAATCTTCTAAACGTTTTAATAACGTTGTGTTTCAAGGGAATATTAAGTTTCTCAATGATCAAAGTAAGTGTTTGTGAAACTGCTATATAACCAGTGTATTTTTTCTGATAAAGCGGTTGGTTCAATATTTTTGAAATTTCTATATTTTTGTCAAAGGGTCAAAGTAAATAATTTGTCAAAATTTAATGAACATTAAACGAGCCAAATTAATTTTAGTGAAAGTGTTGGGTACCATCTTAAATAAAAAAAATAATTGTTCTAAGAAAATTCTTACTGTCACGTGCTTAGACAAAACTATCGGCAAAAGACCTCTTTGACACAATATGTATACTATTCCGACGAATGCAAGTCGATTGCATTCCGCTGTTTGTTAACCTAATACTTATTTTTAAATTGTTAACCAAAATAAGTTTCCTATAATAACATCTACAAGCAGACTAAGAACTTTCTTCAAGTATGTGCCTGTCCAACACCAGGAGCTTGTCACTCAGTGGTTGTCGTTTGTTGATGTCTTAAGTATTTGTTTTTCACGCTTTTTTTGTACATAAATTAGGCCGTCATTTTTCTCATTTGAATTGTTGCCAATGAGACAGCTCTCCACAAGAGACGAAATGACACAAAAATAAACAAATTTAGATCACCGAACCGACTTCAGCAATTAGCAAAGCCCATACCGAATGATCAGCTATAAAGGACAATGACAAATGTAAAACTTTTTAAACGAGAAAACTAACGGCATAGTTAATGTACAAAACATGAACGAAAAGCAACAATTGAACACAAAAAAAACGACATTCAATGAATTACAAGCTCCGGATTCTGGAAAAATACATTCAGCATGTGGTAAGGTTAAAAATATTAGCAGGATCTTAACCCTCCCCTAAACTGGGACAATGGTGGATAAGTACAATATAAGAACGAACTATAACAATAGTAAAATATTAACATTTCATTCTTAATTATAAATGACTAAAAATGTACTTACATAGGCAAATGCAATAGTTCTCATATGAAAGTTTGATCAATAAATATATTTTGTATGCCAGCTTTTATACAACCCTGTGATACCATTGACACCTTACATCTGCTAAAATACACATTGTTCATCCTGCTTTGCGGTTGTATGTCCTTTCACGATAATTGACTACACGAATCAAAAACTTTTTTTAACTAATTGAAAAAATGGACACTGTATTGTATATCACAATTTGTTTACGAAATATAGTTAGAACAATGAAAACATCCTTTCGTAACTTGTACAGATATTGTTTAAAATTAATAAATTAATGAGGAGATCACATATACAAACACTTTTCATGATAAGGTTTGTGATCATTTTTTTATTAAAAACAAAAACCGCATGTTAATGGTACTTTTTAAGTATTTACATGGGAACCAATTAAATATATAAATATTGGTTAAACTGAGGACATAAGGTCGACCTGCATCAATATTCTATATCAACAACATGTTGTAACGATACAGATATAGCGATTCATGGTTTGTACATGCAATATCTTGTCTTTATTGTTTTTGAAAAGACAAGCTTAAATATTACATTATTAAATATAAAATACATTTAGAAATGAGAGGTTTAGAATGGTCTATTTGCTATTTTATAATTTCCCTGAGAGTTCAGCACTTTTGTTTTATTATGTTTTTTACAAATAACATTTATTACTGTACACTGGTTCTTTTCGAATTATTGGCCATGCTTACAAGTACAGATAAAGCATACTAATTGATTAATCATAGACTTTCGTATTCGTATTCATATTCTACTTATCATTGTATTCTCATTGTTTTCTTTAAAAAAAAAATAATATTCAAGAAAGTAGGTTATTTATTAGTATAGTTCTGTCCAACTTTATAGCTCGTAGTGTTTCAGCATGTGTCAGCTAAAAAATGTATACAATTAGTGCACTAACATTTGGGGTAAATATAAACTCTCATTTAAGAATAATACATGGAAAATTCGAATCACATACCGTATGTTCCCAAAAAACCAATATCAGCCCGAGGGCCCATGGCCCCGAGGTATGACTTTAGTCGAGGGTGATACGGCATGTGATACGAATGTTGCCATGTGTTATACGTTTTATCATATATTTATGTATGGCGTCTATAAGAACTGTTTACTGGTACAAAGCACTTGTGTTATCGTCCAATTTTTTTTTGCGCGCTGTTTTAACAGTTTTATCGTATATATGAGCTGCTTAATTATTCATCCGAAGGACCTAGGTTACCAATTTTGCGTCTTGTTGTCAATAGAAATATTTTGTTTATTGCATTTTGTTTTGTTTATTTTTTTTCATTGAGTTTTTTCCCCGTTTTTAGTTATGTTGTACTGTATAAAACACATTCTGAATAAAACCTATTCATAAAAAATAGTTAAAATAAACCAACAAGTATAATGTAATGAACAAAAGACTTCTTTGCGACTGGCGAGTAAAATGTGCATTTTTGAAATATCAGAATTTAAAGATTAACCCTCTTGATATGCTTGACGCCCGTAGTCTGTTTTATAATTTTAATTTGTATGCTAAAAAATATGAAAGCTCGACGTCTCTGACGTCGCATATAAAACAATGACGTCATTCAAACAAATGCCGTTCCATTTATGACCCATTGAAGAAAAATATTTCATTAATTTTTGTGCTATTTTCATATTTTTGAGAAGGGTGTGATAAAGGATAGTTAGCGATAAAGGGGTGTGATAAAGGGTCTGCATGAAAGTTGAGCGATACTGATTAAGCAGCAGGCTATTTATCAAATATTCAAAACTGCTGCTTTTACTACTAAAGATATGATACAAATATATACGCATATGCTTTATTCTTTTTGACATGGTTCATAAACAACCAAAAGAAACCGCAGTGATTCCTTTTTTTATATTCCCTTACTTTGCTTGGTAATATGGTTCAAAAGTTTAGCTAGTGTTTATAAATTGAAATTCATTACAATTGGAACATTGACAGATGATATTTTAATTCGTATTTCAAAATATGCATGATTGGAAGCTTAAACTGATTATATTTGCAAAAGAGGGACGAAAGATACCAGAGGGGCAGTCAAACTCATATCTCGAAAATAAACTACTGACAACGCCAAAGCTAAAAATGAAAAGGACAAACAAACAAACAATAGTACACGTGACACAACATAGAAAACTAAAGAATAAACAACACGAACCCCACCAAAAATTAGGGGTGATCTCAGGTGCCCCGGAAGGGTAAGCAGTTCCTGCTCCATATGTGGCACCCGTCGTGTTGCTTATGCGATAACAAATCCGGTAAATTGTCTAATTCGGTAGGTCACATTCATGAAAGGGAAGAAGATTGTAGCTACGACGTAAGGAACATATCCGATATCATTTGTGAACTGGTTATTCCATAACGGTCAACCAATCGTGGTGTCCGTAAAATTCACGAAGAGATGATTTCAACTTCTCCATTTGAAACTCTTGATTTAATAGCTTCCTTGTGAGAAACAACCCTCTATCAAGAAAATCATGATAGGAAATGCAAGTACGGGAATATCATATCAATTGGAAGATATATACACCGTATGCAGGTGCTGCTGGAATGTTGCTTCTTAGAAATGGACAGTTCACAATTGGAAAGCTGAAATCATCTTTTTCGTCGTAAAGTTTTGTTGTTAATCGACCCTCATTGTCAATTTCTAGATGTAAGATGTAGATACAACAAACAGGAAAAAAACATGTGCATTCCTCATTTGTATTCCCTGTTTTACTGTAAGTTTGGTTTCTATATATCAAGAACATTGAGAATGGAAATGGGGGATATGTCAAAGAGACAACAATCCGACCATAGAACAGACAACAGCAGAAGGTTACCACCAGGTCTTCAATGCAGCGAGAAATCCCCGCACCCGGAGGCGTCCTCCAGTTGGCCCCTAAACACATATATATATATATGTACGAGTTCAGTGATAATGAACGCCATACTAGCCTCCAAAGTGTACACAAGAAACTAAAATTAAAAATAATACAAGACTAACAAAAGCCAGAGGCTCCTGACTTGGTACCCTATAAGTGAATCAATATTAACGCCAAAATATGCAATCTTTAATGACCTGACAACAGTATCGTAACTATATCCCCTCTTAATAAGTCTATTTAAAGGTATTGTTAGCTTCTGAGGTGAATACTGACATTTTTTGTGCTTTATAAAGAATATTTCCATAAAAAGATTAAATGTGAAATACCTGAACGTATAAGAAGTCTGCATGTTGAGCTTTTTTTTGCGAATGATGTCCTGATACCGATGATAAAATTTAGAAAATGTTTTGACTAGTTTGTGATATCGAAAACCCTGGTGTAATAATTTTTCAGTAATACATAAATGTCTCTCGTTAAAATCTAAAATGTTGTTACATACACGAGCGAATCGTACAAGTTGAGATATATAAACACCATAAGATGGTGACAAGGGAACGTCACCATCTAAAAATGGATAATCAACGATAGGAAATGAAAACTCATTTCTTTTATCATAAATTTTAGTATTAAGCTTTCCGTTAATGATATAGATACTATATTGATACACACTTTTAAACTGTTCTTAAAGATATTGTTGTATCTTAAGCTTAAGTTATATAATATAAATGGCTTGTTTTTTATAAATATTTAAAAATATTACAAGGTATCAAAATCTACATTTTATAGCGGCGTTTAGCCCTTTTTAGGCTACTGCGTATGTTGATGAAATAGCAGAACGACAGAATAAATATTGTTTGACACTGACATTGTGTTAAGCCCCCTTTGAAACATTTAATGGTATTTACTGGTTTCTGGTGTTATTGTTATCTTGATGACGACAATAATTTCTCTAAACATATTCTATGATTGGTTGTGTGGTTTGCAACATTAAAGTAGTTCATTACTTATGAAAGGGACACAGTCATTCGTATGTGCTGTATCACGATTGTAGTAATGATAAGAGCTTGTTCAAATATTCCCCATAATCAGCAGAGATTGGTCCAGTTACTTTCAATGTAATTGATTAAATTACAATTACAATTACTTTGTCATTTGTACGATTAGATTAAAGTAACTTTTACATCATTTCTGAAATTATCTGATTAAATTAATGATACATTGGCAAAGTAATCAAGATTACATCTGATTACAATGAATTAAGAAAAAAAAAACATTTTGAATGATGTGAATAAATAACGTTTAATATACATGATATAACAATAGGAGTTTTTTTTATCTATTATAAAATGATAACTTCAAACTTCATCTATTTAATAAACCACAAAAGTTCACTACATATATACATTTCACTTTATCATCATTGATCTCTGAATTGTTCTGACTCCAATTGAATAAAGGTTTATTAAGAATTTGCTGTTTGTCTACTGACCTCTTCCAAACTGTATATGTATTTCAAGGTGCAGTTAATGGGAGTTAAAATATGGATGAAATAAAGTTACCAGTTAAAGACCATGTAAAATTTTAATAGAATTGTTAAATCAAATTGTGAACAAAATATAAGTACTAAAAATCATTGCATTTTACATTTCCAGTCCAAATATATACCAACATTTGTTATTTTAAACAACGTATTTGTCCACCTTTTGATTTAGTTTGTTTACTTTGTAAAATTTGTAATTAGTTTGGCCCGATTTAAAAAACATCAAAGATTTAGGGCTAATGTTTCATTAACCCTTCGTGAACCTTCTTCTTTTCACATGTCTGATTTATCTTTTATCATATATATTACCCTACAGCTATGCTGGATTGGTAATAGCAAATAAAAACAAACCTTAATTGATCTCCTATACCTGTCAATTCAAAATTGTCAAAAAATCACACTATTGACAAAAGATTATATAATTCAAGAGTAGTATTACTTGAATGCAACAGTTATTATCAAATATTTATATGTACATCTTTAAACTGTGAATACATGTAGAATATCTTTTACTAAGGCCAGAGACATATATTTTCTGTAACAGTTTATATATTACTGAAGTAAACAAATCCATTATAAACATGGTTGTTAAAAAGTATTTATTAGTTATGAATAACAAAAAAGTTCAAGTATTGACCATGAAGACAGTTTTAGATTTGTTTTCATTGTAATTAGAATGTGATCAAAAGGTAGACATAATTACAGGCTACTTTGAAAAGTGTATATTATTGGAACGTTTGTTTGGATACGCAAAATGTAAAATTTTACCGCTAATCCGGTCAGCATGCTCATGTTAGTGCTACCAGTCGATTTCGATAAAATATTCGAGAAAAATATTTACATATAATAATAACTTATACGGCGTTCAATTCTCTCAATTATTAATTACATCATTAAATCTTAATATTTAAATTTCATGCGTTGATATCCCATTCCTTCAAATGGATATTTCCAAGCTTTTTTTATGTTCCTTGTACATATTTATTGCATTCAACCAGTTTGATTGTATGTTACGATCATACGCTCAACAGCACACATATACAATGCCATAAAGAGAAATGTACGTCAATCTCCTTAAATATACATGCACATATCTACCATCTCTTACTTTATCTGCAGGAAGATAATTATTACAATGGTTAGTTTTGTTAATTAAAATGTTATATTTACAGTGAGGAAGCAGGTCATCATAGTTTTGTAGACTTTACCCGACTGAAGATTAATGAGGTATTTACTATTTTTACTACATAAGTTTAATTTCGTTGTACTCATGTTTAAACCACCCTTAATATGTCAATAACTTTTACTGATTTTCGATGTCGAATATAGCGAAAAATCTTACTTTGTGAATGCTTAATCACACATTTCGATTATGATATCAATTAATATTGATACACAGGTCTATTATGTTTCCAAACTGAAACATATTTTCAACATAATAAAACAAACGTAGTCCATGTTTATAAATAACTAAAATGGTGGACTAAATACATTGTGCTTAGTCCCCTCAAAAAAATATAAAAAAAAGTTGTGAAAGTAATGAAGGAGTCTGGAATTTCTAAATCAATATTCTAACCTAGAACATACGGCTTAACTAACTATGGTATAGCTTCTAAATAACAAATGACAATGCTACACAAAGATAAATATTACGTCAGTGAAAAGTCCTCCTGTCCCCTTTCCGATAATATTGAATGATCCTCAACAAAACCAGATCGTTGTCATTTTCTCTTATATTGTTCATGAAGAAGATAAATTAAGACAAATAATCCGGACATGATAAGTACATACTTATGTGTTTAATAAATAAAAGATTTGGTATGATTGCCAATGCGACAACTATCCACAAAAAAAAATCAAATAACACAGGAATTAACAGCTATTGGTCACCATATTGACTTCAAAGCCCATCCTTCATTTACCTCTCAATTTGGGGCCTCTTAAATTCTACTATTGCAAATCTTATAACAGTTTATATGGTATTTGTTTAACGCTTTGTTGAAAGAAATACGGACCAGTGTTCTGATTAGTATAAATTTCTGTATAAAATCAATATTGTTAAATAATGAGATATAATTTCGTAATCTTCCAAGTATATTTATATGTGTATTAGAAAACTTGGTTTCATTTAAGGTAGCACAATACAAAGATTTGTTCACTCCCAATCAGACAACTTTAAACTGATGTAATTCATTTCATCCTTCTTTATATTTTATAAATGAGGTACCAAAAGAAAGAAGAAAGAAAGACACAGTTTTGGAGGTCAAACTGTGTTGTGCAAGAATCTATAAAATATTTTGGGATGCTATGAATAACAAAGAAGCTAAATTCATTCAAGTATGGACATCACAATATAGCAACTAATTACATAACAAGTAATTATGTAATAATTATGTCATAATGAAATAATCACAATTTGAAAGAGTAATCATTCTTCTTTCTTTTGGTACCTCATTTATAAAATTTAAAGAAGGATGAGTGGAATAACATCAGTTTAAAGATGTCTGATTGGGGATGAAAAATCTTTGTATTGAGCTATTTTATGTTTATTTTACCATTTTATTTCTTTCTATTGTTAAAAATAAGAAGACGAAAAATGCTTTGTTTTATCATTCAGCTTGTTTCAATTCATCAGACCCCAAGGGAGATTGGGAAATAGAAACATGGTCATTACCGGTCCTCTGCCGACCGCCATTAAAGTCTTGCCAAATATGGACGTGTGTTTGGATGTGCAAAATGTAAAAAGTTCGGTCAGCATGCTCATGTTAGTGCTTCCTGGTCGATTTCGATAACATATTGACATAGTATACATTGTGTATGCTCCTTATTTGTCGTCCAGTCTCTCAAATATTATCAATAAATTTTAATATTTGAGTTTTATACGTTGCTATCCAAAGCTTTTTTTTCTTGTTTTCTGTTCCTTGTACAGATTTGTTGCATTAAAACAGTTTGTTCGTATGCACTCAAATTACTTAAATATATTTTATTTTCTATGTTGTTTCCTATTTTTGTTGTCATGTAATTGGAGACAAACCTTAGACTGGCCTCAATGATAGATGGAACTATACTTCATTCATATTGAACGTGAGATAATAATATGTGCAAGAAAAAACATTTACAAAATTTATTCATTGTTTATTGTATACAAAAGATGTTCATCAAGTACATGTACATTAGAAATAACAATGTTTTCTTCAATCTGTACGGCTTCCTTTTAAAAGATTAACTAACCCTTTCTTCCTGTGCACCATCCAGAAATGCACAAATGGCTAGAACAGCAGTCACGCCTCGTATAACATTTTCTAGGCCAACATGAATATCTTTTTATACGACTAAAAGAAAAAAAACTCTAAATTGATATTCTATGAACATTATAAGAAAACACAGTATTATACATTTTTTTAGTTGATTATATTCAAGTTTTTCATTAATTGGTGGACATCTCTAAGTGTGAATTTATATTGCTAACATGTAATGTCAACAAATTTAAGAACAATACTAGTGTATGCAGGGTAGCTCGAACAATGTAAACGTCGTACAACACTTTTAGCATATTATGATAGGGCTGAATATCACTTGAGTGATCACATAACATTTGACGAGGCATAGACGAATAAATGTCATTAATATTTTTTAAAAGACTTAGATAAAATAGTGTATAAAGTCTTCACTTAAGTTTCTTGCATACACAGCCATGTGAATAGTATTGACGAACATTTATTGACCTTCTGCAATTAAAATAATAAATCCGCGCCCGCAATCCTGTGAAATTCCTTAACATTGTGGTTGTATTTGTTCCAAGTCAGAAGCCTATAATCAAGTGGTTGTAGAAGTTTTCTATTGGATATTATCAATACGAAAGCATTCTAAACCAGGATCTTCTAATAACCATGATAATGTAGTTTTACCTCTCTGCAGTTTTATCATTGTTTTTTTTTTAGTTTTTAGTTTTTTTATTATTAAGAAAATGATGAGTCGTTTTTCGAGCTTTTGTATTCGGTTATTAAAACTTAACAACTTTCCCTTTTTTTATAATCTTATGCACATTTGTTTCCTAAGAATTGAAGGCGTGTCTCGGTTATACAATTTGTAGGTATAAGAACGTGCTTTCAAAGAATATCAACGCTGCATGTTGAATAACTTGGTTGGTTTTGGTTTTTATAAATTATGATTGAATCTTCTTCATTTGATGGTTATGTAAAACAATCTATAATACAACCATTTTTAATACTCTTAATGAAGATTATTTTTTTTTAGGATCATTGCTCATAAATTTTTAATTACGATAATAAAACCGAGACACTCAACTGTTATTTGATTTGTAAATAAGTAGACTCAATTGAATCTATCAAATATAACAATACGGAACCAAATATGTTAACCAAATTACTTATGAATTAGTCCATTGTCTTCCAGCATTTCGTCCTTTGCCATGGTGACTGCAAGAAAAGAAAACGTTGCTTATATTCTTAAATCGTGATGAATTCATGTAGTGTCATCCGCTCAAGCTCCACAAGTGAAGCTTTGTGAACATGTTAAAGGAAATTTGACTTGTTATTCTAAATATGCAACATATCCACTATACACTGCAAAATAACTTACTTGTATTTCAAGTTCATGCACATACATGTGCATTCTTTTTTTTTTTTTTTTTAGTAATAGTAAAACTTCAATGATAAGTTAATATTGATATTAAAAGACCTCCGAACAAAAAGGGGTGTTCAGATTTGAAAAGCCATTTTTGTGAGGAGGTCTTTTAATGTCAATATTAACTTAATCATTGAACTTTTACTGACTTACAAACCGTCAAAAATATAAGAAAAGTACATAAAAAGCACTTGCAGAAACCTAATTCCGCTGAATTGGACGAGTCTAAATATGGTCAACTTCAATGATAGTTAAACAGTACTCAGACTGATATATACAATTAACAGTTAACAAATTGTAATGAAAACGGACCGATTTAATGGCATTGCATCATATAAATATTTATTTATCATAATTTTTTTAGGATTAAAATAACACCAAATGATAGTTTTACCAAATTAGGGGGTAAATTTATATTTTTTTAGCCAACTTTTCAAAATAACGGTTTCTTATTAAATAAATGATGCAATTAAAAACCCATACAGACCTCATTTATGACTGACCAATGAATATTCTGGCCAACAACTTCTTGCTTTATATACTTGATAATTTTTATCTGTCAGTTATCATGAAATAGATTCGTAAAGATCAGACCTTAGAAAACAGTAAGTAAACTCTTCCACACTATTCATCCGGTAAATGTTCATTTTATTTCTGATTCGGTAATTTTCCTACATTACGTAACATGCGAATGCAAAATAATTAGTTTTGTCTATTCAGTCCAATTAATTAATAGATCTTGCTTTTTTTAAAATAAAAACTATGCATGCAAACTTCAATGAATAAAACCGTATTAAACTAGGTTTCACTGGCCCGATCAAAGTGAGATATATTCGCTAGTTCAATGTATTATGTGTAAACAAACTCTATAATTAAGTCGTCCGTTATTCCCTTTTCATGTTTAAATGAAGGAAAATCACCTGAAAAAAACTATCTTTCTTAGTTTTATCCTTGCCTGGCAAAAAAATCATATGTTATAAATCGTATTAAAACAGTAGATAAGAACCATAGTAAAAAGATATTTAAAACTTATTAATACGCAGTCAGTTATGTGATAAATTGAAGAGATCCCCCCCCCTAAAAACCCATAAAATTCTAAGTGGGAATTGTATATTATAGTATTTTACAAGACCTGTCTTTGTGTGCTAAGTACTAGTACAGGAAAATTAATTAAGTTGATTTTGATTCATTGTTGTTTGCTTTACGTCCAGTAGCAAATATTTCATGCATGTTTATGACTATAACACATAAATTTTAAATACAATAGGTAGGTCGTGCAATAGGAGGTCGACAGTGAGGTTGGACGTGAAACTTTAATTAAAATACCACTGTAAAATGAGGGTGTATTGAATACGGACAGAAATTTAGACTTGCAACAGCTGGCAACATTCGGACCACTCAAATAATAGATGCAAGACTTTTTTAATTTGCCGAGAGCGTTGATCCATAAAATCTACCCTGAAGTCGATCATCGATGTTTACGTGAAGTTTACAATATCATTTCACGCATCCAATTTAGGTTACTAGATACCTTTAGCTCGCTTTAGTAACTGTGAAAATTCTGTGAAACTGTATTGTGTATTGTATTTTGGTATGATATTTTGTACTACCGATCACTACCGCTCTCCTGGTTGGTCTCGTGAGGGGTGTTCGTCTCGAGAGCGGGATGTCATTTGTTCGAAACTCAAACGGGTCAAACAAAGACGTTAATTAAATTTGTATTCTATTTCAACGCTAAACACGTGGCATCATATAGTTAGAGCACACGCAGACTGGCCGGCTCAGAGTCGGAAATGTGTCAGGGTCGACATTTTTTTTTTTAATTTTTTTTTTTGCTTCTATTACAACTATTATGTATACCAGTCCGAATAAATAAATAAACTTGAAACAGCAAATGTTGTCATCTAGACGAGACAGCCGTCATTGTACGCTTCAATATAAGAGTCATTGTCACTCAATGAAGATTTTTTTTCTGTTCTTATCCGCTCCCCCTATATTAGTTTTGCTGGAAAGGATATAATGTAGCCCCTGATGTGTACTACGACAAAGTTTTTTTAATGTTAAAAAAAAAAAAAAGATTAAATGTAAAGAGAACAATGACGGAAGAAATGCTAAGATTTACGCTTAAAAATTCAAATGTAAATAAAAATGAAACATATAAAAATTGGAAAATTGTTTGAGATAATAATCAACTGAGGACAAATGGTTATACATCACTAAATGAAGCTGATTAATGTATTGCTCCTATGTGTCCAGTGGCAAATATGTCATGCATATTCACGACTAGATGCAAAGTGGATCAATCTGTAGCAAAACAATGCTAACAAATTTAGATTGGCACTTTTAACAATAAGGCAGAGCGTTCGCTGGAGGTAAAACGAAGGCCGTAATAGAATAGATTAGAATCATGATGATCGAACTCGTAAGTTAAGCTTTTAGCCCTCCTTCTAGCAAATTAACCTGACGATATCGGGATATGGGTATTTAGTCGGATCTTAACACGTACTTGTGATTTGTTTAAAACCGGTGTTAACGAAAAAATGTCGAAATGTTCAGAACTTAATTAAATCTGTTTTTGGGTAAGATGGTGCAAGCATGCGATTTTTATTGCGTCTTACACTTTGAAAAGCGAATAATCTTTAGCTACTTTATTTAAATATTGTGTAAAAACGTTAATTATGAGCTATGAAAGTCAAGTGGCTCAAGCATTTTACTGAGGAAGTTTTAAAAAAATGCAAAGAAAGATTTTAACAGTGGGTTAGATTTCATTAGTCTTTACTATCTATAGATTAACAACTTTTGGTTATATTTATAATTTAGAATCATCATTGAAGGTGGAGCGCGATTGCACAGTTAAGTAATTATATTGATGTGCCATTTGTATGCAAGAGTGACATTCCGTTGTATTATGTGCCAATTCGAAAAAGTTATGCGAGTATTGTCTCCCTTTAACAGGTTCATTATTTTAATATTAAGTTTAGGTTTCTGATATAAATTTGAATAGTTACAAAATGTATCAATTCAATATATTTTAGTTTTTGTTATTGGTGTATCAAAAACATTGGTGTACGAATATAATTTCATAAATTTGAAACGTTTAAAATGATTACATACCAATATAAAGAACCGTTCATCATTTTTGAAAAAGACTATGATTGAAATTCGATTTTATTTATCTTCCTTTCATGATAGATTGATTGGGAAATGAACCAAAGTTCTCTACAGGTAATCACAGAGAGGGACTAGAAAGCAATTTTTAATTGTAGCTTATTTAACGTTAAAACAACTTTCCACTATAAACAAATGTTATGTTATACAAATATAAGGACCTTGTTAGCTAAATCTACAAATTTTATTAGATATTATGAATTTTTATTACAATAGATTAATATGCTACTCCTTCCCTTTTTTTTATTCACGATAGACGAATGCCATAAACGAAACGTCATGAATTTACAATCAATAACGGCCAATATAAGTGAATGAGATATGGACTATGTTTTATAAATAAATTTCTATTGCAGCCAACATCTCCCGGTTCGGGACAGGTTATTATTTCCACAAAATACTATTTGATTATTGATCGAAGATATTTAAGCAACCGAAAGCACTTTAAATAAAAAAAAATCTAAAATTGTATATTATGGTATTTTGCTGGATGTTTTTTCCCGATCCTATTTCGGACCCCCTGATTTTAAGAGGGCGTATCTAATTAGTCATGCCCGATTAACTTTAAGTATATTGAACCTCAACTTAAAGACCTACGCTGGGTAAATAAGTTCGAGGTACAATAAGTAGACAATAGAAATCCTTTGTGAAATGAGATCGTCCCAGGTCTCTTAGATAATTATTTAGCGTTGAATAACAATGAAAAATGCACGAGCAGGTTTGTAAAATATTATAATATACCAAGCGATGTCTTCCTCTGTTCTATAGTATTTGTTGTTGTTTTTCTGATATAATTAAGTATAACATATATCTTATATATTTTGTATTGCAATGCATCAAGTGTAATCAGATATTTGTATATAGATATACGACTATATCTGCAAACACAGAAATCATACTTCTGTATGTAAAATATAAAACGACGATTAAATGTTTTTAAGTAATCTAATCATATATATCTGGGTCAATAGAAAAAAGAACACAAATGTTACCTTCAGGCTTCATAATTAGCAATTAAACTAATAAATTAAAAGCGGTTTGTATGATCATCTTACCTCCAACTGACATTATCAACATACAGACGACTAAAAACACAGAAATCTTCATTCTTCTCTTCAATATACTGTTAGAAAAAAAGACATACAAATATGGCTAGTGTTGCTATTAAAATAAAACTTTATTTGAAGAGATCTCTTTTTTTAAATGAAGAACCTAGTTGAAACAACTGTTAAGAACAGTTGTAAGAATAATAATAAGATAATCATTTGTTTGTAAAAATCGATTGAAATATTGTGATACATACATTAGGTTCTGTAACGATATTGCAAATTACTTTTAATAAATTCTTCCATAAATTCTTCTTAATTTTCTTAAAAGAATTTGCGTTTAAAGTTCGGCGTGCATCAAAAATTAAAAATCGATAATTATTTGGTGGAATAGTGTTTTGGAAATACTAAAATCGAATTTCTTAGACAAAAAATCCCTCTTAATCATAATATCAGTAATACATGTAGTTTAAAGAATATTTGATACATGTATACGTATAAGTCATTTATATTCTATGGTGATGTTATGCATGTTATGAATGACTGAGTTGATATTAATACACAAAAATAACTAGCATCGAAATTAACTTTACTGCTTAAACTACAGTCTAAAAACGAAACATGTGTAAAGCAGAGAATCTCCACATTCTACTTTGGTATTTTGTATTTTCGAATTAAGAGGACCGAGCTGAAGTTTTAAAATATTTTGCAGTACATAAAGTTATTCTTAACCTTAGATTAACTGTTTTCACACATACATTTGTAAATCAGTTATAATATATTTATTGTTTATACATACATGTATATACCACTGTTTTTTTCAAATGCTAAATCAATTTATACTTAATATAAACAAAATCATGACATTAGTAGCGAAGTTCAACTCGAAATATGAGCAGAATATACAGATTGTTAAAAAAGATTTATCTGAACAACTAACAATTTTTTGTTTTATCTTAAGATATTCTAATATAAATGTACCTACATAAGCAAATCCAACTGATACGGTAAATACGTTTTATTAACAAATTTCATCTGTGGGTCACCTTTTATCCAACATTGCGACGCAAATGACATCTGCCAAATGCAAACCATTTGTTTCAGTATCCTGCTTTGCGGTTGTCCGTAACAGTAACGAACTTAGAAAAGGTTATTTTGATAAATATAAAACAAATGCATATTTAATACTTTATTTCCTTATTTGCGAAAAATTTTATATATTTGATATAAAAACATCCTTTTGTAACATGCACATTAAGAATTATCAAATAAAGGTCAGATAAAAATACAATCTGTTCGGTAAATTATTACTTTTTAAGTCTAAGTTTTTTACGTGGCTCCGTATTTGTACATCTTTATATCGTGTTAGTGTGATAAGATTTAAGTATTCTTGTCTTTCGTTTTTTTGCTAACATGTTTTGTCTATTTACATTTTTCTTTTTCTTTTTTGAAATATTTGTTTGTTTTTATAATAATTGGCATTATAACACAACGTTGACAGCTATACCCCTATGTTTTATAGTGAGGCGTCTGTTTGTTTTGTTAGCACATCATTGTCAAAATATTAGAATTGTAGTGAGAGGTTAAGCTAGCTATAATCCACCATTCTCTACTTACGAAAATGATTGTACCAAGTCATGAATATGACAGTTGTTAGACATTCGTTTGATGTGTTTCAGCTCTTGATTTTGTCATTTGCTTAGAGTCTTTCCGTTTAGATTTTCTTTTGAGTTCGGTGTGTTTGTTATTTTACTTATCGCACCATAAAACAATGTGTTACTCTTTTTAAATAGACGCAGACACTGGATTAACATTAACAATGATTAAGGAAATTATAAAAAAATATATATATGTACAAAATAAACTTTGATGCAATACACAAGTTAAAGTGCAGCAACGGTCCATTGATTAAAAAAATAACATCATAAAACAATCAACGTTTATAATAATCATTTAATAAAACTGATAATGGAAATGGGGAATGTATGAAAGAAAAGAAGTCAAACAAGCAAACGAGCAGTACATTGTAACAAGATAAAGGCTACACAAGGAGAAAATTCCATATCCATCAATGTATAATGCACAGAGGTCCGTTAAAGATAATTATACATGCTTACATGCACAAAACGTTAAAACCGAGAATGCATTACTTATTGATAAAACATATTCATATACATTCGTATGGATAGTCTATTATTCATTGCCTTCTTTTTTCATTTTTTCATTTCATTTCATCAAGAAAGTATTTTATTTATAAGTAAATGTTTATCCAAAGTAACAGCTCGTAAAGTTTATGTAGGCTTCAGTTGAAAGATGTAAACTAATTATGGCATTACATCAGTTAAATGAAATACTTTATTGAATCTTTTAAATTTGAGAAGTAAGTTTTAATATCTTTATTAAGATTATCTTTAGACGAGTTGGCATGGTTTAAAAATAACAAAAGAAACCCCGATTACAACTTTTGTGTTTTCTCAAATAAAAAAATAAAAAGATGAGGTATGATTGCAAAAGAAAAAACTTTCCATACTAGACCAAATGAATAAAATAGTAACAAAATAGATCACCCTACGGTTTTAAACAATGAGTAAACCCCATACCGCATAGTCCTCTATAAAAGACCCCAAAAAACGAATGTACAGCAATTTAAACAAACAAACTAATAACGGCCTGATTTATGACAGTGTTGTAACAGTACGTACAACATAATCATATGATAATGATAATGATACTTTTGTTCTGAATGTAGCAGCATGTAGTGGTTGTTCATTGAAAAAGAAGTATTACAATGGGACCGCGCATAAGTAATATTTGAATTCGTGTTCTCAAGTATACATTAATAAATGCTTAGACCGATCTATAATAATTACAACGAAAAGAAACAAGAAAGCACGAGCATTGCTTATCTTTATTCTTGAAACAAAAGCTGTACATTTGATAATGACTCTGACCAGCTTTTGATATATTTAAACACACTTTTAAACTTTTCTTAATGATGTTGGTTGATTTGTAGCTTTAATCAGATATGACTGGTTTTTGTATTTAATTTTGTGTTACATGGTATCAATGATTGCGGCAATAAGGCTACTGCGTACGTTGGTGACATAGTAGAAACTAAGAACCTATATGGTTTGACTATGAGACTTTACGTTATATAACGTGTTTACGGAAATGTCAGCTGTGGTAAACCACTATTACAAAATGTTCAAACTTAATTTATTTACGTGTTGCTTATTTTATTGTTGACTATAAGTCTTTCATTTAAATAATTGATTGTGAGGTCTGCAAAAACATACCAGGGCACTATACATGCTATATATGTGTGTAAGGAATGGAGACACACATTTAGTGTCACGTGACTGTCGTAATACTGAGTGCCCATTGAAATATTAGACATGCTCAGCTCTAAAGGGAGGTTTGTCATATAAAGTAAGTTCAGTTCGTTATTTTTTACTATCAAAAGAGCGAATTCAAACGATGATTTTCTTCTGTTTGTTATTTTTGTTTCTTTATTTATGAATATTTTTACTCTAAATCTAGACAAACTTGAATCATTGTTTTCGTATTTTCTTTTATGCTTTTCTATACATAAATCTACAGAACATTTACATTGGTAAATAAAAAACATGGCCAAACATATATGTAGACGAAACGCGCGTTATAATCCTGATACCGTTGATAACTAATTGCAATAAACGCCACTGCATCATCAATATATATTAGAAGATGTGGTATGAGTGCCAATGAGACAACTCTCAATCCTAGTCACAATTTTTAAAAGTAAATGACTCTTTAACATTGCGCATTGACTCAAACCTAACTGCAAGCTATAAAGGGGCACATTTAGATCTGTCTGTTGTTTCGGTTTCATCTTACTGCGACTGCGGTGTTGTGGCTGGTACGGAATATTAGGCCGTTCTGCCTTTTTAGAATCTATGTTAAAGGACTATGTTTGTGATGGTGTGGTCAGTAAGTCAGGTTCGTTGATGTCAAACCCTTCATCGAAGTCGATCCTACTGTTCTTGCCTCTGTCTGTTGTGGAGGTATAGAACATGCTTTGGGTTGTAAGGACTGGTGTCAATATCCCTGTTTATGACAACCCCAACTGGTTCCCCTCTTTACTTAGTTGGTGTAAGTAGTAGACAAACTATGGTGTCTCTACCTTCGGTCAGAGTGTTGTGGTCTACGCTGGCCTCGGTGGTTTGATGTTGTTCGACAGCAGGTACAACGGCTATTGTGTGGCCAACCACTGGGCGTAACGTTTAACGTTGCATCTTCTTGTATATGATGGCCTGTTTTGGATTTTCAGAGTCGGCTCAGGTTTCGTGGATGTGGTATCTGGTTCCTTGCCCTTGATCCAAGTAAGCTGAACTGAGACTGTCGAACTTATTATACATATTGTGCAAATTTGATTTTCTAGTATGTACAGATGTTTTGTTTTTGTATGTGTATCATCTCACATTCAGCAAAATATATTGGAGCAATTTATCCAGTGAGTTCACATAACTCTGGTATATATGTAAAAAACAAGAAAAAAAGGTTTCTCTAATTTTTGTGCGATTTTCACATTTCTTGATCCGTTCGCGAAAACTATTTCTCCTAACTAGTGAAAAATTTGATCTCGGTAAATCTCAATTCAAAATTTGATTATGACGTCAAATTTTCTTGATTTCTTCTGAAGTTATCTATTGTGGCGTCATTAAAAACAGATTAAACACAGATTATATAACTTGTGTTGTACGATATTTCTCTCAACACTTGTTGCAGTGATGAAATCTATATATGACACTATATTTTATTTCTCTAGACCATTGTCAGGAAAGAAAAATGATATGTAAAAAAATATATGTTTATCTGGTATTATTTTTTTTTTATTCAATTGCAATTATGCAATATATGCTTTTACTTTAAGACACATTATGACCAATTAAAGCACTTCCTTGGCTGTACATTTTATTCGAGGCATTACTAGTAAATCAATTTGCTAATCATGTAGATCGATAAGGGAGAGAAAACTTTAGGTAATAAACAAACACAGAAGAATTCACATTTACTCTAATACAACAACCAAGAGCAAGACCTGGTATGAAGTCGACAAAAGATATGATGAGAGCAATGCGTAATTCCCACTCTCTCAAATACTCGCGGGAATAGAAATGCACTCACACATCAGGCGATAATACTTTTATCTAAAGATTGGAAGCCATAAAACATGTCACTTTTGAGTTGAGTTTTTAATACATCGTTTTGATCAACAATTTTCAGATGTTTGCCCTAAAAAGTATGAAATGCAATTTAAGGCTTTCTACCTCATAATTCTGTTGGATGTTGTTTTTTTTTGTGCAGAGAATACCCCATGTTCACGATTTAGTAGTAAATAGTGCAAACCTACACGACGTACATGTAGTTATAAAGTGTCCAAGACATTTTGATATGGAAACGATACATAGGAGCTACACTCATGTAGTTAAAAGTTTAGGAAGAAACGTATTTGGTAAGGTATATATATAGTATGACAAGTTTATGTCTAACACACTATTCGCAATATTGTCATGTTGTTAGCGTACAGGTGTAGAAAATCATTCCAATTATAATTTTTTTTTTCAATCGTCGATTATTTGTGATTGAAAGAAGTATTGATAAGAATACCAAATTATAAGAAAAATTTGAAAAGGGGTGGAGTCCACGAAACCTTACAAATCAAACGTCAAAATACAAAAGCTGTTTAGAGCTGATCAACAGTCGTTACTCGATTCTGCCCAAAAAAAAACAATCCGGGTCACAAACATAAACCAAAGAAAGCACGTCGACTACAAAATCACTTCACTAAAACAGACACATATTCCATCGTACATAGATACGAACTATTGGAAAACAACTTGCATATTCCCGACTTGGTACAGGACATTTAAAATAATTAAAGAAAATCCTTGTGTATGCTTTTATCGGAAATGTCATGTGTTCATTTGCGTTTACACAATGTCTTAATAAATCAGATAAAACATGCGTACAGTCGGGATGATTTGATAGCTTTAATGCGGTGTGCTTTTATGTTTAAAACAGTATTGGGATAATCGATGACATTTTTTTTTTGTTAGCTTGTGGAGCTGTTTAACGAGCGTTTATCTTGAAACCAGATTACCATTCAAAGCAAAAACAGATTAATGTTTATTTGGATATCAAAACTAAATTACATTTGTAATTTCTAGCAAGAACGGATGGCACCCTCGCTCCCCTCATTGTCATGATAACAGTAGCAATTTAAACAACGCATGCCAATTAACATTTTTATTTTATCAAGTTAGGAGCATTTTGAAAATTTTGACATTTTTGCTGTAACCATGGTAATTGTGGCACTTTGAAATTTCCAAAGCCAAATATTAATTCTTAACTCGCAAGTTAACATTTTGTAAATTTTCAAAAATTTTAGAGCATTTTGATGTTTGTCAATTTTTGCTGTTCCCATGGTAACGGTGTCCATTTCTAAAATTTCAGACGGAAGCTATATTGGCACATATCATGTTAAATAACCATTATGTTTTGTTTGATTTGATCTAACATTCTTAAAGAAAATGTTACATTAATGTTTTTTTTCAATAAGGTCAATGTTAAACTTTCCCCGTGTTTCCATGGCATTGACATTTGTCATTTGAACATCTAGGCATACCAGGTAATATTTCCATAAAGTTTCAACAGATTGGGTATTTGAATAAAAGAATTAAGAATTTAGAATGTTTTTTACATTTTTTTATTTTTCATGGTTACTGTGGCCATCTTGCACATTCAAAAGCCATGTTATGAAATTCACATGGTGGTGACCATTATCAATAGTTCTATCAATATTGGTCTATTTAACTCTGAGAAGTAGCACGAATAAAAAGTGTGGAAGAAGAATAAAATTAAGATTTGCTATTGCAAGCAATAGTAGATGCCATTCTTCCTCCAACGCCACTAAGCGGCAGCCATTTCAATAATTTTAAACAGGAAATTCACAAATATCCTGATTGCTATACATGCTTCTGTAAATTTTCAGTTCATTTAGATCATTTTGGAAATTTTCACACTTCTGTTGTTTCTATGGCAGCGGCGGCAATTTTGAAAATTCGAAAGTCAAAATTCTCATCTTAACTTGCTAGTTAACAATCACAATTCGTTTTATTTATATTTGAGTATTTTGATTATTTTTTACATTTTTAGCAGTTTCCATGGCAATTTTGACCGTTTTGGAAAATCGGAAGTCATAAGTCTTATCTGTACTTAGCAGTAAACAATCATCATAAGTTTTATTAAGTTGGAAACATGTTGAAATTTGGTAACACATTGACACATGAGTACATGGGAGGAAAAATACCATTTAAGTTTTTATGTATTTGACCTACTATTTTAACATTGTTAAAGGGAGGAAATGCTTCTTTGAGGTTTTGAAGCATATTTGGCAAGTTTTGAACATTTTTTTGTTTCTTATATTTTTTAATTCAGTTTCCATGGCAACACATTAGTTCCAAAGATTGACAAAATTATACAAAACCTGTAAAAAGGGGGACACTTACATTGTATTAGAATTTCATGATATTAATTTCGTTTCTGTTTGTGTTACATTTTAACGTTGTGTCGTTTGTTTTCTCTTAATTTTGAGTGTAAATTCACATTGCGATAAGACGTGTCACGTTACTTGTCTATCCCAAATTCATGTATTTGGTTTTCATGTTATATTTGTTTTTCTCGTGGGATTTTGTCTGATGCTTGGTCCGTTTCTGTGTGTGTTACATTGTAGTGTTGTGTCGTTGTTCTCCTCATATATTTAATGCGTTTCCCTCAGTTTTAGTTTGTTACCCCGATTTTGTTTTTTGTCCATGGATTTATGAGTTTGAGCAGCGGTATACTACTGTTGACTTTATTAAGCATACCAAAATATTTCTCTTAAACTAAATTTTTTTTTCATATATTTTCGGTTTCCATGGTAACGGCAGCCATTTTATTGTTCGAAAGTCAGGATTCTTTGGTATAATGAACTATCATTTACGTTGATTCCATTGTCCCCGAGAAAACTGCCGCACAACATAGGTAGAAGTATGATAATAATGATAATACCAAAAAAGAAAAAGTGACAGAGAAAAAGCAACCGGGTGACATAATAGGGGAAAAAAGAAAAACAGAACAACAATATGTCACCCCACCTCTGTTTAGGATGTCATAACTATCTAGAGTTACTTCTCTTATTACGACAGTTTCATCTAAAATATTTGTTGACATTAAATTAGTCATAAAAACATGACCAAGCTATAAAAACAGCAACAACACATTATAAATTTTATAAGCGCTCTTCTTTCATCTGAAATTCGAGGGTGTACATTCGTGTTTTCCTCTTATAGTTGATGCATTTCCAACGGTTTTGGTTTGTGACCCAGATTTGTTTTCACATTAATTCATAATCCAATCAGTTTGATAGTTCTAATAGCAAATATATTTTAACAAAAACTTAACTTTAAGATATATTTATATATTAAGAGTAAATAAAACTGGTCAAAACAAATAGCTCCACTTTATCACCCAACGGAGCGCATGGATATAAATCGGTAATTTTCTGCACTTTTACGGCTTTTTCATGAGTAATTTATGGCTTAAATCAGCCTTTTTAAGAACTTTAGCTAGCAACACTTCCTTGTGATTTTGGTTTTTTTCTACTAATTCTGAACTAAATGTTTTCCTTTCCTGATCTGTTATTTTTTTAATTAAATAAATGTGCGATTTATTTGATCTCAGTTCTCTATTGGTCGAAATTAAATACTGATGTCAAATTGAATTTCCTATTGTGACGATACGAAACATATCGATTAGTTCTGATACCGTATTATAGATAAAATACATCTTTCTTGCCGAATATTCAAAAAATCACCAGATAAAAAGGTCATACCATCTGTTCTCGTGATGTACGATGTTTCTTTACTCTCGACAGGTAACTTTTTAATATTTTAAACGTTTGAAGAAGTTCTAGCGTTATGTGCTATTGTTTATCGGTTGGTATTTTTCTGTTTTAGAAATAGCGTTGTCATTTTGTTTTCGACTTGTGTGTTTGAATAATTGTCTGTTTCGAAAGGCGAAATATCATATCACAATCGATGTAGTGGTAGAATCTTTTTGCTGGCACATATAATTTGTGCGTGAGTTATGGTTACACTACTTCCAACTCGGTGATACTTTTAACCCGTCTGATCATAAAAATCATTATTCTATTATACATGTAAATAGATTTGCTAGCTTTCGTATCGTATACATAAAAAATTGTCAAGAAATATCATACTTATTTCTCATTTTATCTGCTAATCCTTTTTTGCAAATCCTACAAATGAATGCATCATAATACTAGGACGTTTAAACAACAGATGCACTAAATCTATCCAATAGTAAATAGTTGCGTGCATTTTTTCCTATATGAGCATCGCCAACCAATACAACATTGATTTAATTTTGGATGTAACGTGTCTTCTGATTGGCTGACGTTGTTTTGTTTTGTCATGTGACCGTGACGTCATCAACATTTTTTCATAGTTTACTCCGGTTTAAAATAAAATTTAGAATTAAATTATAAGATATGACTGTAATATTTCTTCATAGACAGAAAAAATATTACAGTCATTCCTAAAATATTTGTCAAGTTATAAACGTTGTAAGGCTTAGGTTCTTGTAAAGATGAAGATTATTCGAGAAATACTTCATTCGCTATAACATCAAAATAATACAAATATAAATTTTGTCAACGGAAAACTTTTTTTTTCATCCGTTCGGCGTCCGTTCGAGGTAGCCGTTAACGTATCTTTTACAGAGTAATACAATAAAGTTGAAGGTAAACAAATACAGTGTGCAAAAGAAAAATGAAAATAGAATAAATGATTATATTGAATTTTGCTTCTATACATATTTTCATCCATTTGTATAAACATTGTGTAATGTTTTATACCTTTAACACTTTTAAATTATGACTTGGATTGAGAGTTGTCTCATAGGCACTCATATCAGATATTCTCATATCTATTAACATGTTTAACGCAATTAAAAGTTCAATGAATATCAAAGCAAAAAATCTAAAGCGTTGCATTTATAATTATTTTCGTCTGCAATAAATTTCACGCCTTGTGTAATAGAATTTCGATTAATATAGTGGGTTTTTTTTTCTAAAGGGACTAGCCCTTCTTGTTTAATTAAATGTATGAAGCTGTGGTCACACGTTAACGGCTAGCTAGAACGGACGCCGAACGGATAAAAAAAAGTTTTCCGTTGACAAAATTTATATCCGTTGGGTGTCCGTTGGTATATTGACCATATAAAACGGACGGGTAACGGACGCTCACGGGATATGCAACGTTCGAGAAACGGCAACGCGGACAGAACGTACGCCGAACGTACATCCAACGGACGAGTACCACATAAAACAACTAACGGAAGCGTACCGGATAAAACGGGTGATCAAGATAAAAACGGAAAATTAAAAGCGATAATGATAATTCATATCTTTCAGGACTAAGCATTGAACTTAGCCAATACCTCCTTTGTTTTTTCCTTATTTCCCTACGACAACTAGTATTGGTTGCTATTTGCAACATTTAAGTTCAATTGGACATGAATAAGAGCTGCTTGATAGTGAAGAAATGCTCTTCCTCAAAGATCCATCATGTGTTATAGACATTCATGACACTCAAGAAACCTGACATTTCTGAGTGACGCGAAATTTTCAATTGGCATTTTTCACTTTGAAATTCGGTAGGTATCCGTTATTCTTCTGTTCATGTCCGGTTTCATACGTTTTATTCGTTATATGCCCGGTAGGAGTTCGTTGGTGAATTTTTCTACCGGGCCTTCAACGGATGGATAACGGACAAGTAACGGATACAAAATGGAAACGAAACGGACGAGTACAGTACAACACGGACGATTACCGGACGTTCAAAGTTTTGAACATGCTCAAAATTTTCCACTGGATAGAACGGACGTCAACAGATAACAAGGACGCTGAGCGGACATTAAACGAATATGGACAGACGTCAAACGGATGAGAATGGATTGAAAAAAAGTTATCTGTTCGACATCCGTGTGAGCTATCCTTTAAGTTGTGACCGAGGCTTAACAATCCAATACAAACTAGACTTATCATTTATCGACCCATTTAAACTTAAACTAAATCTATTGGATTAATCAAAACATGCGACTTAACTTACTCCTGATTAAGTCCACTATCTTCTAGCATGTCCTCAGTTGCCATATTGACTGGAAGTAAAGTGTTAATGTATCAAATATCGTGACCATGTTTATAATATACAAAAAAACATGCCAAGCAGTATATTGCAATTCCACTATATGTTCCCCAAAATAAAAAAGTTGCAAAAATATAGAAGCTGTCTCGGTCATGTGTAACTAATTACCTTCTGCTTCATTCATTCGAAAATAACTTTAGCTGAAATTGACAAAACCAACATTTACTGGAAATTGTGTAGACTTACGTAAAACAAACGATATCTGCATTTTAAGAGTTCAATAGTCACAACACAAAATTCGATAACTGTGTAAACACAGAAACCTTATTAAATTTCCTGTATTAGTTAAATAATTACATCCGAAGTGTTTAAATGCATGTTGATATTTTAATACTGATTTATAAGAAACACGTTTCAACTGATAATCAAACTTAAAATAAAAGAGCGTCGTATGTTTTCTTACCTCCAGTGGACACTAAAATCAGACACACTACTAAACAAACTGAAACTTGCATGCTCCTGTTATTTTCTCTACAACAAATATACACATTTACAATAAGTCGTTATATGTAATCATGACAATACGTTTTTTAAAATCAAGATGATTGGGCGGAACTTACGTTTCAATTTGCATAAGTACAGTCTATTCGAAAAGAGGGACCAAAGATATCAGAGGGACAGTCAAACTCATACATCGAAAATAAACTGACAACACCATGGCTTAAAACGAAAAAGACAAACAGACAAACAATAGTACACATGACACAACATAGAAAACTAAAGAATAAACAACACGAACACCACCAAAAACTAGGGATGATCTCAGGTGCTCCGGAAGGGTAAGCAGATCCTCCTCCACATGTGGTACCGGTCGTGTTGCTTATGTAATAACAAATCCGGTAAATAGTCTAATTCGGTGGGTCACTTTCATGAAAGGGAAGGGGATTGTAGTTACGACGTAAGGAACATATCCGATATCATATGTGAAACAGTTATTCTATAACGGTCAACCAACTCGTAATGGCGTCCGTAAAATATACGAAGTTATGATTTTAACTTCACCATTTGGAACTCTTGATTTCATAGCTTCCTTGTGAGCAACAACCCTCTATCAAGAAAAGCATGATAGGAAATGCAAGCACGAGAATATCGTATCAATTGGGAGATATATATATACACCGTATGCAGGTGCTGCTGGAATGTTGCTACTTAAAAATGGAATATTCACATTTGGAATGTGGAAAACATCTCTTTTGTCGTAAAGTTCTGTTTACAACCGACCATCATTGTCAATTTCTAGATGTAATTCAAGATATGATACCGACTTAACTGTGTGTGATAAGGAAGATTGCCGTTATAATCATTATTACTTATTTCATTGTCATCAAACATCAAAAAGAACTGAGTGTACGATTTGGGACGAATAAAGTAGTTTAAGATTTATAGCATTTATTTGTGCAAAAGTAGTTTTTTTTTTAAGTATCGGCTATTGTATTATAATGTTTGAAAATGTCCAAATTGTGAGATTTATTTTAAGCGTCATATAAATTAAATACTTAGACCCTTTTTTCCTTTCCTATATATGATCAGTTCTATTTACAACTTTATCATGTGCACATTTTACAAGAAAATCAAGACTGTGTCTCATTGTTTTGGGGTTTTTGTTTTGAGAATACAGGTATAGATTTTACATATTTAAACCGGATCAATGACCATAATTTGACAGTTCTTTGATGAGTTTATCTCATAACACCTGTCTAAAGATGGACTGGTATAAGATAACCTAACTGGTTAAACTCCGCACAGTCAAGTGAAATATATCAAGTAATATGTGAATAGAAATACCAGAACCTTCCAAAACGTACAACGAAAAACAACCTGAGCAGGGTTCCTCAGTATCAAAATGGTCTTAGTGGTTAACTGGCAATACTTTTCAGTTTTTTTGCCTCGGGTCATCGGTTCGATAGGCACTTCGACTTCCGTCATTTAAAACTGACTTTCAGTACAATTGTTTTAAGACAGGACTTGTATTATACATTGTCTAATGAAATATGTTATGAATTGGTAAAAGTAAGTAAGGTGCATACGGTTGATGGGTACCAACTAGCGACATTTCGGATCTGAACATTATGCTCTTGTAGTCATAGAATAATGTCGAATTCCGATACATTTACAAATAATTTTTGAGATATCAAATGATCGTGAAAATTATTTAGTTGTAACTAATACAATGAACAAGATCGCCTAAATGACAACTATCAACCAAACACCAAAAGATTTCCATATCAGCAACTATAAGTCATCTTACGGTTTTCAATTGTAAAACGGAGATCACATTTACCCCAGTGATTATGGTCCCCAATTGTAAAACACATACTGCAAATATCTATCAAAATCCTTTACATAACATAATGTTAAAAAATTCATATCATCAAAAGTGATGAAGTGCTTAATACTTGGTTTAAGATAACATCATGGTATATTTTTTGTGTGACTTTTATATACGACTGTAATGCAATGAAATAGAAAAAAAAAGTTACTGCGGTATCCTGCTTTGCGGCCATAGGTCTTTTCATAATTAATTATATACAAGACGATTCACAATTTCTAATGTGAAGGAAATGCATGTTCCCACCTCCATATCCTTGTGTTGTTTTCTTAATTAAATTTTAACAATATATCAACATTTCCACCATGTATATATACACTTTAATTCTACAAACATAATGAGTTGGTCGAAGGTAGAACCAATTTGCGGTTATTTGTTGTTGTTTGCTACGAGGATAAAAACGGTATTAACTTATCATTAATAAATGACAAATACAATTGTAGGACATTATTCTTTTGACAAACGGTAATTTAAGTATGCAAACAGCAAACATTTAACATTTTGTCAAAAGTTAAAGAGTTTTAAACGTGCTTCCGCCAGCTGTAGCTGAGGTAAACCCCAGCTGGAAAACGTTGTACCGGATTTTATTTTATTTCAGATGTTTAGGTAACTCTTGTGGGTTTTTTTTGTGTTTTTTGGGGGCCATATAGCGTATATTTCTCATGTGTTACCAGACCAGCTGTGGATTTTGTTAAGATGTCTTGAGACAAATAATCTCAAACTTTGTACCATAAACAATTATGTCAGATGTTTTTGTAACTCTTTTGGCTTTTCACAGAGTATGTTCATCATGAGTTCAAAGACCAGCTGTGCATTTTTTTTTCATATGTTACCTGTGAAAAAAAAAACGTCACAAGAATGCATTGATAGTAATACCCGGGTTGCATTGAAGTTAATTCGCCGTATTCTCTATACTACAGACGACAGACACACAAATGACACCCTTTTCTGCCATTGACAGCACACCAACAACACCTTCTTTTTACACATAGCAGTAAAAGAAATAAAATTCAAACACAAATTCAAATTTGCCGACAGCCCGTCGTACGTGATGGACGCCAAATATAATTATATAATACATCTATAATCGTGACATATAAATCAGTAATCAATTTGCATTTTCAGTTACCAATCATTTCATTATGTACAACCACAGGAAACTATTGTATACTGTACGTTTAATAAAATTACCCCTCATTGATAGCCAAGGCCGACCAGGAAATACCGTATTACGGAAACCTGTGCCCGAATCAATGCTCGAGCCTATCTCAGCATAATGACGTCGGACCTCGTCTTTCAAAAACAGTTTTCGATTTTTGTTTTAATGAACAACCGATAAATATCATCATTTAGAAAAGTGTAGTTTACAGTCCGCTGATTAGCCTCGCGCTTTAAATAATAAAATTTAACTGTCTCGAGTGGAGAAATATCGTAATACACGAGTTATAGTGTCGGAATCTGTTTCTCTAATGCTTTTTATCGGTCTTTTTCAAAGATTTTCAGAAAATTGTGCTCTTTATATGCGACGTCATCAGGCAAGGTCGCCTTTTTTCATGACGTCACAATAGGAAAATTGAGAAGAAAACAAAACATTTTGACGTCATAATCAAATTTCGACTAATCATTTGCCGAGAACAGATTTTTCACTAGTGAGGAGAAATATTTTTCTCACACCGGTCAGGAAATGTGAAAATAGCGCAAAAATTAGAGAAATTATTTTAGCAACTGTATATAGAAACCATATATTTTTTTTAATCATCATTAAATGCAAGAAATGACGTTTTAAATAGGAATCAATATTTCTAAGGAAATAAGTCCATTTGACGTGCTCAATGTCCAAGAATATTCAACCTTCAATATGGAAGGATACTGACATTTTGTGTTTGTTTCTGCTTTCAATGTATTAGATACACCTTTAGATTTTTATACATAATTCAATGTTGTATTTTTCAATACTGTGAATTAAATGAAACTAAGAATATTGAAACCACAACTTTCTTGTTATTTTCTTTTATTTCAATAGACGACATATTTTGTAAGAGTCAGTTAGACAGAATATAAATTAATACAATCTAAGAAATATTTAAAACAAGATATTTAATTCAACTATAATGTGTTGCAATTCAAGAACTTGAATTTTCTCTAACATGTCTAATGATTTCTTTGATAGAGAGTGTTTGATTAGAATGAAATTTGTAAAAACTACTTGCACAATGATGAAGTTATTAAATTTTACATTGTGTTGAACTAAATTAAATATATGTTTCACAGATGACGATGGATATATTCAAGTAAAGCAAACCACAATCCGGTTCTTCTTTCAGGGACAATATATATGTACGTACTTAACAATTCAAGATGGCTTTGTAATTCAATAAGCAAAAGGATGGATGTCAGATGTTGAACAGGATCTTGATCCCTTCCAGCGAATCAGAGAAGCATTGTTGCAGGTTTCTTGTTGCTCGGATGTTAGTTTATGTGTTGTGTTTTGTAGAATGTTGTTTGTAGCTAAAAAAATTTTGTTTCAATTTTCGCTATGGCATTTGCAGTTCGTTTTATACTTAAGACTGCCTCTGTTGAATTATCACGCTGATGTACATGTATATATACTTTAACGGATGGTTGGTTTTTTTATATATATTTCTTTTGCATTTTATAAAAGTTTAATGTTCATCTACTAGTCTGCTTTAGTCTGAGGGTATCACTAACCAAGTAGTCAACATTTCGGTGTTGACATGAATATCAATAATGTGGTCATTTTTAAAAATATCCTGTTTACAAAACTTTGAATTTTCAAAACACTAAGGATTTTCTTATCCCAGGCATAGATTACCTTACATAAATGTAGCTGTATTTGGCACAATTTTTGGAATTTTGGATCCTAAATGCTCTTCAACTTTGTACTTGTTTGGCTTTATAAATATTTTGATATGACCGTCACTGATGAGTCTTATGTAGACGAAACGCGCGTCTGGCGAGCTAAATTATAATCTTGGTACCTTTAATAATTATTATCAACTATTTGATATAAATAAAATATGTTTACGAAATAAGTAATATTGGTTACTAGTTATCAAGTATCCAATCAGCAATAAACACATTTACACCCAATTTACAAAAACCTTGACAAATCTCAATACTAGTCTTGTTTGTGGTCTGTTCGACTGTCTTCTCTTCTAATTAATTGTCTAAAATTATCCTTTGTACCCAAACGAATTCTTTAGAAATTTATTTAGTAACGCTTCGAATACCGGGAAATTGGTTTGTTTGGTGTATATAACTTATCAATAACTTGATTACCCTTTGTTGCCTAATCTTGTTTGTTATTGGATCACATGTAACTGTTCAGAAGGCAAGTTTGATTTGAGTTCAAGATTTTTTTCTTTGAATTGTTTCACATTTAGTCCCAAGTCAGGAGCCTGTAATTCAGTGGTTGTCGTTTGTTGATGTGTCATATATTTGTTTTTCGTTCATTTTTTGTGCATTTATAAGGCCGTTAGTTTTCTCTTTTGATTTTTTTACTTTTGTTATTTCGGGGCCTATTATAGCTGACTATGCGGTATGGGATTTGCTCATTGTTGAAGTCTGTACGGTGACCTAAAGTTGTTAATTTCTATGTCATTTGGTTTCTTGTGTTTCATTGACAATTATACCACGTCTTCTTTTTATATATATATATTAACAGACATTCAACCATATGTGGCACTTAAGACTATAGAGATCTATAGCGACACACAATTATGCTTCCAACGCCACTCACACGGAAAACCTTCTTCATTGGCCATTTCGAATTGAATATTTTAGGACACAGTGTACCTTCAAATGGATTTTGTCTCGTTTTTTTTTTTTTTTGTGCCATACATGAAATATAGATTGATTTGGAAAATATTGCGGACGTCCCGAGGACGCTTTTGTCATGAACCATTGTGGATTTCACTTATATTTATTGTCATAAAGATTTATATACCAACCTCTGTATCATACTGACTTGAATACATGGGAAGAATGTTTATAGTTTAGGACTATTTCCATAGTTATATGAATTACGCAGGTGAATTGACTGAGATGGCTATACATATGCCACGGTCTAGAACAAGTTGCAGTATAAAGGTCCGTTTAATTAACGTGTTTTTTTTTTCTTATTTTTTTTCATTCCCTTCCTCATTCATTTTTTAGGGGTTGGAAATGAAAGAAGAGAGGATAAATAAATGTTTGGATGTTGTATTATAACTGATTTTGATTAGGTCATGTGCAAACGCGTCATATTTACAGTTTTCGGAACATAGCTTGACTTGCACATAGGGGTTTGGATGTGTATAAGCTAAATTTGTAAAGCCCCAGTCCCACTAGACCACGATCGCACCACGCTCACCGCGATCTAAAATAAATTTAGATCGTGGTGAGGTCGCGGTATGAGCGGCATGAAAATGTTAATTTTCGTTGTTTTCACGATACTACTACGTCCTAATTACGCTTCTACAACGATCCCGCTACGATTAAACCACGTTCTCACCGCGCTTATTCTGCGACCTCACTACGCTTATAAAGATCTTTCTACGCTCTTCACGTTCTCACTACGACCATACCACGAGTTATCCGATTGCAACACGATCTTACTGCGATTATAGCACGTTCTTACCACGATTATACATACGTTCATACCGCGATCTTACTACGTTCTCAGCAATACCGTCAATATCGTGTTTCATATCAATATAGTTCCATTCCTTCTATTTCTGATTAAAACGGAGATTTCTCGGAAACAATACAGTCATGCCACCAACATCTACTAGAACACGTGGGCGTGGTGGTAGGGTTGATGTAGAGGCAGAGGGAGCAAAGTATGAACGCCATACTAAACTCGAAATAGTACACAAGAAACTAAAATTAAAAATAGTACAAGACTTACAAAGGCCAGGGGCTCCTGACTTGGAACAGGCGCAAAAAAAGTGGAGTTAAACATGTGTTTGGAATCTCAACCCTCCCCCTATACCTCTAGCCAATGAAGAAAAGTAAACGCATAACAATACGCACATTAAAATTCAGTTCAAGAGAAGTCCGAGTCTGATTTCAGAAGAAGTGACTAAAGAAAATAAACAAAAGGACAATACTACATAAATAACAACAGACTACTAGCAGTTAACTGACATGCCAGCTCAAGACTTTAATTAAACTGATACTATACACATAAGTAGTATAAATACTTGTCATCAAGAGATGTCGGAACGACCAATCAAACCTAAATTACAACCTATTGCTGGTCCATAAAGCTCAAATGACGATATTTTAGTGAACGATAGAAGAGATGACACAGATGTGTCAATATATATAGGAAGATGTGGTATGAGTGCCAATGAGACAACTCTCCATCAACGTAAAAATCTATAAAAGTAAACCATTATAGGCCAAGGTACGGCCTTCAGTACGGAGCCTTGGCTCACACCGAACAGCACGCTATAAAGGGCCCATAAAAATACTAATGTTAAACCATTCAAACGGTAAAAACCAACGGTCTAATCTATATAAAAACGAGAAGCATGGTTGAGCCGTTAGAGCAAATGGATAAATACATCTCTTTTTTATATATTTTTATATATTGGATGTAAACGTAGTAAGGTCGTGAGAAGAGCGTGATGAGGACGGCAAGGGCGTGATAGAATCGTACTATGGTCGTGAACAGCGTAGTAAAGTCGTAGTGGAAGCGTAGTTGGGTCGCGGTGAGAACGTGATGGTCGTAGTAAGGTTGTGATGACGTCGCTGTGAGATCGTAGTGCAATCTCTCCGAATAGAATCATGCTTTCGCTACGCTCTCGCTACGATTGTACAGCGACCTTTGCGATCTCACTACGATCTTAGTGCGCTCTCACTACGCTTCTACTACGACCTAATTTCGCCACGACCGCACCACGATTGTTTTGAACATGTTCAAAGTTGGTCACGCTCTTCACGATCTTGAAGACCTCACCACGACCATGGTACGACCTTACTGAGACCTACACGATCGTACCACGATCATCAAAATTTGCATTTTTTTTCACAGATCGTAGTGCGATCGTGGCCTAGTGGGACTAGGGTATAAGACGGATTAGTTCAATCTTTCTGAATGTTGGATGTATTTTTGGACTTGTACTGTACTTTTCACACATACAATAATTGACATAAAGACATGGTGCGTTTTAATAAATGAGACAAAACGTTATAAAAACTAATAGAGGAATTTAAATGTGGTCTGAGGCCAGAGATCTATTGAAAGTATATAGGAAAAAGAACTTCGTATAATTTCTTATTCATAAATCTGATATTAGGTTTACACTACTGTGTCCAAACCAGTTAGATAAAATAAAATTTGGTTCTAGGCTATTTATAGTATAATAATTACTTATCAACCCATTGACGAGTTTATACGGCCAAGTTAACTAATTATCAGGTATTAAAAGTGGGACATTCAAAGACGTATCGTATGTGTATCTAATACGTTGAAGGATCTGAAAGCATCTTTTGGTTCTACTCAAAATACATGTAGCAATCAAGAATAGGGAAAAGAGTTGGAAAAAATAGTGAAAGGATGATGACATTTTTAATACATGAATCGTTTTTCTTTAATAATTGTTTAATTCTTGCTTCCTATGAGTCAAAATCCTGACTTCTTATATATATTATTACATACATTTATTGCTCGAAAAATTACAGTACATATGATCATTCAATTATGAAAACATGGACGACAACAGAAGATAACATTTAAAAGTAATGTGGTGTATACTAAAACCTTTAAAAATATATCTACATTGGAGTATGTGGAAAGTCGAGCATACGCTAAACATTGCTGATGTAAATCTGTCTATATTGTACCATGACATCCAATGACTTTGTTAAAACCCTGACGTTGCCGTTATACTGTGTTGCAAATGACATTGCCTAATTTAATTGAAATGACGTGAGGTAAAAATAAAAGGTTGACCACGTCCAGAGGTGGTTAATTGCAAGTTATGACAAAATACTCTGGAGTGTCGAAGACTTCAAATTTGTTGTTTGACACGAAAAATTTCTCAAAAGACCGTGCAATGAATTATGTCTGTAAATGTCTGATGAACTTATTTCAGCCTTTATTTCGCAGTCGTGAAAAAAAGGAAAATAATCAGTTTTGACAGATTGAAACTTGGCAATGGATTCAAGGAAATATTAAACGAAGAAATATAGATTTCATAACTACAACAAAATTGTATTACGATATTTCTCCACTCGAGACAGATAAATTTTAATATTTTAAGCGGGAGGCTTGCCGAGCTTTTTAAAAATTTAATATTTAACTGATGAGAGTAGATAAATATCGTAATACACGAGTTACAGTGGTGGTATCTGTTTCTCTAATGATTTTTATCCTTCCTTTTCAAAGATTTGAGGAAAGTTGTGTACTTTTGACGTGACGTCATCAGGCATGGTCGCCTTTTTGCATGACGTCACATTAAGAAAATTCAGAAGAAAACAAGAAAATTTGACGTCACAAGTTGAACCCACTCACAACTAAATTTCAACCAATCATTTGCTGAGAACAGATTTTTCACTAGAGATTAGAAATATTTTTCTCACACCGGTCAGGAAATGTGAAAATAGCCAAAAAAAATTAGAGAAAACATTCTCTAAAAGATCATGTTTGCGTTTCTAATTTTGCGACAACAAATTCTTGTGACATCAAAATTCCGCCATGTTTGATTATCTGAGAAATTCCGGTATTGATTTTTTCATTTAAATGCTGTGCGAAAGGCACGATAGGCAATGAAATGACTTTAAGTCATGATTTGATGGGGAAAACAATATGTGTTGCCAGTATGAATCAAAGTACGGTCTTTAACACGAAGCCATGGCTCAAACCGAACAGTTAGCTATAGTTGGCCCAAACGTTACATGTGTAAAACCATTCAAACGGGAAAAACAACGGTCCTATCTATATAAATAATATAATATATAATAAAAAATAATTTATAATAAATGTATTGGCATGACACGGGTTACTAAACCCCTAATGGGAAGGATTGTGCCTGATGTTCATATGATGAAATCATAATCTTTCAGTCAGTTTAATTGAAGTCTGGAGATGGCATGTCAGTTAACTGCTAGTAGTCTGTTGTTGTTTATGTATTATTGTCATTTTGTTTATTTTCTTTGGTTACATCTTCTGACATCAGACTCGGACTTCTCTTGAACTGAATTTTAATGTGCGTATTGTTATGCGTTTACTTTTCTACATTGGCTAGAGGTATAGGGGGAGGGTTGAGATCTCATAAACATGTTTAACCCCGCCGCATTTTTGCGCCTGTCCCAAGTCAGGAGCCTCTGGCCTTTGTTAGTCTTGTATTATTTTAATTTTAGTTTCTTGTGTACAATTTGGAAATTAGTATGGCGTTCATTATCACTGAACTAGTATATATTTGTTTAGGGGCCAGCTGAAGGACGCCTCCGGGTGCGAGAATTTCTCGCTACATTGAAGACCTGTTGGTGACCTTCTGCTGTTGTTTTTTCTATGGTCGGGTTGTTGTCTCTTTGGCACATTTCCCATTTCCATTCTCAATGTTATGCTATAATTTCATGTTTGAGAGTAACTTTGTAATTTTTAAATTGCAAACAATACACAAGAAAACAAAGCTTCATAGTGAAAAAGATCTAAGATGTACATAAATGTGACGACCAAAGCAACAAGAAAAGCAATTGATGTCAAAAACATTTAAAAGGCATAGACGGATTGTTTAATCAATTAAAGCAACAAACAATAGCATAGTTTAACGTTTTCTACATGTAATGTTCACAAATAGTCACGAAAGATCTATTTATGAATCGCTCGATCAATCTGTCACGTATCGGTACAATTATAATATTTTTTTTCCTGTAAATAATGTTACACTTTGAACTACTAGTATCACAAAACTATTACAAACACACATTCAATTTTGCAATTGAACTATTAACTTTGAATTGTCACAATGATACAATACGAAGCATCATTTTTTGTACTTTGTTCATAAGTATATCAAGGAAGTAGTCTTTTTAAATTCTCTTTACATCTATACATTTCAATTTAACGACTCTTTACAACACGGAATGCAAAAGGCAACGTAGTTTTTCAACAATAAAGTTCGGTCTGTATGATATGTCAAGCCCTCCATTCCAGACAAATTATACCTTAAGTATTAAAAATATTATAGCGCAACCAAGAAATATGGTTTCTTTGAGAACAAACGATATGCGAATGATTGACAAAGAATATCATAATATTAGAAAAGGTATACGCATTGTCCTTATCTTATTTTTATTCTCATATATCAGCAAATGGACTTCACCCAAGTTTTTTTTTATGTGGAATGTGATGTTCAGTTTCTAATCTTCTATGGGTTTTTTTTTAATTAATTTGTCTTTTCAACGTTTTTATGAATTTTCGGCCATGGGCTGTTAGTATCTATTGTTAAGTGTCCCCTGGGTATTTCTTGCCTCGTTTATTCTATACAGAATAGCATGCTGCAAAGACACATAAAGGAATAAAAGAGACACAATTTAATTATCTCCATCGAACGTACTTTGGGTTTTTTTCCACATTTAATTTGATGTGTTCAAATTCGAATTTGAAATAGAAGACTTATTTCCAGGGTTTTACCCATATAAGCAACCCAACTGTTCGCACAGTTGGAGTAGATCAGCGTACCCTTACGGAACACGAGTTTATGGTACGGTTCGTGTTTCTAGTTTTCTTTGTTGTGTTTTGTGTACAATGCTTTTAGTCTGTAGGTCCGTTTTCTTTTTAGGCAACGGCGTTGTCATTTTATTTTGACTTATGAGTTTGAATATTCCTATCGTATCCTTCGTCTTTTTTTCTGAAATCAATATCAATCTGAGAAATCTCTGGTCAATGTTGCGACCAACTACCTAATCTAACAAACGCAAGCTGTAAACACAGGACACTTTTAATTTGCAAAACACTCATTTGCAAATCCGCCGCCGCCTCAAATAAGTGCTACAAAGTCGTGTATATAACCAAAATGTGCGTAATTACATGGGATTCAATAATTTCATTGGTTTTCTGCTGTTATTGTTATATATATTTTGTAATTTGATTTAGAAAAACATGGGATTTTCAATATCCCATGGGACAGGTCAAAATCCCATGGGATATACCATTATCCCATGGGATTTTGGTAAAATCCCATGGGATTTTTTTTGGTCCCATGGGATTTTTGTTGTCCCATGGGATTTTTAAAATCCCATGGGATTATAGTGGTTCATTATTTAATGTATAGAAACCCATGGAAAGATTGATTTCATGTAAACAATGAAATTTAGTATTTTTTTTGTGTCTCTTAGAATTTTTTTTGTGTTTTAGTCATCGATCTCTTAGTAATGATTCTATGGTTGATGATTCTTCATAGCTGAATATAATTTTCTCTTTGGATATTTTAATGCAATATGATGTTCTACTACTTGTATAAACTAAACATTTAAATAACAAATCAGATAATATATGTATTAATATATGTTTATTCTGGAATTATCAAAATCGTATATTTTTAAGACAGTCGGTTTGCTTGTAACTGCATCTTACTGGTAAAAACAAGTTTTAACCTTTAATAATAAATTTGAATTAATAATAACTTTGAATGAACTATCTATAGAGACACAAATATCCATTGATATATATTCAGTTGGTTGTAATACAAAAACAAGTGTTAAATTTCAATCTTGGCAATTACACTTTTATTTTATTTTCATAATTAAAAATATATCATACAAATAGCTTGCATTTAATCATTTATTATTGTTATTCATATGTTTTTTTCTTTTTTCTTCACTGATCATGCTGATTGTATGATATATAAATTTGTTATATATACAAAAACACATACGATAATGAAAAGGTAATTATATGAATAAAACAATATGACAAGAACAGACCTGAAAGTTTAATGAAACACATGAAATGGTTGGAGTATCAATATATACTGTAACCCTTATCCATATACTTATAGAATACATGATTAAATTAATGCCCCATAACACCAACTTTCTTTTCATATAATACTTTAACAGCTCATAAAAGTTCATGTATACAATTTTAGAAAATTGTATATTTTTTTTCAATTTGAGACCTCAATAGCATATGTATATATGCAAATATAAGATTAAAGCATTTTTCCTCCATTTCTTAAAAATGAGATATCTCAAAAAGGATCTCTATAAGTTACAAGAGCTCAATTCTTCGTAATACATTTTCCATAGGGTATCACTGGTGTTCAGTATTTTTTTTTCTCGAAGACTGCACAAACTAGGGAAAAACAGGTAGCAGTTCCTTATACTAGAAATGCCAGTCATTGCAACCAAAAAAATATATAGGATAATGCGGCTCAAATTGCAGTTGAAAAAGATTGTCTATTTTTTTGGAATTTCAATCTTGTATAATCCAACCCCAAGTCGTATAGGATTCTATTCTGAGTACCATCTTGGGGTAAAAAACTTGCTGGTAAAATGTAAACAAATTATTGCGCTCTTGAAACCGATAACAATGACAACCTTTCAATATTTTAAGCTTATCTAAGGCCAAATAAAAAAGTATGTGTGGTTCCAGTTACATTTAAAAAAAAATAGGGTAGGTAGGTAGGGATTTTTTTTTATTTTATGTTTTATATTTACATTGAGTCTATGGGAGCAACAATCTGACTTTAACAGTGCGTAATGAAAAATGGCAAAAAATCTTTACGGTAGGCTTATATGGAAACTAAAAAGTAGGGTAGGTAGGGTTACTGGAACCACACATATATTTTTATTTGGCCTAAGAAACATAGAATATGTTAGTTATAACAATATACATTATATTTAGCCAGTGGCGACATTACTTAACGTCTTTTCTTAACAAGGCGAATCACAGATTTCTTCTGGCATTTTTTAAAATGTTTGTCAATGACATCTGTGACATTTGATTCCAAAGTTGGTGTCTGCTTCTTTGGAATTTTGAACTTCGGAAAATTGGTTGGAAGAGGCACATTAGGTCTTTCTTTTCTTCGGCTGAATGTTTCCAGATAGTCTTTCCACCAATCGAGATGTTCCTGCATAAACCTTAAATGAGAAATATGAAATTAAGAACTGGGGCTTGGCAAATAAGTATTTTCAAGTAAGTTTATCATCGAAAACATAAACAATTTCTGAAATATTGAATGATTTTGTCATTGAAAGTTCACACACAATTAATAAGACCTAAGTAAAGATTTTAATTTCACTGGCGATATATGACATCATTACAGCTTTTCTTAAATTAGATAAATATTCAACAAGTGATACGTATACTTCTTTGGCAAAGCACAGGAATAAAACTGATAATAAATGATTTAGTTTGCCTAAAGTAGACAATAAAAGTAAACTGTGCATATAAACATTGATATAAATCTTAATTCTCATATGGTTTGCCTGAGGAAGCATTTGAAGAGGTATTTATTTCTCATATCTCACTTCACTCAGAATGTGTTACTGTGGATTCATTTATTTTCGTGGGTACCAATTTTCGTGGATTGAGGAAAACTTACATGTTCGTGGATATTTGATTTCGTGGTTTTGCCGAAGTCTGCATACAAGCCATGAGAAAATTTGTCATTCGTTGAACATTTAATTTCGTGGTTCAACTGTTCCCACGAAATCCACGAAAATTGGTATCCAACGAATAATAATGAATCCACAGTAACCTCAAATTACATATAATTCCTCAAACAGATGGGTCAAATACTGTATACCCCCATTATTTAGTAGTGTCGAAAATTGGATGGTATATCAACACTTCTTATTTATGGCGCCAAGCATGTGTTACCTTTTTTGGATGTATTGACAGGGTGAGTATAAATTTAAATGAGTTTATGATTGATCATTTCATACATGTACGGAAAGCTTTTAAAAAAATATGATTGAAATAGAAAATATAGAAGTAATTGTAAATATGAAAAAAGATGATGTGGTGTGATTGCCAATAAGACTATGCCATACAAACCAAATGTATTTTTAAAAAAAAGATGTGGTATGATTGCCAATTAGACAACTATCAACAAGAGACCAAAATGACACAGACGTTAACAACTATAGGTCACCGTACAGCCTTTAACAAAGGGCAAAGCCCATACCACATAGTCAGCTATAAAATGCCCTGATATTACAATGTAAAACAATTCAAACAAGAAAACTAACAGCCTTAGTGTACAAAAAAATGAACAAAAAACAAATATGTACTTTAGATTATTGCAATACTTTTATTGATGCAGAAGAGGTCCACAATGACCAGTGACCATTTAATTCATAGATTTTTTCTCTGTTGTCTATTTATGTTTTTTATTTCGTAATATATGTTGTTAATTATGCCATTGCACGTCTATAAAAATTCATTCAAATGAGAGAGGTTGTGAGGTTTTACAACAGTGGCTTATAGTCATCTTTTATTTCTTTATAGGCAACATTTGGTGGAAAATACAGAGAACAGATATACTGTTCATGTTTACCAGGTTGTTGTTATGAAGAGCTCCTCAACATCTTCCAGCATTTCAGAGACGGCTTGATACTTTCCACCAAACAGTATAAAGAGATACCAGCTGGTCTCTTCAGGTTCTTTGTCGGTTGCAGAGATGAACCAAGAGTCCATCGTCTCCTTGGAAGATTTTCAACAGGTGTTATTACTATGGAGCAATTTAGATCAGCTTCAAAGGAATTAAAGGTAATTAGTTTTCTTACTTTTGTCCCCTTACTTGTTAAGGTGGTACCTAACACTACAGGGAGATAACTCTGTAAAATCAGCAAAACGTTTTAATGACATTGTGTTCATAAGGGAATATTAAGCTTCTCAATGATAAAAAAATTTGTTTGTCAAACTGCAATATAACCAGTGTAATTTTTCTGATTAAACGGTTGGTTCAAATTTCTTTAAATTCTTATATTTTTGTCAAAGGGTCAAAGTAAATACTTTGTCAAAATTTTTGGAAAATTAAACGAGCCAAATTAATTTTAGTTAAAGTGTTAGGTACCACCTTGAAAGACTCATATAGGAATAACAGCTTTCAAATAGATCCTCAATAATATAGCCCTTTTATTCTTTTCCATTAATTTCAGGGTTAAAGCTTAAAAACTTTTTTTTCAAATTAAAAGAAATCAGATATTGTATAACTACTTTATATATTGAAAGAAGGGGTATGTCATGTATGTTATTTGTTTTATAAGCATTCCAGTTTTAGAATTAGGTGGATTCAACAAACATCAGACTACAGGAATATTTTTTATGTTCCATTTATAAAGTATTGTCTGTCGTCAACATGTCCGACATAAACTCAAAAAAGGTTTATCCAATTTAAATATAACTTTAGTAATTTATTTATATCTATTGATGTAAGCTACCTTTCAATTTTCACGAATTTCTGATTTGACATCGAGAGGTGATTGAACTTTATTCAAAAACTTCTTATCATGTACTCATGGTGCAGCTGTTTATATTAACACAGCATAATTTGAAATTAATACATAGCTATAATATATCTTTCTGTTTTAGGAAAATCAACAGAAGGATGAAGATTTAAAGGTAAGACTCCATTTGAAATAAGCTGTCTTAAAGTAATATGTAACCTCAAATTTAAGAAAAAATATGCATATGTTTTTTATAACAAAATGGAAAGTTTTCATTATTTAATTTGTCCACATTTAGAAGAAGTTTACTTTTTTTAAAATGCTTCCTTTTAAGAAGAAATTTGCTTGCTGACAATATTTTCCATTTGCATAGTGACCTTAGCATAAACCTTCTCAAAATCTGGTGGTTGCAATCCACATGGATCTATCACTGAAATAAACTATTTTCTGATTGTACACGTGAAACATGTGCTCAATATCCATTCTTTTTGTTGATTTTTTAACTATAAGGTGACAATCGGTAAACTTTGGAGTCAAAACACAGCATTTAATGAGCTGCCATATTTGTCAAATTATAACAGAAGACCAAGTTATGACCTATACATGCATTGGTTTAAGAATCGGATAAAAAAAAATATTAAAAGGCACTTGTTTCATATGACTTAGACTTGGACTTGTCATTAATCCCAAATCCAAAATGTATGGTTAAACACTAAAGAAATATGGCTTAGTTGTTATGTATAATAATCTAAGAGTATATATATTCATCGGTTTCTTGAGGTTTATTTTTTTTTGTAAAAATTGGCTAATTGATTCTGTTAGATAGAAAATTTCAAAATTTAACTGTAAACTAAAACACTCAAAAAGATACTAGCATTAACAAACACTTAACTTGCAAAAACTTTTTTACAGGCCGAAAACAAAAGACTGAGAGACGAAAATGAACAACTAAAGAAAGAAAATGAAAGACTTAAAAGGCAGAAAAGACATCAGGTACTTTAACATAATACAGATCAATAGATATAGGAAGATGTGGTATGAGTGCCAATGAGACAATTCTCCATCTAAATAACAATTTATGAAAGTAAACCATTATAGGTCAATGCATGGCCTTCAACACAGAGCCTTGTTAATCAGATTTGAATTTTGGTGGTGTCACTTTTACTGTTATGAAACTTTTACACAATATTTCTAACCACAAACTCCGAACAAATTTGGGTAGCGTCACATTTACTGTTCTTCAGTTATGTCCTTTTATAACATTATATGATATGCAAGCAGGGAATCATCTGAATCTCATGTACAAATTCCCAAATAATTTTATTTTAAGATATCTAAGGTACACAGTAAGAAGAGAAATACTAATCCACATCACATATGGGATTGCTGGTTGTTGGAAATAATTTAGCCTACTTGATTGGCCTTATCTCTTTGTGAATCCATACTTTTTAAAACTGTTACGGTTACCTCTTCTATATGGCTTTGTATTGATACCTTTATTTTAACTTCTTTGATCTTTTTAAAAGAAAAAAACAGGTTAGATTACCTCTTCAATAAAACTTGCTTTAAAAAATGCTGCTTCCTCAAAAAGCATATTTTTTACGTTTTTATTTTTTCTTTAAACTTTTTCATTTACTTTTGCAGGATGTATTTGAATATGCAGAAGATCTTGAACAAACTGAACCAACAGTCAGAAAGACCTATCAAAGGTATGTTTAAAGTTGATTGAGAGTCCATATAATTTTATTGATTATTTGTCAAAAGGCTTTTTACCAATATATAATATAAAAGTGTGGGTCACCAGATTTTTTTCACACCCCAAGTTGTGCAAAAATTAGTTTTTGTCCAAATTTGGCATGGAAAATCAAATTTTGTGTGATAAAAAGAAAACTTCACCAAAGAATTTAAAAATAAAACATGAGAAGATAGCTGTCAGAACAGACTTTTATTTTAGAAAATGAAAACTTGTTTTCTTGCTACATAATACATTGTAATACAAAAGGTAAATTCATAACACTTTCTATTATGAAAATTCCTTTATCCTGTCTTTGCATCTTTCTACAGGATAAATATGATATATCCTCCCACTTTTTTAATAGGAGGTACATAATGATTGGTAAGCTTGTGTTTATTTTCTTCAGTCATTTTGTCTGATCCTATGTTTCAGAATAAAACATCATGAGAAATGATAACTGATCTTAATGTAAAGGAACATTTTCAGAAAATTAATCATATAATGTTATTTATTTAATAGGAAAGTTACTGCTGAAGTTGAAGTCCATTTGGAGGAAGCTCATAAGAAAAGAAGAATTCAAAAAGAGAAAGAAGAAAGGGTAAGATTAGATTATGTTAAAATTGGAAAGGATTAGTAAAAATGAGATTATTGGGTATACTTTTACAAGAAAGGGCTTATTTCACCTTATAAATAATTGTTAACATTGGAAAAATAAATGTGAGTTTCAGAGTCCGTTAATCACTAATGCAGATTGCTTTTGATAATTTTTTCAACAAAATGTCATGCTCAGTACTTATCATGCTTATCCTTAGAAATTTGTAATACCTTGCAAGTAAAGTTTCAATATGAAAAAAATCAACTTTTAGCAAAGGACTGTTTTAATAAAGGACTAAGTTGTGATGGCCTAGTTTAGTGTCATCTCTCTATTAACTTGCTCTAGTTTTTTTTATAGTTCATGCTATCTGATTTTAGAAATAAAAGTTAAATCCTACTTGAGGTTCAGATACAGATTGGTATATTTAACTAACATAGTTGAGTCATACATAATGATTGATGAATATGAATGATATTGTTGTGTTTGAGTCATGATGAAATATCAATAATTTTTTTTTTTTTATTTGCAGTATATAGAACTGATTGATGAAATCATCAGAGAGGTTAGTAGTCATACAATGACCCTTATAGATAAACTAGAAATGCATGTATATTCTTTGGCATATTGCTTTTATACATAAATGTATACTGGTGTATATTGTAAAAAAAAACCTATTAACTTACAAGAAATAAACATTTATATAAGTCTGTCCATCTGTCTGTCACTCCATCTTGATCTGCCTATCTGTTATCAACATGCTAGATATATATTCTTAGACCAATTAACACAAAACATTTGTGAAGTGTTAATATTTAATTACATGAAAGCTCATTTGATTTTGATACAGTTTGCAACTATTTAAATAATCTCCCTTAATTTTTTGGGGTATAAAATTCTGATTTGACATTGAGGAGTTATGGAACTTTAATCTTTGAAAAGATTGCAGGCATAGCATATCCCCATGTAGCAGCTCTTTAGTATTATAAGGAATCAGGATTAAATGTTGCCTAAATAGAAGGATTCCATTTAAAAGTTGAAATAATTTTGCTCTGCTCAGAGTTCTAACCTTTTGTTTAATGGAGTTGCCTCTTTGTTTTTATAGTCAAAACTAATATCAAGAAACGGAGGCTGAGTGTTTAATTGCTAGTCCCTCTGTGTATATAAACATGTAGCCATAAAGAATCATAAAGTTATAAAAGATGCTTATATTTTAGGATGAAGCTGAAACAACAGAAGTAACAGAAGCAATTGAGGAAGATAATGAAGTTGTGGAAAATATTCAGGAAGTTACAAATGAGGTAGGGATGAATTATTTAACCACGTTTATTTTACATGCAAAATTATTGGTATTTATTTCAATTTAATTCATTGCAACCAATGTAATAATACTTAAAACTTAGTCGGGCTAAGTTCAGAGATAGTGCATTTTAAATGTGTAAAAGCGAAACTATTTCTTTTCTTCATGAACAAATACATGCAATTAATTATAAAAAAGATTGCCAATGAGACAACTATCCACAATAGACCAAAATGACACAAACATTAACAACTATAGGTCAACGCATTGTCTATTATTGTCTATTTCCTTTGCACCATGTTACATGTTTGAAAGCTGTTGTTTCTGGTCAATTAATTACTGGTTCATGTTTTTAAGTCACATAATCATTTTCTTTCTTAAAAAGTATTAGTAATGTATCTAGAATAAAAAAAAAACTCATTTGATAATTTAATTGTTGTATTTTTTTTTATAAATTACTTACATTGCTTCTTTCTGTTGCAGGTTACATTCAGCAAAGGGGAAAAGATAACAGCATTCTGGGAAGACAAAAACATTTCAGGATGGTACCCTGCAGTAGTATTAAGGGTGAACAAAAACAGTAAGTACACTGAATAGATGTAATATGATGGTCTTGTTGTGGTATTGTCATAATAGAGTCCAGATGCATTTTGAAACTCATGCAATAAATATGAATTGTTTGGTATATTCTATACATGCTATAAGCTGTGTTGCTTTTGAATAAACTTCTTCAACAATTATCAATTAATTAAAAGGTATTCTTAACTTGTCAGACTAGATACTTTAGAGATACATGATGTCAAAATTCTTTTCATCTGATGTTTAACTGTCTATTTACATATAAATACTTTAGTATTGCTGAACTATATATGTCCAAACCATTATTTTTTTTTTCGTTATATAATAAAATAAAAAAAAAATTTCATAACGCTAATGACTTTTATTCAAGAAATATTTTAAAGAAAAAAATATTGACTAGATTTACTATAATACTTGCAGAAAAAATATATATATACTGTATCTTTTGTCTTTAGAGTGTAAAAATATTAGTCACAATAATTCTTCATTACTATTCTTATTTCAGGTTATTATGTCAGATTTTTTGACGGTGTAAAGAGTAGTCTGAAGCCAAAGGATATTAAAAAGACAGCCAACTAGAAGATGTAATTGTGACAAAGACTATGATATAGTGATGCATTAACATTTGTTTTGTTTTGTACATATTGATTATTTATTGTTAATATAAGTTCTTTATTAATTTAAAGAATATGTCTACACAAAACTATATTTTGTTTTATTATATATATTTTTTTTGGGGGGAGGGGGATTTTTTCCTGAAAAAATAGTTAGGTGGGGTATATTTCTTAAACAAAATAGTTTGAGGGGGTTAAAAAATAATTTATGAAAAGTTAAGTTGAGACTTTATGCTAGAGTTTAAGACTGTTGATCATATTTATAGATATTTTCATTGCTTTTAAATGTTGTAAAGAATTGTGTTTAAAAAAGTATTAATAATTCCAGAATAAACATATTAATACATAATATTTTCTGCTTTGTTATTTAAATGTTTAGTTTATACAAGTAGTAGAACATCATATTGCATTAAAATATCCAAAGAGAAAATTATATTCAGCTATGAAGAATCATCAACCATAGAATCATTACTAAGAGATCGATGACTAAAACACAAAAAAAATTCTAAGAGACACAAAAAAAATACTAAATTTCATTGTTTACATGAAATCAATCTTTCCATGGGTTTCTATACATTAAATAATGAACCACTATAATCCCATGGGATTTTAAAAATCCCATGGGATAAATATGGTCCCATGGGATTTTTTTTGTCCCATGGGACAACAAAAATCCCATGGGACCAAAAAAATCCCATGGGACCAAAAAAAATCCCATGGGATTTTACCAAAATCCCATGGGATAATGGTATATCCCATGGGATTTTGACCTGTCCCATGGGATATTGAAAATCCCATGTTTTTCTAAATCAAATTACAAAATATATATAACAATAACAGCAGAAAACCAATGAAATTATTGAATCCCATGTAATTACGCACATTTTGGTTATATACACGACTTTGTAGCACTTATTTGAGGCGGCGGCGGATTTGCAAATGAGTGTTTTGCAAATTAAAAGTGTCCTGTGTTTGTACCTCAATGTGACAATCAAGTGACAGGATGTCATTTAAAATATTTAGAACAATCGTTTTAAAAACAAAGTACACAATATAACAAAGTTAGACATTGTACTTCATGTGATTACTAAAGCTCCAAAGTCATCGATACTTTTACTTTTTATCCCATGAGCAATCGCATATTTTTATATGCAATTTTAATATTATTTTTTTTTTGTAAAAACTGTTTCACTTTGAACTAGTATGAAACTATACAAAACACACATTCAATTTCCTCGTTGAACTATTGAACTTTGAAATATCATAATGATACAATATTAAATACGATATTATTAGCCCAATACAAAAGCATCATTTTTTTACTATGCTCATGTCTTTTACATGTTTTATTCAGGAAGTATTTTTTTCATAGATTTTGTTTCACATCTATACAATTTAATTCAACGATTCTTTTTGACTTCGTTTTCAACCCGACCAAAGAGTAAGCAAAATGGGCTTTCATTAAAGCAAGAAAATCAAAGCACAGGAAGGGGAGCTCAGCTGGTCATTTAACAAAAATATGTACTAGTTCAGAGCAAATATACTTATTTTGTTAAATGAATTAAATCAAGTTTATTCATTGCTTTATTTTCTTAAAAAGAGCTTGCAGACCGAATGTTACTTACATTGATAACGTCATGTTCAATGATCAAATTATGTGGTATACTCTTACATCCAGGTGTTCCCCTATTGAATGGATGTAACGCCGTCCCGTGGCAAAGACAGCATGTAACCAATGCCTTAATATTTGACGGCCAATTTCTGATGGGATGTTTTGAGTTCTGTTTCGTACCTTCTGACGATTTGGGCATCTGTCCAACCCTAACAATGCATTTTGCCAATTCTGCAGTCGATTTGTCGACATTTCAGTATATTGGAAACATGTATGACCTGAATTTGTCTGCCATGGCATTCGACGACTGTAGTAGCAGTTGACGCTGCGGTCATAAAATTTAATTTGACACTACCCATAAATCTGGTCCTGGATGGTCATTTACGAATACTGTCTACCTGTACCTTTGTTGTTAGGACAACACAATGTGTTTCGGACTTTTAATTGCATATTAAAAGCACGTTTACGTGTTCCTGTCTGCAAAATACGGAAAAAAGATGTTAGAGGCACAAACTCATAAAATGAAAATCAACTGACAACGCCATGGTTAAAAAAAGGACAACAGACAAACAATAGTGTACAAAACGCACATAGAAAATACTGGTGTGGCATAACTCAGATTGCACCTGCTCAGTCTTAACAAAATGAACATATTTGTAAATGAACTTATTGGATAGATCTGTTTGATTCATGTGCATGTATATTAAGCATATCATTGAATAAAATTGCAAATGATTTTATTACTTCTATTGCAAAGCAGTTTGAGTGTGTATACGGAAATACAAATTCTACAAAGCCTATCATAATACTTGATTGGAAGACATTTAAAACAAACTATTTTACATACATGTAGAGTACGATATGTTTTGTAGGGATTTCAAATAGCATTTGAACTACAAAAACGATTCAAAATACAAAATAGTATGCATATTGTATAAATCAGGATCGCTTACAGAAACAAAATATTTGAACTTTTCCACGTTAGAGGAACTCACTGTATATACTTTAAATCCACCTATTTATATCTGTGAGAGATCCGTCTAAATAAGCTAGAACAGCTTATCCATGGAAGGTTAATGAGTTTTTTGTTGTGTTGGCATTGTCTTGCATAATACATCAGACGCGCGTTTCGTGAAAAAGGCATCACCAGTGACGCTCAAAATAAGATATATTCGTCATTACACAAAGCAATAAAGACACAGGAGACCGAACATATAAGAAAAAGGAAAACTAGATTAACAAAAAAGTGTGTATTCTTGATAACGGAATGAGATGCAATCATGAGTGTATAAATCTTTTAGCACAGTGCTTTTCCATATTAGAATACAACGTTTGTTCATTAATCATATTAAAACTTATGCTTTCAATGAATGCCGTCTAGAACACAGTAAGATTAGTCGAGTAATGTCGAGCTTATAAACAAGATAGGAACATATTAGATAGTTTGATACTCAGTTTAGTTTAGCTTTCAGTGTATCGAATTCATTATATTGAAAAGTTTTGGACAATATTGTCCCGTAGATGTTTATGTCAACAGAAGATAATTCACACTAAGGTCATCAACAATCATATTCTTAAACAAATTTAAAGACATGTATATCTTGGTATTGATAAAGATACGAACTCTGACATCCTTTGACTTTGATTCTGTGTGAACCCAAATATATATACATATCTATGTGATTAAGAATTTCGCTCCCTAGGAAACGTTGTCAACAGAATGAGTCTTTGAAATGATTACTATTTGTTCAACACAGCGAGAAAATCCGGTATTTAAGCTGACCCGGACAGACTTGGGGTAATTGTAATTGTAATCGTTAATCAGCTGTAATTGATTACAATTTTTCAAGTAATCATTGTAATCATTAATCAGCCAAAAATCTGATTACATGTAATTTAATTTAATCAACTACTTTTCAAAATACACTGTAATCCTGATTACTTTATGATTACATTCTGATTACAATAAAAAAAAAATCTTAAATTGTACATGTGTTTATGGTCAATAAATGAACCTTTTTGTTATTCTTATTTAATTAATATTTAAAACGTTCAGATAGTTTGGTTTACTTTTTTTATAAAGCATGATAAATATATTTCATTTCGTTTGAAATTGGGGTTTTCCCGTTAGGTATTTGTAGTTATTATATATAGATGGGAACTAGTGGAACTAGTTTTAGAACTAGTTCTGCAGGAGTATGTACTATTTATAAAGTCTGATGTTACGTGTACAAGGCACGAGAAAAGTTTTGGCGGTTTCTACGGGTGGGGTACTATATAAAGTTTGGCATTTAAATGTATTAGTATCGAAGGTGCTCGCAGTTAGGTCGTATAGTACGAAGTTAGTCACATTAATGGCTGCTATGTTTATTACATGTATTTATATTATGTTGTTTGTATCGAAGAAACTTGTATTATAGAGTGAAATAAAATGTGTATCGCAAGAGAAGATAATAATGTTACTGCGAGCAACTAACTCTATTTCTGTGTTTGTTTTGTTTAAAGCCTATTGAATTTAGAGTAGAAATACTTTAAATTCGGACGAGCAGGGCGAGGGAGAATTTAATTGGTTTGTATACTTCAGTAAAAAATAAACTGTTACAGTATTGAAAAGTCATCAATAGCCTAAGAAGAGACATATAATACAATTATATGTTTCTGGCCTTAGTAAAAGATATTGTACATATATTCACAATTTAAAGATGTACATATATATATTTGATAATAACTGTTATATTCGAGTAATACTTTTCTTTAACCCTTAATTATAATCTTTTGTTAATAATGTGATTTTTGTCAACTTTAAATTGACAGGTAGGTTTGTTTTTATTGCAATTACCAATTGAGTATAGCTGTAGGACAATATATATGGTAAAAGATAAATCAGACATGTGATCATTTATCTAATTAGCACAAAATTAATTAAAAGTTGGACAAATATCTTGTTTAAAACAAGCAAATGTTTGTATGTATTTGGACTGGACATGTAAACTGCAATGATTTTAAGCACTTGTATTTTGTTTACAATTTGATTAAACTGGAAACTTTATTTCATCCATATTTTAACTTCCATAAACTGCACCTTGAAACAAATATAAATTAAAGTCTAGAATAGGTCAGAAGACAAACAGCAAACTCTTTTTATAAAGCTATATTCAGTTGAAGTCAAGATAATTCAGAGATCAATGAAGATAAAGCTCAATGGGTCATAACCAGTGATACAATGTTCATGTATGTATGAAGTGTACTTTTGTGGTTTATTAAATAGACGAAAGTTGAAGTTATTATTGTATAATGTAGCAAACACAATACTTTCTAAAAAATGCTATAGTTATGTATTAAACGTTTATTCAATTACATCATACACAATGTATTTTTTTTTAAATTCATTGTAATCAGATGTAATCATGATTACTTTGCCAATGTAATCATTAATTTAATCAGACACTTTCAGAAATGATGTAATCATTAATTTAATCTAATCGTACAAATGACAAAGTAATTGTAATTTAATCAATTACATTGAAAGTAATCGGACCCATCTCTGGACCCGGAAAACAAATGTGTACTAGTTCAGTTTCAGCATATGTGACAACTTTATTTCTGTATGTTTTGAACTTAGTTTCATAATGTTAAACAGGGAAAATCATGTGATTCATGATTCGATTAGTCAGCACTTCTGAGTTGATACGAAATATCATTGATTTGGTCATAATTTAGAAGTTAACTGTTTACAAAACTTTGAACTTTTTAAATACTATGGCTTTTTTAACTCAGTAATAGATAACTCTAGTTGTATCTGACAAAAAAATAGGAATTTTTGGTCCTCAGGCTCTTCAGCTTCGTACTTTTTCAATCCTTGTATATATGATGATTTTAATTACAGATAGTTTAACATAGTGAGATGGAGAAACATTATCAAAATATAAAACATAATAATGAACAATAAAGGCTGGAATGCATAGATATCTACAACAAAAATACAAGACAATAAAATTTGTAATTACAATACCAATACAACATAAAGACAAGAGCTAAAATGTGTTACATCAACAGTTGTTATCATATTAACATTACATGTTTTGGCTAATCTATATATAGCTTGAAATTGCAGCTGTGGGGAAGGGGCGATAATAACAAATGTCGGATTAAGCAGGGTGTTGGAACACTCAATTTTTCTCAACAAGGATATACATATTTTGTAAGCTACAATGTGGTTGATAAAGCAGGATATTGGAATACTCAAACGTCGGATAAGTCTGGTTACACTGTTATGATTTTATGAATGACAAAAACCTAATGTATGTACATAATATTATTTATAAGAAAAACAAAATAGCAAACACTATAATATTAAGGGGGTACCCAACACTATACCCCGAAAAAATTCTGTCGATTAATTTTTCTTAATTTTTTTTCATTGATAAACTAGGTCAACCTTAACATCTTGAAAGATTTGGCAACTCAAATATGGCATCTTTTACATGCTAGTATCGGTCAAAATTGGAAGTTTCTGAAATATGGATATAGGGTTAAATATGTTAAATTTTTTTTTAATTTAATCCTAAATTGACAATAGCATAGCTAATAATGATAGTTGAGGTGAATATTAGTTCACTGATACCCTTTTCTTTTAAGTTTTTCATTCCTGATTTTAAATTTTGCCAGAACTTAAATAGAGCCCCGAGAGTAAATGCTGTGCTTCTAGTATTTGAAGAAGAAGAATTTTTTTTAAATATGTAGCTTAATTTTTCCAAAAATTAAACATTTGGAGTGCTATACTATTGGGTTGCTCTTGCAATTTTTTTTTTAATTAAACCGTAAGATGTTTTGGTATTTGAATTTAAAATACGTCCCACCCTCAAATTGGTTTATTAAAAAAGAGCAAAATTTAATCAAAAAGTACATAATGGCCATATTTTTTTTTCGTCTTTTGAACTAGGTTTTAGATATTTGGCATGTGGGTGTATCATCACGGAATTAAGTGTCTTGCATTATGATGACCTTTGAGTGACCTTCAAATGTCACCGCAAGGTCAACTTTATGTTCATTTTTTCTTGAAAAAACACACCCGTGTAGGCCATAACGTCTTCGCCTTTTGTCCTAGGCCTTACATCTTTGCCATGTGGATGTATCATCATGGGGTGGTGTGCCTTCTTAAAATGTGACCTTCCTGTGACCTTGAACTTTAACCTCCAGGACGATAATTGTGTTTTTTTGGTAAGAAACACTTGTACGGGCCATGACTTTTATGTAGTTATGAATTCATATTTTATTTTAAAAAATCATATTACACAAGCTTTAATCGACCATACAACAATATAGACACATTTTATGACATGTCAACCCATTCTATGCACATGGAACACATAATGGACATGTAGTCACATAAAATTGTTTTAAAAAGAAATAGTTTCTATTGAAGCGCAGTGTACGTACTTAACTACTCAACAGACAGCAAATTGAAAACTTCCTAGGAATCAAACAGTAGGAAGAGTTATGCCAAATAACTATATACCAATAATAGGACGGACAGAAGGACAGACAGAAAGGGGTAAAACAATACCCCCTCCCCCGACTTTCAGTAGAAGGGGCAAAAAAATTGAAATTATAAGCTTGACACGTTAATAAATAATATGATACATAGGGGAAAGCTTTAAAGTGGTCATATGCTTTACATAATCAAGATTTTCAATTTATTGGTCTACAGATTCAAAAATATACAATTCAAAACATAAAACAAAACTATTCGTGCAAAGAACCACGGCTCATGAGAGATCAGCTGACTGTGCAAAATCCTCATACTGTGAAATCAAATTCGTTAAACTTTTTTAGTATTTTTGCAGAGGTTATGAAAATTAGATACAACTGATTTTTAGTTAAAAGCACGACAGTTACAAGTTTCACATCATTTTTTGGGCCCCTTATTATTATAGAGAATGATTACTCTTTTCAGTAATAATATTGAATTGAGACTTGAGAAGAAACATTTTGCACTTGTCACTTGCAATAACACCACACTTTCTTTTTTCATATCTATTTCAAAATTGCATTTAATAAAAAAAAAAAATTCGGAAAGACAAAGCACACCAAAAGAAAATAACAAATTTTGCTATCCCTTCGAAATTTAAATTTGATAAAGTAAAAATAATATGTTCTATTTATATCATACATGTGTAGTTTCAGTTTCAACCATGATTCTAAATATAGACTTTGATTTCCCTAAAATTGTGGACGGAATAAAAGACACCCGTTTATTTCCTACACCTGTCAGGATAAAGGCTGAAAAAAGATACTAGAAAGATGTAGTATTTTTTTTATTCAGATGAATGTAAGAGTGCATAAATATGTGTAGTGTTTTGTGGACTGAATCGTATGGTTTTTTTCTTCTTTTAGTCTTTGTTCCGTAACATGTAAATGATGCACTGGTGGTTGATTATCCCCTCAGTATCTTCTAACGTTTTACATGAATATAAATCATGTAATAAAATATTCAAATTCACTTAAAAAAAATATTCCAGAAATTTTGAAATTTTAAATTATTTATATCCTATTTTACATTACTACTTGTATCACTAAGCCCATAGTGTATTCCATTAAAAACTACATGTATAGTTTAAAAAAAAGTATTGTGAAGTCAATTCAGTTTTGATTTTGATCAATTTGGTACGTTCAAGATCTACGAACAGAAGCATTGTGTAATTCTCCATGGTTTATTTATTTATTTGGTTAAAATTGTATTGTCAAAAGGAGCTACCATTTGAGGAGGGAGGCTTGGATGCAATTTGAAAAAAAGCAAGACAGGCTTTTGAGCTAACAAAGACAGGAACAGTAATTTGGCATAACAAGCAGGATTACAATTTATGTAAACAATTTCAGAATAAACTAATAAAAATTGCAGGTTCCTAAAGAATAAGAAAAATGCAGGACAATGATGACAGATGAGGGAGGGAACCAGAAGTCCTAATATAGAAATCCCGGGCTTAAAAACAAGAAATCCTGAGTTGAAATAAATTTAAATCCCTACATCCCGAAACTCGAAAAAAGAATTCCCAGATCCGCAAATCCCAAGCTTAAAAAAAACCCGATGCCGGTCCAATCCCCCCCCCCCCCCCAATATTTACTACTTAAAAAAATGCAGGAGAACATTTTTAACCCCCCCCCCCCCCCCCATAAAATCAAATGCTAGCATCTTCAGACTTTTGACTTTATTTCATTTTATGTAAGACCTAGTCCAAATAATTATGACGTCTGGCAAGGCTATTGTAATTTTTTTTATGGGACGCCTTCGTAGGGAGGTGTCACAGAAAAAAAATAGGCTTGACAGACGTCATAATTATTGGACTATGTAAGACCTAGTTGCAGTAAAAACGAAAATAGTTATGGTCCGTTCTGTTTCCCTCCTTTTTTAACGTCCTGGTTTTCTTTTTGTAAATTTATTTCACTCTGAATTTTCTCTTTATGTCTCTTTGAAGATTCATTTATGGAAAATGAATAACTTTAATTGGATTTAAAGATTAAATGAATAACAATAAGTTTACAGCTGTTGCTAAACATTCTGATCATGATCTTTTAAAAGCTTGCATATTGCATATAATTCAAAAACGTAGCAATTAATCAGACTATGAGTAAGAGTTATCTTTTTTAGGTGTTCTGTACACCCTTAAGGTGAATAAAAATATTCGGGATAATATGCATTTTTCAGTATAATAAAACCTATACACATTTTCATGTTTCTCTGTATATCACGATGTTATCATCAAACAAAAACAAAACTATAAGAGTTTGTAATATAATCATCAAAATATTTTTTTATCATAATGATTGCACATACCGTGCTCCGTCATCAATTCTTTAGGTTTCACAACCATTGCAAATGATAACCACTGACACATATTCTCTGCTTTACTTCCAAATAAAACTCATATGGCCATTGAGGTGGTTTGAACTCTTTTGTGTAGCAAAAACAAAATAAGGAACTACATTTTAACCAAAAAACCGCCTATTTGATATCAATATGAAAGTCTCATTCAATATCTGTATGTGAACTTATGTAACAATGCTTCGGTCATTGAAGGGAGAAGGGCTGGAGGGGTCCTGATCATGAAATCCCGGGCTTATAAAAACACGAAATCCCAAGGTCCCGAATTGAAATAATTTGAACCCCGACATCCCGAAAGGGTCAATCCCGAAATCTTGAGCTTAAAAGCCCCCGATCCCGGAGTGCTGATAAAGGTCGTATCCCCTCTCATTGAAAATTGACAGACAATGGTTACTGGCAACTGGTAACTAACTAACGTAAAATGTATATCAATTTTGATATGTTTTGATATAAGAGATTACTATGTTACAATTCTTGTCTATAATATCCAATGTATGTTTCAATAACAGCACATTAAATTGAGAAGAGAAACCGGGAATGTCTCAAAGCGACAACAACCCGACCAAAGTGCAGACATTTACCTTTATCTATTTGTGTGACCAACTTTCGTCTTGTCATACATAATGCAAATTTGACCGGGAACTATCAATGATTCCATGATATAACATAGTTTAAAGTTGATATGTCATAAATTATCTTTGAACTTTAATTTAATTAAACTATAATATAAACAAAACAGATGTTAGTTTTAACTATAAACGTGTTTCGTATTTTAGCATAACATAAACAAGATAGTGTATTTTGTTTTACTGACTATTATCCCCCCTCCCCCCAAAAAAAAAACCATTCAATATTTATACATTTATAATCAATTTATGTAGTAACATTAATAAAGGAAAAATAGGGGTCAGCGTTAAAAAAAATTAGGGCAGTATATTGATAAAACCAGGGAAATTCTTATATCTGGCAACAATAAAAAAAATCAAAGGTGCCCGCATCCTTAATAAAAAAAAAAAACAGGTAAGCACTAGTTTGAACTTAATGAAAATACCAGTTAGTATTTCAAACAAAATAACTTATGTCATTGCTTCTTTCAGTTTCTCCCAGAAAACAATGTTTCCCTGTTCATCATTAGGGTATTCAATGTACGAATCTCTTTCCACAAGTTCAAGCATAACAAGAGGTAAGTCTTTTGGTCTTAATTGTTCATAGAAAACCAAAAATAACATGTTCTGACCATTTCTGGCATAGATACTTTCCATTCTCGCCATGTTGAATTCAAACATGCAGTAATATGATTCAAGGAAGGACTTAGTTATGAAACATATCACAGTTCTGCTTTCGTGAATGGAAGTGGTGATATTATGATAAATTTCTCTCCCTGGCAAAAAATCCCGTTTATGGACGCACAGTTTAACATTGTCTCTTTCTTCTAGAATTGGAATACATTCATTGTTAATAAAATCTTGTTCTTCGTCGGAATAGGCTATGAATGCGTTGAATGTGTAATTTCGATCATCATTTTGATTTAAATTGTCTCGTATATATTTACTTTTTGTCATGTAGTATATGTAACGAAGTCTCCATCGATATCTATATACAATTCCAATGGTCGCAATAATTATGATAGACGTTATCGCAACAGCGACAGATATTATCAGAACGAGACGTGGAGCACAGGTCTTTTTCAGTTCCATCATTGTACCTCTAAAATCGGTGAGAAAAATCTCAGTTTCATTTGAAAATTTGCATTTTATTTCACCTTTGTTAGAAAAATATTCTTCTTTCTCTAGGATCCATTCTATGAATTGTATAGCGTCACAACTGCACTGCAAACTATTCCCTGCAAGGTTAATTTTTATATCCGAGGAAACAAAGACAATATTTAACTGTTCCATAGATTCTTTGCTGAATTTTTGAATTTTGTTATTAGATAAATCTATCACTTTTAAAAAGGTGAGATGATAGACATCAAAGTTGATATCGGTTAAAAAATTGTTGCTCAGATTCAAATTACGTAGACATCGATGCCCATGGAAAAGAGAAACCAGTAGATAATCAAGGTTATTGAAGGATAAGTTTATTTTCGATAAATTAGTTGGATATACAATGGGGTTAAATGGATAATATCTTAAAAATCTCAAATAATCTCTAAGATTGTTTCGTTCTAAATTAAGAATTTGTAAATTCGGCATTAGAAAACAAACATCTGTTAACTTGTTTGATGAAACGTCCAAGTATTTTAAAGATGCAGGTAGTCCTAATTCCAAACAACCCAACGAGAGAAGATTATTTTCATTCAAATATAAATTCTCCAAGCCAGTTTCCGATAATCTATCTAGAATACGAAGAAAAGTCGCAACGAAAAAATAAAATGTGTGTGTAAGTACCAATGTCTGAACTGATTTGTTCTTAATATCACTAAGAATATCAAACGTGATCGTCAAGTTTGAAATTATAGATTGTAGATTGAAGTACTTAAATTGTCGCCCTTGAAATGACCCAGGTGCATATGATTTGATTATGCATCCAGAAAGATCCATTTTGTCTACGTGTGGAACGTTTGAAAATGTTTTATCGTCGATTGTTATAATACAACTTCCTCCTTTGACGTATGTCAAATTTGTAAGTAACATAAATTCCTCTTGAAAAACATTACAATTATGAAAACATGGTAAACATGCAACATCAATTACTATGCTTTGTAGAGTTGTAAGGTCGGAAATAACATTTTTGGAAAACCATAAATAGTTCCCCTCTATATCCCCTGATGTACAAAATTGATAACCTATATCTAAGAATGTTAAAGACTTTAGAGGTAGAAAAACAGATTTTGAAAAATGTTGATCATTATATGCTAGACAATTGCCAACTAACATTAGCCGCTTTAAATCTTGCAACCCGATAAAGGCCTCTTGTTCCAACCATTTTAACACATTGGACCCTAAGTTCAGCTCTTGTAAAATACTCAAATATTCGAATGTTTTATTTTCCAGGACTGTAATCGAATTTCTGCTCAGATCAAGGAAACTAACATTCGATAAAACCACTGGAACTAACTTTAATTTCCTGCTAGAGCAATCTGCATGTAGATTAAAATGTTTATCTTCCCAATAATTACAAGTGAATGATGTTGTTGGAGATGCATATCCGTAAAGGGATAAGGCTATCATCATGATCTTAACTTGTGTCATGTTTGTTTTTACAGTTTCTAAAATCTACAAAAAGAGTAAAAGAAAAAATATTAAACTTTGTCAATATGCTTATCTTCAATTCTATTTCTAATAACTATAGTTTATTTTTGGTATAGAATATTTAATTAATCGTTCTTAATACAATTATTTTTTTTGCAATCTGTATCTTCACCTCAATAAGTTTTAATTCTACTTTTTGCTTTATTGCGCTTGAAATAAATGACAGAAACCGATCATACATTTGGGTAAACGGTTGATCTATCTTCATTCAAAATGTTCAAATAAAAATGTTTAATGTTGCTATACCAATAATCTAAGAACTTCAAAATACATATATATACAAAGTGTACTAAAACACCCAACATTAGATAAAATTAATTTTTTTTAAAAGGTGTACTTGTTAATGATGTGGCGAATTGGATCATTAGTTTCACAAAAAGTATTATTATCAATTTTCTAGCTATAAATGACAGAGATATGTCTTACTAATAATGCATTCATAAAGACATTACATTTTTTACTAAATATGGGTACACTTGAACACAATATCAATTTAAAACTAACATATAACTTGATCACAGAATGGGGTTAGAATAATATATGCAAAAAATGCGAAATATCATTTTGTTTCAAATTCAGTAGTCAGTTGTCTGGTTTTTTTTTTTTTTTTTTTTATCTTTTGCAACATTATATCCAACATTTTAATTGCTAGATTCGGTAGTTCATTCGAGGGTTTCTAGGACGTATAAAGATAGAATAGTTTTTGTCGAGTATCAAAATAAGATGTTGTTGTGAATACCTGTGTAGTAAAATATGTATTATTAGCATTATAGTAATAAATATTGATATAACTATATTATACATGATATATTATTACTTAATTTAATTAATTATTATTAATGATATTATTGTAGTATACTTCAGAATCTTTTCCTTATTGTGTGACTTAATTTATAATTGTTCTTCCAGAGTCATTAAAATCTTAAAATAATTGACAGTAATAGAACAATTGGTAATGCAACCGCTATATATTTCAACAAAAAAATACATGTTTCTTTAGTGATGATCAATACAAAAATACTTGTGTATATCAATGACAAACCATAGTATCTTGGTTAGACAATTAAATGTCTTATATTAGTTAATTGGGTATAACGTTAATATATTTACCTTGCAATGTACTGTTCAAGTTCTTCGGTGTGGTGCACCAAAATAAAGCTGGTATCCTGAAAATTGTTCTTATCTATTTGCTCTTTTAACAATAATGTCAGTGTTTTATATGCGTGAACTCTGTACTTTGACAATGTCACAATGAAACTATAATGTGTTTGCCGTTTTTATACAATCACACTTCCCCCAGCTGCTAAAGTCTGAATTCTGCATGTTGTGTTGAGCCATGTCTATAATAACGTCCGTAATATGAATTACACCAAACAACTAAATAAATGTCCTACTTTGTCAAATATACATCAGATGTGTAACACAGTAGAGATGTTGGTATTGTGTAATTATTATTAATCTGGTTCTATCAATGATTCGTTCATAGTTAATTTTATTGTTTGTCTTATATTTTTTTTTTTACATATCTTTATCTTGAAGTCATAGCAATTTATGTCCTTTTTACTAAGTTTAACAGTCCAAACAAAAACTAGTTTTTGCTTAAATGCACTTTTTGTAAATCATACCCGTGCATTATAGAAAACACACTTTTCAAAAGATGTTGATGTAGTAAAATAGTGGTCTTAAACCTTCATAAATGGTTTGTGTTGTATCTATTACAAAAGATGTCCGAATGATTTTAATAACTTTCTCTTATTCATTGTATTTTGATGGACATTTGTTTTTAATTCCCATTATTTCCCTTCAAACAATCTTCAATGAATTATAGCGCAATGTTGAAAATGTATCCCTTTTGACATGTTTACCTATTATAAAATTGAGAATGGAAATGGGGAATGTATCAAAGAGACAACAACCCGACCATAGAGCAGACAATAGCAAAGGTCACAACAGGTCTTTAATTTGTTTCGTTCACCATCGTAGTCGATATGATAGAATTGTATGCGACTGTCATACAAGTGAGAGTTTTAGCTAGCTGTAAAACCAGGTTTAATCCACCATTTTCTACATAAAAAAAATGTCGGTACCAAGAGGGAGGTATCGTATGATATATGTCTATCTAGTATTTATGCTATGTTTAATAATATGATACATGTAAGTGTAAGCATTGCTTTTGAAATCTATCCTGGAGCATAAGTAAAACAGTACAAAATTAGAACAAACTGTCAAATAAACGGAAGATGGTTTTATTTATTATATATGTAATAATAATAAATAAATACGAACAAAATACAAAATACAAATGACACAGGACACACATAAATCATATTAGTAAACTAGAAGCGCCAAAGCGAGTTCAATATAAATATTAAAAAAATTAGATGCGATATGATTCTTAATACTAAAACTATCCCCTAGCGTTCGTAGATGTTTGCAAATATAAGTCATCGTACAGCATTATACGGTGAAATAAATACCAACAAACATCGTACACGCCATCATACAAGGTCCTAACAGAAAAAAAATGCGAAACAATTAAAACCTAAAAACTAACAATCTAACTTATAATATCATTTACGAAAAACAATATTTTCTACATAAAGAAACGCCATTCATGTACAGAATGCATATGTGTTTGTGAGCGCTTAACCACCTCAAATCTGGATCAGTTGTATACATACACAATAATCTCCAATACTTAATGTTAATCAGCACACATCAATCGGATATTGTCCAAGGAAATCATTCAATTAAGTAACATCTACATAAACTGTTAAAATTCACTAGGATAAACAGACGACTCGTTATTCCATAGACCTGATAGGATAGTGAATCTTACTATTACTTGCTAAAAGATCTGTGATAAAGTTTTGTTTTCTTCCTGGACTGACAGTTTGATATGATTCAATAAGTGTTTATTGAGTACAAATCGTCTTTGTATTATGGTAAGTTTTTTTTAGAATAGATGTAAGTGACTCTGTAGGATCCCTAAATATTCAATACCACCTTAACACAATCCTTGTCGTTTGACATCAAAGAGTTATTGCCGTTCCAATGACAACACACAACTGTAGATTCTAAGTATAGAAATCGATTTTTACACCAAAAGCTTGTAATTGAATTGTTGAAAAAGACCTCAACATAGCCTTATTTATCTAAGGTCAATTTTGTCTGAAGGAAAGGAAAACTTAATATTTTTTTTAAATCTTAAAGTTTAGAAACAAGCTCTTTTTGAAAGGTTTGTTATAAATCATTTCAGTTAAAGTATTGTCTGCTAAGTTGATGAAACCCATCGGCAACTGATGTCTTAAAATTATATTATCTTGATAAAATATTCAGAACTTGGTGATACATTTATCAATTTCTGAGAATGATTATCCACATCCATGTCTAAGTTTATTTGCTTAGCTAACAGTTAAGGTGAACTTGCATTTCCTGTTTGAGCAATACCAACCCCTACAACATTCAATTCAACTTAAGCATGACCTCGAGCTGTAACATTATAGTCTTCTTCTAGCAAGACAAAAATTGAAAACATCAGAATAAAATTGAAATACACACGGCAGTTATTGGTCAAATTAATTCATATCTCTAGATACGAACAGGTATTTAGTGATATTGCATTGTTTGCTATATGAACGCAAAAACTACAAGTAACAAGTGATAACAATGTCAACTTAAAAACGTTAACAGGCTTATATTCTTGTGAAGCTGAATATTTTTTAGATATATACTGTATTCTCGAAAACTATAAATACAAGTCTATAGAGTCAGAAACAATACAAAACAACAATCAACAACCATTGGTTTAGAGAACAAACGTAAATCTGTCCACCTTAATTTCGATAATAGAGTATTAAATTTAAAAAAAAAAAGGCGTTAATTTTATCACTTCTGGTTCAAATGACCAAAAATAAGTTTGATATCTTTAGAAACAAAACAAAATACTTCAACATCACAAAATTGCAGAGGAAAAACAAAAATAATCAAAAGTAAATCAAAAGGTCTCTCCACCTAAAAATACAATACAGCTAAAGGTACGTGTATACAAATGCAGTGTGCTAAGGCAAGATATAAAATAGAATAATAAACTTTAAAACGAAACAAAAAGAAATTAAGTTTATACATGGAGGAACTTAACTTTTTATATACACACTAGTAATTATAAGTAAAAACAAATTATTTCCTTCAAACGGATTTTGTTTCATTTCTAAATCAGTACATAAAATTGAGAATGGAAATGGGGAATGTGTCAAAGGGACAACAACCCGACCATAGAACAGACAACGACAGTACAGAGACGTGCCTATTGTACATACATAGAAAAAATGATCCTTGGCCTTCCGACAAATGACCCTGACCAAAGTTACAGCAACCAATCAAAACCGAAAAAACTCTTTTCTTACATTAAATCAATCAGAACTGACAATAGTGGAGTTGCTCCCCTGAAAAAAGAGGGACAATTAATAACTGATACAAAACAAAAAGCCAACATTTTAAATGAGCAATTCCAATCAGTCTTTACCACCGAAACAACAAGTAATATGCCTGATAAAGGACCAAGTCCCCATCCAGTCATTCCATCACTCACAATTACCACACCTGGCATACAAAAACTCTTACACAACATCAATCCGCACAAAGCCACTGGCCCAGATAACATCAGCGGCAGAGTTCTAAAACAACTTCAAAACATAACGGCACCTATCCTCACCATTATTTTCCAGAAATCACTTACATCTGGCTGTATACCGTCTGACTGGAAACATGCAAATGTCGCACCAGCATACAAAAAAGGTGAAAAATACAACGCAGTTAACTACAGACCAATCTCTCTCACTTGTATCAGTTGCAAACTAATGGAACATGTCATAACAAAACATTTAATTAATCACTTAGAAAAAAACAACTTATTATACGACCTCCAGCACGGCTTCAGACACTCTAGATCATGTGAAACACAACTTCTATCTTTCATACAAGAACTGGCTTCAAATTCAGACAATAACACCCAAACAGACCTTGTAATTATGGACTTTGCCAAAGCCTTTGACAAAGTTCGACATCAAAGACTCTTATACAAACTACACTTCTATGGAATACAAAATGAAACACTTAACTGGATCTCTGCCTTTTTATCAAACCGCACACAAACAGTTGTCCTGGATGGAGAGTCATCAGACGTTGCTCCAGTTACTTCTGGTGTCCCACAGGGAACAGTTCTGGGTCCAGTTATATTTCTGGTTTACATAAACGACCTACCAGAATATTTGAAAACCAGTAAACTCAGACTGTTCGCCGACGACAGCATCATTTACAAAAGCATCAAATCTAAAGAAGATTGTGATAGCTTTCAGGAAGATCTTGATGCTTCTGCAAAGTGGGAAAAAGACTAGCTGATGGCTTTCCATCCAGACAAATGTACAGTTCTCACAGCCTCAAATAAGAAAAATACAATTAAAAAAGACTACATCCTTCACAGTCATACCCTAGAATCTGTCTCCGCCGCTAAATATCTTGATATAACACTGCAATCTGACCTAAAATGGAACCAGCATACAAACAACATCATTTGCAATGCAAATAAAAGTCTAGGATTTCTAAAAAGAAATCTAAAAACATCAATCACAAACATTAAGTCCCAGGCATACCTAGCACTTGTCCGACCAAAACTAGAATATGCTTGTTCGGTTTGGAACCCTCATACTGCTGAACAATGCAATAAACTTGAGATGGTTCAACGTCGGGCAGCTAGGTATGCCTGCAATCGTTATCACAACACCAGTAGCGTTACAGACATGCTCAATACCTTAAATTGGCCTACCTTACAACAACGCAGACTTAAAACTAGACTTATAATGTTTTATAAAATTGTTCACCATATTGTCGATATACCATCAGATTTACTCATACCAACAGACAATAGAACCAGACAATTCCATCCACAAACTTACAGACACATACTTACATTTAAAGACTGTTACAAATATTCCTTTTTTCCGTTTCATATTACACAATGGAATGTACTACCTCCAAAGGTAGTACTTTCTCCGACCTTAAATATTTTTAGAGAACAGTTGACACCTACTGTTCTCTACAATATAAAACAGTAAACCTAGTAGTTATGTAAATAGTTTTAACCACATGTCATGTTAGTATTTGTTTATTTTTGGCACTTTTCTTTTGTAAATATTTATTAATTATTATCCTACGCATGCGCAGCAGTTAGTAATCATCAAAAATCTGATGGATAACTGGATACCATAAGAAGAAGAGAAGGTCACCAACAGGTCTTCAATGCAGCGAGAAATTCACATGCACATCAATTAAGAGCTACGCAATGCCAGAGAAAACCAGGCAGAAGTTAGAAATTTTGTTCAACAACCTTTTTGAGATAAATGTGTTTTTGTATTGTATCCACCTTGTTTTGTTGGGAAATGACATTTTTAAAAGTCATATTGGGTTATGATGTATAAAAAAATTAATTTGATTTTTCACTAAATTTGACTGCTTATATAGGGAAATAGGGGTATTAATTTATATAACAATTGATATATATTCTAAAAGATGACCATGAATACAGCAGGAAATGATAATAACATCTCTGGTATCTGTTGATATGTAAATGTTCTAATGCAGTAAACTGTCAGGAAACAGCAGTTTATTTTCGACTTTTTGGTGTTTAGACATACCAAAAGTGATGCTCTTCAATTTAAAAACCGATAAAGGTTGTAATCAGCTGGTAATGTTTTGACAGTAAAATGAACTTCTGCTGTATGTTTTTATACATAATTGAACATTTTGATAAGATTTAATAAAACTACATAATTTTGTGGTGTTGGGAAACTTATTTCTCTCACCAGGAGATTGTTGCATACATGTACGGGTGATCACTTCCAGACAGAGGCAGTTACAAATTCTGTACGGGAATGAGGAATTTAAAGCATCCGTGAGTAGTTTTTGATGATTCAGCTGGACAAATGCTTGAAATCATACAGTTTTCTCCCACCTTAAAACAGAACCTGGTATATCATGGACACCAAAAGCAAAGAAAGATCTAAATGCCATAATTTTGGGCATCTTGAAAACTTGAAAGGCGTATCACTTTGAAGCAGATGATAGTTATAGTGTATAAAAGAATTCTTTGCGACAGTTATACCAGTTGGAACAGGTAATCGTTTAAATTATGGAAGTTTTAAATTAATTCTCGGATAAATCATGTGGCCTGTTCAATAATTTTAATAAATCCCCCCTCTCCCCAATATTTTTAGTTACAATGTGAAATTATTCTCTGCAAATGTATGATCTGTGCTGAAAGCAATTTTATACAATTTTATTCATCATGTTCAAGCATTATTTGAATAGGATAGTAATTTAAAATTAAAAAAAATAAAACTATCAGACTCAAAAGTTACAAAAAAAAGAAGATTTGGTCATGATCATGATGATTGCCAATGAGAAAATCACATGTGCAACTATCCTCCATATACACAACAGACCATACATGTCTGTCACCTTATTTATTATGCTTATCATTAATATGTACATGTCAGTAATGTATGTTCATGTGCCAAAATGAATGTACATGTAAGCAAAATGCAACTACAAATGAATACATTTGCATGTACATGTAGAATAGATAAATGTATAAAAAGATGTGGTATGAGTGTCAATGATACAACTCTCCATCCAAGTCACAATTTATAAAAGTAAAGACAATCCTACAGTTATCAGGATAGTCATATATATGTTTATGTCAGATATACATGTAAACAGTAAGCTTAATTAGTTAAAAATCAGGAACGTCAAATTAAAATTTTCTGTAATTTTGATTGCTACATATACAGTGTACCTATATTTTATGACATATGAAAGACACATATATATTGAAAAGTGGTTATCATGCTTGCATATATATTTATTTATAAAAATAAAACTTGTATATCAAATCTTAAGATAATTAGATTCTTAATCCACTATTAAGATGGGATCTTTTGGGACGGCAATACCTTTGTTTCATAAATTTGTTGTTTATTGTCCTTTGTGTCCTTAGAAACTAAATCTAGACATATGATCTATACATGATACAATTGCAAGGATTTCAAACTTTTAACATTTAGTTCAAAACTGAAAAAAAATTTTAAAAATAGCTCATTTTGAGGTCTTGTCATTATAATTTAGATACATTTGTACATGTACATGTGTGATCCTGAAGCGCATAGCATATAAGGTTAATTTGACTCAAATATATCAAGTAAACTTGTTTAGTAATAAGTTAATCACAATTTACCGTTTTGCTTTAAAGTGTTCATTTAGATCATTTCATACATTAACCTGTCCATTTAAGAATAGAATTATAAATCATGCTAAAAGTCTTGTAACTTTGAATGTTTTAATGTAGTAAGATGCTAACAGCTCATTATATATTTTCCACTGGTTCTTAAGATAAGAAAATAACTAATTTGATTTTAAATACAATTTTCCAAATTCAATTCAAAGAATAATTGATCACCTTATAATCTGTTATTTCTTCAAACAGATAAAAGATACATCAGATGACAGACTTACATATAGAGGAGCCTATAGCTATAATTAGAGAAATGGATCAACTTGATTTTGAAGTTAACCTACTGCATTAATATGAAAATTCAAAAGTGAGTACCAGTATCTCTTAAAGTACATTTTTTACATGTTTATCTTTATTTAGATAAAGTACCGTATGAGATAAAGTATGTGAAATCTTAAATCCTGTAAATATACTAGACATTACATCAGTACATAATGTAAATCAGAATAAGAATGCATAAAAAATGAATTGTTAAATATTTTAAGATGACCAGTGTCAGCTTAATTTAAGAACAAATTAAAACACAGATGACACACACATAAAAATTAATGAGACCAAGTATTTATTTTCCAGATATGCAAGAAGGGTTTTAATCTCTCACTACAAATGCATATGTAAAAAATTATATTCAACTTCAAATATGTGTACTTGAATACATGTATATAATATTAAAACTCATCTTAATTAATATAATTAATTTAAAACATTTTCAAGCAAAAAACTGATGTATAAATGTATACATATGTAGCTTGACTATTCCTTCATTTTTTTCAGGTGACTGAGTTTAAAGAAAAACACACATGAAACTGTAACCAGTTTGGGGGACTCAAAGTGACCAACAAAACATTTCAATACCTATTAAGTTTTTTAGCTCACCAAAGGGCCAAGTGAGCTTTTCTCATCATTTGGCGTCCGTCTTCGTCCGTCGTCTGTAAACTTTTACAAAAATCTTCTCCTCTAAAACTACTTCGCCAAATTTAACCAAACTAAGCCACAATCATCATTGGGGTATCTAGTTTAAAAATTGTGTCCGATGACCCGTCATATCAACCAAGATGGCCGCAACGGCTAAAAATAGAACATAGGGGTAAAATGCAGTTTTTGGCTTATAACTCAAAAACCAAAGCATTTAGAGCAAATATGACGAGGGTAAAATTGTTTATCAGGTCAAGATTTATCTGCTCTAAAATTTTCAGATGAATCAGACAACCCGTTGTTAGGTTGCTGCCCCTGAATTGGTAATTTTAAGGAAATTTTGCTGTTTTTGGTTATTTTCTTGAATATTATTATAGATAGAGATAAACTGTAAACAGCTAAAATGTTCAGCAAAGTAAAATCTACAAATAAGTCAACATGATTAAAATGGTCAATTGACACCCTTAGGAGTTATTGCCCTTTATAGTCAATTTTTAACCATTTTTCATAAATCTTGGTAATCTTTTAGAAAAATCTTCTCCTCTGAAACTACTGGGACAAATAAGACCAAACTTGACCACAATCATCATTGGAGTATTTTGTTTAAAAATTGTGTCCGGTGACCCGGCGTACCAATTTTCGTAAAATTTGTAAATTTTCACTAACATTCTCCTCTGAAGCTATTGGGCCAAGTTCATTATAGATAGAAATAATTGTAAGCAGCAAGAATGTTTAGAAAAGTAAGATCTACAAACACATCCCCATCACTAAAACACAATTTTGTCATAAATCCATCTGTGTCCTTTGTTTAATATTCACATAGACCAAGGTGAGCGACACAGGCTCTTTGGAGCCTCTAGTTATGTATTTGTTTGACTTTTGGTAATATTTTGGAAGTTACTTCAGTAATTGAGATACCTCAATATTGAAAATGACAATTTTGATAGAGGACAATTTTAAGAATATCAACTTAGTTGTTTATAGATCTTTATCTTTTAAAATATTACTGGGTGTATGAAAGAATGTTTCAAATTTTTTTGAAACTATTTAGATATTTATCATGTTTCATGTGTTTATAGGCAAATATTTATACATGTCATTTATGTTAAGCAAGGGTTTATATGAATTTCTAAAAAGATGTATATGTGTTGATAAAATAAGTTCCAAATTATTACAGAGTAACAGAAAATGGGATCAATTTATATTAAAACAAATCTGTTAAAAGGAAATGATAAGTCAAAAAATGTATTTTTTTTTAAATAATCGTGTTAACATTTCTGTGCTATTTAGAAATATGTACACCAAAAAAAATAAACTTTAATATAAGTATCAATGTAGTATGCCCTTGTTATTTTTTGTTTTGTGCAGTACATGCATTTGAATCTTGATCAAAATTTATGGATTGAATTAATAAACAGAATAAACTAATTGTTATGTTAACACTGTAGCTAAGTATATGTCACATTTAATCAGGCCAAGTTATCCGTCTTATTAACAAAGGAGATTTGATATGATTGCCAATTTCACGGCTACATGTACCTATCATAGTTCTCTTTAGGCCATAATCATTGTGACGTATGGTAAAAATTATCTGTTGTCATATTCTGACTTTTATACAAACCAAGTGATGAAGATAAACGGTGCTTCTATTTCCAAAGGTTTTGAAGAAACTGCTATGGAACACAATAAAAATCAGAAGATGTAGTATAACAGTGGCGGATCCAGAAATTTTCATAAGAGGGGCCCACCGACTGACCTAAGGGGGGCCCGCTCCAGTCATGCTTCAGTGATTCCCTTTATAAGCCCCCCTGCCCCCCCTAAATCCGCATCTGCATAATTGTAATCAGACAACTCACCATTAAGAGACCATACAAATGATACAATGTAAAAGTTTATAGTAATAGGTACAACCTTCAATAAAGAACTAAACCACTCTGCATATCATATTTGATTTTGCAAAAACCAAGAGCGCTTTTTCTTCTCTTTCTTGAACTCAAAGTCACAGTTCCAATAAAATCCCACCTGCCTAAATACTCAAATCATAAATAAAGTTTAAGTCGGAATAATGTCATTTAGTTATAGTCTTCATAGTTAAAATTCATTGGTTCGTTTGTTAAACAATTTAATTACAACCTTTGTGAACAGCATAGAATCTGTAAATATCTATTTCTGTACTTAACATTGGTACAAAATTTCACACGCTTCTCTTATGCGTCATAGAAAAATTTTCACATTTGAAATTTTACTTTAGCGGTACTAACTCGTAGATGTTCACCGATCAACATTTTAATAATGTGGTCTTGAACATTCACGGATCCTGCCGAAGCACAATGATCAATTATATAAATAATGATCATAATACAAAGATGAAATGTACACAATAAACAATACACGTGTCTAGCAAGCTGTCAGTCAAGAAGAGAAAACAACCTGATGTCAGATATATAATATATTAATAGTAATATTCACTATCCTATCAGGTCTATGGAATGTCGATTCGTCTGTATATGCTAACGAATATTAACAATTGATGTTAATGTAAGTGAACTGAATGGCTTTCCTAGACTAAAGTCAATGACTTTACTGATTACCATTTAGTCTTTCAGATCAATGATCTAGATTTGAGGTGCTTGAGAGCTAACAAACACACATGCATTTCAAACGTGAATTACCCAAACAGGAACCTGTCGTTCGGTGGTTGGTGTAGGTGTATGTCGAAGATATTTCCTTTTCGTAAATGGTATCATTAGTTTGGTTATTAATTTAAAGCCTTGAAATGTTTCTAATTTTTTCTGAATTCTGGACTGAACGTTTTGGGTTGTTTTTTTCGGCATCATGTAAGGCGACTTATTTTTGCATACATCTGGCATTAAGTAAGGCGACTTTTTTTGCGAACTCAAAAGGCTAGTTGTATTAATAAAATCATATCACGTCTCAGTTCTTAACATTTATCTTGAATTTTCTTTCGAGGCTTCTCGTATTTTGAGCTTCGTTCTGTGTGTACTTTATCCTTTTGTGTCGTTTTGATTTTGTTTTGTTTGTTTTTGTTTTTGTTATTGTTTTTGTTTTTATTTTTACAGTGTAATAAGACAAAACATCTTCAGTTTAATTTAAAGTTTGTTCTAATTCTGTCCAGTTACAGGGTAAATAACAAAGATCTATGCTTTACCTTAAACAGGTTGTTGAACAATGGTAAAAATACTGGATAGACAATTGTCTCACCATCTTTATATTTCTAGGAATATGACTGGATAAACGCAACCGCATGGAGAAAGTGTATATTTCATATGCGTAGTTCTTTCAGTACACAGTTAGTAGTTGAGTTTCTACATATATATAGGAAGATGTGGTATGAGTGCCAATGAGACAACTCTCCATCCAAATAACAATTTATAAAAGTAAGCCATTATAAGTCAAGATAGGGCCTTCAACACGGAGCATTAGCTCACAACAAACAGTAAGCTATAAAGGGCCTCAACAAATAGTAATGTAAAACCATTCAAACGGGAAAACCAACGGTCTAATCTGTATGAAATCTAAACATAAACGGAATTCTACAGTGGCTCTGAAGTCGCCCACTATAAAAAGCTCAGGAACTGGCGCTGCTATAGACACTGTAACATGAGATCAGGTAGGTGTTCAAAGCAATGTTATTACCTCTACAGAGACACATACACAGTATTCAGATCTTGATATGTCGAACAAAAATTACAGTCAATTCAATATAAAGCCTTGCATTGTTAAATTAACAGACGATTTACATTTCAATGACAACGAACAACACTGTAATATATCTAAGTGTAATTCTAGATATAATTGTAAAACGTGCGACATGTTAATAACGGACACGTGTTTTACCAGAAGTTTAATTAATAAAACTTATAATACACGTAGTCATGATGATTTGAATTGTAAGTCCTCTAATCTTGTTTACATAATTGAGTGTACTTTGTGTGGTTTGATATATAGGCGAAACAAAGAGCAGATTAAACAACCGAATGAATTGACATAGGTCAAGTGTGAACGATATTCATAACCAAAAAATCATTTACCAACATTTCAACCAAATTGACCATTCAGGAAATTCCATTAAAGTTCGCATTTTGGAAAAAATTTATCACCACACTAATAATCCAACATTAAGTACACCGTTTCCAAGACAAAGAGAAGGGTACTGAATCAGAGAATTAGGTACTGCAATACCTTATGGATGTAACGATAAAATAGATACTTAGGTAACTTGAGTAGTCCTATCTGTAGTTCAGTGAATGTGATGGATTTATTCAATAGGTCTCTTCGTCTGCCGAGGAGCATGGACATCGTCGCTATAATCCACCTGCTATACTCACTGCAGTCAAAGAAGGACTTCAAAAACATTCCGAAACGGCATATTCAAGAAGTGGTGTTAATCAGATTTGGATACTGAAAAATTCATATGAGTTATTGGTGAATTTACAATCTCAATCATAAAAACATTGTACCAACAATAATTTTTTCAACTCTTTATACCACTATTCCACGTAATAAACTTAAAGCTCGACTGAAAAAACTCATCAACTTATGTTTCTTTAACAAAAAGAGCACTAGACGTTTTAAATATCTAGTTTTGGGCAGAAATTCAGCTTACTTTGTGAAAAATCATACAGAGTCAAGGAAAAAATACACCGAAGAGGATATCACTGCCACGCAGGACTTTTTAATTGACAACATATTTGTTGAATTTGGAGGTTTGGTCTTCCAACAGACTATTGTAATCCCAAGGGGTACCAATTGCGCTCCTCTTCTTGTAGAGTTGTTTTTGTATTCCTATGAAACAGAATTTATCCAAGATAAGCCCAGTCTTTAATTTCACCTTTCGGTATATTGATGATGTACTGTCTCTTAATAATAATAGATTCAGTGATCACTTACACTTAATATATCCAAGTGAACTTGAAATTAAAGATACTACCGACACAGATAAATCTGCTTCATATTTAAACCTTTTTCTCGAAATGACTACTGATGGTAGGTTGAATACCCAAATTTATGACAAACGCGATGATTTTTATTTTTCTATAGTCAACTTTCCATTTCTGTGCAGCAACATCCAAGCGGCACCAGCATATGAAGTATATGTGTCTTAATTGATACGTTACTCTAGAGCTAGCTCAAAGTACGTTGATTTTGTTGAACGAGGAATACTGCTTTCTCAAAAGTTGCTTTGACAGGGCTACGAGTCAATCAAATTAAGAAATTTTACGGTCGCCATCATGATCTAATTGGCCATTATCACAAAAGTGTGTTAGAATCCATATCTGATATTCTTTCTCAGTCATAATAACCTTCCATCATTACCGAACTAAACAAAGAAATAACACAACAGGTCCCGTAAACGGTGCAGGAAATGCTTACCCATTCGGAGCACCTGATTTCACTCCCGGTGTTTAGTGGAGTTCGTGTTGTTTCTTATTTATTATTTTTAACTGTTGATGTAAATTTCCTTTGGTGTTTTGAGTCTTTGTTTACTCCTTGGTTTTTATTGTTATTGTCTGTATAAAAACGAGAAACGAGAAAAACTTATGAACTACTTAAACAAACGACAACTTCTGTACACCAGACATTACATGTATGTAAAAACAATACAGTGGTGGGAAAAAATTCGAAAAGTTCCAACGTACAGACGTCGACAAAACGCCTTTCCATCTAAAAAGATGTTTTTGTTGGCATATGTTTTTTGTATAGACCATTAGAAGTAGAATCTTTTAATGTTGAAGAATTGAACACTTTGATAGGTAAATAGTTTTAATACGACTTGTTAAGATAGGCGATAAGAAAAATTTGTTTATGAGTTGTCTTAGTACGACATACAATGTATATGGGATCAGGTAACTCCATGTGTTGGTTCGAGCTTCACTCTCACCCCATAAATAGTGTATTACTTCATCAGCACACTATGTAACTAATAAAATAAACTTAAAATCCACATTAAGTTGAAAGTATGATAAAACATATCAAAGTGTAACATATGACAATGATAAGCATTACAAAAATAAATGATTTAGTAAACATATATTTAGAAACCTAGTGAGATATCTGCTAGATGTTGTACCTTACAGGTGAAATACATCCTGCCTTCAAGAAACTATTATCATAATGATGTTATTGTTGTAGTAAGAGGGATACGTTTAGCATGTTTACATTGCACTTTGATTTATGTTTTGCAGCCTTGAGAGCGTTCATGTACTTTAACAATTAATATAAATATTTCTAATACTATTATTCCTTCTTATTCGTAAACGTGGAGTGACAGTGAATTATTCTATAACATACACAATAAAGTTCAGAAAAATGTGAATTTAATTCAAATTTTTATCTGACAATTTTTTTATTTATTTTTTGCAACTCATCAGGTTTAAGTTAACATATTTCATTGAGGATTTATGTGTTGCAAGGACTTGAATAACTGATGAACTATCACACTAGCTAATTCTGCGGATGCATCTAAAAAAAACTGCAGATGTAACCCAAACAGCACTGGATTAATTTTATGGATCTGCGAAAATAACAACTCGGACTTCTTTTCGCTAGCCTAAAACAAGACAATAATGATTAAAAAATATATTTGACAGTACAAAATCTTCAACAATAATTAAACATCCTACGACTTAATAATAAGGAACATAGTGAAAGGGAACATTTTAAAACTTGTGAATAACTTTTTTTATGTTGTCATACATTTAAGGGGGTAAGCAACACTCTGACTCAAAAACATTTGACTTGTTTAATAATCATACATTTTGACAAAATATCAAATTGTATCGATTGATGAAATATTTAAAAATCAAGAAATTTGAACGATGCAACTTATAGGAATTATCTTATTAGATATAAACGTTCAGATGTTTTTTTTTTAAGTAAACTGCATTCGGTGTTCCGTAACTCTGTATCCCCTTAAATCACATTAAGGTTAGCCTCCCTCCTTGGATAGTTCAGGCTGATAAGATATTGTGTTGTTAAGGTGATGGACTGTAAAAACATTTATTTGAATCTTTGAAATTGTACATATTCTTTTCCAGGTCAAGAACATTATTTGTAGCATAATGCTGTATGGTAAGTTGAACATATGATGCTGATAGCAGATCTGTAATCGCTATTCACAACTCTTTTATATCCAAATAGAGCTTGTATCATGTTTGCATGCCTCATTCAAATAGATCACTGTTTCTTACATGCACAAGGCATTGGGTTACACTTGACATTGCAAGGTTGTTGTTTTTGCAATAAACTACACGACCGACGCGAGCCAATCGGATTAGGAACATCTTACCCGTCAAAACTGCACTATCATATCTAATTTGTTTGTCAATTTGTGTTTGTTAAAGTTAAAGTGTTGCCCTTGACATTCCTGAAAACTGAGAAATAAATTGTAATCTTCATACCAATTAATGTATGTATATGCATACAGTTTCTATCAAAACAGTGTTATATTTTAAAGAACATAACTGTTTAATTTTAATTACTTTCTGAACACATCAACTCTTATTGGACCGACAAAGTCAATTATAACAGTAACTTTACTTGTTGGGACTACAATTAAATAAAATTAGGTATAACTAAGCCATAGTATTCAACTTACTGATGAATATGTTCATGTTCCTCCAGCATCACTTCATTTGCCAACATGACTTAAATAAAAGTATACGTAGTTATACCAGCCCTGTAGTCAACACTTCGGTGTTGACATGAATATCAATAATGTGGTCATTTTTATAAATTTACCGTTTACAAAAATTTGAATTTTTCGAAAAACTAAGGATTTTCTTATCCCAGGCATAGATTACCTTAGCCGTATTTGGCACAACCTTTTGGAATTTTGGATTCTCAACTTTGTACTTGTTTGGCTTTATAAATATTTTGATATGAGCGTCACTGATGAGTCTTATGTAGACGAAACGCGCCTCTGGCGTACTAAATTATAATCCTGGTACCTTTGATAACTAATTATATATTGATTCTATGATCTAGCTCTTTATGTTTCGTTATTCGTCAAAGCTAGTGTATACTTATCTTATTAGACTTGTGATGAACATGTTAAGGAATCAAATGATTGATCGGGATAGTCCATTTTAACATTGAAATAAATGTGTGGTTCAGTAGCACTTTCTGGATCTGTCTTATCCATGAGCGCTCAAATTGCAATAAATTGAAAAATTAAGCCCATCTATAATGTTTGCCAGAGTCAACTACGCTTGTTGCAGTAGAAATTTAAGTACTGTAGAAAGGAGTGGGGCATTAAGGCCTGGTTCTGGTCAAAGAAAATTAAACGTTTGATAACAATTCCAAATTTGCATATTATGTTTAAAAATGCATAGGGTTAAGCAATATAAATGAAAAACATCAAGATTTTTATTTGATGACGTCACAATTACGTCCATTATATGTACTGTTTTCACAAAAACACGATGAAAAATATAGAATTTATGCAGTTTTCTATCTTTATTTTCGTTGTGGAAACATCGTGCGCAGCCATGAAACAACAAAATAATTTAACAGAAGCTTTATTATAAATATTGAAATAATCTCACCAAATATAAAGTTGTTTCTTTGGCGCGCACATATTTTTTCAATCTAAAATAAACTTAAAATTTGATGAAAAACAAGGAAAATCACGACATGTTTCAAAATATGCAAATCAAGTCATGATTTGTTGCCATGGTAACTTGTTCAATGTGAAATTTTTTTTTTTTTTCTGAATATCTTGTTCTGCAGTCAAGTTTTCAATAATTTAAGAATATGTATGATAACTTTTAAATTTGCAGTAATGTTTGGGTCAAATAAGGGCCTTATTGTTCCTATTCCTTTTTAATTGCGGATAAAAAGTCAATCAGAGGTCGTTTTGACAAGTGCTTAACAAATAAGTTATAATCGTCAATATTAAAAAGAGCATCTCTTTGACGTTATGAACTAACATACATATGTCAAAAAGGAACTCTAAATCCGTAAGTGTGTGTGAGGAACTTTCCATAAATACCAATGAAACACAATTGTATGTGTAGCCTTGAAATGTAGGTATATGATAACAGTTTTTGTTTTAACTTACATCCAAATGAAACTAACAAAATCAGGACGACTAAACAAACAGACACATTCGTTCTTATTCTTTTTTTTTATTTTCAATGGACACTTCAACATACAAACAAAGAAATACATATGTTTTGATTTATTAATTCTTTATTTTATTCACAGTTGTTCGTTTTTGAAATATAAATTGCAATCGACTGTTAACTGTTAAACATTGAGATTATCGTGCCTTCTATTGAATAACATCATGACAGTTCAGATTGTAGTTTTATTAACGATATTTAAATTGAATGCATCTCAGTAGTTACCGTAAACAATACTCATTTTGTTTGCAACGACAGCTCATTGCATCTTATTGTAAACTAATTCAGTATCTGTATCGACATATTTCTTATAAATGTAATAATTAATTATCTGTGTTAAATATCAGATATGACTTCCAAAAGTAAAAGATATGTATATTTGTAGTGGGGCTAAATTATTCGTGAGCATATCTTTTCTCTACACCTTGCAATTTCGAACAATGTAAACGGAACAAAGAATAAAACTTATGAAAAGGAAAAACATAAAAAGACCGGAACAAAAAGAATTTACATTATGAAAGATTCCAAAAAAAAACAAATGAAACCACTTTCAATGTACATTTTGTGTATTAGGACAAAACATTTACCATAAAGAACAGGATGCTTCAGTAAAACAATTCCCTCAAAATCTTATTGTATTTGCTTTTCCTGAGAGAAAAAAAAAACTAGTTTACGGTTAAGTCGTCAACATACCATTTGTTTTTACTTATTTAGGAAAGATCTTTTACATGAATCTTTTTTTCATTCATATAAATTGACTATTGACTGTAATACTGAACGTAGGTCTCGTTTGAACTTTATCCTTATTTAGTATTGTATTCCATGGTTTTGTCATTATCAGCAACAAATGGTAAATAGATTTAATAAAATATACGTACATGCGAAAGATTTTCAAGAATTTGCAGCTGTTTTCCACCTTTTATACTCATCTGTGACGCAAATTGACATTTAACATCTGCTAAAACTGGTTACGGAACTATCCGGCTTTGTGGCTTTGTGTCCTTTGTCTCATTATTCAAACATAAAAAATGCATTTAACAAATTAAAAACATAAAAGATGTGTTTGCTGATTTTTTGTATCATATCGAAAAAATATTCATATCACAAAAGTGGTTCAACGTTCAAAGATACTACCAGTTCATATCATTTGTGTTGTTTCTATTGATAACGTTACTGTATATCCCATACTGCTACGGACATAAACAGTTTATAATTCAAAATAGTATGGTTATAACAACGGACACAAAACAACGCTGTTTTATCTATAAAAAAGGTAATATAAGTATACTAACTAAAATCTTGATAATACCTGTATTCTTATTTGCATTGCTTCAATCAGATGTTCATGTTAGTATCATTATTATTTATCTGTTGTTTTAACAATAATATATGCATGAACCCACAGGAACTGTATTTCCTTTAGAATTATTAAGATTTAATCATTCAGCATTAAATCAATTTAATAAATTGAGAGTATCGTCTGCTAAACTAGAGTTAACTTTTCTTTAATTTAGACGGACTTAAGCGTCTTTTGTTAACCTACATTTTTCATAAGCGGTTTTCCCGCTTTTATTTAGTATAAAATTGCATGCTTTTCGTGATTTGTTCATTGCGTGATTTGAACTCTGAAGGAACACAAAAACCCACCCTTTCCCACCCTTTAGAATATTTTTTCTGCTGTTTGTTGTATATTTTCAGATATTGCCAAAAGAAGCGTCATGGATTGGACAGAATGTTTACTGAATACATAGTTTTACTGAAGGGCTGAATTTATCACAGTTGGCGTCTGGTAGCCCAGTTGCCATTTGGAGAAAACATATCATGGTTGCCCTTCAATGTTTTTATCTTGGACATTAATGAGAAATTGTCGATGAATGCAAATTCGTTGGCCGGTTGATACATAGTTGAACTGTCCTAATAAATCCATGACAAAAAATTGCCAAAATTCAAACTTACTATTTGTTGTTTTTTATTATGATCATATATTAGTTTGTCTTACAATTTGTTCACATTTGTATAACGAAGGTAATCTGGAGTCGTTGGAAATATTACGAGGGTTTTCAACGAATTTGGGTTATTTTTAATCTGGTATATCGTATTCCTAAATTGACTTCTGTTGGTTTCTTTCGAATATTTAATAATAAAAGATGGTTAGAAATCGTGTTTTAAGTATATTCTATTTCTTATATATTGGTTACACGAAAAAGAACAATAAAATTATTTTAAAAATAGCAATCGAAAGTAAAGATCAAAAGCGGCTCATGTATTTTATTTCTCAAACTGACATTTACAACAGCTGACAGACAACTAAACAGACATAATTACTATAATATTGGTAACAGTTGAAAAAAATACACAAAAGCTATATTAGTCGTTTGTATTCCATTGTAATGTTAAACTTAGTCACCAGAATAACTTTAAGCTTAAATGTTAAAAGTGGTTTATTGAAGTCTAATACATATGAAAAAATCACAGAATGTTTTTAGCTTCTCTCAAATGTCGGTGAGCAGAGCTGAAGTGTAAAACTATTTTGGAAGTATACACAGTTGGTTATAATCATAGAATTAATTCATTTCACTACGCAACTTTTGCAAAGTAGTAATAATGTTGCAATAAATAAAGTACATACCGCCATCAATGCAATTATTATCAAGTTAAATTTGAAAACAAGAATGAATGGTAGTGACGTAGTGCATCTAGATTGATAAACTATAAGATCAGGAATATGACATTTGTTATCTATTAGTTTGAGCTTTTGATTTTGCCATTCGAATACGGACTTTCTGTTCTTTTTTTTTACTCTGTTTTTTGTATGATGTGATTTAATGTGTATTAAATGGATTTTTCGCTTGATGAGCGGAACTTTTATGTCGCTAAAAACGTTTCATAAGAACAAAAATAAAAACATTTTTTTAATCAATCAATTAAAAGCTTAAGGCCCGTTCCCGTTTTTGGTGGGGTTCGTGTTGCTTAGTCTTTGGTTTTCAATGTTGTTTCTTGTGTACTATTATTTGCCTGTTTTTTTTTCTTTATTAACCATGGCGTTGTCAGTTTATTTTCGATCTATGAGTTTTACTGTCCATCTGGTATCGTTTAGTCCCCCCTTTTATAGTATTATTATACAGTAATTCTAAAAATATTTTAAATTTAATTGAATATGATTAAGTAACTATACTCCATACTAGATTCATATGATTACAAATAAGTTAAAACTAACAAATTGGTGTTTTCTCTTAATATATTTTGTTAAATATGTATTTCCATAAGCATAGGCAAATTCATACTGTATAAAGGTCATATCAACAAATTTCGTATGTGCACGACCTGTAATACAACATGGTGACGCAAATGACATCTCAGAAATGCAAACCATTTGTTAAAGTATCCTGTTTTGTGGTTTTCCGTTTTTATACGAATAATGAAGTCAGAAAAAATGGTTTTCGATAAATTTTAAAAAACAATGCATATTTTGTTTCTCTACTGTTAACAAAATCTTTAAAATAAAAACACCCTTCTGTAACATGCGGAGATACTATTTTAAGTTATAAAATTATCGAGCATCATTTTCGAACAAATAATGGTATTGCTATAGATTACATAGATGTATGACAGTGGTACGGACATAAATGCAATTAACGAAAACAAGCCTGGTGGTTTTTTCTTAAGTGTACCCCCCCCCCCCCCCCAACTTAAAACACAATAGAAAAAAGTATATGCAAAAATATTGATAGGTTACCGTGAATAATAAAAGTAAAATGCAGTAAGAACGCAAAACTGTTACAATCCACTGTCCATTGAATAAAAATATATAATGTTAAGACACAATCAAGATATATTATAATTCTTGTATACATAGTTCAAGCAATCCCTGAGTGTTTCAGTCAATAGTTATTTGAGGTATTTTTTTCAATTGTTATGCATGATGTAATAAGAGTTTTACATCGATTTCAGAATAAAAATAGATTCTTCATAAACTTCGAAATCGCTGCAACCCTGGGTGGCTGAACATATTGTAGCATCCTCGGTTTTGTAAAGTTGTGTGTGTGTGTGTGTGTTAAAGACTGATCTCTGCTTGATATATTGTGACCAAACAGGTGGCTGTCTAATATGAAAATTGGTTTACATCCTCAACATCATAATTGTTTTAGGTATTTTGTTATGGTAAGACAGAAGAATCGGTCTCACCTTTTTTTAATGGTGTCCTCCATATTGTTTTTGTCTTCGTTTACCTTTGAGTTTTCACTTGATACATTTGAAGTATTTACAGAGTTTGATAGCTTACGACTGTAAAAAAATTTTAGCTTCTTAAACAAAGTCCGTTCAACAAAAATCAATTATATAATGACATCTGATACACATTAAATCATATTTTTTGAGTGAGCCGTGAAATAAACTGCAAGAGCAGTTACGCTCCTTACGGTACACCTTGATTGGGTTTTGTCCCTTTCACATATTCATCATTACCATTCTTAATTTTATTATCTATCTCTCATTCTGCAATATCAGGCAGAAGACTATGTTGCTCAGACTTCAGTTTTCTATGAGGGTTTTATGGACTGACTTTTCAAGTTTTTTTTTGTTGGCCATGGCATTTTCTGTTTCTTTTAAGATTATAAGTTTTGCATGTCTCCTAAATGTCTTTCTCCTAAATTTTCAATAAAAAGACAAAAAAACATGCAAAGACCTATCAAGATACATAAATGCGACACTATTTGACAGTTACATCGAGATTTCTTTTAATCAATTTTACATTCTATTTGTTATTTGAATGTAGTTAATATCGATTCGAAAATTTGATGACCAATGCAACAAGTAAAGCAACTGATGGCATATCCATGCTAAAATTTTATAAAAATTGTTTAATCAATCAAAACAACAAAATATAACTAAGTTTGACGTTGTACCACATGATGTGTTTCAAAACAAAAAATGACTAAAGTTCTATGAGCAATCTGTCACGTACCAGTACAATTATAATACTTTGTTTCCTGTAAATACTATTACACTTTGATCTACATTGTACTAGTATCATTAAACTAGTACAAAACACAAATTCAAATTCCAGTTGAACTATAAACTTTATATTTTCACAATGATACAGTATTAGATATAAAAAAAAATCATAAGCACAATACCTAAGCATCATTTCATTGTACTTGGTTCAGAACAATTAAGGAAGTAATACTTTATAATTCATTCAAGATAAATGTTACGATGAGTAATTAAAGATATTATAATGCAGCCTACAGAAGAGGATACTTAATTAAAATGACTAACAAACTGTTTGATAAACTTGTAAAAGAATCAAGAATCTTTAAAATATTTCTAAAGGAATAAACAAGTTCCTTATATAACTCTCGTTCTCTTATATCATCCAGAGTCCGTTACCTAGCTGCTGGATATGTATTGTGATGCTCAGTTTTAAGTTTTCTATAAAGGTTTTGTAGAATTAAGTTTGTCTTTTAATCGCTTTTGTGGTTTTCTGCCATTGCGTTGTTCGCATCTTTTCGAGTTATACATTCTAAATGTCACCCACGACCCTGAAGCCATTTTTCTAAACAGAATCGCATGCTACAAAGACCTGTTAAAGTGGAAAAACAGGCAGAATTTGATCTTCGAAAGTACTTTCTTACAAGAACAGCAGATCTGAATACCCTTCAGCAACACCAGTATATGGTGAAGTTCGATTTTCTCAGTCTCTAGTTTTCTGTGTTGTGTTTTGTGTACACTTTTAAATCTGTAGGTCAATTTTTTTTTAATTTTTTTTGGCAATGGCGTTTTCATTTTATTCTCGACTTTTGAATGTCCCTTTTGTATCTTCCGTCTCTATTTGCATAAAATCAATATCAATATCAATATGAAAATTGTATGGTCAACGTTACGACCAGCCACCTAATTATAATGTAACACATGATATAAAATGTACGTCGATGTAAAAATCGAGTGACAGGATGTCATCTAAAATATATATAACAATCCTTTTAAAAAAAAACATACTTCGCAATATAACACAGTAAGACTTTGCACTTCATGTGATTCTTGAAGTTCAAAAGTCGTCAAAGTTTTAACTTTTAATCCAACGAGCAATCTCTCATATTTCAATATAAGTCGGTTAAACATTGAACTGTAAAAAACCCACTTTAATTTCCTCGTTGAACTGTACAACTCTTTTAATTTTTATGATAACACAATGTTTAATGCAGAATCATTAGCCGAATACAAAAGCACCACTTTTTTTTGTGTGTACTACATGTAATATGCTCGTATCTTTATTAGTGCTCAACAGAAACAACAATTAAACCAAAGAGTGTATACAAACAACCGAAAGTCACCTATAGGCCTTAAATACAGAAAAATATCCAGTCCAGGGAAGTGGACATGTGGCCCCTAAACCAAAATGTGTACTGGTACACTGTTAATGGAAAGTGAAAATGTATTTTTCATTAAATACATTTTAAAAATCAACTATATTCATTGCTTAATTGACTAAAAAAGACATTTGGGGGGTTGGGCCAACAGTTGCACTTATCGCCCCTTGTCCTTATGATATCAGCAAGAAAAACAATATGTTGATTTATAATACCACATGTTAACATGTTCTACAATGTATGTCGTTAGTATGTACAAATCACAATGCATACATATTTTTGAGATCAACAAAATTATAAGCCTTTAAATTAATCATAAACAAGTAAGCCTTTTTTTGAAACCGAATTAAAATGTTAGTTATTATTTTAAATAAAATAACTTATGTCATTGCCTCTTTCAGCTTATCCCAGAATACAATGTTTCCTTGTTCGTCCTTAGGGTATTCAATGTAAGAATCTTTTTCGACAAGTTCAAGCATAACAAGCGGTATGTCTTTTGGTCTCAACTGTTCGTAGAAAACCAAAAACAACAAGTTATTTCCATTTCTCGCATAGATACTTTCCATTCTCGCCATGTTAAATTCAAACATGCAGTAATATGATTCAATGAAGGACTTGGTAAGGATACAAATAACATATCTACTTTCGTGAATAGAATCCGTAATATTATGCAAAATTTCTCTCCCAGGCAAAAAATCACGTTTATGAATGCAAAGTTTCACTTTATCTCTCTTTTCCAGAAATGGAATACATTCATTAATAATAAAATCTTGTTCATCGTCGGAATAGGATATGAAGGCATCGTACATGTAATTCCGATCATCATGTTGGGTTAACTTGTCTCGTTCATATTTACTTTTAGTCATATAGTATATATAGCGCAGTCTCCATCGATATCTATATATAATTCCAATGGTCAACACAATAATCATTGACATAATCGCAACAGATATGAAACTTATTAGAACAAAACGTGATGCACAATTCTTTTTCAGTTGCAACATTGTATTTTTGAAATCTGTGAGAAAAATCTCTGTTTCGTTCAGAAATTTGCATTTTATTTTACTTTTTTCAGAAAAATATTTCTTCTTGTCCAGTATCCACACAATGAAATCAATAGCGTCACAACTGCATTGCAATCTATTACCTGCAAGGTAAACTCTTATATCCGATGCATCGAATAGAATGTTAAACTGCTCTATAGATTCTTTGCTAAACTTTTGAATTTTATTATTCGATAAATCTAGAACTTTCAATGATTTTAAATGAGATATATCGAAGTTTATATCAGTGAAAAAATTGTTGCTTAGATTTAAATTACTCAGACTTCGATGTCCATGAAAAAGAGAAACCTTTAGATAGTAAAGATTATTAAAGGATAAATTAATATCCGTTAAATTGGTTGGATAACAAATGGAATTGTTTGGATAATATGTATTCGATTTTAAAAAATCTCTAAGATTGTTTCGTTCTAAATTCAGTTTTTTTAAATTTGGCATAATTAATGTAATATATGAAAGCTCGTTCGATGAACAATCTAGATTCTTTAAAGATGAAGGAAGTCCGTTGCAATACCCGTTGTCGCATTTTGTTATCTTAATATTATTCTGATTCACATATAAGTTCTGTAGACTTATATCGCGCAAAGGAAAGAGAATTTCAGAAACATATATCCAGTTATAAGTATAAACTTGTGTTAGTACTAGTGTTTGGATTGAAGATTTTGTGAAATCTTTTAGAATATCAAACGTAATATCGTCATGTAACCCGTCAGTAACACCTGCTAGACTAAAGTACTTTAGGTGGCGTCCTTGAAGCGTCCCAGGTGCATATGAGAATATAACGCACATAGATAAATCTAATGTTTCTACGTTTGGTACGTTTAAAAATGTTTTGTTGTTGGCTTCCATTGAACAATCTCCTGTTTTGACGTTCGTTAATTTTGTTAGTAACAGAAATTCGTCTCGAAAAACATAATCAGTATCTGAGATCACGAAATCAATTACAATGCTTTGTAGAGTTGTAAGGTCAGACATAACATGTTTTGAAAACCAAGTTGTTGAAATGTTTTTCGGTAATAAAGAACGCTCACTACCTATATCTAAGTATGTTAAAGACTTTAGAGGTTTAAATACAGATTTCGAAAAATGTTGACTATTATACATTAGCAAGTTATAGCCTAAAATAAGCCGCTTCAAATTTTGCAAACCGAGAAACGCTTCTTGGTCTAACCATTCCAACTGATTGTAAGATAAATTCAGCTCATGTAGAATACTCAAATTTGAAAAGGTTTTATTCTCAATGACGTTCATCAAATTTGTGCTTAAATCAAGGTAACTAACGTTCCCTGACACCACTGGAACGAGTCTTAAGTTCAATCCAGAGCAATCTGCATGCATAATGAAATGTTCATCCTCCCAATAGTTGCAAACGAATACTGTACTTGAAGATGTGTGTCCATAAATCCATAGGGCTATTGTCATGGTAATTACTGGAGTCGTATGCATATTTGCCTATGCTATTTTACAATCTAAAAAAAACATTAAACTTAAAAATATTAAAAATTATTCATTTCATTTATCTTTTAGAAATATAGTTAAACTATTTGATAAGAGAATGTTTTATTTAACATCATGAATGCATTTGTATATCCTGAAATCTAACCCAGTAGGGAAAAAGGAGCTCCACAAATCTATTTGAATATTTAACCATATCGCGATTAAAAATATGTGAAAAAAGATAAACTTGTCATACTTGTGAGTGCATGGTTGAATAATATTTCTTTATGTATGTTAATATTTCTAATGAATAAAAAGCATATACGTTTACCTTCCTAATTCGTCTCTAGCCATATAGTTAGTAACATTGAAATGATTATTTTGCAATATTTACCTTTAAGTATCCAGTTGAAGTGGTTGTATTGTAATATACGCGTGATCCATGTACTTTGTAAAAAGGAAACAATTCTAAATTTCCAATAAGCATTCAAACTTCCCCTATGATAAAGTGTTGATTATGTTCAGCCATCATTTTTATTAAAATAAAATCGGGATGGAATATAAATTACGTCTAGGATATCATTATATGTAATTCATATCAGTTCCAATTTAAATGTTAGATCGTCTACAATATTTTCTACAACAAGCTTATTTAGCCTAAGGTAGTTGTTGAACAGTGGTTTGTGATTTTCACATCTTTTTTTAATTAAGCCTCCGTTTCATTGAATCAAGCGAGATGAATTCCACATAGCCATCATTAAAAGGATTTAACAGAAATCACTTGTTGTTTCTTGTATGAATACTTGATATGTTCTAAAAATGACTTTGTTCAATAATATGTAACCGTTGAGCTACAATATGTCATAAATTATGTATGTTTATTTCCAATCCTTAGTAATTCAGTAGAACTATCCACTAGCGTTACATAAATCCAAAAATAATGACGACATTTACCAACATCAATTTAATTTGACTAAATCAAATTTTAACGACAATAAGTACCCTTTACTAGATATAGATATTTCAGTTTTACACCTGAAACTATTCACAAAAAAATGTGACAAAAGGGATCAATTTTCCATATTGGAAATTGTCCTTTATTGGACAGTGATGTTTCTCAGGCACCGTCTTATGAAGTTAATATGCCAAAACTCTTTCGTAATGCCAGTTTCTATAATGACGTTATGGATTTCAATGCACGTAATTTACGAATTAACATGAAATTACTAAGACAAGGATTTCGTTACCACAAATCATCTAAAACCTTTACTTAATTCTTCCATAGATACAAAGATTTGATTTGCAAGTTTTGCTGTTTCTGTTCTGAACAAACATATTTTATCATCGCTATATTCTGTATGTGCCTGTCCCATGTCAAGAGTCTGAAGGTCAGTGGTTGATGTTGGTTAATTTCTGTCATAATTGTTTTGATTAATTATTTTGTCTTGAATTAGGTCATTAGTTTTTTTTCCTTTTAATTGTTTCATATTTCTCATTCGAGTGCCTGTATAGCCGACTATGCGATTTTTTGTTCTCATTGATGAAGGCTGTAGTGTTGTCAATATTATGTCTGACAACCAGTTTATTTTAACTTTTGTTAATAGTTACCTCATTTGGCAATCAAACCTCATTTTGATATCTGTAAACCAACGGCATTTGAAGAGATTGAATGTATCCATTTCATTGGCACCCTGATGGAACACCAACTACTTCATTGATTCTCTGCTAAATTTTGTAATTCAGTTATTCGATAAATCGAGAACTTTTAATGATTTAATATTCAAGAAGTCTAAGTTTATATCAGTTTTAAAAAAATGTTACTAAGGTTGAAATTACTAACACCTCGATGTCCACTGAAAATAGACAATTTGAATATTTCGAAAAACGAACCATTTTCTTATCCCAGGAATAGATTATCTTAGCCCTATTTGGCGCATTTTTTTGGAATTTTGGGTCCTCAATGCTCTTCAACTTTGTACTTGTTTGGCTTTATGAATTTTTTTTATCTGAGTGTCACAGATGCGTCTTATGTAGATGAAACTCGCGTCTGGTGTATTTAATTATAATCCGGATACCTGTTTTAACTATTTGATAGAAAATACTATTGCAGGATAAGCTGATGTCCATTAAATTCGTTGGATTGGTAATGTATTTTTTTGGATAGTATTATTTGATATAAAAACAAAACAAAAAGATTTTTTCGTTCTTAAAAAAAAAAAAGAAAATTCAGACTTTTCAAATTGGCATATATAACCAAACACTTCTAAAATCATGGAATGAAATGTCAAGAATGTTTAAAGTTGACGGTATTGTATTATCATCAAGACTGTAACATTAAGTCATCATAAAACTATGCTGCTCTAAATATAAATTCTGTATACCTGTTTCGCTTAATTCAATGAAGATTGTAAAGATATATAGAGGGAAAATGGGTGTCTGTTAATACTAATGTCAGAGTTGAGGATTTTTTAAGTCAAGAAGAATAGTCAGTAGGTTATTTGGCTTGCCGCAAGAGATGATCGTAGATTCAAGTAATTCAGATGCAGTACTTGTAGTGTCCTATGTGCATATGAGAACGTTTGGTATGTTTGATAATGTTCTATTGTTGCCTTTTTAAACATACAAAATCCTGCTTTGACTTTCGTCTAGTTTGTAAGTAACATAAACTCTCTTGTAACGAAATATGCATTGCATGTTGTGCTTAAATCAATTAAAATTCTTTTCAGAGATGTAAAGTCAGATATAACATATCTGAAAAAAACACATATACTGCATAAACTCATATGAAAGAGAATTATGCATACCTTTATCTAAGCAAATGAAGTATGTTAGAGACTTAAGAGATTAAGATACAGATTTAAAAAAAATATTGACTAGTATACATTAGACCATTGTAATATAAAACAAGCATTTTCAAATTATGTAGCCCAAACAAAGGCTTCTTGTTGCAACTATTATAACAAAATTATTTAGTTCTAAGTTCAGCTCATGTACAATACTCAAATGAGAAAATGTCTTATTTTCCATGACTTTAATAGAATATTTGCGCAGATCAAGAAAAGTAACGTTTGATGAAACCACCGGAATTAATTTCAAATTTCTATTAGAGTAATTTGCATGTAGATTTAAATGTTCATCTTCCGAATAATTGCAACTAAATGATTATTCTGAATGTATGTGTCGACATAACGTTAAGGCTGTTAAAATGATGATTACTGGAGTCATATTCATTTTTGTCCTTTTTGTTTTACAATCTAAAAAACAGAATGAATAAGTAATAAATAAAAATAATACACTTAAAAAATTTCATTCGTATTGTACCTTTTAGAACTATAATTTGACTAGTTGGTATCAGAGTATGTGAGTTCATGTCATTATTGCATTAGTTTGAAATGACAGCTTACACAGTACTGACTCAAACAGCTGTATGAAAACAGTAGATTATATAAGCATATTGCAAATGAAATAAATGACAAAAGAATGAATCATTCAAATGTGAGGCTGAAGGCATAACTAATGTCATGTATAACAGTATCAGACACAATGATCTTGACAGTTTATGATAGGGATAATGTTCTGTAATAACGAGGAAATTATTACAAATGTTTGCATAATGTAAACGTGTTTCAAAAATATAGAAGATATGAGGTATCCCATTTGGGATCCACTTAAAAAAACTTATTTCAAACTAACCGGTTTTTTCTAGAATGTTATTTTTAGTGTGAACGAAAATAGTTATGTAAATAAAATAAAATATTAATGAATATTCCGTAATTATGGTCACATTAAAGACTCTTAAGTAATGCTGCATGGGATTTGTTATCATGTATATTTATGTAACTGTTTTTTTTCTACTGGCATGATAATAATCTACGTGAACATGTATTAAAATCAATACATTTTTACATCTAGAGAGTTACCAACGAAATCGTTGGTAAAATAGAGGTCGATAAAAATAATTTGAATTGATCATAATTACATAATGTAGATGTACATGTAATAAAGACAATTAGATAATGAAACATTGTTTTCATTGCAAGTACCTGAGATAAGTGCTTAACATGTTTATGTGAGGTGTGAACTGTCTCATTAGTAAACATTTGATAGAGTTATCAAAACTTATATCACGGTGTCTTATTTGCGCTAATTTGAATCATACCCGATTATTTTTTTAGTCTGTTATGTCTAATTGGGTTCATCAATCTGAAACCTCTGCATGAAGTAATGCTGTAATTGTGTCCCTTTAAGACATTATAATGCCAAAACCCTAGACTAGGCAACATATATTTTACCAGTTTTTCGGTGAACCTAGATCAACAGACCAGTATATATTTTTTTTTCTTCAGATCACTGCATTGTTATTTATCTAAAATAAACTCATATGTTGAAAATCATTAATTCTGTTCAAGCGTATATGGCTTGGTGACAACAAGAACACGTAAACAAAATTGAAAGTACTGGTACAATTTTTTTCTGCAACTGGGGCATATTTTGACAAGCAATGTATCTTTAGCGATGCGTGATGCAAATATACTTAAGTATATCAATGATATAGCATTTTACCTTGACTAGACAATTACATATCTTATATTATTTATCTTATATTTGTAATAACACGAGCAACACGACGGATGCTTCATGTGAAGCAGGATCTGCTTACTCTTCCGGAGCACCTGAGATCACCCCTAGTTTTTTGGTGGGGTTCGTGTCGCTTATTCTTTATTTTTCTATGTTGTGTCATGTGTATTATTGTTTGACTGTTTGTCTTTTTTCATTTTTAGTCATGGCGTTATCATGTAATACAAAAAAAATATATATCAGTAAAGAGCCGACAAGTGCTCAGGAAGAGATAGTTCATCCTTATGAATTATGCATTGATTGCTGTTATCATCTATAATATACAGTTATAACTGATTTTAAAAGGAATTTCTGGACGTGTACTTTTATTTGACTGGATAAACCGATATATTTCATTATCTATCTATACTATCTGCAAGGATGATAGCTGATGTCCAGCTCGTTAGTCCCCATTCGGGTTCGTATTTTACATTCTATGGTTTTATTTCCATTTGGTTTGTTGATGCCCCATTTATGGGCATTATGTTTTCTGGTCTGTGCGTCCGTTCGGCTGTCTGTCCCGATTCAGGTTGAAGTTTTTTGTCGAGGTGGTTTTTGATGAAATTGAAATGATAATGTGAATACAATATAGGGCATTCATGTACTTGGAACACATTCTTGTTTATGTGTGTTCTTTAGTTGATTTCATTTTCGTTCATTCTATTTTTCTGTAGATTAAGGGTACTGTCAGGTCAGTCTATATCCCTCATATTTCACTTATCCATATCTTATAACAATATGTAAACAGACCTTGATCTTTTAGTTAATCGCACTGTGTTAACTCATTTCTACAAAATTGGTAGCAGTTTCGTGAATTTCTTTTAAAAACGAACTACTGAAGAAAACATAATCGCAGAAGTATGATGTTCCTTTTTTTAGGTGGTCTGAAGTAGGTTATTGACACTCAAAATGATCATATAAAGATATGTGTTGCTTTTAATACGGATCATGGAATCTGTAACTGTTAAGGAGGAAGTTTCGTGCACACTCTTTTGTCTTAATTTTACCCAGATTTTTTTTTTCAACATTTCAATTCAAAAACTTCGTTTATTTCAACGGTCATTAACAATGTTGCTTATACCTTATTCTTTATCCTGCAATTAGCCATCTTTTGTTCAAATAACAGGTATAGAAATAAATGTTTGATTATTGTACTTGTACAAATAAAGTCTCCTGTTACCTAACTTCCATATTGAGCGAGCCGTAATATGAATATTTCTGTTTCAGAACAAGTTCATTTTGGGGTCCTCTTCGCAGTCTGCGTTTCAATTATTGTCGATTTCTTTTAGAAACTAGAGACAATGATTTAGATTTTGCTAAATTAATTGTCAACTGTTGGAAGTCATTTCAGGATAAACACAATATAGTAAATCGTCGAGAAATATATAATATATTTGTACTCGTTACAAAACAGGAGAAAAGCTTGGCGAAGCCTCGCTTTTCGTCCTGTTTATTAAGCTCATAAAAATAAATATGATATTTTCAGACACCATACATATATTGTATATGTAACTGCCGTATTCAACATGCAGAATTGGGTGTCATGTGACAAAACGTTACCGTTTTCACAAGTAAACTCAATAATGACCAGCACAGTATATGCAAGTACGATTAACATACCAGTTTGTCGGCTCTACGAAATATTTAAATATCTATAATCAAAACTATTTTAAATAGGTGAGATTTCTCCTATTCCAACCTCATTTTGACCACCTGAGCATTTACCTCACTACAAAACGCTTACAAACCTTATATAAAGGATCAATTATAAAATGTTGATTGTCACATTTAAATTCGTGTATTTGAAAAATTTAACAGACTTTATTCCGAGTTGTAATGTCCTGCAGATATTTCGATAGATTTGTAAAATTGATAATATCCTACATGTATGTTGTTTGTCGTAGTTGGAATACATTTATGGTTATTTTGCAGCATGTATGTATAATATTATTTGTTTGTGCGTTTTCTGTGATGTCTTTTTTTTTTGCGTGTGTTTGTACTGCATTTTGTCACTTTGTGTTATCATTTTAGCGATATTTTATAACATTGTCATAAATCGGGAGGTTTGGCTAGGTATTCGTTTTTATGTGTGTTAAAGTTTGTTATTGTTGCACTACGGTGTTGCTTTGGGTTTTTTTACCTATAGTTGAAGTGTTTCACCTGGTTTTCGTGTGTAACCCGGATGTTTTTCCCTCTCAATCGATTATGACTTTTGAATACCGGTATAATACTGTTACTTTTATCTAACCCAGTGGAATTACAAGAACAGACAGAATGTTTAACCTTGTTTTAGCAGCTGACAATGCTATATATAATATAATACACAAGTACCAACTGGTGTCCTCGAAAACATAGTTATACTACGGACAGTGTGGAACATCGTGAAATTTATGGGGAGAGCTTCATATTGTGTGTGTATATGAAACTTTTCTCTTTTTTTACCTTTTCTTTTTAATATGACGCAAAATAATTACTAATTTCTAGTGCACTTTTCATGTTAGAAAATGACAGTAAGACTATAATGTAATTTATTTACCAAAAAAGGGAAAAATAATCGGTAAAAGGTAAACTGATACTGTTTCAAAATTACTCTTTCTTAGTTTTGGTACAAAAAGGCAACGTATTACTCTTCCTTCCCCGATATCAGTTAACCTATTGTGTTTATAATTTATATGGTACGTTTCTCACTTAATTATGCTTCGGTGAGATTTATTTAGGCAAACGGAAGATATTTCAATGTGAAGCATATGTCTTCGCCTGTTACATATGTTATACATTTCAGATATTTATTATTTAGCATACCATCTTGATTAGTTATACTACAAGTCCGTATACCTGAACTGATTGTCATAAGTCTGTTATTTATTATGACACCTCAATCATACCTGAACTTCGTTAACTTCAAGTAAAATGCTATACTTTACTGATTTTCAAATATATTCTTCGGTCTTGAAAATTCAAAGCGAACGCCTGCGTCAACTGACAAGTGATAGACAGAAAAAGTATTATTGACATTATGTTACACATTTTGTGGAAGCACATATACTTTTGATATTTAAAGACAGAAAAGTTTGTAGCAAATGTGTACAAAATGTATAAAAGTTGGAACTGTTTATATATTAGTTATTGATTTTTTTTTATAACTTAGATAAGTATCACAAACTTCAAAGACTGTATTCAAAAGATGTGTGGCACGTCTTGTGTTATTCTTATAAAAAGTAGTTACACTCTTATTTGCCATGCATGTCTTGACACTTTCCCAGAAACATTATCATACACCCTAGGTTCCAGAAATTAATGTATTTCTTAATGTATACCCTGTATCGTAGGAAAAACCAAAGGAGTCAAAACATCCGACATAAATTCCTAAATATGACATTAATACATCCTAATATGCTATTTGTCCATAACAAATATATTATAGTGTTTTTAATAATATTCTTTCATGTCCGTATCGGTGCATTTGAATTATGAAATCAGTGTGGTTCTCTACAAGTTAGATTTGTGTGAAATAGAACATTTTATTTTACCTCAGTCATCATTTTCTATGTAAAACAAAATCACAATATTTTGAATATTTTGCCAATTGCAAGTGTTGAACTATTGGATCAGTCAATAGTTTCCAACTATTGGACCCCGATGAAACTATTTGACCGTAATAGGGGGAGGGTTGAGATCTCATAAACATGTTTTTACCACCCGCATTTTTGCGCCTGTCCCAAGTCAGGAGCCTGTGGCCATTATTAGTCTTATATTATTTTCAATTTTAGATTATTGTGTACAGTTTGGAGTTTAGTATGGCGTTCATTATCACTGAACTAGTATATATATTTGTTTAGGGGCCAGCTGAAGGACGCCTCCGAGTGCGAGAATTTCTCGCTGCATTGAAGGCCTGTTGGTGACCTTCTGCTGTTGTCTGTTCTATGGTCGGGTTGTTGTCTCTTTGACACATACCCCATTTCCATTCTCAAATTTATCATAGGACTGACAAGAAAAAAATCGTTTTACTTCAATGGATGCTTATAATACTCATCCTTGCGCATTTTAGCTCTGGAATGAGATCAATATTTTGATAAGCCACATATGAAGATAGATCAATAGATGTTCAGGATTCTCTTCTAAAATGTATTGAACGTGGCAACCAGAAGGTTAAATTTTATGTGCAAGGTTGCTTTAATGGGTCTGACACCCGTGTCTTCTACAGTCCTATATCGAGGTCTACTCTCAATAACTTCGATGATATGACCAAAACCTCAATACTAAAGTTGAATTAGTTATCAAAAGTACTAGGGTTATAATTTAGTACGCCAGACGCGCGTTTCGTCTACATAAGACTCATCAGTGACGCTTAAATCGAAATTTATATAAAGCCAAGTACAAAGTTGAAGAACATTGAGGATCCAAAATTCCAAAAAGTTGTGCCAAATACGGCTAAGGTAATCTATGCCTGGAATAAGAAAATCCTTAGTTTTTCGAAAAAGTCAGGTGACTTTGTTAAGACACATATAAACCCAGTAAATTATTTCGCTAATGTTCGTGATGATATGACTGTAGTCAGGATCTTTGCATATCCTATTTATTCCATACCTTCAGCAAGTTTCATGATGATGGTACCATGTGTAAGTATTGTAAATCTGATATAATTCACCTCCTTGAAGAGGAAATTTGCTCTACTTTCAATCTTCCAAGTTATGGCAATAGTTATCAAAGGTACCAGGCTTATAATTTAATACGCCAGACGCGCATTTCGTCTACATAAGACTCAACAGTAACGCCTAGATCAAAATAGTAAGAAGGCCAAGCAAGTATAAATGTGAAGAGCATTGAGGACCAGAATTCCAAAAAAAAAATTGTGCCAAATACGGCTAAGGTAATCTATAAATAGGGATTAGGAAATTCTTAGTTGTTCAAATAATTAATAATTTTGCAATCAGTAAATCTATAGAAATAACCATATAATTGATATTAATGTCAACACCGACGTGCTTACTACTGGGCTGCTGAGCCCTCTCCCTATCAGTTTTGAAACGGGAGATCAGGAATTTGCCGTTACCATTGGAAGTACTTTTGTCGCCTTATTGTATGATCCCAGAGGAAAGTTCAGGAACCTCAAGATAATATTAACAAGCTGGGTGAAATTGGCCACCACAAAGAATGCCAGCCTTGTGAAAATTCTTTCATGTGAAAACTCGTTTTCACAGCACATCCCTCGTGCAATTGTTTCAAACACAAGTTAGATGAATTCTCATATTGCTAAACCAGCGATCATGCTTTATAAAGACTTTGTTTGGCATGAGGGTGAAAACAGTTTTCGTTGAGGGACCTATGTCAGTAGATTTCCTTCAAAATCTTGTTTGTACGTTTATGAGCAAGGGAAAACAGCTTGCAATAAAAACTGTGTATGCGACCAACATACTTTTGCATGTAGCAATATTTGTTCATGTAAAGGGTCTGATTGTCGTAGAAATTATTTCATTCACCGAGCAATATTTAAAGAAGAAGAACTGATGTGTACACTCATACTCATACTCAATATTCAAAACCTTTTTTGAAAAATCGATTGTTGGTTTGTGGTTTTGGTTCTGTCTTTTGGTCACCTTGTTTCAGAGCCTTTAATTGGGTTAACGTTTTTTATGGGCTTAAAGACAAATACATAATTAAAAATTATATTTATTAGCGTTCTAATTTATTGTGTACGTAAATAATCAGTTTCCTTTTATTAACTAGAAAATACTTTCTCCCAATGCTGATAGTGAGAATCATTGTATCGCATGATAATAAGACTTTCGGGATAAAAGACAGGTTTTATTCGCATTCTATTAAATTTGAATTTCACAAGTTCTATATCTAAATATATGATAGTTTTTATGTTAGGGTATGATTACTAGAGCTTATAAATAATGCATAGCTGATATCACTATCTTTGTCTGAACCTCTGGCATTTTCCCATGAAACAACGATCAAACCGACAACAATCTCTATTACCATGGCATAGTCTTCTTTGACAGGCACTTCGCTTTACAAGCCTAAAACAAAGCAATAACTTTAATGAATACATTATACAATATTAAATCAATAACCATACATTTCGTTATCGGATGACATGAGTTTATATCTATGCAGACTAACTTGAGATATAAGAATATATTATTAATTGATATATTTTAACTAATTTGATTCGTGCAGGAATAGTCACATGTTTAAATATATCTTTGAAGGTAGACAGAAAACGGCGGATAGCAAAAATCATATTGCACAGCAAATAGCATATTGCACGGTTATTTTTAGAATATCTAAATGACTTTTCCCTCAGTCAATATACTTCTTTCAAGCCAATATATCCTGGTATGGACCTCATACAAAGGCTATAATTGTATAATATATCACACTGGTATTTTATTTTAATGCGTATTGTTTTTTATTACGTCGAAATGTTTAAGTATATATACTCTGATTGATGTCGTGTATCATGAAGTAAAATCACAAAATAACTGAATTCCGATGAAAATCCGAAATGAAACGATTCTAATCAAATGGCAAAATCAAACGCATCAAACGAAAAAAAAAGAATGGATAACAACTTTCATATTCCTGACTTGGTATCAATTTATTGGAAGACCTGTAGATACAAAGGTAACTCGATTCGCCTTCTTCTGCAACGATCTATTAAATCGTCAGCTACAGGAATGTCAATGTGACATGAACACCAACAATAAATGCAAATCCATTCTTTCTGATGAAGAGAAACTTCAACATAGCCAAATCATTCTAAAGTAATTCTAACTCGGGGAATTGAAACCTTAACAATTTAAGCTGTGTTATCATTCATGTAAGTATCTAAGCACTGACTACTATACTGATTATTCCGGCTGGTACTTACAACCAACCAATAGCGGTATCGGTCAGTGCTTATTCTATCTGTATAATGTCCATTTCCACCTTCAGTGTTTGATTGAGGTCTATTTATTTTATCATTAATTTGTTTTAAAACTTTTAATCTACAAAACACTTATTGTTACTAAAATTACATTGTACTTTTATTACTTGTTTTTATGATGCCAAATTCTACGAAAAATGTTTTTAATTTTTCATATTATCTAATAAAATAACTATTTTAGAGCTTTGCTTGATTCATTCCAATATTAAGACCATATAGACCAACTTACTCGTGAATAAGTTCATCGTTTTCAGACATTTCTTCCTTTGCCAGATTGACTGAAAATAAACTAAAGTTGTATCAAGGAGATTCGCTACTCTTTTTAAAAATAACAAGCCTTTTAAAACACTGTTATAAATTGATAGTATATAAATGAATAAACTAAAAAAGCATAAAAAAGAAGGACTGTGTGCTTGTTTTCGAGATACAAGCCATTGAAAATTTTGCGAGACATAATTCTCTCTAGATTTTTCTTACATTCAACATTGGCACCTTTTTTGTTTTAAAACGCTATGAAAACATAACAAGGATTTTATAAGATTTTGAAATATGGCTTTTTTAACTATCTGTAATAAAAAATGAAGAGAAAAGTAGGGAATAGTGGACAAGTTTTTTTAATGTCAATACATGGACAAAACCAGAGGATTCCAAAAATCTGGCAAAAATTCAAAAAACAGAAGAGCAAACATCCCTTAAGCTGGAACCAGGCTATATATCTTTATTCATACACAACGAAAATGTCTAAACTGCACAGGTACTCCCAAATTAGATGTTTCTACGAAGTAAACAGTTATTGGGAGGATATTAACACACAATGAATAAAACAGTAATAAAATTGATGGGCTCAAATTCCTCTATCTATTAATCTTTCCGAAGCGGTCAAATAAAAAAAAATCATTCAAGATAAATGTTGAAAAAGCATTGCTTACTTTAAAGTTATATAACCGATTAGGATTAAAAAGGAATAAATGAATTAACTAAAAGGTTGATTTTTCTACGGAACTTCGAACCTGAACTTTTAATTAACAAAACTGATAAAAACTAAAATTGTATCATGCAGTCTAAATTTTCAAAACAACAAACAGGATCGAAATTTTTAACGTTAAACGTTGAAAAGAAGAAAACACATAAACGTGTCAATAAGAAAACTACATTCCTAATTGAAAAAAAAATAACATTTATGAATGTGTTATCAAGTTAGATTTAAATTGAGATCGTATTTGTCTTACCTCCAACACACACCAACAACACGCAGATGGTTACACAAAGATACACCTTCATTCTTCTGTTTTTTTCTCTACAACAAATAAACATAAATATTTTTTAAAGATATTTGGTTGATGAATAGCCATTTGCAAACAGGGAAAGTAGATTGATTAAGACGGCAATTGCAAACGACTGGAAGTAGATATAGCAACACTATCGTATGCGTTCAGTTATATTAATTTATGTCTTTAAAATGATTTTAATACGGTATCATGACTGGTTTTTGTTTTTTATCTATTTTGCAGAATAATTTCTTTGACCATGTTCATATATTTATTATTAATTTTTTGTCGGGTTACCTTTAATAGGGAATATTACAAATGTAGGTTATGCTATTTTTTATTTTTATGCTTTCAGAGACCCCTTTGAAGGATTTACCTGTATATAAGATTGTGGTATTGAAAGATATAAACTGTCATCATAGTTTCTACAAGATGGTAACTGAAAAAACATTGACATAAATGTACCTTAATATCTACAATGACTATAGAATGGACCCACAGGATCCCTATGTATATAACATATATGAAGTGGAAATTGGAATGGTAAGTAAGAAATTAAGTATTAAAATGAAAGTAGAGATATGAGGGTAGGAATGTCCTTTGCCGTCTGTTATCAAACGGTCAATTTTGGCTACGGTTAGCATCACATTGGTTAAAACTTACCAATACAAATAGCATAACCAACATTTGTAATATACATCATTTTCTCTCATGTAGTATAATAGTTCTTTTAGTCAGTTTATTTTCGTGTCTTTATGTTAACTTTCCAAAATATGTGTTCTTTTCTTTCAATCAACGAGGAAAACCTTTAAATATCAGCTCTTATCCAGTTAAACTATGCTTATAAAATTTACATTTTCAATCAAATAGTTTATCAGTCCAAGTATTAATAATAATAATTAAAGATACAATAAATTTTCTTGTTTTATTCAAAACTCAAGCTAACGCCGTTGACCACTTTCATTGTATAGATTTGATTGGTCCGATATCTCAATAATTATAACCTGGGAAAAGGTTTACCGGTACAACATATGACCAAACTATATCAATCAGTTGAAAAAAGCATAACATGTATACCCAATTTATGTTTCTTCTACCAAAGCCAAACTTAAACTGTCTCACCATTTTTACCTTACGCTATGAAAAAGTAAAACTCCAGTTGCGGATAAGAAATTCTAAACATCTTGCAATGAACCCTTCCATACATTTAACCAGTGTAAGTAGCTCAATCATTATTCGACATACTGATTATTTTAAGTAATAACTAACAGTACCCTCACAAGTGCAATATGGAATTCATCTCAATCTGTCTTTCTTTGCATTTATAAGTACGGCATACTATTCTTCTACCTAAATTCCTTCTTGAAACTCTTTCGTCCCCCCTCTTCTTCATAAACAGGTGCCAAAACTTGAGTGTTCAATGAACATTAAAGTTGATCTATCTGTTAAAAGATATCCCGTTGAGTTTACCTTTTACTACTAGTATCAATAGAGGTTGAAAGTTTATAATGGTATTTTTCTACTCTTGAAAATACTGTGATAAGTGTCAGCATTCTAATCAAACTATGCACAATTAACGTTAACATGACTGACATACCTTTAGTTCTTGCAGTGGACAATCCTTTTCACAAATTGGAAAAAAAATCAGATTAAAATAAGATTAGGTTTGTAACAATTTCACTTTCAGCAGTCTACAGCTGTCTGTCCATATTGAAAACTGTCCCGCTTTAAATATCGAAACTGTTTGCCCACTTCAACTAAATATGTCACATAGCATTGTTATAAAAATATAAAAGAAAGAATCATGATTTGAACAACAGGAAGTTAAAGTAGTTATCAAAGTTTCCAGGATTATAATTTAGTACGCCAGACGCGCGTTTCGTCTATATAAGACTCATCAGTGACGCTCATATCAAAATATTCATAAAGCCAAACAAGTACAAAGTTGAATAGCATTGAGGATCCAAAATTCCAAAAAGTTGTGCCAAATACGGCTAAGGTAATCTATGCCTGGGATAAGAAAATCCTTAGTTTTTGGATAATTCAAAGTTTTGTAACAGGAAATTTATTAAAATGACCACATTATTGATATTCATGTCAACACCGAAGTGTTGACTACTGGGCTGGTGATACCCTCGGGGACGAAACGTCAAAGACAGTTAATATCTATAAACCAGTATAATTGTCAATTTACAAATGCACGGGAACATCGATCATAAACAAATCAGAATTGTACGCATACAATATATCACAGAGTTCATATTGACATCTTAATCAATGGCCGATCTGTTACATGATGACGATAGTAACTTTCATAAAGAAGTGTTTCTTCATTTATTGTTTTACATCTAGCTTTGACATAGGAATGATTTATTTCTACGACTTCAATTTTATTAAAAATCCGTAAAAGTTACATGTAAACATTACGTGTTTCGTTTTAACTTTTGCATAATTATAACTGTACCTAAAATTTTACACAATTTAATCAAATGCCATATTTGTTGTGTGTAATTTACTCAAAGCTACATTTAGGAAGTATTTCTGTATAGATTATTTGACAATTACATCTGAAATATAATAACTTTATGGTTTACGGTTTTTTCAAACTACTTATCTGTACAAAACCAATATCAATTATTGTTATATATATACATATGCACTTTCATGGATCTAAAATATGTCGACTTCTTTATCTTGTTAGTGCACATGGTCAGGGTTGTCTCGGACTGTTTATGACGTCTTTACATTATATCCATTGGATGTTGGACGTGTACTGATTGATAATTTAGTCTTAGATGCATGAATTTTTTATTAGTTTTTATTGGCTTTGAATTAGTGGTCGGTAATTGTAAGTACGCTCAAATTTGTACAAAGTATATTTTCGGTGTTGAGATGTACAAGTACTCGGTCACGTTATCTCTGTGTTTTTGTTATATGTATTGTATTGATATCTTTCTGTTGAGTTAAGCTTTTGCCAATTGATTTTAAAAGTTCGTGCTTGCATGTATGTTGTACTATTACACCACTGTAGGGTAGGGTGGGGATTCCGATAAACTCTGCTGTATTGTGAGAAACGATACTAACTTTTGTTTTCGTTGTTCAACCATTTCCATCTTTTTTTGTCTTTATACAAATATTTGTTTTTCAAATGTGAATAATAAAAGGATAAAGTTGCGTAATACTTTGGGTTTTTTTAAATAAAAATGCGATTATTAATGTACTTAAGTAAATTATGTACGGCAGGTTGCGTTGGTTTTCATAAAATATGATACATAGATGAGATTACAAATGTAGTTACCTGAGTTTGGCGTGAACTTGACTGATCGGTGACTGATCGATGACTGCTGAAATATCGCTAAAATAGTAACATTTAAGGTTGAAGGTACTGACAAAGCATACTTATGCAATCTACCTTTAGATATTCAAGATCTGTTTTATTGCGTAACTTATCAATTAGGACAGTTCACTTTGATTACTATATTTACTTTTGATCAGTTTTTGGATATTGGATATGCAGAGTATTATTTTTTTAGTTTCTTTTAATATGTAATTTATTGCTTCAGTGTCTAGAACTGGATCTACTACTTTTGTGACTGACAACCAAAAAAAACATAAACTTAAGGGTCTTATAGTTCTAATATATACTGTTTTCTAGATTATTCGCTAACTACTATCACTATAAAAATACCTTTACTCATTCCAGATTTATGCGTGTTGCATTCAAATAAAAAAAACTTCAGAAATCACATTTTTTTATATCTATTTCAACAAATCCATATTTAAATAGATTATACTTCCTTTTTTCTGGTAGGATTGTTAGGACTTGTAAATGATGGATAGCTAAATCCGCTAGCCATCGCATTCCCCGCATCTACAGCGATGAGGATCAGTAGGTAGTAGAAAAGGTGAAAGTCGACACGGACTTCTTTTAACAATCCTGAAATGAAACATTCGCTCGAATAAGAAGATGTAATAAAAACTCTGAACTCACAAAATTTAATGTCTTGAATAAGTTACATCCGTGTATATTAGTGCATGTAGATTAAGGTATGGATATGTATTGCATGTTTTGTTACAATCAAGAAATATTTATAAGTACTCATAACAATTACTCCTTTAATTACAATACATATAAACGTTTAAGAGTTAACATTAATTGTGTGCCTGTCCCAAGTCAGGAGCCTATAGTTCAATTGTTGTCGTAACTTCATGTGTGTCAATTTGTTTTTCGTTACTTGTTTTGTTATAATTCTGCAGTAAATTTTTCTCAATTCAATTGTTTCATTGATATGGTCATATTTATAAATTAACTAATTACAAAACTTTTAAATTTTTTGAAATACTTAGGCTTTTCTACCTCAGGAATAAATTATCTTAGTTTTATTTAGCAAAACTTTTAGGAATTTTAATCCTCAATGCTCTTCAACTTCGTACTTTAAATGTCCTTTTTAACTTACTTGGATTCAAGCATCATTGATGAGTCTTTTGTAGACGAAACGTGAGTCTGGCGTAAATACAAAATTTAATCCCTTTCTGTGATGAGTTTATTAATGTCTTTTTTTATTTGTGGTCTTCTATAGCCGATAATGGGGTATGCGTTCTTATCATTGCCTATAATGCACTTCATTTAAACATTGGGGGATAGTTGTCTCATTGGCAATCATACCACTTCTCCTCATTTTATAAAGCCACATTTTTCTTTTTAAATGACTTTTAATTGCAAATAGTCACACGATGGGTCCCTAACAAGCTGTAAATTTCCAACACATCCAAATCAGGTGATTTCATCTCAGGTTTAAGTATGACTAGTTTTACTCAGGTGCTGATTTGTTTGGTCAGTTGATATTTATTTTCTCTTTTCTTTTTACTATGGCTGTACATACAGTTACTTCTAATTTTTTCAGCTTTCGTCTCATCTTACAATTCTTGTCCACGTTTTACGAAAAACTGTCAATTGTTTTCTCTACTAGAATTAAAATATTTTGATGAAGCATTTTTTATTCTTTTTATTTCAATGATTTTTTTCATAAGATGTTTCATATCATGCCCTTTGCTCTTAAAAGATTTTTAAAATATACTCAACTTAACTTTCACTCTGTCAGAATTAATTAACTCGAATAATATAAAACCATACGATTTAACTTACGCATGATACAGGACATTGTCTTCCAGAATGTCTTTAGCCATGTTGACTTGAAATAAAATAATGTTTTATTTAATGTATAACATATTATAAGTGTGTGCCATACATCAAGAGATTGCCGTTACTAAATAGATATTCCACCGTAAATTGTTATAAAAAACAATCATGCAGAGGATAGTTCATCTTGTAAAATGAATATAACAATTTTTAACTTCGTCTGTCCAAAGCCTTTTTCTGGATTAATCTCTTAGGAACGGGCAACCCGATAAAAAAATAAGCGGACTGTGTAAGATGGATTACTAAAAATCTGAAGGAGTTTTAAATTCAAATTATAAAAGGATAAAGCAATGACCAAATCCATCGAAGTTCGACTTTTCCTACATAAGTTTGTATCTAAGTTTCCTCAAGTTTCTATATGTACCAATCATGCAATAAAAAAGAATATGTTATAAATCATTTTATCAACTACACACCAATTTAGAATTTAGACGAAACTATAAATATCAGGTGGTTTCAAAATCAAAACCATATATGTAGTCCCCACCTGTTTACACACGCACTAACACAGTAAACAGTTGTGTCAAAAATTTAGATAGAAAACAAATGCTCTGTTTTCTGTTCTTTTATTATATAGATATAGGAAGATGTGTTGTGATTGCCAATGAGACAACTCTCCATCCAAATAACAATTTATAAAAGTAAACCATTATAGGTCAATGTACGGTCTTCAACACGGAGCCTTGCCTCACACCGAACAACATAGTTTGTTTGTCTAATTTACCAAGATTCCACATCTAACATGTCTAAGTTGGTTCATATCTATGTTTGTTCTTTTATTTAAAAGTTATCGATTAATTATACTGTATTTTACTGACAAGATTATATAGCACTCGAAGTCAAAAGAAAATGAAATTATGACTTAACACATTACTATAAAAACTTCTAAATATAAATACTGTAAACTATATCATTAAACTGCCAATTATTCAATAGAATATAATAGAATTTGTTAATACAACTCTTATAGTTATTTTCGATATCATTTAAAAACAACGAGCTTTTCATCATTACCGAACTCAACAACGAAATAACACGACGGGTATCGTATACGGTCCAGGAAATGCTTACCCTTCTGGATCACCTGATTTCACTCACGGTTTCTTATTTATTATTTGTAACTGCTGATGTAAATGTCTTTTGGTTTTGCATGTCTTTGTTTACTCCTTGATTTTGATTGTTATTGTCTTTATTAGTTACTCTCATCTAGGGATACACATACTGCGATTCGAATAAAATTAAAGCCTCAATGTTGTCATTATGGTTAAAAATCGAAATCCAACTAAATAGAAATTATAACAAAACGTCAGCAGCTGACGGATACTAAAATTAAAAGATTCAAATATAAATGATATATTTTAATGTTTGACAATTTTTAACTAATCTTGTCCTCTTAAATTAAAAGAAGATTATATTGTCTTCGTAATCGTAATAGATAGTTTTACAAAAAATACATTTACAAATTGGTTTTGGCCTTGACCATGTAGACCATCTCATTGTTTGTTTATTCTTTAATTGTTTCTTGACATATTACATAACAGTACTTAATTGTATACAATTAACTTTGTAGAGAAACAAGGATATACAGACGGAAAAGTGCATTTTTTGAAAATTAAGATGCATGAATCGTGCAAAGGAATATTAACAATGAAAGGACCTAAAGCCGCAAAGCAGGATCATACTTTTTTTCCGAGTCCTAAATAAAAGCTGGAAAAAACAGCTGATTTTTTCAAAGCCTTTCATACGCTGATTGTATTTTGTTATGTAAGTACATATTAAATAGAATTTAATGCAGCATTCAATGCATACTTTATGAATAATGGATAACAAGAAAGTGTTGTACAATTTTATTAAGCAATATGAGATTTTGAGCTGTATTTACAATGCACAACGTCAAAAGCATTCAGCATTATTTAATTTATAAACATAAATTAACATGCACAAAAACAAGAAGTACGATAATCTAGGAGATACACATAGTGGCGCTAGCGTTTCGGAAATCACATTGAAGACAAAGAAGTATTCAATAGTATGCATTCATGTACAAAAAGGTTTGTTTGTTTGTTGTAGAGAGAAAAAATTGAAGGATGAAGGTTTATATTTGTTTATTCATCTGTCTGTTGTTCGTGTCCGTTGGAGGTAAGTCAACTTAAGAACTTCTTTCAAAATTAAAGTCCGAATATATATATTTTGATACTGTGTTTTATTCTGGAAGGATCCTTATCAACAGTAAAAGACATAATGCTTACAAACGAATGTCTAGAGAAATTATTCTACTTTTTGTAATAAATTTGCTGTATTGACACGTTCATTTCTTTTCTCGTGATCACCGTTACCTTTAAAAGGGTCAATACATTTTTTTCGGACTACTGATAGACATGCCTATTTATCAATTTTAAGTTTTTATAAGTTTCGTAATCTTTAGTAAAAACCTGTTTTTCAATTCGAAATAAATGGTGATATACAGCTGAGACAGCAAACCAAACCAAACAATAGAACAAAATAAATATGCAGTTTTTATATGATAATTTAGATTCAGTTAAATTAAATCTCAAATATTTCAAAACAAACACAATTTAATGCTTATAGGTTTGTGTGAATTTTTTCTTCAATCCACTTTTATCTACCCTTTCAAGTCCACTGATCGCAGGAACAATTTAGTTGTTAAATATATCAAAAGGGAAGTTTGAGCCCGCAACATTGCCATGTGGGTGTCGCGACTCATTCAATTAGCAGCGGTTGTCAGCATGAACTGTTGTTTTGTTTTTGTTATTTAAAGAATGCATTGTTGAATGTGTGTCAATGCTGTTTCCCTTATATTCCGACCAATTTGAATCATATATTAATATACATCATGGGCAATTAAGATCTGCTTAAATTGTGCATGTAAAATTGAGAATGAAAATCGTGAATGTGTCAAAAGGACAACAACCCGACCATAAAACAAACAACAGCAAAATTGTGCACTGTTAAAAACTTATGCTGAACTCAAGAGTCATTCCTACTCTGTTGCATTGGGATAATTTACTATTTGCCTTTAGCCAATATTTCCGACAAATATCTTACTGTTGCTGTGATTTTACTGTTTTAAGGAGAGGTACGGATTTAGGTGAGGACAGTACTGATTGGAGGAATGGGCACTATTAATCATTACCTTTCACCCAAAACAAAATAAATGTAGCCAATTACGTTTTGAATAATCAGAACAAAAATCTTTTGGTCTTTTTAAGACAGAATCTACATTGAAACATAAATAAAGCTATACCTTTATCATATATATATATATATATATATATATATATATATATATATATATATATATATATCAAAGAACAAAAATAAATATGAAATAACTGAAATATGTGTTCTGGTTAAATAGATCTAGAGAGCTAGCTAACAGTTATACATAACAAACAAACAGAAAAAAAAGCAATTGTGTTCATTATGAATTTATTTTACAACTCTATGTGTTTGGGGGGAATGGGGGTGTGGGGTGTAGGCGGGAAAGGAACTGCTAATCTATAAAACTAAAATAACGAGGCCAAATTTGTCAGCCGTCATGCGGTAAAAACGACAAATCAAAGAATTCAACTTTATATTTAGCTAAGATAGGACAATGGCGTTGATTAAAAATTACACCACTCAAGATCCTTTTGTTTTCCACATAATTAATATTGCCAATATTTAAAAAGTTCCGGGTCGAATCCGATACCGATTTCAATAGTATTTTCACCTGTTACATATCTTTACCTTATCTGTACGTTTCGCAGCTGACAGGCGCAACACCAAACGGTGTATTCAGGATTTTGATATATACACGGGTCATAATCACAGGGTTAACACTACTAAATTCAATCATTGTCAACTTGTTCCCTATAGTAGTATTTTAATCAGTAAGACTTTCTAAAATGACCATACGAATACTAAAAAGCTGGACCTGAAATAACATCTTCCTATATCTATTGAAACTAGGTGTATAGGTACAGTTTTCAATTTATTAGGGAATTCAACTTAATTTATAACTAATATAGGACAATGCTGTTGATTAAAAAATACTCCATTCGAGGACCTTTTGTTTTCCAAATAACTAATATTACCAATAACTGATAAGTTCCAGGTCGACGGGTTCAAACAGAAAGATTTTGAAAGCAGATAAAACTTTGCATCTTATAATCGGCTCGACTTTATCAGATGATAATACCAATACTAAAATAAGGCTCACGCATAGTTATATACTTTAATTCAGTCACGGACCCGCGATATCACTGGTATGTTCCAGTATGATTAAATAGAACCAACCAAATTTATTTATTTGTTTATTTTGATGTTTAAATACTTGGTTATTATCACTACTGGTGGTCTGACAGTGGGTAGTATCCTCTAAGTAATTAGTGCTGTAATACTGATATGATATAAAACACATCATTGTATTAGATACAATACAAAGGTAACAAAGAAACAGTCCGGTAACAACCGTTGCCGGATAGTTTTTCTGCACGAGTAGTCAGGTCTACCTGACCTGACTACAAGTGCAGAAAAACTATACGGCAGGTTGTTTCCGGCCTGTTTTTTTGTTACTTTTGTTTTGTATCTGACTTGTACGACGTTTCAAGGAAGAAGTATTACATTTTGCAAGCTTACTATTTGAGAAACTTAAATGGCCTCAAATCAGTAAATGTAAGTTATAGAATAAACACATTTTTTTCATTTTCCTTCAACGGAGTTTTTTTTCCAGAAAAAAAAAACCAGGAATCTAATAATTTGATAAAAACAAAAGAAACCATTTCAAGTATAAGATTTATGTTATCAAGTTTGAAACTTTTTTAAAATGCAACTTCGTTGAAATGTAATATATTTAAAAAATGTTTTAGTGGTAAGTAAGCTAACGTTCAATTTTATGGGTGAAACGGAAAGCGGGAGGGGGCCTTAATGGATTTGAAATAAACAGGCTGTGATCTTTACTTTGATGAAAAAATGCAAAATGTTCCATTTCATTTCCCCATTCCCCGTTTAAACATTTCGTGAAAATCGCACGTTTGCTGTCAAATACATGAATTTAATATTCAGTGGGGGGAGGGGTGCCGGGGGTTGGAATCTCTTTTTTTTTGGACGATCAATGCATGTGAATGTGGACAAATAGTGGAAACCCCCTTTTTCCAGGGTTAGGAACCCCTTTCTTAAAATTACTGCATCCGCCCCTGATAGATTTGAATTCAAGTTATAATTAAATTCAATAACAATATAAATGTATCAAAAGAATGAATGTTCTACTTCATTATTGAGTGAAATGTTATATAAAAAAGGATTTTGTTCTGTTATTGTATATATTAAGACAAATACTTAAAAAACATAAAATCATGCTCGGTCCCTGCAAGTGTTGATCGCGATTAATTAAACACGTGTTACTATATGACCAATCGCAGTCAACCGTCCAAAATTGAGGCCTGACATAAGTTTGATGATTTTCGTCAAGAGTTGCTGCTTATTTGGACATGTATTACACGAACACTTTTTATTTATAAGATCAATCGTGCATTGGTGAGTTGATAGGGATTTTATCTTTTGATGAGATTTGTTTCTTATTTACATATTTTCTGTCTTTTTTAATTGAAATATAAACGTCGGTATCGTCATTTCTTCACTTTCAGCATTATCTAAAATTACTATTCATATCCATGCTCCATAAAAAAGGGGGGAGGGGTATGTACTTTTCTAATTATATTAACTATTTACCTTTACAACACCATCACCCAATATATATATTTTTTAATTTTTTTTTTAAATTAGCACTATAATATATATACGGTATTCGAAAAATCAAGAATCATGCAGATCATTAATTTGTTATCTGCTTGACCATACTAATTTTTTTCTCATAAAATTTGGGATCAAAATATCTTTTTTATTAGAAGAAAAACATACCCCCTTTTAGAAGTTAAATGTACGAATCTATTAGTATAATGATATGAATAGTATTTTATTGGAAATGTTTTAAAAAAAATATTGATGATAACGGAAATATTTATTAAAAAAAAGACAGGAAATATGTCAGTGAACCAAAAAGTTCAAATCTAATTGAAAGTTAAAGTGCTCATGAACTAATTGTTCGTGCACGAGTGATTCTATTCATAAAACCTTTCTGTGTAACAACTAAAAAGAGTCCGTGTATCGTCTAAAAAGAGTCCGTGTAACACCCGTTAATGTACTGTTTATCTATAGCTCTGCGGGGGGCAAAGTCGTACAAGTTAGTTGTCATTAGTCAATTTTGAAATTTTAAGTAACTAATGTTTCAACATCCATACGAAAAGTTCACCTAAAGTCAATTTTGGTAAGTCCTTTTATATCCAGTGTCGGTTACATAGCTACACATGTAATATTTTCTTACATCGTTATCAATATTTTGATTTATGTATGACCGTTCCTGATGTAGGTTGGCCCAGAAGCATTTTCCCATGTGAGTTACCTGCCCACGACAGATTATTACGTAATCTTATCTAGACGGGTGAATGTCTATTTAGTTTCTGCATTTACTTGGCATATAAAAAAAAATATTATACCCGTGTTAGAATGTAAATTGACATGGTCAATGAGTTTTCATACAATATTATGTTCCGGTACTGTTTTGTAATTAGAATTTGAAAAAGTTTCATTATTCAATGTAAACAATACTTTACTTCCAGTCAACATGGCACATGGCGAAATGTTTGAAGATAATGACCTTGCTCATAGGTGAGTTGAGTTGTATGGGTTGTTTACATTTTGAGTACAACGAGATTAAATCATTTTGAGTCTCTTAATGGTTGAGTTAGTCGGTTTGAATACAATTTATTACATTCAAAATGATTGAATATCGTAGGACATTGCACATTGGATAAAATCTGCACCGTTAAAGAAGAAGTGACAAACATATTTTATTGTAACATTAAATGTATTGTAGATTATTATATCTGTTTAACAATCCAAAAGACGTTATCAATAGATAATTTCATGTAGAAACATATTTCAGGCGATTAGAGCCAGAAATGAAACGGTGAAATATTGTATGAATGTTCTTGTACCGTATAATGAATTTCTTGACTCGAAGATGGCAAGTGACCACGCAAACCAAAACTGGAAATACACCACAATGGTAAAGTAAAGATAAATGGGGGAAATATCTACTTATAGCAAAGTGCTGGATAAAATCAATCGAGGAGATTTAAGATCTGCTAACACCATTAAATCTAACCCAAAAACAAACACTCAACAATGAACTACAACATGTAACAATAAAGACTCTTTATTTATGTTCGGATTTCATTAGTTTCTTAGCAATCTACCACTTTAAAAGCTTTATAGCCTGTTGATTTGAGCGATCATAAAGAATGAGAATCACGAAAAGCTCTTTTGATTCATTAAATTTACTAAGGATAATCTTCATTTTTAAACTATCCCTGCATTATTAACGTTCATCAAGCGTCTTAGTGATCGTCATTATGCAGGATTAACTAGAAATAACGGTTGTGCTGTAGGTACTTAATGACAATTCCCTAATGACAGCAGTGCTGATTGTCAATTTTGAGGACTCAATTTTCTGAATATTTCGTACAATATAGAATTATAGTTTTCTAACCACTCGCTCAACATTGGAATGGAAGTGACGATGCCCATAAACGCACACATGACGTTCACTAAATCCAGAGTTTTGACGGAAATGCATCGAACTCGAAAGTTGTCTATACCGGTACTGGATGACTATTAGTTCACGACGATTTCATTAGCGCAGTAGTCCGGGTTTTTGTACTGAAACATGATTTAAGTTCGGAAATTGTTCGTGTAAATATATAGAATTATTTAGAAACTACGGTTCCAACTCTCTCTGTAAAGGATTCTTTATAGTTTTAAATGTCTTTTTATCATAAAGCTATTCATTTATGTTGGTATACATACCAAATTGGATTTTAACCTGAAGATTTTTTTAAAGAGGTGTGCTTGTTTTTGAGTTATAATCAATTGAAAATTTGGCGGGAAATAATTCTATCTAGATTATTCGTACATTTAACATTGGCATCTTTTTTGTTTCTAAAACTTTGAAAAACTAACAAGGTTTTATAAGATTTTAAAATATGGCTTTTAAAACTTTATAAAATAAAATTATGAAAAGAAAACTAGGGGTTAGTGGGCAATTTGTGTGATTGTAGATTTTTTATAAAAGAAATGAAAATGAATCATTGTATTCTATAGATTTTATGTTTTGTTTTAGGCTGGTGAAAAGAAGAAGTATAAATTCAGACAGACGATACCGTACCAAACGCAGTTGCTGCCGCTGGGGTGGTTGATGAGTTCGCTTATCCATTATATTTACAGGTCCTATCAGTCATAACATAACCAATAAATTATTATCTTTTTAACTATAGGACGTGTAAAAATTAATATCAGATAAAAAGAAATAAAAATCTTCAATTCTGTTCTGAAGGAGTTATTAATTTTATTTATATGCGAAACATTGAAAACAGATTTCTGAAATTGGTAAAAGTATCTACAAGTTGAACATGTTGAAAGTATTAAACAGATAACCCATGGACACGGTTGATATTAAAACGACAAGACTGTAACATATGTTATGATTTGCTTATTTCGTTTTACAAACCCCGAAATGTAAAGCCAATAACTGATTTTAAATTAACAAAAAAAAATCGCAGTGAACTGTCGTAAATTGTAAAATTGCCAAAAAAGATAGATCTTGCATATCGAAAATAGATTGCACAATTATGCTATAAATGTCATCACTGACTTAAGGATGAAAGTCAGTGATACAGCAGTTAAGGCAATAACAAAAAACGCATCGTTAATCACCATACGACTGAAGACATTGCAAAGTTCCATATGATAGTCTCGTAATCGGCCCCATTCTATGTGTTATCAAAGATATTCGGCAATAACATATTTACCTTGCACGCGAACAAGAAACAATATATTATCTATACAATAATCTAGTTGCAATATCCAGTCTTCTTACAATGTTCTCTATGTATAGATTTAGGTAATTTTGTTATGGATAAGGTGTCCCTTAATGACCTCAACATACAATTCACAAATCCTGACATATACTCATTCCATGGTTAAAAAAGGAACACAATCAAGTAATCATTTGAAGAAATCAAGTTTTCATTTCATTAACATGTGCTTCTTGTTAGATCATATGAATAATCTTAATATGAGTATCACACATACATCCACACATCCGAATACCCCAGACCCTTCCCACACAAACACACACACATTTCTTTCCCAATAACTTTTGGATTTTATCCCATCTTGGCTAGTTTGTCAATTCTCATGAATTAGAAACCAGTCTTTATTATATATTCATCAACAAATAATAAACCAGGATTACATTGTAATATGTCAGACGAGATATTTCGTCTACATAAGTTTCAAGGTTGGAGCTCGAATCAAACCAACATGGAGATCGAATAAAAAGAAGAGAAGATGAGTTGATGAACAATATTGAAAAAACCTAAAAAACAACTTGCGTATATTGAACGTTAAGGTTTATATGCATTTGATCAAAAGAGATTGGTTTACGACTGTATCTATTACAATGATGTGATATGGTAGACTCCAACAGAGATCGTAATCAAATGTGGATTCTAAAATATTCTGAAGAGCTACATGTACACCAAAATATTCAATGCAAATGAATGCAATTTTTTAAATATATACTTTCTTTCAAATAGCTTAACGATCAACACTACTATTTGTCATGTGTAATTAAAATTAAACTACATCTATTTTTCTTATTCAACCATACAAGGACTATCAAATGGAATGTTGTCTTAAACAGTCTTTATGATCTGATCACCATCTGAAAGTCATTATTCAGTCATGTTCAGTTTTCAGTCCATTTTCAGACTTATCCACTGCGTTAAATTTTAAAAGTACTCAGTAGCTTATTAAACAATGCTGATACATAAACACAAAAAAATATGATCTTTTTACGTAATAATGGTGCACTTTCATATCAACAATTATAATTTGGCTATTTTTTTGCCTAAATATATATAGTTTGAACTGCCATTTGACTCGTGCAAGATTCGACCGTTGGTTTTCCCGTTTGAATAGTTTTACACTAGTGATTTTGGAGACCTTTGTAGCTTGTTGTTCGGTGTGAGCCAAGGCTCCGTGTTGAAGGCCGTACATTGACCTATAATTATTTACTTTTATAAATTGATATTTGGATGGAGAGTTGTCTCATTAGCACTCACACCCCATCTTCCTATATCTATTTTAGAAACACCATGATATTCATTAGATATATATAAAAAACATGTAATTTGGCTAAAAACATGTAGAATGTCATACTTTTGAATCTGTCAACACTGTTAAAAGTTACAGTAGAGAAAGTATTACAATGTTTAGTTTTCAAGGCCAAATAATACCCTTTGTGGTCGTATTATCTTTCTTAAAAAATATTTTTTAAATTGTCTAGCAAATGAAAAAGTCAAAATGACTAGCTTTGTCAAAATAATACAAACAAACCTTCACAAATTATTCCATATTTGGATTATCTTTGTATTTTTTAACGGACAATTTTAGAAAGGTTCTTGCAAATCATGTCAGGTCCAAAGAAGACAAGATGTTAACAATGTTATGCATTCGAAGTGCTATTATTGATTTTTGTATTAATCAGAAACGCTCGAAGCAGAATGTTAAAGAAAAATGTATAAAACAAAACAAAATAGTTGAAAAGCCATATTACCGAAAAAGGCATAATAAAATAACAAAATATATCTTTGCCTGGGTGAGTTGAAATCTAAGCTTCTATATAATTTCATAATTTATAAAGGGGAAATTCGATAAAGGTGCTTATAATTATAATTTCAGTAATGTCTCATAATAAATAACTGAAAGTTACTAGCTTTGTCAAAATATTATCAACACAATTATACAAGTTTTTTCCATATTGGCATAATATCTTCGTAAACTTTTTTCTATATAAAGAGATTTTGGTAAGAAGAAAAAATCCAGCAAATTAACATTCAGTAAAGTGTTAATTACAACGCTAAACGTCGCGTGCGTTTACATGTATGAATGTATAATTGTTTTTAATGTTTGATGTCAACAATTGTCATGCATCCAATGCATTGTTTTCTCCTGGAAGTAGGAATGAACCATTTCTATCTTTTGTTTCGGTAAATATGGACAATTGGATTCCGTAAATGTCCGTTTAACAGTTGTCACAAAAACTACACATTTACCTGACTAAAGACAGTAAATATATAGTAGTATGAACACGGGGACAAATATCGGACCACCCCTTTTTCACACACACCAAAATAGTATAAAAGTATATAATTCATGCAGTCTTGTTGTTTACAAGACAAGTGACATTATTACGATAATCAATTAGTAGAAATATGTTATCAAACAAATGGGCGGTCTGGGTACTCAAAACAGTAAATGTTTATTCATCGATGCTTACATAAAATGTTCATTAGCGCAATTTTCTTTTTAGTAAGGAGAATAGGTTACAGTACTAACAATACACGTAACAATTTCAATACCGAGTGAAACCATCGTTCGCACACATCGCCGATGCTAACCTTCTTCTAATTCCAAGTCCAAGCGATGAATTTGTTGTAGTCTTAGCCATTCCTAGTCCAAAGCTTGATATACGTCATCAAATATGGGACATCATTCCTCGTTGTGGTACGTGTAAGAATACAGCTATTTCAGAATTATCTCAAGCTTTGCAGCAGGAATGACAGAGTCTTCCACAACAATTGTACATAATATAGTTACGTTTATATACAAAAATATAAAAAAAACAGCAGTGCACAGTTCGAAGGCAATAGATTTTTATATTTGGGACTGGTGGATGTATCATCATCTCTAGCTTAGAACAGCACATAATCATTGTTATCCTTCTTAAACTTTAGATAAAGATTTACCAGGTCTGCATGAATATATGTCTACTTTTGTATTATATTTTCTTTATCCTCATTTAAGGGAGACGGCAAACATTGTCCGTCAAATACCAGGCTGTCTGCCAAATCCATATGTTACTATTTGGTTATTGTTACGTATGCATATTATGGGTGAAGTAGTACAAAGGCTATGTAAACTATTTTTAGATAAAATTTCCCCTATGTGGGTTGTTTTTAAGAAAGTGTGCTTGATAAATAATTATTCTGTGTTTTGTTTAAAAAGGATGACAGTTTATAACGCATACTAAAGAAAATTTCATGCAAAAAAATCATTTACAGTTCATCGACCTTAATCATTGTATTCATTTATTTTATGGAAAAGCAATTAATAATAGGTCACCGAATTTATTCTACTATTACAATCATGCGTGCAAGAAACGTAAAAACAAAGAAGATAATCAGATTTTGGTCCACAATGTTATCAAAACGGCACGCTATTTGTTTTCCTCTTTTTGATGTTTATATATCTGTTCCGGACCATATGAGTATTTGGACCATACGCGTATGGTCATGACCATATGGGTATATACTCATATGGTTCGACCGTACGGGTATGGTAGGGGCAATTAACACTCTGTTACACGTATACTTTTAAGACTTTACAAAATCTTGACATTGTATGACCGTTTTAGTCGTCAAGTCATTAAAAAGACGCTATCATATATATAAGTCATTTTATTATAATATTATAATAAAAAGATGAATTGAATAAAAATGAGCAGTTTCACATAGTTAATTTACTCACCAATCAAAATAATAATGAACACATTTTACACCGATGGTAATGACCAGTTTGTTCTTACGAGTTTATGACAATATGTCGACTTTAGAAGATTACTTTCAAATTTTTTTATAAAGAACTACATTATTGGAAATCATACCACCTCTTCTTTTTTATATGTTACACAAGCAGTCACCGTCAAGGACCATAGTTTATTTAAGTTGCCTTGTGAATACGGTTTACTGAAGTCATTGAGATCCAGGGCTTCTTTAAAACACCGTAGCCACATGGGAATGCACGTGCTAAGAAGTCTAACTGTTCATTCGCAATCAAGAGCTTTAACTGAAAAGGATTGCGCACAACAAAGACCGGCAAATGCAAAAAAAAAGCTATAGTACCATGGGGTAGTAAATGTCATTTTAAGCCTGCATGCAGGAATGCAATTAGCGATGAAAACTAACTATGGCATCAATATAAAGTTTTTAATTAGCCTTTGAATTATAAAATTAATACATTTTCATGTAACCTGCAGTGTTGGTTTTTTTTAATAAAGTTTATTGTGTTTTTGAAAACTTTTTTAATATATATGAAAAAATACCTATATGGTCCCAATACTCAAATGGTCCGGCACGTAAACAACCAAACGAGAATATACGCATATGGTCCGACCATACGCGTACGGTCGGACCATACGTTTATAGTCGGACCATATAAGTATATGCATATAGTCATGACCATACCCGTATGGTCTAAATATGTACTCAAATGGTCCGGAACATATCCAATGCAGTGTAAAAAGATCAAGATTTGGTGCGACGGTAGATTACAAGTATGAACAAGTAAAAATAACTATAAGCGTTTATTAAATGTGCAGTCATGCATATCCAGAACAAGAAGATAATTATCAATAAACTCATCAAAGATACCGACGTTGTACTAGATAGACATCTAAATCCATATGTGTAAGTTGTATTTTACCGTCCGTAAGATGATAAATCACCCTTTCCGGATATATATGTGACTCTGGATCTACCAATCGTTGCTTTTTTTCCTCCGAATACGGGAGTTTGTGCCACTGCAATGTCTTAATATTAGGTTTATTGATTTTACTTCAACTTAGTTCATTATAAAGCCATATTACCTCTTACAAAATTTTGGGTGACACATGACTTTGAAAATGACAACCAGAAGTGGCCTTAAGAATCTAGAAGTAACAATTGTTGCACTTTTTGCATAGAAAAGAACCCCAAATCCATGTATTTTGTAATTTGAATAGATAAACTTATCACTAAAGACTAGAAGTGACTTTCGATAAACTGGAAGTGGCCAATTATCTCCTAGTTCATAGGCAAACATATATAGAAACTATATAGTTTTAGAATCAGTGTGAAAGAAGCTATCTTATGAGACCGGAGTTGACATCTACTTCACCGGAAGTAGCGCATTATCTCCCTTATTTCGCCTAAAGTATATAGAAGACGCCTATGTATCCTATCAGTATACATAAACTTATGATTGGTTGCCTATTGAGTAAACCGGAACTAGATTCTTTTCAATAACTTTGAAAATCAATGTGGAAAGACCTCCAATTGTTCTATAAACAATGTTTTTAAATTATTTATTTGTTTCGCTATTTTATTCACGTTATGTATATATATAGTTCCTACAGTACATCACTTTTTTAGTACTGTCCTGTTTCCACGTTGTGACCTCGACCGCTATGTACTTTTCTAAACGAGAGACAATATCAAGCTCTGCCCATAAACACGATATCGATGAGATAACACAAGTCATTTACATTAAATTAAACGACATAAAGTTAGTTAGAACCACAACGAATGCACATATGGAGTAAGATCTGCCTATTCTTCAAGAGCGCCTGAGATTACCGAAGTTCACCAGCTTATCGTCGGATTATATATTGGATAATCAGAGTCCAAGTAATGCAACACTCAAAATACACATTAAAATATATTATGGAGAGTACGTTTTTGTTTGTTAAGTTAAGTTCGTATCATTATAATAATAGGAATTTGTGGTATGATTGCAAATAATAAAACTTTCAACTAGCGATAAATTGACTTAGAAATTAGCAATTATAAGTCACCGTACGTTCTACCTATGAGTAATACCCAAACTGCAAAGTTATTAATACAAGGCCGCTAAATAACAAATGCAAAACAATTTACCGACGGCCGATACGATATATAATCTAATAGACGAAAAAATGAATATAGAGCAACAAACGACAACCATTTAATTGCATGCTCCCGACTAAAATAGTCACACACAAAATATGGCTGACATTAACAGGTCTGCTGGTGCTCAACTCTCGTCCTAACAGAGAATGGGAAACATGTCTCAATGTTATTGTTAAAAGCAAATAAAATCTCATCTGAGAAAGTTATTTCTGATCTAACAGTTATTAATTTATTCATTTATCTATAAATAGCTTAGCATATTTTCATGCTGTGTATTTCCCTAAATCATACAACTGATAGTCACTATGCAATGTTTCGACCAATTATATTTCTGTTACTAAAACAATCATATAGCATTCGAAATCAAAAGAAAAACAAGTTATGACAAAACGAATTACTTTAAAAACTCTCAAATAAAAATTGTGGAAAAACATATCACAAAAAGTCAGTATTTCAATGAAATATTATAGATTCTTGTATTGTACTCCAAATTGATTTTTCGGTATCATTTAAAAATCAACTACTGTAGTTTAATTTATTAAATATGAACCGCCTCAGCACAATACCCAGGGGTGAGTTATTTTTAACAGACCCAGAGTATATTCAGTGAATCATCATTAGTAACACTCGGCTGGTCTGTAGTAACACGTGATAGATTTACAATAATTCAAATAAAACACTAGCCCCAATATTGTCATCATGGTTAAAAATAAATATCCAAATTAATTAGAAATTATTAAAAAAAGAAATTCAGCTGATTGATTCTGAAATTGAAAAGTTCAAGAATAAATGAAATATTGTAATGTTTGACAATTATATACTTAGCTTGATGTTTACAGTTAAAAGAAGAAGATATTTGTATCTAATATGGGGCTTAATTGGTCTGTTTTGTTTCACTTTATGTGCATACCTTTGAAATCACATCTCAGTGATAATTCGTTTAAAAATACATTAAAAAATTGGTTTTAGCCTTGACCATGTTGACCATCTAATTATTCTAAATTGTTTCTTGACAAGTGACATAACATTACTTAATTATTTAAAATTAATTTAGTGAAGAAACAAGGATATATAGACAGAAAAGTGCATGTTCGGAACATTAAAATGCATGAATCGTATGAAGGAATATTAACCATAAAAGGACCTAAAGCCGCAAAGCAGGATACTTCAGTAATTTATGTTGGGGTTACTTGTGTTCATTTTTTTCAGAGTTGTGTATAAAATAGGATAACAACAAGTATTGTCAACGCCTTTCACGCACCTATTACATTTTGAAATGTAAGTACATTAAAATATTTTCAAATTTAGAATACAAATTTGCGATTTTATAGTTGATAGCAAAGTAAGTGTTGTACCATTTTATTAAGCAAAATGCAATTTTGAGCTTAATCTACATTGTATTATGTCTAAGGCATAAGCAACTTTTAAACATAACTAAACATGCAATGCCTTAATAATAAGAAGAAATTTTCAATGTTTTCATAATTTGTAAAACAATTTTAAGATGCATTTTTGTTTACTCGTGTGGTTGTATTTACCATTAGTGGATTAATAAAAATTGAACAATTTATATTTCTATCAAAAGTGTTGGTATTTTTTTAACACTGTATAATACTATGCCTATTGTCTAAATAAGATAATGCACAATGCTTTTCAATATTGAAATGAAAGCATACGGAACACATATATGACTTTGTGATACCGTACGACATTTTTTGTTAATAGTAAACAAAAAGGTAAGACTTGCTACACAGAGGAACAAGTAATTTGTATGCTGGAGTCTCTTATTGACAACTATTATTGAATTTGGAGGTAGGCCTTGTCAGCAAAAATCAAAAACAAAAAAATAAAAAAAGGCTAGATCATTTAATTTCACATTCAGATATATTGATGATGACATTTTCATGAACTATCCAAACTCGTCTGATTTTCATTTTAAAATTACCAACTTCTGTCACCTAAGTAGCAATATACCTATTTCACCTGCATATTGGATAAATAACTCATTCGGTATTCAAGAGCTTGCAGCTGCTACTCAGACTTTATATGAGTTTATGAACAGAAAGTTGCCGAACCATGGTAATGACAAAGAACGTCTTGTCCTTTTTCTTAAATAGTTCATCGGAAGATTCAAAGACCTTCCTAATGAATATTCCGTAAGATGAGACAAATAATGTATGATGCTCTTCGAGTGTAGATTATAGATATTGACGTTGTTTATCATGTTGATTATGTATTTTAGTCTTCCTTTATGTATTTTTGTTAATTAATAAACTTTTGTTAGTCCGTTTTGGTAAAATAAATATCCTTTTGCAGTGACTCTGTACTTATACATTCCGCCATTGTGTTATTGTTTTCATCATTGTCGTTTATTTTTGCTTATGATATTTGCCTATATGCAATTTTGTTTTGTTTTTACATATTTGTTTGTTTCTATTATAGTGATGAAGATTATAATGCAATGATTACTGCTGTATCTCTTTTATTTGTATTTTTACCTTTTATGTCTTTCCATTTTGTTTACATAATGTTGTCAATGAAATAACATTATATTCGACTGTCAAACAAGTGAAATATCTAGCTAGCTTTACAACGAATTATCTGTTCCACGTCAGGAATGTAACAGTTGTTTTCAATTTGATTGATGAGTTTGATATTTTAATTTTGTCATTTAATAAGGGGACTCCCGATTTGAATTTTCTTTGGTGCTCTGTATTTTTAAATTACTTTTTTTAATCCTTAAGAAAAGAATGATTCGAAAAGAATACTTAAAACTAACTGAAGTAAAAGTGAAATTTTCCTAACAAAATATCAATGATTGTTAAAGAGTAGCGAAAGAAACAAAGTGACATTCAAACTCATAAATCAAAAATAATGGATAAGTAGCATTGTTTTTCCTTCTTGAAGTTGTTTTATTGGTTGCATTTTGCTACATATTCTTGTCGGATGTTTTGCTTTTGTACTTTGTCTACTATCACGATTATCGAAATTTGACATGGTTTACATCTAAATACAATGGTTTTGAAATATTACGAATACAATTTTTGCTTTTTGACATTTAAATCTGGACTTTCGATTTGGAGTTTTCCGCGGAGTTCGGTACTTTTGATATTTTATTTTTTCCTAGTTATAATGTCTCGCATTGATAGACGTTAAACTTATTCATGTTATTTAACTGTTTATTTTACTTTCTTTTATCAATGTGAATTACAAAAAAATATGTTAAACAAGCTCTGAATAAAAAACTGATTTAAAAAAACACCTAGTTTTTTAAGTGATTTTAGTTTTTAAAGAATTTTGTAAACTTAATATATAATGCAAACAATTTGTGGGTCGTTATGTATGGACATTCTAAGACTTATGCATGTTATGCAAATTGACAATCTAACAAAAATATGTGAAAACAAACCTCATTACTTTGATTTCAAATAAAGAACTTTACCAGGGACAAACTGTTTTTAAAGATTTTAATTTATTGTAGAAAACTAAAAGATTTTAATTTATTGTAGAAAACTAAAAAAAAAGAATGAAAATGTTTCTTGGATTAGCCGTTTGTCTTTTGTTGGTGTCCGTTGGAGGTAAGAAAAATAAGAACCTCTTTCAGATTTAACGTATGATTTATTGTAATTGACATTTTTCTGTCTTATCTACACTAAGAGGAACAAATCTTGTATACGCATGGCTGGTGATTCTTTCACTGTCATATATAAAATTCTGTATTGATATTGTTTTTGTCTTGTCTTGTTTTTAGATGTTTGTTTTACTGGAAGTTTTTGCCTGCATTATAACTGATTTTGTTTTGTTGATTTCTACATAAGTTATTATAAAACAGCAACCAACACAAACATTTAAACAACATTCAATAATTAATGTGACCATGATAATATATGTTTATTTTGTTAAATGCAATTTCAACGTTGTAATTAATAGCAGAATTATTCATCTGATCTCTTTTAATTTTATTTTATGTAATAGACAAATAATAGTACAGAAGACACAACATAGAAAACTAAGGTCTACGCAACACGAACCCCACCAAAACACTGGGGTGCTCTCAGGTGCTCCAGAAGGGTAAGCATATCCTACTCCACATGTGGCACCCGTCGTGTTGCTTCTGTTATTACAAATCTGGTAAATAGTCTAATTCGGTAGGTAACATTCGTGAAAAGGTAAAACATGCGTCATGTTTAAACATGATTTGTGAGATCTCAACCTCCCCATACTTCTAGCAAATGTAGTATAAACAAAACACACAGCAAAACAAACAGTAAAAGCTCAGTTTAAAAGAAGTCCAAATCCGATGCCTTTATTGACATGCCAGCTCTAGAACTGAATTAAAAGGATTGTATAAAAAGCGAGCACACGTCCTCCCGTTAGGTGTATTATTTCGTCTACAAATCGTAACAGCGTAATATCTTTTCAGTTTTATTAACGTAGGACAAAAAAAACAGGGTCATTTTATTTAATATAAACATACTTTATTTCAGTTACCATGGCAAACGAAGACCTGTTTAAAAACAATGGTTTTTTCCATAAGTAAGTGTAGTCGTATCGTTTGATTATTCCAATTTATGCAGTTTTGACTCGGTTTGAATATAGTAATTGTTATTGCAAACTGTTGAAAACCAAAGAACTTCTCCCGTTGAAATATATGCAACGGAATCATAAAAGTAACATGCAAATTGTCTAGTTTGATTCATTGTATTGTAGATTATAATATCTTTCTGAACAATACAAAGGTGTGATTCATCAATATTCTTATTTGAAAATTAGTTTCCAATAGATTTAGGTAACACGATACCAAATGGCATATTTCCCGATTTCCAAACTTTTTGGCACAGGTGTTCTTTGAATCGAGTTACATCGGAATATGTAATCAAAAATGAGGGTCACCATTTTTGTTTTCTTGGTATTTTCATAGGAAAACGTCAATTTTGGCGACAAATTTATATAGGTATATGGGGGAAATGCCTATTTTTCGGCTAACCTTTTTAGATTTTCCAATGGATGGTTATGTTCTAATATACGGAGAAAAACAAAAAACTAACATTAAATCCAGGATTGCAAACTGAATCGATACACGTATAGAAAATCATATGTCACAATCCTTGTTTTTGAGATAAATGGCTTTAAAGGTTATTGATACCCTTAGAATTTGACAGAAAACGTGTGACGTTATTGAATACAGAATGTAACGTTATTCCTACTCAGAGATATGTTAAACAAAATATGCATGTGTCGGGATCTGAATGGTGTTTTTTTTATTTTCATTTCCCCTGTTGGGTTTCGTAAATTTCCTAATAATGCAATATAACATTCTACTGATATATTTTTATTTCGTCCTACACATGGAAATATTACTCACATGAATTAACATTAATCTCGTCTGATTTTAAGACCAAAGAGCATATACTTGAAACTTGAATTTGGTACACGTTAAATTCACGTAAATTTTTAAAATAAGATTATCCAAATATCTGTATTCTTAAATTTAATTAAAATCATGACAAATACCTATATTTTTGTAAAGTTCGCGTAAAAATAACAAAAAAATACCTTCATATTTTTGTAAAGTTCACGTGAAAATAACATATTTTTTTTTACGTGTGATTCATTTGAATTACTGAGTTTTTAACTCCATCCTTTAAGACAATGGTGGTGTTATATATTGCTTCATCCATGCAGAAGTAGAGAACTTCAATAATTTGATTCAGTTAACAGTTTTATAATTGCTCGGTTTTTGATGGTTGTTTAACGTTCAGTCGCAAATAGTTCATGCATTATCGTTCGGGACAATACAATACAATTTTGGTTATTTATAAAAGACACATTTGATGCACCAGTCAAAAAAGGTTTAACATTCTGTTTATAGTTGTGAAAATTATGAGGGAAAATAATGATCCTGATAAAATCCACATTCTAAAAAATAAAATAACAAAAGCCAAAGAAAAATTCAAAACTTATATTCTTGACTTGCCACGTACATTAGTATAGTGTACTCTGCGTGGTGTAAATGTGTCAGTTGGTTGCAAACTGTATGTACAATTTTACAAAGTTCAACAGTCTGTCATTTGTGGAAAATTATTTACAAAACAAATCTTGAGATCATATATGCATTCTTTATAAGTAAAACAAACTGCGAAATATAAAAGTTCCAGCTTCCATATTGGAGATGTAAGCCGGCGTCTGTTCTCTGCGTGCCTTTTTAATTTATCAAAATGTCTAATCCAGCAACCTGTCATGAACAGAATAAAGAAAATCCAGACGATATGCGCACCTTAAATATGAGTAGTTACACCAGGTAATAGCTAATATAATAGAGCATGTATCATCATATTGTTTCACCCATGTCCGTTCGACCGTCAATCCCGCACTTGGTAGTCTTTTTGCTTCAGGTTTAAATTATGTACCAACTTTCCAATTTAGGGGACCAACGTTTACTAAAACTAAAAATAAGAAATAAAAAGATACTTGTCCAATAAGCAATTTTCTTGATGTCTTTGGCTTTGATGTCGTTAAATGTCCAGATGTTGCTTTCTTATTAATTGCATATCCCATATCTCCAATTATCATTCTAACTGCCAACTGTTGTACAAATAACATGTTCCATATAAGTTTTTGTTTTATTTGTATTTGTACTTTTACAAATAAAGTCTCATGTTACCACACTTCCATATTGAGCAAGCGGTAACGTAGATATTTTTCTTTGTGCGTAAATGTTCGTAAACTTTGTCGATCTCTTTGAAAAATTTAGAGGCAATAACTCAAGTTAAGTGACGGTCGTAAATTGTTGGATTGCTTGCTGGTTGCAAAACGTCCAGTGGCAAAAATCACACACAAAAACACACACTACCACCGAATACCCATGCAACCGTAAATTAACAGGAATATAAAATCCAAAGGATTTCAAAATCTAGCTATTTCAGTCTCTTTCTGTCGTTTGATTAATTATTAATCAGACTGTAACGGGACCTGATTTTAAAAAAAAAATATTTTTGCCGAATCAAGTTCCCATATATTTCTCAGCCTACCGTTAATTTTTTCAGGCTTCATTCCGATGTTGCTGTCTATCCCGTGTATACTTTGTCTGTAGGATTACAAATCAAGCACTTTATTTTCAAAATGTTTCCGAAACTATATCGGATTTACTCTGTACAGACCAATGAATTTCAGAGACTGTTTACACTTAGAACACAGAGAAAGTTATTCGGCAAAATAACCAAGTTAAACTACTTTCTTTACATTACATACTAACAAACTATTTTCTGTATAAGTTTCAAAGTTTGCTTGTATTGTGCATTTTCGCCTAGTTCTATTCGTATTCTCATCCAGATACATTTCTGTTTTCCATTTTGCCCGAGCAGTGTTTTCGACGACCATTTTAACACGAATTAATAAATGATAATTTCCCCGTGATTTTTACACATCATCCTAAGTTTCTACAGATTAGATTTCTACCTTTAAAACAAAATTTCTTGGGGATACGGCGAACATGTATCATGAATAAGTATTCATTGCAAAAAAATAAAACAAAAATAAATAATAAAGTGATAAAAGTCAGTATATTATGCATAAGAACATATATAGATAAATCGTACAGATGCTTAAATGTTAAAGAAACAAAATATTTAAAAGTAATGTATACATTTTTAAACGTTAACAATGAGCAGAAAACTCCTGGAAAACGATAAAGCAAAACAGTTAACCGTTAAATAATGTATGAATTGCATCAAACTCTCGGCAGTCTGCATCTAGAAAAAGTTACCGTTAAAAATGTCACATAGTTACAAAATTATTTTTAGTTATTATTTTATCACTTTGTGATTGCAAAACCTGCTGCATTGGCTTGTACGTGCATGTGAACGTTATTCCATAACGTCAGGAACGATAACTCGTGGCGTAACGTCATTCGGTATCGTGTTACCTTAAAACGGAAATGCATTACTTAAAGATATTCTAGAAATATTTCTTTTAGATGAATACTCAAGTTGCAATGATCAAAATATTCTACAATTTTTCGTTACACATACACTTCGATGGTGCAGAAAAAAACATAAACACATGTCTGTGTCATTTTGGTCTCTTGTGGACAGTTGTCTCAATGGCTATCATACCACATCTTCTTTTTTATATATAAACACCAGTCCTTAAATCAATTAATAGGATTAAAGATCTGCTATCCGTCAGTAACATGTGTAAACTTCAAACAGAATCAAACAAACATCAATTTATAACCAAACAAATCTAAAATTGATTTATATCAACCATTATTTATGTCATACTCGATTGAAACTGCTGATTAACTATACCCGTCCAAGATGCATCATTATCTCAGTATTCGAAAAAATTTCTACTACTAACTTTCGTTTATCTAAGTATTCCCTCAGTAACATGAGTAAGTTGATTCAATTAAATGTTCATAAATCAAAACATAAATAATAATTTACTTTCAAACTCCGGCAAAGTAGGTCTCTTTTCAACATATACTTTTATATAGTTTTATTCGGGCTTTCCTACAGAAGACTAATCAAGATACATTTGTCTCATTACAACTAAATGATATATGTTTCATTCAGCTTGTAGTCCCTAAAATGTTCATAGTTATTATGGTAGATACTGCTATTAGAATTTTACGCGTCCTGTAAAAAACGATGCAATATGGATTCTGACCTCCAGTAATATGCACTCTTATACATTGATGTCACCATATATATGGTCTTTATTAAAGACATTGTTTTTTTGTAGACTTGTAAAAAGACAAGGGTGTAAAAAGCCATGCAAGGGTATACATTACCACAATTGCCGTGAGGGTTGGTATTGTCATCACCTGATATGCCCCCCAGACTGTGGCTAGGAGTTCAGGATCCATTATTTACAGGGCCTGGCAATATTAGCAGAACCAGTGAGATTTTATAAAGACTTGTAAATATAAACATCAGAAAAATGTGATTAAAATCTAAATTTTTTTGTCTGAAACACTATGTTATTATAATATTTGAGATACAATGATTTCACTATCAGGAACAGGAGAAAGTAATCGTCATCCAAAAAGTATGCAACTGATTACCCGCTCACACAGTTTACATACTAGGCAAAAAAAAGAAACGTAACATGCTTATAAAATCATTTAATTTTTTAATAACAAAAAATTAATAACAAAAATTTAATGAAATAGTTAGCTAACATAATTTTGAAGAGAACAATAACAAGTTTTCCTTATTGAAAACAATATTGCACATTTTCGAACAATTTTAACAGGACGAGTACAGAACTCGGGATAACCTTGTATGACCACCTCTTGTATTTATGACCGCCTGACACCTCCGTCGCATGGAATCAATATGACGTCGAATGAAATCTTGAGGGATGTTGTTCTATTCCCTGAAAAGTGCTGTTCGGATCTGGGCTAGCGTTTCCGGTGGATTTTGACTATTTCTGATACATCGTCCAAGTTCGTCCCAAAGATGTTCAATAGGTGATAAATCTTGAGACATTGCTGGCCAAGGCAACACACGAATATGGTTATTCTCCAAAAAGGTCATCGAAATGTGTGCAACGGGCGTTGTCCTGCTGAAAAACGTGGTTAAACCGATGTCTTCAGAGAAACGGGCGAACAACTGGAGCCTGAATTTCGTCCCTATACCTTGTTGCATTTAGGTTACCAACGATGATTTTGACCTCGCTGCGTTCCTGGTAGGTAATTCCGCCACCACCAAACCGATCTGCTTCCTGCACGCACGCATCAGGAAATCGTTCATTGCGTATCCAGTAGACCCTGGCTCTGCCGTCGCTAAATTTCAAGTTGAATTTAGATTCATCGGTAAAAAGAACTTGTCTCCATGTTTGCATATTCCATCGAATCCGTACCCGTGTCCATTAAAGGCGCGCCATCCTGTGACAATGCGTTATGCCCGCGTCACACTGTCCCGATTTTTATATACGATGGACTCCCGAATGCGAAAATTGTAAGTTCGTACGAAGTTGGTCCCGATCTCGTTAAAATACCAAAAAGTGACCGAAGCAAGTACGATGAATAAAGAAGTCTATACGATGGGGCCGAAATTATATACGATAGCAAAAGATGGACATACGAAGGTTAACCGAAGACGGGTATTTAAGCTTCATATCTCAGCCGAAGCCTACACGATGGATCACGAAGGCTACATGATGGATTACGAAGGCTACACTATGGATTACGATGGTGGCACGATGGCCATACGATGTCTAAAAGACGTCGTGTACAGCTTACGATGCATTTAAATGATATGCCGTAAGTTGCGTGTAGATAAAATTGTTATGGACACTCTAGAACCAAAAAGCTCAAAACTTGGTATGGTGTTACTCGTTAAGAATATCTTAAGCGCTATTGACTTTAAAGTTCAAAGGTCAAGGTCACAGTGGCAGTTGTAATACAAGACAATATCACCCTTGTGGACATTCTAAAACCAATATGCTTCAAAAGATTTTAACCACATTTGTTATATTGTTCCTCCTTGTAATGATCTGACATTTTTTACGTTCAAGGCCAAAGGTCAAGATCATGCAGATGGACTTGTTTTTTCTCCTTGAAATAGCATAATACACAGGAAATTGGTTCCTCGTTTTTTTACCTGCTGGTTCTAAAGACAATATTAAAGGTATTTCCAGTTACTGAATGTTTTGGTTGATTTCTAAAAAAATAGTTTATGTATCAAATATGCATATTCAATTTACCATTTTCTGCATGTGTCATATACAAATATAGTGTCCATATTTGTCCCCAATATGTTACATACGAGGGGATGCCACGCTCGGCATTGCCTTGTTTGAACTGTAAAATGTGTTCACTAGTCTGAATAATCACCCATAATTATGCCCCTGTTTACTGATCTATCTTAAAGGTTAGGTAATGGGTTTCCAGGAGAATATCATAATAATATAGACAAAAGGAAGGATGTGGGGAAAGCAACAAATGCGGCAAAAAATGACATATAGAAAACAAAATGGAATAAACATTCGTGTGACAACAACTCAGACGATACATAAAAAAATCAGAATAATGAAGAAAAAGTTGGTTTCCCTATATACGTGTACCTGTAGTGTTGGTGTACGAGGCGCGTTTATGATTTTCCTTATGCTACTTCTTATGAAAAATTGACAAAAAATAATATTTTACTTGTAAAAGTAAATCCGGAGCCTGTAATATAGCTACTCTTCTTGTTCCATTTGAATTAATAGAAACAACGCTGTCGCCTTTCTTGTTCTCATAGAATCATATGATATGAGCTCCATGTTTTGTGAACGTCTTTCTTAACTGTCGTATTAGACTGACCAGTGCATATCACGCATGGCACTTTAAATGTATTTTAGCGCGAAAATTAACTTACATTTAGCTGGATTTATTGCCGTCGTAGTTCCATCTTGTCGCCTTCGTACTTTTATTCGATGGCAACACGACGGGATTACGAGGTCTTCACGAAGTCGTGTTGCCATCGTAAGACCTTCGGGTAGCTTCGTGATTCATTCGTGTAGACATCGTAATGCAAAAACTGCCCGATGGAAACGATGGAAACACGAATGCAATACGATGTTCAAAGATGCATTCCGGGTGACATTACGATGGTGAGAATGGTGATACGAACTCAATACGAACCCTCAACATCGGACGCACCTTCGGGTTTTTTTTAACATGTTAAAAAGTTTAGAACCCTTCCCGAAGTTGTCCCCGAAGGTTAGAAAAAGTGGCCGATGGTTCTACGATGATTAAAGATGGCACTACGAATAGCCCGATCTGGATACGATCAGTCCCGATTTTGAAAATTTTCATAACCGTGTTGCCATCGGCGTAAAAATCGGGACAGTGTGGCGCGGGCATAAGGAAAGGTCCCTTCAATGGACGACAAGCTCTTAGACCAACTTGACGCAATCGGTTACGAACTGTTTGAGCAGATATTCTGTTGTTATGTCTTCCGTGGGTTTGTCGTGCAGTTTGTGACGTGTTTACAAATCGATTCCGGAGATGAATGATGCGGATGTGTCTGTCTTGACGTAACGTCATTTCACGTGGTCTGCCACTACGGGGGCGATCATTTGTTATGCCAGTATCTCTAAGACGAGTCTTAAGCCTTGCAATATAAAAAAGAAGATGTGGTATGATTGCCAATGAGACAGCTATCTACAAACGACCAAAAAGACACAGAACTATAGGTCACCGTACGGCCTTCAATAGTCTTTCTAGAGACATTAAAAAGATTTGCGACCTTCACTTGAGTCATTCCTGCTGCCAACATCCCAATAGCTCGTTCTCTCTCATTTTGGCGTAGGCGAGGCATTATTTTACGTGTAACTTTTTCAATTTTTTAATGCGACCTTTTGTTTACAATCGTGTTCGACACAATAAATGACAAAAAGGACAACTCGATTCCAACTCTATACAGGTATTTTTTTTGAAAAATGGTTATATGTTTGAAATCAGAAAATGACGTCACGCCATTTCCGATATTTTTATAAATGATTAAATTTGATAGATAAATCATTCAGGTTACTAGTTTTAATCATGAAAATATTTGCAATTAATATATGTGATGTTTTCAAATTAAAAACCAATGTAACGTTTCTTTTTATGCCTAGTATATTATGACAATTAGTAATGCTGCAAACGCATTTGTATATGTTTTACGCCTATGAATGTATACCCAGTCATTTTTGCTATGTGATTTGTCTATATGCCTTTTTACGTTTCTTTGTTAGATATATGACGTGGCTCTGTACTTATTCATCTCGGCATTGTACTATGATAAATTTGTGTATTATTGTCTTTGGTTTTTGCTAATGTGCCTGGTCTATATGCCATTTGTTGCTGCTTTGTTACATACATTTTGGTGGGGTTGTTTTAGGGATTAAGATTTTAACACACTCTTGACTGCTGTACCCTTATTTTTGAAATTTTTACCTATTATGTCTGTTTGTTCTCTTCACGCAACGTTGTCAATATAATGGAATTTGATGTGACTGACATACAAGTGAGAGATTTAGCTAGCTATAAAATCAGGTTAAATCCACCATTTTCGACATTAGAAAATGCATGTAACAAGTCAGGAATATGACCGTTGTTATCCATTCGTTTGATGTGTTTGAGCTTTTGCTTTTTGCCATTTGATTAGGGACTTGTCGGATTAGAGTTTTGTGATTTTACTTTTAGACATTTTAATGGCTATTAAAAAAGGAATTTAGAAAAGGAATCACTACACTACTTCTCAACATCTATATCTGATAAGAACCATGTTAATCAAAAGCTACGAATGAATTGTCATAATTGGCAAAGTAACTAATAAAAAACTTAGATATTAACAAGTATATTGCACAGTTTTGTTTTTCAAACCCACCAAATGGATAGGAAATATGAATAATAAATCTGACTAACTGGTTTCCATCATCATTGTTAAGCCCCGTGTGTACGTTGGAAATTGCAGGTCCGAACGCAAACAATCATAAGGATTAATTATCATACATATATATTCATAATACAGGAATGTAGTAATCTAATACACTGTTAGAGTACTTTTCTCTATTACTTTAATGTCTTTTATTCATGGATTTACCTCGGTTTCAACATAAAAAAAAAATTAATCATGACTTTTAGTTGTTCAACAGATAAATACTAATAGGATAAAGGTATTTTAAAACATATCTAAACTTATACTTTTTTCCAATCCTATGAATTAGATTAACGTGATATTCATCACACCTGAATTGAGTAAGCCGAATATGATAACAAAGATGAAGAGCATCGCACATCCCAACATATTATATTTGTGTTACCACAAAATAAGTCACCATATCTATGATAAAAAAAGTTTGGCACTTATGAATTGTAAATCTTAAATCAAGTAAAATATAGCATTTACATTGCAGCATAGCAAAGTAAATGTTCAATTGTGGTGTATATATGATAATGATACTTATGGTAATTCGCCGTTTCAGAATCTAATGCATCCTGGGTAATACTTTCAAAAGAGTACACGAAAACGTCATTATTGGTTAAAAATGTCATAAACAATGGAAATAAAACAATGACGTTACGTTGTTTTCATTTCGGGGTACGAACAATGAAATAACCCATGGTTCTGAAGATTGTGACACGGCCAATTAGTAACGATATATTCCATGTGTCTCAATAAATCTCAACACAAAATTAGTCCAGTGAGAAACGTTACAAATGGGTAATTAACACGATAATAAAATTTGTAAAAAGAGAGTTATACCTTGATTGTTTTGCTTACCATGTTTAGAAAACGATATTTTGAAATCAGGTTGTCTGCTCTATGGTCGGGTTGTTGTCGCTTTGACACATTTCCAATTTCCATTCTCAAGTTTAACGTACCTGTGTTAGTTTGTCTGATAAACGTATTTATTGTAAAAAGCACATACATATAGTTTTACTCTCACTGACGAATTTTTTAGTCGAATGCATTAAATAACTTAAGTTTTCAATCGGATCTTTTCCCTAATTCCGTATGATATATATGTTAGCTCACTGCATGATCTCATCCGTGCAAAAGATTGTTTTAGTTTTTTAGCTTTTATTAAACAAAATACATGTTATTACTGTGAATTGATGCTGGTGTGGGAAACAATCAAAAGGATATGTAAAATTCCAAACAAATGTCAAACTTGTGCATAAGAGAAAAAGTTATTTTGATAAACGAGCACTGTAACTACAAAACAAGATGAAAGAATTTGGAAGGAAATTAATTGTTTGTGTAACGTCTTGTGGCCTGTTCAGGACGAGATAACAACAGCAATAAGGGTACCAGGCTCATAATTTGATACGCAAGACGGACATTTCATCTACATAAGACTCATCAGTGACGCTCAGAGAATGCAATTGAGGCTGTCCGGTATAAAGGTAGGTTAAATTTTGACTACCACAGACGAAAGTAATTGGACAGCTTATACATGCAGTGATAGATGTAATATATAAAAAATCGAAAATAATCGGTAAGAAATTGTATTGTACTATACACATTCTGCAAGAGTGTTTCTGTCCCAAACCAGGAGCCTGAAATATAGATGTTGTCGATTGTTGCTGTGTAACATATTTTTTTTTACATTTCACATTAATTACGTCGTTAGTTTCATCGTTTGAACTGCTTTACATTTATTAATTCCGGGTCTTCAGTAATTGACTATTTGGTATGGGCTTTGTTCATTGTTAAAGACCGTACGGTGACCTATATCTAATTATTTCTGTGACAATTGGTCATTTGTAGAGAGTTTCATTGGTAATCATACCACACCTTCTTTATTTTATAAGTCGCAAGTAAAATAAGGTATCGCTAATTAGATATTCAACAGTACCTTGTGGCAAATCATCCCGCTTAATAATGATATATTTTACATGTAGTAAAAACTAAATGTGTACCGTCTCTAGGTCACTGAATATTCATATTTCATTGGTGTGACTAGATGGACTTGATGGAGGGGTATGATTTTAGTGGAAAGAAACCCAAATAGTTTTCAACTCTAAAAATACAGGATGCTCGCTTCTCTGCTTCAAAATTACAAGCTTTTTAAAAGACTATCATAAATTGATAGTATATAAATAAAGTAACTAAAAATCAGGAAAAAAATGTAAGCTATAAACCATTTACAATTTGGCAGGAAATAATTCTCTCTACACGTTTCTTATATTTAACATTGGCTTCCGTTTTTCTTTGAAAAATCATGATAAAAAAGGATTTTATAGAATTTTCCAATATGGCTTTTTGAACTATCAGTATAAAATTATAAAAAGAAAAGTAGGATTAAGTGGGGACATTCTTTTAATGGCATGGATAAATATAGAGGATTCAAAATATCTGACAAAAATTCAGAAACAAGAATAACGATCATCCTTAAATCAGGTTTGGGTATCACTTTCCAGTCATATCAATAAAAAAGGGGATCAAATTTCTATGAATTCCTATATAAATGGGGACATTCAATCTTTATCTTAAGATACATTGTACTATTTAGATGTTTACTTTAAGGTATTATCAACATTTTGGCATATTTCACATCAAAACTATCGATGTTTAAAGATAACTCAGATAGACTGCAACTATTTTTAGTTTATTGTTTCCTCTTATTCATAATTAGCAATATTTTCGTTAACAGCAGTATACTGTATAAACATTAATTTTCGTGGGGTTAAAATGTCGTGGTTTTGTATCCAAAAGTAAGTTCGTGGGTATTAATTTTCGTGGTTTTCAAGTTAAGAAAAAAATTATACAAATGTCACTTTATAATTGACAATACTCATAAAACTGATGTGAACCTTTGCCGTTGGGAAAAATTAATAATTTCATAGTAACAGTGAGCACTAATCAAGTGTTGTAACTTGCACACGCTAATTGGCTGTTACACACCTTTGATGTTTTATCCAAGGACAATGATTGTGTAATAAATGTATTACAACTTGAGGGCATTACAGACGCATTAGACTGTTAAATGACATCTTGGTGATTATTAATTACTGTACAAACAAAGGATTAGGATTATCATCTGACTTAAAGAAAACCTTTAAATATCGATGTCTAATCAATTAACCTATTTATTTCATTGTCTGCATTTATGTTCATCAATTATATAATGTCAATAAGATTTAGTCAGATCATAAAATAATGTAAATCTACAGTTAAATTTTCGTTGGGGTTTTAATTTCGTGGATAATCTTTATCCACGAAATAAACGAAATTAAATCCCCCACGAAAATTTGTGCTTTTACAGTATTACTGAAAACTTAAAAACAATATCGAAAAATAATTAAATTTAAGTAACACGAGTGTGTTATAAAGTCATTAAGTAGGTCATTAAATAATTATCAAATGTACCAGGATTTTGATTTAATACGCCAGACGCGCGTTTCGTCTACATAAGACTCAGTAGTCACGCTCAAATCAAAATAGTTAAAAAGCCAAACAAGCACAAAGTTGAAGAGCATTGAGGGCCCAAAAGTTGTGACTTTCTGATTTTGTCCCAGATAATGAAAAAAATATGAAATTAAGTCCTATATCTTAAGAATAAATCCATATAATTGATAACTAAAGCCATACATATCACCTTTCCTAGAACTGGATTTTCCATGCCTAAAGCTCTTCATCACTTCATTCAATCTGTTCTGTACTAACAATCGATACCAGGCGGAGTATTTTAACAATATAACTTGCAATATTATTTGTGAAAGCATGCGGGAACAGAAAAATAAAAATAAAATGAGTAGCATCATCGCAATGTGTGTATATCACATCAATAATGAGGATGAGCCATGCGGGTACAATGGAAATATATAAGTACCCTCTTTAATCTTTTTTGTTATTTTACGATTATTCAAATTATTATTAATATTTAGCAATACACATGATAAACAAATGATATGACTAGAATGATGTTAACTTTTCTGGAAAATCGAAGATACCTTATACATTGTACTAAATAATAGTCGAAGGCGTTTCCAAAGTTTACGGGGATTCATGCATACTTTTTTTAGTTTTGTGGGCGTGACTTAAACCAAACAAGATTTTACAAAGATTTTGTTTTAGTTTAAGATTTGATATGCATACTACTAAAAAGGTGAAAAGAATAAAGTTTCCTATATTTTAGTGTTTACCATGTTTACTAAGGAAGTATTTACTTATTATCAGTTGATATTCTGCATACGATCCCAGACGACTATGCTAATATATAAACACATGAACTGTAAAAACTCTCGTCAATTATAGAGAGTTGAAACATTGACATATCGTACCGGTCTACTCATTCATGATGATAATTCTAAAGTTAATGTAGTTTCTATTTGAGTCGTTGTTCCTCATAATTGTGGCAGTACCACTCTGATATCAATTGTAATTATTGTTTTAATCATATTATTGTTTCGATTGTTACAGTGTTAATGTATTCGTTACAATAAATGGATCTGAAAAGGCAAAACCTAATGATTATCTTATTAATCTACTATAAACACATAATGTTTCATACATTTCAGCTTATTCTCTTCTGAAGCTACAATATACGTACAACAGCTATCATTTGTGTTATGGGAGCGAAACAGTTTCGTAACAAGGGCGAATATAGTCGATGTATATCTCTGTTGATAGGAAAAACAAATTTAATGCAGAAACACTTAAAGAAATTTCATCAATGAAAATGAGTAGAAAAATCATACCGGCATACGCGAATATCAACTGTGTGCCTGTGTAATCCGTTGACCTATTACAATTTAAAAATACGTTCACCAGTCCATAACAGTGCGTTGCAAATAAGTAAAATAAAAAAAAAAGCTCCAGAAAAACTTCCAATTTTAATCTCATTTCATGTGATCAAAATGTTTACAAGTCCTATATCCTAATATATAAAATTTTATATGGTTCTGTTAGGGTTTATTTGACCTAAAATTAATGGATCGAGGACCCCAATAGGTCATGCATATCCCACAGTGCTATCGCTTAAACAAAAAATTAAAAAAACATATAATCACAAATTTCTTGCCTGTCAGTTTTTAATACGGGCTCATTTTGCATTCATGAAGATATTTTTGGAACCTGTTGTTTGTGCTGTTGTCTTTTCTGTACCATGCTTGTATGTGTTGTTGTTTATATTTGTCGTTGTTTTTATTTGTGTTTTGATAATCACACATGGATCATTTGCCATCTTTGTCGATCATTTTTATTCCAGCAATTTTGAATTTCATATTCGGTTTCTGGGCATGTTCTTACAGTACACAAAGAAGCATTATAATTAGTCTTTCCCTCAGAAGTTCAATTTAACTTAAGGTGACGTCTTCTCTATTGTAACGAAAAATACCTACAATACAATAAATGTTACTTAAATAACAACGATGAAGATTATTCCAAGTTATATGCACTTTGATCCTTAACAATCTGTAATCAAATTAACCCTTAATCTTTCAGACCTAAACTCGATTTACTCGAATAATCAAACCATGCGATGTAACTTACGCATGATAAAGGACATTGTCCTCCAGCATGTCTTCTTTTGCCATGTTGACTGCAAATAAAGTAAGGTTGTATTTAATGACGTTACCGAGTTATAAGCTTCATGATACACCAAGATAATGTCGTAAATTAATAGCTAGCTAGTGATCCGATATGATATTGTAAAAGAAAAACTGTCATAGGGAGGATATGTCACTTCGTAAAAGGAAAATCACAATTGATAAATGTGTGTCATCCAAAATGCTTTTTGAATTAATTCCTCATTTGTTAAATGAAAATAACGTTATTTCACAAAGACAGAAAGTAGATTTCATTTCATTTTTCTTTTCGTTTGATACATATAGTTGTTTGTCTAATTTACAAAAATTCTACATCTGAGTTGTCTCATATTTATTTTTGTACTTTGATATAAACAATTAGTTTTCACTGTATCTAATAATTGTTTTTCACTCTTTTATATATTAAGGACAAGGGTTGTTATGATAAATTATAAAAATTTATTCATAACCGTAATCTATTCTCAATATCATTATATGTGTAGTGTCATACTCTTGTTCTAATTTTGTTTTGAAGGTGTTCCGCGTCTCCACTTATTTCCATTTCCAGGCCTATTTCAAAACCAACTTTCTTTAATTTGAAGGAAAAAAAAACAAATAACAAAAATTAAAAAAATAAAGTCGAATATACATAGCAGGGGATGTTGGTTCTATGTCAATAATGCATCAGCTCAATGACATATGAGCACACATAACATCTCAAGTCATTGACGATAGATATATACCTTTTACTATAAGCAGCTATTTTTAGTTATACGAAGAAAATGAATTTACCAGATAATTCTTCAAACCTACCTTGAACAATTTATTACTCGTATTAATAGAAAGGCAATATTTAGATATGGAAACCAGTGCAAAGCTCCGGACTAGGCAACAGACAAATGGAAATCTTGTGTTGTTTAACTTGCATGGTTTGATATCGCAACCAATCCCCTCGTAATCACTTACAAATGACTTACAAAGGAATCATAAATTTAGATACAAGAACAAGTACAAAAACTGTTATGATTGAATTGCACTCTTTCTAAATGACATTCAGGTTACATTATTAAAATAACATTTACATATTGATCACTGCACGTTTGCACGTTTATCTGGTTCTGTGGTTTAGTTTGTTTCTCTTGTTCTTTTGCTTAGTTTGTTTGTCTGGTTATGTGGCTTAATTTGTTTCTCTTGTTCTTTGGCTTAGTTTGTTTGCTGCTTCGTGTAATTATCACCCATTAACTCCATTTCGAGTCTTAGTTTTTTTAAATCGACGAAACTAACAACTAAATAAAAGTTTAAAGTTTGGGCTTAAATATCCGAAAAACTACATCCTTTTAAGCGTCAAACACCAAAACCGATATGAACGTGTAATTGCAAACACTTTGAGGCAATGGAATGATCAAAGAATTTCACAAGCTTTTCATATGCATGCATGTATTATGGTATAGAAGGATTTTCCCAAGAAAAAAATAACACATTGGCATATAACAATCAAACGATCACTCTAAAAAATATTCCTATTTGTCTTACCTCCATCGGACACCAACAACAAACAGAAGACTACGCAAACGGAAACAATCATTTTTCTGTTTGTTCTCTGCAACAAATAAACAGAATATTTGTGTATTTTTATTTGTTTGTTCGTCATTCTAATGGAACATAGTGTTTTTTCAAGATAACAATAAGTTTGCAAACGACTGTACATAGATATGGCAAAATATTCGTATACCTACAACATGTACAATTAGACACTTCTATGTCTGAAATGTGGTTTCTGCATCACAATTGCGGGTGTTTATTGTGTCCCCAGTAACTGTACGTCTAAATTTTGTTTTAGTTCTGCGTTTGAATTTAAATTTGATTTATTCTCACTGTCCATATATTTCGGTCTTAAAGTCATATGAAACCTCAAATTAAAAAAAAATTATGCATATGTTTTTTTATAACTTAATGGATAGTTTTCATTATACAACTTATGTACACATATTTTTTTCTGAGGAAAATTCTTTAATTGTCCACATTTAGAAGAAGTTTACTTATTTTCAATTGCTTGCTTTAAGGAAGCAATTCGTCGACATGTTTTCCGTATCCGGTGATCGCAATACGCATGAAAGTGTCATTAAAATAAACAATTATCTGATTGTACATGTTAAACACGTGCTCAATACCCATGCTTCTTGTTGATTGTTTACTATAAGGTGACAATCGGTAAACTTCGGCTTCAAAACACGGCATTTAATGAGTAGCCATATGTGTTGAATCATAACAGACAGAGAGAAAAAAAAATTGACGATTTTACGATATATTTGGGTAAAAATGATAAAATTGTGCACAGAGGATTAAGTTTATGATATGTACATGCATTGGTTCAAGAATTGGATATACATTATTTTTCACCAGTCACTCGTTTCATATGACTTCAAGATGTCTGTTATTTTTCAAATTAGTTAAATCTTTTATATCCGAATACTTCTATATCTCTATTTATTTACCAGTTCAAAGAAACCAGACTGACTCTTATATTCAGATTTATTTCATTGCTTTAGACTAGTTTAACTAAATTTCTATTGAAAGATATCGTACAGTGGGGAAAAGTATGGCAATCAAACTGTGAAATAAATAATCATCAGATTTTTTCAGATATGAAATTAGGTTCTTACATTTTATTTTAGTGTTGTATTATGTCACATTTTGATTCTTGTGCAGGTAGGCTAAGCTTTATTGAAAGAAGTGCATTTCATGAGTGCCTCGTCATTCCTTCAATTCAATAGATCTAACTTTATTCAATTTGAAATGTTCTATTCATATTGTTCATGTTTTAATGATTCAAATGTTTCTGCAAATTGTTAAGTTTTATTTAGAACTGACTGATAACATTGATATAAGTAAGTAGATGATCTGCATTTTATATTATTCGTGGTTAAAGTGTGACATGTGGTTTTGCAACAAAATTTCATATTATTAGACAATTGACATTATTATATGTGGATCAGGTTCCGTCAGTGATACAAAGTTACTAAAGGTTAGATGAAATTAATAAAAAAAAAAATATCCACCCATATTTTTGGAAACATTGTATAATAATTTACGTTTATCATAGATAAAAATGAATCAAATTGAAATTCAATATTTTACATAAAGCATGGTATAGCGTCCTACCTACCTCAAATGGTCTGTCACTTCTTTTCTTATCACTTTAAATTCGCAAAACATGCGTTTAATTCTACACTAGATATGACTGCACATTTACTTACATGTCAAAATACCGTCAGTATGTATATGAACCTCTTTGAGACACTCTGATGTTTTCCACTTTTAAAACACGACTGTGACTAAACAAAATGATACAACCGCAAACAAATGTTCCCGCTTGGTGGTTATATGTCCTTTTATGGTTAAATAAACGATTCATGACTTTTATTTCTTAGAATTCACACTTTTCCGTCTTTATATCCTTGTTTGTTTACAAAAACAATGTTGACAATAAATTGATGTTATGTAACATGTTCAGCTACAATTTAAAACTACATTAGTTTTAAGGTAATTAAAGTTTAAACCAATTTGCAGCTGCAATTGTTTTGTACCGATTTATCACAGATATGCATCACAATGGTTTACACTTGAGGAGAAAAAAAAACATACACCGGTATGAACGAAGAGACGATAATTTATCTTTTAAGAACTATTTCTCTACTATTTAAAATGACAACAAAAACTTAGTACAAAAGACTGCTATTCTTTATTAATCAAATTTAAACATAGCATCAAAAGATAATAGAGAAGGGTTTAAACATCTAAAATATTGGATATCATTTTTGAAATTTAAAAGTAGAGTAACAAAAATACAAAACTCCAAAGAAAATAAAAAACGGAAAATCCCTCAACAAATGGCAAAATCAAAAGCTAAAACACATCAAACGAATGGAAAATAACTGACATAATCCTGACGTGTTACAGGCATTTCCTTATGCAGAAAATGGTGGATTAGACCTTGTTTTATAGCTTGTTTAACCGCTCACGTGTATGACAGTCGATTGAATGTTATTATATTTACATCAATATATGAGCAAAACCAAATATAAATGGCCGATTAATAATATTAAACTAAATCATGTTTCAACTGAATTTTTTTCGAGTGTTTGTCATTTAAATAGGACAATAACTTATTTCATAATAGTATTATGATAGTTTTATTCAATATATGTAACTTCCTTAAATATTCGTAAAACATATAAGTTTTTAATATCTATCTTAATGTACGCTTATCACAGAAAAGGCTTAAATTGACTGTCGACTGCTAGTACTGAAAAATTGTTTTAAACTACATGTACAACTTGGATTTATTCTTTCATATCGGTTCTCAATTTAACCCAGAATACTTTCTGGATTTTAATATGTACCTAATTTAGTGACATACACAAAATAGCAGTGCACTGGGTGAACGGCATTAGTTGTTTAAGTGTGGAACATGTGGATATGTTAACATCTCTTACTATTAGCAACAAACCGTCATTTTTATCCATGTTAAAGTTTTGAGAACGATTAGCTAGGTCTGCAAAAACGGATGATACAACACATCAGATATCTCCATCGTATATTATAAACGTTATACTATTATTTGCCAGTTTGTCTTTTTTTTTGTTTTAGTCATGGCGTTGTCAGTTTATTTTCTATGAGTTTGACAGTCTCATTTGTATCTTTCGCCCCTCTTTTGTATAAACAGTAAAATATATGGTATTAAGATATATTTTAACACAAACATTTGTTTGTGATATGTTTTCACAGCTATTTCTCGGAAAAGTGTAAGAAAATTGGCTAAACAATGCAAATAACTCATTTTAAAACATGTATAAAGTAAACACACCTTCAGTATAATTGATGTAATCGATACAAATCTTCTTGAAATTTAAAGGAAACAATTTGACTGTTAAGCCTATATTTTAATAAAATCTTTAAATGCTTATCACTTTCATTATTTTAAGATTTGTAGCGCCACAACTATGAGTTAGTGAACCACTCTATCCACAGTTTGGTAATTGTCACCTGTTAATTGGAGGCAACCCAATCGATATCTATTACTTTTAAATAACTGTTCTTTTTTTTTACTCCGGCATGTCCCTTGCGTAATGCTACGGTCTGCAGGTGTCATGCTTTCGTCTAGTTATGTTGCGTTTTAGATAAAACAAGGCGAATTGTCATTATCAATGTTAAAATACTGTAAAAGCAGAAATTTTCCTGGTGGATTTAATTTCGTTTATTTCGTGGATAAGAAGTTTCCACGAAATTAAAACCCCAACGAAAATTTAGCTGTAGATTTACAAATTTTTATGATCTGACAAATTCAAATTGACATTATATAAAAGATGAACATAAATGCATACAATGAAATTAATAGGTCGATTGATAAGACAACACCATTAAATGGTTTCTCAAAGTCAGATAATAATCCTAATCTTTTGTTTGTTTAGTAATAAATAATGAGCAAGAACTGTCAATCAATGTCATTTAACAGTTTAATGCCTCTGTAATGACCTCAAGTCGTAATAAATTAATTACACAATCAGGTGTGTAAAAGCCAGTTAGCGTGTGCAGGTGACAAATCTTAATTAGTGTTCACTGTTAATTTGAAATGCAATTAATGATTTTCCCAATGGTGAAAGTTTAGATCAGTATTGTCAATTTTAAAGTTTCATTTACATGATTTTTTTCTCAACTTAAAAACCACGAAAACTAATCCCAACGAACTTACTTTTGGATACAAAACGGGGAAAACCACGAAATTTTAACCCCACGTAAATTGATGTTTATACAGTATATATCAGATCAATTACCTAGCATTACATTCAAAGTTGTTATAGGATGAAGCACTTATGAATACCTTTAAACTTGATTAAACGATTCTAAATGCATGTTGTGATTGTGTGAAATTATTTTTCTAAATGAAACGAAATACATAGCATATTTCCTGACGAAAAGAACGTTGCCAGTTGTTTACCTAAATTATAGTTAAAAAAGGCAAAGATCGCTTTTTTCGACTTTATATTTATACTTTTGTATACTTCTTATCCCTTTAAGTGCAAACCATTGCCATGAATCTCAATGGTAAATAGTTAAAAAAGAATTGTAGTTGCTGATTAGTTTTACAGTTAATCATCTCAACATTTTCTTAGTTTTTAATTGTACCTAGACAGGTTACAAAACATTTATTTATTGTTCGAATTAAATTGTGTAAACAAACACGGATATACAGAAGGATACGTGAAGTTACTAATCATTAAAATTAATGAATCGTGTATTAGTAAATTGACCATAACAGAACCTATAGCCGCAAAACAGGACATTTCAGTTAACATTTTTCCCATTTTTTTACTACATTGCGTCTTAATTGTGTATAAATGCTGAAAAGAAGCAAAGGATCTCAAAGTCGTTAATACATTGACGGTTTATTGTCATGTAAGTATTCAGTCATGTTAATTTTAGAATTGAATGCATATGCAGCAATAGGAAAACAAATGACGTAGTATATGAGTAATAAAAAACAGATTCCATGCTGTTATGAAAATTTTACGACGTCACAAGCATTAATAAATAGTGTTACGAATACATGTATACCATGTAGCAAACAACTACCTGGTTTTGATGAGAAATTGTCATTTGTTGTCATACAGTTTTAAAAAAATCTTTTGAAGCGTTACAAAATAATTATCTGAAGAGTATACTTTAAATTAACCAGATATTACATTAAATTACCTATACGGAATTGCAATTATAGCCCTAGAAGAATCTATATTTTTGTAAAGTGATTGGGCACTCACTATACGTTTTTCGTAGGGTATTGTGCTTAGTCAGCATGCACAAATTTTGTCATTATACAAATGCAGATAAAAATTAAGAACATTGATTTTATTTTGAAATATGTTTCATTGGTACCCGTCCAATACTTTACAGTTACAATGGCTCACTTAAATCAATGTTTGATATCTTACAATAGGACAATATAAAACAGCAATCCTAGACAAACACATTAAACAGTGGAAGCAGTCAGATTATCTTCTTTTAACTAATATTCCAATAAGATTAAGAGATATTTCCTTTCAGGGAATTCTTTTAATGTTTAGGCCGTCAGAAACCAAACTATAGCACTAACACTATGAACAGTGTACTAATATTACATACTAAATTTTAAACGAAAAACGAATAAGGAAATTAAGACGTACGGTAACCAGTTTTTACGATACAAATAGTAGTGATACCTTTTCAAAATCCACAGTAAAGACAAAAAAAGTGATTTAGTTGTATATGTTGTAAGATTGTATTAGAATTGTTATTTACTGTCGTTTTCCTACAATAATAATTGTAATTTTTATTTAAAAAACCAAATTTCCCTTGATTTCAAATAATGAATAATTATAGATAATATATATAAAATGTGTTAATTTGTTGTAGAGAAGAAAAAACAAATGAAGTTTAATGTTTGTTTAGGTGTCTGGCTGTTGTTAGCGTCAGTGGGAGGTAAGAAAAACTAAAAAAAAAGCTTTAAGATATAACGTTTTAATATTATATATACGTGTCTTTATTTTTGTTGGCAATATCATTATATCCCGTAGGAAGTTATGTGCATGTAAGTGGCTGGTGAACTTTTTTTGAACCAGTTTCAACCAACTTTTTTGTTCTTAAAACGTCCTGTACCAAGTCAGGAAATTGGCCATTGTTATATTATAGTTCGTTTCTTTGTGTGTTGAATGTTAGTGTTGTGGTTCTGTTGTGTCGTTGTTTTCCTCTTATATTTGATGTGTTTCCCTCAGTTTTAGTTTGTTACCCGGATTTGGGTTTTTTTTCTAAATCGATTTATGAATTTCGAACAGCAATATACTACTGTTGCCTTTATTTACTATTCTGCTTACAGGAATCAAGGTCTGTATTGACATATTTTTGTCTATTATTGTTGTCACCTGTGATATATGTACCGTCTGCCCTCTGATGTGTAAGCCCACATTATCATTTACTTTTTTTTTTGTTTAGTTTGTTTCATCATAATTTTGGTTTCAAATTTAAAAAAAAATTATAATGTTAATGTTCAGTCTGTTTGTTTGTTTTATTTTTTGTATGTATGCAAGTCCACTGATGGCAAGAACAAGGGTTGGTCGAAATATGAAAAGAATCAAGTTCATCCCCGCCATTTGTGAATCTGTTTTGTTCATATCAAATTACTTGGGGTTTTATTTGTTTTTGGTTAGGTTTTTTGGGTGTTTTTTTTTACGAATTCAGCGTTAAAAGTAAGTTTATGGTTGTTTCGGTTAAATTCATTCACAATCGTTATAAACTTTAGACAGTTTCGAGTTTCATAAACTGTCAAGACATCAACCTATTGATGTATGTATGTATTTTGACCTTGAGAGGTCATTTACGATAGTACGTCATTTTCATGATATGATATTGACATAAAACCAACATCTCCTCCTAAGTTACCTAACTTGTGTTGTAATTGGTTCTTTTTTAAGGAAAGTGCGGGTTTCTTCAGTGCTCTTCAACTTCAAACTTTATTGGGCCTGTTTAACCTTGATAAATCGGGAATAACTGATGAGTCTTTGTAGCCGAACCGCACGTCTGGTGTACAATTTTTAAATACTGATATATATGAGTTTATTTGATTGATGGAGATTTGAAATGAGTATATGAAAGGAATATTAAACTGCTATACTTGTAATAGAGAAATAATATCTCACGTTAGTCGGGTTTTGAAATACAGACATTTCTTTTGGTTAATCACCCCCAGGTTTTGGTGGGGTTCGTGTTGCTTATTCTTTAGTTTTCTATGTTGTGGCATGTGTTCTATTGTTTGTTCTGCTTGTCTTCTTTTATTTTTAGCCAGGCGTTGTCAGTTTATTTTCGATTTATAAGTTTGACTGTCCCTCTGGTATCTGTCGTCCCTTTTTTAAAAGCTTCGATTTAGACAAAACAGAACACGTTTATTTATTTGTTTTAAGTATTAATTAAAGCTAAATTTTGAAATAATATGCGAAATAAGTAGTCAGTTTGGCTCAAATGTATTCCCATGAGCTGAATAATTTAACCTTATTGAATCCAGTGCATCCGTATTCATGTGACATTGAATTTTAACTTCCTAGCTGTCAAGGTTTGCGTAGGTGTGCGTAGGTGTGCGAATGAAAAGGAAGGGGAGTATTCATACTATATCGCTTTTGGACCAAATTAAATCTTGTTATGTTATTCCAATATTCTAACACTAAGTTGATACTGCTGATGTTTGTCCTTTAGTCCCCACATAGTATCAGCTCAGTAGTCAGTGATTCGGTACTGGCAGATTTCTAACATACCTTTTTCGGTCTTTTTCTGAAATTAGTTCTATCAAAACTTTTGATTTTTCAACCTTGTATACAACCATTCCCCATGTGAAATTGAAAAACCGTGTAAAAGAAATAATCCACAATGCTTTTCATCATAAAAATGGTAGCATACGCTATAAATTTATCACTTTGGGATACCATAAGGCATATTTTGTTAATAGGGAACAAAAGGGTAAAACATACTACACAGAGGAACAAGTGATCAGTATGCTGGAGTTTCTTATTGACAACATATTTGTTGAATTTGGAGGTAGACTTTTTCAACAAATTGTCGGCATTCCTATGGAACGCACTGTGCGCCTCTCCTTGCCGACCTCTTCTTATTTTCATATGAGTTTCTTCAGACACTTGTCAAAAACAAGAAGATCAAAGAAGCCAGGTTATTTAATTTCACATTCAGATATATTGATGATGTTCTTTCCATTAACAATCCGAACTTTTCTGATTGGGTTCCATTAATATATCCACCAGAACTAGAAATTAAAGAGACAACAGACACGGCTTCCTCCGACTAATTTTTAGACTTATACCTCGAATTTGACATACACAGTCATCTCAGTACCAGAATCTATGACAAACGAGACAATTTTAATTTTGAAATGATCAATTTCCCCCACCTTAGTAGCAATATACCAACTTCACCTGCTAATGGAATATACATTTCCCAACTTATTCGGTATTCAAGAGCTTACAGCTCCTACTCAGACTTTGTAAAACGTCACCAGTGTCTGAGCAGAAAGTTGATGAACCAGGGGTATGTCAAAGAACGTCTCGTCCTTTTTCTAAAAAAAAGTTCATCGGAAGGTACCAAGAACTTGTTGATAAATATTCCGTATCAACTTCACAAATAATACAAGATGGTCTTGAAGTATAAATTTTGCGTACTGACGTTGGTTATCATCTTAATAACGTGTTATAGTATTTTTTTATTTGTCTTTATTAATATTACTTTTACTGTTAAGTCAGTTTTTTTTTAAATATTCATTTGACGTGACTCTGTGCTTATGTATACCATCATACTTTGAACGACAAAATTATTTTATTTATTAATATTACTTTTACTTATGTATCTTGTCATACTTGGAATGACAAAGCTATTTTTTTAATAATACTACTTTTTCTGTTAAGTCTGTTTTTTGTGATATACATTTGACGTGACTCTGTACTTATGTATCCCGTCATACTTTGAACAGCACAATTATTTTATTTATTATTATTACTTTTACTGTTAAGTCTGTATTTTGTTATATCTACTTTACGTGACTCTGTATTTATGTATGCCGTCATACTTTGAACGACAAAATTATTTTATGTCTACCTGTGCGAATTTCAAACGCGCAATTTTAGGGAGCGTCTAAACACCACCTAGGCCGCCTTGGTGCACTAAGCTCAAGAAACTGCACTAAGCTCATGATGGGATGGTGCTATGAATGTAAAAAAGATACCATCGGACGTAGTTTTTCATGAAGATAATGTATCTGATTTTTTTAGTCATTAAAAATTGTAGTTAAGTTGTTATTTGATTTTTTCTGTCATCAAAGGTTTTGTCCGACGACATGTGCCAGTAATTAACCAGGTAATAAAATCACTGATCCATGAAGAAATAAAGAAACATAACATTTACACGGCTACCTGTTTGTTTGCCGTGTTATATATTTTGTTTATGCGTTTATTTTGTTTTTGTAGGATTTAAAACAAAACTTTGTATTTCTTTCTTTTTTGTGTGTATTTTTTTAATAGGTTAATTATTTTGACTTTATGATACTTTTTTTTTTGGTTTTTAGTCAAACTTCATTGTAATTTGAAGTTGATGATTTTTGTAAAACGATTGTTTTAGGTGGTGTTTGTTTCGTTGTATTTGTAAAATTATATGAAACTTTGTTTTGTCCTATAATAGAATATGGAGCAGGTATATTGGGTCTAAAAACATATTCCTGTATTAACTCCATACATAATAGGGCTTGTAGATTTTTTTCTCGGAGTAGGAAAATATGCACCAAATGCTGCAGTTACTGAAAACTTAGGTATAACATCTATTTTTGATAAACAGTGGAAAAGTATTATTCGTTTGTGGTGTAGATTAAATAACATGAGCTCAAATCGCTTAAATGCAAAAGTTCACAAGTGGGCTGATAGTATGAGTATGAAGCATAAGTGTGTTAAAAATTGGATTTTCTTAGAAAAGAAAACATTCCAGCTAAATTCAAGTCATTTATCGTGTCCTGAAAATATGGACACTAACTTTGTTTTAAATTTTTTTATGTCAAAATTACACGAAAAACATGTCGTAAATTGGCAAGCTGTTTTACATTCTGATAAATCTGTATCGGTTAGAGGTGGCAATAAGCTACGAACGTAGTTAAAGAAAATTTTGAACCGGAGGAATACTGCAAAATGGCTTTACCCTTCAGTCACAGAAGTGCTTTCGCCAAATTTAGATGTGGTGTTGCTCCCCTAAGGATTGAAACAAGGAGATATGAAAATATTGTTTTAAAAAACAGGGTGTGCCATGTATATGCATGACGTTTTTATTGAAGATGAAACAATACAAACATCCATTTTTAGATGGTGACGTTCCCTTGTCACCATCTTATGGTGTTTATATATCTCAACTTGTACGATTCGCTCGTGTATGTAACAATGTATTAGATTTTAACGAGAGAAATTTATGTATTACTGAAAAATTATTACACCAGGGTTTTCGATATCACAAACTGGTCAAAACATTTACTAAATTTTATCACCGGTATAAGGAAATAATTCGTAAATATAACTCAACATGCAGACATCTTATACGTTCAGGTATTTCACATCCAAAATTTTATGGAAATATTCTTTATAAAGCACAAAAATGTCAGTATTCTCCTCAGAAACTAACAAAACCTTTAAATAGACTTATTAAAAGGGGATATAGTTACGATACTGTTGTCAGGTCATTAAAGATTGCATATTTTGGCTTTAACATTGATTCACTGATAGGGTCTTTGCATCGGAACTAAACACATTTACTTCTAAAAAACAGTTGTTGGCATGACACGGGTTATGTTCTTCTCATATATTTTATGATAGTATGATACTAAACCCCTAACGGGAGGGATTGTACCTGATATTCATATGATGAAGACATAATCTTTCAATCAGTTTAATTGAGGTCTGGAGCTGGCATGTCAGTTAACTGCTAGTAGTCTGTTGTTATTTATGTATTATTGTCATTTTATTTATTTTCTTTTGTTACATCTTTTGACATCAGACTCGGACTTCTCTTGAACTGAATTTTAATGTGCGTATTGTTATTCTTTTACTTTTCTACATTGGCTAGAGGTATAGGGGGAGGGTTGAGATCTCATAAACATGTTTAACCCCGCCGCAATTTTGCGCCTGTCCCAAGTCAGGAGCCTCTGGCCTTTGTTAGTCTTGTATGATTTTAAATTTTAGTTTCTTGTGTATAATTCGGAGTTTAGTATGACGTCCATTATCACTGTACTATTATGCATATTTTAGGGGCCAGCTGAAGGACACCTACGGGTGCGGGAATTCTCGCTACATTGAAGACCCATTGGTTGCCTTCGGCTGTTGTTTGCTCTATGGTCGGGTGGTTGTCGCTTTGACATATTCACCATTTCCTTTCTCAATTTTATTATAACTATTAATCCAGCATATGAAAAGCTATTTCTTCTACGGTAGGCGTTTTCTCATCGTTTAAGGTTGTATTGCGCGACCTTTATTTGCTTTTATCTTCGTCATTCCATCTCTGGACAGTTATGGATAGTTGTTTCATTGGCAATCATACCATAACTATCTATTTATAATTTATATGAAATATAAATTTAATAATAATGACCTCTTGCAGAATTTCAAGCGGATGGTCATACTTGTTGAAAATGGGTTGCCTCGGATGATTGGACCCCAAGGACGCCACATTTTAACTCTGATATTTGAAATAAGTCTGTATTATAAATTAATTTGTGTCTATTCGTGCAAATATTGAAACAGTAAATGGGGAAGAATAAAAAGAAATCAATAAACAACAATATACTTCGCTTTGAGTAAAAGCCAAATTCTATTATTATTGCCGGAAATCCTTTATTTCGAAAAGCGCAAACAAACACTTTTTCAATTTTTTTATCTAACAAAGCGTAAAAGAAAAGACCAACAGCCCTTTTATCATTACTAATTAGGAACAAAGAAAATAATTTACTGTTAAGAGATAATCCCTCAGAATTGATTGGATCAATTAGCAAGGTGATCAGACATTATACACAAGTAGAGCACGTGTCACGTTAAAAATGTTAATAACTTTTAAATCTCTTTATATCATCGAACCAACTTTTAACATATTATTTTTAATATAACCATTTATCTGAATTTATTACCTTGGTGCATATTTAACCTTTGCTTCATATCCTTAGTGCAGTATTTATAAATTCGTCAAGCTTCATTGGATTCAATCAAATATATTACAACTGGACACATTACACAAAATCGGCGCGTGCCATATAAAATGTTAATAACTCTTTTATTTCTGAATATATTTACACCAAAATTTAAATATATGCTCTTTATTCGAATCTGTATCGTACTAAATGACCTTGGTGCTTATTTGACTGGCCCATCATGGGCTTAGTGCACTTCCTGGAGCTTAGTGCACCAATGCGGCCTGGGTGGTGTTTAGACGTACCGCAATTTTACACCAGAACTGAAAACCTTCCATCCTTATGGGTAGATTTTACATAGATAAATTAAATCGTATAATATAAGCAAAATGAGGATGTTAAATTTGATGTATGCCTTTTTGTGCTTCTTCGTTACATTTGTTGTTTTTATAGTGATTAAGATGATAACACAATGTTGACTGCTGTACCCTTATTTTTGACATTTTTACTTATTGTGTCTGTTTGTTTTGTTCACTCATCGTTGACAATGTAATGGAATTTGATGCGACTGTCATACAAGTGAGAGGTTTCGCTAGCTATAAAACCAGGTTCAATCCACCATTTTCTACATAAGAAAATGCCTATACCAAGTCAGGAATATGACAGTTGTTATCCATTCGTTTGATGTGTTTGAACTTTTGATTTTGCCATTTGATTTGAGACTTTCCTTTTTGAATTTTCCTCAGAGTTCAGTATTTTTGTGTTTTTACTTTTTTCTTTAATATTGTTGATAAATTATGAATTGTTTTTTTAAAACTAGAGTCCCCTCTTTCGCTCGAAAAATTGATCAAAGGTGAATTTGATTATTCCTTCCAGATCCCGTTTGACTACATAACTTCTATATTAGTTTAGTAATTTGTTTTACATTATCAGCTTTATTTTTATTAGATACTGATTTAGGTTCAACAAGAAAATGCTTTGAACGGAACACATTTATGAAGCGCTATTTTTATTTTACAATGTGGTACTCATGATATCCTCTCCATGACAGTTTTTTCTCGTCACCTGATCATAACGGGTGATTGTCTATTCAGTTTCGATATGTTTGGTGTTTGACGACAATTATATAACCCGGTCACGTTATTAAATATCTACAATACTTTACTTTCAGTAAACATGGCATATAAAGAAATGCTTGTAGACGATAACTTTATTCATGAGTAAGTTTTGAGTCTTTTTCCTTGATTATTCAAGTAAATGATGATCACTCCTCTATTTCTAAATATCAATCTATTAAAAAATACTATTATAAATTGATAGTGTATAATAAGCGGAACCGAATTCTTGTTTACAGATATAATCAGTTGAAAATTTGGCGGAAATGATTATCTCAACAATTTTCATACAAACATTGGCAGCTTTTTTTCTAAAAAAAACTATGTTAAAAACAACCAGAATGTTACAACATTTATAAAGATGACTTTTTAAACTATGTTATATTTTTTTTTTAAAAAGGGATGAGCGTGTAAATTATTTATTGACATTTCATAATACAATTACAGCATTTGGAATGTGTTACAAAAATTTAAAAACATGAGTAACAGTTAATTGAAATTTGGATGGAGAGTAGTCTCATTGGCATTCATACCACATCTTCTTATATCTAAATATGCTAATTAAACAGCAAACAATTCACAAAAATAAGACAAGCTATAAAACCGAGTCCAGAAAAGTTATAACTGTACATGTAAATGACATTGCTATCAATGCACTCAATTTCACATTTCTTTAACGAACAGTGCAATAAAGATTATTTCCTAGTATAATACGCACAGATACACATTGATTATTGCTAATGTCACCAATACACGAAATGTTTGATAATACAACTTTTATTAAATGTATTTATTCGACTTTTTTTTGTTTAAGGCTTGCCTTGCCAAAAGAAGTCCCTGTCATGGAGATTGTACTATTCCCAATAACAAGTGCTGTCATCTGTATTACATTGCAAAGGAATTACAATCTAGAACTTGATAAAATAAAAGAGAAATTGAGATGAAAATCTATTGTTTTGTGTATTTTATATTTATGCGATACAGTGACTATCACTTACAGGAATCAAATGTTGTTCTCAACTTCGAAGGAGGTACACACAGTTCATATTAGTATAATAGACTGTTTTGCATATGCTTGATTTTGTTTGAAAGTCTTTAAAACATAAACAAAGTCGGGGGCTTTAAAAACAAGGTATTAAACTGAGTAAGTTTAATTTTTTTATACACTGCTTTTTTATGCATAACGAATTAAAAGTTAACGAAGGAATACGATTGAACTATCGTAGTAGATAATAAAGATGAAGTAACTCTAAAAAACAGCCCAAGGATATCAAAAGTTTAATTGCATTGTCATGCAATTAATACAAACACTGGTACAAAGATAAGTCTTTGAGATAGCAAATAAAGGCAACAGTAATATACCGCTGATCGAAACTCATAAATCGACAGAAAAAAACAAATCCGGGTTACAAATACAAATATTTCAACCAAAAATACCATCGCTTATAACCATAAAGATGTTAACATAGACAATATCTCTTTGATTACAGCCGAATCGACCCGAGTTTACACATGACATATCTGACTTGCAACCAACCACCAAACAATAGACAGGAATCCAGCAGCAATATTGAGTCTTCTTACATTAGTAAAACCTTTTTTTTTATCTGAAAAGATCATTTTGGTCTGAACAGCTCTTCAAAGACTGAACTATACATTATTTAGTATGTTAATTTTTACAGTCAATTTTTAGACTTATCCGCTGCAGTAAACTCAGTACTGTTCAGGCAATTCGCTTGCAGTCAATAATGCTCGGTTCAGACTTTGTTTATACTCTTCAGTAGTTGCTGTTTACCTGTACACATCAGCATCATATTGAATTGTCAAAAACGGTAGTGTACAGTACCTAATTTACTGCATGTAGATTGTCTACATTTTCTGAGGCATTTACCACAAAACTGCAGTAGAGCGGCGAAATATTATAAAAGGACAATCAAACTGATGAGTCGAAAGAAACTGACAACGTTATGGCTAAAAAGAAAGAGACCTGCAAACAATAGTACTGAAAACACAACATATAAAACCGACTGAGCAAAACGAACCTCATCATAGACTGTTCTCAGGCGCTCCGGAAGGTGAATCATATCCTGCGCGACATGTTACACCATTAGCAAAAACAGTGTGCATTACATTCTCTGATTTATCTTAAATGTAATGTTCTCTATGATTCAGTTCACTCACTGCAATGTGATTTAAAGAGTGGCAAAACATTAAGTTAAAATAAGATTAGTATAAGTGAATTCTATTGAATCCCTTGTTTTTGTACTCATTTGAAACTGAGTTTATACGAAACCTTAACAAAACGATAAAATAATCAACAATATACTAAACAGTACCTTGGACCTATTATGCATCTGTTTAATTTTGGTATACGACTTACTTCATTATCTACCAGTAAAATATTGTTAAATTTTGTAATAAAGTATTGTCAATCACAGGTGCAAATCATGATTGAATTCTTTAAAGTTTTAAATATCTTTTCTAATAACTGCAGTCCAAATCATTCAAATTTGGCAATATTATAAATGGTTTTTTTTAAAGTTCTGTTTCATCTTCACAACTATTCGTCATATTCAATTGAAATATCAAATGCATCGATATTCTCATTCAACAAATACCAAAAAGGGCATTATCAAACTCCTTGTTTTATTTTAATCAATGCCATATTTGTCGAGTGTATTCCCATTTCGTAAAGTGAAATGATGTTCGAATAAAACTTCGATTTTCCAGTGCGTACCCATAGTGCACCCTGCTCACTTCTGGTCTTGTTCCTGTGAGAAACTGAGCTTATAAGAAACTTGAAAAAAGAAATATAATAAGATGTTCTGTCACTCGACAATCCACATTGCAGTGAGTATATTGTTAGGTCAAATACAACATGACAATTTTGATATAACAGAGACTATTAAAACAGGATCATCTTTTTTCATGTTAACTTTAATTAGATACTGGCTTTGTTGAACGATTTCAAACCAGGATTAATGATATACATGACAATCTTTCTCAATGTTATAACTTACAAATGTAAATTCATACGTTTATTTTTATCAAATTTTCCTGAAAACTTTAAGTTGTTCTCCTGTCATGAGGTCTGCACATCTATTGCAATGATAAATAGATCGACAATAATCGAAATTGGTTGTGTCACCATCATGAATACATAATTCTTTTGAAACAGTTATTATAAAAAGAAATAATGTACTGTGGATTCATTTATTTTTGTGAGTACGAATGTTCGTGGATTAAGGAAAACTTGCATATTCGTGGATACTTAATTTCGTGGTTTTACTGAAATCTGTATACAAACCTTTAGGAAATTCGTCATTCGTTAAACATCGAATTTCGTGGTTTACCTGTAACTACAAAATCCGCGAAAATTGGTATCCAATTAATAATAATTAATCCACAGTATATGTTCAATAAACTCATATCCATAACAGTGCCTTGGTAACTCAATGAACCATGTCTTTGGGCCATGCACGTCTTGATGCAATCATAAACAATCCTCAGATATCCAGCTATCAATTCATACTGCATCTTAACACTTTTTTTAAATTTCTCTGTTTTGTTTTGTATACTGTAACATTGTATATCTTTTGTGCGCATACCCGTAAGCCCTCTTTTCGGAAGCCTTAGAAAAACCCCTCGAACATCGGTAGAAAAGTTAAATACGAACTAATATTTAGTTCGTATTTCAACTCGAAATCTTTATCAAAAGAAGATTCAAATTCGAATTTTAACTCTACCTCAAAAGGTGACTAAAATTCAAAATAAAGTCGAATCGTTACTCAAAAAAATATAAATCGAACGCGAAGTTCAACACGGAACTCAATGCTAACTCGAACTTTTATTCTATTTTTTCCTAGAATATAAGTACTAAACTGTATGTATTAAGTCAACCCTCAAAGTGTAACCAAGTATACCAAACGGACATTGAAATGATGATATTTTACTATCGATATCATATGAGCGGATTGTTGAAGGAATGCAGTCGGTTAAATTGTGTACATAATTCTTTTAAAACAGTTATCATAAAAAGAAATATTGTATAAGTGCATTTAACACATATCATTAACAGTGCCTTTCTCGCTCTATAAAGGTGTCCAAAATTAAACTCCTCCACACTAAAGGCGCTCTCAATGTGTCTTCAATCAATCTGAGGGAAAACAATTCTGATTTTATCACTGATTAATTTCTTAATTTGAATATAAAATTGGATTGATTTTATAATAGAATGGTTTTATGTATTTCCTAACCATTACACGAATATAAACACAGAATAGTGCTTCTAATAGTGTAATTATTTGTATTTTCTAACGATGTAGGTTTTTTCCTCTAAAATATCGCTAATACGACAATATTACATAACAGGAATACAGTACAAATAAACTTAAGAACTCCAAAGACAAAGAGACATTTAAATAAATAGTAAAATAGTACATTACAACATGTAAACCCCAGAATGACAACGAACACTAAACACATGTGGCATCCAACTGGCATTGATTTTACAATCAGTCGTTTCAAATGCCTCTGGATAAGTTATATAAAATGTTGATAAACATACTAAAACTTTGGTTTGTGTTGATAACAATATTTCTTTATTTAGTAAAAAATCAAAATAATACACCGCTATAAGATTTTTAGTACTTTTTGTATATCAGGATATATGTATTTGCTCATAAAAGATAATGAATGTATCAAGTAGATTACAAATATTTTGTTTCCATTGTTCAAAATTACCGATATTTTAAAATCTAATGCTCTTATATCTTAGATCACTTATTCATAAGACTCTGGATAAGTTATATTTTATATGTTAATAGCAAAAGGATAAAGCTGCTTAAAAGTTTGTTAGTGCTGAACAAGTTTATAATATTTCTTTATTTAAATCAATAAAATACACCGTCATTTGTTTTTACTAATTTTTTTTCATCAACAGAATGATTGTTTTTTAATAAAATTTGATAAATATATGAGCTTGATTCATGAGTTTGACACGCACTTGACCGATCGGTGACTGATCGATGACTGATGAATGACCGCTAAAAAAAAGTAACACCTTAGATTGCAAGTACTGTAGTAGCACAATCATACAATCTACTTTTCGATATCCAAGTTATATTTTCTAGAGTTACTTCACATGATAGCTAACTATGAATATTTTGATAACTTTAGATCAGTTTTACAATATTAAAAGGGCAGTGTCTAACAATTTATTTATCCATATGTTTCATTTTCTTGATCTGGATTAACGACGTTTTGGGACCCAAAAACCAAAATAGGCATAAAAGTAAGAGTCTTATCATTCTAATTTCTACTGTGTGTCTGGGTTATCCGTTAACTTCCTTCAATTTGAAAATACCCTCACTAAATTTCAAAAAGTGATTATCAGCATTCAAAATTTTTTTTTTTACTTCAGTAAACACATTTTAACTGATATGCATTGTAATAAGTCCTTTATTTGAATATATATCATTTCACTGTTTCTGTTAGGATTGCTAGGACCTGTATGTAATGGACAGTTTAACTGCTCAGTGACGCTCAGGGGAGATTCTGCACTTACAGCAAGGCCCCATAGGTAGACATGAAGGCGTGTGCTTTTACCAAGCCTTAAAAGAAACATTAGCTAGCATGAGTACACATAATCAACAATCTTTAATTACAAATGTCTTGTTCTGGTGACAACCGGGTATATTCATGTATTTTAAGCATGAGCAGGATCGGCTTATTATTCCGGAGCACCTGATACCAACCCCCCCCCCCCCCCCCCCCCGCGACCCCCCCCCCCCCCAGTGTTTTTGTATCTTTCGCCCTCTTAAATGAGGTATGAGGTATATATTGCGTGTTTTGATACAGTTACGAGAAATGAACAAGAACTCATAACAATGTCTACTTTGTATACAAATAAGTATAAAAAAGCAAGAAGATGTGGTACAATTGTCAATGAGAAAATTCGCCACTAGAGACCAAATGAAATAGAAGTTAACAACTTTGGGTCACCGTATGGCCTTCAACAATGATCAAAATTCAAACCACATAGTCAGCTATAAAAGGCATTATAGATTAAACGTTTCAGATTTTACATTATATATGTGCCTGTTCCAAGTCAGGAGCCTGTAGTTCAGTGGTTGTCTGTCATCTTTGTTTTGCTCAACTTGTTTTGATATCAAACAGACCAGTAGTTTTTTCAATTGAATGTACTATTATTTTTCATTTCGGGGCATTTTAAAGCTGGCTATACGGTATGGGTTTTTTCAAAGTTGAAGGCCGTTCGGTTGCCTAAAACGGCTTACATCCACTACATTTAAATTTTGGTAGATAGTTGTCAAATTGGTAATAATGCTACTTCTCCTTGTTTTTATAAAGCCACATTTTTCTTATTAAAAGACTTGTTATTTCAATAAGCAACACGGCGAGTGCCTAGCAAACTTAAAACTTCCAACCCATCCAAATCACGTGAGCTCTTTTCATGTTAAAGTAGGGCTGGTCTTGCTCTTGTGAATTTTTTGGAAATGTTGATTGTCCTCTTGTCTTTCCTTTTTCGTCGATTTTTTATATTTTGTGTCTACCGTTTTACGCGAAATTGTAGATCATTTTAGTTCCTGCAATTCATAATATATCTTACGGTACAAAATATTTTTCATTTTTTATTCTTTTTGTCTGAGGTAAATGTTCACCTAAGGAGTTTGATTTGTCGCGCGTTTTCTAATGTTAAAAAAATATCATAATCTACAAAACAAATAATGTTACTCAAATAATGTATGTTTCTTCAACTACAACGGTGCAGGATTTTTTGTCAGCCAATTATTTCATTCCTGCATTCTGGAATTCATGTTACGGTTTAAAATATTCTAATGAACAATATTTATTCTTTCTGTCTGAAATAATTTTCACATAAGGTGTTCGATAGTGGCGCCTTGTAAACTGTTAAGAAAAATATATAATCTACAAATTAGATAATGTTATTGAAAAATATGTATGCTTGTTTCTTCGATTACAAAAGTGAATATCTTTTCAGGGGACATCCCCTTTGATCTTTAACTCTAACTCAATTTACTCGAATAATCAAACCATACGATCTAACTTACGCATGATAAATGACTTTGTCTTCCAGCATGTCTTCTTTTGCCATGTTGACTAGGAATATATAATGTTGTATTTAATGACGTAACAAAGTTAACAAGTGTTCATCATACATCAAGAGAATATCGTTGCTGAATAGATATATCTCCGTTTCGATATTGTTATGGAAAAAAAACTGTCATTATTTAAAATTAAAACAACAATTTGAAATTTGGTCCGTTCAAAGTGTTTTCTTGATAAATCTCACACGAACAGTCAAACCGACAAGCATACAAGTCAAAGCTTTAGCTAGCTGTAAACCAGGTTTAATCTCCTATTTTCTACATAATGAAATACCTGTACTAGTCATAAATATGACAGTTGATACTGTTCGTTTGATTTGTTTGAGCTTTTGAATTTGCTATTTTATAATGGACTTTCCGTTTTGAATTTTCTTTGGAATTCTTTTTTTTTTATAATATTACTTTATACAAGCTGACTATGTTAAATAAAAGTATAAAATCGAACGGAATCTAAAACGAATCACCGAATCCATCAAAGTTTAACTTTTCCTACGAAAGTTCGTACCTTGTGCATGTTGTGTTCTTCAAGTTTCTAAATTTGTCAGTAAGACATTAAAGCAAAGCATATAAATCGTTCCATTAACGACACACTGATTTAAAATATAAATTACACTATATACATCAGGTGGTTCCGAAAATCATATATGTAATCACCTCCTATTCATTTACACACATACACACACACACACACACACACACACCAACACATCTATACAAATTCTATAATTCTTACACAATTTATTCTTTTCCTGATCTGTTGATTATTCGTATATCATCAACGTGTTGTGTTTTAAGTCAGTTCTTTATTGGTCAAAATTCGATTATGACGTCAATTTTTATTTTATTTTTTGCTTTCCTCTGAATCTCCTATTGTAACGTAATGATAAAAGGTGTTCAAGTCTGGTGAAGTCACATAGATAGAACACATTTTTAAAAGATCATTCAAAAAGAAGGATTGAGTTTGTCTGCATATTGTTTAAAATCATTAGAGAAACAGATTCCACCACCAAATCTTGTCACTTGTGCAAGACAATGTTTGTCAAATCTCGGCAGTTAAATTTAAACTGTCTCGAGTGGATAAATATTGTATCCCACCCGATACAGTGATTAAATCTATATGCTAAATTAATTAAAAGAGAAAACAAATATCTTTATTTTACTGTTTGTTTGTAACATGTATGTTGCTGTTATTTTATTTACGAAGATTCCACCTGTAAGTTGTCTCATATCTATGTTTGTTCTTTTCACTATGTATCAGCATTGTTGTTTGCTACCGTACCAAATAAGGTCACAAGGTTTGTTAAAAGGCCAAAGGAAATATCTGATTATTCAGAAACAAACTGATGATATATTATACAGGCTAACTCACTACCGTGATCTATTCTAAAGAAAGTATTATTTTGTTTAATGCGCTACTGTTATTATAATTTTGGTTGGACGGTTAGGGACGACATTCCTCCATTCTATTTATCCACTCATTCCAATCTCCCTCACCTATAACACACCCTTTCCTTAAAAGAAAAACAAATTACAAAGAGAGTAAAATAAATGTAGAGGAAGATGCTGACTATACAGTGATATAATATCCTCCCAATGACATAAGAGCGTTAATGACATCTAGAGTCATCAACAGTAGATATATACTTTTATTATATGTGAAGCTCTATTATCTTTAAAAGTTGAAAAAGAATTCAACAGAAACTTCCTGCAACACTGTATTTTCCGTATAACAAAAAAATCATATAAAGAGGAAAATATTGCAAAACTCCTTACAATGGACACATTGAAATTTGGTAGTTTTGGACTTGTCATTTTTAATATCACAATAACTCCCCATTGTAATCGCTATTAGTGGATTTGCAATGGGTACATAGAATACAATACCAGAAAAAGTTCCACAAAAACTTTTATGTTTTGAATTGGGCTGCTTCTTAATGACGTTTAGATTATATTTAACAGATATACCATTTACATAATGATTATCCAGCATGTTTAAATGGTTCTATGTATAAAACAGAAGATGTGGTATGATTGCCAAAGAGACAACTGTCCAGAGACCAAAATGACATAGAAATTAACAACTATAGGTCATCGTACGGCCTGCAACAATGAGCAAAGCCCATACCGCATAGTCAGCTATAAAAGGCCCCGAAATGACAATGTAAAATAATTCAAAAGAGAAACGGCCTTATTTAAATTAAAAAAATGAATGAAAAACAAATATGTAATACATAAACAAACGACAACCACTGAATTACAGACTTCTGACTTGGTACAGGCACATACATACATAATGTGACGGGGTTAAACATGTTCGCGGGTTTAGTTTGTTTCCTGTTTCACGTATCACCCATTATCGCCAGTTGGAATACTATTTGATTTGAATTCGACAAAACTAACAACAACTAAAAATTTAACATATTGGCTTACATGTCAGAGAAACAGTTGATATTTACCTTTTAAGCGTTCAACAGGGACAACAAAAAACAAAAACTGTATTCCAGTCATAATGACAGAATAAAAGACGTTCACTAGTTATTCAAATGCAATCATTTGTTTTTTTAACTGTCTATTTGTATATATGAATCTTCAAGGTTTAATCAACTATTTACTACATAAGAAAATGCATGTACCAAGTTAGGAATATGACAGTTGTTATCCATTCGTTTGATGTGTTTGAGTTTTTGATTTTGGCATTTGATTAGGGAGTTTCCGTTTTGAATTTTCCTCGGAGTTTTTTTGTGATTTTATTTTTTCTTTGGGAAAAAAAGACATTTAGAAATTATAATCAACGATCAATTTAAAAGATGATCTTGTGTTTTCTTACCTCCATCGGCCACTAACAATAGACAGACCACTAAACAAACAAAAACCTGCATTCTTCCTTTTGTTATCTACAACAAATACACGCATTTTTTTGCACACTTTTTTTTATAGTTTGCTATAAGAATTCAAGAAGCACTTTTTATTAAATAAAGATAACAATTGCTAACAACTGTGAATAGAGTAAAGCAAATATTTCGTCTTCGTACATTTAAATACTTGTTTGTCTTATATGTGGTATTTGAAATGGATACGCTGTGTGTCATCCCTAGTTAACGTATGTCTTACTAAACCTGTTTTCCTTAAGAAATTTTCTTTACAAGTTCAATGAGAATTCTTCTTTCGTGTCCAGGTATTTTGGTTTTAATTGGTGGCCTTCGGATGTTATATGCTCCTTGGTCTAGTTGTTGTCTCTTTGGCCTATTCTCCGTTTCCATTCTCAATTTTAAAATGAAATTTATGAACCAATTCTAATTATAATTATTATTAGGAAATTTTATGTTAATTCACGTTTATCATTAATAAAAGTGAAAAAGAATGCTAGTTACTTTCCACATTTTACATTAAGCGCCGATTATCGTCGTGCTTAAACATATACTTCTTACAACTTGAAACATAGAAAAATAATGCGTTTTATTCTACACTTAATATGACTGTAAATGCACTTACATGACAACATGTCGTCAGTGTTTGAAATTCATTGAAACAATCTGCTTTAATACACCTTTTATGCACGATTACGACGCATATAACTTGTACAGCACCAAAAAAAATACTTAAGTATCCTGTTTTGCGTCTACAACTACATTTATTACCATTGCACGTTTTTATCTGTACATCCTTGTTTGTAAACAAATTTAAACTCTAAATAAAATAAAATTATGCAATATGTCAAGATACATTCAAAACAACATAAATAATGAGGTGGTGTAAGACCAAACCAATTTAAAACTGTAATTTGTCTTTAACAATTTATCACTGAGATTCAGGAAATGACACGCAGATAAACAGAAAAGGCAAAAAGGGAAGGAATATAGAGCCGATAAAAAAAAATTAAGTATTACAATCCTTTGTTGATTGATGAACAGTTGATTACGATACTTTAATTATTAAGTATGTACATAAGAATATCCCATTGAAGAGAAAGAAAACTTAAAATTAAGAATCATATTAACAAACAAATAACATATTTATAATTTCCACAAATAGTAAACGGGAAGGAAACAAAACGAGTGTTACCTAAGTGCACGTACATGTAACATGTACACGTGACGTGTTTACATGCGTTTACTTTATGTTAAGCCTGATGAATAAAGTAAATGTTATTGCAAACAATTAAAAACCAAAGAACTTGCCCCTATGAAATATATGCACCGGAATCATAAACGTAACATGCATATTGTCTTGTTAGATTTATTGTATTGTAAATTATAATATCTTTCTTAACAATACAAAGGCGTGATTCATCAATATTCTTCATTGAAAATTAATTTCCAACAAATTAAATCAGAAATGCAATGGTAAAACATTTTCTAGAAATATTCCTTGCGACGTATAGATGTATACCATAGTTACAATAATTAAAATATTTTACAATTTTGCGTAAAACTAAAAATGAAAATAAATATAACAAAGTGACAATTTCGCAGAACAACATACACCTCGATGGTAAAGAAAAGACAAAAACACCAGTCCTTAAAAATTTACACATGAGCATAACATACCCTACTTAAACTGGAGATGAACTCTTGTGCTTCGGATAACATTGGATAAGTGGAAAGTTAATTCACAGTTCGCTAGGCAATTGTCGTGTTTCTAATTGCAATCAAAAGGCATTTAATAAGAAACATATTGCTTTGATGATGTGAAAAATAAGCATATGTGCCAATAAGATAGCCACAAACAAGAAAATCACACAAACAAAACCAGCTCTAAATCAGTTGTAGAAAAGTTGTTGATAAAATCAATTAAGATGATTAAAGATCTGCTATCCGTCTGTAAACTTCAAACAGAATCAAGCACACATCAATTGATAAGCAACAAAAAACAAGAATTGATTTCAATCAAGTATTATTTGAATCACACTTGATTGAAACCGTTGCTGGTTAACTATACGCATCCACGAATGCATCATCAGCTCAGTATTCAGTAACTTTTCTACTTCTGCCTTTCTAAAATTGACCGTTCATTTATGTATCCCTCAATAAGTTTTTTTCAATTAAATGCTCATAAATCAAAACATTATTAAGAAATTTAGTTTCAAACTCCGGCAAAGTAGGTCTCTTTTCAACATATACTTTCATATACTTTTTTGTAGCGTTCCTAAAGAAGATAACTCAAGTTACATTTGTCTCTTTACAACTAAATGAAATGTATCTCCTTCAGAATGTAGTCTCTAAAATGTTGATAGTTATTATAGTAGATAATGCTATTAGAACTAATACATTACGCGGTCCTGCAACAAACGATGCAATATCGATTTCTACCTGCAGTAATATGCACACGTAAACACTGATGTCACCATATTGAACGTATTTATCCTACTTATTTTTTTGTTGTTGTAGGCTTGTAAAAAGACAGGGGTGTAACAAACCATGCAAAAGTATACATAACCATAATTGCTTTAAGGGTTGGTATTGCCATCACCGTATATGTGCGCCCATACATGTCTAGTGAGTTCGTGATCCATTATCTACAGGGCCTAGCAATATTAACAGAACCATTGAAATGTAAGATGTTAAAATATGAGACGTGTAAAAATTAATATCAGACAAAATTTGTTTAAAATCTGTAATTTTTCCTGAAGCACGTATTATATTATTATATATGTTATTGTATTTTTTGGCGATACAATGATTTCACTTGCACGAATGGGAGAAGATATTTGCATGTTGAAAGTAGGTAACGGATTACCCGCGCAAACAGTTTATATTTTAAGAATAAGATTCTTCTGCATATGCATTTTGGTTTTCTTTTACGTCTTTAATCAAATTGAGAAAGGAAATGGGGACTGTGTCAAAGCGACAACAACCCGACCATAGAGTTAAACATATACCAAGTCGAAGGCTTTTAAAATAAGGAATTAAGAAGAGGGAACTGAAAATAACTATACTCTGCTTTTCAACATCTGTAACCGATTAAAAGTTAACAATGACCTCCGAGTAAACTGTCGTAATAGGCAAAGTAGCTGAAGAAAAAAAAACTTATACAGGAATCAAGTAGCACTTTTAAAGGACTTTTCTCCATTCTTTTTTTAATGTTTTTTATGCATGGATTTACGTAATATTGTTATTGATAGACTTAATGTGTCCCTAAATGACCTCGGTCTGAATATAACATTACATTAAGCATGACATATAATAGTGCAATGGCTAGATAGTAATAAAATGAAGGTATTTTTAAACATATTAAGTGTTAATTCTTTGAGGAACCTTTTTTTTTCTCAAACCTATGAATAAGGTCTATGTGGCATTCATCACTCTTGAATCAAAACAGTATGTAGGCTAAATACAATAACGGAAAAGAAGAGCATCGAAAACCATAAAAAAGCAGAGCACTGTTCAAAAACTGACTAAGGCTACACAGATTGTGGTAAAATAAAATTGGTATACGATTGAAATCATTACTTGCATGTTAAAATATTGTGATGATAGATGCTCAACATGGTCAACCAGTGGTGTCAATCGTATTCGCATTCTGAAAAACTCTAGAAATCTACTCCCAAAAATATTGAATCGAAAGTATTAAATTTTTTCAATATTAATCTTTTTTTTAATTTCTGTACACTCTTCCATATTATATATTAGTAGCTACAAGTTTATTGTAATAGTTTACGTGAAATATAACTTTGCAAAAAAGCACACTGATACAATCATCAAATACCCGAAAAGGATATGATCTAAATACTGATTTTTTTTCATTTGTTAAATCCAATGAGTACTTATAATGCACCCTACTTAATACATTGCTTTTGCACTCGTGTTAAAATAATTCATACAAAACCTATTCAAACGAATAAAAAAGAATATAAAAACAGTTTGCCATCTATTTTTCTATGTTCACGTACAGTTATAAATTATGTGGTCTCCATAGGTGGATCGTTTCTTGATATTGGCTTAGCTGGATGTCTTCAAACAAGGATTTATGATATACGTGACAATCTGTTTTAATATCAACTCCCCTTTTCGCAGCTGTGCCATACCCTCTTCCCAATCGTGCGTCGTTAACAAATCTATATATATACGTTAACAGCAGTAAACGGACTATCTTTATGGAGTTCTCCTGACGTAAAAAAAAATGCACAAACATGTTTATAGTATGAACAACTAAAATGGAAACTTCAAAATTGAAGTGGTCACCATCAGGAATAAGTCGACCAATACGAGCTGTCCGTGTCTCAACTGACGAGAGGTATGATATCACCGGAGTTCATGTAACTGCATCAACTTTATTTTATCTCGATTTTGTTTATTGTTTAGTCATTCAGTGCGAGGTTAATGCAATATCTGTTAAGTGTTTCCTACTGCTTTTGACAAGGACATGGTATATTGTTGTGTTTTCCCAGAGGACACACAGCGCGATTGCAGACAACTTAAGGGCACACTAAGTGTTGAGGACTACACTTTTATCGCACATCTATATAAAACACTGTTATGGATAAGGATTTATTCCAAATATACCATTATTTCATATTAACTGTTACTAAAAAATGTATATTAGGTAATTAATTTCATTCCTTCCAGACTTCGCTAATATAAAATTGATAGTGCAATCGCCTCCTTTTAAGAAATGGTTTTAGTCATTATCGTACATACTGGATCCCAGGGTATCTGAAACAAGTTTCTGAGAGTGTCAAGACGTGCATGGCAGAGAACATATGTATTACTTTTGAGATGTACAAAACATTTAGTGCCACACAACTTTTGAATCATAAGAGATACACTGTGACCCTGCGTATTTAAGAAATAAAAACACTGAATAACTGATAAACAAAAACATTCCCACTCGAGACAATTTATGATATAATTCTGAATTTCTATGATACTGCTTCTGTTTGGCACTAATGAATTGAAGCAAGCATTTGTTTTGAATTGTTAAGACAGAAGTATATCCAAAACACCAGTAAATATACCATCTTCATTGCAGTATGGCAAAGATAAATTATAATTGTGGTGTCCAATTGACAAACAGACTTATGATAATCAGTAGAGATTTACGGACTTGTGGTATAACTTATCCTGATATCGATATGTTTGTGTATTTGTCCTTTGCTCTGTTTTCGTGATAACTGTTCATATCATGCTATTCGACAGTATGAAGGACCAGTAAGCAAAAGCCTATTTTTGTTCAGTCGAGAGTATAGATTAGATGATAATGTATGACGTGAGTTTTTCAGAAAAAAAGCGATAAACAGATTATCAATTGTCTTTAAAACTCGAGATTGTTTCTAAGCTACATCTCATCCCAGTGTTGTCAACCTTCGATGAGATTGTAACTGAGGAATAACCTCTCGGTTGAAAGACCATCGATAATCTATAAAAATTATAAGACTAAGCAGTAGGTATCTGATATGTATAGTACATTTGTAACAGGCAAAGCCATATGATTCATATTGGTTATCTTCCATTTGCAACAATAAATCTCTTTAAAAAAACTAGTCGATTGATGAATGTCACAAACGAATAATAAGCACAGTGGGAAAACTGATGAAGCGAGAGCCATACCTTGATTGTGTTTGAAACCATAATTAGAAAAACTTATTTTTAAACAATGCTGATATAATTTTTTTCGATTATCTGTAAAACTTATGTATTGTAAAAAAAACACACATGCATATCATCTTTCTGTCATTGTCCAAAGTGAAAATGGAAAATATTTGATATTTTGAAAATGCCCAATGCCAAGTCAGGAATATGGAAGCTGTTTTTCACTTGTTTGTTCCGTTGATTGATAACGTTTGATTTTGTCAGTTATTATGGACTTTCTCTTTTTGAAATTGCCTTGGAGTTCAGTATTTTTGTTATACTTTGGAACATACACAATATAAAACTCTTTCTATGAATTAAATTTTCGGAATGTTCCACACTGTCCATAGTAACAAATTTTTCAAAAATATTTCTATTTTTAACAACTATGCATCGACACCAGTCGGCTCATTAAGATGGAAATGTTCAATAATTACAAATTCCGTGAGTCCATGTAATTTTAATGCAAAAAATCCCATTGGTTAAACAAAATGATCGATGAAAATGGAAACAATAGTTCCCAAAATAGTAAGCAGATAACCTCACCATAACAACTCAGATGTACTGGGAAGGTAAGCAGTATCAGTAACTCAAGTGACACAAATGTCATTCGTCGTATTTCCTGATCACCCCTATTCCTGTGAGTAGGAACCCTCGATCAATAACCTTTGTAGCACATTATTATAGCTTTAATTACTTCAAGCATGTGCTGCTTAACTTTACACAGTTCACCCTGATGCACATAAAAGCTTTGATTTAATTCTGCAACACACCTTGCTTTAATATCAAGTGCAAATCTATTTTTGAGATTGGCCTTCTTTGTACCAGAAAAAAAGAACGGGACTAAATATGTACCTTGTAATAGCCCGTTTCATAGTTACTGATAAATGTCGAACAGATCTAGAAGTGCTTCAACATTGATACTGTAAACTTGTTTGACACCTTGATATGATTTACTATCACCATCAGCTGTTATATGGGAGCTTTTCAAGTAATCACTGATCTCGGTTGCACAAGAACTGGTGTATACTGCCTCATTACCAATGGAGGCATCTTCAGCTATATTTGCTGTGCACACACCTCCGTGATTCGGACATTCAATTTAAATACCCTTCCCTCTCAACCTAGTAGCAACACTACTTAGTTTATTACCCGTAAACAATGACACAATTTGTTTGGCCGAAGTATTATTTTCCGACATTGTGCACACAACCTGGGTACCAGCTTGAAACGGTGTAGTGTCGCTATTTATGAGAGGGTTGTTATATCGACAGTCAGATTCAACTCGTACAAGTTTTTTATTAGATAGACCACATAATTTATTTTCCTCAACCAAATTTCTCCTTATGTCTTGCATACTTGCTTTATTCAATTCTTTTACCTGTTTTGCAACTTTGTTTGCAGTCTTTTGCATGTCAGATGAGGTAGGTGGAACCATATTAGAAATCAAAAGAGTGTCTCTAAAGTTCCAGATTGGGGAAGTTATCAGACCACACTGCTTCTTTATATTCTGCTTTGTTGACTTTGGGCCTCTTTTGTTTGTTTCAACAACGTCATACAATCTGTAATATTTGCTAACAAAATCACATTTTTGGCATTTTAGGCTTTCACGCCAATCACAACCACACTGGTTTTTTTTTTTATTTTCTACATCAAATTTTAAGTCACAATCATCATCTGAGTTATAAAGTATATGGTTTATAATTTCAGATTTAAAAAGTGATTCTATATGTTTAGGAGTGTACACTTTATTTGAACATGCATCACAAGAGTTATTAGCAGCCTGAAGGTACTTGTCAACTACATCAAGATTTTGGGGCTTTGGCCAAAGGATGACCTGTTCGACAGGAGTTCCAACAAGATTTGCAATTGTCAATACACCATTTGAACTTTGTCTTACCCTGCGGTCAAAGACACTTTGAGAATGGCGACAAAACTGATTTTTCTTTGATATTTTGATAAATTCATTGTTTTTCCCTTTTTTCCAAGGGACATAACCCTTTTTGAAACCATGAATGTTTAACAACTTACTTCTTTTGCGAGTCATTTTCCCCTTAAAACTGCTTGAACTGACTTCTTTAGGTTGTCAAATTGTAGTAAAACTATTACTCTCCAATACAAACCATTAGAATATGTACAATATTTTTTATTTTTTATCAATTATAGTCTTACATTAGACTCCTACCTCTGTTCTGATCCATGGTTTAGAATTTATACCAGCTGAGGAAATACATCATGAGAGCTAATTATTAATTGGATTTAAAGTGACATATGATAATTTAATCTCGGGATAAGTTATTCTTTCCATTTAACAACTTTTTATTTAAACATAAACAGTTGATTGTCAATAAATAGGCATAAGATTTAGAACTTTAACATTTTTTAACCAAACATTTAAATTAAAAGCAATTTAATTCAAATGTAAATGAAATATTTTTTGAATTGTATTGGTTAGTTAGATTAGTTAAGGCATACAGTGAGCTAACAATGAGAAAACAATTACACTTTTAACCTTTTTACAAATTCAATTTAATGATCAATGTGTCTGGTGAACTACCCAAATTTAAAGTCTTTTGTAATGAGAATCAGCAGAAATAGGGGTCTTAGTTTTTCATTTTTTTTTAGTAACCGTCTAATATAAACAAGTGAAATTTTAAAAACATACTCAGAAATGATTGGGGAACATGACTGATGCATTGAAATCCTGTTACTTGAGCAAAAGTGCTGTTATAGGTATAGAACCATTATTTCGGGTCCGGTCTGAAAGAAGATACAAGAAAGATATACATATTTCATACAAAATAGTTCCTACGCATAGCTGTAACTTTTGAAATTTGTAAAATATTTGGGTAATTTTTGTATCAAATGAATGACTGTGGATCATTGTAGAACCTTTCTTGAATGATTATATTAAATAAAAAAAAAGTTGTATGATATTGAAACAGGAGGGCATTCATTGCCTGATTCTCAGATCTGAAGTACCTGTTTTTGTAATTCCGAACTTCCGGGAACCAGTGCGGTCTTATATGTAATTAAAGGTATGATGATTTTTCCAGCAAGGGTAACAAGAAAGTATTGTTTCGACATTGAATGAGTGTCACTTTATTTGAACTTAAAACGAAAGAGCTATGAACTCTTGAAATCAAGGAATTTACCATTGAGACCAACGGGACCATTAATTAGTGGTTTTATTTCTACACGAGAATGAATTGTATTTAAGTGGCGTAAAACAAAATGCCAAGTCCACTTTTTTAAAGGAAAGACTTTGATTTAAGCAAATGGAACCACTTTACATTATAGAACAAGAGCCAAATAAAACAACTTCAATAATCAAAACATGTTTTTGTAACAGGTCTCTGTACTATGCCTTTCATAATTTTAGTAGTTATCTAAAAAGTGACCATTGTTCCTGGTTTTCGAGAAGTTCGTGATCTTAATTGGTCAGCTATCAATTTATATAATTAACAGTTTAATGTAAACCTTTGAATTAACTTGAATTTCATAATATGTTAAGCCCCAGAGCTAGCAGTTCACTTTATTAACTTGTAAGGTGTTTCTAGTGTTGTGAATAACAAGTCACTCTTTTATATTATGTGATTATTGCATGTTTTTTCGCATACCACACTTTACAGGATCATAAAAGCAGTATGCCAATGATTTTCATAAACATCTTCCAAATCACACATCAGCATGCGGAGTGCCTTACGAAATCGTTAGGTAAATGCATTTCCCATGAAGATACCAACATTCTTGGACATTGCCATACTTTTATATGCGTACTGACATGTCAGTAACTGCTAGTAGTCCTTTGTTAATTTATGTTCATCATTGTCATTTTGCTAAGTACCTTCTGTTACCTTATCTAACATCGGACTCGGACTTCTTTTAAACTGAGTTTTGCTGTGCGTATTGCTGTGAGTTTTGTGTTCCACATTGGTTAGAGGTATAGGGAGAGGGTTGTGATCTTACGAAACATGTTTAACCCCGCCGCATTTTTGCGCCTGTCCCAAGTCAGGAACCTCTGGCCTTTGTTAGTCTTGTATGTTTTTTTCTAATTTTAGTTCATTTATATATGTTTCGGAGTTTAGTGTGACGTCCATTTTCGCTGAACTAATATACATCTTTTTTAAGGGGCCAACTGAAGCCCGCCTCCGGGTGCGGGAGTTTCTCGCTGTGTTGAAGACCTTTTGGTGGCCTCCGGCTGTTTTCTGTTCTTTTATCGGCTTGTTGTCTCTTTGACTGCATGATTAAACGCCTACTTTTTATTGTATTTGCTTGATCCACATTTAAACCCGACGGCAAACATTTTTCAACAAATAACTGGCTTTCTGGCAATTGCCGGATACATTGTTGCTAGTACGTTATAATTGATCCTAATGCATAGAGTTTATAATACGTATCAACGGAGTAGAGATAGAAACCTAAAGCAACAGCTGAATAAAGGTTTAACTTTAATTGTTTGAGTGTGTATGTATTGTTAAAAGTATTCTTTTGTTAAGGGAGTTCCCTTCTCAGTTTCAAAATAATTAACTTTTCAAAACACTAGTTTATATTGATAGGGGATTAATAAAGGAATCAAAAGAGCAAAAAAAAATATAGGTTAATGTGCTTGTTTTCGAGATATTAGCCAATGAAATTTTGGCGGGAAAATATTCTCTCTTGACTTTTCATAGCTTTATCATTGACAAGTTTAAGTTCTCAAAAAGTATTAAAAAATAATTTAAAGTTTATAATACTTTTACAGATGGCTTATACAATGTTATATTTATAAAAGATTTCTAAAAAGAAAAATGGGGTCAATGGGCAAATTTTTTTAAGGCATTCAAATGGATAAAGCCAGAGGATTTCGAAAATCTGACAACAATCCCAAAACATGACAAGCGAACTTTCTTAAAGTATAATACGAAAGATCAAATATCTGCTTCATATATTAAATATACATGTTTGAAATAGGAAGACATTTCTTTAAGTCCATATTTCTTGAAATTTGTCATTCTTTAGTATTCTTTTTATCAGATCATTTGTCGAGCCACCCCTTGCTCATTTGAAATGTTGGATGAACAGTAAATAATGTGGTTTCAAAGAATATTTGAGCACAAATATTTGCTTGTGATTGATTTTTCTGAAAACTCTCATTAATTTTGCCACATTATGCAAAAACTTAGATTTAAACGAAATTGACCTAAATTATGACGTCAATAATACATCACTACTGTCGCAATCGGTTAAAATCTTCTTTAACAGAAATAATTTCACTTTAAAACATACGTTTTCATCAAATCTTTACAACACTTTTACTGTTAAAATTTTTTTTAGATATTTAGGCCCAAAACTATGAGTTAGGGAATCAACTCCATTGCCAGCTTGGTATTTTTTTTGTGGTAATCTATAGCTACCTTAACTGATGTTTGTAATCTGCAGATAAGCACCTTTGGATTTAAATATTACCTTCGCTGCAAAATAGTGTTGTGTGGTTCGCAAGGTGGATGTATTGTCACTTCTGATTGACAAAACTGTCCAAAGTTCCAAGTTGCGTAGCTGGATTTGGCAAAACTTTTAGGAATTTTGGTCCTCAATGCTCTTCAACTTCGTACTTTATTTGGCCTTTTTAACTGTTTTGGATTCGAGCGTCACTGATGAGTCTTTTATAGACGAAACGCGCGTCTGGCGTATATACAAAATTTAGTCCTGGTATCTATGATGAGTTTATATACATATGTCATGTTCAGCATCATATTCAACCTGATTGTTCACTACTTTGATCAACGCTCATACATCTAAATTGAAAACAAAACATGTACGAAAAACTATACACGCAATACGGGTGCATCAAAAACTTGAAATAAGAAATACAATGGGTTTATTTTTTTCGTTCTGATTTTAAAACCATGATGAATTCCCATTTTCAATCATTAAGACAAAGATTTTGTTAATTCTGACCGCCTTTTTGTCCATAGATATATAGTGCCTAACGATTATATGATTTAGAAACGACCAGAATTAAAAGTTTGAAAAAGACAAATATAAAAAAATAAATGTTAACTGCAAAAACATGGAAACCATATTTTTCAAAAACATTACTCCAAAAATTCCTTTGTTAATAGCTTTTTTCTGATGACATACCCCCAAAAAAAGGTGAATTGTCATTATCAATGGTACATAAAAACAGTAGTATACTGCTGTTCAAAAGTCATAAATCGATTAAAAGAAACCAAATCCGGGTTACAAACTAAAACCGAGGGAAACACATCAACTATAAGAGGAAATCAACGGAACAACAGAAACACTGAACTGCAGCAAAATGAAACGACATACATCAGAACAAAATACTTAATTCAAAATTTTAAATGAGCTGAAGCACTTATGAATACCTTCGTACTTCGATTATAAATGCAAGTTGTAACTGAAAGACATGCATAGCTTTTTTTTTACATCCCAACATTATAGATATAACAAATGTGGTATGAGTACCAATGAGACAACTCTCCATCCATGTCACCAGGGTTTCCGCTGGCGGTCGCCATTTTCGCAATTTGCGAACAAATAATAATTGTGGCGATTAAAATTCGTCATTGGCGAAAGAATTTGGCGAAAGAAATATATAACGATTTATTTTCAACCATCTTGTTTGTTTACTTTTTTTTCGGATTTCTCGGTCTTTACCTTGTCAGACAATACTCGGAATTCACCTTGAACTCGTTAAGATTTTGACAGAAAATCAATAATTAGCTGATTGCATTTTATGCCTATCGACATCAAAGGACTAATTAATAAAGGTTTTGATTGTAATGACAAAATGATATGGTTGAATGGCGTTCGTTACATGTCACTTAAAGGATCTATTAACCACTTTGCGACGCACGTGTTTGAAGCAAAATCTTGACGACTCTTCTCCTTCTTTTAATGATAGTCCAGATAAGAAAACTTGCCTATGAAGGATAATGTTCAAAAGCAAGAAAGGTCTCTAATTTAAAACTTTATCATTTAACTTTGATATCGATAATTGATTGGAGTGGGTACTTTCAAGTCGTTTCAGTGGCACACATGTTTCAAGCATAGTTGTACTTACACATGTATTGACGATGGTCTAGAAAAGAAAACTGTCTTTATAAAGAAATTTATTCAAAAGGTTGGGAACAACCCCTCGAATAAAAATAACCCTTCAATGTTATGACTACACCTTACAAGAGGGATCAATGTCAAGTGATAAAAAAAACTTTTGTTTTGTTGTAAAAACTTCTTAGTACAAAAGGACACATGTTATTATTTTTTTTTAAACTTTCCCAAATAACTGTGACATTTTCAGGTAACCAAGATTATATTCCAGGATTTATATCTTCTTTAATTTCGAAAATAAGTGGTCCCCTTCTTTTAAAGTTGTTCAAAATATAATCAGTTTTCCCTATACAGTTCTTTTTTTTTTATAAGGTAAATGTTTAGTATTTTTATTTATTACAATACAGACCGTAAGAAGAGTTTTAGAAAGTAATCTTAGAAAGCAATGGGGCAAAGTAATCTTATTTAGGTTTGAGGGAGGGGGATTCAAAAGAAAGATATATTTGTGTCACATGGCGAAAAAAATAATAAAGTGGCGAAAAATATATTGTTTTGGCGAAAGAGGTGGCGAAAAAAATAATTGACCCAGGGGAAACCCTGCATGTCACAATTTGTAAAAGTAAACCATTATAGGTCAAAGTACGGTCTTCAACACGGATCCTTGGCTCACACCGAACAGTATGTTTATATATTTATAAAGCTTTTGAGGTAGAAGACTTTAACAAGTCGTTTGTCTTCCCAACTCTTGGAAACTTGACATGTAAAATTTCATTAATTTATGTAACTATGAATTCAAAATGTAGTATAAGAAAACAGTAAAAAAAAATTCTGATATAAAATACATTCGATAGTAAAACATCAACAAGCTAAACTTACCAAGCGTAGCCATATCGGAAGCATTCACGTGACGCTACTTACTTTTAACTCGTTACATCTGAATAAGTAAAGTTCAACAGGTCTGCGGTAACACGTGATCGATATACTTTAATTCAAGAAACACAATCTGAAGCGTCGTCATCAAGGTTAATGTAAGCATCCAAAATGAATATTCGTTGTGCAGAATCCAGAGTGGGTTTAAATCAGCTAACATCTGGCGGAAGCACTTATAGACTTTTTTAAATATAAATGAAAAAAAAAATATAATGATTGCTGGTTGTATTCCTTAAATTATTGTTTCAAATTAACATAACAAAAATCGTTTGTATCGCCTCTATTTTCATACGTTTGTCAGCTTCCTATTCTCTTAAGTGCGTGTCATGGTCAAACATCTAAGTGATGAATAGGTACAAATAACTGCAGTTGCAAATTGCATTTGCCTTTAATAATCTAATTATTCATGTAGTTTTAAATTGTAATTAGACGTGTTACAACACTTTTATTTGTTATTAAAACAAAATTGTGCAAACAAACAAGGATATTCCGAATGATCATGCTTGTTCTCATCATTAAAATTGATGAGTCTTGTATTGGAACATTACCGTAATTCGACCTATAGCCACAAAGCAGGATACTGCAGTTGAAAATGCATTTGCCTATAATAATCTAGTTATTCATGTAGTTTTAAATTGTAATTAGACGTGTTACAACACTTTTATATATTATTAAAATAAAATTGTGCAAACAAACAAGGATATTCCGAATGAAACATGCTTGTTCTCAACATTAAAATTGATGAGTCTTGTATTGGAACATTACCTAATTAGACCAATAGCCACAAAGCAGGATACTGCAGTAAATTTTGTTTGCCGTTATATAATTTCATTGCGTCATAGTCGTGTATAAAAGGTAGAAAATAGCAGAATATTTCAAAGCCTTTCGTACACTGGCGGTATTTTGAGATGTAAGTACATTTAAAGTCATATTCAGTGAAGAATTAAATGCATTGTTAAGCGATAGCAAAGTAAGTGTTGTATCACAGTATAAGGCAAATGAATATTTCTTGCTTCATGCATAATGTACAACGTCAGCGCAAAGGTATTGAAAATTTACTTTAAATCATATGTTTATGAAAGAAAAAAACATAATTTTCCTATTTGTAATGTTTCTTATTGGTACCAGTCAATCTTATTTTACAGTTCAACTGGCATACTTTTGTTAGGTATCATACAATAAAATATATGTAGAACAAGCACTGCCTAAAAATAACAGAATGAAACCAATTATAGCAGTCATATTGCTTTATTTGATCTTGTATACACATTAATATAATATAATTAAGAATGATTTGCTTTCAATAAATTCTGATAATGTTATGAAATCTTGGAATCAAAATATAAGGACATTTAAATGCGAGTTATGCTAATTAAACTTTCAACAACAACAACAAACCAAAAAGAAGACGTACGGTAATCTAGGACATACACATAGTTCTGCTACCGGTTCAGAAACCATATTGAAGACAAAGAAGTATTCAATAGTATGCATACATGTACAAAAAGATTTGTTTGTTTGTTGTAGAGAGAGAAAAAAAGAAGAATGAAGGTTTCTATTTGTCTATTCATCTGTCTGTTGTTCGTGTCCGTGGGAGGTAAGAAAACTTAAGAACCTATTTTCAATTTAAAATCTGATTATAAATAGCTACTGTGGTTTATTCTCTTTTGGATAGATCTTTATCAACAGTAAAATACCGAATGCTTGCAAACGAAATTAGTGAAATTATTCCTTTTTTTTTGTTATAAACTTGCTGTATTGACACGTTTATGTCTTTTTTTGTAATCACCGTTGAACTTTAAAAAGGGTCAATACCGTTTGTTCCGACTACTGATATGCAAGCATAATTATCAATTTTAAATTTTCGTCGGTTTAAAAAAAATCAATTGGAGATGAAGGATTATATGTAACTGAGACAGCTTCCAAACCAAACAATAGAACAAGATAAACAGGCAGTATTTATATGCTAATTTTAATTCTGTTAAATTAAATCTTAAATCTTTCAAAATAATCACAATTTAAGGCTAAATGGTTTGTATGGGATTTTTTTTAAATCTTCTTGTATGTACCCTTTTCAAGTCCACTGATCACAAATACAATTGAGTTGGTAGAGACATCAAACGGAAAGTTTAACCCCGCAACATTGCCATGTGGCTGTCCCTAGATCTTTCCAGCGGTTGTCAACATTGACCTTTGTTTTGTTTTTGTTTTTTTTGGAGAATTCATTTTTGAATCTAGGTCTGTGTTGTTTCCTTTATATTCCAAACAAATGTATTCACATCTTTATACACTACAGGCAATTTTGATCTGCACAAGACATCTATCTATTGTTGGAGACTTATGCTGAACTCTAAAGTTCATTCTTGCTCTTTTGCATTGGGTTAATTTACTATTTGCCTATTACCAACATCTCCTACATATGTACTTTTACATCCTCGGCTTTTAAATATTTGGCTTTGGGCGTTCCTGATTAAGGTTAATCCAGAAAAGTGCTTTGTATGCATGAAATTATTAAACGTGTTGTTTTCAATTTTGTTCTGCTAGATCAAGAGAGCCAGCAAACAATTATAAATCAATAACGAACAAAAAAAGAGAAATAATTGTTCATTTTGAATTACTGTTACAACTGTTTAGGAGTGTGTGTGTTTGTGTGCATGAGCTGGAATGGGACTGCTATAGTATGGTTTTATATCAACAACCAAAAATAGAGCAAATTGAAATTAGTTTTTAATACTTGGTAAATACCGCTACTGGTGGTCTGACAAAATGTCTTATAGTCTCTGCGGGTAGTATAATCTCAGTAATTAGTGCTTCAGTACGTATATGCTTTATAACATATCTTTCTGTAGTTTCTGCTTGGTCGATTTTGAAATTTGAAAAAAATAAGGTTCAAACATCCTTAACAAAGTTGATCCCGTGTTGGTTACATAGCTCCTTAAGTATTCACGTGATGTTTTTTTACATCTATGGCATTAATTTGTTTTAGGTTTGGCCGTTCATAATGACAGTTCACCATGAACGCATTTTCTCATGTTATATGTCCTACCCATGAAAGTTTATTTTGTAATCTTATCTTTACAGGGGAATGTCTATTCAGTTTCGACATTTACTTGGTGTATAACAAAATATATATAACCCGTTTCGTTATTTAATACAACTATACTTTATTTCAAGTCAACATGGCACATGAAGAAATGCTTGAAGAAAATGGCTTTATGCATGAGTAAGTTGAGTTGTATGGTTTGTTTACATTTTGAGTACATCGAGTTTAAATCTTAGTTGAGTCTCTTAATGGTTGATTTTGATTTAGTCAGTTTGAATACAGTTTATTTCATTAGAAATAATTGAATATCAAATGGACATGGACATTGAAAAAAAATCTGCACCGAACAAACTTATTTTCTAGTCAGATTAATTGTATTGTAGATTATATAATCTTTCTTAACAATGCAAAAGACGTGCTCAATAGAGAACTTTATATGACAATATATTTAAGGCGATAAGATTCAGAAATTCAACGCTGAAATATTGTAGGAATATTCCTTGTACCGTATAATGAATTTCTTGACTCGAAGGTGGCCAGTGACCATTCAAACAAAAACTTGAAGTACACCACAATGGTAACGAAAAGACAAAAGGACAAACAACAGTCTTAAAAAATATACTTTTAGCAATACAAACCCCCTAAAACTGGATATGAACTCATTTACTTCGGATGTGTACAAAGTTCATAGTTCGCTAGGCGCTCCTTATGTGTATAATTGTAATAAAAAGTTATTTGTGCCAATAAGACAGCCCAAAATAAATTCAAGAAAAGATCAAAACAAGAGACAAGCTCTTTATTGAAAAAAGTGGTGGATAAAATCAATCGAGGAAATTAAACATCTGCTAACAAGATACAATTTCACTCAAAACAAAAACTCATCAATGAAGTACAAAATGAACAAATAAAGAAGATTTCCTTAATTGACTCTTTGCGTGAACAGGGAGTGAAATTTTATTAGTTTCTTAACAATCTACCACTTTAAAAGCTTTATAGCATTTTGATATGAGCGATTCTTAGGATGGAAAATCAAGAAAAGCGCGTTTGACGCTTTAAATTTACCAAATATTATTTTCATTTTTAAAGCACTAGTTCCAATACCGCTGCTGGTTGACTATTAGATCCCGACGATTTCATAAACTCAGTAGTACAGATTTTTGTTCTGATATGATTTAGTTTTTTGGAAATTGTTCGTTCAAATATACAGAAATTATCCAGAAACTACGTTTGCAACTCCCTTCTGGAATGTAGACGGTTTGATTTTATCTGTCTTTTCATCATACAGCTATTCATTTATTTTGGGTTGCATACCTTATTGGCTTTCAAATTTGGAGATTTTAAGCAAAAAATTGATTTCCGCGTTCCTGAACTACAACTAAATGATATTTACCTTTAACAGAATGTAAACTCTGGAAAATTTATATTTGTTCGAATTCAGTAGAAAAAAATGTAATCAGTACTTTTTCATTACACATTCCTGTAACAAACGATGCTATATAGATTCATAGATTCTCAAGTTATATGCACAGTTATACACTGATATCACCAATAAACGAAATATGTAATTGTAGATATTTTTCGAATGAAATGAAAATGAAAAAATGTATTCTTCTGATTTAATGTTTTGTTTTAGGCTTGTAAAAAGAAGTGTATGTTCTGGAAAACCATGCCATACCAACCGTCATTGCTGTAAGGGTTGGATGTGCTATGGCAGAAAATGCAAACGCTATGGTGGCTAATGAGTTCGGCTATCAATTGTTTACAGGTCCTAACAATCCTAACAGAACCAAGAAATTATCATCTTTTTAACTATAGGACTTGTAAAAATGAATTCTAGATGAAATGAGATAAAAAGCTGTAATTTTTTTCTGAAGGTGTTTTTAATTTTATTTATAGGTGGTACACTGAAAATCGCTTTATCGATTATCAACAATAGGCTTTATACATTGCAAAGCACCATATTATAACCTCCAAATCGTTCCGATTCTACACATGTGGTGATTAAACGGATTCGGTAATACGATATTCGATATTTGATTTGCAAGCAACCACCAAACAATATATAAACTATACAAGAATCAAGAAGCAATATCCAGTCTTCTTACAATGTACTTTATGTATAGATATTGGTTATATTCTTATAGATAGTTTTAAAGTGTCCCCAACTAACCTCAACATACAATGCACAAATCCTGACATATAATAATCCAATGATTAAATATCAACACTTTAAAGTTATCATTTGAAGATATTAAGTTTTCATTTCATAAACATGTGCTTCTTGTTAAATCCTATAAATAATTTTAATATGAGAATCACAAATACATCCACACATCCCCGCCCTGTCCCCTTCCCACACAAACACACACATTTCTTTCCCAATAACTTTTGGATTTTATCCCATCTTGGTCTGTTTGTCAATTCTCATGAATTAGAAACAAGTCTTTATTGTATATTCAACAACAAATAATAAACCAGGCTTATACTGTAATATGACAGACGCGCGTTTCGTCTACATCAGTTTCAATGTTGGAGCTCGAATCAAAACACCATGGAGGCCAAATAAAAAACAAAGACGATGATCTGAACAACATTGAAAACCACAAATCTACAAAACAACGTGCAAATAAAACGTCAAGGCTTATATGCATTTGATAAAAAGAGATTGGTTTACGACTGTATTAATTACTTGCATGTTCCAATGGTGTGATGTGGTAGACTCAAACAGAGATGGCAATCGAATGTGGATTCTAAAAGGTTCTAAAGGGCTACACCAAAATATTCAATGCAAATGAATACAATTTTTCAAAAATATCCTTTCTTTCAAATATCTGTACGCTCAACACTACTATTCGTCATGTGCAATTGAAATACAAACTACATCGATGTCCTAATTCAGCCATATTTTGATAAAACAAGAACTATTAAATGGAATTTTGTCTTAAACAGTCATTTTGATCTGAACACCATCTGAAAAGTCCAAATAAGTAATTATTCTGTCATGTTTAGTCTTTCAGTCCATTTTTAGACTTATGAATTTAGAACTCAGTAGCTTTTTAAACCATGCTGATGCATAAGAACAAATTTGATGTTTTTTGACGTAATTATTGTGCATCCTCATATAAACAATTATAATTTTGACTATTCGTTTGCCTAAATATTAATAGTTTATGTTTAAAACGCCATTGGTCTCATGCAAGATACACCATGATATTCATTGGATGTGGATGTGTATCTGACCCATATGCACCATTCTATAACAATTTTATGTTGTCCAAGGTGTGGCCAATGTTTTTTCAGATGGAACTATACCTACGGAATGTATAAAAAAACATGCAATTTGGCTAAAAACTTGTAATATATCATACTTTTTAATCTGTCAACACTGTTGACATGTACAGTAGAGAATGTATTACAATGTTTAATTTTCAAGGCCAAATTTAACCCTTCGTGGCTGTATTATTTTTATTGAAAATATTTTTAAAATTATCTATCAAATAAAAACAAATAAAAAATATTGTATGATGTCTTTCGCTACAAAATGTAACAAAATATCTCATTAATGAAAACTAAAAAGTATATATTGTATGCGTTCGAAGTGATTTTCTTGATTTACCTATATAAGGAATGCTCAAAGCCGAATATTTGAAAGCAAAATGTACAAAAACCGAAACAGTTGAAGAGCTGTATAACCAAAAAGGACGGAATAAAATAACCAAATACATATAAGGTCAACTTTGCCTGAGTGAGTTTAAACATTAGTTTCTGTATAATTTCAATATTTTTAAAAGGACAATTATAGAAAGGTTTATATCATGTCAGTTCCAAAGTACTGACTAATGATTTGATGATATCCTCGGAAACTGTTAGTCCATCAGCAGAGGTATCGACTCATTTCTGTAAAACAAAAAGAAAACAAGAGGCTAAAAATGTTATGCTTTCGAAGCGCTATTCTAGATTTTTCTTTATCAGGAACTATCAAAGCAGAATATTGAAAGCAAAATGTATAAAAACCGAAACAGTAAAATAAAAACAGTTGAAAAGCCATATTACCAAAAAAGGCATAACAAAATAACAATATACATCTCAGATCACTTTTGCCTGAGTGAATTGAAACCTTAGCTTCTATATATTTTCATAATTTATAAAGAGGCAATTTTAGAGAGGTTTCTTATAATTACAAATTTTGAATAATGTCTCATAATAAATATTTAGAGGATAATCTTGTTGATATACTCATAATCTGTTTTCCTGAACTCTTTTCGTGTTGTTAAGTCAAAATTGCTACCTTTGTCAAAATATTATCAACAAAATTTTACAAATTATTCCATATTAGCATTATCTTTGTAATTTTTTTCTATATAAATTTGATTTTGGAAAGAAGAAAAAACCAGCAAATACACATGCAGAAAAGTGTTATTCACAATGCTAAACGTCGCGTGCGTTTACGTGTAAATTGTTTATTCTGTTTGATGTAAACAATTGTCATCGAATGCACTGTTTTCTCTTGGAATGTGGAATAAACAATTTCTGTCTTTTGTTTCGGTAAATATTGAGTTATAATGTCTTTCGAAAAACTAACATTCCGTTTACATTCGAGTTCAGTGAAAGTCTGTTTACCAAAATGTCACTAATACCACACATTTACCGCATCTAAAGACCGTAAATATATAGTAGTATAAACACGGGAAAAAATATCGTACACACCAAAATAGTATAACACATAATACTATTTATGGCTCTAAAAGTATATAATTTATGCAATTTTGTTACATACAAGACAAGTGACATTAATTCGATAATAAATTTGTAGAAGTATTTTATCAAACAAATGGGAGGTCTGGGTACTCAAAACAGTAAATGTTTATTCATAGATACTTACAGGTGAAAATGTTCATTAGCGCAATTCTCTTTTTGGGAAACGAGAATAAGTTGCAGTGTAACAATACACGCAACAATTTTCAATACCGAGTGAAATAATCGTTCGAACGAATCGCCGATGCTAACCTTCTACTAATTCCAAGTCCAAACGATGAATTTGTTGTTATAGTCTTAGCCATTCCCGGTCCAAAGCTTAATATAAATCATCAATTGAGTAAATATGGGATATAATACAGCTATTTCAGAATTGTCCCAAGCTTTGCAGCAGAAATGGCAAAGGCTACCACAACAATTGTACATAATATAGTAACATTCATATACAAAAACATAAAAAAAAAGCAGCAGTGCACAGTTCAACGGCAAACATTTTTCGACAAATACCAGGCTGTCTGCCAACTGCAGAATTGTTAGTACCTAGTAACTGTTACTTATGCATATTATAGATCAAAGTAGTAGAGAGCCTACATAAAACATTTATACAGTGTAACTTGCCTAATTCGACACACTGGGGGACCAGAAAAAAATGTCGGATTAATCAGGGTGTCGGAATACTCAGGTTTTCTGCAAGGATAGGCATATTTTGGGACCATGAAAATGTGTCGGTTAAAGCAGGATGTTGGAATACTCAGGTGTCGGATTAGGCAGGGTACACTGTAGATACAACATTTCCTAAATATGTTGTATTTAAGAATGTGGGCTTGGTAAATACTTGTTTTGTGTTTTGTTTAACGGGAATGGCTGTTTATAACGTTATATAAGTCACCATACAAAAGATATTTTCATGCAAAATATTTTTCATTCCGTACAGTGCATCAACCTTAAGTACTTTTTTCCCTTTCGTTGTTTATATACCTAATGCAGTTTAAAGATATCACGATCTTGTGTAAGGCTAAAATATAATTATGAACATATTGAAAGACCATAAGGTGCTCATTACCTAGTATGTGGTTTGCATATTCATTTTCAGAACAAGAAGATAATTTTAAAATGGACGTTGTACTAGACCGACATCTAAGAATCGACTGCTTAGCAGAGAGGCATCATATCTTTCATTTGAAACGACCAAGGATCGAACCCAAGACATCTTGCATTCGAGACAAGCACGCCACAACAATACAACCAAGGCGGTTATAAATATTGAAGATACACATACACGTATATGTATATCTTAACATTTGAAACAGGGAGATGTGGCCATAAGACACAGTGCCTCTCCAATTAGCACATGTTCAGTTAACCACTAATTTGGTATATTATTTTAATTTATATTAATTTGGAATGACGGACGAATGGACAGACGCACAAACCAGACAATATAATGCCCCCTTGCTATCATACGTCGGTCTTATAACTAAAAGAATCCTACATTACAAATTTGCATTAAGATATTTAATCGTTTTATAAGACGTATTCGTGATATATGTTAAACGCAAAACATTTCATAAAAGCAATTTCTGAGCAGTGATGTTACATAACACATACAGACTTTCCTATAATCCATGAATCATTATAACAAAAGGCAAGAAGTAAAATAAATATTTTTTTTACTTAAGTGTAATCATTGTTTTTTTGACGATGCATGCTCATAAACTCCATTTAATAAAATTTACGGAAGGTGACAAAGAACTATGATATAGATGCATCCATGACCTGAATTTCTGCCTCTGACAACATAGCATACAGTACGATAAACAAGTAATGATTGTTACTTTACATTAGATTACCGGTAACTGGATTAATTATTTCCTATGAGGTTGTCGTCAACACAATCAATCAGAATTTAAAAACAAAATATGTAAAGATTAACATTATAGCAGATTTGGTAAATTTTTGAATAACATCTATTCCGACAAAGTATGCATATTGAAGAAGCAACACAAACATGCAGTGTATGCCCCTTTCTGTCATCCTCAAATGCAATAGGTCCAGATACGTTCAAAAAAGTTCGTTATATCGAATAATGTCATTTTATTTGAAATCTTTATTAAGACTATCTGTAAGAATATTACGTAAATCTATACACAAAGGCCATTTTTAGAAAACTGGACTCGAGTCTTCTAGTAGAATCATGTGTTGTGAATATTGTTCATCCTTTGGATTGAATGTACTTGGAAATGCAATATATGTCGTGACAATGATAATGCAAATCAGATATGTTATTGTTGTATCCTCTCAATCACACCATGTTTTTTTGACTCCGGATGATGTTGAGGCTATCATTTACTTACATGGTACTTTTGAATGCTTAAACGATGGTTGTTTTGGTTAGCTGTGTTACTGTCTCACTGACGTTTATCTATGAGACAGTGTTAACATTGAGATTATAATCGTGTAATCAACCTTTCGATATACAAGATATATAAGTTTTACCTTCTAGATTTTCTTCACTTATCACAACAGTTCTCTATGATATTTTTGGTAAATTTAATCAGTGATAGATATCAAAAACTGATGTATGGCAATTTTTAATTATCTCTATTCTGTTCCTTGCTTCGGTGTTTTCAACTGGATTTACGACGTGTTGGAACTCAAAAACACCAGAAAGCATAAAAAGAAAGTCTTATCGTTTGAATATCAACTGTGTGCCTGTATAATCTGTTTACCATTTTTAGCTTGAAAATACGTTTACCTCTTCGTGAAAGTGAGTTTCAGTGTATTGCAAATAAGTAAAATCAAAAAGAGCTCAAGAAAATTCCTCAGATTTTAATCTCATTAACTTCATCCTATCACAATGTTTACAATGCCTATATCTAAATATATAATATTTTATGGTTCTGTTAGGGTTGATATGACCTGAAAATAATGGATAGCCGAACTCTATAGGTAACGCATGTCCCACAGCGATAACGTTTACATCGTATAAAAGCTGTATGAGCTATAGGAGGACATGGACTTCTTTTTACAAGCCTACAACGAAACATCAGCTAGAATAAATACATTAAATAAAAATATATGATCACAAATTTCTTGTATAAGCGACATCAGTGTGCAAATAATTTGAGGTAGGAATCTATGATGCGTCATTTGTTACAGGAACCTGCAAAGTACAAGTACTCATAACAATGTGTACTTCTGAACTCATATTCTTATAAACATTTAGGAGAATACATACTGATGAAGGTGTGTATCGTTTAATTGAAAATCTACCGCAAATGTACCTAGGGTAACCTTCTTCTGCAACCATAAAATCAAACAATTTGGAAGCCAAGAAGGCATGAATATCAAAAGGAATGAAAATCTCTATAATGAAAAGAGACATAAAATTATAAGCCAAATCCATCTAAAGCCTACATATACTTTGCCTCAAAGGAGCTGGAACCTTAGTTTCTTATTTCTAATTTTCAGATATCTATAATGGGTCAATTTCAGAAAGTCATGTCAGAATGATTTAAGATGATCTATTATCTTCAAATGATCTTATTATAAAACTTGGTATAAACGGACGAAATCTGATAGTAGATTTTTAACCCTTATCAATTAATGTTATCTCCATTCTTTCTATACTCGATTTAGAGCTTCTTTTTTATTGGCTTTTTTTATGGGGGGGGGGGTTTTAATTTTCACTAATGCTTGTTAATGAAACAATAAAAGCCACCTTTTCTTATCAATTGAATTTTAATTTTAATTGCAAATATACATACGACGAGTGCCTAGCAACCTATGAACTTCCAACCCATCAAACTCACGTTAGTCCATGTCCGTTTTTATTACGGGCTCGTTTTGCATTCATGTAGGTTTTTTTTGGGGGACTGTTGTTTGACCTGTTGTCTTTCAGTTCCATGGTTGTAAAATCGTTCTTCATATTATTGTTTGGATGATCACTTGCCATGTTTGTCGATTTTTTATTTTTTTTTAATTTTACGCAAAATTGTCGATTGTTTTCATTCCAGCTATTTTAGAATTCATGTACGGTGCAAGACATATTCTTACAGCATATGCCGAAGAAGCATTTCTTATTCTTTCCGTCTGAATTTTCATTTTCACCGAAGATATTTGATTGGTCACGCCTTCTCTATTGTTAAGAAAAATATCATAATCTACAATACAATTAATGTTACAAGATAACATGTATGTTACTTTAATTACAACGGTAAAGATTTTTCCAAGTTACATGTACTTTGATATTAAATAATCTCTAATGAAATTAACTCTAAATGTTTTAGACCTGTATTCGAATAATTTGAATAATCAAACCATACGATTCAACTTACGCATGATAAAGGACATTGTCTTCAAGCATGTCTTCTTTTGCCATGTTGACTGGAAATAAAGAAATGTTGTATTTAATGACGTTACCGAGTTATAAGCTTCATTGTACACCAATAGTATGTCGTAACATAATAGATAGTCCTCCGTTATAATCTATAAAACAAAAACTGCAATCGAGAGGATATATCACTTTGTAAAATGAAAATAACAATTGATAAATTGATTCATCCAAAGTGCTTTTCTGACTTAGTTCCTCAGAAACGGTCAGACATAAAACATGGAAGCCAAATGTGTAAAATAAACACTAACATACCTAATGAGTTATAAAACCGAGCGGGATCTATTATGAATTACTAAATCCACCTACGTTCATATTCTCATACGGACGTTCGAACCTTGGTTTCTTAAAGTTTCTTAATTTATCAATAATGCAATAAATTCCATTACCGACGAGCTGATTTAATACTGAAATGACACTACATGAACTTAATGGTTAGGAAACAAAAATCGTGCATGAAGTTCCCACCAATTCATTTACATACACACGCACTAACACAGCTAAACAGTTTTAACATTACTTTACAAAGAAAGAAAATAATTCTCTTTTCTTTCTTTTCTTTTGATACATATAATTGTTTGTCTTAAGTACTAAAATCTCACATCTGGGTTGTCTCATATTTATATTTGTTCTTTAGTTTATTTTTCACTGTGTGTACGAGTTGTTGTTTGCTACCTCATCAATTATGGTCAAATGTTTGTTAAAAGGACCGATAGAATTTCCTGTTAATTCAGAAACCAACTAATGAAAAATTCCGAAACCTTATTCACTGCCGTAATCCATTCTAAAAAAATCCTTGTTATGTGTAATGTGTTACTCTCATTCTAATTTGTTGGTTGGAAGATATTAGATGTTTTCATCATTCCTATTCCCCTAATTCTAGAACCACCCTTCCGTAAAAAAAAAATAATTACAAAAATTACAACAAAAGTGAGTCATCGGCAGTATTTTCCACAGAGAAAAAAAACCACATTGACATATACATGATATAACGATCAAACGATCAATCTAAAAGCAGTTCCTATTTTTCTTACCACCATCGAACACGAACAACACAGAGAAGATTAAATAACGGAAACATTCATTCTTCTTTTTGTTCTCTGCAACAAACATTATTTGTATATTTTTAATTTATAGTTTGTCATTTTTATCCCAGGGACATATAATTTTTTTAATCAAGATAATAATTGCAAACAACTATACATAGATATGGCATAACATTCGTATACCTACAGCATGTCGATTAGATACTTCTTTGTATGTAATGTGGTTATGAAACGAAATTGCGGCTGTTTGTTTCGTCCCCACTCGAATCACTCTTTATTTCATTTTGTTTACCAGTTCAAAGAAAACAAGCTGACTCTTATATTCAGATTCATTTTATTGTTTTAGGCAGGGCTTGTTTAACATAATATTTATTGAAAGATATCGTACATTGGGGAAAAGATTGGCAATAAAACTGTCAAATACATTTGACGGGTACAAATTAGCATTTTTTTCAGATAGGAAAATGTATGTTCTTAAATTTTATTTTCATGTTGTATTATGTCAAATTTTGATTCCTCTGCAGGTAGGTCAATCTATATTCCAAGACGTGCATGTCATGAGTGCCTCATCGTTCTTTCAATTCATTTAAGCTAATCTAAATTTATTCAATTTGAAATGTTCTATACATATTGTTCATGTTTTAAGGATTCGAATGTTTCTACAAATTGTTTAGTTTTTATTAGAACTGATTGATTTCATTGATATAAGTAGGTAGATGCTCTGTATTTTATATCATTCGTGAATAATATGTGACATTTGGTTTAGCAGAAGACTTTTATATTGTCATTATTTTGACACATGTGCCGTCAGTGATACAAAGTAAGTAAAGGTTAGATAAAATTAATGAAAACAAATGACCAATTTGCATAATTTGTTAGCCATTGTATGATAATTTACGTTTGTCATAGATACAAATGAACGTACGTGAGATTCAATATCTTACATAAAACATGGTAAAGCGTCTTACTTACCTAAAATGTTTTGTGGCTTCCTTCCATATCACTTTAAACGTACAAAGTGCCACTGATGGTGGAGATTTATTCCCCGAGGGTATCACCAGCCCAGTAGTCAGCACTTCTGTGTTGACTTGAGTTATCATTGATATGTTCATAATTATAAATTAACTGTTAACAAAACTTCGATTTTTTGAAATACTAAGGCTTCTCTATCTTAGGATTATATTACCTTAGCTGTATTTGGCAAAACTTTTAGGAATTTTCGGTCCTCAATGCTCTTCAACTTCGTACTTTATTTGGCCTTTTAAACATTTTTGATTCGAGCGTCACTGATGAGTCTTTTGTAGACGAAACGCGCGTCTGGCGTATATATAAAATTTGAATCCATGCATCTATGATGAGTTTATTTACAACATGTAAACCCCAGAATGATAACGAACACTTAACACAAGTGGCATCCAACTGGCATTGATTTTACAATGACGAAACTCGCAATAGCATTCTATGGAACGCCACATCTGTCTTGTGTGATACCCTGATATTACGTAATGTTGTTTTATTATTTGATGATATTTTGTTTTTACATAAAATGATTTTGACATTAGGTAATGATGTTATGTTATAACTCAATATGGAATAGTCATTACTTAAGGATTTATTCTTCTGACGTTTCAGATAATTTTAAATCTTGGTCTTTTTCTGAAATTAGTTCTATCAAAACTTTTGATTTTTCAACCCAGTAAACCGCCATTCCCCATGTGAAATTGAAAAATCGCCTGAAAGAAATAATCCACAATCCCTTTCAACATAAAAATGGTAGCATACGCTTTAAATCTATTACTTTGAGATAAGGCATATTTTGTTAATAGTGAACAAAAGGGTGAACAGAAGAACAAGTGATCAGTTTGCTAAACTTTCTTATCGACAACATATTTGTTGAATTTAGAGGAAGATTTCTTCAACAAATTGTGGGCATTCCTATGGGAACGCACTGTGCGCCTCTCCTTGCCGACCTCTTGGTATTTTCATATGAATCAGAGTTCCTTCAGACACTTGTCAAAAACAATAAGATCAAAGAATCCAGATTATTTAATTTCACTTTCAGATATATTGATAATGTTCTTTCCATTAACAATCCGAACTTTTCTGATTGGGTTCCATTAATATATCCGTCAGAACAAGAAATTAAAGAAACAACAGACACGGCTTTCTCCGCCTTAATTTTAGATTTATTTCTCGAATTTGACATACACAGTCATCTCAGTACCAGAATCTATGACAAACGAGCCTTTTTAATTTTGAAATTATAAATTTCCCCGACCTTAGAAGCAATATACCAACTTCACCTGCATATGGGATATACATCTCTAATTAACTTTTTCAATAATCAAGAGCTTGCAGCTCCTACTCAGACTAAGTAAAACGTCACAAGTGTCTGAGCGGAAAGTTGATGAACCAGAGTAAGTCAAAAAACGTCTCGTCCTTTTTCTAAAAAAAAAATCATCGGAAGGTACCAATACCTTGTTGATAAATATTCTGTATCAACTTCTCAAATAATACATGATGGTTTTGATGTATAGATTCTGCGTACTGACGTTGTTTATCATCTTAACAACGTGTTATATTGTTCTTTCATTTGTCTTTTTACTGTTTGGTTTGTTTTATGTGATATCCATTTGACGTGGCTCGGCACTTATACATCCGGTCATTGTGTTTGTATTATCTTTTTTTTTTTTGCTGTTGTGTTTTGTATATGCGACTTTTTGTGTTTCTTTTGTTCTTATAACGTTACTCTGTACTTTAAAAGATCCCGTCATTATGTTATTGTTCTATTATATGTTATTATGTTATTGTTCTATTATATGTCATTATGTTATTGTTCTATTATTAATTTGAAAATACTTTGAACGACAACGAAAAAAATAGTTTACTCGCGTACTGGTATTAAACATATGTGGATTCTTAAAAATTGTAAAGAACTTCTGGACAATTTTATTTTTCTGAAATTAATTCTAACATAACTTTTGATATTTTAACCCTGTATACCACCATTCCCAATGTGAAATATAATTGTTTCGAATACACTCGAACGACAAAATTTCTTTCTATGTGACGTTTACATTTTATGACGTCAGACACGCTAAGCAAAAAAAATAGATAATAGGCATTTTGTTCTTAAAACTGCGAAAAATCACAAATTTTCAAATTTACAGAGTTTTAAATTTGACACAAAAAAGCATCGAAGTATGATCAAAATATCTTATATTAACGCTTTGGGACTCATAACCAAAAAAGGCATAAAAGTGAGAGTCTTATCATTCTAATATCTAATATCTACTGTGTGTCTTGGTTATCTGTTAACTACCTTCAATTTGAAAATACCCTCACCAAATTTCGAAAAGTGATTATCGCATTCAAATATTATTTTTTTTAACTTTGTAACACATTTAACTGATATGCATTTTTATAAGTCCTTTATTTAAACATATATCATTTGAATGTTTCTGTTAGGATTGCTAGGACCTGTATGTAATGGACAACTTAACTTCTCAATGATCAGAGAAAATTCTGCCCCTACAGCAAGGCCCCATAGGTAGATCTGAAGGCGTGTATCTTTTAACAAGCCTTAAACGAAACATTAGCTAGAATGAGTACACATAATCAACAATCTTTAATTACAAATGTCTTGTTCTTGTTACAACCGGGTATATTCATGTATTTTAAGCAGGAGCAGGATCTGCTTATTATTCCAGAGCATCTGAGGCCCCCATCCACCCCCCCCCCCCCCCAGTGTTAACTGGGGTTCGTGTTGCTTAGTCTTAATTGTTCTTTTTTGTGTCTGCTGCACTATTATTAGTCTGTTTTTCTTTTTTTTTTCTTTTTTATCCATGGCGCTGTCAGTTCATTTTCGATTTATGAGTTTGAATATCCCATTTTTATCTTTCGCCCCTCTTAAATGAGGGATAAGGTATATATTGCGTGTTTTGTTACAGTTACGAGTAATGTACAAGAACTCATAACAATGTCTTCTTTGTATACAAATAAGTACAAAAAAGCAAGAAGATGTGGTACAATTGCCAATGAGAAAATTCTCCACCAGAGACCAAATGAATTAGGAGTTAACAACTATAGGTCAGCGTACGGCCTTCAACAATGGGCAAAACCAAAACCGCATAGTCAGCTATAAAAGACATTAAAGCTTAAACGTTTCAGATTTTACATTATATATGTGCCTGTTCCGAGTCAGGTGCCTGTAGTTCAGTACTTGTCTGTCATCCTTATTTTTCTCAACTTGTTTTGATATCAAATAGGCTAGTAGTTTTCTCTGTTGAATTTACTCTTTTTTTCATATCGTGGCATTTTAAAGCTGGCTATACGGTATGAATTTTTTCAATGTTGAAGGCCGTTCGGTTGCCTAAAACGGCTTACATCCACTTCATTTAAACTTTGGTAGATAGTTGTCTCATTGGCGACACGGCGAGTGCCTTCCAACCAATCCAAATTACGTGAGCTCTTTTCAAGTTTTTTGAAGGGCTGGTTTTGCTCTTGTTGTGTTTTTGGAAATGTTGTTTGTCGTCTTGTTTTTCCTTTTTTGTCGTTTTTTTACATTCTGTATCCATCATTTTACGCAAAATTATAGAACATTTTTGTTCCTGCAATTTATAACATATTTTACGGTACAATATATTTTTCATTTTTTATACTTTTGTCTGAGGTTAATGTTCACCTAAGGAGTTTGATTTGTCGCGCGTTTTCTAATGTAAAGAAAAATGTCATAATCTACAAAACAAATAATGTTACACAAATAATGTATGTTTCTTCAATTTCAACGGTACAGGTTTTTTTGTCCACAATTTACGCAAAAATATCAATTATTTCATTCCTGCATTCTCGAATTCATGTTACGGTACAAAATATTCTAATGAACAATTTGTATTATTTCTGTCTGAAATAATTTTACATAAGGTGTTTGATGTTGGCGCCTTGTATACTGTTAAGAAAAATATATAATCTACAATTCAAATAATGCTATTGAAAAATATATATGTTTCTTTCTACGATTACAAATTAAAGTGAATATCTTTTCAAGGGACATGCTCTTTGATCTTTAACTCTAACTCTGTCAGACTCAATTAATTCAAATTATCAAGCCATACGATCTAACTTACGCATGATAAATGACTTTGTCTTCCAGCATGTCTTCTTTTGCCATGTTGACTAGGAATATATAATGTTGTATTTAATGACGTAACAAAGTTAACAAATGTACGTCATACATCAAGAGAATATCGTTGCTGAATAGATATTCCTCCGTTTTGATATTGTTATGAAAAAAATTAAAACGTCAATTTTTATTTTATTTTTTTGCTTTTCTCTGAATTTTCTATTGTAACGTAATGATAAAAGGCGTTCATGTCTGGTGAAGTCATATAGATAGAACACATTTTTAAAAGATCATTCGAAAAGAGGAATTGAGTTTGTCTGCATATTGTTTAAAATCATTAGAGAAAAAGATTTCACCACCAAATCTTGTGCACTACAATGTTTGTCCAATCTCGACAGTTAAATTTAAACTGTCTCAAGTGGACAAATATCGTATCCCACCCGATACAGTGATTAAATCTATATGTTAAATTAAAAGAAAACAAATATCTTTCTTTTTCTGTTTGTTTGTTACATGTATGTAGTTGTTATCTAATTTACAAAGATTCCACCTCTAGGTTGTCTCATATTTATGTTTGTTCTTTTCACTATGGATCAGAATTGATGCCAATTACGGTCAAAAGATTTGTTAAAAGGCCGAAGGAAATTTCTGATTACTCAGAAACAAACTGGTGATAAATTATACAAGCTAACTCACTACCGTGATCTATTCTAAAGAAAGTATTATTTTGTTTAATGCGCTACTGTTATTTTAATTTTGGTTGGAAGGTTAGGGAGGACATTCCCCTATTCTATTTATCCACTCATTCCCATCTACCTCACCTAAAACCCACCCTTTCTTTAAAAGAAAAACAACTTACAAAGAGAGTAAAATAAATTTCGAGGAAGATGCTGACTATACAGTGATATAATATCCTCCTAATGACATAAGAGCGTTAATGTTTTAAATTGGTCTGCTTCTTAATGACGCTTAGATTATATTTAACAGATATAACATTTATATAATGATTATCCAGCATGTTTAAATGGTTCTATGTATAACAAAGAAGATGTGGTATGATTGCCAATGAGACAACTGTCCAGAAGAGACCAAAATGACAGAGAAATTAACAACTATAGGTAACAGTACGGCCTTCAACAATGAGCAAAGCCCATACCGCAAAGTCAGCTATAAAAGACCCCGAAATGACATTGTAAAATAATTCAAAAGAGAAAACTAACGGCCTTGGTCAAATAAAAAAATGAACGAAAAACAAATATGTAGTACATAAACAAACGACAACCACTGAATTACAGGCTCCTAACTTGGTACAGGCACATACATACATGTGACGGGGTTAAACATGTTCGCGGGTTTAGTTTGTTTCCTGTTTCACGTATCACCCATTATCGCCAGTGGGAAAACTATTTGATTTGAAATCGACAAAACTAGCAACAACTAAAAATTTAACATGTTGGCTTAAATGTCAGAGAAACAGTTGATATTTACCTTTTAAGCGTTCAACAGGGACAACAAAAAACAAAAACTGCCGTTTGATTAGGGACTTTCCGATTTGAATTTTCCTCGGAGTTTTTTTGTGATTTCATTTTTTCTTTGGGAAGAAAAGACATTTAGAAATTACAATCAACGATCAATTTAAAAGATGATCTTGTATTTTCTTACCTCCATCGGCCACTAACAATAGACATACCACTAAACAAACAAAAACCTGCATTCTTCCTTTTGTTATCTACAACAAATACACGCATTTTTTTGCATGCTTTTTTTATAGTTTGCTTTAAGGATTCAAGGATAGCACTTTTTTAAATCAAGATAACAATTGCAAACAACATTGAATAGAGTAAAGCAAATATTTCGTGTATGTACACTTAAAGGTCAATTAGAATTCTTCTTTTCGTGTCCAGGTTGTAAATGTACTTTCATGACAAAATGTGTTTTAAATTCTTCGAAACAATCTGCTTTAATACACCTTTTATGCACGATTACAACGCATATAACTTGTACAGTACAAAAAAAATACTTAAGTATCCTGTTTTGCGTCTCCACCTACATTTGTTATCATTGCACGTTTTTATCTGTACATCCTTGTTTGTAAACAAATTTAAACTCTAAATAAAATAAAATTATGCAATATGTCAAGATACATTCAAAACAACATAAATAATGAGGTGGTGTAGTAACAAACCAATTTATAACTGTAATTTGTCTGTAACAATTTATCACTGAGATTGAGGAAAATGACACGCAGATAAACATAAAGGCAAAAAGGAAAGGAATATAGAGCCGATGAAAAAAATAAGCATTACAATCCTTTGTTGATTGATGAACAGTTGATTACGATACTTTAATTATTAATCATGTACATAAGAATATACCATTGACAAGAAAGATAACTTAAAATTAAGAATCATATTAACAAACAAATAACATATTTATAATTTCCACAAATAGTAAATTGAAAGAAAACAAAACGAGTGTTACCTAAGTGCACGTACATAACGCGGCATATTTACATGCGTTTACTTTATGTTAAGCCTGATTTGAAACCAACTGTATACATTTATGATTTGTAATAGACTTTTCGTTTTGAATTGTTCTTTAAGTTTGGTAGTGTTTGAAATCTTTATACTTTTTTAAATCACAAAAAGATCAAATTAACAAGATACTTCACCATATCCTGTTGTGTTGTGTCACTTATATTGAGTACGTTTGTTCGTGAATATTTACAAAAATATATAGTTATTTAAGTGTATTTATTTGTATTGTTATTTTATTCACATTATTTGTAAATAGTTCTTACAGCAAATCATTTAATTTCTTATTTCCAGTTTCCAAGTTTTGATTTCGAGCGCAATTCAATTGTGTAAATGAGAGACACTATAGCTTCGACCATAAACATCAAGAGATAAATTAAGTTATGGTGATGAACACGATTAGTAAAAGTCTAATAACGGATGAGCTTTGTACAGTTTAATGTATACACATAAAAACTGTTTGCTACGAAAGGAATGCCACATGTAGAGCACGATAAGATAATTCTTCCAGATCTATCCCGTCGTTTGGTTGGAATCATATAAGTTAGATGTTGCGTTTTAAAAGTCCGTCAACATGTTTAAAGATATTCATATGTGTTTCAGCATGCATAACTGTGCAAGAGTGACACCACTTGTTTTTAAGTCAGTGAATCTCAATAAATATTTCTCAACTGGTCTGTGGTAACATTGGATGCAAATGATTTAATTCGAATAACAGTAATTAATACAAAACGTCCGCTGGCGGATAATGAAATGGAAAAACTCAATAAATATAAATATAATATAAGTGAAATATTTTAACATGTTTAATGCTTGCCAATTGTATTCTTTGCTGGTCGTTTTAATTAAAAGAAGAGGATACTTTTTATTACCTCTATGTCTATACTGATCTAGTTTGTATCACTTTATTTGCAAGTCCTTTGTAATACAACTCAGTGATGAATAGTTAAAAATACATTTACAAATTTGGTTTCGTCTTAACCATCTCATTATTTACATATTTTTGAATTGTTTCTTGACATGTTACATAACATTTAATAATTTATTATATTGTTAAGAATAAATTGTGTAAAGAAACAAGGGTATACAGACGGAAACGTGCTTTTTTCTGAACATTGAAAGGCATGAGTCGTGTGAAGGACCGTTAACTAGGAAATGACAAATAGCCGCAAAGCAGGATACTTCAAAAAGTTTATGTCTACGTTATATGATTTCATTTTATCAGAGTCGTGTATACAAACTTGAAACCAGCAGAGTATGTCAACGCCTTTCATACACTGATTGTATATTGTATGTATGTATGCAGATCAACTGGATAACGCCAGGTACAACATTCGCAATTCATTATCACATTTACATTTTCGCCTCTAAGCAATTATAACTAACCTTAATCTGAGATACTTGTTCATGACATAATGTGCTAGATTGCACATACAATATGTATGAGCTAAATTTAGGACGTCTGTCATTAAAGGATATAAATTATGGACAGATAATTTAATAAACAAACGTTTCCATTGAACATTACCTGAACAGAAAGATTGTACAAATACAACATAAGACAAGTTTTCTTTATTTAAAATTTTCAAGACAATCAACAGCATGCAGGCTGGTGTCCTCGAAAACATAGTTGTGGAAAGTAGAAAAGGGTTGTTTAAAATTCAAAACAAAAAGCATTATCTCTTGTATGTGCATGTGTTTTATCCAGACTTTTTAAATCAATATGCAGGAAAATTTAAAACAATTTTAATGCATTTTCACATTGGTCAATGAACACACATGCATGTACTTCACAATTAACCTATAATCTTTAAATTTTGTATGAATATGGTTTTGATATTACAGTTAAGTTTGCTTATCGATGCAATCTATATCCTGCTCTCGTTTCACAAATTATCCCACAATGTATAAAATACATTTTTCCAATATTATTTTTTGTTGAGTTTTATTCTTTTGCAAACGGGAGATAATCCAATGTGAATATGTTCCGTCGATAGGTTCAAATTAATTTGCATCCGATACATATGTAGGAGCGAAACTTCAAGTCCATACATATGTACTTGTCAGCATACGTGTGTATTTCACTATGACACACGATTATACATTGGCTTTGCTCAACTGCAGTCTAATGTTACAATCTCTAACATTTGAACTTAGTGTCCTTTTTGTTGTTATGGGTAAGGGATGGATAAATAACCTGCACGCCCGTGTCTGTGTCCATGTTCGGTGTTTTTCTGCTTGTACCGATCTGATAAGTTAAGCCTTTTTCGACTGATGTTGACAATTTGTTTTTATGTTGTGTTGTTACACCACTGTTTAATGTTAGGGGAGGGTTGAACGTTTTTAATCATGTAATAACCCTGCCACATTCTGTGTGTGACTGTTTGTAGTCAGGAGACTATAGTTCAGTGGTTTTCGTTGGTTCATGTCTGTCATATTTGTTTTCAGTGATTTTTTTTGTTATAAATGAAGCCGTTAGTTTCCTCAATTGAATTATATTATATTTTTTTCAGGTTTGAGCATTTTATATCCGACTATAAGGTATTGGTTCTTGTCATTGTTGAAGGCCGTACTGTTACCTATAATTGCTTACATCAACTTTATTTTAACTTTGTTGGATAGTAAAATATGTTATTCTCGCAGCAGTGAAATCACAACATGTGGAGACATATGACGATTTGTATGCTTTGATACCTTGTCGTGCTTTTCTGTTGACATATTACTTTTTTATGATTATAGTGATAAAGATAATAACGCAATTTTAACTGTTGTATCACTATTTGTTAAACATGACTATCTCTTTTTTAAAAAAGAAGATGCAGTATTAATTCCAATGAGACAACTCTCCACAAGAAACCAAATGACACAGAGATTAACAACTAGGTCACTTCAAGGCCTTCAACAATGAGCAAAGATCATACCGCATAGTCAGCAATAAAAAAAATGACATTTCAAACGAGAAAACTAACGGCCTAATTAATATCTGGAGTTTTTTTCACACATATATAGTTGTCAATATAATAGAATTTTGTGCGACTCTCACACAAGTGAGAGGTTTAACGAGCTATAAACCAGGTTTTATCCACCATTCTGTACATGTCTGTACCAAATCATGATTATGACAGTTGGTATCTATTCGTTTAATGTTTTTGAGTTTTTTATGTTGCCATTTCATAAAGGATTTTCGGTTTTGATTTTTACCAGAAGTTCGGATTTTTGTTATATTATTTTTTAATGTTTAAACCCGTATTGTGATAAACGATGACTGTTTTTGTGGGTTTTTTTTTTTACCATTGTTTTTCCATGAACCAAAGCTAATATAAATACCATTATTGTGCAATCCATCTTTCGATATCTAAGTTTAAATTTCTAGAGTTACTTTTAGGAATTTTTGGTTCTGAATACCCTTCAAATTCGTACTCTATTTTGCCTTTTAAACATTTGTTTATTCGAGTGTCAATGTGAGTCTTTTGTAGACGAAACGCGCGTCTGCCGAAAATATAAAATTTTAATCCTGGTATCTATGATGAGTTTATTTGCCTGATACGACAATTCATTTGTATCTCATTGTTCATTTATAATGATTTATCATGTTAATAGATGTCGAAATACATTGTATTAAACTTATAATTCCCCCTGTTTTAAAAACCGTCAACTTGGTTACGTTTTATGGCTTACAAACAAAGCATTGGTTATGTAAAAGATTCGTATTGTTTTAAAATAAACTTGGTGCAAAATAATTCGTTAACTTATTAGATTTGCAATTTTTAAAAGTTACAATAATTGAATCGCACAAAAAAGTACAATAAAAATTACAGATTTTCATTTCATTTTATTCTTAGGTCCTGTTATGTTAACTAGGACCTGTAAATAATGTATAGCTGACTCACTCGCCAATTTAGGCACGCCTGCATACGCCAAAACATTTATGAAATCTACAGCACTGACTGTCATGAGTACATGCTTTTCCACGACATGTAATAACCATTTGTCTTTTTACGAGCCTAAAAAAAATAAATAGAATTAATACATTCAATACAAACATTAATAATCACATATTTCGTTCATTGGAACATTGATATATCAGTGCATATTTCTTAGAGGTTGAAATCTATATGACATGTGTTGTTACAGAAACGCGTAAAGTACAAGTACTGACTATAAGGTCCACATCTTACTTTGATTAACTATAAACGTTTACGAGTTAATTCTGCTGGAGTTGTTTTCCATTCAGTTGTTATTCTGCCAACAACAAAGTCATATAACGCGTGTTAATGACTTATAATTTACACATTAAGGGTGCCATCATATCCATCAGAAGCACATGCACTCATCTCCAATTTTAGTGGGGTTTGGTTTGATCCATATAGAATTTGTTACCATTGCTGTCCGTCTTTTTATTCTTTTCATTACTAATATGGTATATTTCGAGTTTGTGTCTATATGATCACTCACTATCTTCGAGGCATAGCATTTATTATACGGTACAAAGAATATTCCTTATATATGTTCACGTTGCATTTCTGAATCTATTTGTTATAACATGTTCACACAACAGTATTGATTCATTACGCATTTGGATTGTAAATAAGAATATTTTAATTTACAATACATGTCCTTTTGACATTTAATAATTTTTAATACATTTTCTGTAGGCAAAAGCACTAATTTAACCATCGATTCACACGTATCTAATAATCAAACCGTACAACGCAACTTACTTATGGATAAGACTATAGTCTTCGAACATTTCTTCATGTGCCATGTTAACTGGAAGTAAAATATTTGTTTATATCAAACATCATAACCAGGTTATATATTTTTTATAAATATCCATTATGCATCACGAAAATGTCGCAACTAAATAGATGTTCCTTCATTAAAGTATGATTACGAAATAAACTGTCATGCTCTTGGGGTTACCCAGCATCAGTAACGATCAGACCTAAAAGTAGATAAATTCTTACGATGTAAAAAAAACTTGAATGCTTGATGAGCTGTGTAACTAAAAACGGGATCTTATGGACTAACGAAATAGTCATTACGTCAATCTGTACTGCAGATGTAGGTACCTTAGTTTTTGAAATTTTGAAAATTCATCAACTAGGCATTAAAGAAATGTATGTTATAAATCGTGTCAGAACTAAAACACTGACTTCTGAGATTATACTACAAATGTGGGTTATCAGGTCAATAGCAATATCAACCAAGTGTAAGACAATTACAAGAAAACTCTATAATTTTGGTGGGTCCAAAAACAAAATCTTATCAGTAGTCCTCTATCACTCAGTCACGGAGATATATATATATATATATATACACCTACAACATTTTAACAGTAATCCATGATGAACAAAACATATTTCGCATGTGTGTTCCTTTGTTATATGCCATTATTTGCCAGCACATAATTTTATATACATAATCCCCAATATAAGTAATTACATACCTATTTTTATTCTTTGACATAAGCATAATACAAGTATAAATATGCTTTGTTTCAGGAAAGTATGTTTCCTAATTTATTTAGGTCAATTTTGTTGTTAAAAGTTTCAAATAAATATTCTGATATTCCAAAAACTAACTGACGTCAAATGTTTTACAAAAAAATCTTAATGTGATGACCTTCCTTTATTCTGATTTTGATTGGAAGTTTATGATGAATAGTCCCCACTCCAGTTCTTTGGTCACTTCCATTCCTCTCGCCCTTCAACACTTACTTTCCGTTAAAAACAAATACAAATCAAAACAAAAGTAAGAAAGCATTGAAGGAGAGGTTGATTTTATGTCAATAGTAAATTATTCTAATAACACAAGTGTATAAATAACCTCCATAATTATGCATAGTCTTCAACAAAGAAACTCAAATATGAATGACCTAACGTGTAAGTCACTTAAACATTTGTGCGTTGATTCAGAGCAAACGTATGTCTCCATTTTAAATGAAACCATGAACCGTCATTGAACATAATTATTCTTGTACATCTGCATTGGGATAAGTTGGTCTCCATTAAATGTGAATGATATAAGAGATTCGAGTTGTGAGTTTTGACGCGAACTTGACTAATGGTTGACTGGGCAATTACTGATGACTGATCGCTGAAATAGTGACGCCTACGGTTACAAGGACTGTATGTTTTAAATTGTTCTGCTTCTTACAAAATTGGGATTGAATTTAATTATCATACTTATTTTTAACTCTTCATGGTTCATTCGTTTATATTGTTTGGTTTGATTGCCGTCTCGTTTACCTACACATGTATTAACTAGAAATTGATTCGTTAACAAAATGGTCTATATCTACTGATGTTTGAAATGACGAACCTTACAAAAACTAAACATTTATACAAAAAAGAAGCTTACACCGAATAACAAACGGTAAAGAGTTAAGAGGTGACGTCAAAAAAGTGTAAAACTTGTTAAGACAGACACTGTATTCCTGTCCGTGGAAAAATAAAAGCAATCGTTTTGTTAATGAATATAAGGATCGTTCCGAGAGAAGAAAGAAATATACACATATACATATTACATTCAAACTTTAAATTTAAAAGATATTTTTATATTGGCTTACCTCCCACTAACATCAGACAGACGATTAAACCAATATAAACCTTCATTCTTTTTTCTTTTTTTTTTTGTTATCTACAAGAAATATATATAAACATTATGAAACACATTTATTATGATTTAAAATGAAGAAAATCACTTCTTTTTATCAAGAGTACAATTGCAAACAACCGTAAACAGAAGCTATAAAACTTGTGTATGCTAAAAATTAGATACTTTTTAATGTCGCTGATGAAAGGGTGTCACTACTATATTTTTTTTTCTCTTGTCACTTTTGTCTTAATTCAGATTTATTCTTTGTATTCTATTTTGTACTATTTATACACTACACATATAGCGTGATTGACAAATTCTATGTAGTCTAACTTAACTAAATACTTGCAACCAATTCACTCTCCATTTTTTTCCATACCAATGCAGAGAAATAACATGCTGACTGTTTAGTCGGATTATTTCTGTAAGTGCTGATTTCAACATTTTGTATTTAAAGATACCGTGCATTGAATATTTGTAAAGGTAAGTCAGGTATATTGTTAAATATTGCTGGAGGCTTTCAGTTACCGTCATTTCAGATAGAAAAGTTATGTTTTTCTATTATGATCATTTTGTTCAGTGTCAATGTCTTAGAGTTCGGTATTTTTTTCCGATATATGTGCACTCGAACACGAATATATCAGGAGAGCTTCATTGCTAAATGCATCTGAACTTTATACTAGTGCAACAATTATGTGAAGCAATTCTAACTTTAAATTAGTTAACATAATTTAATTGTTTTAACTTAAATAAATTGGTTTCGTCGATCGTGGGATATGTCAGTCCTGGATTTTACATTACCTGTGCCACAATGTATCACGTGGTGTTATGCAACAGATGTTTATATCGTACAAGGTGGGGCTACTATGACACATATGCCGCTTACATCACAAAAATCCTTGCAAGTTTAAATTGATAAAAACGTCGCTCCATCTTTTGCATGAAGTGCGTACTTTTGTACCTTTTTAGCAATATTTTAAGTAACATTCTTTCTTAACGCTGTAAACTAACAAAACATGCATTCAGTTTTACACTTAATATGATTGAAAATATACTTACATTGAAAATACTGGCATAAGTGTATTAATGGCTTTGAAATAATCTTCAGTTGATCTAGCTTTTATACTCGAAAATGACACAAAGAAACGATATAACAAATAAATGAAAACTGAAGTATCCTGCTTTGTATCCTGCTTTGCGGTTATAGGTCTTTTAATGATCTATGTCCTATAACACGATTATTGAATGATCAACAAATGCACGTTTCCTTCTGTATATCCGTGTTTGATTACAAAATTAGTTTTAAAAATAAATAAGTGTTATGCAACATGTCTAGATACTATTCTGAATGATGATTAATTTATCATGATGATGCACGACAATGGTGAACACAAACAAGGATACAAATAATGTAAAGGTATGGACATAAAGCGATAAATAAGTATTTGTCTTCTTATTCAAAACTATCATTTAAGTTAAAACAGTATATCAGAAACTCTGTCTGATCGACAAAATGTCGCACAAAAAGACATTCGGTTAGAAAGAACTTTTAAATGTTTTAGTTGCAAATAAGTAATTTCTTTTTTGGTTAGACATGCCCCAAAACAGTAAAGCATAACAACCTGCCAACATTATTATCCTTTATTTGCATGTCAAAAATTTCAAACGTGGCACGCAAGTTCTTAGCTGAGGTAGATCCCATTTGTATCAACTGCTATTTATTTCAGATGTTTTTGATTTTTTTTTCACTCGATGAAAACATTTCTGCTAGTTTTCTCCTAATTTATGTATTAACAGTATGTATATACAACATTTACTACCACGAAAAAACTTATCAGTTATAAAGAGTCAAATATACCTGGCGTCGCAGTAATTCATCACATATCGACATTATCAAAAAGGATAATTAATCACAATCTTTTATGAATATTGAGTTCATTGTTATTAAATGAATAAGCCGTATGATTTGTTTAATATCGAAGATACATGTCAATAAAATTAAAAATGGAAATGGGGAATATGTCAAAGCCGACCATAGATCAGACAACAGCCGACGACTCTTTTAAGTCATCTTTTTATCTTTAACTTTCAGATATGTGTTTTTTACTGTTATACCATAATCTGTAAACTAATTTACCTTTGAAAGTTTTTACTTTAAATGCACTTAATTATGTTACTGTGAGACAATATATAGCGATACACATATAGGCGATGAGATAAAACAAGGTAAAATAAACTGTCGACTTATAATCGAGTTTAATAGTATCTTTTGGTATTTCTGTGATTTTACAATTTGGTATACTTCACTTCCCTGGTCTGTCTTCAAAGTCCTTTATAGAAAAAATAGAAAAAAGTATAAATTAACAGTTTACTTAACTTTGAAATTTTGTAATACTAAGGCTTTTGCTACCTCAAGAATATATTACCTTAACTGTTGTGGCAAAACTTTTAGAAATTGTATGTCCTCAATGCTATTTAACTTCGAACTTTATTTAGCCTTTTGAGCTCTTTCGGATTCGAGCTTAATTACTTAGTCTTTTATATACGAAACGCGCGTCTGGCGCAAAGATACCAAAGGGACATTCAAACTCAAAAATAAACGAAACTGAAAACGCCAGGGCTTGAACAAAACAGACAACCAATAGTACACAAAATACAACATAGGCCGTGTTCACATTGACCAAAACTTGGTGTTGTGTTAGTGTAACTCACACATAAACTAAACACAATTACGTTCCCATTGATAAAACTCAATGTTTACATGTAGTTTAAAACATGTTTTGTCTACATGCAGTCGATAGTCAATGTAGGCCTTGTATAGGTTAGGTGTACACAAAACTAGACATTCAGAACTTTAATTTCCTATGTATATTCAAAGAAGAAACGATTTTTAAATAAAATTGATACTTATAACAAGTATCAATAAAGTTCTTTACAGTAGTATTAAAGTTCTTTACAGAAGTATTTATCTAAACTTGATACATCTATTTGTTATAAAAACACTTTACGTAGCTTTATTGACCCCTTATCAAGACTCATCCATCATCATTGCCGAACACATAATTCATTCGTACACAGATATATTTGTCACTGGTTTTTACTCAAACAACGATTCACTCATAAATGCATTACTGAAAAAGGAAGAGGTAAATTGTTTTGTTAGTCTAGTATCTCAGATCCGTTAAAATACAATTATAAAAAAAAACATTACCTCCCTCCCTTTGCCAAATACTACCCTGAGAAAAAATATCATTTGAAACAAACAGAAAAGATCGAAATGTAGTGATCCTCAATATCGCAATACTTTTTTTTCGTCTGAAAGCACGCTTTTTTAAGTCAAATGATCGTTCTCTAACTAACAGACAAGTTGTCCGAAATTTTGAATTCGGTTCTACGTAATGAACATTTAAATGACATATAGTTTACAAATGTGAACAAATCTTATGTACAGGTAACTAAATAAGGTGTATAGATGTAAACAAATTTAATGTGATACTAGTGTACATAAACAGTAAACTAATTGTAAACATGTTTTCTTTACACGGAGTTTAGAGTGAACACGTCCATAGAAACCTAACTAAAGATTAAGCAACACGAACCCTACCTAAAACTGGTAAAATACCATACTCTTGAATATGTCAACATGGTTTTTGAGTTGATCCATTCAGTTGACGTGCAGTTTATAGTTCGTTTGTGGAGTCCTGGTGATCTGTTGTAAATTCATGGCAGGTGATTGTTGTTATTCTGCAATTTATATGTTGTAATATACAACTTTTATTATATATGTAATAAAGGTTCCAGTCTGTATCACATACCCTGTATCGGAAACCCCGTATCGCATAGCTAAACTCGTATCGCATACCCGGTATCGCATAGCAAAACCTGTATCGCATACCTGGTGTGACGTCATAATTTGAATGACGTCAAGGTTTGTTCTATGACATCCAGCTGCTGTATTTCCTTGCATGATAGGAAAACATGAGTTCCCACTTAAAAAATGTCCTATCATTTCAACCAAAATCAATAATTTTCCAAAATTTATTACCCAGCAACTTTACGAGTGATTTTGTATATGAACAAGACTCAATAAGATGAAGTAATATTTAAAGTTAATTGGTTAGAATAGATAGCAAACTTTTCAAGAAAAAAATTCTTGCTGTTCACCTCGTCAGAAAATTAAAATGATCATGAAAAATATCATCGCCAAATGAACAATTAAACTTTAAATATTTCTACATCTTATGATTTTAGTTGAAATCATAGGACAGTATCTTTAGTGGATGCATTTTAATACATGGTCTTTAACGTATATTGAGAATGTAATAAGGTTAGGTTATAGGGGACATTAAGATGTGTATATTAAGCAAACAAGGAGGTCTATAGAAAAAAAGGTCATCTTAAAAAAAATTCAGGAACATCATAATGTTCATTTCTAGCTTATGATTTCAGACGAGTAAAAAAAGAAGGGATGTCCCAGGAATCTGATTCTATTAAAATATGATAAACAGAATAATGCATGACAAAATCCGTATCGCATGCTGTATCACTACTCGACCAAACTCAGCCCTCAGGACTGATATTGGTTTCAAGGTGATACAGCAGGCGATACAGATTTTGCCATGTATTATTCTATTTATATTATTTATTGCCTTCAACGTTGTTGTTTATATTTATACTGTCTTCCCGTCACGTAATGTTGTCATTTAAGCGTTATTGTGAACATTGCCATATAAGCTGGAGGTTTGGCTATCCATAAGTCCAAGTTTGTTTTTTTTTTTTTTTTAATTATTCCCTTATTATAACAGGTTTATGACAGTTATCGAATAGTCGTGTCTATGTATGTTTGCGCAACCTATTGTTGCTGTTCAGTGTTTCTGATGTTCCGTACATTTCCTCGTATGATTGATGTGTTTTCCTCGATTCTATACTGTATCCCGATTTGTTTTGGCTTTATAGATTCGTGGCTTTTGAACAATGATATACTACTCTTGCATTTATTTAAAATGTACAGTATAGAATGCATTACAATGTTGAATTATTTAAATTGACAGCACGATAAGGTCACCTCTACATATTGTTTTAGAAAATGTATAGGTTCCGACACTATGATATGTGATTGTTCGTTTTAGTGGATTTTGTGGTTACAGGTGAACCACGAATTTGAATGTCCAACGAATTACAAATTTTCCCTAGGCTTGTATGTAGAATACGGTAAAGTCAGACACAAGTCTGCAGGCTCTGATCATTGTTAGTTTTGTGTTTATATATTTTTAATTTGTTTTCATCTATATGTTTTAGAGCAAAGTTTGACCTCCAATTTCGCTGAACAAGTAAACATATATACATAGTTTGTGAACTTGATAGTTTTGAGCACATGCAAATGCAAATCAAAACATTTATAAAATTATGTGTCTATTTCAACAACACATTGATATAGTGATGACCCACTCTTTCAGTCAGTTTAATTGCTGTATAGAGCTTGCATGTGTGTAACTGTAAGTAGTCCTTTGTTAATTAATGTATCATTGTCATTTTCCTTAGGCTTTTCAGTTACTGTGGATTCATTTTTTCGTGGGTACCAAATTTCGTGGATTGAGCAAAATTTGCATATTCGTGGATATTTGATTTCGTGGCTTTGTCGTATTCTACATACAAGCCTAAGGAAAATTTGTTATTCGTTGGACATTTAAATTCGTGGTTCATCTGTAACCACGAAATCCACTAAAATTAGTATCCAACGAATAATAATGAATCCACAGTACCTATTCTGACATCGAACTGGGACTTCTTTTGAACTGAGTTTAACTGTGCGTATTGTTATGTGTTTATTCTAAACTAGCAAGACGTATAGGGAGAGGGTTGAGATATCACAAACCATGTTTAACCCCGCCGCATCTATGCGTCTGACACAAGTCTGAACACACTGATCATTGTTAGTTTTGTATTTATATATTTTTAGTTTGTGTTCATCTTTATGTTTTAGAGTAAATGTTCGCATCCAATTTCACTGAACAAGTAAATATGTTTGTTTAGGTCAAGCAGAAACAGGAGTTGTCAGTCATGTCTACTGATGAGCAAAATGTCCCTTTGTTATCAATCGCCCGTCTTTTAAGATAGTAGTCTGAATTCAGATAACAGAGTGTATTATCATACAATGAAATCAAATATATAACCAGTAAAAATGCGGCCATTTTTACCGCTTTTAGCCAAACAAACAATGTATGTAGCGACGACAGATAATAAAACGTCTTCGAAAAAGGAATGTGGTATTGGTGATATTGACACACTCACTGTCACTATCATGACAAAAACACATCTTGTGTGTTGTGTACTGTTGTTTGTCTGTTAGTCTTTTGTAGCTATACCACTGTCATAGAGAACTAAAGACTGAGAAACACTAAATATACCAAAGACTGGGAATTATATCTAGTCCTGAAAAGGGTAAGCTCTGCATGTGGCACCCTTCTTGTTGCATATATAAGTAGGTCACATTCGGGAAAGGTTACTGATTGATAGATACGACAATTGGATCATATCCTTTGTCACTCGTGTCACAGATATTCAATATCGATCAACCAACTCGTGATGGTGTCAGTTAAATGTACGTATGAATGATTTCAACTTAACTAATTCGACCTCTTGACTTGATAGCTTCCTTGTGAGGAACACTACATATTTGTTAAAAATAGAAAGAGTTAAGCTGATGAGATTTCTCACGCTTCCCAAGTTTTTCAACTAAAATTGAAATTTCCAAAGCCGCTAGGCGAGGGAAATTTGGTCCCAAGACTGGTATTTTTCTCAAATACCCCTCCATAACATGATATATCTGTTTAATTGCACCGAAAAGATTTTGATTGAAACTATCTGTACAGAGAAGGGAAATCGTAGTACCGCGGGAATTATACATGTACTTACATACGCGTTAGTGCTGTCTTTTTGTACGTCTTTTTTTCCACTTTATATCTGACATTCTTGTTGTAAAAGTCTTCGGTTTAACCAAGGATTTGTATAGCATATATTAATATACAAATCCTTGGTTTAACTCATTCAATATAGTGCTTAACAATGTTGTCTTTTAATGAATATGATAGAGTTAGAAAAGTTCCGAAACATTATGGCTGGATGGTGATAATCTGTCTGTTTTTGGTTGACGTTGTGTTGCTGTCTCACTGACTAGTTCTTGGAGCCTGTCTCAACATTAAAACTAATGGTTGCAGTGCTAACCTGTACATTAGCTAACTTGGATCAGACTTCTTGACTGCTTCCCAAGTTAACTTGTGCATTTTTATGCAGACAAGCAAGTTGACTTTGTCGTTCGTAGACCAGACTTACGGTATTATGGTCTAATCTACCTTTAGATATTTAAGTTTTATCTGACAGAGTTACTTCACCTATTAAAACAGTTCTTTGTTATATCTTTGATAACATGTACTCAGTGTATGGCAATTTGTATCCATATTTGTCATCTTTTTTGTTTCAGTGTCTTCAACAGAATTTACGACTGATAAAACCTTTTGTTCTGTTACTAAATGTGTGGATGTGTACAATATATTCCGTTATCTACTTTAAACTGAAATTACCTTTACCTATTCAGGAAAGTTATTATTAGTGTATCGCTTATAAACCATATAAAAAAGAGGTTAAAACAAAATATAGATATCTGATATGCGTTTTTAAAAGTCTTTACTTTTAATTAAGAAAAAATTAAAAATTGATGCTAGCTATACTTCATTGTAGTTTTAACATGGGTAGGCATTATATTCGTGATTATTTTTGCCCGAACGATAGTGATTTTGACTAGGACAATTTCTACGTCCGATGTGTATAAGTGTAAAGGGTTAGTGTGAGGCTCTTCCATGAACCTTCCTGTTTTGTTTGTAAACAAGCAAACGACTGGCAATGTGATTTTTCAGAGGGAGGAGGTTTGAACAGCCAACACGAATGGTTATCGAATCTAGGTCAAATATGTCAATTTCGAATTGCAACACATGACAGCCATAATAAATGAAGTACTAACAACATGTGCATCATTTAAGACTTTTGAAGTATTAAAAGTTAATGAAATATATTAAATGCATGTCAATTTGATAGAATTCATTATTCTGTAGTGCTCAATATACGCATGTGCAAGCAAATTTTATTGGATTTAGAACATGGTTTAATTTACAAAGCGAAAAATCACGTCATATCAGATTAGATAATTAGTCCATGGTTCCTAGATGACAAGGACCTGTATATGATTGAATAATTAACGCATTAGCGCTTAGTAATCCGATATTATGGGGCTGCATTGCCCCCTACTGCAATTATAATCAGTACTACAGCACTCATCTTTAGTATGGCATAGTTTCAAATTACACCTGTCTGTTGGTCTACATCTTCTTGGTCTTTTATGACAGTCCTGTCTTTGTACGAGCCTTTAACACAACAAATAGAACAAATACATTCGATAAAAAATATATAATCACACATTCCGTTTATCGGTGTCATCAGTGTAAATCTGTGCATATTAATTAATATATGAATCCAAATTGCATCGCTTCGTAACGTACAAGTATCGAATACACTATTTACTTCCTGTGTCCAATTATATTGACAACAATGTGTGATCAACACAAACAGACATAATAGGTAAAAATAATAAAAATAGGAGTATAGCAGTCAGCATTGTGTTATTGTCTTACTCACTATAAATCACTATATGTAAGTTTACGAAAGTACATTACATATTTCTTTATATTATGCTGCATATTGATCAAAACCATTGTAGTAGAAACATATCAATTCAAGATGTTACGCTTTTCCAATGACATACATTTTCAGAATGTTCCACGTTGTTTTTTTTTTTTTTGTACAACACATTTACGAAAATAGCAATCGCATTCAAACATTATAATAATATCCAATACTCGGCGCAATATAATTGATTTTGATCTTCATTATCTTTAAAATATTTAAGGAACGACTGTCATATTTTTTCTGTCTATGAAGAAATAACATAAACAATTTGGTGCACACTGAATAATGCGCGTAGCACACATTTTTTATGTTATTTCGAATAGACAGAATAAATATTACAGTAATTTCTTATGATTTAATTCTAAATTCCATTTTAAACCGTAGAAACCTTAAAAAACGTTGATGACATCACGGTCACATGACTAAATTATGTCTATGATATGATAACAAAATAACGTCAGCCAATCAGAAGACGATTTACATCCAAAATTAAATTATATACATGTATATATCAAACTTAAAATTCTAGAACTATAATTTAAGATAATCTTTAAATTTCTTACAAAATTACTGAAACATTGTTTGTCCAAAATAAGGTATACTGTTGTATCACCATTACTGTAGGAGGGTCATCCTAAATTTGGCGACCATGTTGGATTTTTCTTCTTGTCTCCATATCCAACAAATTTCATTAGCATAATGATAACTCTATGCAGGGTTTCATGCTTTAATTATGGAGTGATCAAGTGTGTCAATAAATTAGACTTTGCAAAATAACTATCAAGGCAGTTAAAAACTCAGAACGCATGGAGTTGTTGTTTATCAGTCCACATTAACATCATAGAAAATTGTCTGAAAAGCTCCTGTACAGTATTGAATCGACTACATGCAGATTGTTAAAAATTCTGAGTTATTGACCACAAAAACTGCAGTAGATATGAGTAAGATACCAAAGGGACATTTAACATTATATGTCGAAAATAAACATCATTCTTAAAAAGGACAAAAACAAACATGCAAACAACAATACACAAAACACAACATAGAAAACTAAGTACTGAGTAATATGAATTAAGCCAAAGCAAATCCGAATCACAAAACAAATCCGAATCACAAAACAAATCCAGATCACAAAACGAGATCGTTGGAAATGAATCAACGAAAAGAGGAAAACAACAGAACAGCAGAAGCACCAACCTTACTGGAATAAGGTTTACTGGATTTATTGAAGGGTTTTGGTTTGTAAAAATCAATTACACTAATTAAAAATTAAGATGCTGACGAAAAAAGTATGTTATCTGTAAGTGTGTTTGTTGATGGAATAAGTATAGAGCTTTACAAAGATTTCGGAAATAAACACAAGTAACTTGTGTCTTCAACTTTATCATATACAGTGAGAATGTTTTTGCATATTGTTTGTTGTTTTCAATGCCCTTCATCTTATTTTTTTATTTGGCATCCGCACTGTTTTGATTCTTGCGACGCTGATGATTATTAGCCTGCTATTTTTAATAGATATTCTTCGTACTTAATTCAACATTACGACATGTTGTTAATTCGCGAGAAATGAAACACAGAATAACAGGTGATATATATTCCCAAATCATAAAAAAATAAATGTGAAGGTGAAAAAGTATTTCCAAAAATACCGAATTGAAAAAGATGGAATATCATAATAACTGATGAATTCAACTGTTGAACCATATCAACCACTTTAACGAATCGCATACAACTGTCATATTCATGTTATGGTAAAGACATATTTATAAAAGAAATGGTTTGGTAAAAGCTGAATTGAAATCTAGGTAAAATTCCAATTCATCATGTGTTTGTACGGGTTTTTTTTTTTTTTTTTTTTTTTTTTTTTTTGGTTTTGTGTGTGTGTGTGTATTTCTATTAACTGAATAATATATATCAGCTTGTTTCTACTAGCACATTATTTTTCTTGAACAGCACAGCTTGGGGCTTTTTTTTTTTTGTGTTTTTAATTTTTCATAAATTCCTTGTAAATTAGCATATGCACAAACCGTAGTTTGACCAAACGTGGCAGAATAATCAGAAATGATGGCGGCCACCAAACGAAGTACAAACTCATGACAGTTTCGGAACTTTTCTATGATGCATTGCAAGGAATAAAGCCGTGGGTGATTAACGTGTTGATGCTTGCTGTCTTAATGACGTTCGTCTTTGTAAAACTATTGACATGAATATCGTAATCGAGTAATCTACCTTTATTTCAAGGTAATATCATCTAGAGTTACTTCATTTATGACGGCAACAGTTTACTGCGATCACTTAGGTCAGTTACATGTTTTTAAAAGCAGTGTATGGCATTTTTATAATTCCCATTGTTTAATTTCTTGTTTCAGTGTCTTAATGTAACGTTGTATGGGTGTCTTTGGCAATTTGGTAAATAACTGAGAACCTATGGGTCAGATTTTCATTCCATTTAGCAAAATTTGATGCAGAAATGCAATTAACTAATGAAAATTTACATTTTAAAGAACAAATCTATAAGATGTTATCAGTTGTTAACAAAACAGAATTTTTCACAGTATTAAGGATTTTCTTCCCTAAGGATAGATTATAGTAATTATATTTGTTGTTTGCATAATCTGTGGGCATTTTGGGTCCTTAATGCTATTCAACTTCGTATTTAACTCGTTCTCTTCCACTTTTTGAGTGTCAATGATGTGTCTTTTGTAGAACATACGCGCGTCTGGGGAAAAAAATGTTAGTTCTTGTATCTATGATGAGTTTTTCAAATGGATAAACGACGCATTGGGACTTCAATACCCCACAAAAATGAACATTAAAGTCTGATCGTGTGTGCTTGTGTAATCCATTTATTACTTTTGAAATAGTGTCATATTATTTCTAAAGGATGACAATTCTTCGGTTCTGTAGACTTGCTTTTTTTAATTGAATAGCGGAACCAGTTAGCCATTTTTGTCTTTGCAGGGTCCTGTCGGGCAGCATTGGCCATGATGACAGATACAACACGGAGATCCAGAAGGGCATTTATAATCACAATTTGAACATTTAATTTAAGTATTTAAAGTGTAAATTGTGTGATTTTGAAATTAAGAAAAGTATTTTTGATTGCTGTTCGTCATTATTGTTCCTCTGTGAACCTCAGACATTCCTTAGTTTTCTGTATAGCTTCTGCCTATTTCATATAGTAACCGTTGTTATAATGACTTTTTTGAGGTTTCAATTGGGGATAAAAAATGTCGTATATACCCCGGCAGTTTCCTGAGTATATACTGACGTATAAGTATTGTTATCCAATCACAAACCTCGACACATTTGTAATCCGTAAAATAACATAATATCTGTTTCACAGATGTTGACACATATATTCGAAACTATCATCCCGTCTGCTTTTTTATCGACCGTGCCATTTAAAATGTATCACTGGATTAGTACTAGCACTCAAGATACGACGTTTGTCACATGTAGAGCAGAGTTTGCTATCCACCGTTCTTTGTTAAGGAAGATGTAGTGATTTACAATAAAATCAGTAAAACTAAAATATTACATAATTTTATGTTACTGTTATCATTACAATTTACTCGAAAAATTAATTCGACTGAACTTATTTATGAATGAGGCTATCGGCTTGTACCATAATTTCATTCCCAATGTAAATTGAAAGTAAATATGTGTTTATATTAAATAACGTCACCAGTTAATTTATGGTCAAATCACATAAGGAATAATAGTACTTGTATGCATGAACGGGTTCTGCCTTTGAATTTTTTTTATTTTGATTAAACAAATTTACCTCTGCATAAGAACATTCAAATTAATATTGCATATTAATCTCTTTTATTTGCTTGATTTGGTTGCTACCTAATTTAGCATCGAAAAATGATTTTATTGAAATTGACAAAGATACATCAGGATAAACAAAAATAGAAACGTTAGTACAGTCAAACAGAAAAATCAAAGAAATTCACTTGGTATTTGCCTGAAAGCATTTGTTTTCCTACTGTTTATATGGAACCATCCAAGAGACAATTGTAGTTAAAAATAATAAGCATTCGTTAAATCTTAAAGAGATTCATATATTTTCTTACCTCCTACGGACACTAACAACAGACAGGCGAATAAACAGATAGAGACCTTCATTCTTCTTTATTGTTTTCTATAACAAATAAACAAGTCTAAATTATATATGTTGATAGTTAATTTCTATAAAAAGAAATTAAGGTACAGACTGCAAACGATTTAAAAATATTATACTTAAGACATAGGTACATGTATGCGTACAATCAAAACTTATGTGTCTTGAATTTGATTTCTCAAATAGAATCTCGACTTAACGTCTTTTTATTTCTTTTTTTTTAACAAGCACCTGTTTTATTTACGTTATTCGTTATGTCCTGATATTTTGATAACTTATTTTGGTGACCTAACAACTAACTGATTGCATCAAATAAAATAACTCTTAATCGTCTCATTTGTATACTATTTCACTAGTTCCTTCGGTTTGAGATGATATCATTCTATTGTTTTATGCAAGACTGTTTTTCATAGTATTTATATTGCACAATACCAGTACATTGATAAAATAAGCCAAAATACAAGTTAAATAAGGTTGACGGGCATCAAAAAGCGACATTTAAAAAAAATAAAATATGCTTTATCTTTCATATATGACATTTTGGAAGCTCAGCGACAATAAGCAATTATGATAATGTCAAATTTCGATAATTTGGCAGACGAATAAAACTAAAACTAAAAAGTATATTATCCAACAAGAACTTCAACTGAGTGTCAAATCACTTTCGTAAATTTAAAATGTTATTTTTTTTTAGATCGTTCAGTTTTTAAGGTTCGAAAATTGTATAAATAATTATGAATACCACATGTCTCATGTCAATCAGATATTATATGTAAATTGATGTTTATAATTAAAGGACGACATAAAAAATCAATGAAAAATTAAAAAAACTTAATTCAAATAGTTTGGGGGTGGTGGTCAAAATTGCTGCAAGTTTTGTTTAATTGACATCGATTTTATATATATCCTTTTTGGTCAATCAATATTTTCCATATAAAGTTAACCATAGCTGTATTTGGCAAATCTTTTAGGAATTTTGGTCCTCAATGCTCTTCAACTTCGTACTTTATTTGGCCTTTTTAACTTTTTTGGATTCGAGCGTCACTGATGAGTCTTTTGTAGACGAAACGCGCGTCTGGCGTATATACAAAATTTAGTCCTGCTATCTATGATGAGTTTATTTAAGAAGGGGGAAGGAGGGTCAGTTAAAAAAACTATATGAATTTAGCTTTTTATCCTACATTGAACTTGTGATGTCGTCCCTTAAAGACAATCAAGAATTGCAGTTACGTTGTACATTTCGCATACAGTGCCGAATCCTGTTTTGAAGACTACAACATTTACTTTCTTACAGCTAAAAACATACAGAATATGCATTTATTTTTATTTGCGTAATAATATGAATTAACTTGTACTTACATGCCAAAATACCGTCAGTGTTTAAAAGGCTTTGAAATAATCTGCTATTATCGTGCTTTTATACACGACTATGACGCAATCGAATTGTACAGCGGCTCCAAACATATACTGAGGTATCCTGCTTGGAAGTTGTGGGTTCTAAGGTTAATGTCGTGATACACGATATATAATTTTATTTCTAAGAATGTACATTTTTCCTTCTTCATATCTTTGTTTGTTTACAAAAACAATCTCAGCAACAAATTAATGTTATGTAACATGTCCAGATACAATTAATAACCACATAAATAATGCAATAATTGAAGTTAAACCAATGAGCAACTGTTGACATTTTGTACCCATTAATCACTGAGATGAATTACAATTTTTTGCATAGAAGGGATTAGGAATATACAACGCTTTGAACATAGGGGCGATAATTTATTTCTTAAGGAGATCACTGTTTCAGTACTATTTAAAATGAATATATGTACATAGCACCAAAGACTGCTAATATCTATAAATCAATACTAAACAAAATTAAAAAAAGTACTAGAAATATACGAAAACAAAAAACTTATTGGATATCATTATTGCAAGGTTAGTTACAGCTCTAAAGTAGTATGTACAATAAAACAATTGTTTCCCTTTATATCAGTTAATGCACGTTTTATCAACCTATGAACGCATATTGACTTCCAATGCCGTCATCGGTCAATATCATTTTAATGGGTCGAAAAATATTTCTGTCGACGTTATTCCTACGCTGTATGTGTGCAGTTTTACATGGAATTACATTGAAAAATGATAACAAACCGTTATAGATTGAATCCGTTCGAAGCCCTTTTCTGGTTTTACCTTCATCAGGAACACAAAAAGTTTGAACTTACTGTGTGAATTTCTTTTAATTAGTAACATGTATTTCGATTATTGTTTTTGTATGACTAGCCATCTACATGATAAAACTGGTGAATAATGATGATTTAATATACCTATAAATATATTTGTAATTACTTACATTAATTACTTTAACTAAAAAACACAAATAGGATTATCTGGAATTTATAAGATTACAACTTATAATTACTTATTTATAGATTATTAGGATTTACCAATATATGTAGAATTATCTGAACAATTGAAGGTCTTTCCACCAGTAAAGATCTATTTTTGATATTAAAATATTAAAAATCAGTTAAAATGTCAGTTTCTTTGGCTTTATGATGTATAAATATGAATTTAAAGCAAAGGTCAAACCAATGACCTCAAATCAAAAGACGTGAGGTCTTTAATATGTATGGTTAATGAGTTACATCAATTGAAGTATAATTCTAAATTTAAGATGGGCCAAAACTCCCATTTATTGTTTACTCACCCTTTGACCTTGACCGAATTTTCATTTTTTTGGACCAAGGACCTTAAATCAAAAGAACCTAGGTCTCTATAACATATGATTTACCAGTTAGAAATGTATATTACTAATATTAAATGCATAAGGGGAAATAACTCTCATATAGGGTTTTCATATCGCTTCAGTTAAAATAAGACCAATCATGCGAAGGATATAACGAGCAATTTTAGGAAATAAATTTGTCGCTTTCTTCTGCGGTTACAGAGGAGATGTAGGCACAAGGAAAACAGTGTTCGGGGAGATAACTCTTACAAAGAAAATTGTTCGTCTTAGCAGGGTGAAATGTAAAAGCGCGTGAACTACTGTAAAAGCACAAATTTTCGTGGGGGATTTAATTTCGTTTATTTCGTGGATAAGAATTATCCACGAAATTAAAACCCCAACGAAAATTTAATTGTAGATTTACATTATTTTATGATCTGACTAAATCTTATTGACAATATATAATTGATGAACATAAATGCAGACAATGAAATAAATAGGTTAATTGATTAGACATCGATATTCAAAGGTTTTCTTTAAGTCAGATGATAATCCTAATCTTTTGTTTGTACAGTAATTAATAAATACCAAGAACTATCAATCAATGTCATTTAACAGTCTAATGCGTCTGTAATGCCCTCATGTTGTAATACATTTATTACACAATTATTGTCCTTGGATAAAACATCAAAGGTGTGTAACAGCCAATTAGCGTGTGCAGGTCACAACACTTGATTAGTGCTCACTGTTACTATGAAATGCAATTATTGATTTTTCCCAACGGCAAAAGTTCACATCAGTTTTATTGAGTATTGTCAATTATAAAGTGACATTTGTATAATTTTATCTAAACTTAAAAACCACGAAATTTAATCCCCACGAACTTACTTTTAGATACAAAACCACGAAATTTTAACCCCACGAAAATTAATGTTTATACAGTATACGATACCATATAAGAAATATCTAAGCGACATATTGCGAAACAAATATTTATCGCAAGAACAAAATAATCCGAAGAAAAACAATAGGTCTTTCCACAGAAAAGTGGAAAGACCTAATAAATGAGTTCTTCATATTTGAACGAATAGTTAGTATTTATTACATTGCTAGTAATTACCAAATGAATATTATTATTGATCACTTATTTTGAGAAAGGCCTTATTTAGAGTAATTATTCTATTATCGTTTAATATTTATATTTAGGTCTGTTTTTATTTTAGGTAACGGAAACATATGATTGAATAATTTCTTGTTCCAATGATGCCAACATTCATTGTAACGTCAAGAGGAACGAGGAGGACATTACATATTTTCTGTAAACAAACATAGATTTTGGACATATTACATAGTATGCATATGTAGACCTGCAAATATAGAGCCTTTGCAAATATTAATCAAAATATTCGCCAAAGTGTGGTTTAGTTTTAATCTGATGAAATTATTTTGATCAATAGTCATGCAGGTTTTAAACATTTCAGCTAGATATTGTAGAATAGGCAGTCAGGTTTTATCATATTTTTGTTAAATGTTTTAATACTTCATTTTTTTTTACATTTTATTTTATACGGCAAATCCTTTATCCTCCAAATTTGGAATTTGATTTTTTACAATTTCTAAAAGCTTTCTTTGTTTTTTTTCTATTAATATTATACGCTTTTGAAATTTTTGTTTCAGTTAAACTTTATCTGAATTTACCATAACATCATTAACAATATTAACAACAAACAAACAAAAAAACTGCACTCCAAGGAAAATTCAAAATAGAAAGTCCCTTATCAAATGGCGAAATCAAAAGCTCAAACACATCAACAGAATGGATATAAAGGCAATAAACTAAAACTGAGGGAAACGTATAAAATATAAGAGAATAGCAACAACACAACAGAACCACGACATTTAAATGCAACACACACAGAAACGAACTATAATATAACAATCCATTAAGAAAAAAAAATGGTGGGTTGAACCTGGTTTTGTGGCATGCCTAACCTCGCGCTTTTATGGCAATGTGAAATATAACATAAAAATGACAACTTTACATGGCAGGACAAGGGTACTACTATAAATGCATGGTCTTATTCCTGAAAGTGATACTCTTTGTACATGTATTGCATAAAAAAAAACAATCAAATCGTTCTTCAGAAAAGCAAATTTTAATCACATCTTAATTGATATTCTTTTTAACTGGTCCTATATTTGAACAAATAACATGTATTTGCCTCTGTTGGTTTTGCTAGGACCTGTATGGTCGAGTTCAGTCGCGCCTACATCTCCTTCGATAACAGTAATAACCCCTACAGCAATGACTGTGTCTGCGGCAAGTTCTTCCCCAACATGCCTGTCTTTTTACAAGCCTGAAACAAAACAATAAGTAAAAATAATATATCGAATATTTCAGTATTTGTTCCAGGAACGCTTTATTTGCTAGTACAGATAGCAATGTCTACATGTGAATAAAAAGTATTAAAAATGTATCAGAATCTATAATTTTATGTCAACTTGGCTGAGGGAAATTTGAAACTTAATGTTTCTATATTTTCTATATTCTCAAAGGAAATATTTGAGAACATGCAGAAACCATTTAATAAATCGTGTACGAACAAAATTACTGACTGCCAAATTGATTTAGAGCTTGTTTTGTATTATGAATGTTTTGTTGGTGACATTAACATGATTAACGAATAATTAACAAACCCATATGTTACTTAATATGATTTATACCACGAGTGTCACATGTAGTTCAATATCTGCTATCCGCTTCGGAGCATTTTATATCACCCTTTTTTATTGTTGGGTTCGTGCTGCTCTGTTTTAAGTTTTCTATGTTTTGTTTTGCAATTTTTTTTTGTTTTGTCTATTTCCGTTTCTTTTTAGCCGTGCTATAGTCATTTTGTCATCGATTGTCGAGTGTCGAGTTTAAGTATTCCTTTGGTATCTGTAGTCAATCTGTTATCAAAATGTTTTCACTATGTGTGCCTCACGAACTTTAAATCTCCATTTGAAGCACAAGAGTTAATCTCAATTTTAAGTGGTGTTCGTTCTGTTCATCTACTTTAAGGGCCTTTGTTTTTGCTTTCGTCTGTTCTTTACTATTGTGGTATATTCCATTTTTTAAGACATGTTTTCTATGGTCACTTGTTTCTTCGTTTCTTTTTCATCACGTCTTTTACATACACCAAATTGAAATTTTAATTCGTGCAAATTTTGATGTTTGGTTGTATAGCTCTTCAACTGTTTCGGTTTTTATTCGTCCTTGGGTTTCAAATATTTTTCTGTGAGCGTTCCTAATTAAGGTAAATTCAGAAAAGTGCTTCGCGCGTATAAAATTAGAAACGTGTTGTTTGCATTTTTTAGCGCATTTTACCAAGCAACATGTACAACATGTTCATTCCTTCAAATACGTCAATATAAAAATACGAAGATGTGGTATAATTGGCTATGTTCGATGAAGTGAATGTAAATAAATATGGACAACGATAAGACCATTAACAACATGAACAATTAGACAAAAGATTACTCTATGGTTGCATCTGTGATTTGATTATGCCTTTTGTATGGTTAAGGAAGATATTGTAATCTACAATCAATTGATGAAGGAAATCATTATGCATATCATTTTTATCTTAATGTGCAGATTTTTCTAAATGTATCTTCTCTTTGATATTTAATACCGTCTGATAACATTTTAGTCCACTCAAACTAATTGCAACAGAAATTGTTTAGTTCTAATCTATAGAATTGAGACCCAAATATACACGGAAAAAAATCTCATATAATCTTATGGTAATTGAAATTGAAAAGGGAGATAACTCCGCAAAAACGAGACTTTTTTGTCAGTTTTTGGTTGATTTTCTAAAAAGTCATGTAATAAAATAGGACACATTGATAGGGTTATAAATTCGTATTTGACTATACTATATAATTTTCTGCTCATGAAATGTACAAAACCGAAGCGTTATGGGTATTCTTTTTTTTTGCTCATTTTTTATTAAAAATTGCAAATTTATGTTTTGTGACCATTTTGAAAAAGATAATGTGAATATTTGGTATTGTTTATATCTGTAAATTATATTTGTTCAGCATCTACCTTGGTTAAAGAAACTTTAAACCACAAAAAGAAGAATATATGTTTAATAAGTTTTATCCAGTTTGAGATTCTTTATATGGACATTCTGAAAAATCTAACAAATGGTCAACTTATGAATTATGAAATATAGGTTGTAGCTTGAAAATAGATATTAATACACCTTAAGAGTTGTTTGTTGTACCATAAATACGGCTAAAATATCAACAATCAATACATTCTGTTGAATAGAAGCAGAACAGTTTTAATTTTGTATAAATTTTTATTGATATTTTTTCCTTTTTTACAGAGTTATCTCCCTTACCAATGCAAATCTCCATAGGAATTTTAAAATCATGATTGTTTTAGTTTTCCCCAAGCTAGATTTTATTGGACTTTTTTCTGCGTATATTTTGGATATAATGCTAAAGATAAGAACTTTAAAATATTCTGTTGCAATTACTTCAAGGTTAGGGTCAAATTTATGCTAAATTAACTAGACTATTTACAGTATTACATCCGATAAGTTCAACCATGAACATACTCTTTGAGCCCTTAACTGGATAGTATGATCAAACCATTGTATTCAACTTACTCATGAATAAGGCCATTGTCTTCAAGCATGTCTTCCTTCGCCATATTCCCTGGAAGTAAATTGTTTTTAATCTAAAATAATGCAACCGGGATATGTAATTGTCTGAATTGAATTAAGACTTCCATGGTAATTTACCTGTGACGTCACTTTTGTAGCGTTATCATCGTGTGACAATGCATGTTTATTTGTGTTGCGTTATGTGCTATCCTAGGTTGTTTTACGTGTTCGTTTTTATTCTGTGGTTAGTTTCAACTTCGGTGTTTACATGAACATCAATTATATAATCATTTTTATAAATTTACTGTTTGCAAAAGTACGAATTATTCCTCATACTTAGGATTTACTTTTCCCAGGTATAGATAGCCTTAGCCGTATTTGGCACAACTGTTTGGAATTTAATTTCATCAGTGCTTTTCAAATTTGAACTTGTTCGGCTTTCTTTACTTTTTTTATCTGTGCCTCATTCATGAGTATTATTGCATGTAAACGGAACGCACATACGGTGTATTAAATCATTAGCCTGATACTTTTAATAACTATTAGCATGTCGAAATGTTCTATTTGTGTATTTCTCTGTCTGTAATGTTATTGCATTTATTTGTACTGTAGTCATGTCATGTTATGTTATCATTTAAGTGTTATATTTAACATTGCAATAAAAGCGGGAGGTTTGGCTTATCGCAAAACCAGATTCAACCCACCAGTTTTTTTCTTAAAATGTCCTGTACCAATTTAGGAAAATGGCAGTTGTTATCTTATAGTTCGTTTCTGTGTGTGTTGCATTCGTTGTTTTCCTCTTATAGTTGATGTTTTTTACCTCAGTTTTAGTTGGTAAACCGGATTTGTTTACTCTCAATCGATTTCGAACAGCGGTATACTACTGTTGCCTTTATTTACGAAAACTATCATTAGTTTAATTAACTGAACTCTTAAATATAAAATGTTAACACAAAAGAGTGCGTTCAAAAAGTGAGTTAACCTTCGCAAGAAACATTCATATGAAACGGGATATATAATTTATCACCATATCAACAGCAGGTCAATTTGCCAGTAGTAGTCGGAATCTTCGGGATTTTTCAAAATTATTATATTTTTCTAATATTTACGTTTGTTCATATTTTGCAAATGTATCAATTAATAACAAAATTATTTGTTAAAATGGAATTGGTGTATTTCATCAACTATAACGATGATTAATATAACTAAATAATTTAATTTTGGATTTTAAATTTAAATTATTATTGGCTGACGTCGTTTTGTTTATCAGCTCATATACATAATTTTGTCATGTGACCGTGATTTACTCCGGTTTAAAATAGAATTAAGAATTAAATTATAAAAAATGACTGTAATATTTTTTTCCTGCCTATTCGAAATAACATAAAAAAATGTGGCGCACACTTTAAATAACCAGTCACGCAGGTAATTCAGTGTGCACCACATTTTTCATGTTATTTCTTCATAGACAGGGAAAATGTTACAGTCATTCCTTAATTGAAACAGGAAAACTGAACACCTTTAATGGAAGTTACTTCATAATATAATTTACACGGAAGTGAAATTACAAAAGATGAATCGCTCAAACGGAAAGTGTCACTTTTAAAAATGAAAAAGAATCACTAGTTCAATTTTTTTTAAAGAGAATCTGATGCATTCTTACCTCCCATGGACACTAACAGCATAAAGACGACTAAACACCCAGAGACTTTCATTCTTCTTTTGCGTTATCTATAACGAATAAACAAATATGTTGTACGTGTATGCATACTTTTGAACATTTCTTTGTTTTCAATGTGGTTTCAGTATCGCTAATACTTGATTGTTCATGATAACCATAATGTTTCTTTCTATTTTCTTCAGAAGTTTTATATTTTTGCATTATTTTGTAAAATATCTTTATTCTGCTGTTGTCTGCTCTATGGTCGGGTTGTTGTCTCTTTGGCACATTCCCCATTTTCATTCTCAATTTTATTATCCTATTTTTTTTTTTAAATTCAGCAAATTCCTTAAAGCAAATTATTCTTAATCGTTAAAAGTTCAAATAAAAAAAACGGACTGTTTTAGCTCGTTTCATTCTGTTATTTTTAGGCATGGCTGTTTTTAAAAAATTCCTATTGTATGATTAAAACATAATTCATAGAAGCCATATATTTGTATAAAGTTTACGCATGGCCTGGGCCTCAAAATTTGAATTTTATCCAAAATTTAAAATACATTACAAGTAAAAAAAAAATAATTAATTCGAATCTCTATTGCCATAAAACTACATATTTAAAGTATGTGACACAACATAACAAAATGAAAATGAACAATAAAAACACTAAGATCATTATTATACATAAAAGAGGAAAATATTCCAAGAGTCCCCTGCCTTGAATTCTATAGAATCATAACTTATTTACCAAAATGTGTGATCTTGGGTTGAGAATATATATATATGTAATTGTATCTATGTCATTTAGATTAATAACGTGCATATTCTCGTTTTTCCGTATCCTACTTGTAAATGGACTTAGTTTTTCTGCGAGTTAACATTCCATTCATTCTGTGGCCCGTTAAAATCTTTAAATAACGTTCTTGAAATATCCTGCCAGGGTTTCTACCAAATTTTTACAGCAGTTTGTTTATGATTATAAGATAATATCCAGAAGTAAATTTTGTGACTGAAACCGAAAACTCCTTTTTATCCCAGGGCATTTTACTTATAATTATAAATGGACTTAGTTCACGTTGCATTCAATTTGTTGTAAAGTTCTATAAAATTTTGAAATAACTTTCTTGAATTATTCTGGATTTGTACCAAACTTAGACAGAAGCTTGTTTATGATCGAAAGCGGTATCCAGACGGAAATTTTGAAGTAAAAAATCCGGTTTTTCCGTATATTACTTATAAATGGTCTTAGTTTTTCACCCAGTTAACCGATTACATAAAGTCCGCAGTTATTAAAGTTTTTTAAAACATTTATATGATTCTTAATATTGTTTGTTTTAATCTAAAGACTGCTAAAATATCAAGAATCAATAAATTCTCTAGAATAGAAGCAGAACAGTTTTAATTTTGTATCATTTTTTTTTTTATATTTCTGCATTAATAACAGAATCAACAATTATTAAAATGCCTTTATAGAAATAATACTATTTAATTTCCATTCCGTTCAATGACTTTAATGGTTTAAAGTTGACAAATTGATTCAAACAAAAGCATAACATTGAGAATTCGTCAAAACAGTCTTAATTAACAAACATATTACATTATTGTCTATCTGTCTCAAAATAGGCACATTTTAGCAGTTTGGCTATTAGACAAATTCAGATAGCTATATACATTTAATCTCCATTAGCATGACTTAAAATATATACTTACATGAGAAAATGTAATCAGTGTATGTAAGTCTTGGAAATATTCTGTTATTTTTGCAGCTTTTATACACGACTATGACGCAGTGCAAATATATAACGGCAAACATGTTTACTGAAGCGTCTTGCTTTGCGGCTATAGGTCCTATCAATATTAATTACCTAACACACGATTCTCAAATTAATGATTACTAGATGCACTTTTCCTTCTGTTAATCTTTGTTTGTTTACAAAATAAAAAATGAAACAATGAATTATTGTTATGTAACATGTCCAGATGCACTTTTAAACTACATAAATAATAAGATGATCAAAAGGAACAATTACCTTGAAACAGAATTTTGTACCTATTTATCACAGAGATGCATGACGATAGAGTGCAATAAGAGGATGTGCATCACCAAGCTGATTAAAATGTTTCCTGGAACAGATTTACTAATTACAACTTTGATGTTTATTTACACCTTGATGACGGCATCGAGGTTTTTTGGTCGAGAAATAGTATATTGAACACGTGTAACCATTGACTATTAGGAGCTTTATATTTTCAGATGTACCGAGTTACAAAACAAAGTTTCACACGAATTCATCAGATCTCGACACCCATGTCCCGTTGAATAGAACTGACGATAACCTATTATGGGGAAGTGAGCTGCGTTATTTAATGTATAACTTGTGCCACATGTGGAGCAGGATCTGCTTACCCTTCCGGAGCACCTGAGATCGTCCCTAGTTTTTGGTGGGGTTCTTGTTGTTTATTCTTTAGTTTTCTATGTTGTGTCCTGTGTACTATTGTTTGTCTGTTTGTCTTTTTCGTTTTTGGCCATGGCGTTGTCGGTTTATTTTCAATTTATGAGGTTGACTGTCCCTTTGGAATTTTTCGTCCCTCTTTTTTAAAGTTGTGTGTCATATTATGTTGTTTGTCTTTTGTTTGCTTTCGCATTTTGCCATTACATCAGTTTGCTTTCGACTGATGTTTTTATCAATTTTTTTATCTCGTTCATTTCTAAATATCACAGATACATATCGAGATTCCTATTATATCAGAAATGTTTTACTGTCTTTTACTAAATTTTGATGATGTTGTTTGACAGATATTTACATTTTGATAATTTCTTCTTTTTAATTTGTTTCTACGATCTTTTCTTAATCTAATCACTGAGCGGTAAACATAATACAGTGGATTCATTTATTTTCGTGGGTACCAATATTCGTGGATAAGGGAAAACTTGGATGTTCGTGGATATTTAATTTCGTGGTTTTGATGCAGTCTTCCTATAAGCCCATAGCAAATTTGTCATTCGTGGAACATTGAATTTCGTGGTTTACCTGTAACCACGAAACCCACGAAAATTGGTATCCAACAAAAATTAATGAATCCACAGTATCCCTTTATAAATACTCATTTATTGTAAAGAATTTGGTATTGTTAATTTTATCAAATTGAACAGACAGATATTGATCCTTGATTTGTTGAAAATATATTTCGTTTTCAGCTAGAAATGTTGGTCTATTTAAATTCTACTTTTACTTCAAAAATATTTTGAAAGTTGAATATGTTTCCAGAAATTTAATTGTATTGACATATTGATTCCCTTCACTCTCAATCGCCGATATTATTTCTATACAATGACCTGTGAACTATGTACACTCTCGTTATATTTCGTCAACTGTATAGCTCAATGTCAAGGGAAATCGCGTAATGAATGAAGGTAGATAAACTTTTACTAGAAGGCAAATAGAACAACTTTTTTGTAGATAAATTCAGCTGTTAGTTTTCTCGTTTGAATTGTTTTACATTTGTCATTTCGGGGCCTTTTATAGCTGACTTTGTGGTATGGGCTGTGTTCATTGTTGAATACCGTACGGTAACCTATAATTGTTAATTTTAATGTCAGTTGGTCTCTTGTGGTGACTGTCTCATTGGCAATCATACCAAATCTTCTTTTTATGTCATCTTTAGCTTTTCTCATCACTTGGCGTCCGTCGTCCGTCGTCCGTCGACGTTAACTTTTACAAAAATCTTTTCCTCTGAAACTACTGGGCCAAATTTAACCATACTTGTCCACAATCATCATTTGGGGTATTTAGTTTTAAAAATGTGTCCGACGACGCGGCCAACCAACCAAGATAGCCGCCATGGCTAAAAATAGAACATAGGGGAAAAATGTAGATTTTGGCTAATATCTCTGAAACCAAAGCATTTAGAGCAAATCTGACAAGGGTAAAATTGGGTATTAGGTCAAGATCGATCTTCCCTGAAATTTTTAGATGGAAATTTTGCCGTTTTTTGTTATTCTCTTGAATATTATTATAGATAGAGATAAACTGTAAACAGCAATAATGTTCAGCAAAGTAAGATCTACAAAAAATCAACATGACCAAAAAGTCAGTTTATCCGTTACGGACTTATTGTCCTTTATAGTCATTTTTTGTCAATTGTTCATAAATTTTTGTCTTTTACAAAATCTTCTCCTTTGAAACTAATGAGACAAATTAAACCAAACTTGTTCACAATCATCATTAGGGTATCAAGTTTGAAAAATGTGTCTGATGACCCACCTGCAGTCCAAGATGGCCGACATGGCTAAAAATAGTGTACATAGGGTAAAATGCAGTTTTTGGCTAAAATCTCAGAAACCAAAGCATTTAGAGCAAATCTGACAGGATAAATTTGTTTGGTCGGTGAAGGTCTAACAGTCCTGAAAATTTCAGACCAATCAGGCAACCTGTTGTTGGGTTGCTACCCCTGACTTGGTAGTTTTAAAAAAAAATATGTAGCTTTTGGTTATTATCTTGAATATTATTAGAGATAGAGATAAACTGTTAACAGCAATAATGTACAGCAAAGTAAAACCTACAAATAACTCAACATAATCAAAATGGTCAATTGACCTCTTAAGGAGTTATTGGCCTTTATGATCAATTTTTAACAATTTTCATACATTTGAAAATTTTGTAAAGGAGTAGGTTCAGTAAGACCTTTTTTTGGCCCCAGAATATAGCAGTTTTACAAAAATGTTAAAATGTAAACTTTTAGTTATTTATTGGAAAGTAGAATGCTGCTGCTACATAAATATCGGCTGTTTTTGACTTTGCAATGCACATATATTGGGTACTTGCAGCATTAAGTCATGCTAAATTACTGAAATCATCACAATTTTAGCATTTTAGTTAAATTTTAGACGGTTTCCGTCTTAAATGAAAGTGGCCGCATTTGTGTTCATTCATGATATTGAAATGTAAGTTGTATTTGATGATAATACATAATATATATATAAAGGTTGAACACGGATGCGGCAACTTTCATTTTTGACAAAAACCATCAGAAATGTGATATTTGTTTTGCATATTTGATAGATTTTTCATATTTAAGCCTGAATTTGAGCGCTTTTAATGACTGAATCAGTTAAAATCTTTAACATAAACTAATTGAATCAACTGAAATAGACACTTAGGTGTTTAAAAAGTTAACAAAATCTTTCGTTAGATGAACCTGAAAGTTGAGGCCAAAATCGGCACTTACCGGACCTACTCCTTTTTACAAAAGATTTTGACTACTTGGATAGATTCGTAGGTTCGTTAGATAGAGATAATTGTAAGCAGCAAGAATGTTCAGTAAGGTAAGACCTACCAACACATCACCATCACCAAAACACAATTTTGTCATGAATCCATCTGTGTCCTTTGTTTATGATATGCGCATAGACCAAGGTGAGCGACACAGGCTCTTTAGAGCCTCTAGGTATATATGTAATCCAAATCATTGAACAACTGTTATTGTAAAGTTTGAGAAAGAAAAATGTGAAATAAGAACGCATAAAATTTTAAAAAAAACAACATCGCGCTCCATCAATTCGTTCGATAATCTTTTTTAATGATAATATAAATTATACATTTTATGACTGATAGTTTTTATATAGCTACAAATAAAATGGTCCTTTCAACAATTTGCCTTTTTGGGTGAAAATTGGAATTTGTAGTGTTTTTAAAAACAAATATTTTTTTTTTTGCACAATTTCGTAGATTTTTTTTAATTGCGTTTTATGTGTATCATTGAACAGGAAAACATTATGGTTTGATATGATGTTTGCGACGTTGGTCAATTTTTCTGATCAGTAGTTAATGCAGTTTGCTATTATCGAAACAACCAACAACCGATAGTAGCGAACATAATAACGGTTAACTAATTCATTTTGACGTACATGTAGCTTGAAAATTACAAACAGCAGTTTATGTAATTAAATAGACGACAGGCTGATAAACTTGATATATAAAACAAACGATAGTCAACTGAATTTACAATAATGTATCGCGTATACAACTGCAACACTTTATTAATTGCAGGAGATAGAAAGCGATGCAAAATCCTTGCCGGACACGACAAATTATCTGTTTGAATTATTTCGTGAGTAATATTAATTTTAAAAAAATATTCATTCCACACCACAGATTTAAGACTGAACTTGAATGCTCACCTTACTGTTTAACCCCATGCATATACATATAGTATGCCTGTCCAAATTATGAAAACTTGGCCGTGGCTGTCGACCTTCTTTTTTTTCAAATTACGTTTTGGGGTCAGACCTAAAAACAGCCGACAACCTTTCCCCATGACGGCTTGATTAAATTGCAAGCTGAAAAATACAATTAAAGTGTTGGAGAAGACAAAACGCTAATCATGATCATCAGACTGGGTTTTTTATCAATCAACATTTTATTTAAGAAAACTTGATGCAAGCTATACATTATTGTAGTTTAAACATGGGTTATCATTATATTTGTGTTACTTTAGACCTCACTATCGCTCGGGCAAAAATAATGACGAAAATAATGCCTACTCATGTTCAAACTACAATAAAGTATAGCTTGTATCAATTATTTTGATTCGGGTTAGGACAATTATAGTAATTTCTATGTCCGATGTGTATAGGTGTTAAGCATTTGTGCAGGCTCTTTTATGTTTGTAAACAAGCATACGGCATTCAGTGTGTTTTTTAGCAAGAGGGGTTTTGAACAACTAACATGAACGGTTTTGTATCTAGGTCAAATATGTCAATTGTGAATTGTAACACATTGTTGTCAGTAACAGCATATGCGTAGATTCATTTAAGAGTCTGAAAGTGGTTCAAGTTAATCAAATATATAAAATTCATAGCAAATTAGTTAAAATACATTTTTCTGCAGTAGTCAACACGCATGTGTAAACAAATTTTATTGGATTCGAGTATGGGTTTGTTTTCAAAGCGAAAGAAGCACGTCATAATAAAATTCATATTTTGATAAGATGAATTTTAATTTTAAAACAATATTCGTCATATGTACATGTGGAAGAGAACAATAATCCGACAAGAAATGCATTTGATGTTAAAGTAGAGATAAGTCGAAAGCAATCATAACAGCAAAATATAAGGATGTTCCACGTTTGATAGTTTCAAATAAAATTTGAATTTAAGTTATATTTATAATTTATCATTGCCATTTGTCACGTATCGGTACGATTCAATATTTAGTTTCCTGTAAAAAAGTTAAGACTTTGACCAGTCACAATTATATATTCTAAAATAGAATTTAATATCCTGTGCATATTTTTAAATGACATGTACATTTTCTGCACTTTGCTCGTTGTTATGCTAATAAAGTGTTATTTCATTTGTTTATTATTTCCTATCTATATCTAACACGTACGTGATATATTTGTACAACTTCGATAACAAATACAACATCATATAAAAATAAGAAGATATTAGTGTCAATGTGTAAAAATTAGACTATTATTGGTCAAACTACGGCCTCTAACACGTAGCCTTGGCTCAAATATCAAACAGCAAGCTATAAAGGGACATTCAATTACAAGTGTAAATCAATTGAAATAGGAATACAAACGGTCGAATCTAGCATTATCTAATTTTCGTAAAAAATTTGTTAAATAAAGACTCTACCAGTGCATCTAGTGTGATAAGATAATTATCCACTTGAGGCAGATAAAGTTTTCAAATTTAAAACGTGAGGCTCACAGAGGTTTTTAAATGTTTAAAATTGATTGTCTAGAGTGATTAAATACCTTAGTACACAAGATTTGGCGGTGAAATCTGTTTCTCTAATGATTTTAGACGATATGCAGGTAATTTTGTTATTCTTTTCGAGCGACATGCAAAAAGATGTGTTCTTTGTACTTGACGTCATCAGACCAGTTTGCATTTTTTCATGACCTCACAATAAGAATTTGATAGGAAATTAAAACCTTCGAAGTCATAATCGAATTTTGAGCAATTTAGAACGGAGATCAAACGTACCACACGTTGATTCAATAAGAATAATCAACAGGTCAGTAAGGGATAAATCGAGTTAATTTGGAGAACCCCTATTCTCTTAAAATCAACACTACTAATGTGTAGAACTACATCTTCCGTAAAGTATTGATCTTGTCCTTTGCAATCCATTTTGACGTCGTGTAAGCCTATCCGGTATCGATAACATCATACATTGTTAGACTTTTTGTACGCTTCAGAATGTAATCAACTTTGACAAAAGGAAGATTTTAGTGAAATGTGAAAATTTTTGTGTTTTTTGTATACTATTGAAAAAATCACAATGTACATTATCATGAACGAAACATACAGTCGTCATTGACCTAACGAATAACCAATGAAAATGCAGTAATATCGTCTTGTGATGCTGAATTAGCCAATCAAATTAAACAAGATTTCGTATTATTTGTTCGTATCACACTCCTTGCAATGTGACATGAAAAATATCAATTCATCCAAGAAATAGATAACTGGCAACAACCATAAGACAATATCAGTGACATATATCAATTGAAATGGCTCAAATTGATAAAAATAGAAGTATTAACTTAAACAAGTAAACCTACACTTCATCAACGTTTACCTTGGATGTTTGTCCCTAATATTTTATTAACTATATATTTGCATTCAGGTATCGCAGATCAAAGTTATTCGTTCAAAGTGTGTTAATTTACGTTTTTTTATGGAGTTAAGCCTTCCAATTGATATTTTATCGTGTTTCTTTCTATGTTGTGATGTTATACTATTGTTTCAGAAAAAGGGAGAAGGTTTGGTACCATTAAAACGTTTAATCCTGCTGCAAATGTTTGCACCTGTCCTAAGTCAGGAATCTTATGTACTGTAGTTGTCGTTTGTTTATGTAATTCATACGTGTTTCTCGTTTCTCGTTTTTTATATAGATAAGACCGTTGTTTTTCCCGTTTGAATAGTTTTACACTAGTAATTTTGGGGCCCTTTATAGCTTGTTTTTCGGTGTGAGCCAAGGTTCCGTGTTGAAGGCCGTACATTGACCTATAATGGTTTACTTTTATAAATTGTTATTTGGATGGAGAGTTGTCTCATTGGAACTCACACCACATCTTCTTATATCTACACTGAATGCATAAATTTGATATATGACACAACATAAAAAACTATCTAAAACAATTTAAATAGACAACAACAACCTGTGACAAAATTGCTTTAAAAAAAGAAACGTACACGAGTGACTTCAATTAAATAATGTTGTTGTCATAAGAACGGAAATGTCTGTTTATAAAATAAATTTGTTGTTCATAGTTCGAGATCAGAGGAAAATATTATCCTTATATGTAATACTCAAAGGTGGTAGATATTCGAAACATATTTGAGATACAACACAATATAAGTTAACATTCAATAACAAAAAAGCATTTGTAGAAAGTATGTCAACAAGTGAGACGAGATATAACACAATATAAGTTAACATTTAATAACAAAAAAGCATTTTTAGAAAGTATGTCAACAAGAGAGACGAGATATAACATAATATAAGTTAACATTTAATAACAAAACAATATTTCAAGAAAGTATGTCAACAAGTGAGACGAGATATAACACAATATAAGTTAATATTTAATAACAAAAAAACATTCCAAGAAAGTATGTAAACAAGTCAAATTAAAACAAGCATTTCAAACAGTTTTAGTTTGAACTATCAAACATGTATTATGAGATCAAATGGCACCATAATTATAGACTGTCTAATCCAATAATTCAAAAAAAAGAAGAATATTTTCATAAACATAAGGCCAATAAATTTTTATATTTTAATCATGTAGAGAATACCAAATTTCAAACAAATGCATTTTTGTCTGTATTTAAAATTCTTTCATTCTTTTCTAAACCTGATTCATCATTCAGTTTAAGAAAGAAGGTTCAGCAGATACTGGATAGTTTGTCGAATCAAACTATTCAGATAAATTGACTTGAGTACACAATAGAGCAACCTAAAATCGGAGTGTAAATACTACCGTGTCACTTTATTGACACCTTCTTAACCTGAACTTTAAACTTTTCTTTATCTCAATAATATGTGTATGTCCGTAATTATTTCTTTTTATTGTAAATCTTTTTATTTTGTTATTCCGTTATATCGTCCAATAAGGGTAGAGATAAGTAACATCATGCATGGCGTTAGCGTTCTTTATAAATGAGTCATAAGCCGAAATTATATTTACCTCGTCTGACAAAAGAAGAGAAAACAAACACAATGTAAATTTAAAAAATGATGCAAAAATAAAAAAAAAAAAACAAATTAAGAAGAAATAAAAAATAAACAAAACTATTTATTTAACAAACATGTGAACAAAAGAGGGACGAAATATACCAGAGGGATAGTCAAACTCATAGATAGAAAATAAACTGACAACGCCATGGCTAAAAATAAAAAGACGAACAGGCAAGTAATAGTGCAGAAAACACAACATAGAAAATTAAAGACTAAGCAACAGGAACCCCACCAAAAACTGGGGGTGATCTCAGGTGCTCCGGAAGGGTAAGCAGATCCTGCTCCACATGTGATTAGTAAGTAATTAGGTGTACAGTTATATTTGTATTAGTAATAAGTCGTACACAATTTTTTGTATAGGTAATAAATTGGAACAAAAAAACAGCATGTACACAACATATATATAAATTTGTATAGGTAATAACTTGTACAAAAAACAGCATGTACACAACATATATATATATATAAGTAGTAGTAGTAGTAGTAGTAGTAGTAGTAGTAGTAGTAGTAGTAGTAGTAGTAGTAGTAGTAGTAGTAGTAGTAGTAGTAGAAGTAGTAGTAAAACTAACTGGATTCAAACCAAAAAACCTATTTCAACGCTTCCTTTAATTTCTCCCAGAAAATGATATTTCCTTCCTCATCATTGGGATATTCGATATAGGAATCGTTTTGAACTAGTTCAAGCATTACCAGAGGTAAATCTTTTGGTCGTAAGTTTTCATAAAACACTAAAAACAGAATATTTTGTCCACTTCTTGTATAGATACTTTCCATTCTCGCCATATTGAATTCAAACATGCAGTAATATGATTCAAGGAAGGACTTGGTAAGGATACAAATAACATTTCTACTTTCGTGAATTGAATTTGTTATGTTATGTGTAATTTCATTCCCAGGCATAAAATCGCGTTTATGGATGCAAAGTCGTGCTAGGCCACCGCCTTCTAATATCGGTATACATTCTTTAATAATGAAATCCTGTTCATCGATAGAATATGATATGAAGGCATCGTATGTGTAATTTTGATCATCATTTTGGATTAGATTGTCTCGTATTTATTTATTTTTTGTCATAAAGTATATATAGCGGAGTCTCCATCGGTATCTATATACAACTCCATTTGTTAGAATAATTATCACTAACAGGATCGCCATAGAGGTGCAAATTATAAGGACAAGATATGATTTACAGCTGCTCTTTTTCAGTTGCAACAACGTACCTCTGAACGTTGTGAGTAAAATTTCAGTCTCATTTGAGAATCTACATTTCGTTTTATTCTTTTTATAAAAGTATTTGCTTTTTGCCAGTAACTATTCAATAAATTGAATAGCATCGCAACTGCATTGCAAGATATTCCCACTCAGATTTATTCTAACATCAGATAAATAAAATATGGTGTTTAATTTCTCCATTGATTTTTGGCTGAATTTTTGAATTCTGTTGTTTGATAAATCCAGAACTTGATATCCAATGTGATGTGTCGAAATTGATATCGGTTAAGAAGTTGTTGCTTAAATTTAAGTTACGCAGGCATCGATGTCCATTGAAAAGTGAAACATTTAGATAGTCAAGGTTATTCAAGGACAAATTGATTTCAGTTAAATTTGTTGGATATGATCGATAATATACATTCCTTTTCAAAAAATCTCTAAGATTGTTTTGTTCCAAATTTAGACTTGATAAGTACGGCATTGATAAACAAAAACTTGTCAACTTGTTGCTAGAAAAGTCCAAATACTTTAAAGTTGATGGAAGTTCAAAACCAGGCTTCTTACAATCGGAATTAAATTCCTCAATATCATTTTCGTTTAAAAATAAATTCTGTAAACCTGTATCTTTTAACGAATTAAACACAGAATTATCCCAAAATACCTGAAAATCATGAAGAGTATCTGTTAAAAAAGGGTATGAACGGAAAATGTTCTAAAATCCTTCAAAATATTCGACCAGGTTTTAGGCCGTGGATTGGTTGAACGGAGATTTAAATACTTCAGTTCCCGACCACTTAATGTTCCAACTGCATAGGCCTTAATATTGCAATCAGTTAGATCTATAGTATCTACTCTAGGTATATTTCCAAATGCTTTCGCATTGCCATTGATAAAACAAAAACCTGATTTAACAGCCGTTAATTTTGTGAGTGATAAAAATCCTTCTCGGAAAGTATAATCGGTAGCCGAAGCCAATAGATCAATTTCGATGCTGTGTAGATTTGTTAGGTCAGATATAACATACTTCGAAAACCAAGAAGTCTTCATCTTTGTAAAGTCAAGTCTTTGAAGGGTTAAATCTAAATATGTTAAAGATTTTAAAGGTTTAAATATAGAGTTCGCAAAATGTTTGCTATTGTACGCAAGCTGATTCTTTCTTAAAATCAAACTCTGTAAGTTTTTTAAGCCAAGGAAGGCTTCTTGATCTAACCATTCTAACTTATTATAAGACAAGTTCAGCTCTCGTAGAACTTTCAGATACAAAAATGTCTTATTTTCAACGACTTTAATACAATTACAACTTAGGTCTAGCGCAACGACGTTTGATACCACAGTTGGAATATCTGTCAGATTTATATTTGAACAATTTGCATGTAAGTTAAATGTTTTGTCCTCAAAATAGTTGCATCTGAGTGTTGTCCCAGAAGGTATGCATCCATACAAGTTAACGAATATCGTCAAAATGATTACTATATTCATTGTATGTGGTCTTTAACATCTGAAAAAAAGAATAAAAAAATGTCATCTGAAAAATGATAAACTAGAACAAATTTCACAAATTGAATCGAGCTTTTCAGGAAAAGAATTAATTTATCACAAAGTATAAATGAAAGCAACTATACCGCTGTTCAATATTCAAAACTAATTTCAATAAGGAAAGGACAGAAAAGAACGGAAAGTAACGGAAAAACAGAAACACTGAACTACAATAATAGCAAACGCAAATATACATACAAGGGGACTGTAGATAACAAATGCTATATTCCTGACAAGGTACATGACATAAAAAAAATAGTTAGTTTAACCTGGTATCATAGCTAGCCAAATCACCCGTTATATTCATATGTTATATAAGTGTGATTTGCATTGCATATGTAAACAAAAGATAACATATCTTTTCATGAGTAAAATTTGTAATCTATTTACCTATCTGTGTATTTTCTGTCTTCTGTGAACAAATTATGCATCAAATTTATTTCTGTATCATATCATTCCGCTGGGAATTTATCCACTTTATATGAATTGTCAAAGTCTTCCGATCACATGATCATACATAGTACCTAAATAAGTGTATTCTGTAAAAATAATGTATGAACTTTGCACTGTAAAGTTCTTTAACAATGAAATAAGGAAGTAAATTCATCATAGATACCAGGATTTTTTTTATTTGCGCCTGACGCGCGTTTCGTCTACAAGATGTATCTGTGACGCTCGAATAAAAAAAATTTTAAAAGGCCAAATAAAGTTGAAAAGCACTAAAGAAAAAAAATTCCTAAAAGAGTTTCCAAATACAGCTGAGGTAATCTATTCCTTAGGTAGAAAAGTCTAAGCATTTCAAAATTTTAAAGTTTAGTAATCAGTTAATTCGTAATTATGACAATAGCAAAGACAACTCATGATAACACTGAAGTGCTGATTAATGGGCTGGCGATACTATCGGGGAATACAAACTCCACCAGCAGTGGCATCAACCCAGTTGTAGTCAATAAGCTATTCATATATACCAGGATTTGCATTTTATTTGCGCCAAAATCTCAACAATGTATGTCTATACATTAATAACAAAAGACATATGAAATTTTCAATACATGTTGGTACCTTATTTCTCATATTTACTCATTAGTTCAACAAAACAGAAATTTATCCACATGTAAACACTCCTTATCCTTTTTGATTTTATATTAACAGTCTAAATAGTGCAAAAGATCACTTTTGTTTTTTTGGGGGATTTTTTTTTCATTATATGGACAAACAATCTTTAACATTTATTGCAGCTTAAATACTAGACTGTAGTGTACTGTAATCGTACAATAAAATATGGTGGTATACATTTCAATTACAAATCAAAATACTGGTCTGTTTTCGTCTCTTTTTTTTTTTTTTTTTTGTCTCGTATAATGTATGAGCAGATTCTTCTCGCTTGTTCTCATTTCAAATAATAAATTTCAAATGCTTGTACATTATTCCTTTAATCAGTAATGTCCTTTAGGCAAAATAGAGATAAGACGTGTAAGAAATTAATGAAGAGATATAAATCTTCCATTTTGATAACTAATTTGTATTTCTCGGTTATAGACAGTGAATAAAACATATAATATTCTACAAACGGAAACCAGTCAGTCTTTAAGAATTCCAATATAGATATGATATAATTAGAGTTGTCATTCGTTTCACAACAATTATGGATAACAACTATCATGTTTACAATAGATTGTTTAAGCGACTGTTGTTTTTCAGGTTGTCGTTTGTTTTTCGTGTTGCTCATAGTCGGAAGAATATGAATCCATTTTCTGAGAAAATTTGATATTTTTTTTCCAAAATTAAGTAACTATTTATAGAAATGATTTATATTTGAACAGAATGAGGCGAGTGATCTTCATTAAAGTAACAAATGTTAAGTTACATTTTGTTTTTATTGTATGAAAAATACAAAGAGTGATCATAACACAAAAACACAATGAGATGCATAAATATCGAGCAAAGTCTAAAGGTTTTGATAACGAAAAATGGCTATACAGTAAAGATTGATAATTTTAAAAGTCAAATAAAAGACACATTAACACGTATTATAGATGATGAACAACGTAACAACCTAGTATCAATACTTCAAGACCATCATGGTTTTGTTGTAAAGTTGATTGTCTCGTTTGTCACAGATTCTCGTACTAAGATGACTGCGTATGTCAAATTTGAGGTATGTGTCTACAAATGGGGCCCTGGAATTCCAAAATAATATTTTTATGGCTTATATATGCTACCATTTTCATATTTAAAGCAATTAAAGGAAGTTGTTAACGATCTTGACTGGCTATACAACCCTTGCACGGTCGGTAAGAAAGCATTGTGGACGATTTTTCAATTTCACATGGGGAATGGTGGTTTACAAGGTTGAAATATCATATCTGTTTTAATACAATTAACTGCGGAAGATCGGAATTAAAAATCATGCCAAATATCTTCAAGTATGTTTAGAGTCAATGTATGGTTAATATCACTATGGGGGTAACAGTTTTATAGTATTTCTGAAGACCTTCGATTACTCCGAATATATTGGTATGTCAATCAATGGACAATTCATTTGTAGAACATTCAGATGAGCCAACAATATACCGTTGTTTGTACGGATTTTTGTAAAGCGTAGGTGTCCAATACAAACAAGGTATGTCCTCGGATTTGCTGTTCAATTTATTTTCATGGAAGCAATGAATGATTTATGATTTATATTTTGTCCTTGTCAATAATATGTTTTCGTATGTGGGATAATCTGAGTACTGTTTTATTCCTACTTCTTTTACAAGAAACTCGTAGTTGTACGACTTAATTACGAAAGACAATATTATGTAATGCTTTGTCCGTAGGAACAAAACACATTTATCAGCTCATTGTACTAGAAAATTTCTGTCATATTATTGTTCCATTTGTATTCTATTGAATATACATTTTGCAGATGTAAATGGTTTATAACACATGTGACCGTGTTTTTTTTTCTCGAATAATAATATCTGGAATGACGTGCTGGAAAAATATAATGAATAATGCATGTTGAAAGATTCAAATGAAATCAAAACAGAGTAAACATTTGGCAACATGTTGAAGTTTTGAGGATATATATTTTAATATATTTCCTTCTAATACATATTATTAATTATCTTATATTATTAGTAATCTCTCATGCGAGTATGTTGATTAGTATTATAGTAATTCAACATTTTATATACCGAGGATTCAGGAAATCTACCATATCTTATTGTACTCAGAAACTCTGCCATCAAAAGCGGAATATATTGATCGGTAAAGGTAGATAAACACAATTCATAGATACCAGGCTTCATATTTTTCACTCTCAGTTTGTCGCCTTAGAACCATGAGCCCATTTTGATGTAGCTATGGTATCAAATAGATTGGTTTGAGATTCACTTTACAAATGTACAAATGTACATCTTTGATTGAAATTCAAAAGGAAATAAAGCAGACGTGCATGACCTATATATTATATAATTATTTACATATCGTTTGAATGTTTCCTCTTTAGTTAGTGTCATGTAATCATAAGCTGTATTTTTAATGGAATTGTCAATTCTCAGTTCCTTTGTCAAGCAATTCATCATTTGATTTGCACGAGAAAAAAAAAGAAACTGGTTTTGGTTTTCTCTGCTGGAACTCAATCTTGTTTATTATCGAGGTGCGAAAGATTTGACTTTGTTAAGTTTTTAGAGTCAATATTTCATTAGTACCACTACTTGTGTAAACAGTCTCTCAGTATTTCTGAAGACCCATAACCCCCACAGATAGATTTTTTGTCAATCTAATTATGGAATATTCCATTGTAGAACATTCAGATGAGCCAACAATGTACAATTGTTTGTTTGGATTTATTTACAACTCCTTGGTAATGCAACTGATGTGTAAGGTTTTGTTTCCATGGGTATCATTGGTCCAGTAACAACTTCTGTGTTGACACGATTTATCATTGGTATGATCAAAATTATAATTTAACTCTTTGCAAACTTTGATTTTTTCAAAATATTGATGATTTTCTACACCAACGTCTATGAGAAGCATACGAAGAACAATTATCTCCAGTTTGGATAGAGTCAAAGTTGTATTTGACAAATAAACATAACAAACCCTTCCAAACTGGAAACAGAACTAACTAAAAGATAACAAGTTGATGTTTTAAAGGAAAGAAAAATGCAACAAACATGACAAATGCACTGTAAGATAAATGAAGCAGCTGCAAATTAAGTATGAATTAAAGACCCAACAGTGAAGAAATGCATTCTTATGGTCCATCCGTAGTTGGCATGATTATTGTATGTCGTTTCAATTTTTGCGTTTGGTTTTAACATTAGTCAGACCTTTGGGTTCCCTGTTTGAAATATATGATCATTTGTCAAGTCATGTCTAAATTTACTATACGGCATTGCATTTGCTCTTTGTTAAAACCCGTACTATAGTCAACAGTTAACCTTTACTTTCCATATGATAATTGTAATAATCCTACATGAGAACGATATACCACATTAAAAAAATGTACAATCATTGTGCAAACTTAGCACAATATCAAATCAATATCGCCAAAACTTATGTTTAGTAAATCATCTTAATAAGCCATAAGCCACTTTTCTTTCAAAATGTTTAGCACACCATTCAATTACGTTTTCAAAGTCTTCATTTAAACAAAAGTTTAAGTTTGTAAAAGATATGAACGATATATGCAACCTTGTCTCATCTGCATATAATTCAGACTCTGTGTGTTCTAATTTAAACGTGGGGTCATTATTATATTGATTAAGAATAATAAAGGTCCTAATATGGAACCTTGTAGGAACCAAAATGTTACATTATTGTATCCTGATTCAGTTGTTCCAATTCTAACCCTTTGCAATCTATTTGAGAGATAGGATGAAAACCACTTAACAGAGTGATCATCACATTTATATAAATTTAGTGTCGATAATAAGATGTTATGATTAACAGTGTCAAATGCTTTTTTTTAAATCTAGAAATAAAACAGAAGTAAATCTTTTAACCATCTGTCAATTATTTTTATAAGTGCTGGATGTCATGAATGTTTTTCTCTAAATCCAGTTTTTGTACTAATAGTTTGTATTTACTAGTTAAAAATGAATACAATTGTTTAAACACAGTCCTCTCAAAAATCTTAGACACTGTAGGTAAAATTGAAATAGGACGATAATTGTTGGGATCATCCGTGTTACCGGCTTTGAATATTGGAGTTTCTAATTCATACTTTAGAATATCAGGAAATATACCTGTATATCGACTAAAATTTATTATATGAGTGAGAGAATCTACAATTATTGAGTTTGATACTTTTAATATTTGTGTGCCAACTCCATCGTTCCTGGTTGATTTTTTAATATCTAGATTTGTGCGATATTTAAAGAAATCAGCATTTGTGACAGTGTAAGTGAACACAACGTGTTATTATTAATTTTGGATTTCACATAATTGTTTATTTTCTCGGATTTGAAATTCGAATGGGGATTTGAAATGAGTTTTTCTCCCACTGAACTAAAGTGATTATTTAAGCAGGCATATGACAAAAGTAGACGAAAACACTATAGATATCGTGCAAATAAAATATCTAATGGTTCGGTAGGATTAATTTATTTTCCAAAAAAAACCAGCTGGGAAGGTTTGTATGTCATATGATGTGTTTTGTTTATGTCCGCGTCACACTGTCCCGATTTTTATATACGATGGACACCCGAATGCGAAAATTGTAAGTTCGTACGAAGTTGGTCCCGATCTCGTTAAAATACAAAAAAGTGACCGAAGCAAGTACGATGAATAACGAAGTCTATACGAAGGTGCCGAAATTATATACGATAGCAAAAGATGGACATACGAAGGTTAACCGAAGACGGGTATTAAGCTTCATATCTCAACCGAAGCCTACACAATGGATCACGAAGGCTACACGATGGATTACGAAGGCTACACGATGGATTACGATGATGGCGCGATGGATTTCGATGATGGCGTGATGGCCATACGATGTCTAAAAGATACGAACAAAATTTCGACAACATATCGTTTCTGTACAAGTCTGCCATGCGTGGCGGGAAATCGATCTTTTTATCTAATTCTTATAAAACTTAGTTTATTATCCCCTCGCCTACTACATGTAAGTTGCGTGTAGATAAAATTGTTATGGACACTCTAGAACCAAAATGCTCAAAACTTGGTATGGCGTTACTCGTTAAGAATATCTTAAGCGCTATTGACTTTAAAGTTCAAGGGTCAAGGTCACAGTGGCAGTTGTAATACAAGGCAATATCACCCTTGTGGACACTCTAAAACCAATATGCTTCAAAAGATTTTAACCACATTTGGCATATTGTTCTTCCTTGTACTGATCTGACATTTTTTACGTTCAAGGCCAAAGGTCAAAGTCATGCAGATGGACTTGTTTTTTCTCCTTGAAATAGCATATTACACAGGAAATTGGTTGCTCATTTTTTTTTACCTGCTGGTTCTAAAGACAATATTAAAGGTATTTCCAGTTACTGAATGTTTTGGTTGATTTCTAAAAAAAATAGTTTATGTATCAAATATGCATATTCAAATTACTATTTTCTGCATGTGTCATATACAAATATAGTGTCCATATTTGTCCCCAATATGTTACATACGAGGGGATGCCACGCTAGGCATTGCCTTGTTTGAACTGTAAAATGTGTGCACTAGTCTGAATAATCACCCATAATTATGCCCATGTTTACTGATCTATCTTAAAGGTAAGCTAATGAGTTCGTTGATCCCTTTTATTCAAAAAGAGCCCTTTCCAAAAGAATATCATAATAATATAGACAAAAGGAAGGATGTGGGGAAAGCAACAAATGCGGCAAAATATGACATATAGAAAACAAAATGGTTATGGAGTAAACATTCTTGTGACAACAACTGAGACGAAACATAAAAATCAGAATAATGAAGAAAAAGTTGGTTTCCCTATATACGTGTACCTGTAGTGTTGGTGTACGATGCGCGTTTATGATTTTCATTATGTTACTTGATATGAAAAATTGACAAAAATTAATATTTTACTTGTAAAAGTAAATCCTGAGCCTGTAATAGCTGCTCTTCTTGTTCCATTTGAATTAATAGAAACAACGCTGTCGCCTTTCTTGTTCTCATAGAATCATATGATATGAGCTCCATGTTTTGTGAACTTCTTTCTTAACAGTCGTATTAGACTGACCAGTGCATATCGCGCATGGCACTTTAAATGTATTTTAGCGCTAAAATTAACTTACATTTAGCTGGATTTATTGCCGTCGTAGATCCATCTTGTCGCCTTCGTACTTTTATTCGATGGCAACACGACGGGATTACGAGGTCTTCACGAAGTCGTGTTGCCATCGTAAGACCTTCGGGTATCTTCGTGATTCATTCGTGTAGACATCGTAATGTCAAAACTGCCCGATGGAAACGATGGAAACACGAATGCAATACGATGTGCAAAGATGCATTTCCGGTGACATTACGATGCTGAGAATGGTGATACGAACTCAATACGAACCCTCAACATCGGACGCACCTTCGGGGATTTTTTAACATGTTAAAAAATTTAGAACCCTTCCCGAAGTTGTCCCCGAAGGCTAGAAAAAGTAGCCGATGGTTCTACGATGGTTAAAGATGGCACTACGAATAGCCCGATCTAAATACGATCAGTCCCGATTTTGAAAATTTCCATTATCGTGTTGCCATCGGCGTAAAAATCGGGACAGTGTGACGCGGGCGTTAGTGAAACTACGTTTAGTATATACTCACTCTGTATTTCAGATAGTAAATTAAGGATAATTTTGTCAAAATCAAAGTAGGACAAATGTTTTTTTTTTTATTAGAACAAACTTTCCAAACGATTTGTTAGAAAGTCCAGAGAAAAAGAGGTTTGTTTGAAATTGACTGATTGTTTGCTTTCAGTAGCAAATATTTCATCATTTTTTTTAGACAAGAATGACTTGGTTATAATTCATATGGGTTATTTCTGTTTCAGATAAAGGACAGCACTGCCGCTTACTCATCTTTAGCATGAGTTTCGCGATACAAAGAGGTTTATGGTTGTGATGCAAATGTATGAGTATGTTCTTATTCACTGCACTTACTGACTATGCGGAATGGGCTTTGTTCATTGTGAAGGCCGTACTGTGAACTTTTTGTATCATTCGGTCTCTTATGAAGAGTTGACTCATTGGCAATCACATCTTATCTTTTATAATCATTATAATGTACTTTGAATCATATTGAAAACATAAATGCATGTGGGACGTGTGTGCTCATTGTAAAACCGTGCAATGTTGTTGAATGTTAAGTGTTTTATCAGAAATGGTAATGGAAGTAAGATGTATTCCTGATTATTTTTCTCTTTCTTTTTTAATTTAGTAATTATCATAAATAAAACTTCTCCGTTGTTCATAGCTTTCAATTTATTTTTTAACATTCATTCTTTAAATTAATTTCAGGCATTTTGTAAAATGACTTTCAATTTTCCGGGCATTTTGTAAATGCCTAGAAAAATTAGTCATTATGTATAATGACTAAATTTTGCAGGGAACTTTAGCAAATGTCTAAAGTTTTTATAAATATCTGTAATATATGCAAGCCATGTTTCCCGGATTATAATTATATCGATTTTGTGCAGTGCAATAACATAATTGGACATAGGAACATAAATAATGTCCACCGTATGTGATATTTTAATGTTCGATTGACTTCGAATTAGCACAGTACTTTTTTCTAGAGAAATGCTGTATAAGTGTGTCTTACTCCTGAGTTAAATTTGTTACCGACTTTGGACTACCATGTGCATCACGATGGGGTCACATGTGGAGCAGGATCTTCTTATCATTTCGAAGCATCAGTCGCAGTTTTTGGTAGGGTTCATGTTGCTTAGTTTTTTTGTTTTCTATTTTGTGCTTTTTGAAATATTATTTGTCTGTTTGCCTTTTTTCGTTTTTAGCATGATATTCGATTTATGAATTTGAATGTCCCTCTGGTATATTTTGTCCCTCAAGTGTTAACGAGATAATAAAAAGTGTAAAAACATAGTATAACAATATTTATCATGATATAAAACATGCTTTAAAAAGTTTTGTGTTATTCACTTAAAAATTAGTATCTTCCGGTCTACAAAAAGATCTAAGTTATTTGATTACATCTAGAGAATAACATTTAGACTCTTTTGTCTCCAGAACAATTTACACATTAATAAACCTATATATGAAGCTAGTCTTCTGAAAAAAATATTAAACCATTTCACAAAAACACGGGAATATTATTCATGACAAGACTTCTTTTAGTTTCTCCCAAAACACAATATTTCCTTGTTCATCATTAGGATATTCGATGTAAGAATTTTGTTGAACCAGTTCCAACATTACTAATGGTAAATCTTGTGGTCCGAGTTGTTCATAGAATACCAGAAATAAAATGCTCTGACCCCCGCGTGAATAGATACTCTCCATTCTAGCCATATTAAATTCAAACATACAGTAATAGGACTCAATAAATGATCTTGTTATAATACAAATAGTTTTCCTACTTTCGTGAATAGAGTTTGTAATGTTGTGTGTAATTTCTTCGCCTGGTACAAAGTCACGTTGATGGATGCAAAGTTTTATACCTGCGTTACCTTCCAAACTAGGAATACAATCTTTAATAATAAATGTACTTTCTGTATCAGAATAAGATATAAATGCATCGTATTTATAACTTTGTTCGTTCTCGACCTTTTTGTATCGCTTATATTTACTTCTAGTCATATAGTATATATACCGGAGTCTCCATCGATATCTGTATACTAAACCAACCATCACAATTAAAACGGCTGTTATAATTGAAACAGAAATGCCAATTAGAAGTGCGGTATATGACGAACATCCCTTTTCTAGCAATAATATTGTATTTCTAAATGAAGTTAATGTTAATTCAGTTCCGTTGGAAAATTTGCATATCATGTTTTTCATTCGCCTAAAATACCTTCTTTTGTCAATTATCCACTTTAGGAATTGAAGTGTACCACAACTACATTGCAGAACATTTCCTGAAATATCTATTTGCATGTCAGATTTGTGGAAACACTTATCCAAACTGTCCATTGTTTTACTACCAAAGCTTTGAATTCGGTTATTCGACATATCAAGCACTTTCAGCGTATATAAATTCGACACATTAAATGTGATATCCATTAAAAAATTGTTGCTTAAATTCAATTTTTCTAATTTTGCATGTCCATAGAAAAGTGAAAACATTAGATAATATAGTTTATTAAAGGATAAGTTTACTTCAGTTAAATTATTGGCGTCTGAAGCTGAATATCTCTTTGATTTTAAATAAATTCCCAAGTTATTTTTTTCTAGGTTCAGGTATGACAAATTCTGCATGAAATATCTTATCTCACTTATCTGATTTCCAGAAAAATCTAAATAGTTTAATGTAGAAGGCAGAATATCAGCCCCTGTTGATCCTGTACCGGCTTCAATAACACTGTTGTCATTCAGATATATTTCAGTTAACCCACTTGGACTTAAACTCACGAAAAAGGATGCAGGTAAAAAAGAATATATGTGAAATGTAGCTGTCAGTACCAATATATCTATTTTTGCTGTTCCCAAATCTGTGACCATATCCCAATAATCATCATTTTTATTCATGTAGACAGCATCAAAATTTAGACGTTTAAATTTTCGTCCGCGAAGTGCTCCAATTTCATACGACGCTAACGTACAGCATGATAAATCAAATGATTCTAAGTATAGTACATTTTCTAATGTTCTGTTATTAAAATCCATATAACAAAGCCCTGCCTGTACTACACGTAAGCGTTTCAATGACAGAAATCCTTTTCCAAGTATAAAAGCCCCGTCGGTGTCATGAAACAGGTCAATAATTAAAGTGTTTAATGATAACAGGTCGGACATCACATATTGCGAAAAACTTGCAAAATTTAATTCTAAAGAATCGACGTTTGTATTTATAATATTCATATATGTCAAATGTTTCAAAGGACTGAAGACTCCTTTAGGAAAGGACTGGAAGTTGAAAGTTAGTTGGTTTGTTCGTAAATTCAACTTTCGCAATTTTTTAAGTCCGATGAATGCGTCTTGTTCTAGCACCTTAATACCACAGAAGAATAAATTCAGTTCTTGTAGATAATGTAGATTACAAAATGATCTATTCTTTATTATTCCTATGGGATTTAAGCTCAGATCCAGATAATATGTTTCGTTAGGAAATGTCGGAATTGACCTAACATTTCTGGACGAGCAATTCACATGCAATTTAGAATTTTCATCTGTCCAACGCAAACAACGATTACTTAAAATACATGAATTACTTCTCAAATAATGTAATATAAAGAGAAGTTGAAGGAAAGTGGCATTCGTCGTTGACAACAAAACAACATACATGTCAATTAACAGATTTTGTACATTTTTTTTTCTCAACTGGAAAAACTATAAAATACTTTTAATATGTTGATGGCTTTACACGTTGATATGTTGTGTTTTATTTGTATTTATCGACTTGTCTCTTCATTTGTATGAAATATGTTTGTTTTTCAAAAATGTCATCCTACTGTTTCGTTCGTATTCTATTGAAAAAAGGTAAAATCACAAAAATTATGAACTCCGAGGAAAATTCAAACAGAAAGTCATTAATCAAATGATAAAACACATCAAACAAATAAACAGCAACTGTCACAGTCCGGACTTGGTACACATGTTTTCGAAGTAAAAGGTATATTTCAGGTTTGATTTCCTCGAATTAGAATATCTTGAGTGCTGAAATAAATATGAAAATATATAATTCAAAAGAAAGTTTTAAAGATTTAAATTTTTATGTTTTTATGTAAGGAATGTGGTTATTGTACAGTTGCGTAACTAGGCGGCAGAGTATTCAAACAACTGTGACTTTTCTATCTACCTATCTTTCATATCGATCAAATGTTGAATCTGCTTTCCCAATTACATGGTACATTTTCCTTTAATTTTTTGTCATTCATCTTTCTAGCAGGTTGACTGCGTGTGCGTGGTTTGTTTTGTGGGTTCTTTTTCTTTTAACTGTTGGCTTTACTTTGGCGTCTTGTGGTCTATATATGCAATTTAGGGATTAATATTGGTTTAACAGACCCACAAGTTGTGTTCGTATAACGTTTGGCTATTTGGACTGTATTTAAGCAGATTTGTGTGATTTTGTGTTCATATGTTCCTTGGAAGAGTTGCTTGTTGTTGATTGTAATGATATATTACACTGCCCAGTATTTTATGTATTATTCCCAAATACTACAAGACACTCTCTGGTGACTAAATTTATGTATGTGAAACTATTGATTTTCATGTATAATGATTCTTTTTGTCGTCTATTACATCCGTCAATTCAGTTTTGTATACATAATGTCGCGTGTAAGCTTTATGTTTCCGACCGCCTTATTGTTATTACTTCCTCCTTTGATTTAAACTGTTTTTAAAAATATCATTTAAACGTTATTCCTTGAATAATGACCTTTCAAAAATATAAACTCGCTCAATATATCATTACCGAACTCCAGAGTAATTTCAAAAAGGGTATTAAAGCAAACGACATCAACCACACAGCTTACAACCACAAATTTAAATCTTTAGTCTGAGATTATTTTCATAAAGCGTACAATATTTGTAAGTGACATTATTTCCATTAAAATCTAAATATCTTTATATTGATATTTGACATTTTGGCACAAAATACGTTGCCGTTATAAATTTAGGTAGTGAAAACATCAACAATCTGTGAACTCTGAAAAGTGAAATATTTAAATCAGGTTTTTTTACTTCCAGACAAAGAATACAGGAAGACATAAAACAATAATTGAATCAATCATTACCTCTATGTATGAAATGCTCTTTAACTCAGTATTCGATTTGACCTTTTGATTTGTTATCAAATTGTTCGTTTCTATATGTATGTTCGCGTTTGTTTGTTTGTGTTGCACTACGGTGCTCCTGTTGTTTCTTTGTTTTTCTTTATAGTCGATGTGTTTCCTTCGGTTTTAGTTTGTTATCCGTTTTTTTTCTCAAGTTATTTATGAATTTTGGACACATGTATACTACTTTTAACTTTATTTGTATATTTTGTTAGTTAATGTTTTGATGAAACAGCGCTTATAACATGCAATTTAAATACATGAAAAATACTTAACATGAAATAAATTTAATAAATGCTTCATTGTACTGTCCAGGCGAAGTTGAATACAAAACATTGTTTTGTTTTATTTCATACTTAAATGATAAATATAAAACTATCGATATTTCTTTAAGAATTATAAATATTTTGTTTCATTGCAGTGATTTCGACATCTCATTTCATCTGGAGCATTGCAGTGTATAAATTTGATACACATTTATTCACCTATTATTACCAGACGATCATTTATTGTTAAGTATTTGTTTATCCAAACCACAAAAGCATTCGATGCCAATATATATATATATATATATATATATATATATATATATATATATATATATATATATATATATGTTTATACTGGTTTAAAAATATATGACATCTTTAAAAAAAAAATATAGTCATAAAGCAATTGAATTAATAAACTTACGATTAACAGCCGTAAAATCATATATTATTGATACTAAAAAATGTAGGTATCTATATTAGTTTTTAATTTCATGTGTCGCCAATAAGTTCCGCTATTTCGATTTTGAATAAACAATACCATTTGTTGTTTAAATATTTCCCTTTCCTCTTGGTTTTATTTCCTGTTTAGATGTAATCGAGTTTTTTTTTTATCATCAAATAAATATGCAAGCAAACTTTGTCACTTTTATCTGCATGAAATATTGCAAGTAATAATAAAACATTGCAACATTACCTTCTATCAAAGGGCGAAACAACATACATTGTGCAACTAATCTCTGTAATTGTTAGATGATTAACTTGACATATTTTGATATTGGAAAATCATTATATTAAAACAATTAATTTGCCAACTCCTGTAAGTTTTCTTTCTGCGTCTGCAGACTCGGGCATGTCTTCTCTGCAGCGTGAATCGTGAGCCATCGATAAACTAGAAAAAGGCACTAGTTTTTGCGATTCCCAGTCGAATTATTTACCATTGGTTCCTTGCAAATTGATTCTGGCGTCCCAGTACTTCGCCAAAGTAAGTATGTCGGAGTCTCATGGTCTTCGCCGATATTTGTCTTACATCTGTGACATTTTACATGGTTTCGGTTGCCTTTGAGGTCCGGTTGCGCATGTGAAATACCCGAATGTTTCAATCTTAGGTTCTTGGTGGGATAGAGAACGTTGACAGTCAGCTGTTGAACCGAATTGGTTTTACTTTTGCATTAGTCTTAAAATGGTGGTCCGTATATTATTATTAAAGTCAAGCGACTTCATATTGGGATTCAACTGCTAACAGAAAGATGACAATGTTCTTGGCTGATGTGTCTAGTCTTTGCATATCGGAGTATGTTCTAGAGACAATTTAACAACTGAATTCTCATAATCAGGAAGATGCGTTCTGTACCTTTTATACAGACTACACTCACTCAAAGATGATGCATGATTCGCACGTACAACTGCCCTAATAAGGCCGATACGTCTTCGCTGTCAAGCGTTGCACATTGTTAATTTCGATAGTTGCAATATTGATTTATCAGGACAACAACCATTCAATAGGACTTTACATGTCGCTCAATTAAATGAACAATCATGCCAATGCCTAAGAATCATCAATAATGTGTCATGCAGCACATATCGATGGTGCGTAAATATATAAGTATCCATCTATTTCATTTCGTAGATTATATGAATGTTTGTGATTATTAACCCCGATCTCTTTTTAATAATATATTCACTCCTATAAAATCATAACTCTATCTATCATTCTATTTTAAAGTAACATGTGTAGGCGGGTGTTCGAGGTTGGTGTGGACTGTTGTTCTTATCGATGTGTTGGAGTTTTGATCTATCTGTTTTATCTAAAAGTGTGTTATATGCTTCAGTCAAGTCATTGCTACATAGTACTGACTGTTTATCGTTGAAGTAAAATTCGCAAACAATACAATAAACCAACAACGAATATGTCAAACAGCAAACGACAACCACTGAATTTCGGGACCAGCAAATAAAGAATGTGGAAGTGGTTAGACATTTTTGTTTCGCATATTCTGTTTGGCGATTCGGGGAGGGGTCCATTCGACGGCATTTATTTGCTTTCTTATAACAACAGGATCGTATGCTAGTACGTCGTCATAGAATGTTACAATAGGTCTTCAAGTAAAAGTATTTTATAACAGTAAGTACATGTATGTATCATTAACAGTAACATCTGATTATTGATTTTGAATAATGGCAAAGTACAACACATGTTTTGTAATTATAATTATATCTTTAATAGATATTATTGAGACGTGTTCATTGTATAAAGACAAAATAATTTTTGCAGATTTTCAAGAAGATAATTGTTTGTAAGTATGATTTCGTCTACAGTTAATGATCATAAATATGTAATAACTCGTGAAATACTTTCTTTGTGTTCATATTTATTGTAAATGTTTAAAAGTATACATCTTGCTTGTACAAAAGTTTTTAATGCCCCACAATAAGTAAAGAAAATAGGCATATGCGATATGAAAATCTACTATTAAAAGGAAATATTAAAAAGTCATAAATATTTCAAAAAAACAATAAATAGAATTCCGAGGAAAGTTCATAACAACTTTTAGGAATTTTGGTCCTCAGTGCTCTTCAACTTCGTACTTCATAATGGCCTTTTTAACTTTTTTGGATTCGGGCGTGACTAATGAGTCTTTTGTAGACGAGACGCGCGTCTGGCGTAAATACAAAATTTAATCCTGGTATCTATGATGAGTTTATTTATTGTTCATAACGAAAAGTTCCTAATCAAATTGCACAGTCAAATGCTCAAACACATCAATGGAATGGATAACACTGTCATATTCCTGACTTGGTACAGGCATTTTCTTATATAGAAAATGGTGGACTAACCCTGGTTTTATAGCTAGCTAAACCTCTCACTTAAAATTACCTCTCCTATATTACCGTGTGACATCCGAAAGGTATATCCTACTGCACTAATGACGCTATCTGTATAACTTTTCTTACAATCAGATAATGGCTCAGGGTACTACATGTCATGCAACGAAAGTAAATCAACAAAAATATACCAAACTACAAGGAAATTATTCAAAACGGAAAGTCTCTTAAACATTGGCAAAATAAATGCTCAAACACATCAAGCGAAAGGAAAATAACTGGCATATTCCTGAATTGCTAGCTAATTGATCTAACTCTCAAAATAACTGCGGTTCAAGTAACTTTTCTTATCTTAACACATGAATAAATGCATAAGTTTGAAATATAAACATGAAAAAAGAAAGACTAAAACGGACGGCGGTAGAGACAACATACATGGAAAAATTGCATGGAAATACTACAGTGGAATTTAGAAATTTTCGAGGAAAATGAAATAAGCAGTTTCAAATTTAGATAGCGACTTAAAATGAGCTCAGTAAAGATTGAAAAAGTTAATTTGAGCAGATGAATCATATTGAATCTGTAGACGCATGTACAGTGGCGGATCCAGGGGAGGGGGGTTCCGGGGGTTGGAAACCCCCTTTTTTGGCCGATCAATGCATTTGAATGGGAGCATATAGTTCGACCCCCCCCCCCCCTTTTACTCTGGGTTGGGAACCCCCTTTTTAAAATGGCTGGAAATTTTTCACAGTTGTTCTCTCGTCATGCATGTCACATTGTGAAAAAAATATACATCGAAAAACCAAAAATGTAACTGCTATTTTGAAGTAGAGATATGCATTTGTTTGCATTTGTTCTTAGTCGTGTACCTGATGTTCAGTGGTCTTTGTTTGTTGATGTGGTTCATAAGTGTTTCTCGCTTGTCGTTTTATTTATAGACTAAACAGTTGGTTTTCCGGTTTGAATCGTTGAACTAGTCACTTTTGGAACCCTTAATATCTGGCTGATTGGAGTGAGCCAAAGCTCTGTTTCGAAGGCCGTACTTGAACCTTTAATGGTTTACTTTCGCAAATAGTGACTAGAATGGAGAGTTGTCTGATTGGCACTCATGACATGAAATTTTCAGTTGAGATAACTTATGTACGATAATTATGTTTGTAATGGCGTCAAAGAAGGTATAAAAATAATAATGAGTCCTAGGAAACAGAATTGAGTATGGGTGTGATTTTTGTCAATAATTAAATCATTGATATTCCCCAATGAACCAAATATCAATATAGATATATATTTATCCTTATACGGTTCGGGTTTTTTTATCCTTATTTTGTTATGAAAAATATTTTTACGTACAATTTTGTATTATTGATTAAATGAAACAGATGACAAATATGAAATTAATGTAAATTTATGTATGCATGACATGTGTCTCTGATTTAACTGTCTATATATCGTTAATATGAAATATTAAAATAGTCAAATCATCAAAAAGGTATATCTTAATACTAATTCCAAGCAAAGTGAAATAACCATTTTGACGTAAGCTAACTAACTTAGAGTGAACAGATTAGTTTTTGCAAGGGTGGTATATTTGTGCTTTGGATTTCTTAAATGCATTAAGTGTTCTGTTTTTGACAGTACTTACACTAAACCGCTGCTATTGGAATGTCATCCCCGAGGTTATCCTCAGCTTAGATAATCTAGTTGTCTTTAATCTTTTTTGTAATGGCATTGTCAGTTTGTCAGTTTGTTTTCGACTTCTGAGTTTGAATATTCATTTAAAATCATTCGCCTCACTTTAAATAATCACTCCTACTAATATTATTTATAAAATACCCTTCTCAAATCTTCGTTACAAATTAAGAATTGATTAACTAATGTCCCAACTCTCATTCATAGATAGAAAGAAACTTTTTTTGGTCACATACCTAGCGCTCTTAAAGTGTTATAGTACTATCAATCCCTTACTTCCGAATGTTTGGCTTTGTGTGTTCTTGCATGATGAGTTAAACTAAATAGACGCTCTGGATGCATGACATCTATAAAATGTATATTTTTCATATTTGGACGAATAAGTAAAGAACAGTAATTGAAAATTCTGTACATTTTGCATTCAGAAATGTATCTTTTAGTAGTCAGCACTTTGGTGTTGACATGAATATCAATTATATGGTCACTTTTATAAATTTTCTGTTTACAAAACTTTTGAATTTTTCGAAAAACTGAGGATTTTCTTACCCCAGGAGTAGATTACCTTAGCCGTATTTGGCACAACTTTTGGGAATTTTGGGTCCTCAATGCTCTTCAACTTTGTATTTGTTTGGCTTTTTAACTATTTTGATCTGAGCGTCACTGATGAGTCTTATGTAGACGAAACGCGCGTCTGGCGTATAAAATTATAATCCTGGTACTTTTGATAACTATTAGTTGTTCACTTCCATATATTTTCACAGTTTTATTTGCATCATCAAAGTCTAATTTTGATTGTATATTAACCATATAGAAACAATATATTGCCATGTTGAAACTGTGTTGTTGAAAAGGTGTTTTAACAGTGGAGAGTACATGTTTTGGTTGTCATTAAAACAAAATCCAAAATTTACTTTTTATTGTTCGCTTTGTCGAAGTGCTGCAATATAAGCCTTTCCAAAGTGTGGAGTGATTACGTGGATGTTGCGTGCTTCTGTATATCATGTTTGTTTGTCGTTTATTGTTTTGAACATAAATCAGACTGTTACTTTTCTTATTTGAACTTTTATAGCTTGCAATGCTGTATTGTTTTGCTTATTGTTGCAGGTCTAACAGTGGCCTATAGTTGATTAACTTCTATGTCACGCTTTTCACTCGAGGGGAGGTGTTTCATTGGCATTCATTGGAAGTCTTTTTGATTTTATATATTTTTAATTAAAAAAAAAGAGATGATAATTTTTAGGTGTTTTTTTTAGCAGTAACAAATATGTATTAAATGTTCCCACCTTGTTTTCATTAATTGCATTTCAAGTTCTTGTCATCGGTAGTAATACGTGTGGCATCGAATTGTATTAACACATTTTATTGGGTTTTGAAGGAATCCTAAGTACCAAACCTTTTCATTCATTAACATAAGCTACAACACGTAACAATGAAAATGAACTACCATCTGAACTTTTTAAAAGTTTGTTGGAACCAAAATGTCTGGATATTTGTTACCACATTGTCGATAATTATTTTTTTGTTTGGTTGTTTGTTTATTTGTTACTTATATCCTAAGAATTTTAGTTGTAGTGTCCGCTCCACCATCTTTGAGTTAACAATTTTGACGTCGGATTTTGAAAAGGTCATTGATCAATCTTAAGATTTTTTGATGAATAATTCATGACAGAAAGTGTACTTTACTATAGTATCAATCTCAGGACGATAAAAAAGAATAAGCTTATTAATAATTTTCTATTTTTAGAAAATGCTGGTGTTTACTCTGCTCACACTTCTTCTTTTCAATATTGGAGAACTTGTTTTGTCGAATATTGTTAATGTGGATTTACCATCTCAGTTTGCCGAATGTGCTAACAAATCATCTATAGCAAGACACCAATGCATTTTGGACGTGTTAGATAACAGTACAGATCTGGTACCTTTAAAGAAAGAAGATATGAAGCTGACATTGCACCAAGATTGTTATTGGCATCCATTTAAACGAGTACGCCGTGAATGTAGGTCGCTGTCAAAAATGGAACGCAATGAGATTTGGGACGCTATAAATGCTCTTAAAAAAGACAAAGTAAGTTTTTATTTGTGATAAGATGACCGTTTAGAATTCAATGGTCGGGGTTGATGATATAAAACTCAGGCATTAATTCAATGTTTTGTAATTGGGACACCGTTATTGGAGATAATTATCTAACTTGTATCGTAACGTTGTCAGTTCGTTTTCGACGTATGAGTTTTAATCACCCTTTTGGTATATTTTGCTTCTTTTTGTGACGTACTATAAATATTGATAATGATAACTGTAAATTCAGAAATGTTTGTGACGTTTTAATTAATGCAATTAATCTGACTGGATGAGTTTCGCAATAATAATAACTCGTATTCTGATATCAGATACATGTAGATATAGCTGTATGCAGAATTAATCTGACAACGGAATCCTTCAAGTTGCGTTTTTGTCCGTTATCAAAATATCCAAAAAATAAATGCACGAAATATTTTTTGAATTTAAAGAACTTTTTTTCTTCCACAGAGTAAAGAACCGAATGTCTATGATTGGTTTGCCGACTTTCACACCAAACGAGCAGTTTACTCTGTTCACTATGGCCCAAATTTCTTTGGATGGCACAGATACTATACCTTACGGTCAGTATTCACCCGTTTTGAGTAATACTAGTTGTGAAAATAGACAGTAGAAAAGAAAAGATATACTTTTTGATGCATAACAATTACCAGAGCTCGTGCCAAAATAAAGCAAATTGGCATATATATGATGTATAACTATTTCGACAAACAAACTGGCTGAAAGTAAGAAAATAATTTACTAAGGGTATTCATGTTGTACATAAAACGTAGCCATGTCTGATCGCAATGAAGACGTTAAATCCTATGTTTAGTGTAGATTGATTATCACATTCTCTGCTTTGAAAAAAGAAGCCTTACAAAACTCTTTGAGTAGTGCATTGTTATAGGATGTCTTTGTAGCATTTCCTGCTTTTATACGTCCGTCAAAATTTTGACGGGACGTATTATGGTATACAAATGTCCGGCGTCCGTCTGTACGTCCGTCGGTCCGTCTGTCCTGAGTAAACATGTCGCACCGTAACTTGAGAACGACTCGTCCAAATTTCATGAAACTTAATACAGTTGTTTCTTATAATGGTCAAATGATCTGTATACTTTTTGGTGAAAACAAGATTAAAACTTTTTGAGTTACGGGACTTTGTAACTAAAACAGGGGTGTGTTTTTTCACATGTCGCGCTGTATCTCAAAAACGATTTATGATAATTGCTTAAAACTTTACGCACTTTTTAGTTATATTAATCTAAAGATCTGTATATTTTTTGGTGATGATTAAAAATTTTAATTTTGAGTTATTGAGTATTTTGTAAAAAAGGGGAATGGGGTTTTTACATGTCACGTCATATCTCAAAAATAGTTTATGATAATTGCTTAAAACCTTACACACTTATTACTTATATCAATCTTAAGATCTGTATACTTTTCGGTTTTGATTCAAAATTTTATTTTAGAAAAATTGAGTTTTTTCGTCAAAAAAAAGGGGGGCTTTCAAATGATAAGCTGTCTCTCAGAAACAATTGATGACTATTGCTTAAAACTAAACACACTTCTTCGTTATATTATCTAAAGACCTGTATAATTTTTGGTGATGATTCCAAATTTATTTATTGAGTTTTTTGTTAAAAAAGGTGTTTTCACATGTCACGACGTATCTCCGAAACTATTTATGATTATTGCACACAAGACGATGGGCGTATCATGCGCTCATGGCGCAGCTGTTTATTTATGGTGACGATATAACTTTTTTTTTTTTTATCTCATTCCATATTCTTTGCAAAATCTACGAAAGTATTAATATTTGCTTTGTCCTTGTCATTTATTGTTTGAAACTTTTGCCTCTGGATGAGCAATCAGCAATCAATCAAACAATCATAAAATTTCAGTATTCATCAAAGTGTCTTATAGCAAAGTTTCTTCAAATAAAATCTGAAAATGTATTTGTCTTTTATCTGCATTTCTTGTTATTTCTATTGTTAGTATTTCATAATTCAGAATAAATACAATGTTTTAAAAAATATTGTTTGGTAGGTTTATTTTCAAGTCCAATTGAAAAAAGAAAGATTGCATAGAAGTAATAAAAATTATGCTTTTTTTATAGATTTGAAGAGCTGTTAAGAAAAAAGAACCCTAATATAACCTTGTGTTACTGGGATTCTAGATTAGATGACGAAATGAACATACCTCCCCATACTGTAATGTTTTCCGACAAGTTTTTAGGAAATCCTTGGGGAATAGTCAAAAAGGGACCGTTTGCCTATTGGAAAACAATCCGGGGGGTACCGCTTAAAAGAGATCTTGGTGCTCAAGGAAGTTTTATCACGCATGCATGGATAAAGAAAATTCTTGCTCAAGAAAGTCACGAGGACATCAGTGAGCCGACTGCAGAAGAGGGTTTCATATTTGAAGCAATTCACAATTCTATACACGCGGCAATAGGTGGCCAAATGAACGATTTCAATACCAGTGCTCAAGAACCAGCATTTTGGATTCATCACTCGTTCATAGATTCAGTATGGGAGAAATTTTGTCATAAAATGAGAAGTAAAGGTAAAGACCCTCAAGATGATTACGTCACAAGATGGGTTAGCAGTATGCAAATGCCAGATAAGTATATGGATCGTTTGACTCCGATGAAAAACATTGATGGCTATAGTCATTACTTTACCAAGAACATTTACCGATATGAAGAGTATCCCACATGTGAGAATAATTGTTTAAATTCGGTATTTGCAAAGTGTCAAAAGAGTGTTTGCGTCAGTGTCACAAAGTTCGCAAACGTTAAGGAAAACGACGATCGCACAAGGAAATACCCGAATCATCTAGCCGGACCACTTAGAGATTCTAAAATTTTGTCCGGAAAAGGAAATGTCGAAAAATGGGTATTTGCACCGATTAAAATAGTTTTCCATGACTCGATTAAAAGAAAATTGATAAATAATTCTATTAAAGGTTGCGAAACAAAATATGCAAATTCTAGTATATGTAAACAAGCTGTAGCGATTGTTAAGTCAAAGGGGGTAACATACAACGGCCTATATACGGACTATATCACGTGCGATATCACCATTCCTGTATGGACCTACGCTTTTGTTGCTGTCAAAAATCCAGAGTTAGGGCCTAGCCAGACATACGTCAGCGTCACCAACAAACTTGGAAATGCATGTAGTACATTATGCCTGGGCAAGGAGGGAGATGTTTATGAAACTTGTACCGGTGTAATAGATGCCACCAAAACGGAGCCCAAAATATACGAAGATACGCTTGAGAAGGCAGAAAAGGGTGGTTATGCCTTTGATCCGTTAGCAGAAGATGTGATCGACAAACGTGTTAAACTGAAGTTTGTTTGCTATTAAATATCTCATGGATTATCCATGCTAATGTCAACGTTTTGTTTATATTCCACATTATAAATACTTTCTCATTTCTTAAGAAATTGATTTGCCAGTATTATCTTTGGCACAATTTTTAAAAAGTTTGATGAAGCGGAAAACAATCGGTTTTTTTTATAGTTTTGACATGGAAACAATCGACTATCCCAATTAGTTAATTTAACAAAAAAAAATTGACGAGTTGAAAAAAAAACCATTCACAACAAGAAATGATTTATAAATGACTCCTGTCGTTCACTATCGGCTAAAATGCAAAGTACTTATATGTTTTAACGAACATTGCAATTAGTGAAGCAAAAAAATGATATATCCTTCTAACATAAAATAACGGAAACTAAGGACCTAAGAAAGTATGCTTCATTTTTTTTTTTTTTTTCTTAAAACGGATGCCAATGAAAAATTTAATACTGAGATCTATGAGGAATTCAATGATATTTCCCTGTTTAAGGTGTCAGTTATAACAGTCTTCTATGTAACTTTAAACTACTTAAATGAAAAACGACGGCTAAAATTATATCTTCACAAGTAGTAGATCATCTGTTGTCATCAATGATTTGGTAATCGTTACAATGTATGCGTTCTTACGACGTGTTGATTCTATGAATCTTATGCTGTTCCAGTGTTGTACGTATTTTTTATTGACATCCGACTTTATGACACAAACAAAACGTCACTCATATGCATGCACATAACTTCATTTATCAACAGTTAAGCTAAAGTTATCGAAACTCTCTCTTGCAATCGATCGATCTCGATATCAATTTCAAAGATATAGCTCACATCAAAAATATTAATAGGCAATCCTAGAAACACGCATTTCTAAAATGTAACGGAAAATTGTTTCATTCTATATATATTTTGTTTAATTTAGGCGTTCATTATTTAAAAAAAATTGAAAACAACACGTTTAATAATTTCATTCGCCCGAAGCGCTTTTCTGGAAATACCTTCATCAGGAACGCTCAAAGCCAAACATTTGAAATCCGAAGATGTATAAGTACCGAACCCGTTGAAGAGCTATATGACAAAAAAAAATAATACCTAAAATAAATAGCCAAATTCATCTAAAGTCAACTTTGCCTGAGGGAGTTGAAACCTTAGTTTCTTAATAAATTCAAAATTTATATACGGGTAATTTTAGAAAAAGTCTGTTAAATCATGTCAGTACCGAAGTACTGACTACTGAGTTGAAGGTACCCTCGGGGACTGATAGTCCACCAGCAGAGGTATTGACCCAGTGATGTAAAAAATGGAAAACAACACGTTTAATGACTTCATTCGTCCGAAGCACTTTAAAAATATGAACAGTTCAAAGTAAAAGAGAAACGATTCAAAGGAAATTTAGTTGGTTAGCTTTATAACAAAAAATGAATACCAGTGTTTTAAATATTTATTGACAAAAACTAGTTTGAAATATTTTGTGTCCAATCCTTGAATGTCTGATACAAGTTGTATTTTTAAAGCGACCAATGCCTTTCAAACATGAATGATACTTTCACTTCATAGATTTAGTAATGAAAAGTTTCTTTAGAGCTATAAAGTAATTGGAACAAATAATTGAATAAATACAATGTAAGCTTTTTATATCAAAGTTGTATTCATTGCTATGATTTGTTCTCATTTTCTACTGAAAAAAAAGCAATTTATATTCAAGTTCAAACTTAGTGTGATGTTTACCATTTCATTCCCGTCAGGAACAATATTTTAACAAGATATTGATTAATTTGTAAAATCATTATTTTCTAACAAATAAATTATAAAGACTGAGATTATAAAGACTGAGATTATATCGTTAAAGAAGGTTTTGATTACACAAGTTTACCTCTTCTGAGCAGTAACAGATTCAGCTTCTTTGAAAATTAGTAATCGTCTAGGGTTTAATCTGTAGAAAATCTATGGTTCCCCGTTTTTTTTTAAATCATTTTCGAAAGCTAACAAAACATACATTTCTAGCCCTTAATACCCGTCTTTGTATGGTGCTGCCAATTCAAATCATTCAGAATTTGGTGGTAATATATATGGAGATTTCATGACGTCGTACATTATAGTCATGGAATCACGATTGTGATCTACCGAATTACACTTGTTACCGGGTTTGCACTAGCTTGTGCAACACGACATGTGCCACATATGCAGTAAGATCTACATATCCATCCGGAGTACAAAATATCACCCCCAGTTTTTGTGAGGTTTGGTGTTGCTTAGTCTTTAATTAGTTTTCTATGTTCATTGCAAAATAAAATTATTTGTATTTGTATTGTAGTGTATGTTGTGATTTGTGTAGTTTCGTCTTTTTTTTTTTTTCTTTATAATTATGGCGTTGTCGGTTTATTATTGGTTTATGAGATTGATTGTCTCTATTTCGCCCCTCTTGTGTTACACATCCAATCTTTCCATCGAAATTCGTTTCGGAGGGATACTTAAATCAAATGGTTAAAGAAGAAACACATACACAACATCTTAGACAGGACAAATATATTTGTTCTGCCATTTGTAAAAAAATATATATACGAAAGGAACAGTAAGTAAGAGGACCCCATAAAAGATGATACAAATATCCGTCAGATAAAAATGTATGAGTTCTCAAGAATTCTTTCTTAAAAGTTTGCTTCTTATAAAGAACTCCGTTATCGCGGAATGCTGTTTGATTTGATTTCTTTGTTTTTGACGGGATTTTGTGGGTATTTATTCCTATCCACAAGAACATGGCTTATTTATAAAAGTATAATTTACGAAAAAAACAAATATGACAGACAGGAACTAACGATAACCACTGAATTACAGGCTCATGGCTTGTGGCAGGCATATAAAGAAAATGCCCCCCCCCCCCTTCTCTACTTATCAAAGACAGGGGTTTGAAGGGGTTTGCAGTATAACAAACTATCAATATAGAGACAACACAATGGCACATGAATGTACTTCGTAGTGTACAACACTGCATATTATCTTACCACCTATACATCTCTAGGAATAGGATTGGTTTAAAGCACCGCGTAGAGACCGTGTATATATGCAATCGGCTGTAATCTTGACTTGTACTCAGGTCATATAGTTACTAGTTTCCATTCTGTTGAACTTCAATTCTTGGAGAATATCGATAACTTTGTACCCAGAACTTGTTAATACAGATACTGATTTATAGCATTTTTTCATTAATTTTTTTGGGGTGTTATTTTTTGTTTGCTGTCTCAGATGACTTGTAATAATATCTCCTTTTCTCTAATTCCATGGAAGTATATCCCTTTCAGAACCCATTGTATAAAAAAGTTTAATCAACGTGTGGTTGTCAGTGATCTCAGAAGATGATTGGCTGAGTCAAAGGGTCGTAACCTTTCTCAGCTCCCTGAAATGATCAAAATGTTCTAACAGGTGTTAATGAAATTGACAACTTCGTGGATAGTGGAAGGCACTCGAAGAGGATTTTGGTTTGGAAAAGAAGGAAATTTATCTTTTAATCATTAGAGAAACAGATTATTTAATGAATGGCTATTTTCTATTTTGAATTTATTGAACCATAAAACTAATTTTTGACTCTTTACATTGAATAATCCGCGAAGCGGATTATGTTAAATGTGAAGAGTCAACAATTAGTTTTATGGTTCAATAAAATCAAAATAAATTATTGCCATTCATTAAATTAAATTTCTATAAAAAATAAGGCTCAAAAAACTTTTTATATTAACAATAACAACGTACACACATGTTGGCGTATGAATACACAACGTCAGAGTGGGCGTGTCGCCATCAAAATTGACAACATTGAAAATAAAACTAATAATTTTAACCAATCAGAAGACAGTAAAAACACCAAATTTATTTATTACATAGTAACGCGTGGATTATCGGATTTATCCAATCTCGATAGTTAAATTATAAATTTTAAAGTCCTCGCCGAGGCTCGGACTTTAAAACTGATAATTTAACTATCTCGATTGGTTAAATCCGATAATCCACTTGTATCAATGTAATAATCCATATTTATTTATATTAATCGATATAAAACAAATATTGGTTTATTAAGAAAAACACTATCGAAATCCCAAACACCTCCACAAAATTGTCATGGATAACTTGAATGGCGGTTAGTTTAGAAATTATCTGATTGCTCTTTTTTAATCATTTTTTTATATAAACAGTGCAAAAATTACAGTTTTCTATTTTTTCATATAAACACTCACTTTCTCCGAATTGATAAAAAAAAAATGACTTTGACCTTAATCCCTGATCTGGTTTTGTCTTTTCTTATTTGTAACCAATGCAAATCAATATGTCAATTTCCAAAAGATTTGGGATTCTAGTGTTTATATTTTTACTTTGCTATCGACCGTGGGGCTGAAGAAAGAAGAAACGAAATGCGAAATGTAACGAATGATGCTCGCTATTTCTGTTTTTGATTTTTGATTTTTTTTTTTTTTTTTTTTTCAGATATTTAAAAATCCATTTTTGAAAATCTTCAAAAATCCTTGTTATTTTTTTTTATATTTTTTGAAAGCAAAAAGGTGTCAATGCTAAATTTATTAAAAATATAGAGAGAATCATATCCCGTCAAATTTCCAATGACTGATATCTCGAAATCAAGAACACATTCCTTTTTTCTTCAGTTCTTTATTTATTTACTATCTATTTGTAACAGGCTTTTCATCTTCATCTTATTGTTTTGAAACAGAGCAGCGAACATCCTAAAAACCAGTGGAAAGACGGATATACTAGTTCCTGTTTATAATTTCTCCAATGTTAATTGGGTTTAAGTCCGCCTACTAACTTTGTCATTCGATTGTAATGAAAAACAGTTAAGTCTCTTTTAGGAACTCAATTGCATGATAACTTCTGTTAATTGGTTAAATTTCCTTTTTAACTGGTACTAATTAATGTTCATAAATAACAGACACGCTTGTTAGTGCTTTTAAAATTATCTTAATTTTTATAAGGGCTTTTCAGGCTTCTTGCTACTTCCTGTCTTTTATATGCTTACTCCTTCAAAGTAAGCATAAATGGCTTTATTGACAAAAAAGAATTTAAAAAGAGGTAGAAGGTGTCTACGGAACATCAAAACTAATGAGTCGAGAGAAACTGACAGCGTGATATGGAAAGGTGTGCAGATCCTGATCTACTAGTGGCACATGTCGTGTTAGTCATGCATGCATATAATGTGCAGTAGTTGTAATTTGTATCGATGTGGTTCATATGTGTTTCTAGTTTCTTGTTTCTTGTTTTTTATTTAGATTATACCAAGCCGCATTTTTGCACCTGTTGCAAGTCAGAAGCCTCTGGCTTTTGTTAGTCCTTCATGTTGTTCTTTTTTTTTTTTTTTTTTATTTTAGTTCATTATATGTTTTGGAGTTTAGTATGACGTCCATTATCACTAAAATAGTACACATTTTTGTTTGAAGCACAACTCCGGGTTCTGCATTTTCTAGCCGTATTGAAGACCCAATGGTGGCCTTCGGCTGTTGTTTTCTCTTCGGCCGACTTGTTGTCTCTTTGATATATTCCCCATTTCTATTCTCAATTCATTTATGATAGATTTTGATTACGACCATTTAAGCATATTCGTGGTCATCTACATGTACGATATTTCATATCGGCCAACCACCCTATGGTGGCGCTCGTAATACTTGCAGGTATGGTTGACTTTACTACTAAGGATCACTAAGAACCCTTGTATTCATTAGATATGTCATTGTGATTCCCATATACATAAGAACATGATTGTGAACATATCTAATTTAGGTCGTAAATTAATGGAACGAACTTTCTAGGTTTTTTTTTTTCACTCGGGGAATACATGTTAACAATACTGATTATATGTGAGCGTGTAGCTTAATTTTTGCTTTGAATACACAGATTTGATTAAGACTTAACGGTGTTCTTTTATTCTCTTCACAATAAATCCTATAATTGTCTTAATGTGAAAATCCTGTTAACCAAAACTCTACAAAAATAATCTTATGAAGTAGATAAATAAACAAACTTGATGACCCATGTGTCACTTTAGCATACACGCGCATGTACATTGTAAATGTAGTACATATAATAGTCTATATCTATATGCTCAAGTTAATGCAGGTTTACTGTAACAATTTTGTTATATATTGCATTCAAAGAAAAGCATACAGTACTTATTCAATATAACTTTAATTTGTCTTCTTATACACAGATGACGCCGTGATCTTCTCAAGTTGAGGTTGAACCTTATGATGCATTGTGGTCTATCAAATCCATTTTATTTGACCTTCATTTATCTAATAATTTTGACCTTCATTTATTTGTCTTATAACAGAGATGACGCCGTAATCTTCTTTGAGGTTGAACCTAATGATGAATTGTGGTCTATCAAATCTATTTTATTTGACCGTTTCGAGCACATGTTAGAAATTCTCCTTCTGACAGAATAAACTATAAAGGAACGATAACGCTTATTACAAATAACGTAGACAACTGGATTCAATAATGGTGCTAGAAATAACAACGACATCGTGATCGAATGGTAAAAACCATCCTGCGTCTTCACATTTGTCACTATGACGTCATACAGCAATCGAGCCTTCAACAGAAAAATAATCATCTGAATAAAGTATTAGCAAAGATACACACTTATATCAAGACGGCGACTTCAAAAGAATGGGCATAAGATACCAGACGGACAGTCAAACTCATAAATCGTAAAACAAAACTGACAACGTCATGGCTAAAAAATGAAAAGAGCAACAGACAAATAATAGTACACAAGACAAAACATAAAACACTAAAAAGGGTTTGGATGGGGTTAAATAATTAAAAAATAATGCCCTTAAAAAATGAAGATTAGAGAATAACGGGCAAAACAATTGAAAATTAGAGAAAAAAAGTATTATTTTTTTGAAGATTAGAGAAAAAAGGGGTTAATTTTTTGAAGATTAGAGAAAAAAGGGGGTGAAAATTAAATGTTTACAGAATAGCAGACCCCCCTCCCCCCAATCCAGACCCTCACTAAAGAGTAAGCAACACGGACCCTACCAAAAACTGGGGTGATCTCAGGTGCTCCGGAAGGGTAAGCAGATCTTTCTACACAAGGAAGTTGTACAATCGTTCATGTGTTTTGACAATCTTGAGTACTGATACATTTACTAAGAAAGCCTTAAAAATCAGGAAAAAGTCTCGAAGACGGTGGCTTTTCGTGTGTGTTTTGTTTTTTTTGTTTTTTTTTTTGCAAAGGCTGTTAACTAATCTTGCAACCACTTACAGTTATTAGCTAAGTTATCAGGGGCGTTAAAAGGGGAACACGGGTTGGTTTTCTCCCCCTACTTTATGGAAATTGTGTTCTCCTTTTTTTTTAATTTTAGTACTCTTTTATGTATGCTCTTATTCCTCGTATTCTTGACATTTTTCGTAGCTGTGTTCATACACGCTACATGTTAACATACTTCCAATGAGATTCATATGTTCCTCTCTCCCTTTGGTTGCTTATTAAACGTGTTACCTTAAATCAGACACAATACTCAAAAGTTTTACGGTGATTTTATAAAAATAGCACATGAAGTTTGATTTTTCATACTTAATATTTAATCCGATTTACTGATACTGTATGAGTGCATGCCCTTTCCCTATCTATTTCCTGCTGTCTCGGACTTTTTCGACTGATGAATTTCCTTTCGAAACTCTTCTAGACTTTACTTAGTACTTACCAAAAAAGGAATATAGCAAATACAGAATACTGCAGATACAACCACTGTGACGTTGGCGAATGCAATTTTTGTTTCAGTAAGCGATCGTCCAGTCGAACTATCTGTATTTGTTGAATCGTTGTGTGAAATTGAATTTTTCTTTCTCATCTGTAAATACAATGAATAACAAATGAAATATAATTATGTTAGTATGTTTTGGGATATATCTGCAAATATATTGATATATACAATGTAATGGTGCTGTAATCGATATACACAGCGTGACATAGTAATGGTTTACCTAACAACAAATAAAAACCCAACAGTATTGCATCTTCCAGAGTGGTGGTATGTTAACCAAACAACTGGTCTAAAACCGTACTTTAAATAACAGTAAAACAAAACAACTAACATACATGTCGTAATTCTAACATGTAGTCGAATCATTATGCCTTAACCTTTAAAATAGTTTTATCGAGTTTATAATATTTATTACAAGATGATGCCTTTCACGAGAAGACACTTGATTCGTGTGACTTTATTTTATATTGACCATTGTTTCTTTTCTTTATGGTTGTTAACCTAATGTTGAGCAGTTAATAAAAATACAGGTCCATGTATTTACAGACAAAAAACGCGTGTATGACATGTGTATAAATATAATGGAGACTTAAAAAACTAGAGATGTACACAACAGTTTTGTCGTAAAAAAAGATCGCACTATTTATTTTATGAACTTAAAATAGAAACAGAATTAAATATTGGGTTAGAAAAACACTCTTGTTCGTGCATGTAATCTATATTTTTTTTCAATGATACATGTTTGTAGTGTTTAATGTCTATCGTTTTGTAATTTTTGTAATTACTAAATGCCTGTCTGTCAGTTTGTTTGGTTTTTTTTTTTTTTTTTTTTTTTTTTTTTTTTTTTTTTTTTTGTATTTTAATAACAATCCTATTGTTTGGATTTTATTATTCTTATTCTTATTCTTGTATCTCAACAATCAAAGTTTTTTTTTTAAATTTAAGTCGACAAGGACACGAATGTTAATTGCATGAAAACAAATCAAATCAACCCCACCACCACCACCACCACCACCACCACCAAACCCTAAGATGCATGGCAATGCCTTACTAAAATTCGTGCACGTGATATAATTTCCGAGAGTGTTCTAGTCATGTGGTTGTTGTAGTAAAATGCTTTAAAAATCTTAATTACACAGGAAGTGTATTGTTCATCCGAAAATAAACCTAACAAAATCAAATGGCTTTAATGAATACGCAAATAAAAAATGATAATACTTGTAAATTACTGATGCTTGAAACTATTTGTTATATTATTTTGAACATCAATTTTGTTTGTTTTTCCCACATTTGTCACATTTCCCAAGATGCAATCGCAAATAAATCACACTTCAGATCGTTTTGAAATAAATTCGATGCATTCTTTCAATTTCTAAATAAAAGCATCTGATAATTTACTAAGTACATATAACATAATATAACCGATAAAAATAGATAGACAGTGATGTGAAACAATAAATTCATAGAAATAAAAATTGTGTTAATTCATTCTAAAGGTCATGTTTCCTTTTGAAATATAAAAAGGCAATTATAATTTTCTTAATAATTCAACAATTTAATGTAGGATTATCTTGGAAGTTTAAAGGAGTAATGCCATCAATGTTTTTTTCGTCGTTAAGTCTGTGTTAATAGATATAAGAATATGTGGTATGAGTGCCAATGAGACATTTCTCCGTCCAAGTCACAAAGGTCAAAGTGCGGTCTTCAACACGGAGCCTTGGCTCACATCGAACAGCAAGCTATAAAGGACCCAAAAATTAATGGTGAAAAAATATCCAAACTGGAAACCCAACGGTCTAATCTATATAAAAAAACAATAACCAACAAATACTTATAAACCAAATCAACAAACGACAACTACCAAACATCAGATAAGTTCGACTTGTTCTTAAACATGTTAAAAAAAGTCCAGAATTTATCTTTGTTTTAAAAAAGAATTACATGTACTTGACAAAAGTAAAGTTTTATCTTGTCCAATACTACCGTCAATATTTTACATAACATTTCATTGCATATAAGATCATAACAATCACTGGAAGTTACTCATACAAGATTCCCCCTTTTTTCCTGTCAACAAGTAAAGTAACCATGTCATTTCAAATTTAAGTTTCCGACGTATTTTAGATAAAACACCAATTTGAATAGGAATAATGCTTTAAATTACTCAAGATACTAGTTAACGTGCATGACTTTTTGTTCTACAATGAAATGCAGGATTTATTTCATTCAACTGTCCTACTGTATTTTCGTATGAAACCGGATGTGACGTACTATTTATGTGGTATTTCACATGAAAAGATTCGAAACTAGTATGATATACATAAAACTTATAGTAATGATTAATATGTGTAGATTTAATCGACTTTTGATTTTTTTCTAAAGGAAAAATAACAATAATCATCTTTTCGGCTATTTAATTCTTCGGTACGCGTACGCAAATAATCCTTGTACAAAGATGATAAAATATATTTCCTACGCTAACCTCAAAATATTTGTTTATCTGGTCTAGTGGTCTTTTGAGCTGTACACAGTACATGTGGTGTTGTCGGTTGAAATCTTAAGTTTGAATTCCCCTGTAGATCTTGACAAAAAGTGACATATTGTTGATCTGAATTCAAGACAAAATGTATTTAAGCATATTGACTATATGTCCTATATGTTTCAATAAATCAGTCACGACGAAACGCGCGTCTGGCGTACTAAATTATAATCCTGGTACTTTTGATAACTAATTAGAGTGTTTTTTCATGTAAAGCTTTCTGTGATATAACAAACGAGATCATCAAAGTTATAATAAGGCAATCCAATTACATGTTGTAGTAGTCTTCAAAGCGATTTTCCTGATTAATGTTATAGAGTATCTTGTACATCAATGTCTTTTAGATTTTATTTGTTTAAGTTGAAAAAAAACATTAGCGGTTTTTCATGAAAATGATCATATTGGACGAAAATATTCTGTTTCAATTAATCCAAAGTCTTTTTAGCGTTATCAGCAGTATAATAAATTTATATATCTTTAACATCATTTACAAGATATACAACGTATTCCTACGAGGTTTTCTTTCAGTATATTGAAGACACCAATCTTTTTTTTAATTTATCCTATGTGAAGGCATGCGATTTAATTTATTTAATACTAGATATAGGAAGATGTGGTATGAGTGCCAATGAGACAAATATCCATCCAAATAACAATTTATAAAAGTAAACCATTATAGGTCAATATACGGCCTTCAACAAGGAGCATTGGCTCACATAGAACAACAAGCTATAAAGGGCCCCAAAATTACTTGTGTAAAACCATAGTACATATTTTGATTTTAAATTTTGAGAAAGAAAAAAAACTTCAGAAAGGGAGTGAAAGGATGATAACAATAAAAATTTCGGGGGCATAAACACACGAGTTTCAGAAAAACCTACATTGTTTGATATTTTACTATATCTTGCATGCATATTACCTTCTTTTAAGCTAACCCTCTTCCAATCATGATTTCCTCAAACAGTATATTGAAAACACCAACCTTTTTTTTTTTAATTGATCCTATGTGAAGGCATGCGATTTAATTTATTTAATACTAGATATAGGAAGATGTGGTATGAGTCCCAATGAGACAAATCTCCATCCAAATAACAATTTATAAAAGTAAACCATTATATGTCAATGTACGGCCTTCAACAAGGCGTCTTGGCTCACATAGAACAACAAGCTATAAAGGGTCCCAAAATTACTAGTGTAAAACCATTATAGGTCAATATACGGCCTTCAACAAGGAGCATTGGCTCATATAGAACAACAAGCTATAAAGGGCCCCAAAAGTTACTAGTGTAAAACCATTATCGGTCAATATACGGCCTTCAACAAGGAGTCTTGGCTCACATAGAACAACAAGCTATAAAGGGCCCCAAAATTACTAGTGTAAAACCATAGAACATATTTTCATTTTAAATTTTGAGAAGTAAAAAAAATTTCAGAAAGGGAGTGAAAGGATGATAACAATAAAAATTTCGGGGGCATAAACACACGAGTTTCAGAAAAACCTACATTGTTTGATATTTTACTATATCTTGCATACATATTACCTTCTTTTAAGCTCATCCTCTTCCAATCATGATTTCGTCAAACATTAATTCACATTCTTGTTTTACATCCTTCTTCTCCCGCTCATTCACAAGTCTGCTGTTCCTCACCCTCGCTCACGTTTCTCTCGCTCCCATATTCTCTCGCTCACTCTTGCTCTCTCGCTCTCACATTCTATCGCTCACTCTTGCTCTCTCGCTCTCACGTTCTATCGCTCACTCTTGCTCTCTCGCTCCCATATTCTCTCGCTCACTCTTGCTCTCTCGCTCTCACATTCTATCGCTCACTCTTGCTCTCTCGCTCTCACATTCTATCGCTCACTCTTGCTCTCTCGCTCTCACGTTCTATCGCTCACTCTTGCTCTCTCGCTCTCACGTTCTATCGCTCACTCTTGCTCTCTCGCTCTCACATTCTATCGCTCACTCTTGCTCTCTCGCTCTCACATTCTATCGCTCACTCTTGCTCTCTCGCTCTCACATTCTATCGCTCACTCTTGCTCTCTCGCTCTCACGTTCTATCGCTCACTCTTGCTCTCTCGCTCTCACGTTCTATCGCTCACTCTTGCTCTCTCGCTCTCACATTCTATCGCTCACTCTTGCTCTCTCGCTCTCACATTCTATCGCTCACTCTTGCTCTCTCGCTCCCATATTTTCTCGCTCACTCTTGCTCTCTCGCTCTCACATTCTATCGCTCACTCTTGCTCTCTCGCTCTCACATTCTATCGCTCACTCTTGCTCTCTCGCTCTCACGTTCTATCGCTCACTCTTGCTCTCTCGCTCTCACGTTCTATCGCTCACTCTTGCTCTCTCGCTCTCACATTCTATCGCTCACTCTTGCTCTCTCGCTCTCACATTCTATCGCTCACTCTTGCTCTCTCGCTCTCATATTCTATCGCTCACTCTTGCTCTCTCGCTCTCACATTCTATCGCTCACTCTTGCTCTCTCGCTCTCACATTCTATCGCTCACTCTTGCTCTCTCGCTCCCATATTTTCTCGCTCACTCTTGCTCTCTCGCTCTCACATTCTATCGCTCACTCTTGCTCTCTCGCTCTCACATTCTATCGCTCACTCTTGCTCTCTCGCACATTCATACTCTTAATCTCTCTTTTGCCAATGTGAAATTTTAGAGTTTAAACATTGAACGACGAAAAATATGTGACGTATAAATTTTCTGACGTCAGACACGCGAAATTGTTTCTTTTTAAATTGTAACACGATAATGACTGCTGTACCTATATTTTGACTATTTTATTTATTATGTCTGTTTAGTTTACGCATCATTGTAAATATAACGGGATTTGATGAGACTGTCGTACAAAGTGAGACGTTTAAAACAAGGTTTTATCCAACATTTTCTACATTTGAAAATGCCTGTACCAAGGAATATGACAGTTGTTGTCCATTCGTTTATGATGTGTTTTGTCATTTGATTTTGCCATGTGATTAGGGACTTTACGACTTGATTTTCCTGTGAGTTCAGTATTTTTGTGATTTTTCTTTTTCTCTTGCACACTCATACTCTTTCTCGCACACTCACTCTTGCTTACTATCGCACACTTTTTTGCTCTCTCTCTCTCTCTCTCACTCTTGCTCCTGCTCTCTCTCTCTCTCTCTCTCTCTCTCTCTCTCTCTCTCTCTCTCTCTCTCTCTCTCTCTCTTACATACTCTCGTACACTTTTGCTCTCTCTCTCTCTCTCTCTCTCTCTCTCTCTCTCTCTCTCTCTCTCTCTCTCTCTCTCTCTCTCTCTCTCTCTCTTACACACTCTCGCACACTTTTGCTTTCTCTCTCACACACACTCTTGCTCTATAATACTAATAATAATATCTCTATTTAAAGAGAGTAACTCATTTGGATTAAACCAATTTTCAATAAGGCTCTATACATACAATGTTAATTAACAATATGAATGAAACATAATTAATCTACTATAACACACATGTAAACTATATAAAGCAATATAACAACAACAAAAACACCTATGGTATACATTGTGGCTTAACTAATAAATTTAACACTTTTAAAAATATAATGACTTGTAAGGGTATTTGATTGCAAATATACATTTTGATTTTTTTAATTTCACTGGACAGTGAATTCCACACTTTTGGACCACTAAAAGAAAAACTTGGTGTATAATTCTGTTTTTGATTTAGGGACAATACAATTATCCGATGATGAAAGTCGAGTATTGTGCAATTGTTTACTATTTGTAGGCACGATAAGATTGGATAAATGTTTTGGTGCCAGTTTGGTGTTTTATACATTAATAACGATTTGTGGTAAAGTATTCTCTAAGTAAAATGAATAATTCCAGATTCCTTAAATAGTTCAATAGATGGTTCACGAATATCGCGTTCGTTTAAAATAATAAATTTAAGTAAAATGTCAACTAAAAACTTGTTACAGTTTCTCCATATTGAACGAAGTAATCCAAATGTGGAAGAATATACGCATTGTAAAATAGAATTAGTGCATTGTGTTTCAAGTATTTCTTGATTCTTTTTAATAAAGCTAATGAAGAATTAACTTTTTTGATTATATGATTAATTTGATCATACCAAGAAAGAGTGGTGTCAACAAAAATACCCAGGACTTTTCACAGTGACTTTCATTAACCTTTTGACCATTAATGGATACATTTAATGTGTCATTACACATGACAGACATTTTTTGTTTTGAACCTATACACATTGTCTTTGTTTTTGACACATTAACTTACATTGCCAGCAACCCAATGACAAATATTTTCTAATACAACATTGAGTGTCTGACTTATATACCTTTTGTCTTTTCCAATTACAGAAATAGTGCTATCATCAGCAAAAAGATCAAGATTAGGATTAGGATTACACAAAGGCAAATCATTAATAAATATTAAGAATAATATAGGACCTAAAACGGACCCTTGGGGTACACCTGCTTTTAATGTAGATACATCTGTCAAAGTATTTGAAATTGCTACGACCTGATGTCTATCAGCTAAATACAAATCATTAATAAATATTAAGAATAATATAGGACCTAAAACGGACCCTAGAGGTACACTTGCTTTTAATGTAGATACACCTTTAAAAGTATTTGAAATTGATACGACCTGATGTCTATCAGCTAAATACGAAGTAAACCAATGAATTGAATTATAAGAACATTTATATTTTTGTAATTTTTGAAGGAGCAGTTTATGATTTAGAAGATCAAAAAGCTTTACACAGATCTAAAAATACTGCCCCTACTAAATTTCCTTCATCAACGGCTTTTAATAATTTATCTAACAAAGAAGTCATAGCGGTTTGACAAGAATGGTTTGCACGAAAGCCTGATTGCATGCCATACAATAGATTATATTTGTTTAGATATTTCATCAAATGAGTTTTTACGTGTCGCTCAAGTAAATCTTCGATAGTAATGGTAAAATTGGAATAGGTCTGTAGTTAAAAATATATTCTTTTAACCTTTATTTTTAAATACTGGTAGAACTTTAGCCAGTTTGAATAACGATGGGTATACTGATTTTCTGATGCTTAAATTAAAAATGTGGAATAATGGAACTCAAATTAGGTGTGATGACATTTTTAAAAACTTTGCATTGATATTGTCAAGACATGTTGCTTTTATCTCATCACGTGTGGTTAACTGATTGAGATCAAATTCATTATTTATTTGTGGTATGGTAAAAAAGACATTTTCTGGTATAGGACATGAAATATAATTATCAAGTTTTCAAGAACAACTGGTGATTGAGTCTGAATTAAGATTAACATTTTCGGTAATATTTGAAAAATGTTTTGATGTATAAACTTAAAGCTCATCCCTAGATTTATCAATTCTCTCTCTCTCTCTCGCACACTCTCATAATCTGAACTCTCACTCACTCTCTCTCGCACTTTTTCTCTCTCTCGCACACTCTGTATCTCGCTCGCTCACTCTGTCTTTCTCGCTCGCTCACACAGTCTGTCACTCTCTCTCGCACACTCTATCTCTCTCACTCTCGCACACTCTCACTCTCGCACACTCTCACTCTCGCACACACTCTCTCTCGCTCACACTATCTCTCTCACTCTCGCGCACACTCTCTAACACTCTCGCGCACTCTCACTCGCGTACACTCTCTCTCACTCGCGTACACTCTCTCTCACTCGCGCACACACTCTCTCGCGTGCACACTCTCTCGCGTACACACTCTCTCACTCGCGCACACACTCTCTCGCGTGCACACACTCTCTCTCGCGCATACTCTCACTCTCATTCTCATTTTCATTCTCACACCCTCACTCGCTCTTGCACACTCTCTTTCTCGCAGTTGTGTATTACTCTACCAGAAAATCGTCTGTATAACATTTAATTTAGTAAAAACTGCATGTCATACCGACAACTACATATGGCTATAGCAATAGATGGGTTCTACTCCTTCAGGGATTTGACAATCGCAATCCATCGGGGAGAACACTATAATCTATCGTACGCCGTTCAATCTGGCAAGTATTGGTACTCTTCCCTTCAGTTTACCTTCATTAGGTTGGAGTACACATAATGTATAAACTTTAATACAGTAATTGTATTAGACAATTAATTACATAATTTGCGGTATTTTAACATCTTGAATGTGGCAATTATATTTATAAAAAAAGACTCCGCTATGTTTTTTCTTTTCTTTTGCAGTTCATTTGTTTATTGCTCTACTGCTTTTCTTGTTTATTTAGTCTTTAATTTCTTTGTGTATTATTGAAAAATATTAAAACGCGACGAAATCAAGGGTGCTAACTGTTATATTCATTAAGTTTTGTACTTCATTGTTAGACAAAACAAATGATAATAAATAATATGGCTTTTACCACATCAATTTAGTTCACTTACAATCAGTGAAGTGGAAACATAGCAACATTGATATACACTTTAATTGGTATACTAAAGAATTTTCAACGGGATTAAAAGATATAATTTCTAGAATAACATTCTTGCCTACAAGACATGATAAATAGATTAGTTAAAAAATAATGAAATGACTGCTTTCATAAAACACATATTTAAAAAAATTCTCATCAACCTACTTCTCCAAAAGAAAGCAACCATAATTGCAATAATGGATGTTTTAAAAGCAACATCAAGACAAAAAAAAACATAACTGTCATTGTCGTATTGTAAAACATTTTCAGGGTTTATTAATAAAAGATTGCATTTCTACTTTGTCTAATGTTAGACATTCTCAAATTACTTGGTCTAATTTGGCGTCTTTTATAATTAACTATACTACATGTATAACACACCCGCCCATATGTCAACGAGAGGTAAATCACTACTACCGAATGTACAAGATCTGTTTCATATCCTGTTATTTTCCTGGATAATGACAGAAAGGGCGACTTCAATGGAGAATCTATGAAATAGTTATCAAAGGTACCAGGATTATAATTTAGTACGCCAGACGCGCGTTTCGTCTGCATAAGACTCATCAGTGACGCTCATATCAAAATATTTATAAAGCCAAACAGGTACAAAGTTGAAGAGCATTGAGGATCCAAATTTCCAAAAAGTTGTGCCAAATACGGCTAAGGACTACTAATCTATGCCTGGGATAATAAAATCCTTAGTTTTTCAAAAAAATCAAAGTTTTGTAAACAGAAAATTTATAAAAATGACCAAACGTGATAATTTCAACTTTGCAACTGTCAACTTCCTATTTCTAAGCAGTAACAAAGCACCTACCCCGTCAGATGATGTTTACATAATTATCTTAACTGATAACCTAAGCGTGTGCATGCTCACACTGTACGGATTACATTAGCAGGGGTGTGCCTCTTACACAAAAAACTGCTCAAACAGAGTTATGAGAAGAACAACTAATTATGACACTGCATACGCTTTACGGTCACCATTATGAATAGGTTGACCAATACAATACGTCTCAAATTATTAGCGTCATTTTGTCACATTATTTTCCATCTCTATACACCAGCTACAATGGTCGTCTAAAGGAATGACCATTTAACTTCAAAGGGCGACTGGTTATGTTACTGTTTTTAAAAAAAAAAAAAGTATTCTGATCGCCATTTTAATGGGGAGAAATTCTGATCAAGCAAATGACCAAAAAAAAAATCTGAATGCAAATTTTCCCCATACCTTATTTAGTGTTATAAAATAAATTGATTGTAAGCGTGATATTTTTACTGACAGTGGATTCGTAGAGTCTGATAAACGGATGCTATAGAAAGGATTATCATCTCCATGGTAGGAGACGATAATCCTTTTAGATCAGATTTATGGAAAAATATAATTGCGTCATCGGGATTTAATTTTAGTGATCAAATATGTGTGACACATATAACGATTGAATTATCATACATTATCATATGTAAAGCCACTATCTCGTCATCTTTTCATCGATATCTATAGATTATCGTTGATCATCTCAACGAGATTAGTTTTCTCGCTTGAGTCGGTACGGCGAAAGCGAGAAAAGCAATCGAGTTGAGATGACCAATGATAATCTGTTTATCGCTATTTTACCTATGAACGACGTTGTCAATTTCATGTGAATTTCATTAGCAACGCCACGTGCCTCCTTAGTTTCTAGCGATAATTGTCCATCTCAAGCGAGTAACATGATACGGAAAATTATCACAAAAAAAGATCAAAGGAAAAATGCATCAAATAGAGATAAATGTTATTCCTTAATACGAATTGGCCTTGCATGTTTGCCTATCATGAATCATACAAATTTTACAGGGTAGCACCCCATGACCCGGGTAACACTAACTATATACTCTTCCATTACACAGGTTAAATTCACTATTTCAAAAAATGCCTGTACCAAGTCATGAATATTACAGTTGCTATCCATTCGTTTGAAGTGTTTGAGCTTTTGATTTTGCTATTCGATTAGGGACTTTCCGTTTTAATTTTCCTCGAGATCAGTATTTTTGTTATTTCACTTTTTATACAACGGTTTTTCATTCAATTTGGGTTTAACTAGCGATTTTTGCTTAGAGTTAGTAGGTCTTTGGTCTTCGTCTTTAGTCTTTTATTTAACATTTCGATTTCGATAGCCTTTTTGGTATTATTACATTTTTGAACCCTCATATACATATCTAAATTATCAATTCGATACCGTCTAACCAGAAAATGGATAGTAATTTGCCTAATTACTGTTTGTAAATAATATTTTAAAAACAAATTGAAAAGGCAGTTTGCATCTGAAAGGATCGTTAAAGGCAAACGGTTTGACTAACTATTATAAGATAAAACTGAGCCATGAAACCATTTATTTTAGTGTTTATTAACTATAGTAAAAATACCACTGTTATAGAAAAATATTTAAGAAGGAATACAACAAGCCTGGGAAATTTAATAACTGCAGCAGTTGTTAATAAAATGTATTGACTCTTCCCCTTAGAAGCATAAACGGAAGCAATTATATCATATTATAGATTTTTGTTTCGTATAAATAATTCTAGCCTCAAAACACTCGACTGTCTCTTATCCTAATAAAATTGGTTTATTGGTGTTCTATACTTTGCTTACTTCTTTTAGAAGAAGCATACTTCCTGTTTTAATTTGTATCGAATGTCTTTCGCAAAGACTAATAGTATCGCGTCATGCTATATTTACATCAAAATAACTTTAGCATTTTATTCTGAGATAAGTTTTGCTATTTTTCATATTTATAGTCATTAGAAAGTGATTTCAAAATTCTTTTTTATCGGAACAAGTACTTTTGCATATGTTGACGCTCTTGTAGAATAATGTATAAATAACACATATCTGAGATTGTGATAGAACAGAAAAACATCGAGAAAGCATTATCAACCGAGGGGAAGACAGGTGCGTAGAACTTGAGCACTGTCTATAATATTACTAATGTAAATTTAATTCATTGTCCTTTTTTAAATGTCAGGGTGATATTCAAAAAATTGTCTCCCTTTGGGCCATGAGATAGAGTAATTTTATTTCCCTCGTATTGTATTAAAAAATAATCAAAAATCAGACATTTCAACGTGAAGTATTATGAATAAGATTATAGTTTCGCCATATACGCAAATACTTTTTCCAGTAAATGAATAGTATATGACTGTACTATGTCTCGCCTCTGACGACACATGTTTTCTCGGTGTTACAATCTTCTCTATATGTTTTAGAGTTGTGTTTGTGTTAAAAATCTACGTTATATGACATTTCTCCACTTGGAACGATTTCATTCATAAGTTTTCTACATAAAATTTTTGCGAACATTTTCCTGATGATCGCAAACACGCCTGTTAAGGTTATTATGCGTATGGTATCATTGGTATGTCACGTCAGACACCTTGATTTTGACGTTTTGATTACTTGAAGTTTTGTGTGCTACGGTCACCATTGATATAATTATAGATTTGGTTTAATATTTTTTTGAAAACAGTTATATCTACTGAGTCAACATATAAAAGAGGGACGAAACAGTGGCGGATCCAGAAATTTTCATAAGTGGGGGCCCACTGACTGACCTAAGAGGGGGCCCGCTCCAGTCATGCTTCAATGATTCCCTATATAAGCAACCAATTTTTTTCCCAAAAAGGGGGGGGGGCGGACCCCCTGCCCCCCTAAATCCGCCTCTGCGAAAGATACCAAAGGGACAGTCAAACTCATACATCTAAAACAAACTGACAACGCAATGGCTAAAAATGAAAAAGATTAAAAAACAACAGCACACATGACACAACATATAAAACAAAAGAATAAACAACATGAACCCCACCAAAACACTAGGGGTGATCTCAGGTGCTTCGGAAGGGTAAGCAGATCCTGCTCCACATGTGGCACCCGTCGTGTTGCTTATGTGATAACAAATCCGGTAAATAGTCTAATTCGGTATGTCACATTCATGAAAGGGGAGGGGATTGTAGTTACGACGTAAGGAACATATCCGATATCATTTGTGAAACGGTTATTCCATAACGGTCAACCAACTCGTGATGGCGTCCGTAAAATTTACGAAAGGATGATTTCAACTTAACCATTTGGAACTCTTGGTTTAATAGCTTCCTTGTGAGCAGCAACCCTCTATCAAGCAAATCATGATTGGAGATGCAAGCACGGGAATATCTTATTTATTGGGAGATAAAAAAATATGTTATAGCTTATATCTTGTATATGATTTCGATGCATTAACGCAACAACATGAATAATGCAATACATTTTTTTTTTCTTATTCGTCATTTTTCATTGGCTAACTTCTGTAAAAATCTACGTACCGATTGGTCAGTGTTGTACTGAATCGACATAATGTATGTCAAAAGGGAACACGTCCACTAACATGTTTAACCCCACCACATTATGTATGTGTCTGTCCCAAGTCAGTAGCCAACTTCGGAATCAAGGTGGTCGGCTCTCCGTACTTTCACGAAGTCCTGCGTTTATTTGATTGTCGAGTTTATGAGCTTATGTCCTCGTTTGGAAGTTGGCCAGTAGTCTGTCGTTTGTTGCTGTGTTACATATTTGTTTTTCGTACATTATTTTGTACATGAATTATGTAGTTAGCTTTTTCGTTTGAATTGTTTCACATTTGTCATTCCGGAGCATTTTGTGCCGTATGGGCTTTGCTCATTGTTGAAGTCCATACGGTGACCTATAGTTGTTCATTTCTGTATCATTTTGGTCTCTTGTGAACAGTTGTCTCATTTCATTTCACCAGTCATACCACTTACTTTGTTTTATAATCATATATACAAATAAGAAGAATTGGTATGATTGCCAAGCCTATCCACAAAAGTTCAAAAGAAGTAGATTTAAGCAATTATGGGCAACCATGTTTGTATGGTGGAATAAATCAAAATGAAAACGATTATATGCATACAGTATGTTATTATGTTTCCAATTTCAGTATGATTTGAGATCAATTTAGGGTATTTATTTCTGTAATCGTCCATTGATTTTAACTTTACTTCAGCCATGATAGTTATATACCAGCAACATATTATAATAACATGGCCCGAGAACACAGTTATTTCGTAGTGCATTTCTTTTAGACAATAAATTGAAATTAAAAAAATCGCAGCGGCTCTATCTCAAAAAGATTTTTACAGTGTAGGTTGCTATTGTGGGACAAATAATCTCAAAATAATAAAAACTTCTACCAGCTCTATCTCAAAATATTGACAATTCTGTGTTAAAGGGGGGGCTTAAATTCAGTTAGACATGCAGCTTCAGACGTAATAAAATTGGACCTTTTTTAACTGGACCAAATCAGTGCTTAACATAAACATTCAGCACCCAATTTTTTTTAACATGTAATTGCACCCCCTACTTAACATTTCGTGCATTTAATAACAAGAAATAAATTGGGCAAGTGTATCATAAAACTAGAGGCTCTCAAGAGCCTGTGTCGCTCACCTTGGTCTATGTGCATATTAAACAATGGACACAGATAAATTCATAACAAAATTGTGTTTTGATGATGGTGATGTGTTTATAGATCTTACTTTACCGAACATTCTTGTTGCTACAATTATCTCTATCTATAATGAACTTGGCCCAGTAATTACAGTGGAAAATATTTTCTAAAAATCTACAAAAATTTATGAAAAATGTAAAAAAATTACTATAAAGGGCAATAACTCCTAAAGTGGTCAACTGACCATATCGGTCGTGTTGACTTATTTGTAAATCTTACTTTGCTGAACATTATTGCTGTTCACTGTTTATCTCTATCTATAATATTATTCAAGATAATAACCAAAAACAGCAAAATTTCCTTAAAATTACCAATTCAGGGGCAGCAACCCTATAACAGGTTGTTCGATTCATCTGAAATTTTCAAGGCAGATAGATCTTGACCTGATAAACAATTTAACTCCTGTCAGATTTGCTCTTAATGCTTAGGTTTTTGAGTTATAAGCCAAAAACTGCATTTTACCCCTATTATCTTTTTTTAGCCATTGCGGCCATCTTGGTTGGTTGACCGGGTCACTGGACACAATTTTTAAACTAGATACCCCAATGATGATTGTGGCCAAGTTTGGTTTAATTTGGCCCAGCAGTTTCAGAGGAGAAGATTTTTGTAAAGGATTACTAAGATTTACAAAAAATGGTTAAAAATTGACTATAAAGGGCAATAACTCCTAAAGTGGTCAACTGACCATTTCGGTAGTATAGACTTATTTGTAAATCTTATTTTACTGAACATTATTGATGTTTACAGTTTATCTCTATCTATAATATTATTCAAGATAATAACCAAAAACAGCAAAATTTCCTTAAAATTACCAATTCAGGGCAGCAACCCAACAATGGGTTGACCGATTCATCTGAAATTTTCAGGGCAGATAGATCTTGACCTGACAAACAATTTAACCATGTCAGATTTGCTTTAAATGCTTTGGTTTCTGAGTTATAAGCCAAAAACTGCATTTTACCCCTATGTTCTATTTTTAGCCATGGCAGCCATCTTGGTTAGTTGACCGGGTCACCGGGCATAATTTTTAAACTAGATACCCCAATGATGATTGTGGCCAAGTTTGATTTAATTTGGCCCAGTAGTTTCAGAGGAGAAGATTTTTGTAAAAGTTAACGACGGACGACGACGACGGACGACGGACGCCGGACGCCAAGTGATGAGAAAAGCTTACTTGGCCCTTTGGGCCAGGTGAGCTAAAAAATGAAAGTTATACACTGTTCATACTAGGAACTATATTCGTAAAACTAATTAAGAACGATAACTGTGTCCTTGGACCATATGTGTGAATAATCAAACCATTAATTGACAATTCCCAACCAGGGGTTAAATACTTGACCTGTACATAGAATCATACAACAGACGACCTTCCCGTACTTTCCATAAAACTCAAATAATATGTAGCAATTTACAAATCAAAGTGCATGCTGGGTAAACACATATTTTTATCGCTGACGCAAGTGAAATACCTATTAAAGGAAAATGTATTTGATGATTAGAAAAATATATGATTATTTAGAGCCATTTTCTCTGATAAGTTTCATCTGAAAACAACAACACGACAGCTTGTTTGATGTACAACAAAACAAAATGTCTTCTTAAGTAATGTTGAAAAATTAACGCGATAAAAGAATATCATTTAAAATCTGACTTCAAAATAAACTTAAGGCACGGATAATACTAACAAAGCATAAAATAAATAACATAACAGGAAGAATAATCAATAGATTGATTGTTGGTTGCTTAGTGTATAATGAAATATATTTAACGCATGTCCAGGGCGAAGGATATCCAATTGAATAATTGTGCCTCCAAGGGCGTGGTTGTTCGGTGCAGGGCGGATCCAGCCATTTTAAACAGTTCCCAACCCAGAGTAAAGGGAGGGGGGTTCCAAGTATATGCTCCCATTCAAATGCATTGATCGTCCAAAAAAGGGGGGTTCCAACCCCCAGATCCCCCCCCCCTTGCATCCGCCACTGCGGTGGTTGTCATCCAATATTTTCTAGTGAAAAACAGTTACTAGTACTCGGATTAAATACACGGTCAAATGAAACTGCACTTACACTTTGATCTATAATGGTTTACTTTTGCAAATTGTTACTTGCATGGATGGTGGGTTGTCTCATTAGCACTAATACCACATCTTCTTTTATCTAATGATTTCATTCAATCAACAAATTCTTAGTCAATGATGTTATAGCAGTGAGTCAAGAAAATGTTTTACCAATTCGAATCCGTCCTCTGTTCCTTTAACTCCGAATTTGTATCTACATGCGCAACACGACAGATGCCACTTGTGTATCAGGGTCATCATCTACATACCATTAATATTATTGTATCTCCTCCGTTTTTTTGTGTGTTTTTTTTTTTTTTTATATATAATGTAGTTTATGTTATGTTTTGTTGTGTTGTGTTTTTTGCTTTTTACTACTTTATTTGGGGGGTGGACTGTTGTTTTTCGTTTGGTTGTTTCGTGTTGGTTTTTTTTACCATGGTGTTATATCACTTTGCCTTAGACTCATGAGTTTGAATATCTCCGACTCGTTCATATCCTCCATAAATGTGCTTAATTATAATACATAATCCCTTTGAGTAAATAACATTAAAAGATCTAGCAAAATTGAATGTTTATATTCAATTAACCCACAAAGATTATTTTCACCGAGAATTAAAAAAGAAATACAATTAATACTTTTTTGCGAATTGTTTTAGAACGTAGAAATTATAGATCAGGATGTTTGAATAATCCACATCAAAGCCTTAATTACATACTGCTGATTCTAAAGCACGCAATTCTATAGCACAGAAGCTTATTTTGAACCATTAATTGCAAAAAGGTTCTATAAGCTATGATTGCTTTAAAGGATTTAAAACTATTAACACATTAAAAATGTCATATTGAAACATCACCTCTAAATAAATTTTAACCATTCATGGATAAAGCATTCGTGTCATAATATTGATAATTCTTTTCATCAAATGTTTCAGTGTTTGTTCTTCAAACAAAATAGAAAAAATATCAAATTAAAAAAAAAAGAAGTCAAGATAGTGCATGGGTGTCATTTCTTTATTCTGTAATAACACTTAATTATTTTTAGACATTTTCAATCTTAATTATTCTATATTCATTTTGCCCATTATTCTTTATTCTATAAATTTGACACCTTATTATTCTTTATTCTATATATTTTGACACCTTATTTTTCTCTATTCTATATAGTTTACCACCTTTTAACTATATTTATCTATTTGTTTTTATTATTCTCCCTATTTATTTTATTCTGTATCCACCTCCCTAGCGTTTGAACCTTTTTTCCATTATTTCCTACAATTTAAAACCCATCCAGACTCGTATACATGAAATGAATTTGGAAGGTATAAGTCTATAAAATAACAACATGGTCATGAAAATAGGGTTAATCAGTAATTTTCCGTTTCAATGAATGCTCTCTTAATCTTGATTTATTTCATTTTATTACAACTTGCACAAAAACGGCACTTCGATTTCTACAGATTTCGCGTTTTCCGATATTAAATTCATCATTTCCTATATGTCTGTATCTATTGGATCAATTTAACTGATGTAAATAATCGAAATGACCCCAGGTAATTTACCATATTAATAATTGCAATGTAACAATTGTCGTCATTTATCAGTTCAATATTAATAGATAATTCAAGTCAAATAAGGAAAGCCACTAACGAATAACAATTGAAGTAGAGAAGTGTTTCTGATGCTCTTGACAAAATTGACATTTCCTTAAATACATGATAATAGACATCACGGAATACCTGCATTAATTGTTATAAGGAATTTAATATAACTTTTCAGTGATAAACAGGCACTAAAATAGATTGGAACAAGTAGTAAAGTCATGTTAATGTAAAAGTGCGTCCCAATTGAATCTAACCTAACATCATGGACAAAAAAAAACGGATTGTTCAAATATCAAGCATGAACAATTTGATAAAAATATTTGTTCTTGATGTTTGCTTAAAGTTCACTATCAAATATATCATGCATACTAGAAAGAATTTACAATAAATTCAATTACAGGTAGGTTTTACAAAGGTCGTCCGTATTGGTGCGGGAAATATAAGTGATATTACTGCAAAAACGGGAAAGACAGATAGGTTGACGACGTTTGGTCTTATATCTGGCAATCTCCATCTCAAGGAATTGTTACAAGTGTTCCGTAACGTAGACAGATTTCCATTCACACTTCACAGAATATTAGATTCAACTTCCAAATTTCCAACGAAGCTGGTTGCGTATTATGCATACATTTTGCCCCGTCAAAGAGATGCCTCTCTTTAGCATGCTTTTTTTTTGGGGGGAGGGGGGATGGGGGTTGATACCAGATTGCAGAAGATATGGTGACCCTATTTCTGTTCCATGGTAAAACCTGGGTTAGTATCACATGGAAATAAAGTAGTTTTATAATTGTGATTAACAAGCTGGATATAGATTACTCATACTATGTTGTCTATGTTGTGATGTTATGCTATTGTTTCAGAAAAAGGGAGAAGGTTTGGATTCCCAACCCAGGATTAGGGGGGGGGGGGGGGGGGGTCAGCTATTTTCACGGAAACAATTCTGAAAGAGAAATAAAATGGAGCAGTAACAAAGTTTTCGACGAAGAAAAACGTTAAACATCATAATCTAAAGAAAACTTACCAATTGACAAAAAATTAACAATATAAAACAAAATTAAAAACTAACTAGTGAGCCACCAGCACCCAACCAAAATGTTTTTATTTTTTTACCAATTCATCTGTATTATATATATATATGTGCCATATCAAGATATACATAGGTTAAAATATATCCAAAGACAATTGCCTTGTTTGTGTTCCGTTCCTGCTTAGCAAGCTTAGCTAGTGAACTTGATGGGTTTAAAAACTGAGAGAAAAATTTACGTGAAAAGGGTAACCATAGAAAACTTTCCTTTCATTTGCAAGGACATTCCAGCAGTAACGGCTTATGGAAAATACACATCTCTATGTAGTTAGGACATTTCAGAGTATGCATTTCATATGAAGGTTTCATTTCTACAGAAATATTGCTTAGAAGGAAGTTGATGAAGGAAAAGTTGTTATGTACATGTTGCAATCGTTAATTTGAAATTTAATGATATTTTGGTCGTTATGAAAGTCAGTATTATTGCTGAGTTATCATGACAATAAACTGATTAAACAAGAAAGCTTCCTGATCCAGTTTGTCCGTGTTGTATATGGTTTCATTGCAGAAAAATGCATCATTGTTATGATTTTAATCTCGAGGAAATGTTTCATTATTTTGTTATATTTGTTTAATAAAGATTAGGTTTAACTATTCATGTGATTATTCTTCGCATAGAAAAAAAAAACGTGACAAAGTTGCATGTGCGATAACAATTATACTAATAAGTATTTTAACACATTTTCTGGTCTTTTCATTTTTTAATTCAAAACTTCCACGGTTTAAGATCAAAACCAACTTCATTGATTCTGCTTTAATTAATTTGTAAATAATTTTAATCGGCGTCCAATATGTTGCGCATATTCTTATTTTCAGCATACAAATGTTTGTCTATTTTTTTTTTTTTTTTTTTATTATTTTAAAGACATTTGATACTTTGTCCGTTGAAATGTATTATTCAATAGATTGCAATGAAAACTAATCACTAACTGTTGCTGGACCAAGCGTTTTTCATTATCACTTAATGTATAGGTCTTTAGAATTTAATATGAATAAGATATAATTTAAAATTATGAGATTATTAAAAACTGATAAATCGCGACATGTTTATTATTGAATCATCTTTGTCTTTACCTGCAAATCATTACTTGCAAATGTAATAAAAGTCGTAAAAAATAATAATCTGTAACTGCAGCACAAATGCAATGCTCTAATAATATTTGCTCTTAAATTCTGTTCAAACTCGACTTGTTCATTGTTTGAGTCTAAAAAACAGATCATTAAAATTGATGTATTTAATATATATCTACATGTACTAGTTATCCTGCCATATTGTTGTCTACGTGATCATTCCGGATAGTGCAGGATTCTAAATTGAAGAATTGTTATGTTTTATCAATTTCAGAATGAATAAATAGAATAGAGAATGGAAGTAAAAAGGCATAAAATATTAATAAAACACCATTTGATCATTAAATACCAACTTTTTACATGTATTAGAAAAGGTCGTACCGGTACTTAATTCTAGTTATACACATGCATGTAATTCCTTTGTAAATCGAAATCTACAAAATATTACTATTTGTGAATTGATGTAAAAAGGTAAGAGTACTGGTAAGATTCAAAATGTAAGCAGTAAAAAAAAGAATTATGGAAGTACTTCATAAAGGGCCCATGTATGCATAAATGTAGTCTACTTAAGTTAGATTCAAGATTCAAGATTCTTTATTTCTCAAACACCATAAAGATACAATGGTACAAAGAAGTTCATCAAAAGTCATATAACATAACACAAACACACATGACAAGATGAGATGAAAATATCAAATAAAATAAAATAAACAGTATAGTAGAGAAGAGTGGTGATTAACCAGGAAGACTCACTTGAAAAGTTATAACCCTGATAAATTTGCACAGCTTTTTCAACTTATTTTTAATTTTTAACTGAAATAGTTTTTCAAATTTTAGTATGTTACATCTGTGCAAGAAAAAAGTATCCAAATATTGTGCTCGAAAATTTGCCAAAGAACTACACTGCAAAGTGTAATGAAATTCATCACCAATCTCGTTACAATGACATAAGTTACAATATCTAAGGTTTCGCTCAATCTTATTCCATCTACCAGTTTCGATGGGTAACTTATGGTTACCCGTACGAAATCTACAATATGTTATTCTATCTTTATCACTTAAAATATTCAGATATTCTTCAAATTCAAAATTTTGTTTATACAATTTGTAGGCCAAACCTTTTGACGAACAGTCAATATCAGCTCTCCATTTCTGTTGAAACTGATCAAATAACTTTTGTTTTAAACTAATACCCAACCACTTAGAATTAAAATTTCCTTGTGACAACCATATATTGCTGTATCCACATTTATCTAATATATCTTTAATGTATTTCAACCAATCTGACCTAAATTGGTTGTCAGAATTTTTCAAGAACATGTATTTGTATAGTATTTTAGCAATCCTGTTATCATCCCCATTTACCATTTTTGACCAAAAATTAACCATACGCAGCTGTATATATAAAGACATGGAATAAATACCAAGTTCACCATAAATCATAAAATTGGGTGTCGACTTCTTAAGGTTTAATAATAGTTTACAAAATTTTAAGTGCACTTTTTCTATAATATCAGTATTACTGAAACCCCAAATCTCACACCCATACAGGAGAATTGGCTTCACAATTTTATCAAAAAGATCATATTGTGATTTCACTGACAAGTTGTGCAACCTCCCTTTTTTCAATACTTCATACATTGCTTTATTTGCTTTTCAAACTAAAATCTTCTTAGCACTCATAAAGCTACCTGTTCTTGAAAAATTCAACCCAAGATATGTCAATTCATTGACTATCTCCAATGCATTTCCGTCATATATAAAGTTAATATTTTGGGGTAATCTACCACCAGAAAAAATTATAATCTTAGTTTTACTTGTTTTAACTTTTAATTTCCAGGTACTGCAATATTCAAAGAATATATCTAATTGCAACTGTAGATCGGATGCATTATCCGAAAATAACACTGTATCATCTGCGTACAATAACACAAACAATTTTAAGTAGATATCAAACTCATTCTCTATTTCATCAGTAATACAATTTAAACCACATACATTTTTTTCTTCAATAAACTGTTGAAGATCGTTCAAATGCAACGAAAATAAAAAAGGAGACATATTTTCACCCTGTCTTACACCGATATTGCATGAAAAGTATTCTGACATTTCACCATTATACATAATACGAGATTTAATACCAGTGTACATATTAAAAATTACATTATACATTTTACCGTTAATATCATTCACAAGTAATTTATGCCAAAGACCCTTTCTCCAAACAGTATCAAAGGCTTTAGCAAAATCTACAAATGCACAGAATAATTTCTTTTTCTTATTTTTCATGATACTAATAAGCATGTAGATAACAAATAAATTATCTGTAGTAGAATAACCTTCTCTGAAACCAGCTTGATTCTGACATAGTAAACAAAAATCATCAGAAAATTTATTCAAACGTGAATTCAAAATAGAAGTAAATAATTTCCCAAAGCAGCTTATAACTGTTATAGGTCTAAAATTGCTAGGATCATGTTTGTTACCTTTATTCTTGAATAAAGGTATTATATTTCCGGAAAGCCAATTATCAGGAATAGTTCCACTGTCAAATATAATATTAAAAAGTTTCACAAACACCTGTGACATAACACTAAAAGAGTGTTTTAAATATTCATTTACAATCATATCATCACCAGAGGATTTATTATTTTTTAACTTTCTCAAAGATTTTTCAATTTCCTCTTCTGTAATAGGTGAGTTTAATATAACATTTAAATCTTTTACATTGTTCTGATTTTCTAAAACAATCTCTTCATCTTCAGAATTTCCTAAATTTAAATTCTTAAAATAATCAAACAAAATATTAATAGGTACACATGGATTGTTTCCCCTTTTACCACCGTTCAAAATTTTCCAGTATTCTTTCGGGTTTTCGATTTTAAGTTTTCTATCTTGTGTCTAATTTTCTTTCTATGTTTACGAATGCTCTTATCCATTACTCGCTTATAACTCTTTTCTAGTTTCTTTGTTTCATTCACTTTGTCGTCAGTATGGTTAAGTTAAGATTTGTTCCGAACGGACGGATTTTTCTACATGCCCAACGGTATATCAGTAATACGATTCGATAAACAAACTTAATTTAAAACAAAATTAAAAACTAACTATTGAGCCACCAGCACCCAACCAAAATGTTTTTTTTTTTTTTTTTTTTTTTACCAATTCATCTGTATTATATATATGTGCCATATCAAGATATATAGGTTAAAATATATTCAAAGACAAGTACCTAGTTTGTTTTCCGTTTCCGTTTAGCATTTTTAGCTAGTGAACTTGATGGATCTAAAAACATGGCTTTCAATATAAATTTTTCACATTTTAAAGGTTAAACTGAGAGAAAAAATTACGTGAAAAGGGTTTACCATAGAAAACTTTCCTTTCATATGAAGAGACATTCCAGCAGCAGCGGCATATGGAAAATACACATCTCTGTGTAGTTAGAACATTTCAGAGTATGCATTTCATATCAAGGTTTAATTTGTACAAAAATATTGCTTAGAAGAAAGATGATTAAGGAAAAGTTGTTATGTACACGTTGCAATCGTTAATTTGAAATTTAATGATGTTTTGATCGTTATGAAAGTCGGTATTATTGCTGAGTTATCATGGCAATAAACTGATTAAACAAGAAAGCTTCCTGATCAAGTTTTCCCGTGTTTGTATATGGTTTCATTGCAGAAAAATGCATCATTGTTATGATTTTAATCTCGAGGAAATGTTTCATTATTTTGTTATATTTGTTTAATATAGATTTGGTTTAACTATTCATGTGATTATTCTTCGCATAGAAAAAAACGTGACAAAGTTGCGTGTGCGATAACAATTATACTAATAAGTATTTTAACACATTTTCTGGTCTTTTCATTTTTTAATTCAAAACTTCCACGGTTTAAGATCAAAACCAACTTCATTGATTCTGCTTTAATTTGTAAATAATTTTAATCGGCGTCCAATATGTTGCGCATATTCTTATTTTCAGCATACAACTGTTTGTCTATTTTTTTTAATTTTTTTTTTTATTTTAAAGATATTTGATACTTTGTCCGTTGAAATGTATTATTCAATAGATTGCAATGAAAACTAATCACTAACTGTTGCTGAACCAAGAGTCTTTCATTATCACTTAATATATAGGTCTTTAGAATTTAATATGAATAAGATATAATTTAAAATTATGAGATTATTAAAAACTGATAAATCGCAGCATTATTGAATAATCTTTGGCTTTACTTGCAAATGTAATAAAAGTCGAAAAAAATAATAATCTGTAACTGCAGCACAAATACAATGCTCTGATATTATTTGCTCTTAAATTCTGTTCAAACTCGACTTGTTCATTGTTTGAGTCTAAAAATCAGATCATTAAGATTGATGTATTTAATATAATATATCTACTATTTATCCTGCCATATTGTGGTCTACGCGATCATTCCGGATAGTGCAGGATTCTAAATTGACGAATTGTTATGTTTTATGAATAGAATAGAAAATGGAAGTAAAAAGGCATAAAATAATAATAAAACACCATTTTGATCATTCAATACCAACTTTTGACATGTACTAGAAAAGGTCGTACCGGTACTAAATTTTAGTTATACACATGCATGTAATTCCTTTGTAAATCGAAATCTACAAAATATTACTATTTGTGAATTGATGTAAAAAGGTAAGATTAAAAATGTAAGCAGTAAAAAAAAAATATGGAAGTACTTCATAAAGGGCCCATGTATTAATAAATGTAATCTACTTAATTTAAGATTTGTTCTGAACGGACGATTTTTTCTACATGCCCTACGGTATATCAGTAATACGATTTGATAACCAAACTTAAGTGGTTTTATGCATACCAGCCCAGTATTAATTTCTTGAGTTTTAGTGTTTCAATAAAATTGGGTAAAAGCTGTGTGTTACTTTTAAAGTAGATTCCAACACTTTTTTTTCAAATACTAATGTTCTAATTCTTTTCTAATACGGCATCTGTCTCCCAAACAATGAAGTTAGGTTAGCAACTAAATCTATCCACATTGAAGTACGAAGTTGGAAAGCATTGAGGATCCAATATTCCGAAAGTTTTCCCAAAAATTGGACCAGCTACGGTAATCTATTCCTTATGTATAATTGTACTCAGTTCATTCATTAATATGATCATGTCAATGATAATTCATGTCATTCAGCAGTGCTGACTCTTAGGTCGAAACCCTTTTAAAAGAAATAACAATGTTGAACAATCTAATTAAGATATAGACCTCTAATTTCGTTAACTTCACAAGATCTGTATATATATATATATATATATATATATATATATATATATATATATATATATATACGAGCACGTGAGTTAAAATGGATCAGAATTTTAATCATATTGAACGAGGTCAAATGAGGTGAAAAAAATCCCAAGATGATTGATTGATTGATTTGTGATCACTTTGTGCCACATCAGCTTAAAAAGGCTACATATCGGCGATATACCAAGTTGACACTTAATCTATATGACTGAGAAATTATAATCATACAGTTCTAATGGGATCCCAGAGATAAACAAACTTGTTTATGATAGATTGCTTTATACTCCCAGGAACAATAATACGTATACCTAGATCGAATATCGCCATTTATACTGAACTCGTTCTATTTGAGCAAACAAAATGCGTTGACTGTATATTTCTATGTCATATACAGTCACTAACCCGATATCATTTTTCCTCATGATTATTTAAATAGAAGTTGTCGAAATAATATTTTAATTATTCATACGACCTCTTCAACCTGTTCTTGTTTCCAATGCATACAACGATGCGTGGAACGGCTCAACCTTGTTTCTTTTGCAATTATTGGAAAAACATATTTCATTTGTTAATATTTTTTGTTTGCAACCTATAAATCATTATGTTTCATGCTTATGGTTGATATTTCAGTCCATACTCAAACGATTTCGTTCACCATCGAGTGTGGGTTTCAACAGGTAAATGTACATTTCATTGTATTGTATATTTCTCTGCAAGCATGATATGAGGCCTTTTAAAGGGGATTTTCGCCAATATTTAAATCGGCCCGAAACGGGGAAATAGCTCGACACAGCCTCGCATTTCCCCGTTTCTAAGCCTCATCCTTTTATTGATGATATGTCAAGTCAATGCACTATTATTGTCTATGTAGTATAAATGTACTGATTTGTCCTGTTTATTATTTATCATTATTAGAAAAACTGTCATTTCCCAGTATACTTGTGAATCGAGCGCAAGTAATAGGATAAATATTAGCCGGTAAAATCGTAAATCTTATAGAAAGATTTTCGTACCAACAAATATGTAATATATTGCACCGCTAATGCTGCAATGTATGATTTTAACCTCGGATATTCATTAAAAAAAATATATCGTAGAGATGTTCGTAATATTAGTTTTATTTCTGTAATACTTTGGCAATTTAACCCTTTCTGGACCCATTATTTACAAAATTTCAATCCACATTCAGTTTCCAATGATCTCAGAAGATGATTAGCTAAGTTAATGGACCATAACCGTTATCAGTCCACTGGATGGGTCAAAATGTGCTAGCATGTGTTACAGAAATTGACAATGTTGAGGAATGTGGAAGGCAAATACGTAAGGACGCAAAAATGTTTTCAATGACAATGTAAATAACTATGTTGTTTATGACAAAAAACATCAAAGTGCTTGACTTCATTCTGCAGACAACTTTTGTCGTTGAACACTGAACGATCATCGACCAATAGTACAGCCATAACAGCTATATATCCGAATCATCACCGTGCAATACGAAAATTATGTAAATATACCCCTTTTTTCATATATAACTCGTAAAATTGTAAGTGCATTTCATAACTGCTTACCCTTCTTGGGCATCTGAGATCACCCAAAGTTTTTGGTGGGGTTCGTGTTGCTTAGTCTTTAGTTTTCTATGTTGTGTCTCCTGTACTATTGTTTGTCTGTTTGTCTTTTTATTTTTAGCCATGGCGTTGTCAGTAAATAACGTATGTTGTTTATGACAAAAAACATCAAAGTGCTTGACTTGATTCTGCAGACAACTTTTATGTCGTTGAACACTGAACGATCATCGACCAATAGTACAGCCATAACAGCTATATATCCGAATCATCACTGTGCAAAACTAACATTATGTAAATATACCCCCTTTTTTCATAGATAACTCGTAAAATTGTAAGTGCATTTCATAACTGCTTACCCTTCTGGGGCATCTGAGATCACCCAAAGTTTTTGGTGGGGTTCGTGTTGCTTAGTCTTTAGTTTTCTATGTTGTGTCTCCTGTACTATTGTTTGTCTGTTTGTCTTTTTATTTTTAGCCATGGCGTTGTCAGTAAATAACGTATGTTGTTTATGACAAAAAACATCAAAGTGCTTGACTTGATTCTGCAGACAACTTTTATGTCGTTGAACACTGAACGATCATCGACCAATAGTACAGCCATAACAGCTATATATCCGAATCATCACTGTGCAAAACTAACATTATGTAAGTATACCCCCTTTTTTCATAGATAACTCGTAAAATTGTAAGTGCATTTCATAACTGCTTACCCAGTGGCGGATCCAGAGGGGGGCGTAGAGGGCGTACGCCCCCCCCCCCCTTTTGCTCGGATTTTTTTTTTTTTGTAAAATGATTAATCAGACTAGACTTCGTGAACTTTGCCATTTCCCGTGTACTACTTTTTAATTTTTATGCGACAATTCTTGACTTATAAAGATATTTTTCGCTGGAATTTACTGATTATCAAAGTTATGTGATTCGCTATGGTGGAGTTGACCTGCAGTGCGTCGAATAAAACGTCTCTCAGTCATTTTGAAATTCAAATTACAGTAACACATTGCGTAGGCTGAGGATGACAATGATGACACCTTCAAAGCAACACAGAATTTAGCAAGAACATAATGACTTCTATTTCACTCTTCCACCAAACAGAAAAAATGCTCTATAGACTATTACACTCTCATAAAAAAAAAGTTCCACAGCAATATTATCTAACTACGGAAACATGTTTAACCCCAAACGCCCCAGTCTTTAAAAACAATATAGCTGGATAATGATCCCCAGTCAGTATAAGCTCTATATAGATTTAAAGTCGTAAGTGCGAACCATTTGATTTGAGGAGACAGTCTTAGATATTTGAGAGAAAAAAATTGACTCTGATGTTTGCCTTAAACAAAAATTCTGGACGCAAGAAAAAAATCTTGTCCACTTTTTGCTATTAGAAAGGAAAATTCCCAACAGAATTATTTAGCATTAAATGAACATGATGAATAAAAGCGGGCATTTTTTTTTTTTTGTGGCTGGGGTTTTCATGTTTGACCGGAATGTCTGTTTTGTCGAACTGATATATATGGAATACTTTTTTCAAGACCAGACTGCAACCTGCCTGATGGGTGTGGCCTTTATGTCAGTCTCCATTTGTCGGCTGTCATTCATAAATTCGTTGTCATTTCAGACTCATTCTTAGCCTTTGATTCATTTGGAACCCTTTACTTCCCTTAATGTTGTTGGTGAAACATATCAACCAAACATTGGAATAAAAATTGCTTGTTTGTCTTTTTTAACTCGTGTCGGTCGTATTTCAAATTCAATCGAATAGCCCAGCGTTTACTTGTTTACAACAAGAAATCTATGAGGTTATTCTAACTTAACTTACAACATACGTGCGAGAATTGTCCATGTCTATGTTTTACTGACAAATCCCACATTAAATGTATCAGTACATGGCTTTGGATCCATACTATCATTTTATGATAGACAATTATTAATAGCTATATAGGGAGAATACAGCATCGAAAATGTCCAGCCCTTACACCTTAACAGCAACTACAAAATATGCATGCCCCACGCCAGGAACCGTTTAAAAAGTCCATATTTCACTTATTTTATGTTTTTAGTCCTGAAAAGGGCCCAAAATTTTTATTCGCCTCGCTCCGCTCGGCGATCTTTTAAAACTACGCCCCCTCTTTTACAAATCCTGGATCCGCCCCTGTTACCCTTCTGGGGCATCTGAGATCATCCCAAGTTTTTGGTGGGGTTCGTGTTGCTTAGTCTTTAGTTTTCTATGTTGTGTCTCCTGTACTATTGTTTGTCTGTTTGTCTTTTTATTTTTAGCCATGGCGTTGTCAGTTTATTTTCTGTCTATGAGTTTGACTCTCCCTCTTGTATCTTTCTTCCCTCTTTCATAAGTATGTCCTTCTTTTAAGCCAAATGTTTATCAACTGAACATAACCCGAAGGTCATGACCATTAGTTATATATTATATAAGCCATTCACTATACTAGTCCATTTCAATTTTAAATTCCTTTTTAAACCGTAGAAAACCATGAAAAAACGTTGATGACGTCACGGTCACGTGACTAAATTATGTCTATGGGCTCATAACAAAATAACGTCGGCCAATCAGAAGACGCGTCACATCCAAAATTAAATTATTTCAATTTGATCAGAAAGACAGGTGCAGATAGAGTTAGCTGCAACCGTTTTGAGATAGATAAAAAGTTAACAGGAAACAATTGTAATATAACATACTTAGCCAAATTAGTCTAATCTTTCGCAATTATCTGATAAACTCCTAAGAAGTTTCCACGTGGTAAACTTATAGTACTTACTATAATTTATATAACATAGAAGAGGGACGGAAGATACAAGAGGGACAGTCAAACTCATAAATCAAAATTAAACTGACAACGCCATGGCTAAAAATGAAAAAGACAAACAGACAAACAATATAGTACAAATGACACAACATAGAAAACTAAAGAATAAGCAACACGAACCCCACCAAAAACTAGGGATGCTCTCAGGTGCTCCGGCAGGGCTAGCAGATCCTGATGGCAGGTGCACATTTTTTTGTTTCAAAAATAAAAATAATAAGATTTCAAAAATGGCTGAAATGTTATATATTTAAAATAATTATGAAAAGAAAAGTAAGGGCTAGCAGGTAAAAGTTATTTGACACAACATGGATAAAACCAGAGGATTACGAATATCTGTCAAAATTTCAAAAACAAAGCAGGGAACATACTTTTTTCACTTAACTCTGGGAAACCTGTCGACATACCTGAATTATTTTATTTTTAAAATATGAGATCTTGTCATTACTGTAAATATAACCAACTTATCTGTATTCAAAATGTTCACAGGTCTTATATGACCGTTTACGTACAATATTTCATCTAGTATTATTAAATGGTTGTCACCCGAGACTGCGATTAAAGGCATGACTTTACAGTGTTATTAATAAATGATTCAGGAATCAAAAACTCTAAAGTAATCGGTTAATGACCATTTGTGAGAATTAAATGTTGAAAATAAAGTACCTGCAAAACAAACATTACATGCATCATTAGTCAAGAAACAAATACAAGTAAAATGACCAGAATACGGTAGTATCATGGCAAACATAAACCATCAACTATGATACGTACTTTATAATGATTTTGAATGTAATATACAGAGGCCGGGTTTTCAAATGTATCTTATGACTACGACATGTCTTGTGATGATCTTAGGACTGGTAATATACAGAGGCCTAGTTTTCGAATGTATCTTATGACTAAGACATGTCTTATGATGACTTAGGACTTGTCATAATCGTAAGATATGTTTTCGAAAGTGTTCCAAGTTACGATATATCATAGCTTCTGTCGCTCGCGACATGACTTATGATGGTCTTATGATTGTCAACTAAAATGTTTTAAAATTACTTTTCATGTAAAACTTCATGTTCATTAGAATTAAAATAATACTAGTAGTTGTGTTGCTCAGTCTGCAATATATAGTAAATTGATTCTTCTCCATTTTGCAATTAAATTTGAATATTCTGCTATGTAAGTTTTGTCTCCTTTTCTCACTCATGATTTTATATGATAACTATACATATTGTTTCTTTCCTTATATCGTACGTTGTTTACGTTTTTGCACGCGCATTTCAGGTACTCATTTTTAATCATTATATAAAATAAAAGAAAATATGTTAATTAATGACAGTCATAAGAGCATCACATGTATGACTCTCTTCAGACAGCTTTGATATATATATTCTATGACATATGCTATGATAGTCATAACATGGTCATAAGATTTGTCCTAAGATATTATATCTAAATATGACATGTCGTTAAAATACGATACAGCCGAAAACCAGGCGCCACCATAAGATAATTTTTGTTCATTTAAATATTCTTACATACAAAGTTATTATAAATCTACCAAATAATATTTTTTTAAAAGTCTAGCTGACGTGGTTAAGATTTGATAGATACCTTTTCATTTTGATTTTGTCAGGTTTTATACCTATCCACTACATGACTTCATTCTTTTGTTTTTAGTGATACGGAAATATGTCAAAATACCATTTTTTAAGATTACAATAATATATAAACCACAGCTTTACGCAACGATTTTCTTTATAAGATGTCTTATCAATGCAAACTGTGTGACTGTTGCTAGAATATAACGGAATTTGATGACAATGTCGTACAAAGTGAGAGGTTTGGCGCTATAAAACCAGGTTTAATCCACCGTTTTCTACATTTGAAAATGCCTGTACCAAGTCAGGAATATGACAGTCGTTGTCCATTCGTTTTTGATGTGTTTTGTCATTTGATTTTGCCATGTGATTAGGGACTATCCGATTTGATTTTCCCCCGAGTTCGGTATTTTTGTGATGTTACTTTTTTCATAAAGGCATGAGGGTCTGAATAGGGTTTACAGAATAGAGATTATTGGGTCAAAAGGGCCAAAAATAAAAATAATTAAGAAATAAATGTAAAATAAAATAATAAAACCGTATAATTAGGAGCTGAAAATATAAAGAATAGAGAAAGATGGTCTAGAAATTAAAAAAATAAAGAAATGAATGGTCCCCTTCAAACCCGACTATTTGTTATTTTTATAATATATCACCAACATAATTTTCAAAGGATTAAATAATTCTATTGGTCATCCACTTTTTCCTCGGTGCATGCTGTTTTTTTAGAAGTCATAAATGCGTAAAACGCACTACGTTCACCGGTCTGTATATCCTAAACACAAAAAATATCAGTTACTTGATTATTTGTGGTGAACTGGTTACATAGAGAGCTTTGATATACAGCAGATTTAATGAGAGCTTAACTATAAAGAATAGATAAATTACTCAGTGGAAGTTTCTCCTACCTCTTTCGTTATTTTTGTGGAAACTGAGGTTCAAACTAATTCTCACTGACTCAATTGATCTTAGATCGTTTTGTCTTGACACAGTAATGTCAAATTGTATGACCATGTTTAGGTTATGAATGTGTTTTATTTCATTTCTGTGTGTGCGATTTTCGTCCTGATTGGGTTTAGGTTTATTGAAGATTAAAGAAAACTCAAAACAAAGAAAAAATAAACATGACCTTACCTCATATACAATGGAAATATTAAAATACATAGTGGCCATAGATGCGAGTAATCCTTCCATACTGAGAATTCCAAGAAGAGCACGGTGACTTGCGCCATTTGAACCTGGAGAAAAGTCGTATGCACATATAAAATTGTCTTCGTAATATTTGTACGGTGCAGCAGCTGCTCCAAAAAATGGGAACATCAACTGGAGTAGCGTTAGCGCTAATGTTGCATAAATTGCGGTTTGTACTTTGAATGTCGTAATATGAGATCTGTAGTATAACGGTTTTACGGTAGCTAAGTAGCGCGTGACGGACATGACGATCACAATCCATGCCGACCAGACGACAGCGGTTGTGCTAAGCCAGCCCAAAATAGAGCATAATGCTTGAGTCATCATGCATCCACATTTAATCCATCCTCCAATCCACATCACTGTAAAGACCAAAGTTGAAAACAAGTCATTGAGAGTTATCGTTGTTACTAAGTAATGGTTGATTTTCTCACTCTTTTTTCGTATTTTAAATAATACAAATATGGCTACACTATTAAAAAGTAAAGTAAGTATCAAAAGAACTGGAAGTTCTGCTTTTGTTAGATCGACATGACAGTAATCACAAATCTCTGACACAGTTGAATTGTTCATTGCCGTATTCCGAAAAAAAAATCAAAACATTCTGGCTGAGTTTTACGATATCATCGAAATCGGTGAAAAGTTTTACATGAGGTTATTTTTGTATATCCTTCCAACTTTCTGATGGTCTTCTCCTTCTACTGCTTATTTCAAAATAATAAAACAAGTATTTAGTAAAATTCTGCAAAGAATGAGCAGGGTGTTATGTATTGGCTTTTCTGACAATTAAGCAAATGTGTCCTTATATATATATAATGATAGATATATAGGTATGAAAGATCGATTTTTAGATTCGTTTGAAAAACATCTCTATTTTCAATAAATATATTTGCATCCTGATTGCCTGTTTCACAAAGTGAGTATACTAATTGTCCAATATTATTTAGAACCTGTGAATTAATTGACAATAATAAATTATTGGCTTGACGTAATAACGATATAAGAATGGATAACGATATAAGAATGGATATGGCTTGAAAACGGGGAAAGGCTTAGCTCTGGAAATGGTTTAATTGCGGATACAGATGAAAGGGTGTTTCTGGATCATTTAGTTACAAACAACATAAAAAGAAAGGTCGAAGAACAGTTTTTTTTTAACCATTGATAGTTAGTGAACATTTATGTTGAGGAAAAAGACACAAGGGTAGCAAAATGAAGATATAAATACAATAAAGCATGTTTAAAAAAAACAGAGATGAAGAAAACAGAATGTGAATATAAGAGACAAATGAAAACTTTTATAGGCAAAAGAAAATTGAGAAAACAAGATAAATGTCTTAAAAAAGAGTAGTTCTAAAGAAATTTTGAAGATATTCAACTCGTATATTGAGAAAACAATATAAATGTCTTAAAAAAGAGTAGTTCTAAAGAAATTTTGAAGATATTCAACTCGTAAATTGAGAAAACAAGATAAATGTCTTAAAAAAAGAGTAGTTCTAAAGAAATTTTGAAGATATTCAACTCGTATATTGAGAAAACAAGATAAATGTCTTAAAAAAGAGTAGTTCTAAAGATATTTTGAAGATATTCAACTCGTATATTGAGAAAACAAGATAAATGTCTTAAAAAAGAGTAGTTCTAAAGAAATTTTGAAGATATTCAACTCGTATATTGAGAAAACAAGATAAATGTCTTAAAAAAGAGTAGTTCTAAAGAAATTTTGAAGATATTCAACTCGTATATTGAGAAAACAAGATAAATGTCTTAAAAAAGAGTAGTTCTAAAGAAATTTTGAAGATATTCAACTCGTATATTGAGAAAAAGGAAAAATTTCCACTTCAAATACTTTGTGAACTTTCCAAAAATTAAATTCGTCTGAATCCCGGTAGTTGTCTCGTTAATATCACACCCAATTATTCACTTTTCTTCATTCTCTTGACTGTGTTTATATATTATTTATTTGTTTTCCAATTTTTCGCTATTCTGTAAATCCGATCCACATCCTCATACAAGTAAGAACCCATAACAGTCTAGCTTGATTCTTGGGGATCAAGATGGTGGGGGGGGGGGGGGGGGGGTCCTCTATTGGTTTTTTTTTATTATTATTAATAATTTTTGCTATTCTTTATATGTTTTTTATTGCTCCCTATTAAATATATGATTTGACCATTATTATATATATTACATACATTTTAGCACCCCTGTTACTCTCTATTCTTCATTTCGATTCTTTCTGGTTTCATCCATCAGTTTCTTTTCAGTAAACTCCCATCCAGATTCTAACACCTGAACAAGGAAATTTAAAAGATTTTTTAATTTGGAACGGTTCTCATAGTCGCAAAACAGATTATTAAATGACCGTGACAGTTTTTTCAAATATTCAAATATTGAAATCTTTTGGTAAAAAGGGGAGAGTATGAACTACGACCCCAATAATTCAGTGCCTTGGTTAACAAAAGAAGTTAAACTGGCAGTTCAGTGGTTGTCGTTGGTTCATGTCGATGACATTTGTTTTTTGTAAATTGCTTTGTTATACTTTAGGCCGTAATTTTTATCAAGTGGGTTTTTTTTTCAGATATTTCATGTCGGGGCCGCTTATAACCGACTTTACGGTATGGGGTTTTCTCATTGTTGAAGGACGAACAGTTGCATATAATTCCTTACATCCAGACTGGCACTTCATTTGAACTTTGATGGATGATTATTTCCTTGGTCATCGTACCATATCTCCTTATTTTTATATAGAACGGTAAAAAAAAATGTAAATTATAATTGTAAAACTAATACCCCCACCCCTAAAAAAAACAAAAACAACAAAACACAAACACATAAATAAAAACATCAATAAAACTGCAATATAGTGTTGATCCATATGATTTATAAGTTCCATCTTGACTTACGGCCGCAAAGACAAAATGTGTAACAATCTGCAAAATATGAAAATGAATGTGATTTCAATTTTTTTCATATTATCTTATTTCCAGTTATTCTGGACAATTTTTCGATGTGTACCCATATTGTTTCTATTCAGTTTTTTAGAATTTCAGGTACAAAGTTGACACCATTTGCTAGTATGGTCTCGAGGAACGATGATAGTCCCTCGGGAAGGGGACGATAAATGGCTGACCCGTGTTAAGAGAATGCAATATCTATTACACGTGAAAGACACCCTTATAGATTTCGAAAAAGAGCAGGCTCATGCAGCTACAAGGCAGCAATATCACCCGAAAAGTGGAGAGGGGTTAATATAAGTTGCAATGATTTGTTTCCCAATCCACCATAGATAAATATGTTTAAACTAAATATGTTTAAACTAAGAATGTTGATGAAAAGAGCAAAGCGTTTTAAGAATATATTGTACTATTTTTCCACGGTTACACATTTTAACATTGTTTCATATCTCAATTTGTTTGGCTTCGTACTTATTATTTCAATACTGCATAAAATGTTTAATCGGATTTTGCTCAAATCAGCGACAATATAGTAATAAATATTATTATTTTAACTGAAATCTGAAATATCATTTCAGGAATGTCTTTTTTTTTTCATATTGTCATAAATGAATTTAATGATTGTAGGGCTTCATCACTTTAAGAACAAATATATAATTAACTTTCCTTGAAAACAAAGTTGTTATTTCATGTATACATGTATAATAAACATTTACTTTGGTGAAACATTCTTCCTTTGTCTTTTCGGGTTGATTAATCATTAAATAATCAATGTTATGATTACTGTATACACACACGAGAATTTAGGGCTTCTGTGTTTACGTACGAATTTCTCAAACTTTTCGCTTTTTTAACATCAAACAAGAACAATCTATATATAACGAAACCTTATTAGAAACGCTAAATGCTTCAATTTTTTCTACGACATATCATAGTGAAATCGGAGTGTTAACGAAGATAATAAACCAAAGAACCTACAGAATACAAAAAGACAAGCAAAACTTAGGTATGTCTTCAGAATCAATTTAAGTACAACTGTATTTAAACATATTAATGTTAAAAGGAAATAAATAATGTCGAATGGATAGTTGATTAATTAATATTTTGTCCTCCCCTGTCCTTTTTGTTATAGATTTTTTTCCATATGAAATGCATGATTAAGTGTGCTATTATTTAATATAAAAAGGGCAATTTTACTGACAATTAAAATGAAGGTGTTGCGTATAGTAAAAATGTTCTAGTATCAAAATGTTCACATTCAGGAAATAAAAGCCATATATAACTAGTTTAAAAATAGGTATTACATTTCCAAAAAAGCCAAGTCAAAGCAAAAATTTCTACATCATAGTTCAGAGCTATAATTAGTCTATTAATGTTTGCACCTGTCCCAAGTCAGGAATTTGATGTTCAGTGGTTGTCGTCTGTTAATAAGTGTTTCTCGTTTTTCATTTCTATATCGATTAGACCGTTGGTTTTCCCGTTTGAATGGTTTTACACTAATAATTGTGTGGGCCCTTTATAGCTTGCTGTTCGGTGTCAAAGCTCCGTGTTGAAGGCCGTACCTTGACCTATAATGGTTTACTTTTATAAGTTGTTACTTTGATGGAGAGTTGTCTCATTGGCACTCATACCACATCTTCCTATATCTATATTTAAGGGACAGAAGCTGTCAAAATATTGATCATCGATTTGATTTATATAAAAAAGTCAATTAAATATCTTGCATATATCTATAATAGCTAATGCCCCTTTAAATAAACGTACAAAAAGCTGTTATGTTTATTATGTTGGCAAAAATGAAAGACAAGAATACAAAAACTATCATAGAACAATAACACAGTGACGGGATGTATGGAACGCCATAGCTGTCTTATGTGGCATATTCTATTATATATATGTTGTGGATATTTCATTATATGTAGGTGCTTTTTTTATTATATGATGGTGCTTTTCTATCATATGATGGTGCTTTTCTATCATATGATGGTGCTTTTTATTATCCGAAATAAAAACAATCGGTAAAATATAAAGAAAAGAGGATTACGGGTAAACATTTGAAGAAAAGAGAATAATAGCAGGCAAAAACATACTTAAATTAGCACCCAACACAATCCTTTCCTCCATAATATACAAAACAATATGTGACTTTCACTGATATCTTCAATTAAATTATTTGCCGCTGAACCTGAGACTACTATAACAGTCTCAGGCTGAACTGTATAGAATGAAGTCAACATTATGTAATCCTAGATGTATACATCTATGGTGTAATTAATCCATGTAAATTTACCATACCCCTAAAAAATATTCTGCCGAAACACTACATTTAGCGTAATTGTGTTTTGCCGTTCTATAAAAAAAATCAGGTACACTTGATACTTTTAATAGCAATGAAACCGGCCAATGAAGGTAATAAAACAAATGTCCAGAGGGTATAGAATTTTAAGATAAATTATGAGAATATAGCTCTAATAATATCCTTTCAGATAAGAAAAAGAATTGATGGGGTCATGAGTCTCGTTTTCTTGCTACATTATTAGTAAGATAAATGTTATTATCTATTCTTATATGGCAAAATCAAAGAAAGAAGAAAACAAAAATAATCAGATTTTTATAAAATACAGCTGTAAATATGATAAAACACATACTTTTTTTATATTAAAATGAAAAGTCTTGCACATAAATTACACACTACTTTTGAAATTTGCACATTTCATTAAAGATCTAGACCGATTAATATCTGCTTTTTTTCAAAATCAAAGATGCATGGAGGAAGACATCCTATCTACCCTTTATCGTCTAAATACATGTTTTGACTAATTCTAAAAAAAATCTGACCACATGGTTTAATATCGAATAAAAGAGATAGTGGGTATATATTAATGTGACAACAACCGGTCAATGACAAGAATTTCGTCTAGAAGACAACATACAGTTTTCAACAATAGACAGGTGTCTGTACAATCTAAGTGGTCCCGTCTTGTTTTATCGAATAGTATAGGTTATTAAAGAAGCAATTATATATCATAGGCACAAAAAAGTTATGCTAATTTTAAGCTTTTGCTTCTTATCAGAAATACGGATAAGCATACAATCATACGAGAAAGACACGGACATAGCTCATAAAACACCAGGTGGGCATAGGCGGATCCAGGGGGAGGCCTGGGGGGCCCGGGTCCCCCCTTTCGTGGGAAAAATTTGGTTGATTATATAGGGAATCGAATAAGTCTTCTATTGAAAGTGTCTCATGATATAAAAAAAAGATGTTGTATGATTGCCAATGAGACATCTCTCAACAACTGACCAAATGACACAGAAATTAACAACTTTATATATATATATAGGTCACCGTACGGCTTCAACTATGAACAAATCTCATACCGCATAGTCAGCTTCAAAGGGCCCGAAATGACAAATGTAAACAATTCAAACGAGAAAATTAACGGCCTAATTTATGTACAAAAATGTACGAAAACGACAACCACTAAATTACAGGCTCCTGACTTGGGACAGGCATATATTAAACATAGATTAAAACAATTTTATATTGTTAACAACGTTTTGATAATTTATTGCTCATATGTAATAGTTTATACCATCAGATTCACAAGTTCTTAAATTTTGTGCGTTGTATGCTATTTTTTCAAATAGACCATATGCAAACATTTTTTTTTATTGCGACTTTCAATTTTTACTCTTTCTCCAAAGTTTACCAGCAGTGTAGCTGCCTTATATTTGACCAAAATTATTGTAACATTTTTAGATACTCCTCAAATTATTGATATGCAAATCCATTGAAATATCAATGACAAAATTGCTACAAGTGCCTATGTTTAACGACACTGAAGAGGTACTTTTTTTTGTGTATACCGGATGCCAGTCTAATATTGCTCCGAAATAACGAGACATCAAAACATAACATAATTAAATAACCATAGATATGTAAATCTACTGAAATTTCAATGACAAAAATGTTAGCACAGTTGGCGAGACTCTCTATAACTATGTAATTAAGGTTGTTCACTTGATCCCATAAATATTTTTATGAGCGCCACAAGTTAGCACTAGTGGTGAAGAACATAGTCACATCTTTTTTATAGGGGTTCTTGATGTTCAATCTTTTGTTTTCCGACCATTTCTTAATAAATTGTTGTGTCGTTTTGTCTTTTTAATATTTTTCCTTTTTGTCATGGTGTAGTTCGTTTCATTGTATATCCCGCCTTCGAATCGAAAGAAGGTAACAATATTCTCCTTTTTGTCCGTCCGTCCGTTCGTCCGGCCTTCTATCTGGCAACGTTGATGTTTAATTATGCGGTTCCCTGATCATGATTGGATCGTGTGAACATATTATTTTTTTTATCTACAATTCCAAATAACAAATTTATCTCTTTAAGAAACTTGAAATTCACGTAACAAAAAAATTTACCTAGTTATGCAACTATACTGAACCGTGGCTGAATCACAGCGATATAAATCTGAGGATTTGATTTATAACATAAATCTGTTCATCTTTTATGTATATAAGAGAATACTGATTAATAAAAAAAAAGCGTTAAACTATGTCCTTGCATGTCACTTAGTGGTTAGTGAAAAAATCGTAACTGGAGAAATTTAATTGAGTTTCATCTTTTATGTTTGACAAATCGTGAATAAGACGACAATTTATGCATTGAAGACGATTCAATTTTGTATAACATTTTCATAAATATAATTTCCTTTGTTTTCTAGGATCCATGGATTTTTCGAACAACGATATCACTATGTGTAATCACTTCTTAATTGATGACTTTAATCCAGTGTACAACAAAGAATGGTCGCCGACGTTTCAAAACAACAGCCAATCTAAGAACGACATCCCGTCTTCTGTAGGGCCAGTCATTCTTCAAATACCACGGAGCAATGGCTTCAAGGACAATGACTTCTTACTGTCGCCAATGGACACGTCATCCGATTCTGACAAAACTTGTAATGTTGATTTCCAAAATATTCTCCAAGACGCGTTCATTTCTATGGAAACGGAGACCAGCGATCATAAATTACCCACAGCACAACACCAAAAAGACATTAACGAATTGAATCGTTGTTTCAACTCTAAAAAGATAACCGGGCCTAAAGCAATCGGTGATGTAACCAAAGATCTGATCTTCATTGACCCGCCAGTTTTATCTAATGAACAGTTTTCTTATTTCATTGTTGTTCAGCAATCCACTGTTTCGAATTGTGAGCACGTGTTCGAAGAGAAACGACAATCAAGAAAGTGTTTGTTCCAACCACAAACTTCATGCAAAGATAAGGAATCTGACTTTTTCGAATGTTTTAGACCAGTTTAGTCTTAAGATTTATGATATTGTATCTTCATTATTTCTAAATTGTTAATATATCAATATCAATATATTGGTGTACGCTATTGACAATGTAAATATCAACGTTTTGGTATACGCTTGACATAACATATTAGATTCTGAAATGATTGCGAATTGTTAATATATACTTAAGTAAAACTGCTACTAGTCCTTTGTAAATTTATGTATCATTGTCATGTTGTTTGGTTTCTTTTGTTACCCAGTCTTCTGACATCGGACTCGGACTAGGTTTACTGTGTTTATTTGCTGTTTGTTTGTTTTTCCTCATTGGCTAGAGGTCTAGGGGGAGAATGATTGTGATTTGGCAATGCATAATTATTCTGATCTGATAACTCGGTGGTGGATCAAGAAATTTTGTATAAAGCTTATTTTTGGGTTGAGGCACCTACAGTGATTCCCTAAATGATCAACAAAAATGCCACTTAAGTTTATGAATAAACTTATGTCTTCTCAAAAGAACTGACACATGGCCTAATTTCCACACATCAAGGGTTTTACTTATCTGAAATAATTAATAACAACAAATCCCTAAACACTTTTGACCAAACCTGAGGCAAAAGAAAACTGCTCCTTTCTCGTGTTTCATTCAAAGAATGCTTAATGTTAAACTGTTGTTTGATTAGTTTTAGGTGTAGAATAACCCTTCTACATAAAGAATGAATGATAAATATGTTATTGTTGTTAGCCAAATATCCCTCAAATAAAGCGGATATTTATAGATTATCGGTGATCATCTCAACGAGATTGGTTTTCTCGCTTGAGCCGGGACGGCGAAAGCGAGAAAGGCAATCGAGTTGAGATGAACAATGATAATCTTTTTCTCGCTATTTTACCTATGACGACGTTGTCAATTTCATGTCAATTTCGTTAGCAACGCCACGTGCATGCTTAGTTTCTAGCGATAATTTTCCATCTCAAGCGAGTAGCATGATATGAAAATTATCACAAAAAAAGATCAAAGGAAAAATGCACAAAATAGCGATAATAATGTATATCATGTCAATTTCGACATAACATGAATTTGGGCTAATGTATATCATGTCAATTTCGACATAACATGAATTTGGGCTACAGTATTTGTCAAACAAATATCAAACCAACTCAAAAGTATTAACACAGGCTATCTCATCTGTTGTTCATTTTTTTTTTGTCTTCAGAGGAGGTGTTTGTTGCTAGCTGGCTTATGTGATGAGTTGTGTTGTCAATTTTTTTTTAGTAATCAATGTTATTGTTTTTATGTATCATTGAATAAATGCTGAAAAAAACACCAACTGTCATCCCATGATTTTTTTAAAGTGGTTATTGGCTTCATACTAGAAACTGCAAACTGAGTGTGCTTTGTGTGAACTTGGTTAGACAATTGTTTTTATAGCTTTTTGTTGTGCTTTTACACCAATGAATACGGTTTGGGAAAAGTTGGGCACATGCACATTCTGTAACTGCCTGTCCCAAGACATGAACATGTAAATCAGTGGTTGTTGTCTGTTGCTGCAGACTATATTTGTTTATGATCTTTAGTTTTTAACTTAATGGAAACCATCGGTTTGCTTGCTTCAATTGGTTTATAGTCATATATGGGGTCTTTCATAGCTTGCTATACTGTATGGGTTTTGTCTGTTGTTGAGGCCTTGCAGACAAATACTGCAGAGCAAACATAAAAAGACAGGAAGTGTAAAAAGCAAAAATGATCAGCATTACAACATAAAATAAAATATCAATGAGACTGAAGCACTCCCTTGTTCTCTATAGTGATTATCCTTAATGTATGCTTTTTTTTAATCAGTTTTAGCAATACTTTATATTCAAAGTAGACAGACAATGCTGCATCAACTTTCATTAAAATTAGATCAAATTTTCCCCAAAAAATAGTTTGAAATCCCTAGAAAAATGTTTTTGATAATGACAGCAATCTTTAATGAAAACATGGATGGAAGGTTTATTATTACAAGTGGCAAATTAAATGCATAGGCAGGACAAGAACATGTAGATGTAATATGAATATGACCCCTGCTTTGTACTAGACCAACATCATGAGTCTGATTTCTAACTAGCATTGTTCACAAGGTAATCAACAGTATTAAGACAAGTCACCCATTACATTGACCTTTGACCAACTAATAATTGTGAACTCCTAAATTTATATGTGCTCAGCACAGAAAGCAGCAATTACCAATTGTAAAGTCTTTGGTTTATTCCCAGAGGGGAATAAGAGGAGGTCACTAGATTAATTGTATACAATGGCAGAAAAGGATATTTTCATACCCATTTCAAAACGTGATATCTACAACTGTCGATTCAGAAATTATTGAAAGTAAACCTAGCTATATAGATAACATTTATGCAAATTCTTTGAGTTTGAAACTCACCCAGTGGCATTATTCTCATTAATAAAAACAGTGCAATAGTTTCTTTATTTACACTATCATTACTTTGATTTCTATTATATTCATATTTAGTCTATTTTGTTAATTGGACTATCATTACATGCTATGCTCCGAGTTGAAGACCGTACTTTTTTTTATTACCTATAATGGTTTACTTGTACAAATTGCGACTTAGATGAAGAGTTGTCTCTTGGCAATCATACCACATCTTCCTATATCTAGGACTATCATTTAAGAGATTGTGCGTACAGAAAATTGGAAAAAAATGATATGAAATGGACATGGGTCAACTTGGTCAAAAGTTCAGATGGGTATTATTACAAGAAATTTTAAACTAAGAGGAAACAAAAATGTGTCCTTAGTACACGGATGCCCCATCCACACCATCATTTTCTATGTTCAGTGTACCCTGAAGTTGGGGTAAAAAATTGGCATTAAAATTAGAAAGATTATATCATAGGGAACATGTGTACTTAGTTTCAAATTGATTGGACATAACTTCATCAAAAACTACCTCGACCAAAAACTTTAACCTGAAGTGGGACAGACAGACGGACCAACAAATGGACAGAAGAATGGATGAATGGACGCACAGACCAGAAAACATAATGTCCATAAATGGGGCATAAAAAGTAATCACATAGCAACAAACAAAATCTGTTTTTATTTTTGCTATAAACATTTTATAACATTAATCCAAATCACAGTTTTTAATTGTATATTTTCATTTATTTAGCACTATTTTATGCCACACCTGGTTCAAATATGTACATCTGTTGCATATTCATATAAATTTAAATAAAACATATAAGGTCAATCAATACATTGTCTTTTTAAGATCTAATGTTGTTTTTTTTACACCTGAATTAACTTTTCTAACATGCTCCATCATAAACTCAAATACTGTGGATTCATTTATTTGATGAATTTAGGAAAACTTGCATTTGCCTGGATATTCAATTTCATTGTTTTGGCAAAGTTTGCATTCATTCTTTTAAAAATGTGTAGTTTGTTCATCATTTAAATTCATCACATGAAATCCACAAAATTGGTATTCAACTAATATTAATAAATCCACATGAAGTTTAAAGTTATACAAACAATAATTGACATGATTTATTCTAAAGACCAGGAAACATATGCAATGACAATTTCAGGACTGCTGCATTCATCAGATTCTGAAACACTATCATTTAGATCGTAAATTCCTTGGAGGGTTTCAACACGTTTTTAATGTTTTTCCTCCACCCAACAAATAACATTTGTACAAAATAACTTATAGTTGATTTTTTTTTGGTGCAATATTGATCATGATTGCTATTATGTACATTTTTATGATAAATATATACAAATATATGATGACTAACATTCCATTTTTACAGGAAATCATAGGTTCACAGTTTTCATAGAATCACTGATAAACATTCCAATCACAGGATGTAGAATTACAGGAGCTGTCTCATTCATAGGATGCAGAATTAGAGATGAGCATTACATTTTAGAGCTGTTGGATTCATTTCTTTAATTAATAGCAAGTTGAATTATTGTCTTGTCACCATTCTGGGTCCCCAAATCTAGCTATTAGTTTGCCATGATCCTCCAAGTCTTTCTGAACTTTCTTCCTCATGTAGAAAATTGGACAATCTCGACTACAACAAAAAAGTAATAATAAAAAAGTGTTCATCTTCATGCATTCTATTCTATCCACATATGACAATGTTTCCACTTTATGAAATCAAATTAGGGGTCTTTTACAATCAAGCATGTAAATATTTAGTGTCTACATATAAACTTCTAGAAGACAAGTGCATTCTCCATACTTTTAATGTACACCTAACTATAAGAGTGTAGTTGATTGAAATGAAAATAAAAATATTATTTTGACAGTGCTCCTAAAAATTTGGGGATTAAATATTTTTACGTTTGCGCACAGCTTTTGATAACATTTGTGTGCATTTAGTTTACAGGTAAACTCAGGTAAAAATAAAGGTAATATCAATAAAAACAATATTAATATACAAATATGACTATAATTTATTAATTTTCATTAAGGAATGACTGTAATATTTTTTCTGTCTATGAAGAAATAACATAAAAAATGTGGTGCACACTGAATAACGTGCGTAGCGGGTTATTTAACAGTGTGCACCACATTTTTTATGTTATTTCGAATAGACTGACAAAATATTAGTTATTTCTTATAATTTAATTCTAAGTTCCAGTTGAAATGATGAAAAAACGTTGATGACGTCATGGTCACATGACAAAATTGTGTCTATGATATGATAAACAGAACGACGTCAGCCAATCAGAAGACGCATTACATCCAAAATTAAATTATTAATAGATATGACTTAAAATCATTAATTTTGAAAATATTTGTTAATTTGAACTAGATATCATTGAGATGGGAGCCATCTCTGTGGGCCCCGCTGTGAATAATGTGCATTAAAAAATTGTATCTTTACCATAGGACATGGGTTTGTCAACTGAAATCAAAGTTTTTGACCTTGACCTTTGACGTATGAAGTTGTAAATAAATTATGACACACCCTTTGGTGTTGGTTTATAAACATGTCAAGTATAAACTTTGAAATGATAAAGGTTCTCAAGATATAGAGTGGACAAGATCTTTACCATAGGACATGGGGTTGTCAACTGAAACCAAAGTTTTTGACCTTGACCTTTGACCTAGGAAGTTGCACATAAATTATGACACACCCTTTTGTGTTGGTTAATATACATGTCAAGTATAAACTTTGAAATGATAACGGTTCTCAAGATATAGAGCGGACACAATCTTTACCATAGGACATGGGGTTGTCAACTGAAACCAAAGTTTTTGACCTTGAACTTTGCCCTAGGCAGTCGTTCATAAATTATGACACACCCTCTGGTGTTGGTTCATATACATGTCAAGTATAAACTTTGAAATCATAACGGTTCTCAAGATATAGAGCGGACACGATTTTCACCACAGGACACAGGGTTGTCAACTGAAACCAAAGTTTTTTTACCTTGACCTTTGACCTAGGAAGTTGTACATACAACATGACACGCCCTCTGGTGGTGGTTAATAAACATGTAAAGTATAAAGTATGAAATCATAATGGTTCTCTAGATATGGAGCGGACACAAAGTGTTACGGACGGACGGACGGACAGACTGATCACTATAGGGGACCGCCTTTGGCGGGACCCTAATTATATATTTTTCATATTGAAATATAAAACTGAATATAAAGTGATCATGCTAAATCCTGTTATTCATTGCGAATATATCAGATTGAAAAGTGTTTCACCAAAAAGTAATTGCTTTTAAATAAGTAAATATTTTAAGTTAGCTTGTAAAGTTGCATCAAAGCACAAACATAGTCTATATTTCCCCCAGTCTTCAGGCATCACTACTACCATCAGCAGAAACCTGGAGTACTCTGATCACTACAATGCACAGTTTTATTATGCACATCCATGTAATTTTTTTTATTTCTTAACACTATTCTTGTGCATGATAAAACAGACTTATCCTGCTAAAATTCCCACATCTACCTTCTTTTTAGTGAACAATGGACTTTGACTAAACTGTATTTACCTGTCAAATAAATGCGCGCATTTGTAATCAAAAGCTGCACACAAACTTAATGATTCTTGCACGCAAACGTAATGCACAGAGAAAATTAAGCCCTGCTCTGCATATGATTCATCTGAATTGTGAACATAAAAAAGCAAAAGTAAAGTAAACAAGGAATTATTTAAATCTGGAATAATTTTGAATTCTAGAAAATTTACTAGAAATGTATAATGAAAACTAACACAATCAAATAGGGTAAGTAAGCCATGCAAGAATTGCTAAGGTTAATTTTACTTTCACTATCATTTCAGTATGAAGCAACTAACCCCACTTAGCTATGCAAGCATGCTAACCCTATTTAGTCGGGTTAGTTTTCATCATAAATTTCTCATAAATTTTCCAAAATTCAAAATTATTCCAGATTTAAATAATTCCTTGTTAGAACAACTTACTCCAAAATCTTATTCACAAAGTTTATTCAGGCTAGTGGAAAAAAGCAATATCAGGGTTGGCTATGTTACACATTCAATAAATACATATCTTACTCCTACCTTGTACAAAGCACATCTTCATGCAGACTTCCCTGACATCTTTGACACTGTGTCCAGAGACGAGAAAACTTCTCTTCCAAAACATTTAAATGTGAGATCTCTTTCTGATATATCTGGGACTCTCTTGATTTACAATAATTACACACAGCACCTGTTTAATGTATGATATCACCAATTTATTTATTGTGTGTCTTGCTTGTAAATGTATAATTATATATGTAGTTGTTAATGTATAACTGTTATCCTCTTGTAGCACCATATGTGTGCCTAAGTTGTACTAAATTGTCTTGTCTTGAAAGATGATAAAATATACAGCTAAAAATCAACATATATTGTGAAATCTTGATTTGTTTTAAATCATAAAAATTCATTTCTCCTCTTGAAAAACAATTTAATGGTTTGGACTTTGAAAGTGAAGTTACAAAATTAGGGGGAAAATAATCATATCAAAGCTCACTCGTTCCTTCTTTCATATGGTACAATTACAGTATTAGAAAATACCACAACAACCAATAAATTGTCTCTTGTTCTTTACAGCAACCAGAAACATATTACCAACTACTTCTTTGTTAACTCATTTACCTTCTCTGTCCAAAACAGCTCTGCAACCGACACATGTCTCTCTTTTCTTGGTGAAGGCAGACAGTCCACCAACTTTTGATGTCACAAATGTTTTTGTTCTTGTGTGGTCACCCTCTAAAATAAAAGTAAATATTTGCTTATATCAACTGGTTAATTCAGTTTTTGAATAAAATTCTTCTATATTTTTTTATGACAAACTCTTGTAATATGGCATGGAAAGAGACTTAAATATGCAAGGAAGTATGTGATTACCTGTGTTGACCTTTACATTTAAAGTTTCTAATTATACTAGTTATAAAGTATTGTTTTTATCATGTCATATACAACCCCCACCCAGACTGGTTTTTTTCAGTTTTTTCCGTAGGTCTGTCCCTTAAACATCCTGTTACGGGCTATTCCACTAAAATGTATGTGGGAGGGTAGGAAGGGATTTTCAAAATATCTCTACAACCAAGAACTTTTTTTTTAGTTTATTGCGCATAATGGTAATAGATGCATACTGGAAAAAAGACCAATGACCCACAATCAATAAATAAACTAATTACATTGGTTGCAATGAATTACATTGATTTCCCAGTTTAATAAAAACCGATAATTTCACATGTGAAATAAACATGGTTCATGGTTATTTCACTCTCTGACGTCATACAACAAAAGGTGTTGTCAAGACGTCGATAACGGCAGATCAAAACAAATTGTGAATGCGTAGAAAAAAGATATTATAGTTCCTTACATGTTTACATTAATTTCTTTAAAAAAAGCCATTTGCCAATGTAATAAAAAGAATAACTAATTAAAGAATTCAAATATCGAAAAATATTCAACTAGTGACCGAAAAACACTGATAATTAACTCATGCGCTACACGCATTCCTGAATTAATGTGTTGTTCAGTCACTCGTTGAATATTTTTCTCTATTTGAATTCTTCGATTAGTTATTCTATAATTCCCTTTGTAATTTCCTATATAATAATTCTGACATGCATTATACAGAGGATTTATGAAGGGGTGTTCTCCCTTATTCCCAAAGAAATTAAAACTGAGTCCAGAATTTTTGAAAAAAGAAACATTTGGACCCAGATCCCCAAAAATAATCTTTAATTCCCAGACATGTGACAGAGTTGTCAAGCTACAACTGGAGATTTGGAAATTTTCAGCTGGAGTTTGGGTCTCATAACTGGAGATTTTTTATCGACCTTTTTATCGACGTACGCAATGGTTTTTTTGTGTGTTTAAAAACTGCATTTTTTCCTTTTTTTGTTGTTATAAGAACAATAATTCCATACCTTTAAATACATGCATATCCATTTTTACTTCATGTACTTGTTAAAAATAGAAGATAAGGGTTTTTTAAATATTTATTCATAATGTATAATTCAGGATAAAATGATCAGCCATCATACTGTTACATAGCTGGCAAAAAGTATCTCTGATTAAGCTACATTGTCAACTTTGGAACCACTACTGAACAAGCTTGTAACAGAAGGTGTTAAATTGATAGAGTTGTAGGCTTGCTGGTGGGTAGCTGTCTTCATAAGTTTGGTCAAGTCATTAGGGCCACCATAATCAGCTTTGCATGAAGTGTAGTAAGCATGGTCTTGACATTTGGTACTAGATCTGCACCATTTGAAATCAGATCTCCAGGCAGAGTTGAATTTGGCTAGATACTTGGTCTTCTTTTATTTGCTGCTGGGGTATTTGGTGATAAAATATGGTTTGCATTTTGTCAAATTCTAAAATTTTACAACAGTTCAAGACAACTATACTTATATAGATGTTGGCTTGGATAGAAAATAAGCCATAAATATCATATTTCAGTTGATTTCATTTGTCATTGAGGTTCAGTAAATGTTCCATGTTTTCAACAGCATCAAATAAATGGTTGTTTATACAACTTGTACAATTAGTCAATTTAATTCTTTGTCAGTATTCACTTTTAGTCAACCAGGCTTGTGTCTTAAACTATCTAGTTGATCATAAGGTAATTGCCCTATTATCTTTGATTTATTGTTGTATATACAGTTTGTTCCTTAAACACCTCAGGCTGATTTTACCTATTTTACGACCTCATTTTACCTTTGACACAACAGGAAACTTCCGTTTTTCTCAGACTTTTCCTATATCAATTTCGAGTTTCTGTCCTTATCAATTTTGTAAACAAAAATGTGTATTGAAAATTTACGAGGTTGACATTTTCAAAAAAACGGAAGATTTCAAATTTTGACAGGAGGGACAGAAGAGGGTCTGAAAAGCGGGGGATTTTGACTCCCGCCGGAAGAATCACATGTATGAATTCCTGAATCCTAAAATTCTACATAAAAAATTGGCCCAATCCAGGTTCCCAGTAAAAAAAGGCCTTCAGAACTTGTTATGTATACTGTGGATTCATTATTAATAGTTGGATACCAATTTTTGTGGGTTTCGTGGGTACAGGTGAACCATGATTCAAATTTTCAACTTATTACAAATTTTCTGTATGCTATGTATGCAGAGATTGGCAAAACCACGAAATCCAATATCCACCAAAATGCTAGTTTTTCTCAATCAACGAAAATTGATACCAACGAAAAATAAAAGAATCCACAGTATTACGTATTAAAATATAAAAATAAGGTTAACTTACTGAGAAGTACTGATTCTGCTTTCTTTTCTCCCAAGATTGGTTCAAATATCCTGAGTAAAGGTTTGGATAACTGATTATCTAGGTAATATGATGTGTCTATAGGAATGTTGTTCTCCAACACATAGATAGGATCCTAAATAAACAAAATATATATTTGTAAGGTTAAGGAGGCTCGCGGGTATAAGATTGTCAGAAAAAAATTAAACATTATTTTTTTCATTACAAATTTTATTTGTTACCTTAAGTAGTTGTTACTTTATCATATGGTACAAAAATCATTCCAATAAATCAATTTGTGTTGGCCCCAGGTGACTTTTAAAATGTAGATATCATTGAAAAAGCTCCAAGTTATCTCCCTTTGGTTCAAAAATGACTTTTTTTTTTGCATTAAAATTGAAATATCTTTTTTTACTCATCTGTGACCTATATTTTTTATTGTTATTTTTGAATAAGCTGAACATAATTTAAATAATTGTAAAATTTAAGCAATTTCTGTAATAAAGTTCTTTTTTTATTTCGATATTACTGATTTTCTCCTATTAGTTATAAAACAGAAAAAAAGGACATTAACAAAAATGTATGCTTCTTTCGAAGGCAGATTGTGAGGGTAAATGAACGGTGACCCAATTTTTTTATTTCATTTTTCTTTCAAGTATAAGATAGAGTTCATTTATAGAAAAATATAGAGAAATCCTATATAAAATAAAAAAATTGATTTAGACCCACAAGCCCCCTCAAGTTACTTGTCAAAATACATGTATAATGTTAATTAATACAGATTTCAATGGATACTGTAAATTCAAAATTATTGCGTGCATTTATTATTGTGATATTTTAAAAATTGACAAAATTGCAAGATTAATTTATGAGATCTCAGGAAAATATACATGTATACAGATACCAAACTACAAGTTCTTATAATGTCGATACTAACCCAGTTGCATTATTTGCATTAATGAAAACCTTGAGATAATTTCTAGCCAGTAACCTTGTCAGTGGTTGTATAATGTTATAAACTGGTTTTTTTGTTTTTTTATTTATTTTTATTTTGGAGAATTTTGTGTTCATGTCCCCTTTCGTCAGTTTCAATTTAGTAGGCGATTTGGAGCCTGTTTAATGTATAGATTCAAGGCTGTTTTTAGAAACAATGCTTTGACAGGATACATTTTTGAATGTTCCTTGTGTATGGTTGCTGTCAGATTGACGTATATCTTTTATTTACAATAAAGTTTACTGACTTTTCCTGTAAAATCTCAAAACATAAACCCTTCTAATTGAAGGCAATGGTATTAAAACTATAAACAAATACAAATACCTCTGATTTCATGAAGGCAGGTGTTTTCTTGCTAGCAGCTATGATGACATATGGTACTCTGTCTCCTAGCTGTGGAGCACTACCAGGATCTCTTTTCTTTATCCTACAATAGTTCTGTTTTATTAACAACTACCCTCCAAAATATATTATATGTACCAGTTCAGAAATCAATAAAAAAATAAATAAGAATAAGTAGGGGATTTATTTGCTTATGAACCTATTTGTTTTAATACAAAATAACTAGAGGCTCTAAAGAGCCTGTGTCGCTCACCTTGGTCTATGTGCATATTAAACAAAGGACACAGATGGATTCATGACAAATTTGTGTTTTGCTGATAGTGATGTGTTTGTAGATCTTACTTTACTGAACATTCTTGGTACTTAGAATTTTCTCTATCTATAATAAACTTGGACCTTTAGATACAGTGAAAAATATTTTGTAAAAATTTACAAAAATTTACCAAATTAGTGAAAATTGTTAAAAATTGAATAAAATGGGCAACAACTCCTTAAGGGGTCAACTGACGATGTTGGTCATGTTGACTTATTTCTAGATCTTATTTAGCTGAACATTATTGCTGTTTACAAGTTATCTCTATCTATAACAATATTCAAGATAATAACCAAAAACAGCAAAATTTCCTTAAAATTACTAATTCAGGGGCAGCAACCCAACAACAGGTTATCCGATTTATCTGAAAATTTCAAGGCAGATAGATCTTGACCTGTTACACAATTTTACCCCTCGTCAGATTTGCTCTAAATGCTTTGGTTTTTGAGTTATAAGCCCAAAACTGCATTTTACCCCTATGTTCTATTTTTAGCCATGGCGGCCATCTTGGATGGTTGGCCGGGTCACCGGACACATTTTTTAAACAAGATACCCCAATGATGATTTTGGCCAAGTTTGGTGTAATTTGGCCAAGTAGTTTCAGAGGAGAAGATGTAAAAGATTACTTAGATTTACGAAAAATGGTTAAAAATTGACTATTAAGGGCAATAACTCCTAAAGGGGTCAACTGACCATTTCGGTCATGTTGACTTATTTGTAAATCTTTTTTTGCTGAACATTATTGCTGTTTACAGTTTATCTCTATCTATAATAATATTCAAGATAATAACCAAAAACAGCAAAATTTCATTAAAATTACTTATTCTGGGGCAGCAACCCAAAACCGGTGTCATATGGTATTTTGAACCCCATGGTAAATTGACCCCGGGGTCAAAATACCGCTATGGTAAATTGAACCCCCCCATGGTAAATTGAACCCCCCCGTATGGAAAATTGAACCCCCATGGTAAATTGAACCCCCTGTTTTTTTCATCCTAGATGAATATTAGAACATGTTACATTATTCTAAAGCTTATCATAGATTAAAAAATCATTCATACAAGAAGGGGAGGTACATTTTCCATGCTTAATTAAAAGAATTATCTTTGCTTGGTATAAGTGCTCTGAAGTCTTTACCAACAAAATGTCATTCAAAATACTTATTGACACATTATAACTAGACCATATGTAGCTTGAATGCTTTAATTATTTGTAATTATAACATATGTATATATATATAAGGGTCAAAATACCATGGCAAAGTAAAATTTTAAAAATATCTTTTCCAGCAAGTTAAATACATTCAAACTACTTATTGGTGAATTCTAACTACATAAAAGACTTAGAATTGCCAAATTCTTGGAAATTAAAGGCCTAGAGTAGGGGGTTCAGTATACCGCAGGGGGGTCAAAATACCATGGCAAAGTAAAATTTTCAAAATATCTTTTCCAGCAAGTTTAATACATACAAACTGCTTATTTGTGTATTCTAACTATATAAAAAAGTTAGAATTGCCAGAATTTTTTTAATTAAAGGAGAGAGTAAGGGGTTCAATATACCGCAGGGGGGTCAAAATACCATGGCAAAGTAAAATTTTCAAAATATATTTTCCATCAAGTTTAATACATACAAACTACCTGTTGGTGTATATTAACAACATAAAAGAGTTAAAATTGCCAGAATTTTTTTAATTGTCTAGAGTAAGGGGTTCAATATATCGCAGGGTGTCAAAATACCATGGCAAAGTAAAATTTTTATAATATCTTTTCCATCAAAGTTAAAACATACAAACTACTTGTGTGTGTATATTAACTACATATAAGTTTTTGAATTGTCTATAGTAAGGGGTTCAATATATATCGCAGGGGGTCAAAATACCATGACAAAGTAAAATTTCAAAATATTTTTTCCAGCAAGTTTAATAAATACATCTACTTACTGGTGTATTCTAACTACATAAAAGAGTTAGAATTGCTAGAATTTCTGAAATTAAAGGCCTAGAGAAGGGGGTTCAATATACCGCAGGGGGGTCAAAATACCATGGCAAAGTAAAATTTTCAAAATATCTTTTCCAGCAAGTTTAATACATACAAACTACTTATTGGTGTATTCTAACTACATAAAATAGTTCAAATTGCCAGAATTTCTGAAATTAAAGGCCTAGAGTAGGGGGTTCAATATACCGCAGGGGGGTCAAAATGCCATGGCAAAGTAAAATTTTCAAAATATCTTGAACCCCCTACTATAGACCTTGAATTTCAAAAATTCAAGCTATTTTAACTCCTTAACATAGTAATAATACTCCAATAAGTAGTTTGTATGTATTGAACATGATGGAAAAGATGTTTTGAACATTTTACTTTGCCATGGTATTTTGACCCCCCTACCATGGTATATTGAAACCCCTACTATAGACCTCAAATTTTTTTAAATTCTAGCAATTCTAACTTTGAACATTGTAAAAATACTCCAATAAGTAGTTTGTATGTATTTAATATACTTGAAAAGATATTTTGAAAATTTTACTCAGCCATGGTATTTTGATCCCCCTGCAGTATATTGAACCCCCTACTATAGACCTTGAATTTCAAAAATTCAAGCTATTCTAACTCCTAAACATAGTTATAATACTCCAATAAGTACTTTTTATGTATCTAATATACTGGAAAAGATATTTTGAAAATTTTACTCAGCCATGGTATTTTGACCCCCCTGCAGTATATTGAACCCCCTACTATAGACCTTGAATTTCAAAAATTCAAGCTATTCTAACTCCTTAACATAGTTATTATACTCCAGTAAGTAGTTTGTATGTATTTGATATACTGAAAAAGATATTGTGAAAATTTTACTTAGCCATGGTATTTTGACCCCCCTGCGGTATATTGAACCCCCTACTATAGACCTTGAAGTTCAAAAATTCAAGCTATTCTAACTCCTTAACATAGTTATATTACTCCAGTAAGTAGTTTGTATGTATTTGATACACTGGAAAAGATATTTTGAAAATTTTACTTAGCCATGGTATTTTGACCCCCCTGTGGTATATTGAACCCCCTACTATAGACCTTGAATTTCAAAAATTCAAGCTATTCTAAATTCTGAACATAGTTATATTACTCCAATAAGTAGTTTGTATGTATTTAATATACTGGAAAAGATATTTTGAAAATTTTACTTAGCCATGGTATTTTGACCCCCCTGCGGTATATTGAACCCCCTACTATAGACCTTGAATTTCAAAAATTCAAGCTATTCTAACTCCTTAACATAGTTATAATACTCCAATAAGTAGTTTGTATGTATTTAATATACTGAAAAAGATATTGTGAAAATTTTACTTAGCCATGGTATTTTGACCCCCCTGCGGTATATTGAACCCCCTACTATAGACCTTGAAGTTCAAAAATTCAAGCTATTCTAACTCCTTAACATATTTATAATACTCCAATAAGTAGTTTGTATGTATTTAATATACTGGAAAAGATATTTTGAAAATTTTACTTAGCCATGGTATTTTGTACCCCCTGTGGTACATTGAACCCCCTACTATAGACCTTGAATTTCAAAAATTCAAGCTATTCTAACTCCTTAACATAGTTATAATACTTCAATAAGTAGTTTGTATGTATTTAATATACTGGAAAAGATATTTTAAAAATTTTACTTAGCTATGGTATTTTGACCCCCCTGCGGTATATTGAACCCCCTACTATAGACCTTGAATTTCAAAAATTCAAGCTATTCTAAATCCTTAACATAGTTATATTACTCCAATAAGTAGTTTGTATGTATTTAATATACTGGAAAAGATATTTTGAAATTTTACTTAGCCATGGTATTTTGACCCCCCTGCGGTATATTGAACCCCCTACTATAGACCTTGAATTTCAAAAATTCAAGCTATTCTAACTCCTTAACATAGTTATTATACTCCAGTAAGTAGTTTGTATGTATTTGATATACTGAAAAAGATATTGTGAAAATTTTACTTAGCCATGGTATTTTGACCCCCCTGCGGTATATTGAACCCCCTACTATAGACCTTGAAGTTCAAAAATTCAAGCTATTCTAACTCCTTAACATAGTTATATTACTCCAGTAAGTAGTTTGTATGTATTTGATATACTGGAAAAGATATTTTGAAAATTTTACTTAGCCATGGTATTTTGACCCCCCTGTGGTATATTGAACCCCCTACTATAGACCTTGAATTTCAAAAATTCAAGCTATTCTAAATTCTGAACATAGTTATATTACTCCAATAAGTAGTTTGTATGTATTTAATATACTGGAAAAGATATTTTGAAAATTTTACTTAGCCATGGTATTTTGACCCCCCTGCGGTATATTGAACCCCCTACTATAGACCTTGAATTTCAAAAATTCAAGCTATTCTAACTCCTTAACATAGTTATAATACTCCAATAAGTAGTTTGTATGTATTTAATATACTGAAAAAGATATTGTGAAAATTTTACTTAGCCATGGTATTTTGACCCCCCTGCGGTATATTGAACCCCCTACTATAGACCTTGAAGTTCAAAAATTCAAGCTATTCTAACTCCTTAACATATTTATAATACTCCAATAAGTAGTTTGTATGTATTTAATATACTGGAAAAGATATTTTGAAAATTTTACTTAGCCATGGTATTTTGTACCCCCTGTGGTACATTGAACCCCCTACTATAGACCTTGAATTTCAAAAATTCAAGCTATTCTAACTCCTTAACATAGTTATAATACTTCAATAAGTAGTTTGTATGTATTTAATATACTGGAAAAGATATTTTAAAAATTTTACTTAGCTATGGTATTTTGACCCCCCTGCGGTATATTGAACCCCCTACTATAGACCTTGAATTTCAAAAATTCAAGCTATTCTAAATCCTTAACATAGTTATATTACTCCAATAAGTAGTTTGTATGTATTTAATATACTGGAAAAGATATTTTGAAATTTTACTTAGCCATGGTATTTTGACCCCCCTGCGGTATATTGAACCCCCTACTATAGACCTTGAATTTCCAAAATTCAAGCTATTCTAACTCCTTAACATAGTTATAATACTCCAATAAGTAGTTTGTATGTATTTAATATACTGGAAAAAATATTTTAAAAATTTTACTTAGCTATGGTATTTTGACCCCCCTGCGGTATATTGAACCCCCTACTATAGACCTTGAATTTCAAAAATTCAAGCTATTCTAACTCCTTAACATAGTTATAATACTCCAATAAGTAGTTTGTATGTATTTAATATACTGGAAAAGATATTTTGAAAATTTTACTTAGCCATGGTATTTTGACCCCTCTGTGGTATATTGAACCCCCTACTATAGACCTTGAATTTCAAAAATTCAAGCTATTCTAAATCCTTAACTTAGTTATATTACTCCAATAAGTAGTTTGTATGTATTTAATATACTGGAAAAGATATTTTGAAAATTTTACTTAGCCATGGTATTTTGACCCCCCTGCGGTATATTGAACCCCCCTACTATAGACCTTGAATTTCAAAAATTCAAGCTATTCTAAATCCTTAACATAGTTATAATACACCAATAAGTTGTTTGTATGTATTTAATATACTGGAAAAGATATTTTGAAAATTTTACTTAGCCATGGTATTTTGTACCCCCTGCGGTATATTGAACCCCCTACTATAGACCTTGAATTTCAAAAATTCAAGCTATTCTAAATCCTTAACATAGTTATATTACTCCAATAAGTAGTTTGTATGTATTTAATATACTGGAAAAGATATTTTGAAATTTTACTTAGCCATGGTATTTTGACCCCCCTGCGGTATATTGAACCCCCTACTATAGACCTTGAATTTCAAAAATTCAAGCTATTCTAACTCCTTAACATAGTTATAATACTTCAATAAGTAGTTTGTATGTATTTAATATACTGGAAAAGATATTTTAAAAATTTTACTTAGCTATGGTATTTTGACCCCCCTGCGGTATATTGAACCCCCTACTATAGACCTTGAATTTCAAAAATTCAAGCTATTCTAACTCCTTAACATAGTTATATTACTCCAATAAGTAGTTTGTATGTATTTAATATACTGGAAAAGATATTTTGAAATTTTACTTAGCCATGGTATTTTGTCCCCCCTGCGGTATATTGAACCCCCTACTATAGACCTTGAATTTCCAAAATTCAAGCTATTCTAACTCCTTAACATAGTTATAATACTCCAATAAGTAGTTTGTATGTATTTAATATACTGGAAAAAATATTTTAAAAATTTTACTTAGCTATGGTATTTTGACCCCCCTGCGGTATATTGAACCCCCTACTATAATCCTTGAATTTCAAAAATTCAAGCTATTCTAACTCCTTAACATAGTAATAATACTCCAATAAGTAGTTTGTATGTATTTAATATACTGGAAAAGATATTTTGAAAATTTTACTTAGCCATGGTATTTTGACCCCCCTGTGGTATATTGAACGCCCTACTATAGACCTTGAATTTCAAAAATTCAAGCTATTCTAAATCCTTAACATACTTATATTACTCCAATAAGTAGTTTGTATGTATTTAATATACTGGAAAAGATATTTTGAAAATTTTACTTACCCATGGTATTATGACCCCCCTGCGGTATATTGAACCCCTTACTATAGACCTTGAATTTCAAAAATTTCAAAAATTCAAGCTATTCTAAATCCTTAACATACTTATATTACTCCAATAAGTAGTTTGTATGTATTTAATATACTGGAAAAGATATTTTGAAAATTTTACTTACCCATGGTATTATGACCCCCCTGCGGTATATTGAACCCCTTACTATAGACCTTGAATTTCAAAAATTCAAGCTATTCTAACTCCTTAACATAGTTATAATACTCCAATAAGTAGTTTGTATGTATTTAATATACTGGAAAAAATATTTTAAAAATTTTACTTAGCCATGGTATTATGACCCCCCTGCGGTATATTGAACCCCTTACTATAGACCTTGAATTTCAAAAATTCAAGCTATTCTAACTCCTTAACATAGTAATAATACTCCAATAAGTAGTTTGTATGTATTTAATATACTGGAAAAGATATTTTGAAAATTTTACTTAGCCATGGTATTTTGACCCCCCTTCGGTATATTGAACCCCCTACTATAGACCTTGAATTTCAAAAATTCAAGCTATTCTAAATTCTGAACATAGTTATATTACTCCAATAAGTAGTTTGTATGTATTTAATATACTGGAAAAGATATTTTGAAAATTTTACTTAGCCATGGTATTTTGACCCCCCTGCGGTATATTGAACCCCCTACTATAGACCTTGAATTTCAAAAATTCAAGCTATTCTAACTCCTTAACATAGTTATAATACTCCAATAAGTAGTTTGTATGTATTTAATATACTGAAAAAGATATTGTGAAAATTTTACTTAGCCATGGTATTTTGACCCCCCTGCGGTATATTGAACCCCCTACTATAGACCTTGAAGTTCAAAAATTCAAGCTATTCTAACTCCTTAACATATTTATAATACTCCAATAAGTAGTTTGTATGTATTTAATATACTGGAAAAGATATTTTGAAAATTTTACTTAGCCATGGTATTTTGTACCCCCTGTGGTACATTGAACCCCCTACTATAGACCTTGAATTTCAAAAATTCAAGCTATTCTAACTCCTTAACATAGTTATAATACTTCAATAAGTAGTTTGTATGTATTTAATATACTGGAAAAGATATTTTAAAAATTTTACTTAGCTATGGTATTTTGACCCCCCTGCGGTATATTGAACCCCCTACTATAGACCTTGAATTTCAAAAATTCAAGCTATTCTAACTCCTTAACATAGTTATAATACTCCAATAAGTAGTTTGTATGTATTTAATATACTGAAAAAGATATTGTGAAAATTTTACTTAGCCATGGTATTTTGACCCCCTGCGGTATATTGAACCCCCTACTATAGACCTTGAAGTTCAAAAATTCAAGCTATTCTAACTCCTTAACATATTTATAATACTCCAATAAGTAGTTTGTATGTATTTAATATACTGGAAAAGATATTTTGAAAATTTTACTTAGCCATGGTATTTTGTACCCCCTGTGGTACATTGAACCCCCTACTATAGACCTTGAATTTCAAAAATTCAAGCTATTCTAACTCCTTAACATAGTTATAATACTTCAATAAGTAGTTTGTATGTATTTAATATACTGGAAAAGATATTTTAAAAATTTTACTTAGCTATGGTATTTTGACCCCCCTGCGGTATATTGAACCCCCTACTATAGACCTTGAATTTCAAAAATTCAAGCTATTCTAAATCCTTAACATAGTTATATTACTCCAATAAGTAGTTTGTATGTATTTAATATACTGGAAAAGATATTTTGAAATTTTACTTAGCCATGGTATTTTGACCCCCCTGCGGTATATTGAACCCCCTACTATAGACCTTGAATTTCCAAAATTCAAGCTATTCTAACTCCTTAACATAGTTATAATACTCCAATAAGTAGTTTGTATGTATTTAATATACTGGAAAAAATATTTTAAAAATTTTACTTAGCTATGGTATTTTGACCCCCCTGCGGTATATTGAACCCCCTACTATAGACCTTGAATTTCAAAAATTCAAGCTATTCTAACTCCTTAACATAGTTATAATACTCCAATAAGTAGTTTGTATGTATTTAATATACTGGAAAAGATATTTTGAAAATTTTACTTAGCCATGGTATTTTGACCCCTCTGTGGTATATTGAACCCCCTACTATAGACCTTGAATTTCAAAAATTCAAGCTATTCTAAATCCTTAACTTAGTTATATTACTCCAATAAGTAGTTTGTATGTATTTAATATACTGGAAAAGATATTTTGAAAATTTTACTTAGCCATGGTATTTTGACCCCCCTGCGGTATATTGAACCCCCTACTATAGACCTTGAATTTCAAAAATTCAAGCTATTCTAACTCCTTAACATAGTTATATTACTCCAATAAGTAGTTTGTATGTATTTAATATACTGGAAAAGATATTTTGAAATTTTACTTAGCCATGGTATTTTGACCCCCCTGCGGTATATTGAACCCCCTACTATAGACCTTGAATTTCCAAAATTCAAGCTATTCTAACTCCTTAACATAGTTATAATACTCCAATAAGTAGTTTGTATGTATTTAATATACTGGAAAAGATATTTTAAAAATTTTACTTAGCTATGGTATTTTGACCCCCCTGCGGTATATTGAACCCCTTACTATAATCCTTGAATTTCAAAAATTCAAGCTATTCTAACTCCTTAACATAGTAATAATACTCCAATAAGTAGTTTGTATGTATTTAATATACTGGAAAAGATATTTTGAAAATTTTACTTAGCCATGGTATTTTGACCCCCCTGTGGTATATTGAACGCCCTACTATAGACCTTGAATTTCAAAAATTCAAGCTATTCTAAATCCTTAACATACTTATATTACTCCAATAAGTAGTTTGTATGTATTTAATATACTGGAAAAGATATTTTGAAAATTTTACTTACCCATGGTATTATGACCCCCCTGCGGTATATTGAACCCCTTACTATAGACCTTGAATTTCAAAAATTCAAGCTATTCTAACTCCTTAACATAGTTATAATACTCCAATAAGTAGTTTGTATGTATTTAATATACTGGAAAAGATATTTTGAAAATTTTACTTAGCCATGGTATTTTGACCCCCCTTCGGTATATTGAACCCCCTACTATAGACCTTGAATTTCAAAAATTCAAGCTATTCTAACTCCTTAACATAGTTATAATACTCCAATAAGTAGTTTGTATGTATTTAATATACTGGAAAAGATATTTTGAAAATTTTGCTTAGCCATGGTATTTTGACCCCCCTGCGGTATATTGAACCCCCTACTTAAAACCACAAATTAAAAAAAAATGATAGCCAATAAATTGTAAATTAGATTATCTGCAATACTATTTATCAAAAACAGGGGGGTTCAATATACCGCAGGGGGGTTCAAAATACCATATGTGAAAAATGAGCCCGGGGTCAAAATACCATGCGGTATAATGACCCCGGGGTCATTTTACCGCATGGTATTTTGACCCCGGGTTCACTTTTTAGGGGGTTCAAAATACCATATGACACCGGGTTGTCCAATTCATCTGAAAATTTCAGGGCAGGTAGATCTTGACCTGATAAACAAATTTACCTTCTGTCAGATTTACTCTAAATGCTTTGGTTTTTGAGTTATAAGCCAAAAAATGCATTTTACCCAAGGTTCTATTTTTAGCCATGGCGGCCATCTTGGATGGTTGGCCGGGTCACCAGACACATTTTTTACACTAGATACCCCAATGATGATTTTGGCCAAGTTTGGTGTAATTTGGCCCAGTAGTTTCAGAGGAGAAGATTTTTCTAAAAGTTCACGACGCCGGACGACGACAGACGACGGACGACGGACGCCAAGTGATGGGAAAAGCTCACTTGGCCCTTTGGGCCAGGTGAGCTAAAAATAAGGAGATATGGAGCTCATTGCCAACAAGACAACTATCCACAAAGTTCAAAAAGTGGACAAAGCCTGGCAAGGGGATAATGTCCCAGTGGCGGATCCAGAACTTTTCATAAGAGGGGGCCCGCTGACTGACCTAAAAGGGGGGGGGGGGGGGGGGGGGGACTCTATATAATGAACCAAATTTTTCCCACGAAAGGGGGGCCCCCCCCTGGATCCACCTATGTGTCCAATTAGAAACAAGAAACTGCACTGTTAGTTGTGCAAAGTATATCGCCCTGAAAAAAAATCCATGCTCTGACAGTTAAATCAATAAGAATTCAAAGTACAATATATCATCAAACAGGAAGTGCCTTCTTGTCAGATCTGGAAATTGCCTACACCGGTTAAGCTCAACAATATAAAGTTCTAGACCTACTTAATTTCAAATGATTTCTTAATAAAAAAGCTGATTGATATCTAAAGAAAGTTTAGGAGGAATGAACAGATTTGAAAGGCTATAAAAATATACCTCACTTAGTGAAAAGGGATGTCATTATTATTTGCTCTTACTAAGAAAATATTTTACATTCTCTATTAAAAGTATTCATGTATAAAACATTTCTACTATCTGCTTCAAAATGAATCAAATGTCAGAAAGCTTGAGTATCCTATCTAATGTTTAATTAAGAAACAAACATTTGAACAACTAGTTATAGTATTGTTCATGAAAAACAACTTAACTTGTTTATATAATGGTGAAAGAAAGATTTAGAGATTTTTTTCTAAAATACTTATGAAAATAATCTTCAAAAAAATGTCTTTGATCAAAACTAAAAGAAAAGATGTGGGGCCAAATATCATACATTGTACTTATTTGCTTATTCTACATGAGCCTGTTTTCCTACATATTCAACATCAACCAAAAGAAAAGAATATAACTAGATGTGGTATTATTGCCTATGAGACATTTCTCCACAATAGACCAAATGATACAGAAATTAACAACTATAGGCCATCGTATGGCCTTTAACAATGAGCAAAGTCTGAACAGGGCTCACACTACTTCAGAATTATAGGGAGAAGTGACTTCTCTTTTTGAAACTGATAGGGAGAAGTGGTGAGATTTGAAAGAGAAGTGCTCATTCGCGCGGTGCGCTACAATGTTTGGATTTTACAATAGTATAAAGGGCAATATGTAAATAATGTTCTTTTTATATTGTTCAATTCATATCTGAGTAAAAAAATTACAATTAAAGTAACATTTGAAATTAAAAGTTGTTTAAGTTTTACTAAGGTTCTTGTGAGAAACTACCAACTAAATATCTAGCACTAAAAAAAAAAATATTTTAAAAAATGTAAAGAAATTATAATATATCAATTACAATTTAATTTAAAATTATCTTGTGTATGAAATTCAGTGTTTCTCATAAAAAAATATAAAAGTTATTAAACTGGGCCATAATATCTTGATATTTGTATAATAGTCTCAGAGTTAATCAACTTTAATCAATAGTTTGAAACAATCCATAAAAAAATATAGGGAATTATATACACCAATCAATTAGATGTAACCAAAAGTCTCTTAATGCGTGTGGAATGCGTAATTTTTCCCTTTGGGATCAATATACTTCTGTCAGCTGTTCCATCCGTGCGTCCGTAGTAATTATTGTAAAAGTACGGATTTCGGTCATAGCTGGTCCGGTTCAGCTCCGTAGTTTAGAAATCGGTCAATGGCGGACGAATGCAAGAAAATTTACAAAAATAAACGATGTTTGACAAGTTATTTGGAAAGGAACATTACGTTTTTAATGCAATAAATGGATTAAACATTTACTGGAGGCAACTTTTATCACGTTTAAATGAAGTAACAAACTTATTTTGCCGTCGAAATTTAGGTTGATGTACGTTTTCGAGTAACAAGCACCGGAACTTGCAGAAATGCACGAAGTGATAAAAAGTTGTATTTTTATCAAATAACCTGCTACACACTGCGAAGACAATGCTTCAGCCTCTTTTCTAAAGATAATGAATCGTTTATGTCTGAATTTCTTTAATTATCAATATAAAATTGATGTTTCATCAACTTGGTAAAAATTGAAAATATCCGATGACGGAAGCGACTGAAAGCGACTATCGTCATGGACAGGGCGACTTGTTTTCGCTTTCGGGGGTAGGGGAAAGCGAAGTGACGGTCGGGAAGGCGACTTCTTCGCCCAAGTCGCCTGGTAGCGTGAGCCCTGAGTCAATAACGCATAGTCAGCTATAATAGGCCCTGAAATGACAAATGTAATTGAATTGAAAAGGCCTAATCTTTGTAAAAAATAAAGAACGAAAAACGAACATGTAACACAGCAACAATTGACAACCCCTGAATTATAGGTTCCAGACTTGGGACAGGCACATACCGAATGTGGTGGATTAAAACTAGTTTGAAGGCACCAACCCTCTCCCAACCTGGGACAGTGGTGTAACAGTACAACATAAGAACAAAGACTTTAGCGTCAAATATCCTACCTGTTTGCTAATTCTACATGCGCCTGTTTTCCGACATATTCATCATCAGTTTTAGACAATTCTTTGGTAATGACGAGTTGTGATATGTCTATACGGTTACACAGTAAATCTGATATGGTCTGCTTGGCATACTCTGTAGCACCATCAGGGTCCCTTAAAAATACAGATTTAACAAAAAGTTAAACATTTATCATGTCGACAATACAGAAAGATTTAAAATAATACTGTAACATACAATTTTAGTGTTATGTAAGCATAAATAGTCTTCTTAATAAAACTGTTAAATATGACAAGACACATTGTATTATAAATGGCAACCATAAAAAAATCATTGATAGAAAGAAAGAAAAGAAAAGAAGAATGTGTCTAAGGACAGTAAATCATCTGTAATTAATAAACCTGCCTGTCTATTAAAATCGTATATAATTAATAAAACCTACCTGTCTATTAAAATCGTATGTAATTAATAAACCTGCCTGTCTATTAAAATCATCTGTAATTAATATCATCTGTAATTATTAAACCTGCCTGTCTATTAAGATCATCTGTAATTAATAAACCTACGGGTCTATTAAAATCATATGTAAGTAATAAACCTACCTGTCTATTAAGATCATCTGTAATTAATAAACCTGCATGTCTTTTAAAATCGTATGTAAGTAATAAACCTACCTGTCTATTAAGATCATCTGTAAACACATGTTGATCAGATTGGCTACCAGTGGACTGTTGTCACGCCTGACTGTTTCTATCCCTTTACAATCCATCTTGTCATACTTGACTGGATTTGTCCAGTACAAACCAGCATATCTTTTCTTATTGATTAATAAGTATGGGAAATACACCTGAAAATCCAATTCATAATTTACAGTAAGCAAAGCTAGAACTAACAGTATTGGAAAATGGTGCAGCACGTCCATTGCTGTTCTTTTAATTTTTCAATTTTTGGAAATAATCAATTGTGACATTCATCACATGCAAACCATGTTCTATTAGAATTAGAACATGGCTTTGTTTTCAAAGCAAAAGAAAGTCATATTAGAATGTTCCTTTGAAGAAATACTCAACATTTACTGTACTTAGAAATTTCCTTGATGGTTTAATGTGGATCATTGGTTATTTCCTTAGATAGAATTTTCTTATACTATGTTAAGCTTTATAAAGACGTGAAAAATTGCCAAAATATGCATACATAGTTCATAAAAAAACATTTGTGAATGAAAAGAAATCAATGTCAGGAGATAGAATATTGAAATAAAATATGAGAAGATAGGTTTTTAAATATGCTTTAAGTAAATATTGTAAATGTCTCAATCCTTCTTTTATATTAAAAAAATTACTGTTTGAGGTACCTCCCATTAAATAGCTTAGTTAACAATTTCATTCAAATGAATATTTGGTATTTGATCATAAATCAGTCTGAACAATGCAAATAATCACTTATTTTCTTTATTCTGATAAACAACCCATTAATTGCCAATCTGTCTCAATTTTTTCAGATTTAGGCATAGAACTAGAACAACTATGAAATGCTATATTACAATCTAGCTTTTACAGTATCAATCAAAAACCAAACACCTTATAAAAAGATTAAGATGGCCCCTAACATTGATTTCATGGAACTTTATGATAATTATCAATACCATCTGCAACTATTTTTAAAGAACAAGGAATGAGCTGTCAATTTTTTCCATATTTTTAAGTTAATCAATGTTGAATATATAAGGTCAGCTAAGGCAAATGAAATTGATGTTTTTTTTATGTATGGTACGTTCAGTTTTGTGAATCTATTGGTGAAACATTAATCAGAGTTTACACAACTTTTACTTCCATATTGGACCAAACAAATATTTTTAACTTGTATGTTATGTTTAATCATTTAAAATCTCACTCACTTTTTCAAATTCCAATTTGATTGGTTTGACGAACTTTTCAGAAATAAATTCTGCAGCTTCCTGACCGAGTTTCATGGCATCTTCCACTGATTCCACGCCAAACTTACACATCACAGAATCCGTGTCACCATAAATAACCTACAATATTATACATGTAGATCAATAAATGTATCTACACTTTTGGTATTCAGCTAAATTTTGTCTCGAATGACCTTTGACCTGCTCATAATAACCCTCTGACGTCAAGCAACAATCACTTTTTAATTATGATTATAAATTGTGATGTCAGAGTTCACGGGAACGGTAATGACGGACAAATTTGCATACAAATGTAAATATGTCTATTATGCAGAACTGAGAAGTTATTTTTGATTATTTTACTAGCTTAAAAAAGAGCAGGATTTCAAATAATTTTTAGATCTGAATTACATGTTAAGGCTCAGGTCTATCATTGAATATTGTTCTAACCACATATTTTTTGAATTGTAGCCTAATGAAAACTTTCCAAATCAGCATTTAGATCCTTTGGGGCTGAGTGATCTCAGTAGTATGTCATGAAAAATTTTTGTGGTATGCAAAAAATTTGCACAAGGCATGACACTGAAATTTTCATCAAAGACTCTCATGTACACAGAAGGCAACCTGGTTAAATTTTCTCCCAAGCAAAATGAGCTAACAGGTATCATAAAGGTCCCAAAAACTGTTTCCCAACCTTTTGATTAAGAGCATTTTAGATTTAAGGTATGGGTTTACTTACATTAAAATTTCTAAATTACTAAATTATTAAAAAATACATCCAGGTACTTCATTTTTTCTCTCCAATTATACGATCAATCATGTAACAGATTTTTCAAGTGTATTCATAAGAAATTATTTCAGCATCATGATTGTAACCACTAGAAATGTTGTGGAAATCTCAGTGGTATAAATATGACCATTTGTGACTGTTATTACTTGAGAATCTAGACTGCTACAAAAGTTGTTTGTGTATTTACTGAAGCATTCTGATTGTTACTACAGATGTGTGTCTATTTATCTTAGCATCATAACTGTAATTATAAGTTACGGTGTGTTAACTTATGCATCATGCATATATGTTTGTGTATTTACCTACGCATCATGTTTGTTACCATTGCTGATTGTGTATTTACCTTAGCATCATGTTTGTAACCATTGGCGTTTGTGTATTTACCTTAGCATCATGTTTGTAACCATTGGCGATTGTGTATTTACATACGCATCATGTTTGTTACCATTGCTGATTGTGCATTTACCTTAGCATCATGTTTGTAACCATTGCTGATTGTGCATTTACCTTAGCATCATGTTTGTTACCATTGGCGATTGTGTATTTACCTTAGCATCATGTTTGTAACCATTGGAAATTGTGTATTTACCTTAGCATCATGTTTGTAACCATTAGCAATTGTGCATTTACCTTAGCATCATGTTTGTTACCATTGCTGATTGTGCATTTACCTACGCATCATGTTTGTAACCATTGCTGATTGTGTATTTACCTTAGCATCATGTTTGTAATCCTTGGCAATTGTGTATTTACCTTAGCATCATGTTTGTTACCATTGCTGATTGTGTATTTACCTTAGCATCATGTTTGTTAACATTGCTGATTGTGTATTTACCTATGCATCATGTTTGTTACCATTGCTGATTGTGTATTTACCTATGCATCATGTTTGTTACCATTGGCAATTGTGTATTTACCTTAGCATCATGTTTGTAACCATTGGCGATTGTGTATTTACCTTAGCATCATGTTTGTTACCATTGGCGATTGTGTATTTACCTTAGCATCATGTTTGTAACCATTGGCGATTGTGTATTTACCTTAGCATCATGTTTGTAACCATTGGCGATTGTGTATTTACCTTAGCATCATGTATGTTACCATTGGCGATTGTGTATTTACCTTAGCATCATGTTTGTAACCATTGGCGATTGTGTATGTCTCTTCTACATAGCATTTAGTCTGTTCTATCATCATCCTTCCAAAAGCTGTTACACTCTGTGAAACATAAGTTACATAATTCAACTGTTATGTGTTTAAAAATCTGACTAAACATTCAATATCTTAATAATCAGTATACAAAGCAAAAGACTGGTGGTGTTGAGATAGTGTCATGAATGTGTATTGCACTGTAAAAGAACAGCAAAAGACTGGTGTTGAGATAGTGTCATGAATGTTCACTGCACTGTAAAAGAACAGCAAAAGACTGGTGTTGAGATAGTGTCATGAATGTTCATTGCACTGTAAAAGAACAGCAAAAGACTGGTGTTGAGATAGTGTCATGAATGTTCATTGCACTGTAAAAGAACAGCAAAAGGCTGGTGTTGAGATAGTGTCATGAATGTTCATTGCACTGTAAAAGAACAGCAAAAGACTGGTGTTGAGATAGTGTCATGAATGTGTATTGCACTGTAAAAGAACAGCAAAAGACTGGTGTTGAGATAGTGTCATGAATGTGTATTGCACTGTAAAAGAACAGCAAAAGACTGGTGTTGAGATAGTGTCATGAATGTTCATTGCACTGTAAAAGAACAGCAAAAGACTGGTGTTGAGATAGTGTCATGAATGTTCATTGCACTGTAAAAGAACAGCAAAAGACTGGTGTTGAGATAGTGCCATGAATGTTCATTGCACTGTAAAAGAACAGCAAAAGGCTGGTGTTGAGATAGTGTCATGAATGTTCATTGCACTGTAAAAGAACAGCAAAAGACTGGTGTTAAGATAGTGCCATGAATGTGTATTGCACTGTAAAAGAACAGCAAAAGACTGGTGTTGAGATAGTGTCATGAATGTTCATTGCACTGTAAAAGAACAGCAAAAGACTGGTGTTGAGATAGTGCCATGAATGTTCATTTCACTGTAAAAGAACAGCAAAAGACTGGTGTTGAGATAGTGCCATGAATGTGTATTGCACTGTAAAAGAACAGCAAAAGACTGGTGTTGAGATAGTGTCATGAATGTTCATTGCACTGTAAAAGAACAGCAAAAGACTGGTGTTGAGATAGTGTCATGAATGTTCATTGCACTGTAAAAGAACAGCAAAAGACTGGTGTTGAGATAGTGCCATGAATGTTCATTGCACTGTAAAAGAACAGCAAAAGGCTGGTGTTGAGATAGTGTCATGAATGTTCATTGCACTGTAAAAGAACAGCAAAAGACTGGTGTTGAGATAGTGTCATGAATGTGTATTGCACTGTAAAAGAACAGCAAAAGACTGGTGTTGAGATAGTGTCATGAATGTGTATTGCACTGTAAAAGAACAGCAAAAGACTGGTGTTGTGATAGTGCCATGAATGTGTATTGCACTGTAAAAGAACAGCAAAAGACTGGTGTTGAGCAAAAGGCTGGTGTTGAGATAGTGTCATGAATGTTCATTGCACTGTAAAAGAACAGCAAAAGACTGGTGTTGAGATAGTGTCATGAATGTGTATTGCACTGTAAAAGAACAGCAAAAGACTGGTGTTGAGATAGTGTCATGAATGTGTATTGCACTGTAAAAGAACAGCAAAAGACTGGTGTTGTGATAGTGCCATGAATGTGTATTGCACTGTAAAAGAACAGCAAAAGACTGGTGTTGAGATAGTGTCATGAATGTTCATTGCACTGTAAAAGAACAGCAAATGTTGGGTATACATGTATGTCAATGAGACAACAACACAACACAACATAACAAAGATAGATGGCTGTTCAATGTCCAGTAGCAAATTAAAAATACATATTCAGGATGTGAACATAATCCAATATGAATATAGACCCTGCTTTGTACTAGACTAACATGCTGATTTAAATTTTAAACAGGCTAGTCCACAAGGCAATTGGCAAAGGAAAACATGTCACCATACCTGGACACTTAATGTCTGAGCGGACCAGTCTTTGCTCTTCTTTTTTAATGATGCAGATTTTGAAATTTAGAAAATGCATAAAAACATACCTGTGAAATTTCCAGACAAGGTAGTTTTCCTACTTGAGCTCCTGTAAACCCATACACAGAGTTAGCACTGATCTTCAGAGCCAGCTGTCTTCCATCTAACACCTGCTTTTTAAATGGGTCAGTTTCTTTCTTGAGATCTGATTTTGCTCTATATGTATAAATATGAGTTGTACAGAGGAGGTTCTGTTTTAATACTTAATGAACTTAGTCTGCAATTTTTATTAAAGATAGTAAACTTTGGCAAAAGAAATAATATGAAAAAGAATACACAGAAAATCTTGTCAGATCAAAATCGTATATTTACCAGTTTACTTTATAATGAAAATATATAACTACCCTTATCAAAAATTTTATCCTTTACCTATAACACCCTGCCTAGCATAATTAAAAAACATTATGTTTCTTTTGTTTAATGATTTTTTTCAGGGCCTTTTATAGCATTATGGGCTTTGCTCATTGTTGAAGGCCTTTTATAGCTGACTATAAGGTACAGGTTTAGCTCATTTTTGAAGGGTGTACGGTTACCTATAGTTGTTAATTCTGAGTCTTTTGGTCTCTTGTGGAGAGTTGTTTCATTGGCTATCATACTACATCTTCTCTTTCATATTTACAAATAGACTCTATCTATACAATACGATAGTCATTCCGGTTGAAAAACAATTATGAATAATACTAAAATATTACTATTTATGTGGTCTACTCAAGTGTGATGAATAGTTCACTCAAAAAATTTAGATGTGAGTATAATACACAAGAATATCATCAAAAAGTTAAATTAACTTCCCTCAATGGAAAAAGACCAACACAATAATCTACTGGCTTTAAATTGTTAATAATTCCAATTTTCCAGTCTTTACTAATAAAAATTCTATTGTAAAATCTTACTGTTTTCTTGCACCAAGCAAATGTTCTAGGATTTCTGGCAATAAACCTTTTCTCATTGTAGATTTTATAAATAAATTTCCTGAGGGCGTCTTGATGAACTGATCTGGGGTTAATCTGAAATATACCAAAACAAAACAATGATATAAGAAATTTGCTATTTTTGAGTAAGAAACTGTAAAATGTTGTACTTTAGTGGGATTTGTATTCAACAAATTCTATGTCCAATCCTTTTCAATTTTCAATTTTGCATATTTTTGTCCAGGATCTTGGCCTATTTTTAAAGAACAATATTATGAGAGGATGTTTCTGCAATTTTATCATGTTTATCTCTACTGTAAAACTAGTTCAATCTTTCTATCTGCAGAAAACTAGAAGTCTCAGCATCTATAGTGAATGAAAGGGGAATTGATTGATTTTGTTGGATTTTTTGTGTTTTATTGCCACTTTTTAGCACCACTTTTGGCCTATTTTACGGCAGCCAGTTTTTATTGGTGGAGGAAGCCAGAGTGCCCGGAGAAAACCACAGACAGCGATAGGAAAACTGACAATCCTAGTGAATTAAGATTGGAGTTGAGTGTACCCACACAAGTGTAATATCTGAACACACCATTCTTAATTATTAGACAATGTAAAATTGTCACCCGTGTCAAACTTGAAACTTCTCTAATATGATAAATTTTGTAAAAATTAAAACTGGCAATTTCAAACTTTGATAGCATAATTTATATGCAGCAATTCCAGAAATAGATATAATAAATCTTGAATTTTTTTCCAATAGTTCCCAATAATAAATATAAACAGAATTGTCTGAATTTATAGTATCTGATAGAAACATTTTAAATAACTTCAGTTATACATTTTATAACATTTCTTCATATACATGCATATCTATTTACCCTTCTTTCTGTATGGTATTCTGGGTGAGGAGTGTAGTGTAGCATAGATTGTGAGCCATCATAATGGAGGGATACAGCGATGAGAAATCTAAAGTGGCTATTGGCATATTATAATACCTGAAAACAAAAGGTTACAAGTATTTCTAAAACATGTAATAGAGACAAAGATCTTTTTTTTCTGTTGTATTGTATAAAATTGAGAATGGAAATGGGGAATGTGCCAAAGAGACAACAACCCGACCATAGAGAAAAAACAACAGCAGAAGGTCACCAACAGGTCTTCAATGTAGCGAGAAATTCCCGCACCCGGAGGCGTCCTTCAACTGGCCCCTTAACAAATATATACTAGTTCAGTGATAATGAACGCCATACTAATTTCCAAATTGTACACAAGAAACTAAAATTAAAATAATACAAGACTAACAAAGGCCAGAGGCTCCTGACTTGGGACAGGCGCAAAAATATGGCGGGGTTAAACATGTTTGTGAGATCTCAACCCTCCCCTATACCTCTAGCCAATGTAGAAAAGTAAACGCATAACAATACGCACATTAAAATTCAGTTCAAGAGAAGTCCGAGTATATATGTGTTGTCGTCACATTGATCTTTTACTCAGCACTGATTCATTATTCTTTTTTTTGTTGCATCAATACTCAGTGCTGATTTAAAATTATTTAATTATTTTAAACGAGTCACAGTTGACCAACAGTTTTGTCCATTCAATTAAGGACATCTTGTTTTGATGCTCTCTCAAATTTTGATCCCAGTGCATACTTAATGTAGGTTATTCTAGAATTGCGTGTTGCAACTATTAAAGTTCATATATAACTTAAATCCAGAGGGTATTATAAGCTTATAAGTAGTCAGTGCTTAGGTGCCAATATGATTAATAACATACTTTCCACTATTTCTCTGTTGAAAAAAATGATGTTTTTTGCAAACTAGAGTTCTACCTCCCTCAGGCATCATATTAACATGTTATTGTCCTACATATATATGCATTTAACTTGAATCTAGACTTAAACGGCCACCAATCATCCTTGAAAATAATTTCCCCTTACCCTTTATTTGGTTCTATCACTGTTGCTCCTTCATACTCGTCACCAGGATCAACCCTTTGGGTTGGTAACACTAAATCTTGTTCCTTTGCCTGAAAAAATAAAAGTTAACATTTCAATTATTGTTGCCAATAAAATTACCTCTGACTTATGATGACCTCTTTAAATTTACATTTTTGAATTGCTTTTGGACACAAAATGTTTAATTTCTTGCCTTATCTTTTCATGGATATTACTCTATGGCTTTGTTCTTCAATTTATAGTTGTGGCATGGTTGTGATCGACAGTTTACAAAGAATTGAGCTCAAACCAGTGCTAGGGTCCATCTTCAACTTGGAGAGCGGTAAGAGTTTTCTGCTCCATAAACATGATAAAGTCCTATCTTTTTTTGTCTTATTTTGGGATGAAGAGCAGCAATAAAAGTCGTGTTCCTTTACTTTTTAAATTTTTTTTTGTTCATGAAGGGATTTGGAGTCATGGATGTTTACCCCTTTTCCTTTCTCTTCTACTATACATTCAACATCTCATAAATATGTCAGAGCAAATAATGTAAGTTTTCTGTTGACTTAAAATAGAAAGTATTATAGAGGCACATCTGTTACCTTTGCTAGTCATTTTTTTTTTGTATTTGTTAGCTGAAATGTTTACCAGATACCCATACCAGTCACACTTACCTTTCTCAGTAACTGTGAAATAACCTTAATCTGTTGACCTCGAGACAGCAGGTATGGAAGAGGCACACCAGTTACCCTTGCCATTTCCATATAGTTAATAACACACATAAGTTTACCCAGCAAACGTAATGGTAAAATGGCATCTTTTAAACAATAAACTGCTAGACGTCTTCTGGTCTGGTCTGTACCATTCTGTAGTATAAAATCATATTGATTAAAAGAAGATTATTCTTAAATTAAAGAAATATCAATAATTTTTCTAAATACTTAATTTTACCAATTTTTCTTGTCAATTATTTTTACCAATATGAACTATCATTTGGTCCGAGACCACAATTATTTCGTAGTGCATTTCTTTTAGAACATAAATGAAAATAAAAAAAAATCCAACCTGCGCTTTCTCAAAGAAACTTTTACAGTGTGTTGTACTACTTTTGGGACAAATTATATCAAAATTATAGAAAACTTCATTGCCTCTAACTCAAAATATGGACAATTTTATCTTTAGGGCGTCTTGAAATCTTTTGACAGCTTCTGAAGTGCTATTTTTCAACCTTTTTCACCTGGACCAAATCACTACTTTCCTTTAAAATTCTGGACCCAAATTTTTTTACAGTGTAATTTCACCCCCATACTTGCAGTATGAGGCATTAAACATGGAGAAATAAATTTGGAAGGGGTATAAAAATTAATGGCAAGTAACCCACTGTCAACACTAGGGACTATATTTGTGAACAACGAAAATCAAGGGACGACAATTGTGGTCTCGGACCTCATTTGCATCAAAAAGTAGGCATAACATAAATTAACCCATTGTCTCTTGATTTCTTCAATTTTTACCTTCATGTATTCTACTTGTGGTAAAGGGTTCTCCATCTCATGATGCTTACCACTGTTATTCGTTCATATGATACATGATTTCGTATGTAAATTTTTAGTTCGTAAAATTAGGTAATTGTGCTATTATAAAACCTATCTCCGTCAAAAATGGTTGTTCTTTGACAATTTGGTTGCTAGCTTTGCATGTTGTTGGTGCAATATTTTTGATGATTGTTGATAAAGTTTATCATTGTGTGTGTGTGTGTGTGCAATCATTTTATTCAGATATGTTTGATACCTGTAAATCTGTAATGATAGAATGCTGTACATCTTCTTTTTGTTCTTGTAAGAAATGGAATGACACTGCATTTAATGTGTAAGATCTCAACTTGTAATCTCTTAATAAAATCTGCAAAAAAACAAACTTTCATATAAATTTAAATGTTGAAGCAATATTTCTTAAATAACCACAAATAACCACCGCCCAGCCTTCCTCTCTCTCTCCCCCCCCCCCCCCTACAATTAATTCTGGAAAAGCCCAAATGTAATTTTATTGCATTCTGAGGCATACAAGAAGCTTTAAAACGCCCGGCAGTGTTTACATTTGATTTATTGTTTACGGAAACATACTTGTGACGTCACCTTCTTTCGTTGCCATGCCAAGACGACAACATCATTTAGCGGAATTTTTTGTTTTATGAAATTTTAACACGAAATATGTATTGAAATGGACTGATTGGTTTATTTTGCTTTAGAATAGAGATAGGAAGTATAATTAAGTTAGGCGTAACGTGAACAGCCGGTTTTGTGTATTTATGCACTTGTGCTAAAAGAAGATATACTGTAATTATACTGGTTGATAATAGATCGTCATATTAGAATCTTTTTTAAGACCCTGTCTGGATATAATATAGTTTTTTTTTACTTATTACTCTTACAAACTTCACAGGAAAATGAAGTCTCAGATGTCTAATTAGTTAAAATGAGAGCCTCCCATCACACATCACACAATAAATGTTTGAACAGCCCTTAATCATAGTGTCAAAAGTATTTATCTTTGTGGGGACCAAAACCAAAGTAAGGGGTTTCCAAAAAAAATGTTTTGTTATTAATATTTGATGTTGTGGTTTTGTCTTTCGTCTGCATACAAGCCTACATAAAATCTGTACTTCAATTAACTTTTAAATTTGTGGTTCACCTATATCATGTATATGTAAGCCTACTAAAATTGGTATATCACAAACAATTATAAATCCACAGTACTTAAAATATTTTACCTGTAACAAGTCAAACTGCACTCTTCCCTCTATATTTATAATTTTATTTTCCCTTCTTCCCATTTGTTTGCTCTGTATCATTGCCTCTTTGATGACGGACTGGATACCACTGATTCTACCCAGATATGGGAATTCCTTCACTTTTAATGTTAAAGCTCTGTTTATAAGGTACGGGAAATCAAAGTTCTGTATATTATATCCTGTTATTAAGTCTGGATCTACTGCTCGTACAAACTCTGACCATTTCTGAAATAGATCACCAAGTTTCATTATTATATCCTGTTATTAAGTCTGGATCTACTGCTCGTACAAACTCTGACCATTTCTGAAATAGATCACCAAGTTTCATTATTATTGAAAATGCAGATCCTAAATGCATCACTTATCAGTCAGGGGACTTACTGAAATAAGTGATTTTTAAATCACTTATTTGGGTAGCAAATTTGAGGTTTTGTCACAAATTGGGATTTTGTAGTTTTTTCAAAATTTTAAACACTTAGGTTTAAATAATATCTTTTAATTAGTAAAATTAAAAAAAAAAAGAACTTTTTGCTTCTTTTAAGTAGCAAGTTTTATGCCTTTGATGCTATCATTTAGCTGAAAATTCAATTTTAATTGAAAAAATGCTGTAATAATGGCTTTATATAATGAACTGATACTTTCTTAAAAGATTTTTCCTAGCAGTGGGAGTATTTTTACTGTGAAGTTCAAGGTTTCATCTTTCAGATTATGTAATAAAATTCTACTGTTCGCGATAAAAATTTCACTGTTCGGGGGTGTTGAAATTAGTGGGGGGTTATTAAAAGAATGATACTTAAAGAAGTGATTTTTGGGAAGGAAATTGATGTCTGATACTTAAACAAGTGATTTTTATGTCATTATCCTAGATTCAGTACAAGGTCATCACCTGAAATGACCTGGTCATCCTAGACAACACAGATGTTGGTTCTGATAAGTTTAGCAACATAATTAGTACCTGGATCATTAGTATTCTATATTTAAAGCTACAATAAAATTAAATCACTTCTTCTAGTGATTAATTTGTACTACTTAAATATGTGATTATTAAAGAAAGACAACTCTAACTTCCAACCTTTATGGAAATAATGTTACTTGAATCAGTGATTTAGAAAATCACTTATTTAAGTAAGTCCCCTGACTGCTTATACTCACACTCTGTTCTAGTAATAACTACATCAGGCAATGAAATTTCAGCCTTCAAATATTTGAAGGTGTGTATTATTACCAGGAAACCATAAGATCACCAAAAGGTCTTTGAAACAGAAAGTAAAACTAAGCTTGGTCAGATCCTTGTAAGCAAAGCACTTTGCTTGATGATGGGAGTAAGGCCACACTTAAAACATATTCTGGCTTGCCCAAACCTTTATACCCAGAGTCAGGTAGGTAGCCATTTGCTTGCCCAAACCTTTATACCCAGAGGTTGGTAGGTAGGTAGGTAGGTATTTTCTTTTTTAAGTCTCAGTGAAATTAAAGTATCAGATATTTTTGAATCTTCATGCCTATCTGTTTAAAAAACTTCACATCAAAACAATTAAGGATTTTGAGTAGGCAGCTATTTTCTTGGTAGGTAGGGTGAGGGCAAACAAACATGTCCTTTTTAATGGCGTAATTGAAATATCTCAAGTGAAACAAAAACTGAAATCTAAAATTTCACCTAATCTACCACAAATTTCAAAATGAATGTTCTTGATAATTTCTTGTGTTTGTGTGATTTTACTGTAAGTACATAGTAAATACTGTGAAACCTTTACCTTCAACAAATCAGACTCCTTTTTATGTGAAAACACTTGTGATCCCACTACAGAAGCACATGTGTTGAGTGTGAAGATATTTCTGATGAATGGTTCAGATTCTCCTTGTTTCTGTACCATGTTAGCTATCTGAATAACTGGATCTTTTTCTGCCTCAGGAAATATACCTAGAAAATAAAAAAATTGTCTTGCACATGAATTACTGTTTAACATGTTTATTTTATGCAATTTTTCGCCATGATTCAGTTTTTTATTTTTTAAAATGCAAGATGTAAATTGGTATCATGAAACTTATGTTTCATGTATAAATTACAAATCTATGTCAATTAGAAATTATACGAAGTTGTCAATTCTATCAAACCACAGTTACATCATTTTGTACATTATCACTGACTAAAAACTGTCATTAATCTCAAATTTTTTTATCAGTAAAAGGCTTCACTATAAAGATATCATTACTGTACTTAGTTTTGTTCTGATAGTAGGTGCCAAGTTACAGTTTGCCTTGTATCATTTTTACAAATATATAATCAATCCATTTCTCCAAAAAGTTAAAGAAAGAAATGTAAGACAGTCCTGTAAATTCAGTGGTTGTCATTTGTTGATGTGTAACATATTTGTTTTTCATTCATTATTTTTTACATAAATTAGGCCATTAGTTTTCACTATTGAATTGTCTGATATTTGTCATTTCAGGGCCTTTTATATCTGAGAATGCAGTATGGGCTTTGCTCATTGTTGAAGGCTGTACAGTGACCTAAGTTTGTTAATTTCTGTGTCATTTAGTCTCTTGTTGAAAATTGTCTCATTGGTAATCATTGTGCATCTTCTTTTTTAAATAATATTTTAGACATTTAAACCTCAAATTTTTTCTTGCCCATACATATATATATGAGATATACGAATTGAAATTTACAACAATAAAAAGAAGAAAAAAGAAAGTTACTTTTAAATGAAGATGCTGTCCTTGAGCCGAGACGTAAAGGAAGATTGTAGGAAGGGAAATAACTTTGTACACATTTGCAGTATAGTAGGAAGGGAAATAACTTTGTACACATTTGCAGTATAGTAGGAAGGGAAATAACTTTGTACACATTTACAGTATAGTAGAAGGATAATCATATCAGAATTTACAGAAATACCTTTCCTTCCTGCACATTCAATATCAAAACTAAGTATTCTGAAGGGAGCAACTTTTGACCACTCCCCTTCTGGCTGGTGAGCAATAAACTCCTCCCACGATACATCCAATTCTATTTGAGATCGTGATATGGGTGGAGGATTTTTAGCATCATCTTTGCTGGTATGGCTTTTATCACGGAGATGGTATTTTCCTGCAGGAATTTCTATCCAACTGCAGCCAACAACATTACTGTCAACCATAAACCTAGAACGTTTGATAGAGGGTTTAATGCCACATATAAGAATGCATAAGGTATGTCTGGAATTGAATAGTGCAAAATATACAATAGGATTTATAATACTCTAGATTTATTATTATTTGTAGGACACCAATTCTAAACTATTTCGTGGGTTTACTTCACACAAATTTAAATTTCCAACAAAGCAAAAAATTTATATAGGCTTGTATGCAGACTCAAGAAAAAGCATGAAATCAAATAAACTAAAATATTTTGTTCCTCAAGTCCATGGAAATTGGTATTCTTGAAACCAAATGAATTCACATATATGTGCAATTCATTAAAACACTGTTTTTGTCAACTGTGTCAGTATATACAGATTTTGGTACCTTCATATAATATATTTTCTTCATATCAATTGTAATATTTCTGATCGAGATAATGACCAAAGGTTCATTTCCTTCTTATAGTTTATCATAACCACTACACATATTTGTACAAAGATGAAAGCATATTGCTGTCAAAGTTCTTTCATTTGTTAATATGTCAAGAAAAAATGTATTTATTCAAATTAACTAAAATTCATTGCCTTGCATACGATGTGTAACACCATAAAAGAGTTATCTTTTTTTCATTCAATTTCTAATCAGGGTTTATACTGCATGAATACGAATCAATATCTTCCATACATGAAAGTGCTTGTAAGCACTGAGGGTTAAGAAAGCTTCAATTTATCAGAGGGAAGTAAAATTAAATATTGCATTAATATTGGTTGAAGTTGATTTAACAGCAATTCTAGACAAAGGAAGATAACTCCAATTGTTAAAGATGAGTTCAACAAGAATGTGTCCATAGTACATGAATCCCCCATTCGCACTATCATTTTCTATGTTCAGTGGACCGTGAAATTGGGGTCAAAACTTTAATTTGGAATTAAACTTAGAAAGATCATATCATAGGGAACATGTGTACTAAGTTTCAAGTTGATGTAACTTTAACTTCATCAAAAACTACCTTGACCGAAAACTTTAACCTGAACTTCGCACTATCATTTTCTATATTCAGTGGACCATGAAATTGGGGTCAAAACTATAATTTGGTATTAAAATTAGAAAGATAATATCATGGGGAACATGTGTGCTAAGTTTCAAGTTGATTGGACTTCAACTTCTTCAAAAACTACCTTGACCAAAAACTTTAACCTGAAGCGGACGGACGAATGGAGGCACAGACCAGAAAACATAATGCCCCTCTACTATCGTAGGTGGGGCATAAAAATGACATCATTTATATTTGTAGAACAGATATTTGAGTCCTGCACCTATCAAAAGTTATGTAATTTTTTTGACAAGTGCTACATCATTTTGTGCCTTGAATATCTGAGCATAAATTACATAAATTCATGGATAGGATGTCTAGAGTGTTATGATCAATGCACTATATTTTATGTATCAAACAGGTAGTGATCAGCCTTGGAAGATTTATATATCAAGTCAGTCTCATAAGGTTTTGATTGCATTTCATGCAATCTTTACGTACATAAAAACTACCTCAATCAATATGATGCAAGATGATATCATTAGTTGTTTTTCATAAACATTACCTGATTTCAAAATCTATATTACTTTCATAAGACTGGTACCCATGATTGGTGTAACCAGGACATGTAAACCCTTGCTCCAACAGTCGCTTAGAAGGAGCAATCAGTCGCTGAATGGCAACAGTGATCTTCAGAAAAGGCAATTTTCTGTTTCCATGGTATCCATATATACCTAAAAATAAAAATATGTGATAAATATAAAGGGGATGTTGTATGATTATGAATGAAACAACAATTCAGTTAAGACAAAATTTCAATGATAAGTGGTCACCTTACAGCCTTTAACAATAGAGAAAAATTACTATTTAATGTTTAAAAATCATTGTTTAAGAGGCCTGTTGAAGGCCTCATATTAAAAAAAAATCACAAGAAGTAATTAAGAAAACAAAAGGGAATGACAAATCTCAAAGCTGGTCCTTTTGAAATATACAATTTCAAGAAGCAACCTTTAGCTATTATAATTAATATTTTAAGAGCACATTAGTTTAATATTTGGACTTATTCAATTGAGAGTCTGACTTATCAAAAGAATACAACAGAATCATGATGCTGTTAGTGTTAAAATTTTAGATGGTGTGAACCCTCACTTTTTAAGAATTTTAAAATAGTTCTGCAAGTGAAACCTAAATAATCTCTAATTTTCATCAACACCAAACAACTTAATATACCAAAATACGTCTTTTAAGTCTGGTTAAATGATGTTATGGATGTCAAACTGGTTGCATACTGTAAATTCAGAAATTATTGTGTGTATTTGTCAATGCCATTTTTCATGAATGGACGAAAATGCCACATTAATTATTATGATTTCAAGCAAAATTTATACAAGATATATGTTCAAATAAGAAAATGCAAGATTTTATTATTGTGATACATTTGTAGTAGCATTATTACCATTAATCAGGGGTGTGGAAATATTTGCTGTGGGCACTTGTCCCTGGGCAAGTAAAACTGTAAAGTTCACTTGTCCGGAAAAAAAGTTACTTGCCCTGATGGTCCCAATAAATATTGAAGTATTTCATTGTAGTTAATATATGATTCTTAGTACTGTTACAACTGCATCACAAACAAGTGAAATCCATTTGTTTATTATGTGTAAAAATTTAGTAAAGTAGGTCAACATCTATGGGACAAAAATCTTACAGCAAACCAACCAATGAAATGACATGTAAAGGTAATTTTTGCAGCAGTTTTGGAATAAAAATTGTAGCCAGTAGGTACATATAATAATATACTAGTTTAGAGGACAGTGAGTGAAGAAATGGAAATTAAATAATGGATAAACTATTGACTTTTTTGCTGTTTCTCTCAACTGATCGACACACTTGTTTTTGTTTTTGTTTTTGTTTATAATTGTATTGATGGGCAATTAAACCGTCCCTTCCATTTACCACTCTGACAACAAATAATGTTGACCTTTGATCTATAAATATAAAGACAAAAAAAATATTTATTTTCCGAATTTCCATCCTAGATAGCCAGGTGCAATCTGATATTCACGATGTCTGAAATTCTCGCTTCCGTATTTTTTTTAATACTCCTTATCCTCCATTTGCGTTTTAGGGTTTTTACTCGACTCATTACTCTTTTCGTCTTGCTTGCCCGGTGTTTTATAAAGTATTTATCAATCTGAATCTCGATACAAAATCATATAAAATGACACTTCCGGTACATGATGGATAAAACCTAATCGACCATCCCGTGTCAATGGACAAAACCAATGCAATGTTACGCAACTCGGGTTCGCATACTTATTTTTATTTATTTTTTTAATCCATCTATTTTCGTTATTATGTAATATTTATCGTCATGAACCATTGGTTTCTTTTACATAAATTTAACATCATTATATATTTTGAACATGTTGAAATTAGTTCTATATTTCTGTTGGATTTGAACTTTGTCTTTTATATTATTTTACTTGTCCACGGGCAATCCAGACAAAAATAATTACTTGTCCGGTTGTTCAAATGTACGAGTTGGGCGAGTCGGGCATAGCATTTCCACACCCCTGTTAATATAAACCTCCGAATAATTTTTGAAATTCTGACATCAGACATTTCTACTTACTTTCCCTGGTGACAAGCTCTACACCTAACACGGCATGCTGTATCCCTTCTCTGTTTGATCTCATGTCTTTCTTTACTGCATCATCTAAGGCAGTCTGTAATAAAAATAAACCAATTTTCAGTTTAGTGCTGTAGGTGGCTGTTTCATTGACCTATATACCCATATCTTCGTGTTATATTCAATGCTTCTTTAATGATTGGAAAAGTGTACTTGTGCAGAGAAATAAGACCATGCAAACTAAGTAAGATTTCTTTAAAGAAGAAATAAAGAAAACCCATAGTTCTGTAGTTAAAAGATATATACTGGCATATGCAGACTTTTATATACTGTGGATTAATCTATTTTTGTGGATACCAATATTTAGGAGATAACTGTATTGTATTTTAAGCTCAGACGGCATCAATTGGGGATTTGATGGTCGCAAATAAAGTTTACTGGCGACCCGTTAGCGGAGACAGTAAACAGGTATTTGCGACCATCAAATCCCCAATTGATGCCGTCGGAGCTTAAAATACAATATTGTTATCTCTATTCTAATGAAACTGACAGAAAACAATGTTAAAACATGTATTCAAAATCTGTCATATGCCGTCTGCGCTTGCGTGTAAGTCCCATAGCATCAATTGTCAATTGATGCCATGTAAATAAGTGACGTTATCCAATCAAAATGAACGTTACAAACGTTGTTGCATTAGAATTGGGGATTGAAGGTAACTTCTATCTTTTGTGGATATTTTGATTTCTTTGTTTTGCCAAAGTCTGCATAGAATTCAATAAAAAATATGAACTTCATTGAACATTTAAATTTGTGGTTCACTTGGTTGAACATTTTGATTTGGTGATTTAAGGAGGAAGACCTTGGTTAAGGGAAATAACTCTTAAAATCATCAGTACGTTTGTGTCAACCATTTTCATAAATATATTCTAAGCTTCTAGGTTGCATAGATTATTTTCAATCTGTTTCAGGTAAATGCTTAAAATACATTGATGAAACTTGACTTTTACAGACTTATCTCCCTGAACCAAGGTCTACCACCTTAATTTATATTTATAGCTATACAACAATTATTAAATACCCTAAATGCATTACAACTCTCTGCTTTAAAGCCAGTTTGTGCTGGAACAAAGAAATAAGGTGCGAAGCCATGAATGTGCGCTAACACACTGTTTCCATCCTCTGTGACCCCAAACATTCTAACTATAGGCACCGGTCCACTGGATGCTCCTGGCATCTTAGGCATGTGTTTTCCTGAAAAACATAAAATGTCAAACATCTAAATAAAAATAAATCACAAATTCAATTTACAGAGAATTTTTATGTAAATATAAAGAGTGCGTCAAGATTGCATTTCAATTTGTCATTCCAAAAGGATTTCCAAGATTTTTAACATAAAGTTTCAGCACCAATATTTTAAAAGCATGTAATTTCCCCTTAATATATATTTCATGAGTAAAGTATCAAAAAATAAACAGGGAAAGTGTATGAAATTTTTTACACTGTTCACACTACTAGGGACTAAATATTCATAGAAAACTAAAACCAAAGGAGGTTAACTGTGTCCTTGAAAATAAAGTTTAAGTCCAGACTTTCTTATCTTTTAAATTCATGTTACTATGCATTTATTAAGTAATTATGTGAAATGATGAGGACTATGACAAGTTTTGTAAAACTTCTGAATGCATTTTCATGAAATAAATATGTTTTTTTTGCAAAGCTTGTGATGCAAAAGAAGTAATTGATCATCTGTTTCCCAGGGGAACAAATATACCAAAATATCTTACTATCTCTTGACATATATGGTAAATGCAGAACTTATTGCGTGCATTTATTATTGCGATTTTTTCATTTGAGACTAAAACGCAATTTTAATTTTTGCAATATTGAGAAAAATCTTGTTTAATTCATATAAAAAATTTCTGACACAATTTTGAGGTTAAATTATTGCAATTATATTCCTGTTGCATTTTTCGCAATAATAAAATCCTAGCAATAATTTGTGAATTTACAGTGTGTAATTGTATATTACCTATATAATGATCCACATCAATCTGCTGAAAGACCACCTTATCCTTATGAATATTCAGATCAGGGGGTGGTGGGCGTTTCCATTTAGCACATGCTTCTGCATCTTGCGGTCCCATTCCACCTTTAATAAACAAAATATATGCAAATTGTATTAAGACCTTAAAAAAATTTACCAGTGTTTCCACTTACTCTACCTACTGTAATGATTTTTTTGTCATATTTGAACAAGCACTTTTAAAGTCAGTACGTTTTCCCCTCATTCAAACTAATCAAATGCTTTAAGAAAATAAAATTATTGAACCTTTTTTTTTTCTCTAGTACTTAACCTTTTTTTCTCCTCTAGTATGTCCCCAGAAGCACATGTATTACTTTTCGGTTATGAAATTTCTATAGTATCTGTCAGTTATCATGGTTATGAAATTTCTATAGTATAGATCAGTTATCATGGTTATGAAATTTCTATAGTATCTGTCAGTTATCATGGTTATGAAATTTCTATAGTATCTGTCAGTTATCATGGTTATGAAATTTCTACATGTATCTGTTACACAATCTAATTACACTGTATTTGTCAGTTATGGAATTTTTACATCTATTTGTTAAACATTTTTGACATATTTATATTGTAGTACACATGACATGTACACCAAAATTTCAAATATGAATACCATCTGTATCCTGATGCGTTTCACTTTCCATTTCATCCAGCATGGCCAGTTCTTCTTCAAATGCTGATGGATCTTCTTCATCATCAAAATTATATCTGTAATTTACAGTAAATATACACATTTTCTTTTAACTGAGATGTGGTATGACTGTCAATAAGGCCAAACAAAATAATATATGTGTTTCCTATTACATCTTTGAAAAAAAAGGGTACATGTAGGTATATAGGGATTTTTTTTTATTTTACCATGAGTCTATTGGAGGGACATTCTGACTTTCAACAGCGCTTATTGAAAATTGTCCAAACAAACTTTAGGATGGGCTATTTTTTAGCTTAAAAAAATAGGGAGGACAGGGTAATAGGAAACACTCATTTTTATTTTATTTTAGAAATTAACAAATATAGGCCACTGTACGGCCTCCAACAATGAGCAAAACCCACACCATATAGTCATCTATAAATGGACCCAAAATGACAAATATAAAACAATTCAAACAAGAAAACTAACAGCCTTATTTAGGTACAAAAGTCTTTTTAGTCTATGCTAGCTTTCACCATGTTCACATACTGTGGCATTTTTAGTCTATGCTAGCTTTCACCATGTTCACATACTGTGGCATTTTTAGTCTATGCTAGCTTTCACCATGTTCACATACTGTGGCATTTTTAGTCTATGCTAGCTTTCACCATGTTCACATACTGTGGCATTTTTAATACCCCCCAAAAATACTGTTGTTTATACTACTTTGTTATGATCAAGGAAATTAACAGTGTTCTAGCAAGAATGTAAGGTCAGAGGGGCACAGTTAAAAACTAGAGGCTCTAAAGAGCCTGTGTCGCTCACCTTGGTCTATGAGAATATTAAAGGAAGCAGATGGATTCATGACAAAATTGTGTTTTGGTGATGGTGATGTATTTGTACATCTTACTTTACTGAACATTCTTGCTGCTTAAAATTATCTCTATCTATAATGAACTTGGCCCATTAGTTTCAGTGGAAAATGTTCGTAAAAATTTACAAATTTTATGAAAATTGTTAAAAATTGACTATAAAGAACAATAACTCCTAAGGGGGTCAATTGACCATTTCGGTCATGCTGACTTATTTGTAAATCTTACTTTGCTGAACATTATTGTTGTTTACAGTTTATCTTTATCAATAATAATATTCAAGATAATGACCAAAAACAGCAAAATTTCCTTAAAACTAACAATTCAGGGTCAGCAACCCAACAACGGGTTGTCCGATTCATCTACAAATTTCAGAGCAGATAAATGTTGACCTGATAAACAATTTTACCCCATGTCAGATTTGCTCTAAATGCTTTGGGTTTTGAGTTATAAGCCAAAAACTGCATTTTACCCCATGTTCTATTTTTAGCCATGGCGGCCATCTTGGTTGGATGGCCGGGTCACCGGACACATTTTTCAAACTACTAACCCAAAAGATGATTGTGGCCAAGTTTGTATTAATTTGGCCCAGTAGTTTCAGAGGAGAAGATTTTTGTAAAAGATAACTAAGATTTACGAAAAATGGTTAAAAATTGACTATAAAGGTCAATAACTCCTAAAGGGGTCAACTGACCATTTCGGTCATGTTGACTTATTTGTAAATCTTACTTTGGTGAACATTATTGCTTTTTATAGTTTATCTTTATCTATAATAATATTCAAGATAATAACCAACTAGAGGGTCCAAGGACCCTGTGTCGCTCACCTGATATTTTTATTTACAATTGATGCATGATAAATGCAACTGTTGTACCGTCGTTTAGTTTCAGAGATATAATACTAAAAAGTGCGTTTGAAACCTATGTTTTATTTCAGCCATGTGGGCAGACAGGGTCATCATACACAGTGGTCCCTGGATATCGTTGTGGTGATTTAAACCAAGTTTGTTTAAATTTGACAGTTGTTTCAGGGGAGAATTTTGTAAAATTTATCTAACGAGAAATGCAAAGTAATGAGAAAGTTGTGAAGTTGTTGTTTTGTTGTTGCGCAACCCCCCGCTCCCCCTTTGCCAAAAAAAACCAAAAAGGTAATAAAAAATTATCATATAAGGGCAATCTATCCTATTAATGATTTCTGCAAAATTCAGTTGATTGTGCAAGGGTTGTATAGCCAGCTGAGGTCGTTAATAACTCTCTTTTGTTGTTGCAGATAGATCTTGACCTGATAAACAATTTTACCACATGTCAGATTTGCTCTAAATGCTTTGGTTTTTGAGTGATAAGCCAAAAACTGCATTTTACCCCTATGTTCTATTTTTAGCCATGGCGGCCATCTTGGTTGGTTGGCCAGGTCACCGGACACAATTTTTAAACTAGAAACCCGAATGATGATTGTGGCCAAGTTTGGTTTAATTTGGCCGATTAGTTTCAGAGGAGAAGATTTTTGTAAAAGATAACTAAGATTTACGAAAAATGGTTAAAAATTGACTATAAAGGGCAATAACTCCTAAAGGGGTCAACTGACCATTTTGGTCATGTTGACTTATTTGTAGATCTTACTTTGCTGAACATTTTTGCTGTTTACAGTTTATCTCTATCTATAATAATATTCAAGATAATAACCAAAAACAGCAAAATTTCCTTAAAATTACCAATTCAGGGGCAGCAACCTATCAACGGGTTGTCCGATTCATCTCAAAATTTCAGGGCAGATAGATCTTGACCTGATAAACAATTTTACCACGTGTCAGATTTGCTCTAAATGCTTTGCTTTTTGAGTGTTAAGCCAAAAACTGCATTTTAACCCTATGTTCTATTTTTAGCCATGTCGGCCATCTTGGTTGGTTGGCCAGGTCACCGGACACAATTTTTAAACTAGATACCTGAATGAAGATTGTGGCCAAGTTTGGTTTAATTTGGTCCAGTAGTTTCAGAGGAGAAGATTTTTGTAAAAGATAACTAAGATTTACGAAAAATGGTTAAAAATTGACTATAAAGGGCAATAACTCCTAAAGGGGTCAACAGACCATTTTGGTCATGTTGACTTATTTGTAGATCTTACTTTGCTAAACATTTTTGCTGTTTACAGTTTATCTCTATCTATAATAATATTCAAGATAATAACCAAAAACAGCAACATTTCCTTAAAATTACCAATTCAGGGGCAGCAACCTATCAACGGGTTGTCCGATTCATCTCAAAATTTCAGGGCAGATAGATCTTGACCTGATAAACAATTTTACCCCATGTCAGATTTGCTCGAAATGCTTTGGTTTTTGAGTTATAAGCCAAAAACTGCATTTTACCCCTATGTTCTATTTTTAGCCATGGCGGCCATCTTGGTTGGTTGGGCGGGTCACCGGACACAATTTTTAAACTAGATACCCTAATAATGATTTTGGCCATGTTTGGTTAAATTTGGCCCAGCAGTTTCAGAGGAGAAGATTTTTGTAAAAGTTAACGACGACGGACGCAGGACGACGGACGACGGACGCCAAGTGATGAGAAAAGCTCACTTGGCCCTTCGGGCCAGGTGAGCTAAAAAGAGCAAAATTTCCTTAAAATTACTAATTCAGGGCCAGCAACCCAACAACGGGTTGACCGATTCATCTGAAAATTTCAGGGCCAGATAGATCTTGAACTGATAAACAATTTAACCCCATGTCAGATTTGCTCTAAATGCTTTGGGTTTTGCGTTATAAGCCAAAAACTGCATTTTACCCCATGTTCTATTTTTAGCCATGGCGGCCATCTTGGTTTGATGGCCGGGTCACCGGACACATTTTTCAAACTACTAACCCAAAAGATGATTGTGGCCAAGTTTGGATTAATTTGGCCCAGTAGTTTCAGAGGAGAAGATTTTTGTAAAATATAACTAAGATTTACGAAAAATGGTTAAAAATTGACTATAAAGGGCAATAACTCCTAAAGGGGTCAACTGACCATTTCAGTCATGTTAACTTATTTGTAAATCTTACTTTGCTGAACATTATTGCTGTTTACTGTTTATCTCTATCTATAATAATATTCAAGATAATAAACCAAAAACAGCAAAATTTCCTTAAAATTACTTATTCAGGGGCAGCAACTCGACAACGGGCTATCCGATTCATCTGAAAATTTGAGGGCAGATAGATCTTCACCTGTTTAACAATTCTACCCATGTCAGATTTGCTCTAAATGCTTTGGTTTTTGAGTTATAAGCCAAAAACTGCATTTTACCCCTATGTTCTATTTTTAGCCATGGCGGCCATCTTGGATGGTTGGCCGGGTCACCGGACACATTTTTTAAACTAGATGCCCCAATGATGATTGTGGCCAAGTTTGGTTTAATTTGGCCCAGTAGTTTCAGAGGAGAAGATTTTTGTAAAAGTTAACAACGACGACGGACGCCGGATGATGAGAAAAGCTCACTTGGCCTTTTAGGCCAGGTGAGCTAAAAATGAATTATCTAATTTCTGAGAAGGGACAGCTTGATCATGTATAATGAAAACAAAATAAATAATTGAATAGTTTTATGCATTTGTTTTGAATTAATAGTATTTTTGGTAGAAATTTTCTTTGCACTGAAAAGTAATTATTTTCCTCAAGAATCAAAAACGCATTGGGAGAACTTTAGGACAAATGTGTGCACAGAACAGGCAGAGGAATACTTCTCCCTCTGTTTTAGGCTAGCTAGGACGCTGGTATGTACGTGTGGTTTATGTTTAAATGTGTAAAAGTTAAATTTGTACATTTAAAAAAGATGTGGTATGATTGCCAATGAGACAACTCTCCACAATAGACCAAATGACACAGAAATTAACAACTATAGGTCATCGTAAGGCATTAAACAATGAGCATAATCTTTTTGTTCGCTTAATATGAAATTTAGAGTTGATTGCAGATCTTTGTTAGACATTGTTTAATGTAGTTTAAACATATTTTATTTTCCAAAATGACAAATGGTTAAGACACAAGTTTTACAACTTAGTAGTGTCTTCTCCCAAAAAAATGCATGTTTAATATGTTCACAATATGTCTGTACTTGATGCAGTATTAAGAATTAGTCAACAGATGTACTGTTTGCTTGCCATAAAAAATCTTAAAAATACCTTGCTTTCTTAGATGGTGGGACTCCATTTTGACTTGAAGGTTTCTTGTTCATTTTATTCTGTTCTTAGTTGTACTGTGGGCCTGGAAATTAAAAAAAAAAAAAACAACATTGTAAATAATCTTATATTGTTTGAAATCTTAAACATGTAAAAAGTCGGACACCTCCAAATGAGAAATTCAATGTACATGTAGAAATGTCACCTGGATTCTTCCTTGTACTATCTATACTATTAAACGAGAAGACCTCATTTTTGGTGTCGCTTCTCTTCTTTCCAGAATAAATTAATCAACACGCCTCTGTGTCCTATAGGTACAGTGCATAGTCGCATTTGTCATCCATTCATATGATTATGCAGATTGAGTTATTTTAGGAGAAAAACGAGAAAAAAGGCATCCGGATATTGTCCCGTCATTGTACGAAATTTTAAGTCAGATTAGACTTCCGGTTTGCGTTTTTCTGTATACTTTGAACATACATATACTACGAATAAAGTGTATTTTCAGAATTTTATCTGCTATCATTTTCAATTTTACTATCCACGGCGGTCAAAGAGTTTATTAAATTTAGAGGGTCTGTATACTATATCAATGATCACCATGGATCGATTAGTAAACTTAGAATTGCTTTATTTATATATATAGTAATGAATGTTCATAATATACAGATAAGCGCTAAAATTATTCATGTGTACTTTTGATACTTTTTCTAAAATTCTCCAGTCATTAAATCTTTTACAAAATTCATTGATTACATATAAAAAAAAAAGAAGATGTGGTATGATTGCCATGTTAAGACAACACTCCACAAGAGACCAAAATGACACAGATATTAACAACTATAGGTCACCGTACGGCCTTCAACAAAGAGCAAAGCCCTACCGCATACTCAGCTTCAAAAGGCCCGAAATGACAATGTAAAACAATGCAAACGAGAAAACTAGCGGCCTTATTTATGTACAAAAAATGAACGAAAAACAAATATGTAACACATAAAAAAACGACAACCACTGAATTACAGGCTCCTTACTTAAATAAATGTTCATAACATACTAAATGTATGTTCATATTGAAATTGATAGAAAACCAAAAATTGGGAACTTTGGAAATAAAGGTGGAGGGTAAAAAAACATTTTCCTGTCCCCAATAACCTATGACTTATGATACTTTTGCTGAAATTCTCCAGTCATTCTGTATTTTACAAAATTCTTCCAACAACACTTTACATACTTTGAACTACGCTCTGAATCCCCGCGATTTCGCGGGTGTGTTCTAGTAATATCTAAATTTTAATATATTGCCCTAATTACCTGTACATGTGTTCTCTAACACTCTTCACTTTAAGCTACGTCTTCAACACGGAGCCTAGGCATGCTAGGCTTACACTGAACGTAATAAAAATTATTAGTCTTGGAGTATTCAGTGTCTCCTTCATTTATAATTTTTACTTTAAAAATAATGAAATTTCTTATGTTAAACATTAACACTACTTTATACTATTGAGACTTTATACCTGTTATACAATAGATTTATTTATTTTTGTGTGTATCAATTTTCATTGATTGCAGGAACCTTGCATTTTCATGGATATGTTATTTTGTGGTTCTGCCAATGTCTGGATACAATTTTAAAAGAATTAATATTTTGTTGCACATTTAAATTCTTGGTTCACCTAGCCGGCCTGTACCCACGAAAACCACACAAATTGGTATCCAATGAACGGTAGGTCTTTTCACCACTGAACACCCCAATAGTTTATTGTTTTGTCTTTTATTGTTATAAATGTGACTTAAATATAATATTTAAGGTATTAATTCAAGAAATCAGAAGATTTAGAGTCCAAATATCAACAGAAAACAGAAAGGAAGAGTCTATAACACCCCACTTTTTGAACTCGCAGGCCCACATGGACACCACAAATATTTTTTTTTTCCCCATTTTTTTTCCTTCAATCTGTTCTGTAAAATAGAGGATACTTGAACTGATTACTAATTATGGATATATTATTTTAATAACACACACAATGTAATCCAGAAAGTGATGAATCTGGAGACGTTTTTCCTTATATTGATTATCGATTTTAACATAAATATGATGCCAATAAAAATCTGAAAATTGATTAAAATATACGCAATTTAATTTACAGATCGTTTAATTGTATAATATTACAGTTTTCCTTAGTGGTTGGTGGTTTTTGGGGTGTTCCGCAGTGCTCGGTGGTGCTCGGTGGTGCTCGGTGGTGTTCAGTGGTGAAAAGACCCACCCTCCAATGACATGAATGAATAATATTGTAATGAATCCACAGTACATCTGCTTACCCATCCTGAGCACCTTAGATTCTCTGTTTTTCTGGAGTTTGTGTTGCTAAGTAGTTTAAATGTTGTGTTTTGTTTTTTGTGTTTGTTTATAACTGTGGATTTGGATAACACAGTGGCGGATCCAGAACTTTTCCTATGGGGGGGCTCGCTGACTGACCTAAGAGGGGGCCCGCTCCAGTCATGCTTCAATGATTCCCTATATAATCAACCAAATTTTTCTCACGAAAAGGGGGGGGCGGCCCCCCCCCCCCCCCCCAAACCCTGGATCCGCCTATGTAACAAAATAAATAAAAGTCATAGATCTGTGAATCACTGGCAGACTTCAATATGAAATACAGATCGGGACGAACTAATTTTAATCTTTTCTTGTTACGGGTATTATTTGGTGTATCCAAAAGTGATTACGACTACTCGTACTCAGTCGTACTAGTAACTGTCTGTTGCTAAACTGAAAGTTAACCACAAATCAGTCACTTTATCAGTTGAGAGATGTCAGTGTCTAGTTATCCCAGTTCATCGTCTGGTCCTTTAAACTGAACATTTGATAACTGAAATGACATATTCCATTTGCAAAAATATCATCACAAATAAGATTGAACAAAATATTATTCATCTAATAAAATTAAATAGAAGTTACCCGTCGTCATCAAAAAACAAAAATAAAGCGGGAAATCATAACCGGAAGTAAATAAGACTGCGATACAAACTAAGACCAAACAAACCTTTAAAATAAAACAGACAGAAAGGGTCAAGTTATATCTAAGCAAACATTTTTTATAAGGTCAAACGCAAGTTCGCTTACCAATTAAAATTTCTGCTATACCTGATGATAATACTATTCCGAGGGATTTGAGTTTTTTTTTCATTTTAACCTTGCGTCTGAAAGAGGAGGTCGTAAAACTGGGAAGGGTGCTTGGTGAAAGAATCATGGCATATATCATATTTTTAGTACAATTTTGTGATTTTTATTTCAGTTAATATAGCTTAATTTTACTTTAAAATGTTCACTTATGATTGTATGTGTTCTTGTTTTTATCAATAATATTTTACCGTCAATTGATTCGAATCAGTAGTTTTTATTCATAAAATTGTATAATGTCCCTATACTTTTCAGTATTTTCCGGCATCAATTAAGCCTGGGGTACATTCCCAAAACAAATGCATGTAAGCTGAGATTGATACATCAACCCATCTTTAGATCCTAGATTGTATTTACTTTATATTCTGAATTAGTCATCGGTCATTCATCAAATGTAGGGAGAATATTGTGTTTTGCTCAGGGCAGGCTACTATTTTTCATCATTTTTTATAAAAACATGTTTTATCAGTAAGTAAATTCATCTTTTTGTTTTTGTTTTCAATGTTGCAGTTTGGTCTTGAAAAAAAACAAACTAATATATCAGTTCGGCGAAACAGACATTCCAGTTACACATGCAAACCTCCGCCCCCTAAAAAATACGCCCGTTTTTTATTCATCATGTTTATTCAATGCTACATATTAATTCTGTTGGAAATTTTCGTTTCTAAAAGCAAAAAAGTGGATAGGATTATTGTTTGGGGATCATCATTCAGCTATGTTATTTCTAGTTAAAATAGGCTGGGGCGTTTGGGTTACACATGTTTTCGTAGGTAAAAAATATTGCTGTGGAACTTTTTATCATGAAAGTGTAATAGAGTATAACTTTCTGTCTCGTGGAATTGTGAAATAGAAGTCAATACGTTATTGTTCAATCCTGTTTCGCTTTGAAGATGTCATGATTGTCATCCTCAGTCTATCCATGTGTTACTGTAATTTTAATTTCAAAACGACTGAGTGACGTTTTTACGGCGAACTGGTCAACTCCACCATAGCGAATCACATGAGTTTGACATGATCAGTAAATACCAGCAAAAATATCATTATATTAAGTAGAGACTTGTCGCATAAAAAATAGATACACGGGAAATGGCAAAGTTCTCGAAGTCTTGTCTGATTAATCAGTTTACAAAAAGGGGGGACGTACGCCCTCTATGCCCCCCTCTGGATCCGCCACTGAGTATTATCTTTTGCTGGCATTGTTAGGTTCGGTTTCGATGTATAAGTTTGCATGACTTTTATATGAAATATTGCACCTTTCTTTTAAGTGTAATGTAGTCAAACGTTTGTGAAACGTATTAGAAATCATTTTAAGTATTGGTATTCAAAAAGGGACTCGGATACTGAGGTGTTTCGTGCAGTCAGTATGGTGTTGTTAGTGTTATGTATCAGTATGTATGGTCGGATTATGTTTCTGTATGTAAGAGAGAGTTGTTCCCCTTTTGTCAGTATTTTGTATTTATGTTTGTGACGTCATCTTTGTCTGATTAAAATGTAGAAATGGAAGCTGATGTGTTTTTATGTGTCCGTATGTAATCGCCTCCATCCATGCTACCAGAGCTATTCCCCCTAGTCTGTAATATGGTGGGGACCCGAAACGATCGTGAATAATGATTTATACATATTTTGGATTTTAATTTTTCATTGGATTTTGGATATTTTTACTTAAAAAGTTGACCGATTGTTCCTGATGGATCCTGTTATTCCGCCATGATGCTGATAACTTTTTATTGATTTTAAAAATTAAGCCGAACTTTTATTATAGTACCAACATTTAAATTGCATTTTTGAAGAGAAGAACAGACCATGTCTCGTCTCGTGTACGTACTGTCTTTGTGAATTATTTATGAATGTCTACATGTATTCCGTTTTTAACCAGAAAGCACGTGAGATTTATCTCATTGCATCATGATTACTCGATTTCCGTAATATTTGGATCCTGTTTATATATATGCTATTTTCATTTGACATTATTCAATTTGCATCGGTGATAACTGTATCGCCATGCATAGTCTAAAGTTCCGATTTCACCAAAAGAACCATTTTTACTGTTGACCCAGATTTATCCGTTGAACCTTCTACACGTGTGATGTGTATTGCGTAATATGTTGACTGTATTGCTGTTGTGTTCATTCCGCCGTAACCTTTATTTGACTCCGTCTTTTAAAAACGTAATTATATTTACTGTGTTTTGGTGATAACTGTATCGCCATGGTTTTGAAGAGTTCCAAGAAGACCAATTTTAAAGAAAAGCTGATGAATTTATTCTGTACGAGAACATTCTATTTTTAACCATGTTGATTTTATGAATCCAGATACTTTTCATGCTAATTTTGATCTACATTATTTGTTTACTTTGAATTTAAGCTAATGTGAACGTGTTTATCATTTAGCGGTGTGATATTTATCATAAATAAAACCTTATTAAATTTAAGAGTTTAAGGTCTCTGATGATACTATCAAATTTGTATTCAGCTATTTATAATGATATATGTTTGTCTAGTAGGAAATGCCATTAATATGTGTGTATCACTGTAATTGTTGTGTGGAAGTAATGCGTGCATAAGGTCATCCGAGGGAGGAGTCCGAGATGCCAGACTTTCGGGTTTGCAGCGTTGATACGTTTGTTTTAAAATGGTTACTAAAGTGTTGAGAGATTAACTTTATTCATGTGAACTTTTAATTTTGGAAATTATTATTAATTGTATTTTTTTTTTTTACACATAAACATATTGACCATTGTAAAAATTTAGTAAATTTTTGTTTTGTGGGCGGGATGTTATGTATCAGTATGTATGGTCGGATTATGTTTCTGTATGTAAGAGAGAGTTGTTCCCCTTTTGTCAGTATTTTGTATTTATGTTTGTGACGTCATCTTTGTCTGATTAAAATGTAGAAATGGAAGCTGATGTGTTTTTATGTGTCCGTATGTAATCGCCTCCATCCATGCTACCAGAGTTATTCCCCCTAGTCTGTAATATTAGAACCTTCGAGTACCCAAATGAGTTAAGCTTCTTGGAGTTTTTTTTACTGTAGACTCAATCTTTTTCTAATCTATTTTTTTCTCTTTCGTGCACTATACTATCTGCACATGTATTTCTTTGTTTGTATGCTTGACGATTCACATCTCCTTGGGGTCAATTCTCAAATTTGAAAAATAAATAGAGAAAGATCACACCATTAAGAACATGTGTACTAAGTTTCAAGTGTTAAAGTTATACTTCAACTTCATCAAAAAGTGCCTTGACCTAGCACTTAACCAAAAACTTTAACCTGAAGCGGGACAGACAGACGGATGAACAAATAGACGCACAAACCGAAAAAAAAAAAACCATACTGCCCCTAGGTGTGGCATAAAAAAAGTCTCCCACAATTAATTTTTCATAACATTTTAACAATCACCTCAGTGAAGGTAGCAGGCTAGGGAGAACAGTCAATTCGTCCCCCAAACATTAGTTTTTAGATACAGCTAAGAATGTTAAATTTGAGCATCTGCATATCATATACATGTAGATTGATAATAAATGTTGCTAGATTAACATCCAGTGGCAAATATTTCAGGCATATTCAGGACATTACATGAATGATCTTGTTAGTTGATACACCATTCGAAGTGAAGAAGAAACACACTATAGTTAGGTAACCTTGGCCTACATTTTACACAAGACTAAGTACAGTGAAAGCACACAACTTCGTTAATTTGTGGTCAGCTTAACTGTCTATGAGGGGTATTTTGAAGATTTCAAAAATAAATGATGTTACTGATGGCAACTTGGATTTTTTTTTTCATTTGCTCTATCTTACACGTAGTAATTTTATTATGTACTATAACGTAGATTTTTTTCCCATGACAAAAACTGTGTGTCTTTTCTAGAGGTGGCATGATTCAGATGTAGCTACTAAAAAAACCCAAAGATCTTTTCGAGTACATACAATCTAAGACTCTTTCATCTTGCATTAGTATTAAAACATATAACTTTTTAACACTTTACACAAGTATCCCTCATTCCAAACTAAAAGACAAATTGAAAGAGTTTGTATTGGTTTGTTTTGTAAAAAAAATAATGACCAATGTAGATACAAGTATCTTGTCGTAGGGAGGGATAAATCCTACTTTGTAAAAAAATAACTTTGCATGTATCAAATAGAAAATTATCTAAAACTGATATATTATCAAGATGCTTGATTTCTTGATTGACAACATATTTGTTACATATTGAGGACGTGTTTTTCAACAAACTATCAGCATTTCTATGGGAACCAATTGTGCCCCATTTCCTGCCGACTTGTTCCTTTATTCTTATGAAGCGGTATTCATACAGGAACTATTTTTAATTTACTTTCCGCTAACTAGATGATGTTCTCTCAATAAATAATTCAAAATTTGGTGACTATGTTGAACTATCCCATAGAACTAGAGATAAAGGATAAAACAGATACAGTTTAGTCTGTCTCAAAAGTTGACACACATCTAGAAATTGACAATGAGAGTCAGTTGAAAACAAAACTTTACGACAAAAGAGATGATTTCAGCGTCCCCATTGTCAACTTTCTATTTCTATGTAGCAACAATCCAACAAAGCCTGCATACAGAGTACATATCTCCTAATTGATACAATATTCCTGTGCTTGTATTTCCTATCATGATTTTCTTAGAGTGTTGCTCAAACAAAGGGCGCTTTTAAACCAAGAGTTCCACATTGTGAAGTTGAAATCATTCCTTAGAAAATTTGGATGAAGCCATCACAAGTTGGTTGACCCTTATGAATATCCATTGCACAGATGATATTGGATATGATCCTTATGTGGTAACTACAATCTGTTCCTTTTTATACGACCGCAAAATTTGAAAAAATTTTCGTCGTATATTGCTATCACGTTGGCGTCTGCGTCGTCGTCGTCGTCGTCGTCCGAATACTTTTAGTTTTCGCACTCTAACTTTAGTAAAAGTGAATGGAAATCTATGAAATTTTAACACAAGGTTTATGACCACAACAGGAAGGTTGGTATTGATTTTGGGAGTTTTGGTCCCAACATTTTAGGAATTAGGGGCCAAAAAGGGCCCAAATAAGCATTTTCTTGGTTTTCGCACTATAACTTTAGTTTAAGTTAATAGAAATCTATGAAATTTTGACACAAGGTTTATGACCACAAAAGAGCGGTTGGGATTGATTTTGGGAGTTTTGGTTTCAACAGTTTAGGAATTAGGGGCCAAAAAAGGGCCCAAATAAGCATTATTCTTGGTTTTCGCACAATAACTTTAGTTTAAGTAAATAGAAATCAATGAAATTTAAACACAATGTTAATGACTACAAAAGGAAGGTTGGTATTGATTTTGGGAGTTTAGGTCCCAACAGTTTAGGAATTAGGGGCCAAAAAGGGACCCAAATAAGCATTTTTCTTGGTTTTCGCACCATAACGTTAGTATAAGTAAATAGAAATCTATGAAATTTAAACACAAGGTTTATGACCATAAAAGGAAGGTTGGTATTGATTTTGGGAGTTTTGGTCCCAACAGAATAAGGGGCCCAAAGGGTCCAAAATTAAACTTTGTTTGATTTCATCAAAATTGAATAATTGGGGTTCTTTGATATGCCGAATCTAACTGTCATGACTGTGTATGTAGATTCTTAACTTTTGGTCCCGTTTTCAAATTGGTCTACATTAAGGTCCAAAGGGTCCAAAATTAAACTTAGTTTGATTTTGACAAAAAATGAATCAGTTAGGTTCTTTGATATGCTGAATCTAAAAATGTACTTAGATTCTTGATTATTGGCCCAGTTTTCAAGTTGGTCCAAATCGGGGTCCAAAATTAAACTTTGTTTGACTTCATCAAAAATTGAATAAATGGGGTTCTTTGATATACCAAATCTAACTGTGTATGTAGATTCTTCATTTTTGGTCCTGTTTTCAAATTGGTCTACACTAAAGTCCAAAGGGTCCAAAATTAAACTTAGTCTGATTTTAACAAAAATTGAAATCTTGGGGTTCTTTGATATGCTGAATCCAAAAATGTACTTAGATTTTTTATTATGGGCCCAGTTTTCAAGTTGGTCCAAATCAGGATCTAAAATTATTATATTAAGTATTGTGCAATAGCAAGTCTTTTCAATTGCACAGTATTGCGCAATGGCAAGAAATAACTCATTGCACAATATTGTGAAATAGCAAATTTTTTTTTAATTAGAGTTATCTTTCTTTGTCCAGAATAGTAAGCAAGAAATATCTAATTGCAAAATATTGTGCAATAGCAAGATTTTTTTTTAATTGGAGTTATCTTTCTTTGTCCAGAATCAACTTAAATCTTTGTTATATACAATATACAATGTATATTCACTTTTTACTACCAACTGATAAATTAAAATAATCTTTACCATTTAGTGATAACAATCAGTTTTTTTTACATCTTAATATTTTATGATGTATTTAAATGAGTAGTTATTGTTGCAAACTCCATTAGAAATTTTAATTGAGATTAGTTTTGGAATAAGGGAAAGGGGGATGTGATTAAAAAAATTGGGTTCAATTTTTCTCATTTGAAATTTCATAAATAAAAAAGAAAATTTCTTCAAACATTTTTTTGAGAGGATTAATATTCAACAGCATAGTGAATTGCTCTAAGAGAAAACAAAAATTTTAAGTTCATTAGAACACATTCATTCTGTGTCAGAAACCTATGCTGTGTCAACTTTTTAATCACAATCCAAATTTAGAGCTGAATCCAGCTTGAATGTTGTGTCCATACTTGCCCCAACCGTTCAGGGTTCAACCTTTGCGGTCGTATAAAGCTACGCCCTGCGGAGCATCTGGTTTACAAATGTGACCTACTGAATTAAGACTATTTACCAGGTTTATAATACCATAAGCAACATGATGGGTGCCACATGTTGAGCAGGATCTGATTACTGGTCCGGAGCATCTGACATCCTCCTCAGTTTTTGGTGATGTTCATGTTGCTTAGACGTTAATTTCCAATGTTGTGTCTGGTGTACTATTATTTGTCTGTTTGTCTTTTATCTTTTTTAGCCATGTCGTTGTCCCTCTGGTATATTTTGCCCCTCTTTCATATACTCTTTGATTCAAATACAATTAGGTTCATAATTTTTTTTTTTAAATTGATTGGTTGTTGTTTGTTTTACATCCAGTGGCAAATAATTCTTGTATGTTTGGGAGGAAACCAAATTAACTATCAATACTGTATATGTAGATTCTGCAATATGGGGTCATATATTAGGTGGCCTGCTGGATGGCATAATTTCTGTTCCTTTCTAAAACAATAATTCATACACCCCCCACAGCCAAACTGACACCTCAATCGGCAAAGGTTTGGCTGAAGACCAAGGACTGGCCATATTTCTATACCCCTTACAACTCTTAGGGTTATAAGATTTTGACCATTTGAGTCATAACCATTTATGGATAATTTTCCAATACCCCTTTCTGAATATAAGGCATTCTCTTTAACATTTTTCAAAGCATACACCAAAATGCTGTGATTGGCTAACAAAGTACCAAACAATTGAAATTCAACCAATGACATAGCGTTGTTTTTAATTGAGGTATGAACAAGGAAATTACCCATAGTCCTTTAGATTATGAAACAGCAAATTTTCTGGAAACATTTTTAAATACTGTAAATTCAGAAATTATTGCGATGTTATTAATATTGCGAAAAATGCGACAGGGTTATAATCGCAATAATTTCATTTCCCATTTAGCAATTTTTTATGAGAATCAAACAGGATTTTTCTCAATGATGCAAAAATTAAATTCGCATTATAGTCTTAAATGACAAAAATCGCAATAATAAATGTACACAATAATTTATGAATTTACAGTACCAAATTTAAGAAAATTTTGAATTCAGATGGCGCTTTTGACTATAAATTTGAAAGAGTAACTATACTGGGTTATAGCCTTAAAATCTGACATAAATTGACACAATCAATACCTCTGACAGTAAATGAAAATAATAAGCATTCGACTTGTAATATTTTTATATTTTCTTTTCTCAATGTATAATTATAAAATAAAACTTTTTTTTCTCAATAAACAATAATAAATAACCTCACAAAAAACAAGCAAAAGACATACATGAATAAACTCCACTTGGTCACATGTGTGTGCATGACAATAGATTGAAAATAATTATATGAACAACATCAATAATCTATGAAAAATTAATTGTAAAAACTCATCCCCATTAGTTGACAATCATTGAATGAAACACATATTTTACCTATGTAAAATTAATTTAAGACATACACCCTCCCCTTAATCAAAATTCGTTAAATGAAACATTTAATCAATCAATCAAAAAAAAATTTGACGGACACCCTTCCGCTACTAAAATAAGAAGGAAGAAGAATTCAATTTAATTTTAAATCACTGGAGGTGGTACAAAATATGATACTGTATATATTAATGGTTTAACGCAGTTCTGGACAGACTTTTATAATTTTGAAAATAAATTTTGATCACTTTAGACACTTAATAAATAAACTGCATGATTTAAAATTAAAACCAATTAAATATTTTTTTTAAAAAGTGAGGATTTTTATTTACTCTGTTGCTTAAAAAAAATTAACAAAAATTTTATGTTCAATCAATCAACAAAAGTAATGTGACTATATAAAGATGTGGTTAAATAAATGAATGGGATGAATTTAAGTACACCACAATATGAATCCCCACTTTTTCATAGATACAACAATTTTTTATATACATAAAATTAATGGATCTGTAATTGGATCATGTTGATATTCTAAATCAAATTATAATGCCTCTGAATGTGGACTATTTTCTGGTAGTCTGTAAGATGTAGAGTGAAAATTTTTAATTTTTAGACAACTTTTAAACATCTTAAAATATCAACATTTTTTTTCTTCAGAAAATGTTAGGAAATTTTTATATTGTATGCATAAGATTTCAGAGGAAATTAATATTATTCAACACTAGTGAATATACTAACAAAAGTCAAATGTATATGAGAAAGAAAAAAACAACTACATTGTGCACATAGAATTTCTGTCAATCATTTAATAGACAACTTTCGAGTTTGATGCATTTCCGTCAAAAACTCTGGTTTTAGTGAATGTCATTTGTGTGTTTAGGGGCGTCGTGTCACTTCCATTCAATGTTGAGCGAGTGTTTGGAAAACTATAATTCTATATTGCACGAATTATACGGCAAATTGAATTCTCAAAATTGACAATCAACACTGCTGTCATTAGGGAATTGTCATTAAGTACCTACAGAACAACCATTATTTCTAGTTTATCCTACATAATGACAATCACTAAGACGCTTGATGAACGTAAATAGTGCAGGGATACAGGCGATCCCCTCTCGCTGGTAAATGACGTCATAAAGGCGCGCATAACTGAAGACTTTTTTCAAATGAAGGATGAACTCGAAAGTCGTCTATTCCAAAGAAACTTTTTACAAGAAAAAAACTTTGTAATTAGTATCATGTTTCGCCTCGAGCTATAAATGAATGTACAAATCCCCCATATGTACACATACATATATTATGCTTCATAAAAGTTAGAACCAACCCAGATTTTTACAAGAAGTAAGTAGGATGGAGAAGTAAATTGTAGTAGAGTTTTAGGATTTAGACACAATTTTTTGTATGAGTATTAAATAGATATACATTTATTTACACCCAGTTAAAATTCAGATGGTATCTTTAAGACAATTTCTACCTTTAAATATCTTCAAGTTTTGCATTTCATTTTAAGCAATACATTTTTTGTAATTTACTCATATGTATATATATGTTCCAAATGGAGAAAAACCTTTACAATATGTGAAATATGTCAATCATATATTATTAGTGCATTCAGAAATTTGATAAAACATTACGTTTACATCAGCAATGACTGCTATTCAATACACAGAAATATCATTAAAAATACAAGACAATCAACTACAAATCTAAATTATAAAATACCCACAACTTTAAATTTAAAGTCTACTAGTGTACAAAGCAGCGATCACCTTCACAAAAAATCTTACCACAAAAAACATGAACATTTCAGTATAAGTTATGATCAATTTTCGTCTTAAGATTTTATGTGAAAAGGGACACTGAAACCTAACTATATACAAATTACTCAACACTGTAGATTATTTTGTCTTGAGACAATGACATTTTATAGACAACCTGATCATCATGGTTTATGGGTGACAATACCATGGAAATTTTAAGTCCCTTTTAACAATAGTTGATATTTATGTCAAGTGGATGTTTCTGTAATGTTTGTAGAGCCATTAAAGTCAACTTATAGTTGGCTATTACAATATTGATTTATAATAATATTTCAATTTTACAATGTACTGGTTTTTATATCTGTTAGCACTACTTCTTGACCTCCATCGGTATTTTATCTCATTACACTTGTTGGTTTCATTATAACTCCAATAAATATAGTCTTTGTTCTTATTTTCTTCATTTTTGTTGTGTTAATGTATTTGCAGTCCTGAAATAAAAAAACAATTTACACATAATTTATTGATTGATATTTTGGTGTTTAATGCCACTTTCTGAATTAATGGCTATATAGTCATGGAAGACAGAAAGCTCGACAAGAACCACAACTTTTGGCATGAAAACTGACCATGCTAGTTAATCAAGATTGGAGTCGCAAGCACCTGCCATGTGCAATGTTTAAACCCACCACAGTGTTGACAGACTAGTGATAGATATATAGATTCCAACACTGCAACAAGTGTATTACGATATTTCTCCACTTGAGATAGTTAAATTTTATTATTTAAAGCGCGAGGCTTGCCGAGCTCTTTAAATAACTAAAATTTAACTTCGAGAGTGGAGAAATATCGTATTACACGAGTTATAGTGTCGGAATCTGTTTCTCTAATGATTTTTATCCTTCTTTTTTAAAGATTTTCAGAAACTTGTGTCTTTTATATGCGACGTCATCAGGCATTGTCGCCTTTTTTCATGACGTCACAATAGAAAAATTCAGAAGAAATCAAAACATTTAGACGTCATAATCAAATTTTCGACTTATCATTTGCCAGGAACAGATTTTTCACTAGTGAGGAGAAATATTTTTCTCACATCGGTCAGGAAATGTGAAAATAGCACAAAAATTAGAGAAAGATAGATATAGATGTCAATAATGTATGATGAAGTACAACAGTATGATTAACCACAGAAGACCATTTGACCATGAGGTGTCTTTTTCAATTTGTTTAAGAAATATAAAGTAAAGCTACTTGGTTCTTTTAGATTATATTTCAGTAATCTTTGTATAGGGTTGATTCATAATTACTTTTTCAGGTATTATTTTTTTTGTCATTTCATTGCATTGGTAAACATGGTTAAGGAAAATCATATGGAACTTTGTGAATAATTAGTACAACAGATTTTAATATAATCAAATTACAACTTTTAAGTTGTTATAAGCAAACTATGAAACCACTAATACTGTAACCAACAAATGGAAGGTTTTTTGTGGACAAAACACCAGCATTTTTTCTGTTTTAGTATGCAGACAATGAAACCACTAATTAAAATTCTAAAGCCAACAAATCAACATTTCTGATTTTTTTACAAATTACAAAATTTTGATCCATGAATATATGTATTTTACAGTAACCATGGTAACCTACCATTCCATTGCTTCATTTAGTCCTTCCCCTTTGATTGCTGATGTTTTAAATATCTGATATTTATGTTTAATTGCTGTAAGTCCTAATGCATTAGCTACTTCACTTGGTGTCATAGCGCCCTCTATATCCTGTTTATTGGCAAATATTACAAGGACAGCTTTCCTCAATTCGTCTTCCTATAGAAATATAATAAATAGAAAATGAAAAACATTTTTTCATGAATATAAGTATATAGTAAATGATGATTGTTTTGTTATTACTATCCTTTTTTTAACAATCAACAAGCTGCAATAAAACTGTAAATTCAGAAATTATTGCGTGCATTTATTATTGCAATTTTGTCATTTTAGACTTAAATGCAATTTCAATTTCTACTATTTTGGGAAAAAATCTTGCTTTATTCATTTAAATATTTTAAAATACGAGTTTAAATTATTGTGTTTATAACTCTGTCGCAATTTTCGCAATGATAACTAGAGGCTCTAAAGAGCCTGTGTCGCTCACAAGGGTCCGGAAACGGTCATATATGCCAGTCTTGACCTAAACTGAAAGTAGTTTGTCCTAAATGAGTAATTGGGATTTAGGACAAATTTTATTTTTTTACAGAAATAATTTCGGTCATTCAATATCATTTCGTTGAGATCGAGTTTCTAACATTGCCATTTTGAACTTATTTTTTGTTGTTATCCTTTTCCTGTAATAAAACTGCCACTCCAGTAAAGTGTTATAATCCTGAGGGCCCTCCTAATAACTATAGTAATGCCTCCGGGAAATATTGGCTAATGATCGCTAATCTCTTTACCTGTGTTTTTAATTAAATTTTTTATTGATCACGAGTTTAGAACTAATATTTTAAAGAAATTAAAAGTTCATAACAACTGTCTGCATTATTTAATTACTTTTCTCAGCTTAGACAATTGTCAATTCTGATTTAAAATTAAATTAAAATTAAATTAATTTACGTAGAACAAAATATTGTTTCACTACAAACACACGTGCTTTGTTTACTAATACGCATGCTTGAAATTCTCTTCCGCAAATTAGACACTAAATCGTAAATTAAAAATGATTTCATGCTAAATTAAACAAGTCCAACTATTATAATTAATATTCAAACACTATTAAAGGTAAAACAGTTAAAAAGCCGACGATTTCCTGTGAATTTGATAAACAAAACTAATCCCGGAAATGAGTCCGGAATTGGTCGTTTTACTATTGTCGTAAAACATCCGGTTATAATTTTGTCTTCAAAATCGAAAGAAACGTAAGCGAAGTTTGAGAAATTTATCGTTTTGAGTCATTAAAATCATTTCGTTTTTAAACTGGTGCCTTCCCTTTATTGCTCAAGATCGATTTTAAGGAACATGGTAGGGAAATTTCTGAAGTAAATGCGATGCAACAGTTAAACAAGTTCGTTGATGCTACGAGTATGACTGTATGAGCATACACACAATCTTTGTTTAAAAAGGGCACCAACTTTTAAGTTATCCCAAAATGACCGAAATTAGGTGAAAAAATTTCAGGATCCTTGGTCGCTCACCTTGGTCTATGTGAATATTAAACAATGGACACAGATGGATTCATGACAAAATTGTGTTTTGGTGATGGTGATGTGTTTGTAGATCTTACTTTACTAAACATTCTTGCTGCTTACAATTATCTCTATCTATAATAGTACTTTCTGTGGAAAATGTTATTGAAAATCTTCAAATTTTAAGAAAATTGTTAAAAATTGACTATGAAGGGCAATAACTCCTTAGGGGGTCAATTGACTATTTTGGTCATACTGACTTATTTTTAGTTCCTACTTTGCTGTACATTATTGCTGTTTACAGTTTATCTCTATCTATAATAATATTCAAGATAATAACAAAAAAACAGCAAAATTTCCTCAAAATTACCAATTCAGGGGCAGCAACCTTACAACCGATTATCCGATTCATCTGAAAATTCCAGGGCAGATAGATTGTAACCTGTTCAACAATTTTACTTCCTGTCAGATTTGCTCTTAATGCTTTGGTTTTTGAGTTATAAGCCAAAAACTGCATTTTACACCCATGTTCTATTTTTAGCCATGGCGGCCATCTTGGTTTGTTGGCCGAGTTACCGGACACATTTTTTTAACTAGATACCCCAATGATGATTATGGCTAAGTTTGGTTAAATTTGGCCCAGTAGTTTCAGAGGAGAAGATTTTTCTAAAAGATTACTAAGATTTACGAAAAATAATTTAAAATTGACTATAAAGGGCAATAACTCCTAAAGTGGTCAACTGACCATTTTGATCATGTTGACTTATTTGTAGATCTTACTTTGCTGAACATTATTGCTGTTTACAGTTTATCTCTATCTATAATAATATTCAAGATAATAACCAAAAACAGCAAAATTTCCTTAAAATTACCATTTCAGGGGCAGCAACCCAACAACAGAATGTCCGATTCATCTGAAAATTTCAGGGCAGATAGATCTTGACCTGATCAACAATTTTACTGTCAGATTTGCTCTAAATTCTTTGGTTTTTGAGTTAGGCCAACTAAAATTAATTAGTAGATTTTCATCCAAATTTCTGAAAAAAATGGGGCGGGTGGGAGGATTTTATTTTTTTAATTTTATTTCATATGAAACTATTTTGTGACGAATTCTTCATGTATGCAAGTGTAATAATAAGCTTATAAATAAGCTTATATCATGTATACACAGGTATGAGGAATCTTACATTATTTTTCAAATCCTAAAATAAATGTCTCTAATTGCGGCTTTAGAAACTAAACAACAAAGACGTGTAGAAATGCTCTCTTCAGTTGGACTTTCTACTCCAAATGTATTTGGGTTCCTAAACGATTGTTTTTAGTACCCATAAAATGAAGCAAATGCATTGGTATGCAACACAATTATTATGAGTACAGAATAAAATGAAAACTCAAACAGTGTTTAAAATAATAGGGTTGGTACAGTACTTATGCATTTATGCAAGATGAAAATTACCATGTAAAACACATGTGAACTTAATAAAAAAAAAAGAAGTTGTTGTTTAATGACCCTTTGGGGGATATTGGGACATTTTGTGTTAATCAACAAGAAAAGACAGTCATGGGTAAAATCTAAGGGCTTCTGTAAATAAAAAGCGTATGTTATTCGACTTTTTAAACTCAATAAACAAGATCGTGTTTGTGTTTCAATATCTTTAATCCAGTCATGTTTTCTGTATCAATGGGTTCCACGATTTTTGCGCTTTGGATATCTTTCACATTTAAACTTCCTGACACAAAAATATTGCCTAAAAAAATCCAGTTTTCTAATCACAGAAATTTGTGACATACTGCGAATTGTGGTCTAGGACACAGCGTTTTTCTCGTAACACGAATATTTCGCCTCATTATCGTTATCAGTTTTTACTCTCGAAAGATGATGTTGTCATCATAGAGCAGCAGAATATGTCGACAATCATTTTGGTTAGATTTACTCGAGGTACAAAACCGAAAATTGAAACAGGAAGTCATAAAGGACACGAAATTTTAACGGTTATCGGTAACGAAAACGAACAAAATCCGTAAATCGTAAATTTTATAAAATAAAAAAAATCGGGGCGGGACGATTTCAGAGGGGCGGGCGGGGATGAAAATCTATCAATTAATTTTAATTGGCCTTATAAGCCAAAAACTGCATTTTACCCCTATGTTCTATTTTTAGCCATGGCGGCCATCTTGGTTTGTTGGCCGGGTCACCGGACACATTTTTTAAACTAGATACTCCAATGATGATTGTGGCCAAGTTTGGTTAAATTTGGCCCAGTAGTTTCAGAGGAGAAGATTTTTGTAAAAGTTAACGCAGGACGACGACGACGGACGCCGGACGCCAAGTGATGAGAAAAGCTCACTTGGCCTTTCGGCCAGGTGAGCTAAAAATATGCAAATAATTACTGCATTAACAGTACATGTACTAGTATAATTATATGATGATCTGGCCATTACTTTTCTTGTTTAAATATTTGTCATTTTAGGGCCTTTAATCGCTTGCTATGCAGTGAGTTGTTTTGTTGGTTGTTGAAGGTCTTACGGTGACCTTCTACACTATTTGGTCTCCTGTGGACAGTCTCTTTGGCAATCATACCACCTCTTTTTATTTTGATATGTATCATTATACATTCTAAAATCTACTTTGTTTAACATAATTGGTTCAAGATTGAGCTTTTCTACTAACAAGCAAAATGCATCGGCTTTCTAATACTTCCTTTTTAATAATTTTCTTACCTCTAACATAGAGAACAATTCCTGTTTTGAGATGCCCATTCTTTCTCTATCCATACTATCTACTACATATATAATGGCATCTGTGTTACTATAGTAACATCTCCAATAGGGTCTGAAATTTTAAAGTTAATGTAACTATATATATTTATGAATAGTAAAACAACTATTGTTAACAGGATAACTGAAAACTCATTGTATATGTAGTAAAAGAAATTAAAAAAAGAAGAAAACATGACTTTTCTTCTTTTATAAGTTGAAATTTAAAACGTCTGAGCGGTCTCTTAAACTTCACCTCCTAAATAATTCATTTGTCATATAAATTTTAGCATTGAAATACATGTATATAAATTGTAAGTTTTTTTGGAGAATCAGCAATGCAATGCATTGTGATGTTTTTCTATTGCATTAAATACATCTGATCATATACTGTACTTGTGTGTCAAGACTTAGAGTCAGCAATAAATTGTATTGCATGTCATGCATGTATATCATTGTATTCATTATTACAAATGTGACATTTTTCTATAACATTAAACACATCTTATTAAAGACTGTATGCATGTAGCAAATCTAACTCTTTGTAACATCTGTCTAGCAAACCTCACCCTATACTTATTACGTACCTTATACTTGTTTGTCCACCAAGATCCCATACTTGAAATTTTAAATTTTTAAACTGAACTGTTTCAACATTGAAACCAATTGCTGAAAAAGACAGAAATATGTTAAATACATGTACAGGAAAATGATCAGTAAAACACAACAATGAATTGTCATTTAAATATATATAGTACCTTCATTGCATGGGGGTCATAAATTCCATCCCTTTAACTTGTTGCATTTATATATTATTACCCTTTTTTTAACACACACATATTTAAAGTATCTACTAATATACATGTACATGTACCATGATAGAGTATTGTTAACCCATTTTTATCATTCATAATTGAAGTAAATCATGACACCAAATATGAAAAATATATATATGTATTTTTCGGTAATAAGCATTGCTTATATATTATATGCATCCCAGGGACTCATGGGTTTCAAAAATGATGCACCCAGCTCGATTTCCATGCGTCCAGGATGTGTATACACGTCTTAACCAGAACCCTGTATAAGTTTCATAATACTAATGATGTTCAGTGGTTGTTGTTTGTTTATGTGGTTCATAAATGTATATATACATGTAGATTATAAAGATTAGACCATTTAAATGGTCTTACACTAGTCATTATAGGGTCCCTTCATAACTTCACTTGCTGATTGGTGTGAGCCAAGGCTCCATGTTAAAGACCATACTTTGACCTATAATGGTTTTCTTTTACAAATTTTTAACTTGGATGGAGAATTGTCCCATTGCCATTGGCAATCATACCACATTTTCTTGTATCTATAGTTATTTCAAAAAGAAAAAAAGGAAATTGTAAAATGAACAGTTTATTTTGTCTGTCTGTTTGATTGTAGGTCGTAAAGAAATTTTTGTCATGTAAAATATTATCCATATGACATATGGCATACTTGGAATAGTTGTCACAACTTCGCCAACTTGTAGCCTGTATAATATTGTGGTTTTTCCTGCACCATCTAAACCTAAAATCAAAATTCTCCTTTCTTTTGTCCCAAATAAACCAGAAAAATAACTCCAAATTCCACCTGAAAAAGAAAAAAAGCTTGTAACATATATATATATCATGTATTATTGTATACATTTAGCATAGCAGGCAACTGCACAATGTTGGTAGCTATTAAAAAGATATTCAACTGATCATATATATCTCACCCTACATGTACAAAATATCAAAACTTGTCCCTATATGACTATATAAAATTTTGTAAATTTTCACTAGTCCGAATCCATATTTACTAGTCTGGGGCATCGGACTAGTGGCTAAGGGCGCAGACTGTTACACTAGTTATTTTTGGGGCTCTTTAAGAATAGCTTGCTGTTTGGTGTGAGCCAAGGTTTTGTGTTGAAGACCGTACTTTGACCTAAAATGGTGTACTTTTACAAATTGTGACTTGGATGGAGAGTTGTCTCATTGGCACTCATACCACATCTTATTATATCTATTGTTTTTTTCTTCCTCAAACATTTGTGATATTCATAATTGTGACATGACTACGTTTTCAATAGTCATTAACATTTCAAAGTGACAAGTGTTTGTTTAAAACAGTGCTGTTGTGTGGTGGTTGTTTTCAACTTATGTATGAAGTCAGGTCAAGTAGGACTAGGTGGTTGCTTAAGTGACAGTAGTCCAAATAATTATGACGTCTGGAAAGGCTATTTTAATTTTTTTCTGGGACGACGTCATAACGCTGAAGCCGTTTTTCACATCTGGAGTTTGAGAGCAAATTTTGAAAAATATTAAAATCGATAAATTTTAATGGATCCGAATTTCCAGAACGTTCGATTTACATTATACGGAAATTCGGTTCTGTCAAATTTTACCGAATTTTAAATTTTATATTCACCAGAAGTGATGTTTCGTTTGTAATTGTGGGAAATCATTTCCAAACAAAATAAATATTTCCCCACTTCAAATGGAATTGTATCTTATTTAATCCTTTCTTTTGGATATTTCTGGAAATATTTTACATCAAGAAGCACAAAAAAGGTAGGACTTTGTACATGTTGTAACTACGTAAAATTTTCTAACCGGCAATGAAAATTTCTTGTCAAAATTAGGTGCCAAAGTTCCCCCCAAAATTTGCTCTCAAACTCCAGACGTAAAAAAGGCTTCAGCAGCATAATGACGATGTATGAAGGCGTCCCAGAAAAAAAATAAAATAGCCTTGCCAGACGTTATAATTATTTTGACTAATGTGACAGTAGGGCCATCAAAAAAATATGGTTGTTTGCCATAACCCTACTGTACATAGTACCTACCAATACATGTATACAAAAAATAGCTAGCTGTCTACAAAAAATCTTTTATTGTCCTGATGTGAAAAAGTGTTTTTTAATCAGATAGGCATGGAGACTAAAAAACATAGTCACTCAAGTGGGTCTCATTGGGGTCTAAGCGTGATGTGGGATTGCCGATTTTTTGTAAGCGTGACACATGAAAGTAAATTATTGTGTCGTGAAAACGGGAAATGAGGTGTAGTGGAACCTGGGAAATGACAAAAATATGAGAATTGCTTACGTACATAGTGTAAGCGGGATACGGGAATCTTACAAATCAGTAAGCGGGGTCTGGAACCCCCCAATGAGACCCCCACTCAATGCAGACGATTGTTTAGGCAGGCTTTATGTAACAAGGCTACAAGTGCACTACAGCCTTAAGTATCGTCTGACCCTAGAGATGTCTTTCCAATTGAATCACAAAGTCACAGGCATATCATCACCAGGAGTGACTGTAACTTGATTCACCGAGTCGGTGATGGTGTACGAGAAATTCATGACACTGACAGTCTACTGTAGACTCTCAGTCTCACATGCAAGCATATGTATAGCAGATATCTTAATGCCATGAGTAGGTTACTGTCGAAAAGTTTGCCTAAATTAATTTTGGTGAATGACGTACCCATTCTTTTTGTATTTGGACAAAGTTATTGCGGAGTCCGGAGTCTTTGCCGATAACCGGAAGTTTACACGTGTATTTGTAGTACGCATGCGCAAAATTCACTATTCATGACAACAAGTTCGGTGTAACAAAATCCGGGATTTTGAAAATGACGTTCAGGACTGATGTGGGGATGGGGGTCAATCATATAACTTCAGACAACAAGTCCATGTTATCATTCCGATAAAACAAGGAATGCACGTGATTAATGTCATTATCAAATCGAACAACGACGGAGTCTGAGATGCGCTTTGGGAACGGACCCCCCTTTTTCTATTTTTTTATGAACTTTTTTTGTGTTAGTGTTTTTTTTATACAATGTTATATATGAAATTAAAAAAGGGAGACATATATACATAGATATGTATACAAGTCTCTGGTTAAAATGACAAGCGTTTGACCTTTTAAGCCAAATTCTTTCCCACGAGCATGACGAGAGATGATGGAAACTATGTGCTTTTATAACTTATTAATATTATATGATCTGCCTATATGGTCCCTATATATATGATTTTTCTCTGCAAAAATCTGCAATGTCGTTAAACTATATAGTGAAAAACTTTTTTTATAATACTGATTAATCTAGATACTATTATAGATAAAGTAAACTATTATGTACAGATTTTAATATCTACTATTTTTGTAGTGGCTCTTGCAAGTCTTATGGTTTTTTTATAACAGTAACTCAGTAACTAATTGCATGTTTTACAAAACATAAAACTTGATGAAGCATTGTCCCAAAGTCATTGTCTAATATATAATAATGTATTTATTACAAGTAAAGTTTAAATTCAGGGATTTCGTTATCACAAATTCAGATGTCGATATCTATATTTTGGCATTGCATCCGGTTCTAACCAGAGATAATTGAAAAACATATGCCCTGTTCTAAACAGAGATAATTGAAAAACATATGCCCTGTTCTAAACAGAAATATTGAAAAACATACTGTGACGAATGGCGTTGGGACGACTATGTATTAAAAAGGGCGTATAGTCAGTAGTTATACTGTCCCCATTCGTATTTGAAACTCAAAACCGATAAACAATTGGAATTAAAAGGTACAGTAACAATTTCCTTATCTGATTTAATACTTACCTTAAACTTCATGGTATTTATTAGTTACAATTTATTAAAGTTACAGTGAGGTTAATCATTTGATAAGTTGACATCCCTTGTTTCTATGATATGACTCATCCAGGGTTAAAATACCCTCATTACTAGGCAATACAGGGTAATGGTATTGTCCAATAGTGGTATATCCCAATCATCCAGGGGTATATAAACGACTGTCAACTGTCAGCCAGGGTCGCCAGTCAAGGTCGTTAAACACTTTCATATATAATAGTCAGGGTCGGTATTACGATCAGATCACACTTATAAGTGATAAGATAAATACCTATTTATTGTTCCAAACATTGGATTCACTGCTCAAGTCTTTCAAATAACTGAAACTTAACAGAAGAATTATCTTAAGCTATAAGTGAGCTGTATCGAGAGAAACGGAAGAGCTAGAGAGCTAAGAGAGCTTCGTTAATTAAGATAGACATAGCGGAAAGAGCAACAATATTGCAATCCGGTTGAGCTATCTATTTGAGATAGAAATATTGTGAGCCAGTGTAGCTACATCACTAGTGAGTCTGATGAGCTAGGAGCTACAGACCTAGTGAGCAAGTGGGTCTTGCTATTTAGTTGACCCATAGAGTCAGTATGCCAGTTGGGCTGAATAATAATTGAGCTGGAAGAGCTTTAATGAGCCGAGAGAGTGAAACAGAAGAAAATATATACACAAGTCTCAGATCTCGAGAATCAACTCGGGTACAGACCCCAGACACTTACAATACCCTGTTTTAGACACGCTCAGGAAATGTAAACCCTGTTATAAAGTAACCGTATAAAAAGATGATGTTCTAGACCCGGATTCTAGACTGTTTCTTAAACAGTTAAATAAACGATCCTGTTCTAGACAAATACTTTGTTTTATAAAAGACCCTATTCTCAACAGCTGAGTATGAAAAAGCGACCCTGTTCTAACCATCAGGATATAAAAAAGGGACCCTGTTTTAACCATTAAGGCATGAAAAAGCGACCCTGTTTTGCGGCACACTTATACCACTAAAAATATAGGAAGTAACCCCCCCCCCCCCCCCCCCCGGGCATTGCATACAATCATGTTTTTCTCTAACTGTAAATGACGTCTTTATGATAAATCCAATGGAGGTTTGATGGGTACTAATTGATAATCTAAGTCTTATAAACATGATTTATTCACATAATAGTTCTTGAAAAACTGGTCATTATCGTGATATATGGACTGCCCACAGGACAGTGGTATTGACTAAGATAGTGATAATGACTGAGCCGAAGGCGAGGTTATTATCGCCGAAACAGTCAATACCACTGTCTTACGGGCAGTCCATATGTAACACTCCCAAACGTGTCCTTTCCCCCAAACGTGTCCGATTCCCCCAAACGTGTCTATTCTTCCCAAACGTGTCCATAATATTCAATATTTCCCAAACGTGTCCGATTTCAGAACCCCCAAACGTGCCCGATACTATTGTTATTCGCCCAAACGTGTCCACTTTCAAACGCCAGAACGTCTCGCGTCTTTTAGCGCTAATACATGTCCTAAACGCGACATCAATAACGTTCACGGCAGTTCTATGATGGGGGATACAGTTGATGAAGTGGTAATTTATTAGCATTAATTTGTTCAATACCGGTTGTTAATGCCATTACTGAAAATTTAATATGTAACATATGCATTAACTTTTGACTGAATTTGCTTATTGTCCAGTTGCAAGTATTTCATGCTCATTTAAAGTGAACATACAAATAATTCTAGTACAGTTGAATTAATCGTTTACTATGTAATTTTTTTTATACTAATAAACTCCGATGATGCCTTTTATATTAATCAGAATATTGCACGGTGGGCTTTCAGTCGAATTGACCTCCCATCTTTTTTTAACAATTTTAATAAATTTAGGTTACGAGCATCACTAAAGACACACGAACAAGAGAAATAACGTCCAGAGCCAAAAATTTCATTCGTTATTTGAACGACATCATATTAACAATATATACTGTAGATAGGTTCTATTATCATACCGGGAATTTAAGATTGGGGAGTAATTTTTACGGTTATTTGGGATTACCACTAGTTGGGATTTTAATCTAAAAAAAAATGCGAGTAAAGAACGATTTGTTTATGACTTCAGTAAGCAACTACTTCAATGTCTGTTATGTAATATAGAGGCCGTTTCAAATAAAAGTTGCTTAAATTTTAAAAAAAATGTTGCCTTCCAAAATACAACTTATGGCACATTATAAACATGATAAGAGTGAAATGCTACAAACATTTTAATGCGCATAGAAAAAGAATTTAAGTAGTAAAAGATCGTAAAATGAGTATACAATAATAATAATAATAATAAAAAAACCACACAAATAACCTACGTTTTTATAATATGAAATTGAGAATGGAAATGGGGAATGTGTCAAAGAGACAACAACCCGACCAAATAAAAAACAACAGCAGAGGGTCACCAACAGGTCTTCAATGTAGCGAGAAATTCCCGCATCCGGAGGCGTCCTTCAGCTGGCCCCTAAACAAATATATACTAGTCCAGTGATAATGAACGCCATACTAATTTCCAAATTGTACACAAGAAACTAAACACGAATGATAATTCCAGTAAAATAAAAAGCTTGATATGGACACGATTGGGGGTTTATTAAAAAATGGACACGTTTGAGCGTTTATACAAATGACACGCTTTGACGCCCTTTGACAACTAGACATGTTTTTGCAGTTCAGTGACGTCGATGTGGACACGTTTGGGGGAATCGGACACGTTTGGGGGGAAGGACACGTTTCTGAGTGTTACACATATATCACGATAATGACCAGTTCTTCAATAACTATTATGTTTATGTCATTGAGGAACTTTTTTTGTTGTTGAAATTCTCATAAGCTCAAAATGTCCAAAGCAAACTCGAGTAGTTGTGCGATTTCTATGGCATAGAGTGAAGACCAGTCGTGGTAATACTGCCATTCATTTTAGTGCAATTTTTCAGTTTATGCATACTAATCAATGCAAGTTTTCTATGATTTTATAATTTACCAAACCATATGGTAAACAATTCAATAACTTAATAAATATAAAATTGAAACAGGAAAATATTTATTATATAGGGACATCTCTCTAAACAGAGAAACCACGCCTCACCGGTCATTAACAGAGAAATCACGCCCCAACGGTCTTTAACAGACGGAAACCACACCCACCGGTCATTATCATGTAAACATCCGTTACGACCGGTTTTCTGGTCCGTTTTGTTCTGTTAATAACCGATGGAATTTATTACTGAAGAATAATGAATGTCATGTGGCCCCTTTTTATCCAATAAGAGAAGCTTATTCTCAACCGATATGAAATAATCTTCATTAGTTGTTATCTATTTATGGCTTTGATTGACTAGCTGTCAGTAACTGAGAATACTCTCAGATCTCTACTTAGTTGGCAGCGATTTTACTGGTTCACGTTTCAAGGATGTTATAAAATCACTAATCATGCAGTTCAGGGATTTTGTACAAAATCACTAAAATAATTAAGATCTTTTATACAGATTCCCTGATTAAATTCAGTTAATTAAGGTGGTACCTAACACCTGAAATAAAATTAATTTGGCTCGTTTAATTTTCTTAAAATTTTGCAAAGTATTTTCTTTGACCCTTTGACAAAAGTATTAAAAAAATCAAAAAAATTGAACCAACCGTTTAATCAGAAAAAATACACTGGTTATATAGCAGTTTGACAAACACTTATTTTGATCATTGAGAAGCTCAATATTCCCTTCTCCCTGTAGTGTTAGGTACCACCTTAATTTATATAAAAAAAATCTCTTTGATTTGAACATTCTTATGAAAAAGTCTACCGCAATTACAATTAACGTTTATCTTGTAAACTACCTAGTCTAAATCAGGGATTTTATAAAAGCACTAATCATGCAGTTCAGTGATTATAAAAAATCCCTGATTTTACAAATTCACTGTAACATATATAATTATAACTTGTCAATCTACAACATTTTGTAGATAAGTCTCTCTCTATATATAGAGGGGTGTGTTGAAGGATGCGGATGTACTGTTAATATTCATTTATACGTGCTTATAGGCATTTGTTTTGTGTTTTGTACACAATCCAATCCTACCCAACAATACGGCAAAATAATCATCCTGTCCAGTTACTCGTTGAAATTGTTTTATATGTGTCGTTAGGGTCCTCTTTTAGTTTTTAATGCAGTATAGGTTTTGCTTAATCTAGAATGCTGTACGGTGATACATATTTTTAAAAATTATACATCATTGTGTCTCTGGTGAAGATTTTTCTCATGGGCAATCCGCCCGTATGTTTCATGCATAAACCACAAGCAGTATCACTCGAACAAACAAGAGCTTGCCAGCCCCTCTTTTTTTTAATGCACGACCTGCACGCACCGGAAGATGCGTTAAACATGAAAAATAGTTGCGCAAATTGAATGATTGTATGCAAGTATAGTAGTCTCATAAAGTTTTAACACATGTTCGTTTTGACTCTTATCAGTAATTTGCACAAAAGCAGTGCAGTCTGTTATCTCTTAAGTTAAAGAGGGGGGCAAGGGGGGTCTCAATAACAGCAAAACAGCAAATTGATTTGGCTCATAACAGATAACAAGGAATTAAAATGGACAAAAACAGATAACAGTATGACGTTACGCACGGTAATGCGTTTGGATTAAAATTACGTTATTATATGATTTTAGAACAGCAACTATTTGCCTATAGAAAATAAAATCACCAACATCCATTTATCTACAGAAAGGCCCGGACATTTTTTTCTTATTTTAAGTTAATTCTATAAATTTTTGCACCATACATTTATTTTTTTGAATTCACAAATCTTACTTTTGCGTTAAAAATTGCAGGTCCGGCGTAACATTTCAGATTAAATTAAATGCATTTCTCTATGTTCTGTTGTAATTTTGCACAAAAAATCTTCGAAGTTTAGTATATCAGCTTCCTACTCGATTTATATTATAACATCATACCCGTTTTTTGGTATTGGCTGAACTTTGAACCAAGCCTTCAACGAAATATTCAGCAGAGGAACCTGTCTTAATGAGTTTTGAGGAAAGTTTATCAAAATTTCAGTTTTATTATTTTCCCTATACAATAATCAAATCATATTAAAACTATACTCAATAGAAAGTTCAGAAAAAGATAAACATTTTCAAAGTTTCAAATGTAAAAAAAAACTTTTTCTTGAAGCAGATTTTTAAAAAATCGAATGTCTAGCCACTATGTCCAAACGTTATTTATGTCCATACCTTAGGTGAAACATGTTGTATAAATACTAAATATGCATTTATAATATAAAACTAACATATTTATATGATACAAACTATAAGTTCATACAAATGGTTAAATGAGTCGGGTGTTTTTACTTACATTATGACCTTACATTTTTTTTCGGAAAGTATTCCCTATGTCTAGCCGTTATGTCCAAGGGTGTCATTTTGACGTTTCTGCACAGTGGCGTCTTTTATACAAATACACACTATTTACGAACTGTTTATGCAGTTAAAATGATGCCGGGAAAGTAAATGTTCATTCCAAAATGGTCTGCTGAATCAAAATAACACTCAGATTAGAAAAACATACACACATAAGGAATAAACCCTTTATAGACACAGGGGAAAAGGGGGGATGGGCCGAGGGATAATTTGTCGTATGGACAAAAGTTTTCACGCAAATCTAAAACACCTTTATAGATTAGAAACCGATTAGAATCCGAGTTACAAAGGTCTTATAAATTTTAAACAACTATATAAATACGTATTTGTAAAATTAAACCATCAGTGCTAAAAAGATCGAGAAATAGTCTGAAAACTCGCACAGATATTGGACAAAATTGAGTTCAATCTAAAAAAAAATCATTTCAACTAAAATCATTATAAAAAGAAATATTGCAGAATTATTATATGACCGATTTTTATGAAATAAATATCATAAATTTTTATGTTCAATTTGTCAAAAAAATGTTCAGGCTAAATTTATCTTCTCATGAGTCCCTCCGGAAGCAAGATTTTTTTTGTAAAGGTTGCTATGTATTCTATCCAAAAAAAAAATTGGAAAAATTTGCATTTGTTTTCATCTAATCATAGATCAGAAAATAAAAACCATCCTTACGTAATTAATTGCCTTATACATGATAAATTTTGAAACATTTCTTCAGCTAATGGTATTTATTTGATAAAAGTCGATCGAGTAGGTACTCCGCTCTTGATAACAAAATGTCAAAGTTAGTATATGGCGTCAAATTTGTCAATTATACATGTTACGTCTTGCGACGCAATACCGTGCGTAGCGTCTAAATGAAATATTAAAATAATATGGTCTTTGACAAATCAGTATTTCTTATAAAGGATATAATCCTTTGTAATGCATTCCATTTTCTATGACTATGTTTTTAGTATTAATTTATGTATCTAGAATGTGTTTAAATTACTACTCAATATATTATAATATTTTTTATACACCTGTTAACGGAACGTATTATGATATACCGTTGTCCGTCTGTTGTCAACATGTCGGACATTAACTCAAAAACTCTTTAACCAATTTGCATTAAACTTTGGGAAATTGTTTATATCTATTGACGTGAGCTCCATTTTTTTTTTTATAAATTTTAGATTTTAAGTTTCTGGGTAATGGGTTTTTATTCAATAAAATTGGTGGTTTTTTTTCAGTTTTCTGATAATATCTCAAAAATGCTTTCACAAAGCAATGAATTTTGGTGAATTGTTTATATCTATTAACATGTCACTTTCAATTTTTATAAATTTTAGATTTTACGTTTCCGAGTTAACGGGTTTTATTAATTTAAAAGGGCGGATTTTCCAGTTTTCAGACATTAACACAAAAATGTTTTCAGCAGTTCTCATGAAACTTTGCTGAAATGTTTATATCTATTGTTGTAAACTCCCTTTTGATTTTTATTAATTTTAGATTTTATGTTATTGAGTTAAGGGATTTTATTCATTAGAAAAAGGTGGTATTTTCTAGTTTTCAAAAATAACTCAAAAATGCTTTCAGCAGTTCTCATGAAACGTTGGTGTATTGTTTATATATATTGACTCCCTTTGTTGCTAATAACAAAAAAGTGACCTAAAAGAGTTTGAATATTCTGACTTTGTCTAAATGACCATTTAATGAGGTGTGTGAATTTTTCTTAATAAGACTATGAGGCAAAGTTGTATCTCCCTCATGCAAAGCTCGGATTCCTTTTACGGCTTTGCCTTTACTTTTTGGAACTTTTGGATTATAGCTCTTCATCTTTTATGTAAGCTTTAGATTTTACATATTTTGGCCATGAGCATCACTGAAGAGACATGTCTTGTCGAAATGCGCATCTGGTGCAGAAAAATTGGTACCGTTAATGTTATTATTATGTTGTATATAGGGTAGAAAAATCAAAAGCACCAATTATAAGCATGCAATTTATCAAGTACTTCGAACGAATTTTGACACTCCAAAAGCAATTTATTCCACTATTTTCAAAGGCCTTATTTGAACAATTTTTTATCAGGTTTTTGATTGTACCAAGTGTACTAGTAAATAGAATACATAGTTTAGTAGGGAAACAATGGGTTGAAACGAAATAAATCTTTGTTTGTAATGAGTTATGTGCAGCTTCGGACCCAAGTGCATGGTTGAAACTTTCATTGTACAACGCATTTGGTTCTGCTTTGAAAAGAATCACAGAGCTGAGTCTATGTACCATATTATATAAAAGGTTAAGTGCTTGTTAGGACCTAGTCCTTAATTGAGATCCTTGTCAGATATTCCTGGCCATATGTTTTCCTTTATGTCATATTAAGAATTGTTTTAATTTAATATGTTCGTAGGGGAAACAAGGAACATTATTCTCATACAAAAAATTAAGATAATTCTAAATACACATTCATAAAAAAATGGAATTTATTACAAAGGATAATCATAAGATATACTTGAATTGTTCTGGACCTCACTTCTGTGATGGGTATATGTTAATGGAATCCTTCTCTGAATACGGGACAAACATAATAGTAGTGGTAGACCCCAATGTCTAATGATCTTCAATTTATACCGAATATTGACTGTAAAAAAAAATGCTAACATTCCAATTTTCAATAACAGTTAACAGCAAATACATTATCACAATAACAGATAACAAAAAAACTAAAAGCCCAATAACAGCTAACAAAGAATAAGACAATAACAGCTAACAGCAAATATATTTTTAGAATAACAGATAACAAAGAATTAAATTGCCCCATAACAGCATAACAGTTAAACCCCTTGCCCCCCCTCGTTAAACTCTGTCGACAAAATGGAGACTTTCTTTTGTATAGTGCTTTTACTGCCTGGCATTATGGCAGCAGTTGACATGCAAAAAGAAATCTCAGAAATTCGTAACATACTTCAACAACAGGAATCGCAAATAATAAGTCTCCGTGAGGAAAACCAGGCTATTCGGAAAGACGTTAGTCGACTAGATATGGAAAAACACTTACTCAAAATGGAGATTCGTTCCCTTCGGAAACACGTCGATCGACTAGATCTTGAAAACCTGGCACTTAAGAAGGAAGTTGACAGTCTTGGACTCATAATTTCGCGCACAGGTGACGACGAAACAAAACTAACTGACGATAAAATTGAACACACCAACGATGTTTCTAGAGTTGGGGTTATGAAGGACATAAACGGGATAAGGAATCGTTACCCGATAACAAGGAGGGGTTAGTTTGTTATATACCATTTTAATTTTTCGTGACTTCACACGAAAATCTAGGTAATAGATGCTCCCTTCCCGACACATAATTATGCCTGTATAAAGTAAGGGTCGATACCTCTCAAGTGGCTGTCAAATTAAGGTGTATTATAAGTTAGAGAAATTTATATGTGTTGACCAATCCTGTAGCTAGTTTCTGTTTCTATACAAATTGAATATGCATCGTCCCGATTTATAGGTTGAAATATTGGCACCTTTCTTATATTGAAAACTGTGTGTTGACTTTTCGATCATGTTTTTGGTATAACATAAGCATGGGGTTTGCTTCTCATTGTCTCACATTGCACCTTATATACCATGTATACCATGGAGTGCATTAAATTGCTGTAGTTAAAAACGTTCTGAGGAGCAATAGAAGAGTGACGAAAGATACCAAAGGGACAGTCAAACTCATAAATCTAAAACAAACTGACAACGCCATGGCTAAAAATTAAAAAGACAAACAGAAAAACAATAGTACACATGACACAACATAGAAAACTAAAGAATAAACAACACGAACCCCACCAAAAACTAGGGGTGATCTCAGGTGTTCCGGAAGGGTAAGCAGATCCTGCTCCACATGTGGCATCCGTCGTGTTGCTTATGTGATTACAAATCCGGTAAATAGTCTAATTCGGTAGGTCACATTCATGAAAGGGAAAGGGATTGTAGTTACGACGTAAGGAACATATCCGATATCATTTGTGAAACGGTTATTCCATAACGGTCAACCAACTCGTGATGGCGTCCGTAAAATTTACGAAGGGATGATTTCAACTTCACCATTTGGAACTCTTGGCTTAATAGCTTCCTTGTGAGCAGTAACCCTCTATCAAGAAAATCATGATAGGAAATGCAAGCACGGGAATATCGTATCAATTGGGAGATGTATACCCCGTATGCAGGTGCTGCTGGAATGTTGCTACTTAGAAATGGAAAGTTCATAATTGGAAAGCTGAAATCATCTCTTTTGTCGTAAAGTTTTGTTTTCAACCGACCCTCATTGTCAATTTCTAGATGTAAGTCAAGATATGAAGCCGACTTAACTGTATCTGTAGTATCCTTTAATTCCAATTCGATGGGATAGATGCGTTCCACATAGTCACCAAATTTTGAATTGTTTAGTGTTTAGTTGATTGTTTACCCCTCCCACCAGAATGAACATTTCACAGAAAAAGTACATCTGTTCATATATTGATAATAATCACGAATAAATTATAGGATTACTAAACACATTTGGTGAGTTTTATTTATTTATTTTCAGAGCAATTGAAAGCAAAACGTTTAATTGGCACAGGACAAGTAAACACACAGACAACTGCATTCTATGCTTATATGAGTAAGGATGAACCACATCCAAGCGCCCATCACCAACTTATATTCGATGAAGTGAAAACGAACCTTGGCAATGGTTACAGCAAATTCACTGGAACCTTCACCGTACCGACTGCAGGGGTGTATGTCTTTTCGTACACGTTATACACTGGCAATCATGGTGCAATCAATTTTGACATTCATGTTAATGATGCTATATACGATAGCATATATGGTGAAACTGACGATGTCAGTGCTGACTACGATTCTGATTCCGGAACTATTGTGGTGGCGCTTAATCAAGGTGATAACGTATACCTACGATCTAGCAAAGACTGTACCGGGATTGTACTTGGTGGTAGATATGCAAAGTCTACATTTGCAGGATGGAAATTGAACTAATTTTGTTCAATAAATGATATAACATTTTCTGCCTCCTTTTCTGATAGCAATGTATATTCTAATACTAATATAAATGAGTTGACTCTCATTTTGTTTGTTGGTTTCAAGGATTCCAGGTCGTAAATGTTCAACTTATTATGAACAATGTGTCCGATTCAGAAATTGCATGCAGATTGTGGTGTTTTTACTCTTCATTACTTCAAATGATTAAAAGTCCTTGAAGACATTTATTTTTGAATTTCCTTCCCGGCGCGCCCTTAGCCGAGTCGCATTATTTCCTCAACCCTCCATATAAATTCTATATATCATCAGTTGCAATGATAGAAAGAATGGCTGAGTTGTTATGATGGGAGAAATGTTGACATGCGATGTGCTTTTTCTGCGGGAGAAGTTGCTGTCTTTGTTATATACCTCACAAATTTACTTACTAAAGCAAGGATAACAACAACATGATTAAAAAAGTTACATAGAATAATAACATTTAAGTATTAATTGGTGATAATAATGATGGATTTCTAATAATGAACATGCATATCTGTGATTTATTTCAGGTGGTTGTTCTTTTAGAATGAATGCAAAACAACAAAATGCTCATAAAGTGTGCGGCGGTCGATTGCTATTTGTACAACTTAATGCAATAAACTAGCGAAATGTAACTGAAAGCAGATTATACAACTGGAAAACTAAGTAATTTATACAGAACAAAACAATCGACACTTCCAGCTAAATAAGCAAACAAAAACAAATCTACGAGACGTTTATTTTCCTGATGCTATATGTGTCAAATTCAAGAGAATGGAATAATGCCGTTTTAGTTAAAATGATAATTTGTACTTTATTCGATTCAGAAATCTGCATGGAAGAGATTTTTTAAAAGCTAATACTTGTTTAAAGTAATGGTTATATTTAAACATCACATATATCGACCCTATCTTATTATTATCAATATTTCACCAAAGGTATTAAGCTTCCTGGTCGCCATTTTGATAAAGATATTATTTCTACAAGGTAAACTTACAATTTTTCTAGTTGATTGTCATTTGAAGTCTTAAAAACAATAATTAAGACACTCATAACTAACCGTTATTTCAAAAGTTCGCTTATGTCGACAATAGCTGCATAGTTTATCCATTGTAGTGTGGCAGTTGTTATCTTTTATTCGTTTCTGTGTATTTTGCATTGTCGTTTGTTTTTTGTTCACTTCAGTGTTTTTGTTTTTTCGTTGTTTTCCACTTATAGTTGATGTGTTCCCCTCGGATTTAGTTTGCAACGCGGATTTGTTTTTGTCTTAATCGATTTATGACTTTCGAACAGCGGTATACTACTGTTTCCTGTATTTTCATATAAATGGGGTCAAAAGAGTCAGGGTTAATTGTGTTGGTTTATTAGAAAAGTCTAGTCTAAAACACGAACGGAATGAGCATGTATTTTTCTGACAGCAAATGGCCCCTCAAAGCGCTTTCCTATAAAGACTATAAAAATAAGTCCTCCCTTTTTCTAACTTCTTCGTTTCGCTTCTATTCTTCTTTCCTCAAATACGGGTGTCTCACTTCCCCTCTGTTATGTTTCTAATCAAAATCGATATTTTCGTTATAGCAGTCAGCGTCGATGATTATTTTCCAAATATTTTCATAATCCCCATAATTTATTATTTTTATTTCATAAATTTACTCTAAATTCATGTTTAATTTAGTGTATTTTGCAAATATTGTAAAAACTATTTTATAAATCAAGGTGATCAGTATAAAGAAATAATCACCGTTTCTTTTAAACGACAAGGTTATTTGAAAACAAATTTGGCCTCGATCATCTATGTGGTATATAGTTTAACAGTTAAGTCCAATGATTCTAGTTTCTTACCCAAATGTCCACCATGGCTAAACATAGAACATAGGGAAACATTCATGTATTGTCTATTGTTTAGAAAAACAAACATTATAGATTGAGTCGTCTTAGGAGTATACAATCTTAAGAAATATAATAGATGAAGTGGAACTGTCCTGAACAATAATGATCCGTTCACTTATACACAAATCTACTCCTCTGAAATTATACTACTTCAAATTTTACAAAACTTAACAACAATTATAATTAGGGTTTTGTATTTTTTTGTGGAATATGTCCGATGTCCCGGCCGGACAACCAACATGGCCCAAATGACTAATTATAAACCAAATAGCTAACAATTGAGAAAATCTGACAGAAGCTGACATGTTTAAAATATAAGGATCTACCTATTGACTATTTTTGCCTTTAAAAAAATTCCTCAAGCTTTATAGAAACTTTATTAGCAAAACTAATCAGCAAGACAAAACCTACAAATAAACCTGCGTTGTCGAAACTATCTGACGACTCCATGTAGCAATGTTTGAATTTTATTATTATTTAATGATATTAAAATATTGTGTTTTTCTTTTTTGCCAATTCTATTGAAAACTATAATAGATAGAGAGAAACTTATATGGCAATTATGAAGATCAAGGAAAATATACAAAGTACTAGTAGTCAAATTGTCGAAATCATTCGACGACCACTTATTAGAGTTGATGTTACCATTTGTTATATTTTTATCTTAAAAACTATTGTAGACAGATCAAACTTTAATTAAGAAAAATGATTACCAAAATATGATCTTCAAAGGAGGGAGCATGACCGAAATCGTCAGTCGACACCGTTTTAGAGATTTTGCTTTAAATAATTATGTTTACCCTTTTCTTATGTTTTATACCGTAATTCTCTATCATCTTGAAAACGTAATTGATAGAGAGACAATAAAAGAGATGTTCAGCAAATTAAGATTTACAAATAAACTTATCATAGATACCAGGACTAAATTTAGTATATACGCAAGACACGTTTCGTCTACAAAAGACTCATCAGTGACGCTCGAATCCAAAAAAGTTAAAAAGGCCAAATAAAGTACGAAGTTTAGATAATCATTAGTGAACTCGTCAGTTCACTCTTTCCTGCAGTTATTGCGAATTATTACAGTTGTTAGCCATTTTGCCAATTATTTTGAAAGAATCTAAAAGATAGCCATTTTGCCAATTATTTTGAAAGAATCTAAAAGATAGATACACACTTTGATAGAAAAAAAAAACAATAAGCAAGACCAGATACACAAATAAATCATTTTTTTTAGGAAATCGTTAGTAGACTCTTTATAGGTTCGATGGGTCATAAAGGACTACTTTTGCTATCCTTTTTTGTGTTTTGGGTAAAATTTACAGAAAATAAATATAGAAGATAAAACCAAACTATTCATTAACAAACACAATGATAAGGAGGACCATTTTTACAACCGATTCAACATTACTTAAATAAACTCATCATAGATACCAGGACTAAATTTTGTATATACGCCAGACGCAAACCATTAGCTGACTTCTTATTGGTCTGAAATAATTTGTCTTGAATATCGACTTTTGTTTTGTGATTAGTATTACAGTTTTAAAGTAGAATACCTTGGTACTTCATAACTTGTGTGTGCAAATAAGTTATATCACAAAGCTCCTGTCTGTCATATTCCATTGACCTTGAACTTGACTATTTTATGGTTAAGTGATTTTGAGGGAAAAAAATACAGTGAAATAGCTTTCATTTTGAGTATTAGGATAATTGTACTTTGCACATGGGTGCCTTGCAACTTTTACATGTCCGTCTGACCTTGACCCTTTTTAATGAATCATTATTCAAGGTTAAAATTACGTGTTTAAGTTTTGATCTCAGATACTATTATCAACAGGTCAACTATATTTGGTGAATGTAATAATTGTACGGTGTTCATTTCCGATTAATATTTTTCATCCGACTTTGACCTCAATTTCAGGATACATTGGGGGATGTCTAGTTTTGTTGTTTGTACTATTTATCAGATACTTTGAATAATAAGGCCATCATATTTGGTGTATAAAATGATTGCGGCTTGCTTAAATACAGTACGCAGTAGATCAATTCTATTGAGAGTGTGTAACAAAGTTACAATTGTGAGGTTTACATATGACATTGACTTCCATATGCACGCTGCATTGGTCAATGATAACAGTTACCAAAGGTACCAGGGTTATAATTTTAAACGCCAGACGCGCGTTTCGTCTTCATAAGTCACCAGTGACGCTCAGATAAAAAAGTTAGAAAGCCAAACAAGTACAAAGTTGAAGAGCATTGAGGACACCAAATTTCTTAAAGTTGTGCTTAATACGGCTTAGGTTATCTATGCCTGGGATAAGAATATCCTTAGTATTTCCTATTTCCTAGTTTATGTTAAACTTGTATTGTGGAAGATATTAGCAGGCAAAATCGAGGGAATTGTGCAAATGATGATACAAGCATGAAAATTACCACAAAGCATCATTATTATATACTTTTAAAGAAACAACTGCTGGCCATTAAAAAAAATCATTTTTTCAAGATGGCCACCGCCGTTTTCCAAAATGGCTGTTTTTTCAGTTTGAAAATACTGATTTTTTCTGGAAAACTTTTCGTTTACCTTCTATTAGTGAAAACAGCTGTCAGGTTTGGAAGCTACCTTCTTTACATGTGAATAATTCACTAGACATGAGTATTTGACACAAACCGGGTTTGCGCATGCGCGAAAATGTAACAAAATTCATTAAAAAATATTTTAAATATTTACTATAAAATAAGTAATTTGGGATTTTCAATGATATGATTTGGTTTGATAACATTTTTCAAGGTTATAACACACATGATTTAACAATTTTGCGCATGCGCAAACTATTTATAGACATAATGAATGATTTGTATGCACTACCAGGGCAAACTGGTATAAATCGTAGTTCATCTCATTACTCTAAAAAGCAAGTAAGTGTAAAATCTATGATGCCACTGTTTAAAAACAAGCCAATTCAGTTGCAATGAACAGGTATTTGATGGATAAGACGGAAAATGTGGTTAAAACGAGAAAAACATCAATAGTAACGGTAGATCAGCCACTTTTGGTAATGGATATTCAGTGGGAATTGCCTGATTTGTACATTGAAGATAAGTTTATCGTCATGTAAGGTGGATTTCACATTGAAATGACTTGTTTTAAAGTTCTTGGTGATATATTACGTGAAGGTAGATGGAGACATGTTTCCTGTTTCCTCACTTAAACCATTATTGCAACAGCTAGAACGGCATCTTCTTGTATGTATGTTCAAATGTACCTAGGACTAGACACGCGCATCAGACTACTCTATGTGTTTTAGCTTGAAAGATATATATCGGCTTAAGAAAGCTAAACACAGAAATTATAATCATGTCGTGACTCTGTGACGTTCAATGATTTGATAGACTGGCGTAAGAAAATATAGTCATCTCTACCATAGTTCAATTCCTGGCGTTCAATTATAAAATAAGAACTTCTTGTGAATTTGGTAGTATGCTTATTTCATGAGTAAGATTTTGTGCCAACAGTCCATATAAAGCATGATACTGTATTCATTTAGGTCTTGATCGTGTAACATATTCTCTATCGCGACCGACCTTCTCCGAGATATGGCTTCCATTCTCTTAAGTCACCCACAGGTGGCAATTGATTTTGAAAATGATAATGTTACTGTACGTAAGACCAAAAAATATTTTTCTTATAACACAATTGATCAGACAAAAACAGAATAATGCAATTGTAAAGGGCGATGTGTTGTCATAGGTTTAACCGAAGACCTCATTTAGACGTATTGGTGGTAGCTAGACCAGAAGTCAGTAGACTATCAGATAAATTTGCAAGATCTAGTGGTTTGAGGCATTCTATAATAGATGAACGACTTAATGAACATACAAGGGTTTCTTTAAAAAGATCAAAGGCAAGTAATTTGAAGATCCTTTGAAGTAAATATAAAACGAAGGAGAACCGGTTTCTTATAACCAGATTAAAAAGAACAACTCTAATTATATAAAACTGTAAACGTTTTTATAAAAAACAAAGCTAGAGCTCTTAGATATCTTTTCTAGTCTTTATTTTTTGTCGCAGTGGACAAATTGATTTGGAATATTTCTAAATCCATAAAGATAAACTGCTCCTCCGTTTTTGTCTTCGGATGTCATTTTAAACAGTGGTATTAAATCGGTGCAAATGGATAAACTTGAAACATTTTGTAATTTGCAGATCCAAATTCTTACGCATTTATCGTTGATAGAGCAGCAATGGTTAATTCCAGGCCACCTTGTAGGGAATCAATATTGGATGATTTTGCAAATGTGTTATACGGCCTTAAATAAAATCTTGCATCGATAAGTATTCAAGAGTAGATATTGTTTTAGATTTACTAAATGAATCATTGAAAGGCTAGATGTGAGAAGACAAAACTTGGGTTCTGGAGTAGTTTTCTCTATGAAGATGACAACGAAACGAAATTTTTCAAGTGTCTTGCCGACAGGAATGCTTCTGTAGAGACTAATAAGGATACGTTCCAGCTACCCCTTGTAAGCATGGAGAAGTAGATAAACGAATGTTTGTCCATGTTCGGCCTGATTATGAAAATTGTTGTAGCACGGTAATTCAAGGTAGCACCGACACAGATGTAGTAGTATTAATAATTGCAGAACTCCAAAACTATGGTGGAACAAACTGTGGATAGGTTTTGGCAGGAATGAAGACTTTTGATGGCTTCCTGTACGTGATATATCAAATGCGTTTGGTCCTCGTGTAGCTACTCTTCCTTTTGTTCATACATTCAGTGCATGTGACACTAAGGGAATAGGTCAGTTTGGATGACATAGGAAGTATTTCAACATGTAAGGGACGTACTTATTTCTTTGCTGAAGTATAAAGACACATACAAGGACATAAAAGAAGCATTTGTTTGCATGACAAAACAACATCACTATTTGCTGTTAACGAGGCACGATGTAAATTTTGACTCAGGAAGCAGCGGCATTGTGATGTAGTTCCGCCTGCAAGAGTTTTTTTTCTTCGGAGCACATCGAAAGAGCAGCGTATCAAGGATGATAAGTTTGGGCTCAGCCTGATTTATGTACCAATTCATGAACACTAGGGTTGGATGAAAGAAAAAAATCGAGGACTCCTTCGGCTACCGTTAAAGTTGCATCCTCCTGTCGGGAACTTTTGAAAGGACGAGGCGAAACATCCAGTTGTGTTGGTGTCTGTAAATGCTACCGTTCTGTCCGAGTACGAGTTTTGTTATTGGCTACTGACCGATAATTTTAAGATAACGAACCTGTCTTTCTAATAAAACTAGACATTAAATCTTTACAAAGAATGTGATATCACTTGTTAAGATGATGAAAATTATAAAAAAAATACATTTTCAAAAATGTTGCCGCCATTTTGAAACCGGAAATCACTCTTTTTTGTCATTTGTGTGTTGTTTTTCCGTACTTTAGGAACTGTAATTTACGCTTAATAAAACCTTACATTGGATTATACCTATAACACAACTTTCAGAGATTTACAACTGGATATGACGCCATTTGCAAAATGATCGGTGGCCATCTTGAAAAAATGGAAATTTTTGATGGCCAGCACCTGATTTCTTTTAATTATCGTTCAGTCCAGCTGTTTACCAAATTTCATGCTTGTATTTCATGCATGTGTTATAATTGTTAAGTTGATAAAAAATATTTTTTACGTATTTGAATCTAATTTTTTCTTCAGTTATGTGTTGTTTTGTCGTACTAAGGAGCTGTTTTTAACGTTTTATCATATCTTACATTGAATTATACATAACACATCTTTCAAGGATTAAAATCCCCTGTAAAATTGCTTGAAAGTAAAAATAATCGAAACTTTTGACTCGTTAGCCGACATTTTGAAACCGGAAGTCACCTTAAGTTTCATTAATGTATTGTCTAGTCGTTATTTATGATCTGTCATTTTCTTTTTATCAAATCTAACAATGGATTTTACAAATAACACACCTTTCAAAGGATTGACTATTAATGGCTAATTTGTTATGACGCCATTTTCAAAATGTGTGGTGGCCATCTTGAAAAAATGATTATTTTTTCTGGCCAGCAGCGGATTTTTTATAAGTATCATTTAGTTAACCTTTATACCAAATTTCATGCTTGTATCACGATTTGCACAATTATGTCCATAATATATCGAAACCTTCATATTACAGACTTTCAATGATAAGTAAATCAGGCTAGACATGATTTCAGTGTGTACACTATTATTACCCATGTTTGTGTGTTTTTGATTGGAAACTAGCGAGAATATACACATAGCTAAAACGATCATCAAGTTGTGATCTACGTAAACAGCCAAATGGACGAAATCTTCGAAATAATTTAATTTAATGACGGATTTGTTTTGTTTTTAATGCGCAAAATTTAACAGATAATAACGAAAAACAAAACTGTATTGACAATTAGTTGTCATGGCAGAAGGCACTACTTTTGTGACATATACGAATTATTCGCATGACCAACTGGCACACATTCAAATTCAAATTCAAATTATTTATTTGATATAAAGGCAACAGTAGTATACCGCTGTTCGAAATTCATAAATTGAGTGAGAAAAAAACAAATCCGGGTTACAAACAAAAACTGAGGGAAACGCTTCAAAGATAGGAGAACTACGACGCAACAGAAACACAACATTAAAATGTAACACACACAGGAACGAACTATAATATAACAATGGCCATTTCCCTGACTAGGTACAGGACATTTTAAGATAAATAGTTATCAAAAGTACCAGGATTATAATTTTATACGCCAGACGCGCGTTTCGTCTACATAAGACTCATCCATTAAGATAAAAACTGACTTGGTATACTTTTTCAGTGAAGTTTTTTTTCCATTGTAGAACTATGGCTGCCAAATACTGTGAACCATGTACTGCGCGTGGTATGAACCCAACAGCATCCCAATGGTGTACCGAATGTGAAGAAGCCCTATGTTCCGATTGCACAGAGGCACATAGAGTTCAAAAAATGTCCAGAAATCACCATTTAGTACAGATAGATAACATACCCAAACAAATCAATTTATCATATAATTGTCCAAAGCATCAACAATTACCTTTTGACTATTTTTGTGTTGATCATGATGTTATTTGTTGTAAAGAATGTTGGCCAAGAAATCATCAGACATGCAAGAACGTGACATCCATCGATATTGCTTCAAAGGATTCCAAACAATCGCAGTCGTTTCTGGATTCTGAAGAACAGTTGCGTTTTATTCTAGAGACTTTAGAACAATTAAGCAAGGATTGCAAGGATAATGGAAGCCGAATTAATGCAGAAGACGCACACATTTTGAAACAAATAAAAACAATAAAAGAAAAGATTATCAAACAGTTGGAAGCTGTAGAAGAGTCACTTTTAAAACAACTAACTGAAAAGAAAAACAAATATGTAACCAGTTTGAAAAGACAAGATAAAAGTATACAGGACTTACTTAACTCTACAAAAGCTCAAAAGGAATCATTGGAATTTATTAGAGATCATGGTTCTGAAAAACAAGCATTTGTTTCTATTCATTTATCCCAACCAGTCCTAGACGAAATTGAAATCAAAGTTAAACAGCTTATCGAATCGTTTGCAAACACCAGTCTTACGTTCGTAGAAAGTGACTCAAAGGAAAAGTTAGCAGATCTCGGGTCAATAGAAATAACGGAGACACCTTGTTCCTTTCCATTTCTCCCATATAAGCAGCGCCAGTCACAAGTTCCAGTTATCCTCAAGCGCCAGAACAACTCTTTCACACATCTCTACAACATAGATATGAGAGGCGAAGCATTACAAAATGTTACTGGCATCACAGTATCAGACAATAACACATTAATATTCTGTTGTGTAAATACCAGCAAGGTATATTTTTGCGATGAATACGATACCTATCAATCATATATCAGCTCTCCATATGAACCATATGATATAGCAGCAATACCAGGAACAACAACTGCTGTTATGTCTTGTAGATTTAAACCGTTCATACAGTTCCTAGATATTGAAAGACGTATTATATCAAAGACGATAGAGGTGAAACAGAGTGGAGGTTATGGTGTTGATGCAACAAAGACAAATATATTTGTAGGTACTAGAAAAAATATACAGGTCCTAGACCTTAGTGGAAATATTTTGAGAACAGTAAGAAGCGAACTCGATGAGAACTCTGCTGGATACATTTCCGTCTGCCCAAATGGAAACATTTGTTATTCAAATAAAACAGCAGTTCATTGCATTACATTAGATGAGTGTCCTGTTTTTTCCTATTCTTCATCCGATCTTCCTTCTCCCCGAAATTCGATAACAGATGATGTAGGAAATATATACGTCCTAGATAGCAGTTCACAAAGTATTCATCAACTTACATCCACTGGAACTTTAGTAGTGATCTTATTGAAAAACAGTTTGTCCAAACCTATTTCGTTTTGTTTCAGTAAGGACTTATCTAAATGTTTCATTGCAAACAAAAGCGGAAAAACAATTTCAGTATTCAAGACAAATTAGTATAATTTGAGTGTGTTTTTGTATTAAATTCTTTAGTTACTTTTTTGATAAAGTTTGTAAACATAATGAACGACCAATGTTGGTTAGTTTTGCATAGGGAAATAACATAATGAATCTTAATGAAATAAAAAAAAGTGTTGATGTTTTTGTTACAAAACAATGTACTTGCCGATATTTTTAACATTCTTTACTTCCCCTCAGTTTTTCGTACTCTAGCATCACATCATTGATCACCTTTTCTGTTGAAAGATTTTTTTCATTTGATTCTAGGTGTTTTGTGATTAGTAATTTATTGAACTATTGATAGTTACGATTAAGATTAAGCTGGTTAATGATAAAGATAACATTTATACATTAGTTTAAGAAAGGTGTAAACGATATCTTTGTGATATATTCAGCTATGAATTCAAACGTGGTTGTACCGTCTAGTTTGTGGAGAAATCGTCTTTTTTTTTTTGTCGTACAAAATGCACTTGACCTCTTTCTGCTAGACCCTCTTAATTCACTCGTGCATACTGATTGCATGAACACCTTAAAAAAAACCCAGAATTATAAAAAAAACCCAAAACAGAACCACGAAGTTGTTTACCTGATTAAACAACTTTGAGTTCGATATCGTGTGTACGTGTTGCGGTTGTGATGGCGTCGGTTGGGATAGGGTAGTTTATTTACCACAAAGAATATAACTCAAGGTGTCTGAAAATATTATTTCATATCTATTCTCTTATTTTTGAGATAAGACGTGGCACGGTACTTGTCTATCCCAAATTCATGTATTTGGTTTTCATGTTATATTTGTTATTCTCGTGGTGTTTTGTCTAATGCTTGGTCCGTTTCTGTTTTGTGTCGTTGTTCTCCTCTTATATTTAATGCGTTTCCCTCGGTTTTGGTTTGTTACCCCGATTTAGTTTTTTGTCCATGGATTTATGAGTTTTGAACAGCGGTATACTACTGTTGCCTTTATATATAATTCGTTTAAGGACTCAATTTCGTTTTATTTCTAGGGTTTACTTGCATTTTAGAATTAAGATTGAGTAGGAATTCCAAATAACTCCCTATAAAAAAGGAATATGCGATATGGTTGTCCATGAGACATCTCTACACCAGATATTAAATGGAATTAGAAGCTATATGTTATCGTACTACCGTCAAAAATTAACTAAACTCATACCACATAGTAATTTATAAAATGCTTTTAAAGGCTTCGTCATACAAAAAAAAAAACATAACTGTCTGATGTCATCAAGCTTCCTATTATTTTTGATTTTATTTCATTATCTATATTTTGATATAAAGAGCCTTAATTACTACATTTTGTATAATTAGACATTTCTTATCTTATCTCTGACTGTATACATAGATATCAACACGCAAAGAAAGAAATTAAAATATATAAAAAAAAGATGTGGTATGATTGCCATTGCGACAACTGTCTACAAGAGACCACATTGACAAAGAAATTAACAACCATAGGCCACCATACGGCCTTCAACAATGAGCAAAGCCCATACCGCATAGTCAGCTATAAAAGGCCCCGAAATGACAATGTAAAACAATTCAAACAAGAAAACTAACAGCCTTATTTATATAAAAACAAAAGAAAGATAAGTCGTTATGAAAACTATTTCTTCCATGAATGCCTCGAAAGATTTCAATCAATTTGAAATGAAGCAGACGTCTTAAATAAAGCCAACAGATAAGATCGTTATAACGACAACTATCCACCAAAGACCAAAAGGAATCGATATGAGCAACTATTGGTTATTATTCAGCCTTTAACAATGAACTACTGTAGTAAGCTTAAACGCCCCAACATGCCAAAATGTAAATTAAGTCGAAAGGCAAAAAAAAAAAACTGCCTGATTTTTGTACAAGTAATAAACGAAACACAATTCGATGTACAACAATCGAAATCAGAAATAATATTATAGTCTCCGAACTATGGACTGACTTATACCGAATACGGTGGGGTAGAACATGTTTGTGAGTGATTAACTACCCCTGAACTGTGGAAGTGGTGAAACAGTGCAACATAAGAACAAAAAAACGTCAAAAACAATTGAAATCGACATAGTAGTCATTGTCAAAGCTTAATCAATGGCCAGATAAAGAGTAAATAAGAAATATCCCGAAAGCAAGCAAATCATAGATAAAAAAAAGTTTTTTTCAACATTCTGAAAATCACTTCGATGATCTTACAGAACCATGCTCATGTATAGGGTTGGTCTAAAGATAGGTAAACTCAATGATTTTCAAAAAGTTGTTGATTGACCTCATCAATCGTGAAATTTAAAACCATAACCCCAAAAAAAGACCTGTTTCTTTTGATTTTCCTCGGAGTACGGTATTTTGTTATTTTACTTGTTTGCCAAACAATAACAGTAGTAAACTTTTATTCATGACCTATTTTCAACAACGAAATTCAATATACTCGGACATATCATTATAGATTATGGTGTGATATACTCAACAAGTTCAGAAAAGACATTAAACCATAACATAAAAATAATTATGTATTCCACCGAGGACTCCGTCAGTTACCATGGCAACAAACCATAACATATTTTGTAAAAATTCTTGATTTTCCTTGTTTTTCATCAAATGTTTAGTTGATTTTAGATTGGAAAGGTATGTGCGCACCCTAGAAATAACTCTATATTTGGTGAGATTATGTCAATAGTTTTCACAAAGCTTCTCTTAAATTATTTTAGTTGTTTCTTGGCTGTGCACGATGTTTATTCAATGGAAACAATGACGGAATACTGCATAAATTATGTATTTTCATCGTTTTTGTGAAAAAATACATATTATGACGTCATCAGATACAAATATTTTTGTTTGTCATTTATGTTTCTTGACCCTATGCATTTCTAAACATTATCTGCCAAAATAAGATAGTTGTCAAAAGTTTTATTTCCTTGGACCAAAACTGGGCCTGAATGCCCCGATTGTCAAAGTGAAAAGGCCGAAAGTTTATAAAGTAGAAATGTTTATTTGTACACAGAAGCCAAAAAAAAAAAAACCAAGTGCAGTTCATATTCTGACATATTATTAGTTTGACATAGTATTGGCAGATTTACATTTATATGTTAAAGACATGTATAATCCTATTGCAATGAATGTCGTCCTAATTATTTTAAACAGGCTCTTGATTTGGATTTTGCAAAGTAATTGTAATGTGATTAAGGACAGTTAAAATCAGAGTTTTCACAATTGTTATTTTACAAATTACTATAAGATTTATTTTTATCATATCTTAACTAGTTCCTATCGATTTTTTAATCTGCTTCATACATTTTAATCTAATAGGACGTTCTTCAAACGCATATAGTACACAATCAAGGTAAAATATGAATATAGTAAAATTGAGAAAGGAAATAGGGAATATGTCAAAGCGACAACAACCCGACTATAGAGCAGACAACAGCCGAGGGCCACCAATGAGTCTTTAATGCAGCGAGAAACTCCCGCACCCGGAGGTGTCCTTCAGCTGGCCCCTTAAAAAATATGTATACTAGTTCAGTGATAATGGACGTCATACTAAACTCCGAATTAAAACACAAGAAACTAAAATTAAAAATCATACAAGACTAACAAACGCCAGAGATTGCTGACTTGGGATAGGCGTAAAAGTGTATGTCATCTGATCGGCAAAGCAATGTTTTTTTCGGGGCTGCTCCGTGCATAATCTCACGTCATATTTTGTTATTATGAATGCGTTACAAGGCGCCAATCGGTGTTAATGACGTCATTGGACGATTACGTAAGAATACAAGCATTTTACGGAAAATTGTACCGTTGTTACACTGAAAGTCTGCAGGACAAGGAAATTTAAGCAAACTTTAATAAAGATCTTTTTTATTTACAATGCAGGAAGATTGCAAACCATGTGTACGCTTTGCTTTAAGGTAAAATTAAACAAAAAGAATATTTATTTTCAGATTCAAAATGTTTGCATGAAATCTAGCCATTGTCAGAACCACTTTAGTAGGAGAGCAAAAGGCCAAGGAAAAAGGAAAATTCATGATCTGTATTTCTTTTTTCCTAAAGTCTGATCCATCACACATTTGATGACAGTGGTGGATCCAGGATGGTTCCGGTCGTTGGACCCCTCTGCTATTTTATTTGACAATCGATGATTTTGAAGGGTGATATATGGTTTAAGCCCTTTTTCCTAGCTTGGGTCCCCCTCTTTATTTTGACTGGATCCGCCCCTTATTAGTCTGACACAAATACATATATGTCTTTAGATATAAGACGATGTGGTATGAGTTTTAATGAAACATATATACATTATTACTCTAAATATCAGCAAATTTCGGAGGCATTTTTTGGGGTTATTCACTCGTCGGGATTCTTAATCTTGCAATATGAAAATCGAGACATTATCGCCTGCACTGTGTCCAGCGCTTTGAATATGTATATGTAAAATTGAGAATGGAAATGGGGAATGTGTCAAAGAGACAACAACCCGACCAAATAAAAAAACAACAGCAGAAGGTCACCAACAGGTCCTCAATGTAGCGAGAAATTCCCGCACCCGGAGGCGTCCTTCAGCTGGCCCCTTAACAAATATATACTAGTTCAGTGATAATGAACGTATATAGATGAAACGATGATAATAAATAAAATCACAAAAATACTGAACTCAGAGGTAAATCTAATCGGAAAGTCCATAATCAAATGGCAAAACCGACATAATGAGGTTTACCTACGACTGAAGTTCTGTCAATATCTATAAGACTCTTCTCTGCTATGGCATGCAAAAACGGTCAAAATCAAACAATGGTGAATAAATTATTTTCAGGACTACAAAAACGACTGTAAAACCAAATTGCAGAAATAAGATATGAAAGAATATGTTCAGACAGTCTTTAAATAGGGACTGCTTTAGCAACTTATCAAAATCATAAAATTATGGTTACTAAGTTAAACTACTTGATAATTATTTGCAACTTATTCTTTAGCGTTTACAAATGTCCTTCGAAAATACCAAACATCCTGATGTGTCCACGTTTGGAATATGATTGATAATATTGATTATAAGTGCTTCAATAGATGAAATATTGTCATCAGAATTACGACAACTCCCCGAAACGAATTCCTAATATTGTATAGGAAACGTTTTAAATAGGCTAATTCAGATAACGGAAGCATGAATGAACATCTATAGATTTATGATAAAATGATAATATATAATTATGTTGATTATGCAATACAAATGTTGTATTTAATGAATGGAAAACTGTTCGATGGACAATCATACCATTTATATGTTTTGTTGTGAATCTTTCATTCTGCATGCTTGTATGTCTTTGTGTTATTTTACATATCGCATATACTTTTTTTTTAATTTTCTGGTTGCTATATGTTAAAATTGATAGATTTTTCTTTTTTTTCTAATGTTCTTTCTGACCGCATCACTGTCGTGTTCCAATGAAATGAATAGTTTAAATTTAATGTTGCGATGTGGTTGTATTTTTCACCGCCTCATCAATTTGATTATCTCTACATGTTACAAAGGGATGTTTTTTATTGTTAAGATTTAATTTTTTCAAACAAGTAGGGAAATAAGTCAATTGTACGTGCAAGAACGTACGACCGCATAGCAGAATATTTTACAGATGTCTTTTGCGTCACAACTTTGTATAAATGGTGCAACACAACAGATTCGATGTTGTTTTTTTTTATCCAAGAATTGAATTTGTTTCTGTAAGTACATTTTAATCATATTCAATCTAGAATGAAACACCTATTTTGAATGGTACATCAACTATTATTGATTCAATGGAGCATATTTGATAGCAGCTTTTTTCTTCTTCAAAAAATTGTAGCCGTTCTATTATGGTATATAAGTTTGTCACAAATGAATATCATATTTTATTGTAGATTGTAGGTAAACAAAAATTCCTAATGTTTTGCAAGTTCTGCAATGACAACTGCAATTAACACAATTTCAAAAACCATGTGCTTCTTGAATATGTACATCGGATATATACAAAAGATAAGAGAATAATGATGACATTAAGAGTCCTTCTTCTATGTCGTTATTAGTGTTAATAATATATTCTAGTGTAATTGATCTAGCGGCAACTTATTCTGGTAAGATAATATCACATTTAATAGCAATCATAACAATAAAATGGAAATCAAATGACTTTTCAAATTTTGTTTTTAAATCTTTTTCCATGTTACTCTTTATATAACTGTGAAAAAGCTATAAAAAAACAAAATCATTGCAATATCGTTATAGAATCATCATGCACAATGTTTGAAAAGAGCTATCTAAACTCATATATACCAATTTCATTACATTTAATACTATTACTATATATATATAGCTATAAACAGTCGTTTTCAACTGGTTTATCATTTTTTTTAAACTAAGACTACTGATTCCTGCTAAAGCAATCATAAAAACAATTCTAAAACATATTCATTTATCATGCATATCTTTTAGATGGTCTACCAGAATATTATGAAAATTAGAATGAATGTTTCTGTATGTTTCGTCGCCTGAGTGTTGTTAATGTCTATTGGAGGTAAGAAAATCATATAAACCTATTAACTTTTACGTATAAAGTAGAATCACAAAAATACTGACATTCGCGGAAAATTCAAAAAGGAAAGTCCATAATCAAATGGCAAAATCAAAAGCTCAAACACATCAAACGATTGGATAACAACCGTCATATTCCTGACTTGTTATATGCATTTTCTAATATAGAAAATGGTGAGTTAAACCTAATTTAAAGCTAGCTTAACCTCTTAATAGTATGACAGTCGCATCAAATTCCATTACATTGACAACGATGTGTGAACAAAACAAACAGGCATAATTGGTAAAAATGTCAAAAAAAGGGGCACAGCAGTCAACATTGTGTTATAATCTTAATTACAATAAAAACATTCATATTCGTAAGTTTTATTTCTATTGTTCTTATATCGAGTGATTTATACATACAGATATAAAATATGGTGTAATTTTGTGAACAAAACAAACAGGCATAATTGGTAAAAATGTCAAAAGAAGGGGCACAGCAGTCAACATTGTGTTATAATCTTAATTTCAATAAAAACATTCATATTCGTCAGTTTTATTTCTATTGTTCTTATATCGAGTGATTCATACATACAGATATAAAATATGGTGTAATTTCAAACCATAACTAAGAAAATTACTAACCCAAATTTCAATGACAATTATGCATTCGCAGGTATCTTTTTGTTGTTGTTACACATATTACAGTTAAAATACAACATAGTAAGATGTATTTGTCACTTAAATATATCTCGCTACATTAATTTGTATTTATTTTAGTAACGTTTTTTTTTTTATTTCAATAATATTTCTATGGTTAATATGCACTTGTTGAAGATAGTTTGTTCATTAAAACATGTCAGTAGTGTTTTTGTGTCTCTTTATTGCTGTCTTATTGACGTTTGACCTTTTACCTTCATATTATTATTTTTTCACATCGAAACATTAAAGCATGTACTAAGTTGAAATTTAAAAAAAAATCTAGACTTCAAAATTGATACTTTAAGTCGGAAGAGCATTAGCTAAGGAAGCGAAATAAGCTCAAGCTATTGATGGCTTTTTGAGCTCATTTTCGAGATACATTTGTGTTTACAATGACGTGAAATAGCTGATTATGACTTTTACCTTATATTTGCTTTGGTACCATTTGTGTCACCAATTGAAAGAAAAGAAATCTGGAATCTGATTAAATTTTGGTATGCGTCCTTTTATAAGCTATTGACGTCTCATATGACAAAACAAATGGGTGTTATGGCGCAAACTATTTTACTCTGTATTGTAGGGAAAAAACGAAGTAGTCAGAACATATGAAATAAATTCCTAAAACTCCTAAACTGCCATTTATTTTTTAATTAATGGTTGGGTTTGGATGGGCATAGGATAGTTAATAAATATGTCACTCCTGACCCTCGAACCGAATTCTGAATTTCTGGAGATTTCCGTACTTAAGTAATGAGATTATATATAAGTCTAAATACATATATTTTTTTGACTGTTGATACATTGTCTTTTATAAGTTTTTTTCCTTTGAAATGGGTATTTTTTTTCTACCACTACGCTAAGTGAAACATAATACGCAATACAAAAGATGATTATAACTTAACAATAAAAAAAAACGCAACGATATCACTTTATAAAATAGATTACAGTTAAAACAAAGGACATGTGTATGTGAATGTGTGTTGGAAAGGGTAACTTACATGAATAGATCGCAGTGAACATGTGTGGTATGTATTCAAATTATATAGATTTACCGTATCCTGTACATAACCGGGTAGTGTCTCTTAACTTTATAAGTTTTTCAAGGTGCATGCCGAAATTTATTTTACCTGTGAGAATCATTATATATGTAAGAATGTACACACTATTTGTTTTGCAGTCAACACGGCAAATGACGAAATGCTGGAAGACAAGGGATTTATTCATGAGTAAGTTAATGTACTACATATGTGCCGTATTATTATGTTTTAAAACACATAGTTTTCAATAACATGTAATTCTTTATGAGTGGGTAAAAGGTTGAGAGAGTCGATTCAATAACATTCATTTTTTATTAGAAATGATGAAATATCAAAGTGTAATGTCCATGGAAAAAATCTCCATCATTAATATGAAATTATAAAGTGATAATTCTTATATGATTTGCATATTAGGGAATAGGTTGATATGATTGATCCAGAGGACTTCCGGTAGTTGATCTTGACGTTGGTTATTTTTTTTTATAGACGATATTTACCGAACTTCTTTTCGTAACCAATGTAAACAAGATGGCGGCGATAATAACACCGACGTAAACAAAATTTGTTTCCACTGCACGTTAATCGTTAAATTAAATAATAAACATTAAAACATTAGTTTAAATGATAATAAGAGTTTTTGCAGTTCATTTTTTTAATCAGACAGCAAATTCGATCTAGTACACATTTTTGCGTTAACCAACCAAAAATATTCATGCGCCAGGCTATTCAAAGTCACAAATATACAATTTACGTCTGATAGACGTGATGAGTGCGGGAAAAGGTATTCCCTATCTCAATTTTTTAAGAATTATAAAAATTGAACGCCTTTTTAAAGGAATTTATTGATGTATAAACTGGACCAAGTCACTCACAAACATGTTATAAAAGTCCTTCCGACTTTGATTTGTTTGTGAGTGAATTGGTCGAGTTTATACACCAATAAATTCCTTCTAAAAAGGCGTGTAATCCTATAATATTGGTTGTATTATAGATTATATCAAACGGAAAGGGATCAACCCTAAACTGTTTAAAAAAAGATAACAAATATGGCGAACAATGTATCACAGACAGACATAATAATAAAATCAGCAGCCCAGTAGTCAGCAATTCAGCGTCTGGTGTATATAGGTTTTATCCTGGTATTTATGATGAGTTTGTCATTAATAGACGACATCATATGATGAAATGGATATGTTGGCACTAGAGGCTAAACGACGTAGACGTTAGCATGTACATCCTACATTAATGAACAAATTCTGGCACATATTATATGATTTTAATAACACAAGGTCATTATTATTTCCTAAAAATTCATACATGTCGTTGTATGGTATTAACGTTAGGTGAAGGACTTTACATATGGTATTCTCTAAAACGACTCTAAAGCTATCAATGGTGTTTATTTCTCTATGCCCTGCAGTAAGTTTTGTTCTATATCACTCGAGTGACATGCAGCTCTATCAGAACATATCAATAGAGCTGCACGACGTTTATAGTTGTTCGAAGTAACCAGCAGATGAATTTTATACTATAAGAACGTGAATTTGTGAATATTACATGTTCCTGTTAGAATGAGGCAGTATAAAGATGAAATGTTTTCTTTTATCGAATATCAATTTTCAGTGTTGTCTTGTTATAGGCGTGTAAAGAGAGCTCCATGTCGGCCTTAAGTATGTAAATCTCACAGAGACTGCTGTATGTACTGTTACTGCCTTTACGGACTGCGCCCCCGTAAAGGGCTAATGAGTTTAACCATTCGTTATTTACAAGGCATGACAAGAAGAACCAGTCCGAAAAAATATGGTTACTAAAAATGGAAAACTTCTGTAAATGATCAACGAAAATTAAAATTCGGATGGTTTTTTTTTCTGCAGGATTTCACTCTGAAATTTTATAACATGTTCAATATTACAATGACAACTTGCTGTACTTATCTGTAAGGCAATATCATGGTTTATAGTCTAGTTCATGGCTGCAAACATTTGCGAAATAAAACAAAAATCAATGGCATTCAAGCAAACCAAAAACAATGAAATCGTTTGTATAATGGAATTCCTTTCAGTTATGGGTAAAGGTATCATCAAGTTGTGACACATTTACAGCGTTTCATAAGAACTCATTTGGAATATAAAAGTTATGCTTGTTCTGATTATGCATTTTCGATTCATGCTCCACACTATATACATTAGTAAGGCAATTTTGTCTGGAGTACGTTTTGAAAAAAATTGAAAAGAAAGCATTGAGATCGTTGCAAAGGACAGTAGAAACGCTTCAAATTTGTGATATCCCATTTGCAGCTATTGCTTATCAAGAGTCTGAAAATGTAAAGATTAGTTTTTAATATATAACCATATATATCGTTGAAGTTTTACAAGTGCCCACAATGAACATAAATGGGAGTATTCATCGTGACACTAATCAAATGTACACTTGAAATCGAAGGCGGTGTAAATGTAAGCTACTTTATAATTATGTGTCTGCCAGTATTACTTTACCATGTTGACTTGTAGTCATATCCTTTAAACAACTGATCACTTTAAATAGCGGTTATAATAAGCTTTCAGTAGTACTTTGTGTCTTTTTTTAACCTTGGCGTTTTTCCCTCTCTCTACATCTAGTGCTAAAACGATTTCTTCAAAAATGTTGGTTTTTGTATCGGAAATTGATTTTTGAACAGTTTACTACTTCTGCTAAATAGGTTTTCACTTATCTGTAAAAAAAACCCCAACTTTCAACTGACAGAAGACACAAAGTCCTGCCTAAAAGCACTTGTAGTTAATGAAAGCTAGTGCAAGCAAAACTTCAGCTTCAAAATAGATCGTGTCCTTAAGACAACAATACATCAATACACCACCAGACGATTTCTTGAGAAACATCATTAGCTTTTCTGAGAAAAGGATCACCGTGTATCAAAAGCAATTTCTTGATTATAAAAGGCAAAACATATCATCAAAAATATAATAACTGTTATAAAACTTTCCTGTATATTATAATACAACGGATTCTAATTGCGTTTGGCTATATATGTTATACGTGATATACACACAAAGGTATGCATTTTTTTCAAGGATAATAGCTACATTCTGTCGAATACCTTCTAGCCGTTAAAATTATAAATGGTTAGAATATATACCAAAGTATTTTACCTTTTTTCTCAAACCTCGTAAATCTTAAAGAAAGATAAATCAAGTCGACAAACAAAACAGGAGGCATGAAATTCAAAAGGAAAGAGACCGGTGTATCGACAGCTCAAGTGTCTCTTGATATCCATGCATCCTGCACCATGCAAGTCCACGTTAAGGCAACACAAACGAAAAAATCGGACAAATCTTCTGAAAGAATTTTACCCACAATGATTGTCTCTATACAAATGGTACCATATACGCTACTCTTTTTTAAAGATATATTTCAATATATTTCATCAAAAATGAACCCGATAATAAATCATGCAACAACGAAGAACATGTGCTCAGTATGCTGAAGTTTAGCATTGATAATATATTTGTTGAACACAGATAAAGATACAGATTTTTTCAATAGGATGTCGATTTTTCTCAGGGAACCAACTGTGCACCTCTAAATGTCAAAATTTTCTTATTTTCAAAAGAGTCGGAGTTCATTCAGACACTTGTGGGAAAAGAAGATTATAGAACCTAGATCATTTAATTTCAAATTCAAGTATATCGATGATGTTCTTTTAATTAACAATCCTATTTTATAATTCGGTCCTATAAACATATTCTTCTGAACTAGATATTACGAACCAGTGATACAACTTTTTCTGTCTCATTATAGACATTTACTTCGAATTTGACGACGGCAGACATCTCAGTACCAACATTCTATTTTATCTTATTTGTAATTTATCGAGAACGTGTATACTTATAAAAAATTAACGTATATACCATTAGAGCTTTTTTCCTCGTCTTTGTTCATGCATTGATATTAAGATAACCATCTGCAATCAAAACAAAGAAACGGAATGCAACTGGTTTACATTTAGCTGCGGAACCGTAGTTCTTAGGTCCTTATGTTATTTTTTGACTATTTACGGACTATCATATAGTCAAAAATTAACAAAAGGACATAAGATCTACGGTTCCGCAGCTATTTTATATTATCCTGCTTAATGTTATTGGATGGTAAGCAATGTATACAAGTTAAAGGGGCCTATCAACTGCAGATGTCAATCTTGAGTAGAATGCTTAAGCAATCATTTATACAAAAAAGCCAGCAGCCAATCACACCTTAAAACATGTTGAACTACAAGCATTATGAAAATAAACATTGTTGGTGTCTTTGTTTAATTTACTACCTTGTTTGTTGGTGTCTTTTTTATTTAGATTTATTAGGATGTTTGGTTGAATTTTGATGAATGTCTGTCTACTCAGGATCCAAATAATTGTCACATGAATCTTTATGGCTGAGTGGGTTGCTCACTCAGTTTGGTCAATATTACGGTAGTATAACCAATTGTTATACAAGTGGGAGATTTGACTAGCTATCAAATCAGATTAAACTCTTGTACCAAGTCAGGTATATGACAGTTATTTTTCACTCGTTCCATAGATAACCAATTGTTCGGTCAACCAATTGGCGTAAATAACTATAGCTTGCATTAACTTTGAAAATCTGTTGGAGCACTTTTTGTGTTAGAATCATAATCCTTTTATATGAAGTCTGCATAGCACTTGCATGCTAAAGTTAAACGTACTAATGAAGATGTGTAAACGCCATTTGTCAAAAATGGGTATTTTACTACTGAGAAATCATCACGTTTTTATTTTTGAGATCGCCAATCTGTGTCCATAATGATGATAAGATCTAGATATGAAACAAACATCCGAGATTCATTAATTTCCTTTCATTCAAATGTACTGGTAAATATTAAATTCGAGCACTCAATGATATAAGGAATTTTATGTAACAAGATCAGAGGTTAAATAAAAGAACATGATTTTTTTTCTGAAGAAGGTGGTGAATAAATTATGTATTTTATGAATACAGTACTTCAATGATATCAATATTTTGTATTTGCCTGCACCAAGTCAGATATAAGACAGTTGTTGTCTATTCGTTTGATGTGTTTTTTCATTTGATCTTGCCATTTGATTATGGAATTTACGATTGAATTATCCTCGGAGTTCAGTATTTTTGTGATTTTACTTTTGTATACGTGTGCGGTGAATCACCCCAAACCAATGAACTTGTGACTAATAAACATGTTGTCATTGTTATCAATCTTGTGATAAATTAAGGCAGTGTTAATTTTTCCTTTTTCATTCCGGATTTGTGATTGAAATACTAACTCAAATTAATAAGATCGTGATATACCTCGAACTCGAGTACAACAGGACACGCAATTGTACACTAACTTTGACTTTATCATTAACTCAAACTCAAACTATAACTTAAACTCTAAATCGATCTTAATCTTAAACTCATCCTCGAAGATCTTAAAAACTAAAACGTTGAGGAAACTGTCCACACCATACTGAAACAAAGATTAGCATATACATGTAATAAAGTACTTTCCATCGAAAATTTAAATTCTACAAAATGCTGACTAAATGTCGTTTTACAGGTTAATATCACATTTGTATGTTCGTAAAATACGATTTTTTTGTTTTCTATTATCAGTGGCGTTTGACCTTTCAGAATCGATGCAAAATAAAAAGATGGTAATTATTGCTTTTTGAAAGCAATTCATACAACATAATGCAATAATTACACGAAATCTAATTGAAAGTTGTTTAACTGGAGTACTAAGCAATTTAAGCAGAACAAGACCACACACATTCAACTTAATCAGCAAACAAGGAAACGACAATGATGAGATTCTTTCCATGTTACTAATGCATTGTTTCAAAGACAAGAGCATAGAGAAGTTCTAATTATGACGATATTTTGTACTTTATTAGATTTTGAAAATGGTGTTCCAGAGGTTTTTCTAAAGCTTATACTTGTTTATGTTATGTTTATATTTAAACATGTATGTAGTGTTTATATTTAAACATAAAATGCATAACGTATATCGAACCTACCTGATAACTGACAACAGTACACAAAAGGTTTTAAGCTTCCTGGTCGCCATTTTGTTAAAGATATTATTTCTTCGAGGTAAGTTGTATTTTGTTCTAATTGAACGTCATTTATTGTCTTTAAAAGTATAATTTAGGCACTCATACTTCAGCGTGACTTTCTTAAAGACCACTTATGTCGAGATAAGTTACATTACTTACATCGCAGTATGTCACTGCATTGTAATGAAAGAGGTTATATTGGGGGTAATTATATTAGAACATGGTAAGTGTTTTCGACTTTTCGCCCTCTTAATGGTGAAGAATGACACAAAACATGTTCTTAATTGCCTTGTATGTAGCTAATTACCTTATTGTTATGTAAAATATACAAATGACCATTTACTGTACATGTAGCAAAAATTGCCTTGGGTCATTTGGTCAGGAAAGAGTGTTGAAAGAAGATTTTATAACCCCTGGCTTTTTGAACAGACATTAATTATTTATATAAATATAGACACACAACACAAAGTTGAATAAATTTTTAATACACAAGAAGTTCAAATTTCCAAACAATATCTTTTTTCCATTTTTGATAATAACAACTTTGTTGATTGAATTTGGCACATTTATTGTCATCGTTTCTTTGTTTTCGCCTTCATTTTGATCATTCTTGGGAACAGACAACTGTCAACGTATATTTGTTCCACGTAACAGAAGTTCCAGTGGAAACTTTATTATAAACAATGTCATAATACCTGTACCTGTTGGAACAAATATTCTATACTATTTATTCCGTTAGGAACATAAACTGTAATATTATTCCTGTGGAAATAATATTCCAGAATAGTTTTTCCATTTGGAACTTATATTATGAAGGAACTTCTATTCCGTGACAAGACAACTCATTTTCCTTCTCTATGTACTTATTAACGGATGGCGGAGGTAATGCCTTGCTTACACTCTCTTGTGATGCTTCCGATGGATACTTATATGTATTAAAGGCCGACGATCGGTGACCACTCCTGGACTTACAGTTGAATCAGTAAAAACTGCATTAAAGAGTCTAGTACAGCATGTAACTTTTCCAGAATGATTAGATATATTTCGATCGGTCATAGAAATTCCAGTAGCCTTGAATAATCCTTCATTTTACAAGATAAAGTTTTTATTTCTATAGGCTGTACACTGAATCGGATTGAACCATTTGAAGGTTTATGTGGAAGATGCTAACGGTAAAGCCTACATTCACGTGGAATTAATTATAAATATTTTTCAAAAATCTTCACTAAGCATCTAGGATTTGATGGATCACTTTTCTGCATTATGCGTTTAACATCAATATTTCTATTGTTAAGACCACCTTGTACATTCTTGTACAGCCTCCCGGTATAATACAACAGCTTTCTACCATGCGTATCAACGGTAATGCGATATTGATTAGCGTCAAGTTCTTTGTGTTCGTCGAGAGCACGAAACACAAAGAGTTTACAATTATACAAAAAAAATGTTTGTAAGGCCAATTGACGTTTCACAATTGAAAACCCCACTATCCCACATGGTTTCCACGTCCGATATCAATATAGGGTCTGCTCTTTTTACATCGGTGCCAATACCAATATTAGTAAGTTCCTTCAATCTACTATGTAAAACGAAAATGGAACGGAATAATTTTGAAATAGGTTTATATCATTTCTTTTACAGTCTATTCTTAGATACCTACAAACATATGCGGATTTGTAATTCTTGTGGCTATAACATCCATCGTAACCAATGTTTGTCTTTTTTCTTGTGTTGTTTGGTTACTGTCACAATTAAAAATTCATCATATCTCATTTATTTATTGAAAAACAGTGAAATCAGTATATATGCATATTCAGGACGAAAACCTGTTTGAATCATTGAAAGTACTTCATGCTGTAAAATTGTCTGTCTTGTGTTTCCTGTGTTGTGTGGTTACTGTCACACTTGCAAATATATCATTTATTTATTGACAATCAGTAAAATTAATATAAAAAAAAACAAACAAATAAGACAAATTAATAAAGAAAATTATCAATTTGAGTTAAATAAGCTTAGAATTAGTTTTTAGAATATCCTAATTATGCACTTAATTAAATACAAACATCCGGAGGCTCAAACGTAACAAACAGGGTTTTATCTCTATATAAAATGTGGGAAGTAGATGCATATCAACAGTTGCACCCCCTCCCCCATTTCTACCCACCATTGAAATCTTAAAATGTATCATACCTTTAAATGCATGATGCAATCTGGACCAATGCATTAGATGGATAAGTGCTGCTATCCATGCGTCTACATCCTTGTATAAAGTGTGCCATCCAATAGTTTAAAAGTTCATTTGAAAGGCAGTTCGGATCACTTGGTATTGAATCACCACCGTCAGCAAATGTTTCTTAGCACAAATTCCTTTCTAAAGTCCAACCAACCAAGACTCATAAAGCCCACTTGTTGTTGTTTTTCGTTTTCTTAGAGATATCCTTAAGCATTTTTTTTTATTGTAAATCCGAATCTAACATTGGAGCCGAAAATCGACGTGTGGCAGCAGCCTCACACACGACAGGCTCGGTTTCAATTTTCACTAAATCCTGGGTAGGTAAAAGCATGAGATCATACTCGGATACTTCTACATGCAATACAAAATTACCAATTCCAACAAGTTTATTCCTTATAAGGTTTCAAGTGTAATACCACCATTGATTTTTCCCTATTAGTCTTTGTTAAATTGGCACTTTTAAAAAAAATTGTACAGTATTTACCTTTATTTTAACCAACGAAATACTTTGCATGTATAAAGTTTAATTCTTTCCAGTGATACAGTGAAAATTTCACACTACATTTCATTGCATATAAGAAAGTAACCAACACCGGAAAACAACCCAATTTGTACACTGTTATTTACTGGTAACCTGCTTTGGTAACTATGTAACCTTAACGTTCCAAAATATTTTATAAGACCATCAAATAAAAAAAGAATGATGCTTTCCGACTTCCAACATACATATTTACGACTCAGAAAAATTTAAGTGCATGGAAATGCAGGGTTAACTTTCTACAACTGTCAAATTCAAGGGAATATTTTTTAAGGCCTACTTTCGTATGCAACCGGATGCGGCGTTCCATGATTTGGTGGTATTACACCTTCAGAGACGAATTACAGAATAAAATACAAACTTTTTATAGTAAAAAAAAAGAACTCACCAATCAGTCGTGCAAGACAGTTACAATATAGCTACAGGGGTCATTTGTTGTAACTTATATTTGAGAACTATATTCATTCAGATCATTTGAAGGACATATTATTAACAGTAATAGAGTCTATATTTTCTAAGCTTGCAAGAGAATGATAATACACCTATCCATTCTCCTGCCAATCATCAGTTAATTGACCAATCACATGTGGTCAATTTGCCACATGTGTAAACATTTGATAGCAGCACGTGTTGTCGGACATAACCTCGGTCAAGCTTTCTTATCTGAACAGTTGATTTGATAGATTTTTTTTGATTTTTTTGCAATTAAACCATTAATAATATTGTTTTAGGGAAAGTTATCAAAGTAAGAGGGTAGAGGAAGGTGAAGTTGTCAATTTCCAACAAAAAAAAAATGTTATTTCAATGAGTGAAACTAATAAATAAATCAATTAAAAAGGAATAGGATGGCAGTGCTTATTGATTTTAAAATATTGTTTACATGCTTATAGTATTTAAAATAAAAAATGATAAAAAAAATATATATTTTAAAACACAAAATTTCGATTGATTTACAAATTGAATTTAAGAATTCAAATTGATATTTTTTTTCTCATTCATTTGAGAATTTATTATACTATAAAACATCCAAGTTAAAATGTGTTATTTCTTGAAAATACATTATATATACATGTATCATAATGAAAAGATGGTTTAAATTCCCCAATAATTCTAAACTTGAATAATAACAATAAAAAGATATATTTCAATAGATGTAAAATAAAGTAAAATAAAGTGTAATTTTGATACGACTTGGTCTTATGTGGGAATATTTACTGATTAAACGGTATTATTATATATTTTATAAAAAGAAAAACGAAGTAGTAAGAATTTTTGGATATATTTTTATTTTCTTAATTTGAAATTAAAAAGGTTCAAAGTGCAAATATTTCTATCTTAAAAGGATAAGAGTCTATATGAATTTGAAGCCAAGACGAACTCCAATGAATAAATATGTATCATTTGTACATGTAAGCAAAAAATAAATTAAATTTCTTTTGTTTTTACTTTTTACTTAGTGATAGGAATTTTAATTATCAGTATAAGTTATCTATCATCAGATAAAAGAAGAAAATTGGTTAGATATTATTCAATATACAAATAATAGGTACTGGAGCAATGATGCTTGTTTTACAAGTTGACCCACTGCTGTGTTTATCTACACAATAAACATAGTTATTAACCGATCATTAGCCATGCTTGATTAAATTTGTAATTTATCATCATAATTTATCTTATCAATCATATCATATTCTATATCTTGTTGTGAAAACTACATTTTTGTGAATGAAAGTAATCTAGTATAGCTTCAAATTTCAATATTCTATTTGTTTCTTTTAAGTTAGTTTTAATGGTCAGAATTTCTTAAATCTATCTCTGACAACTCTTGAGAAGTAAATATTTTATCATATTTTAACACAGAAACATATATTTATATAATTATATATCTCTTCTTTATATTTTTAATAACATTTTCTTTACTTTGTTGTTATTCAATGTTCATAATAACCGCCATTTTGTTGATTAGCTTGACCTAAGATGCTGGGTTGCCATGTGTTGCTAAGGGGGGGCGGGCTTATCAGAAGATAGTGGATAGGTGTATCCCTGTCGCTATTGCTCGTACTTATTCATGAAGACAGGAATTATCATTCCATTACATATACTATGTCTAGTCGAAAACACGCACCCAATACTGAACCGTGTACAGAGTCAATGCCTAATTTTGACAGCTAATACAAATTTTACAATATTATTTTGTCCTTTTTTTCTACTATTATTACTAGTATTTTTTAAAAACTATAATATATAGAGAGAAACTCATAATTGCAATAATGATGAACAAAGAAAGGTTTACAAAATAGTGAAATGTCGGATTTATTTGACGACTACTTATTCATGTTATTGGATTTGATGTTTATCAATTTTTATCTTTATATCTGAAAACTATTATAGATCTACAAATTATATAGTATGACCGAGTCGGTCGACTCCTTATTAGAGTTAATGCTTTATAATTACAAAGTTAACCCATTCCTTATGTTTTTGCCCTGAAAAATATATTTGATAGAGAGACACTATAAATAGGAAAATAATATCAGTAAACTAAGATCTACAAATATAAATAAACATTGAAGAAATCATGACTTGACTCTTTATTGGAGTTCTTTCTCTTTTATGAGAATTTTTACAAATAGTTTAATATTTGCCAATTATTTTGAAAATATGTAAAAAAAAAGATAGACCCTTTAGAAATAAACAACAAATCAAATTTTGACGAAATCGTTAGTAGACTTCTAATAGGTGCGATTGCTCTTAATGGACTATTTTGCTATCCTTTTTTGTGTTTTGGACAAAATTTACAGAAGATGGAGACAAAATAGAAACAGAAAAATATCACAATAATCTCTTTTATTGCACAGGATCAACAAAAAGGGATTATTGTAATGACTTCTGTTCTAGTCTAAAATGCTAGATGGTGTCCATTATTAAAGATGCACATAGGTAAGCGACAAAAATGCCCCTAGTTGTATTTTGTTTGCTGAAACTATAGACGATGGAACCAAATTATTAAGTACCAAACACAAATTGATAAGCAAAACTATTTTTTACAAATGATTCAGCATTACTAAAACCATCAGTTGACTACTTATTGGTCTGCAATAATTTCTCTTGAATATCGATTTTTTGTTTGTTTTGCAAGTTGTATGCGAGACATAGGTATTACAGGTTTACAAATTAGACTGTAGAAGACCTTGGTACTTCATACCTTGAGTGCAGATACATTATATGACAAAGTTCCTGTCTGTCATATTCCATTGACCTTGACCTTATTTATTTTATGGTTCAGTGATTTTGAGATAAAAAAAAATACTGTTTTGTTTTTATAAGTAAAAAAGTCACTTATTTTGAGTAATTGGATACTCATGTTTTTCATATGGGTTCCTTGCAATGTCTACGTGTCCGTCAGGTGAAGTTCGTCTGACCTTGATCTTATTTAATGAATCAGTGATAAAGGTTAAAGTTACGTTGTTAAGTCTTTATCTGAGATATGATAAGTAACAGGTTGCCTATATTTAGTGAATGGAATGATTGTAAGGTGTACATGCACGACTGATATGTTTCATCAAACTTTGAACTCAATTTCATGGTTAATTGGATTATGTTTACTTTTTTGTGGTTCGGTCTATTTATGTGATATAATAGGCAAAAGGGCAATCATATTTTGTGTATGGAATGATTTTCAGGTGAACTTGTCCGTCTGCTAGGTACCAGGTGATCTCGACCTCATTTTCATATGATAGTTTTTAGTTTTTAGGGTTTGATAAAATAGAATACGCAATAGACCGATCATATTGAGTGTGCAGAACAATGTTGTAAATTTGAGGTGTACATATCTGTCCGGTTGGTTTCATATGACCTTGACTTTTATTTAAATGGTTCATTGGTCAATGATAAGTTTTCTAGTTTTTGTCAGTTATTAGATACTATAAGCAGTAGGTAAAAATATTTTGTGTATGGATGTTTGTCAGGTGTATATGTTTGTCTGTCAGGGTTCATATAACAATGACCTAATTTTCATGGTATTGATCAGATCATTGTTAATGTGAAACTTGTATTAAAACCATCATACTACAGACTTTCAACATAAATTTAATGATACGTAAAACAGGCGAGACATTTCAGTGTATGCACTCTTGTTACCCATTGTTGTGCGCTTTTGTTCGGAAACTAGACAGAGATAATTAAAATGATCATCAAGTCGTGATCTAAGTGAAAGTAAAATGAACGAAATCGTCGAAATTATTTACATTTAATGACGGTTTCGTTTTGTTCTTCATGCATAACATTTAACAGATAATAATGTTAAACAAAGTTATATCGGAAATCAGTTGTCATGGCTGAGAGCATAAATTTTATTACAGATACGAATTATTCACATGACCAACTGGCACACATTTAAATTCAAATTCAAATTCTTTATTTTACTAATCTCTTTTTTGTGCCTGTGATTTGCATTACAAAGACACTGCCTGATACTATAGACACCAACTCATTTTTAAAAATAATAGTATACTTTTTCAGTTTAGATTTTTTTCCATTGTAGAAATATGGCAGCCAAATACTGTGAACCATGTACTGCGCGTGATATTACTACAACTGCATCCCAATGGTGTACCGAATGTGAAGAAGCCTTATGTCCAGATTGTACAGAGGCGCATAGAGTTTTAAAAATGTCCAGAAATCACCATTTAGTACAGATAGATAAAATACCGGAACAAATCAATTTATCGTATAATTGTCCAAAGCATCAACAATTACCTTTTGACTATTTTTGTGTTGATCATGATGTTATTTGTTGTAAAGAATGTTGGCCAAAAAATCACCAAACATGCAAGAACGTCACATCCATCGATATTGCTTCAAAAAATTCCAAACAATCGCAGTCGTTTCTGGATTCAGAAGAACAGTTGCGTTTTATGCTAGAGACTTTAGAACAATTAAGCAAGGATTGCAAGGGTAATGGAAGCCGAATTAATGCAGAAGAATCACAAATTTTTAAACAAATAAAAACAATTAAAGAAAGTGTTATCAAACAGTTGGAATCTCTAGAAGAGTCACTTCTAAAACAATTAGCTGAAAAGAAAGACAACTATGTAGCCAGTTTGAAAAGACAGGATAAAACTATAAAGGACTTATTAAACTCCACAAATGCTCAAAAGGAATCATTGGAATTTATTAGAGATCATGGTTCTGAAAAGCAAGCCTTTGTTTCTATTCGTTCGTCCAAACCAATCTTAGATGAAATTGAAAATAAAGTTAAGCAGCTTATCGAATCGTTTGCAGACATCAGTCTTACGTTCGTAGAAAGCGGTTCGAATGAAAAATTAGCAGATCTCGGGTCAATAGAAATAAAGGAGACCCCTTGTTCCTTTCCATTTTTGCCATATAAGCAGCGCCAGTCACAGGTTCCAGTTGTTCTCAAGCGCCAGATCACCTCTTTCACCCATGTCTATGACGTCGACATGAAAGGCGAAAAATTAGAAGGAGTAACTGGCATCACGGTATCAGATAACAACACATTGGTCTTCTGTGATGTAATTACGAGCAAAGTATATTTTTGCGATGACCACGATACCTACCAATCATCTATCATCTCTCCATATAAACCATGGGATGTAGCAGTAATACCTGGAACAACAACTGCTGTTATGTCTAGTGAATATGGATCGTACATACAGTTCATCGACATCAGCAACCGTAGAATATTATACAAGATAGAAGTGAAAGGGAGCAAAAATAGTGGTATAGCTGCAACAAAGGATCACATAAGCATATCAACGAACTCCGAGATGCAGGTACTAGACGTTAGTGGAAATTTTAAAAGTAACATACGTCTTGAAGGAATAAAATTTGCTCTTCCATATATTTGTGTGTGCTCAAATGGGAACATTTGCTTTTCATCCCAGGATACAGTCCACTGCATTACGTCTGACGGAGATTCTGTTTTTACCTATGCTTCTCCAGATCTTCGAAGCGCACGTAGTGTACAGGTGGCGGATGACGGTCACATATATGTAATTGGGCGCTTTGCGCACAACATTCATAAACTTACATCTACAGGAACTTTAGTCGACATTTTATTGAACGATTATATATCAAAACCTCTTGCGTTTTGTTTTAATCACGACTTTTCTAAAATTTACATTGCAAATAAAGATGGCGAGGTCATATCAGTATTCACGACAAATTAGTAGTATTTTCTTTAATTAGATTTATATGTATCAATACATTTCATATATTGTTCTACAGATACAGGTATGTTGTTGATTGAATAGAAAGATTTATGTATTCTACTTTATTCATCTTCTCCAGGAATATGTAGATAAAGATGTAATTATCGTCTAGATTTTTTGTTTATACTTGTTGTTAAAATTATTAAGTCATATGACGAGTGAGTGGTGAAAAATAATGTTTATCCAATTATTGAACCAATGCATGTACATATCATAAACTAAGTCCTCTGTGCACGATTTTATCATTTTTTACGCAAATATATCGTATAATCGTCATTTTTTTTTCTTTCGTCTGTTATGATTTAACAAATATGGCTACTCATTTGATGCCGTGTTTTAAAGCCGAAGTTTACCGATTGTCACCTTATAGTAAACACTTAACAAAAAGCATGGGTATTGTGCACGTGTTTAACGTGTTTAATTAGATAATAGTTTATTTTAATGACAGATCCATGCATATTGCAATCACCGGGTTTTTACGAGGGGGTCACGCTCAGGTCACTATGCATACGGAAAATATGTCGGCGAATTGCTTCCTGGAAGCAAGCAATTAAAAATAAGTAAACTTCTTCTAAATGTGGACAAATTAAAGAATTTTCCCCAGAAAAAAGTATATGTACATAAGTTGTATAATGAAAACTATCAATTAAGTTATAAAAAAAAACATGTGCGTATTTTTTTTAAATTTCAGGTTTCATATGACTTTAAATTAAACTGATATGTTTTTTTTCATAATGAATACAGACAACAGTCGTATACCGCTGTGAAAGTGTTAACTTGATATACCAACTTATTGCAATCATAGATTATTAGAGTACACTTAATTTTACCCAACACTTTCACTAAAATTAATTTGGCTCGTTTAATTTTCATAAAATTCTGACAAAGCATTTACTTTAACCCTTTAACAAAAATATAAAAATTTCAAAAATTTTGAACCAACCATTTTATCAGAAAAATTACACTGGTTATATAACAGTTTGACAAACACCCATTTTGATCACTGAGAAGCTTAATATTCCCCTTACAACACAATGTAATTAAAACGTTTAGCTGACTTTACATAGTTATCTCCCTGTAGTGTTAGGTACATCCTTAGGTACATGTTTATGGATCTCTATGAAATTATATCACAAGGTTCAGTACCACAAAAGGAAGGATGAACTCAGTTCTGTATGTTATGGCACAACGATTTAAGATTTGTGCAAACAAGGGACCCAAAACAAATATTTTCTGATCTCCGAACGATACTTGTCTATATAAAAAAGAAGATGTGGTATGATTGCCAATGAGACAACTATCCACAAAAGACCAAAATGACACTAACATTAACAACTATAGGTCACCGTACGGCCTTCAACAATGAGCAAAGCCCATACCGCATAGTCAGCTATAAAAGGCCACGATAAGATAAATAAATGTAAAACAATTCAAACGAGAAAACTAACGGCCTTATTTATGTAAAAAAATGAACGAAAAATAAATAAGTAACACATAAACAAACAATAACATGCACTGAATTACAGGCTCCTGACTTGGGACAGGCACATACATAAATAATGTGGCGGGGTTAAACATGTAAGTGGGATCCCAAACCTACCCCTAACCTGGGACAGTGGTATAACAGTACAACATAAGAACGTTTGTTATATATTGTCTGTTGAGTATAAGTGTATGTATTTGTATGAAATTGTACCACAAGGTACCATAAATTACCACAAAAGGAAGGCTAGATTGAAATCGGTTTATTTGTCGTGTTTGCGTAGGATTAAGGGGATATATACAGTTCTATATAATAAACATTTTAAAACTTTGTTTGAATTAATTGCCTTTTTGTGAACAATCTCAATTGGGTTTAAATAATCTATAAGTACCGGGTTTTATATGCCTATTCTTACCATGTATGCACTTTACGCCCAATAGTGTCCCATATAAGCTCGATATGGTTCTAATTCGTGCTACGATCGGGCCAAGGAAGATCAACCGAATTCCATTGGAATAATGGATCTTTCTCCACGATGCTAATTTCCAATTTTGCCGAGCTCTGCAATATATTGGATACGGGCAACTGTGTGTCTGTTCGTAGGCAAAGGACCCCGAAATGGTGTTATCGCACGATAATCAGTAGCGATAAGCCAATCTCGAACATTTCTTGATAAAAGTCTCCTGTATAGTCATCACTCTCTTTTTAGGATTGGATTGTTTGCAATGGGTTTCTTTCTGACCAACATTCACTATGCTTGATTTCGTCTAGCAGATGTTATAGGGGGTCTTTTTGATCTCGGAAAGCTTTTACGTCGTTTGTTGCCTGATTTCTATTCTCAAAACGATTTATAGTGGAATGGGAATGACCAACAATACGTGCAATTGTCACCGCGAAATACATGCTTCTCTCATGCTGATTATCTGCCATCTTGCTGCAGTTATGAGTTTTTGATACTTTATAAACTTTAAAAAAGAAGATGTGGTATGAATGCCAATGAGACAACTGTCCACAAGAGACCAACATGACACAGAAATTAACAATTATAGGTCACCATACGGCCTTCAACAATGAGCAAAGCCCATATCGCATATCTTAAAATTATCGATATTTATTGATAAAACTCAGGTTATATTTAATTAATGTTTAACTAGTTCTATTTCAACAAATTATATGATAATTTATCACAAAAAAATAAAGAGTGTTTTTTTTTAATTTCATCTTCAATTTGGTGTTGCAATACATTTTCCCTGTGTATAGTTGAAATCTATTTTGAAATAGCGTATTTTACGATTGAGAAAATTTTAACTTGTATTTGAATTGACGAAAAGTCAAAATTTGTTGGTATAGTCAATTGCCATACTCAAAAAGACATAGAGCTGCGCTTAAATACTGAAATAGTTTCGATAATCTAAACGCATTGTAACTTAAGGATTTACCCCTTATAATCTTAATTGAAAAATAAGGTCATGTTAAAGTTCAGTAAAATTGATTGTGCTCGAAAGGGGAAAAAAACAGGAACAGAAACAAAAACAGAAAGGTGACCAGTATAATGCAAATAAGCCATCTAGGTATAAACAGATAGAATAACCTCCCCTCCCCCGTGTGTACCGAATACCGGTGGAAAGGCTGACTGAATAATATACCGGATACTATTTGTTACCCAATACATTATGAACACACACTACATTTATGACTTCTTTTATTAAGATAAATTAAAAAAAATACATATAATTCCTGCGAACTGAGTATCAGTTTATCGGGAGGGGGGGGGGGGGGGGGGGGGGTTATTTTAATTATGGAGTTTAAAATAGAACAAGCAATACAAAGTCTAGTAAATCTCAATTACGAATCGTCTGTTTTAAGCCCCGGTCACAATAGATCGAACAATTTTTTTTGTCGTGGAAAATCTATAAAAATAGTTGTCGTGGCACTGTGGTGCAAAATGTCAAAAAATATTTTGAGTGGTCACATCAGCTACATGTCCATGATGGTTCCAAGATGGGTACAGTACAGGCAAAACATGTAATTGTACTGTCTTTGGTTTGTCGCTAGTAAATCGTGCGAAAGTCGTGTGACAGTCGTTCGACAATTGTGAGTTGTTTTTGCTATTTTTCAGATTTTCAAGTCATGCAATACGCGTGTCACTGTCGAACGCGTTTGAATCCGAACATTTCTGTCCCTATCCAATATACATTTATTTTCCAGTGGCAGCCTTAATTTTCCCCGACCATCATACCGGATGGCCTGTATCATTAAAACACCTACCTAACGTATTTATTTCCCGTTTGGACTGTTTTATTTTTACACTAATCATTTTTGTGGCCCTTTTTGGCTTGCTGTTTGGTGTGAGCAAATGCTCCGTGTTGAAGACCGTACTTTAACCTTAAATGGTTTACTTTTAAAATATGTGACTTGGATTGATTGATTGATTGTTGGTTGCTTAACTTCCTGTGGCAAATGTTTCATGCATATTCAGGACGAGAACAAGTTCACAATGAATACAATAGGTAGGTTGATACCATAGAGGCAATCTGGGATGATTATTGGGGAAATTTGAACTGCCACTGGAAAATGAGGGTATATTGGATAGGGACAGAAAGTTTGCCTTGCAACAGGCCACCTACGCCCCCCCCCCCCCCAAGAGTTTTTGCAAGGGTTCTTAACGTGCAAAAAGCGTGGCACTCTCTTTACACGAGGCATTGGATTTAACACCCCCCTTCTGACCGGACGTGACTGCGAACTTGATACATACCGCACAGCCAAACGGACGCCCCACTTCGGCAAGCGTTTTACTGCCGGTCGGGAGAAGACCAAGTGATCATATTTCTATTCCCCAGTCACCCTTGCGGGTTATGTGACTTGGATGGAGAGTTGTCTTATTGGTAATCATACTACATCTTCTTATACATACAGGAATATTTATAAATATAAAGGTTTAGTTCGAAAACTAAATGTACTTGATCAGGAATGTATCCAAATAGTAAATACGACGTTTAATGTCTAAGACTTAGAGAATGTTGGATCAAATGCCCGGATGAGTTTGAATTAATCGGATATGAAAAAAATATTTGGCTAGATCAAAATGTAATGGTGATAGGGTAGTATTGTTCTATAAAATTGGTCAATTATCGAAGTTATTATAGATAAAGTTTATAGTATGGTCTGGCTAAAATTTGACAAACGTATTATGCCAAACAATAAAAATTTAAAGTTTATGTGTTATTTAAATGCCAGCTGTTCGAAATGTGTATTATAAAAAGTATGATATAGATTTATCCTGCAATTAGTACAAATAACAGGTATACAAATAAAGTTTTTTTACTGTATTTGTACTTGTACAAATAAAGTCTCCTGTTTCCTAACAAGTTAATTTTGGGGTCCTCTTCGCGGTCCGCATTTCAATTATGTCGATTTCTTTGAGAAATTAGAGACAATGACTTCGATTTACTTACTGAAGTTACAAGTAATTTCAGGACAAAAACAATATAAATTTGTCCCGCATAGTGTTAAATGAACATTGTCGGAAAATATAAAAAAATATTTGTAATCGCTACGAAACAGGAGAAAAGCTCGGCAGATCCACGCTTTTTTTCGTCCTGTTTCTAAAGCTCATACAAATAAATTTTATATTTTCCAACAATGTCCATATGTATCGTATTTTATTTGCTGTTTTAAATGAACAAATTGAACTATTTGCAACTTTAGGCACTGTGTTTGTCAGAGGTGACTTGAATGGACGAGTTGAAATAGAACCTGGTTTTATTGTAGAAGACAAAGTAGAGAAACATTTATTATTGACCGGCTTTAAAATTTATAAGTTATGTTTCTAATGTTAAAATAACAGATAGATTGTCCGAAGACTTAAAAGCCCAAAAATAGTTTGGGCGTCGTATACTTAGTATACGTATATCTACAGGTTTACGAATATGTAATGGCAGAATACAATTCAACTTGAAGGTCTGCTTCCCTGTGAAATATAAAGCTTTGCACAAGTTTTGTCACCGGTGGTTTTTAATCTCTATGGCACACATTCTGAGCCTTGTCGCAGACAGGACAAAATATTTGTTTTTATTTATCTTCAATTTTATTAATAAACTGTTCACACATATGTATATATAGAGGTAGTCTGATTTTTGTTTAACTTCAAAAGTGCATAAATTTACTATAAATTATTGTTTCACTTTTCGAATTAAGTTTATTATTTCAAACCATCCTTGCAATGGTCCTTTACATCCTTTACTACTTTGTCAACCTAAAATTTAAAAAAATGCCATTACAAAAAACAAACTCATTTTATTCCAATTTTAGTGAATAGAAAAAATAACATGCTTTTAATCGGCATAAATATGACAAATTTTGGTGTTCTTTTATATAAAGTCATAAAAACAAATCACCAAAAGATCAGATACAAAAAATATTCTTGAAAATTCATTGGTTTTCATAAACTATTTTTTTCCGGCAGTCACTGAAACATAAAATTGAGGTCAAGGACAATGGACATACTTGGTAACATAATATATCTGCATACAAGGTTATGAAGCATCCAGGTTTTCTACTTTCTAAAATATATTTAGTGTTTTATAAACCTTTTGCACCGCCGCCGCTAGATACTGTGACAAAAGTTGCAGGAGAGACAATTAAACCACATATATTGTAGCATGTGTAGGTTGTGATGATCTTTAGAAGTGCTATGTAATGATAACTACAACTATATGGTAAAAAATGAATTATTTAATGCCCAAAAAAGGCGCAAGCCAGGGCCGACCGTACAAGGGCTGTATAGCCAGTTAAGATCGTTAAATCGTCCATTTGTTGTAACTACCATTTGTTGTAACTACAACTATATATATCTGGACAAAAAGTGTAAGAATCCTTATGTATCTTACCTCCTTTACATTTCTAGGAATATGATTGGTTAAAAACGTCCGCGTGGATACCGTGTATATTCCATATTAGATTAGAAGGGATGCTGGGCTTATTTCAATACACGGTTAGAAGTGTGGTGTTCCTTTATAACTAGAGGCTCTCAATAGCCTGTATCGCTCACCTGACTCTACTTGGGTTTTTGAAATCATATAAAAACAGATAAAATTTGGCTACAAAGTAACAACACTTGGCCAGCACCTCATAAAGAAAGGACTATTCATGCTATGTTTGATTTCATTCAATTCCGTGGTTCTATAGAAGAAGACTTTTGTATGCATTTCCCATAGGGTCCTATGTTAAACTAAGCCCCCGCTGGCAGCCATCGTGGATGATGGATCAGAGACAAAGTAACAACACTTGTTCAGCACCTCATAAGGAACATTTATGTCATGTTTGGTTTCATTCAGTGGTTCTCTAAAAGAAGTCATTTGTATGAATTTCCCATAGGATCTTATGTTAAACTAAGTCCCCTGCTGGCGGCCATCTTGGATGATGGATCGGCTACAAAGTAACAACACTTGGTCAGCACCTCATAAGGAACATTCATGTCATGTTTGGTTTCATTCAATTCAGTGGTTCTCTAGAAGAAGTCATTTGCATGCATTTCCCATAGGGTCCTATGTTAAACTAATTTCCCGCTGGCAGCCATCTTGGATGATGGATCGGCTACAAAGTAACAACACTTGGTCAGCACCTCATAAGGAACATTCATGTCATGTTTGGTTTCATTCCACTCAGTGGTTCTCTAGAAGAAGTCATTTGCATGCATTTCCCATAGGGTCCTATGTTAAACTAATTCCCCGCTGGCAGCCATCTTGGATGATGGATCGGCTACAAAGTAACAACACTTGGTCAACACCTCATAAGGAACATTCATGCCATGTTTGGGTTCTTTCCATTCAGTGGTTCTCTAGAAGAAGTCATTTGTATGCATTTCCCATAGGGTCCTATGTTAAACTAAGTTCCCCGCTGGCGGCCATCTTGGGTGATGGATTGGCTACAAAGAAACAACACTTGGTCAGCACCTCATAAGAAACATTCATGCCATGTTTGGTTTCATTCCATTCAGTGGTTCTCTAGAAGAAGTCATTTGTATGCATTTCCCATAGGGTCCTATGTTAAACTAAGTCCCCCGCTGGCGGCCATCTTGGATGATGGATCGGCTACAAAGTAACAACACTTGGTCAGCACCTCATAAGGAACATTCATGCCATGTTTGGTTTCATTTCATTCAGTTGTTCTCTAGAAGAAGTCATTTGTATGCATTTCCCATAGGGTCCTATGTTAAACTAAGTCCCCTGCTGGCGGCCATCTTGGATGATGGATCGACTACAAAGTAACAACACTTGGTCAACACCTCATAAGGAACATTCATGCCATGTTTGGTTTCATTCCATTCAGTGGTTCTCTAGAAGAAGTCATTGGTATGCATTTCCCATAGGGTCCTATGTTAAACTAAGTCCCCGTTTGCGGCCATCTTGGATGATGGATCGGCTACAAAGTAACAACACTTGGTCAGCACCTCATAAGGAACATTCATGCCATGTTTGGTTTCATTCCATTCAGTGGTTCTATAGAAGAAGTTCAAAATGTAAAAAGTTAACGACGACGACGACGGACGACGACGACGGACGACAGACGACGGACGCCAAGTGATGAGAAAAGCTCACTTGGCCCTTCGGGCCAGGTGAGCTAAAAATTATCGGTATTGAGAAAAAATCTTAGAGTTTTCAACAGACGAAGACATTGATGATGAAGATTGAAATAAATTCATAAAAGACATTTAAAGCTAACAAGGTGTAATTGTTATTGTTGGCATCTGTTTTTGTATAATCAATAGTAGTAGTCTCTTAATGAAAACGATATTGAAGACTTGCTCATTTTGATAGGTCACTATTCAAAATATCACACGTTAAGAAAGTCGGTAAGATAAATTAACAATCTATAACATAGTGTGCTAGTGACGTAATACGGTATAAAAAAATTATATGAGGGTCTGGATGGAGGGGGGGGGAGGTCTGTTATTCTGTAAACATTTAATTTTCACCCCTTATCATTAAAAAACTAACCCCTTTTTTCTCTAATCTTCAAAAAATTAACCCCTTTTTTTCTCTAATCTTCATTTTATTTGCCCGTTATTCTCTAATATTCATTTTTTAAGGTCATTATTCTTTAATCATTTAACCCCATCCAAACCCTCTTATATGGGGTCAGTAAATTCCATATATACCGTATAAGGTCACTTACACTATGAAACTAAAAATATTATAAACAATTAATCAAAATTTTTACCTCTTTGTCAATTTGTTTCCCAGTTCTTTTTAAGTCTTTTTTTAAGTCTTGTTTTAATTGTTCGACTGGTGGTTTTCTCGTCTTTTTGTCATAAATGTAAGTCTTGGCAAGTATAGCAGATGCTGCAACCACAACAATACCAACAGCTACTGCTTGGAAACCCTGTAAAAAAACACATGTATTGATTTCTCTTATAGTCATATGAAACGAGTGACTGGTGAAAAATAATGTTTATTAATCCTTGAACCAATGCATGTACATGTATATACATGTATCATAAACTTAGTTTTTTGTGCACGATTTTATAATAAAAACTAGCCATTAAGTTATAAACCAGGTGCTCCGCAGGGCGCAGCTTCATACGACCCCAGTGGTTGAACCCTGAACAGTTGGGGCAAATTTGGTCACAATATTCAAGCTTGATTCTGTCTGAATTTGGATTGTGATCAAATTTTTGACATAATATAGGTTTTTGTCACAAAATTAATGTGGTCAAAAATCTATTGCACAATACTGTGCAATTGAAGATTTCTTCTCGAAACTTTTCAAAATTCGAAATTTGAAAAATTTTGAAAAAAAGGAAGCCCTACAAAAAATGGTTAACAAAAAATCCCCCCCAACTTTTTGGAACCCCCTTGAAGCAATAACCCTTAAACTCAATCCCATGCTTTCCATTGCAGTATTGAACCTTGTAGTACAATTTCAGAGAGATCCATACACTTAAACACAAGTTATTGTCATGATTGTTTGAAAACTAGAAACATGCATCTTTTTGGCCCTTTTTTGGCCCCTAATTCCTACATATTTTGGGCAATTAACCCAAAACTTTATCCCAGCCTCCCCTTTGTTATATGGCACATTGTGGTACAATTTCAGAGAGATCCATACAATTACACATAAGTTAGTCTTGAAACTAGAAAAATGCTTGTTTTGACCCCTTTTTGGCCCTTAATTCCTAAATTTTGGCCCCATAACCCCTAAAATAAATCCAAACCTTCTACTTGTGGTTTAAACATTGCGGTATGATTTCAGAGCAATTGAAATACTTCTACACAAGTAATTATCCTGAAACTAGGAAAATGTTTGTTTTGGGCCCCTTTTGGGCCCCTAATTCCTAATCGGTTGGGACCATCATCCCCAAAATCAATTCCAACCTTCCTTTTGTGGTATTGAACCTTCTGCAAAAATTTCATGAAGATCTATTTACGTAAACTAAAGTTATTATCCGGAAACCAATGTGTCTTCGGACGACGACGCAGACGACGACATCATACCATTATACATGTTATACGATCCCAAAAATTTTTTGGGGTCGTATAAAAACATATGCATATATTTTTTTTTTTTATTTGAAGTTTCATATGACTTAACTACTGTCACAATTCAAATCAAATCTACTTTTAAAGTGATACACTGGTGTGAGTATTTAACGTATGTATAGAGAAACCTGTTTTAAGAGACCACCTAAGTGAGCGCAAAAAGGAGTTTTCTTAAGACAGATAGGTATTCTTTTTATACAAGTTCAATCTTTACATGCTATATGAAGTTATATGAATAAAATATACTATGGTCCAAGTTAAATGTAATGGGGGTGGCTGAAAATTTTTGTGCTGCTATACAGTCTATTTATTCAAATATATTATGTTCAGTACGATTAAACGGCCATTTATCAGAATGGTTTAATGTTAACAGTGGTTTTAAACAAGGATGCCCATTATCTCCCTTGTTATTTAATTTATATATTAATGACCTAGTTTCATTCTTGAAATCATATGAGTGTGGTATTGATATTGATGATGAAAAAGTTTGTATTTTGCTTTATGCTGATGATGTGGTTTTACTTGCAAACGATGAAAAAGAATTACAAATTCTGTTAAATGCATTAGATATATGGTGTGGAGATAATTGTATGACCATTAATTCCAAAAAGTGTAATATTGTGCATTTTAGAACACCTTCTGTTGATAAGTCACTTGTTGAATTTAAATGTGGGAATGATATCATTGAATATTCTACTACTTATACATATTTAGGTTTAGTTTTAAGTGAATTTTTAGATTATAATGTAACTGCTAAAGCTGTTGCAGCTTCTGCAAATAGAGCACTTGGCCTTGTTAGTGCCAAGTGTAAAATCTTAGGTGGTGTTACTCATAATGTCTTTTCAAAATTATATGAGAGTTTGGTGCTTCCAATTGTTGAATATGGTGCTGGTATTTGGGGTTGCAAAAAATTTTCTTTTATAAATGCCATCCATAATAGAGCTTGCAGATTTTTTCTTGGAGTGGGTAAATATACTCCAAATGCTGCAGTTGCAGGGGATATGGGGTGGATACCTATCTTTCAAAAACAATGGCAATGCTTAATTCGACTATGGTGCCGTTTGAAAGATATGAGCTCTGATCGTTTAAACGGAAAATTTTCATATGGGCAGACATTATGAGTAAAAAACATAAGTGTATAAAAAATTGGAATTTTTATGTAAGGAAAACGTTTTCTGAGTATAATGCAGAACATTTGTGTATCATTACAGATTATGTTGATAGTACCTCAGTTGTCAATACTGTTATGTCTAAAATGTTTAGTAAATATGTCGAACAGTGGAAAGGCAATTTACAATCAGAGAAAGCTTTATCTGGTAAAGGTGGTAACAAACTTCGTACATATAATCTATTTAAGAACAGTTTTGAAACGGAAACTTATTGTAAAATTCCAATGCCATTTTCGCAAAGGAGTTCTTTTGCCAAATTTCGATGTGATGTAGCACCACTAAGAATAGAAACGGGGAGATTTGAAAAATTAATTTTAAAAGATCGAGTCTGTGATAATTGTATGAATATTTTAGAAGATGAAGCTCATGTTATTTTATCGTGTCCTTTGTATGATGATTTTAGAAAAAAATTATTTGATGAAGCAACACATTTTAATAGTGATTTTATGTCTTATGATGATAAACAGAAATTAGTGTTTTTATTTACAGATAATAATATGATTCGTAGCTGTGCTAAAGCCTGTAATCTTATTCTAAATAGACGTAGAAATGTTTTATACTGTAAATAATGTTAATGTCAAAATGTTTTATAATAGATGCATTCTTTATATAATTTTTATAATGTTATAGTCTCTTGTAATTCTGTACAGAATGGTTCTCTTTTTATATTTATATATTTTTACATTTAATGTTATGTTGTATTATATATTATTGAGAGATGAGACTTAAATAAAATATTGAATTGAAAATTATGAAATGAACTACAGACAACAGATGGACTTAAAATTAATAGCCATATAATACAGGGTTTTGCTTAGGTGAAATTGAAAAAAGAATCAAGAATTCAAAATTGATACTAAAAGTTGGAAGAGTTAAGGAACAAAATAGGATAAAAATATTTATAGGTTATGGCGCTCCCTTTCGAGATATTATGTTTTTAAATTTTTAAATGGCAAGAAAAGGCTGACTAAGACGTTTACCTTCTACATGTATTTGTATTGGTATTGGCATTTTATTATCATTTTATGAGCTATTGAAGTCTTACATGGAAAGAAAAATGGGTATTATTGGGCAAAAAATAGTTAACCTGTATCGTAGGAAAAGAACCAATGAGTCGGCTGACTCAAATTCCTAATTTGTTTTTAGGGGGGGGGGATGAAATTTGCATAATAGGCAGGACATTAGTTTTGAGTATAATAAGGCAGGATGAGCAACTTTGCGAAAAGATCCAGAGATCCAACCCTGAACAGTTTGCGCAATAAAGGACACGATATTCAAGCTTTATACAGGTCTGAATTTGGATTCAATATTTAACACATTATGTGACAATATGATGGGCTTAAAATATAGATATAGATATATATTATATATATTTATATTTATATTTATGATTATATATTCTCAAAATGTTTATTAAATTGAATAAAATAAATACAGGGGAATATCTATTAAGAAAAACATGACCTTGTAAAAGGTTGTTCAATTGACCTCTAGATTGCATATAACATGTTTACATGCAGACCAGGAGGTGACATATAGCAATTGTCGGATACTATAACTAACGGCACAGAAAAGTTTGGGATTATTTCTTCAATTAATAAATGAACCACATTTTCCGAAGTTTTATTTGGAACAGGAAAAGCCAAAGGCCACCCACTGTAATGACAAACAAAGCTGACAATATACTTATTTCCTGACAATGATGTAGGATAAGGTCCAGATAAATCTACCCCTATCTTAGCAAATGGAAATGGTGGTATATCAGATATTTGTAATAAAGGTTTTGTTTTACCTGCACTTTGAGATTGACAGATAACACAGGAATTAATATAGGAATTAAGTTCCTTATATAACTTTGGCCAAAAATATTTTTGCCTAATTGAATCGTGACATTTGTCGATTCCTAAATGACTTAGATTATCATGATAACTTTTGATGACCTCATTTCGTAATTGTAATGAAATGTAAAGCCTTAACTTTAAATCATCATCAGGGTGAGAAATGTAATAAAGTATATCATTGATAATAATATGTTTATTATCAACACTTCTTGAAGCCTTACCTGTGTTTATTTGATTAATAATTTCCGAAAGTTCTATGTCTAAAGATTGTTCAATTTTCATGTCATAACCAGGAATCGTACATTCCTTGACGCTAAGTTGGTCATCTTCTTTATAGTCACAACTTGCAAAATCTTTTGGATTGAACTCATTTGAATTCAAAGTATTGATTTGAAAAGCCTTCTCACTTATATCTACTTCAATTGTTTCACTTTGATTTTGATTGCCTTCTTGACCCGGAGGCCTTCTTGAAAGATAGTCAGCAATAGTATTATCAGTTCCCGCTAGCCATTCAATCTTGTAATTGTAACTTGCAATACCTAAAGCCCAAAGTTGTAATTTTTTGTTACATTGTGGCGAAAGCAATAAGTACTTTAAAGGTTTGTGGTCAGTTCTGATAATAAATTCAGCTCCATGAAGATAATGATCTAATTTTTGTAATGCATAATGAATACTAAATGCTTCTTTTTCAATAGTAGACCACCTAGATTGTGTGTCTGACAGTTTATGAGATAAAAAGTAAATGGGTTTTTCTTTTCTTAAACATGATAAATGAGTTTCTTCTTCCTCGCAAGGTTGCGTACGACATGCACCTATGGTATCATTAGACGCGTCAGTATATAAAACATAAGGTTTCTTCAAGTCTGGGTATGCTAATAAAGGAGTCACAGTTAAACTATATTTCAAAAAATCAAAAGCTCTTTGACATTCCTCATCCCATTGAAATTTAGCATATTTTTTAGTTAAAGCAACTAAAGGTATAGAAATCTTTGAAAAATTAGGGATAAAGCGTCTATAGTATGAACACGCCCCTATAAAACTTCTTACTTCCTTAACAGTAACAGGGTTTGGTAATGTTTTTATTGCTTCAACTTTGGCATCGTCCGGTTTTACACCGTCGATATTGATTTTAAAACCTAAATAATTAGTTTCTTCCTGCAAAAATTGACATTTCTTTAATTTCAATTTCAAATTATGTTGTCTTAATCTGTCAAATACTTGTTGAATGTGATCGAAATGTTCTTCTAAAGTTTCAGAAAATATCAAAATATAGTCTATATAGGAGATAGCAAAATTTAGATCTTGTAAAACTATTTCCATCAATTGACTAAATACAGCAGGACTATTTTGCAATCCAAATGGCATAACATTAAATTCGAAAAGTCCCTTATGACAAACAAATGCTGTTTTTGATTTATCTTCCTCCGCCATCTTAATTTGCCAGAATCCTGCCCTAAGGTCGATCAATGAATAAAACTTTGCAGCCCCTAAAAGTGTCAATATATCATCGATAACTGGAAGTGGATATCGGATTGCTAAAGTAGAAGAGTTCAGGGATCTGAAATCTATGCAAAAGCGTGTAGTTTTATCTTTTTTATCAACTAATACAACTGGTGAGGAATAATTACTATTAGATCTTCTTATAATGTTTGCTTCTAACATGTCAGTTATTGCTTTATTGACTATTTCTCTTTTGTGTAATGGAGTTCGATAAGGTTTCAATTTAACCGGGGGATTATCCCCTGTATCGATTCTCATTTTCACTGTGTCAGTTTGACCTAATTCAGTATCCCTAAAAGCAAAAACATCTCTATTATTATTGAACAGTTGTAACACCCTACTCCTATGAACATCAGGAACATTAAGATCAGTTTCAAAAACATTCTCAATTTCAGAGTGCTCTTGAGTAGATTCAAGTGAGACAACATTTTCTTCTGAAACTGGTGAAGCCCTTCCTATTGCTATGCCCGTTCAGTTCTTCCATTCGTAGGTCGTATTATGAGCTTTCTTTTCGGAACAGTTTCGGATGAAGATTTGCGTACTATAAATAGCAATATAAGAGTTTTAGCTAATAACCAAAAACGCATTTCACATGTCTTAAGTGAAAGACTCACAATAGTAAATGTTACGAGGGCTGAAGTTGCACAAAATCGGAAGACCATTAATAGTTTAACAACAGGTTTACATGATGTTGATCTCAAGTTAAGAAATATCACCACACTTTTAAAAAAAGAAATAGCGGATTTAGAAACTTTTGTTGACATATACGCAAAATTAGATGTTATTACAAGTGAAATGAAATTAATGGTTCAGAGAGCGACATTTTATTTTGTTTACCTAAATTCACAGTTGAACATGTTATCATTGGGTCATCTGTCGCCTAGTACCATCAATCCAACATCGTTTAGGTTTCTTCTTACAGAAATACAGTCTCAATTACCAGCATACCTGAAACTTCCAAAAAATCCAATTAAAGATCTTTGGGCTTATTATCAATTTTTAACATGTACTACTTTGATCTATGAGAGGAAGATTTTTGTTGTCATTTCTGTCCCACTTTTAGACTACAATAATAAATTTGAAGTATTTAAAGTCTTCAATTTACCAATACCTATGCAATCGAACAAAACAAATGTTAATATGGTTGATAAGTTCAATCTAGAATCAGATTATATTGCCGTTAATGCTAAAAGATCAAAATATATTCTATTTGATCAAAATGAAAGAATACAATGCACACATCCTTTGGTCCCGTATTGTGCTGTCAGTAGTCCAACATACCCAATCAATCTCAGTAATCTATGCATCACAACTTTGTTTATGAAAAAGGGAAGGAAAGTATTGGTTGATTGTCAGACTTTAGTTCAACCTTTTGCCGTTCTGCCTATGGCAAAGTATATCTCATCCGGTTCATGGTTAATTACTACAAGGATTCCTTTAAAATTTGCAATAGCTTGTAGATATGCGGATCAGAAAATAACTTCTAGTATAGAAATTTTTCCACCTATAGATATTTTACGATTAAACATGTACTGCTAATAATGATTATATGGCGCTTTTGCCTTTTCTTCACTCGAAAAGTAAGTTTCAAGTTCAAGATCAATTTGCAGAATTAATCAAGGCATATAACTTTACTAACATAGGGATATGGAAGCCTTTTCATAAAACTTTTCCAAAATTCAATTTAACAAAGCTACCAAAAGAACTAAAAAATATCGGTAATATACCAATGGATAACTTAATTTACCAATTAAACCAGTTAGATTCTATTGAGGAAGACCCTGGACTACCAAATTGGGCTTATGCTTTAATCTATTTTTTTGTTGCTTTTGCCATAGGGATAATGTTATATTTATTTTGTAAATATCGTCAAAATATTAAGAATAGGTGTTTAGCCAAGAGAATGAATAATAATAAAGAGGTTCAAATAGTCACAAGGTACCTTGGTGGTGATCAAGTGGTGTCAACTAATGTTGAGGGCGATGGTACTGCCTCCAGAGATGATAAAATAGCTTCTGCACCATTATTGGAATCAACCACTAAGAACCATTATCCAGTACTCAATTTGTCAACCAATGAGTAGTAGCAATCGGGTAAATTAACTACAAAAATGATGATTGGACAAGAACACTGGATATTGGCTTTGATCATTGGACACAACGCAGACGTTTAGATGTACATAAAACTATACGATCACATAACTTATATTGGTAGAGGGAATCGTTCTACAGCATCACAGGTAGATTTGCCTGTAATGTTTCAGCCGGTGATAACTGAGCAACCTAGTCAGGGACTCTGAATTAACAGAGTAGGTAAGCTAGGTCAGTTAGGAGTAAATCAACGACAGATGGTGGATCACATGCAGGTTGGATTTTCAACGACGGATGGTGGATCACATGCAGGTTGGAGTTTTCGACGACGGATGGTGGATCACATGCAGGTTGGAGTTTTCAACGATGGATGGTGGATCACATGCAGGTCGGAGTAATTGCAGTACTTCTAAATGACGGGAATTGGCGTTGCAGATAAACAAATGGATTGTTGGAGTTGACAACGACGATCAGAGGAGCAGTTCACTGGAGTCGGAGTTATGAAGACGGTCCGCAGTTGATGGTTGCGCCTTTTTCTGGAAATAAGAAGTTCCGATATTTGATGTTACGAACTTAGTTATTCACACAAGAATTGTATGAACTATAAATTGCTGAACATTTAGATGTTGTTGAACTTTTGAAATGATTTTGTTTATGAATATTTTTTTTGTTGTTTTTAGGGAAATTTGTAAGCATTCATATTGTCACCGATTTTAACTAAAATATAAAATTATATTTCTGAAGAAAGGGAGGAATGTGACAATATGATGGGCTTAAAATATAGATATAGATATATATTATATATATTTATATTTATATTTATGATTATATATTCTCAAAATGTTTATTAAATTGAATAAAATAAATACAGGGGAATATCTATTAAGAAAAACATGACCTTGTAAAAGGTTGTTCAATTGACCTCTGGATTGCATATAACATGTTTACATGCAGACCAGGAGGTGACATATAGCAATTACAATTAATTATAACACTGGGATACGTGTATTCTTCAAACATCAATTTCCAGGTTGGTCAAAACATGTCAATTAGAGTCAACTTAATAGATATTCATCATTGTATCTTTAGAATTAAAACTATAATGGTCAAATTAATAGAAACCTTGACACTGTTTATATTCTGTATATATACTTGTGTATTTTATTGTATGGGACACATCGGCCTATGCAGGTTAATAAACTTATAGCAAATTCCATCATCTTATTATAATTAAAGGTTTCTATCACAGAATATAAATGTAGTCAAAGAACTTGAAATTTGTTCTATGATTTGAATTCATATTCAATTGAAGATTTCTCGACTGCTGTTGCACAATGCTTAGTAAATCTGTTTAAGCCACTCTACACAGAGAATTTGCCATAAATATTGCGACTCCCAAAACCTTTTTTGCAAAGTGGCAATTTCTTAAATCTTCAGGGTAAAAAATGGACCCTTCACAAATCAGATTTGTTACCACCCCCCCCCACCCCCACCCCCCCCCCCCCCCAACCACCACCCCTTTTCCCATAAACAAAGATTTGAAGATATTTCTTTTAAATTTCTTAACCCCCGTTTTTTAACCCCTACTTTTCCAAAAAATAAACATTTGAAGAAATATTTTTTCCCCCAAAATGAATCTCAACCTTCTACTTGTGTTACTGAACCTTGTGGTACAATATCAGAACATTCAAAATAGTTATACACAAGTTATTGTCCTGAAAATAAAAAAAATAATTTGTTTTTATCCGCTTAATGGACACCAATTTCTAAACGGTTTGGACCATCACCCCAAAATCAATCCCAAGCTTCCTTTTGTGGTATTAAACATTTTATAGAGATCTAAGTTATTGTCCGGAATCAAATAAAATGTCTTCGGACGCCGTTGACCCCGACGACGCCGACGTGATAGCTATCAATGTGCGATCTTAAAATTTCTTTAACTGCTGTCGTATAAAAATGCAGGATAAACTAGACTAATAAAAAAATGCCGTACCGAATAGAGTATGTAGAGTGTAACTAAAAAAATGCAAGACAAAAAATGTATTCCCCCTCTCTTTCCTCCCCCAAAAAAATCAAACGGTAGCTCCCTTAATACATTTTAATTCTTAATAAGGGTTGCATGTATGATAACAAGTCTGAAATTAACCTAACCATTCCTTTACTTTTTCATATCATTTTCCACTTTATCCGTTCACATATGCGACATATAAATTAAAATATTTAAATGTATAAAAGATATAAATGTATGTCAAGTATTGGTATATTGTATGCCAGGTAAATAATATTATATATAAATAACACACATCAACATTATCAATAAGAACAGCTGACACAAATAAAACAGCATTCAATTGTATGAGTCAGTAGGTGTGTTCATGTATTTAGCCAAATATAAATACTTTCCTACCTCTAGAAATTGGCATGTTTATTTTCATTTCGTCATATATTGGTACACACAAAAAACAAGAGTAAAATCGCAGATGCATTTAGATGCATATGAATTTCAGAAAGTTTCTAAAACAGATGTAAAATATGATCAAATATGTTTTATATGATATAACATTTAATCTGATTTACTGAAAGTTGTGTAAGAAACTAATTAACTGTAAAGGAGATATGCACATCTTCAGAAAACAATAATAGTGCATGTGACATAATAGTTTATAGTTACAAAGTCTATCATTCTACATGTTCTACTTTGCAAAGACCAAAATAACAAACACGTAAATATTGTGTCAGCGTTAAGCATCCACTAAGAAAGGCGGTTATTCATTTAATGAATACTAAAACGGCGTACATTTTTTATTTTCCCGCGTGCATGCAATGGCATAGTTTACTATGATTCATGTGTGTAGTGGCGTATATCTGAAACTGTGCAGTGACGTGTATTTAGAAATGTCGTCAGTCTTAAGGTGGCTCACCCCAATAGTGACCCCCGGTAGAATTTTTTTATTTTCACATATTCTGTAGATTTTTTTATGCTGAATCCAAAAATGCAAAGAAAAAAGGGGGTCACCAGGCTCGTTTTCTCCTCAAATTGAAGCGAAATGTGCGATTTTGACCCTATTTCCAAACATGCCCACCCTTCCAACAATAACCGTTACATCAAATTCAAAGACTTTTAAAACCAAGTCAGTATGATTTTTATGTGAAAAAACATTAGAATTTGAAATGTAAACCTTTCCCTTGGTTATTTTTGACTTAAAAATCCTTTTATTTTCAGATCAATGTCTAAATTTTGCATTTTCTAATTTTAGTTTAAGGCAAAAAATATTGGTTTAATCGATTTTTCGTAAAATTTCCCCGGTAGATTTTTTTTAAAAACAGATATGTCAAAGCTATGAACTTTTCGAACATTTTAAGGTAAAATAAAATGGGGGTCACCAGGCTTTTAAAAAAGTTACGAGCTTTTGTTTAACCCCTCTACCCCATGAGGTCTGATTTCATTGCACTCCATTAATTACTTAATTGGGAATTCTTTATTGATGGCTTTAATAAAATAATGTTTGTAATTATATCAATAAACGATTGCTGAATATAAATGTGGTTATCGTATTACTGTTTGTTATCAAAAAGTGAAATTTTGATTATTTTGGTGAAATACGGTAATTTTGTCTGGCGCGAGTTGCTTCCCTCTAATTTGGCGCCATTATCGGACCAGAGGAATTTCAAGGTCGCCATTGCCGAACAGCATACTATATTGATGAATACGACCATGTACATGCATAACAGACATTGTGGCGAATATACAACGATGAAGGTAGAGTTATTACATAAGAAAACATAGATTTCGATATATTAGGCAGCCAAATGTTATCAGTATAACGAAAAATACAAACTTGGGGGTTGTCTCAAAATACTCGCTACTGTTGAAAATCACTGCGACTGAAACCTTGCACGGGCTCAATTTCTGTTCCATGTTTAATATTATAGATCGTTATAGCTGGTATCTTATTTATGTGTTTATTTTACCTTTTACAGACAAGTTGTAAACATGTCTGGCCAGTTTTGCAAAATAACCGTGTGCAAACGGCCGAAGAGGAAGGGATGACATCTACTGTCATTTTTACGCTACTGTTAGCAATGGTTAGTGTCAATGAATTAGTCTTTTTTAATCATCATTTTTAATAACTTATTTCGTAGCCAAGTTAGGTTCAAATTAGTCCGAGATTAGCCCCAGCTTGTCTGGCAAAACAGCCGTTGGACGTCAGAGAAATCTCGGACTAGGGTCATATGTATGTGGGGTACCCCATAACTTCGGTTCATCGGGACAATTTCTACTGCTTGACACCAACTATATTTCCCTTCCCATTTTACTCTAAACCCCCCCCCCCCCCTTTTACTGCAATTCTTCCATCTCCTTGCCTCAAGACAAAATATATTTCAAAGATACCCCCTTTTCCCTGATCCCTCATTCCCCTGTCCCCCCTCTATTAAGGTCTGGGGTTTGATTGACTTCTTTATTTTCTTGAGATTATGATTTAATTGGCCTAATTTGTAAATGATAAACCCTACAGTAGGAGTCAAACGAAGGATTCATCTTTATCGATCACAATTTGTTTACCATTACCCCCCCCTAATTCTGTTAGGTATACAAAAATGTCTTGAGGTCTAGTAATAGAAGTATCAGGGTTAAACATGTACAGAATGCGGCCATAAGTATTTGTCACTTGAGATTTTTAGCTGTTCATATATATTGTATATAATATATAAAAGAAGATGTGGTACGATTGCCATTGAGACAACTATCCACAAAAGACCAAAATGACACAGACATTAACAACTATAGGTGTATACATTTTTTCAAAAAAAAATATTTTGGATTGATTTTAAGCATCCTGGTACCAATAGAAGCAGTATTATCACAGTTTTATTTTTTGGTTATATTTTTTTTGTGTCTCATTTTCATTATTTTCTGTTCAGAAATTCGATATACATGTATATTCAACCAAATTAAATTATAAAAAAATATTTTATGTGTTCTCAAGGGAAAACAAAAATAAATGAAAACGAACCTATTACCAAATAAACACATATTAATTTAGACCATTTTTTGCATGGTCAGTCTTATCAAACTTGCATGTACCTCCCAAATTTGGTTTCTGTTCTCCAACTTCAGTTTGCCTCTACCAATGTTATGAAACTAATACACAATTAATGCATATATATATGCTTACTACATTGTACCAACAAACACACATGAAGTTTGAATTTTTGGTGGGGTCGCTTTTACTTTTCTCGAGTTATGCCCCTTTACAAATTAAAAAAATGCTGAAATTTTGTTCCTTTCTTTAACACAAGTTTGCTTCATCCAAATGTTCTGAAACTTATATGCAATGCTTACTACAACAACACTCAGATCAAGTACAAATTTGGGTGGTGTCACCCTTTTCATCCTTTATATGCAAGCGGCTGCTCATCTGTGTCCCATGGACACATTACCATTATGAACTAGTCTACATCTATATGCTTTTGAATATCAATAATTGTTGATTTTCTGACAGAATTACTCTGATATTTAATTTCAGGCTGCAAGTACATTTGTACATGTACATTGCAAATGGAAGGAGTGAGCTTGGAATGTTCAACTTTACTTGGAAACTATTGGCAAAGAACTGACAGAATTTCATGAGAAGCCAGTATCATATTCTAGTCTTGCAACCGGAAACTATGCGTAAAGTGCTGAAACTTAAGAACAACATTCTACATGTATATATGCAATATATGTTGCCACAATCCACTTAAGAAGCTAAGATCAACTATAAATTGGAACTACATGTATATGCTTTAGTGCTGTCAAAATCCTTTAAAAAAATCAAATCAAAAGGACCTACTTCACCTATATATATAGCTACCTGTCCCAATGATGAATACAGATCATATGTATGAGTCTACTCTTATAAATAAAACAGTGAAGGAGAATAAAAATAAATAAAATATAGAGCTGATCAGCTAATGATTGTACATGTACATGATGTATAAATGGCAACAATTCTTACATGTATACTAGTACATTGAAATTAATTATATTAATAGATGTTTTATGAATTTGATCTCATAGATATTAGAGGAATAAAATCAATCACGTTTCAAAAATTTGATTTAGTTGAGCCTTTTTTTTACACCAGTTTTCAGGACATATTATGGTATACCTTTGACTGTCCGTCGTCAGCATGTCGGACATATACTCAAAAATAATAAACACTAATAGGTACATGTAGTAGTCAATATTGTGTAATCAATAGGTCATCTTCATGTATATTTGGTGTATAAAATGATTATTAAATGTCTTATCACAAATTAAAATATCAAATGAGAGGATGTGATATGATTGTAAATGAGACACAACAGACCAAATAACACAGAAATAACTATACATGTAGGTCACCATATGGACTTCAACAATGAGTAAAACATATTCTGCATAGTTGGTTTTAAAGGTCTCGAAATGATAAATGAACAATTTAAAACATTTAAAATGAGAAAACTAATGGGTGATTTATGTACAAAATAATAAATGAATAACAAATATGTCTGTCTTGCAGGGTTTATCTGAACTTAACCTCATTTTCATGGACTTGTCTGTTTCTTGAATTCTAAATATGTTTCAAAATATTTGGTTGATGGGATGATTGTTACAGAGTCTGACATAGGGTGGGGGCTCATTGGTGGATTATATTGCAAATAACTGAAGCCAACCCCGCTTTGGCAGTCAGTCCCCACATCACTAGAGAAATAAAATAACTAAGAAAAAAAAAATGGTATATTAATAAGAAAAAAAATTAAATCACGATAATTTCCTGTCGATATGCACATCTACATAGTATGTCCTTATTATCTACAAAGTTTCATGAAATTCTGTTGAATGTGTGGTTTCAGAGGAGTTTCGATGACAAGCTGTTTGCAGTAGTATACTGCAGCAAATAAGTTCAAAGGGGCATAACTCCTAGAAAAATAATTCGTAATTTCCTGTCGATATGCACATCTACATGGTATGTCCTTATTATCTAAAAAGGTTTTATGAAATTCTGTTGTGCGGTTTGAGAGGAGATGCGATGACAAACTTGCAGTAGTATATTGAAGCAAATAAGTTCAAAGGGGCATAACTTCTAGAAAAAGTTTGAATCGTAATTTCCTGTCGATATGCACATCTGCATAGTATGTCCTTATTATCTAAAAAGGTTTCCTGAAATTTTGTTGGGCGGTTTGAGAGGAGTTGTGATGACAAGAAACAGGACTGATAGACTGGCTGATGGACGGACGGACGGGTCAAAAATGTTATACCCTGCGCCACTTCCTTGCGTAGGGTATAAAAATAGGAAGATGGGGTGTCATTGTTTATGAGGCGACTTCACCAGAGACCAATTTACATAGAAGATAACAATTCTGTCCCCGTAAGGACTTCAACAATTACTATAAACTGATATACCACATAGTCAAACAAATAAAAGTCCCAGAAATTACGTTTTTTTTTTATATGATTGCACATAATGAAAATTAAAGTTGTGCATACTGAATGATCACTGGCAAGTATTTCAAGCATAATACGGATGAGAACATGCAGATAAGTATCAATTATGAAAGTTATGCAAAGTAAGACGGGAGCTAGATATATGGACTGCCATAAAAAAAAAAAATGAATGGACAATTACGCTTGGTGCATGTGTAGGCAAAATTCCCCCTTTTTACCCTACGAGGCTTCGTATGTATACATCCAGCTGTTTGAACACCCTGTATAATCAAGGGGTCATCTGTCAGATTAGTCATATTTCTATGTTAACCATACGATATGAAAATAAGCAGATGTGGTATGATTGCCAATGAAACAACTATCCACCAAAGTTCATATTTAAAATTCCATATTATAAATTAAAAAAAAAACATTATCTCCTTTTATCATCACGTATAGATCGATGATTAGTTATGCTATGCATTTCTTTGCCACGGTAAGATCAAATCAGTGTTCACAAACAAAATTGTCATTCACATTTTTTGCCGCATTGACATCACTCAACTATATTTGTGATCATTTGTTTTAATCAAGAAAACTTTCCTTATTAGCTTACCTTTTAAAAAACCATTTCAAAAATTAAGATTAAAGTTAAAGTTTGCCAACATGACCGGCTAATATAGCGTTCTTCAGGGCGTAGCTTTTAAATTACAATCCAAACTTTTCCTGAACCTAGAAGTAGTATAGATTTTTTTTTATATATAAAGTCTTTAGTAGTGTTTGAGACTGCCCGGCACGCTGCGGGTGTATGTCCTAGCAAAATCTCGACATGGTGAAACCAAAAGTTTTGCGGTTCTCCGCAAAGCATGCAGTATTTAGGAATTATCTATAATACTAAAATTACGAGGTCCAATTTGTCAGCCGTCATCGGGTAAAAACGACAAATCAAAGAATTCAACTCTATATATAACTAATATAGGACAATGGTGTAGATTAAAAATTACACCACTCCAGACCCTTTTGTTTTCCACATAATTAATATTGCCAATAATTAACAAGTTCCGGGTCTAATCCGATACCGATACCAATAGTATATTCACCTGTTAGCTATTACCTTATCTGTACGTTCCGCATTTGACAGGCGCACCACCAAACGGTGTATTTAGGATTTTGCTATATACACGGGTCATAATCAAAGGGCTGACACTACTAAATTCAATCATTGTCAAATTGTTCCCTATTGTAGCTTTATTCAGCAATCAGCAAGACTTTCTAAGATAACTAATATAGGACAATGCTGTTGATTAAAAAATACTCCATTCCTGGATAGCCTGGACCTTTTGTTTTCCAAATAATTAATATTTCCAATAATAGAAAAGTTCCAGGTCGACGGGTTCAAACAGAAAGATTTGAAAGCAGAGAAAACTTATAATCGACATGACTTTATCAGATGACAATACCAATTACTAAAATAAGGCTTAGGCATTGTTATATACTTTAATTCAGTCACGGACCCGCGATATCACGGGTGTGTACTTGTATCATAGACCGATATATAAGGTCGGAATACTAGGCCAGTCCCGGTTACTTTTGACAGTGATGGATCCAGGGGGAGGGTTCCGGGTTCCCCCCTTTTTAGGACGATCAATGCCTTTGAATGGGGAAATATAGTTGGAACAGCCCCTTTTTGTCCTGGGTTGGGAACCCCCTTTTAAAATGGCTGGATCCGCCCGATTGATCGTTGCTGGATCCATTAGTCTATTTTAATAACATTCAGTGCTCTGATTCAATTATTTTAGTTCTAATGCTGATATTTCTTTTTTTTTAATATGAACTCGGTTGACATATCGATAGATACAACAGAAAATTGCAAATCAACAAAATAACAATTCACAAAATAAGTAATAGAAAAGTATCATAAAAATAGAAAACATTGGTCCCGATGTCTTAGATTATAGGACTAAGTCTAGTGTTCCGGAAATCATGGAATTGTGATACGAGAAAAATTATCAGATGATTTTCGTGCAGGTAAAACATATCTTTAAATGAAAATGTTAAGTATTAAGTCTGTTAGAAAATTGGCATGTTCAAATTTGTTTTGGTATAACTATAATTATCAAAATTTTGCAGTGGAAAAATATATCGCATACTCGGGAATAAACTCCTAAAAGTACTTGGAAATAAAGATATTTCAAGTTTTAAATATATTTATGACAGAAACAAACTGTTATAAAACGCCAAACGGATTATATCATGATAACAAACCCACCCCGATGTTTAAACCATACTATACGGACAGAGACATATATATATACACATATATGTCTCTGATACGGGTCACAAGTTTACCTGTTTTTGAAAGCTGTACGATGACATGAAGTTGTTTACATCGCTATCATTTGTTTACAGTTAATCATTGCGTCATTGGCAAAACATTTTCAAAAATAAATATCCACGACATCATTTAATTCAACTGGTATTTAAGTGAATTCAAAATATGGTACGAACGGACCCAAGAGGCGACCGTGTAAGATGAGAATGCGTTTTGGGAGCGAAGCGGCACCAAATACCGTCGACGTCATACATGTGACTTTGTCAGTATTTATATATTCTTTTTAGCTCACCTGGCCCGAAGGGCCAAGTGAGCTATTCCCATCACTTTGCGTCCGGCGTCCGTCGTCGTCGTCCGTCGTCCGTCGTCGTCCGTCGTCGTTAACTTTTACAAAAATCTTCTCCTCTGAAACTACTGGGCCAAATTTAACCAAACTTGACCAAAATCATCATTGGGGTATCTAGTTTAAAAAATGTGTGGCGTGACCCGGTCAACCAACCAAGATGGCCGCCACGGCTAAAAATAGAACATAGGGGTAAAATGCAGTTTTTGGCTTATAACTCAAAAACCAAAGCATTTAGAGCAAATCTGACATGGGGTAAATATGTTTATCAGGTCAAGATCTATCTGCCCTGAAATTTTCAGATGAATCGGTCAACCCGTTGTTGGGTTGCTGCCCCTGAATTGGTCATTTTGAGGAAATTTTGCTGTTTTTGGTTATTATCTTGAATATTATTATAGATAGAGATAAGCTGTAAACAGCAATAATGTTTGGCAAAGTTAGATTTACAAGTAAGTCAACATGACCGAAATGGTCAGTTGACCCCTTTAGGAGTTATTGCCCTTTATAGTCAATTTTTAACCATTTTTCATAAATCTAAGTAATCTTTTACAAAAATCTTCTCCTCTGAAACTACTGGGCCAAATTAATCCAAACTTGGCCACAATCATCTTTGGGGTATCTAGTTTAAAAAATGTGTGGCGTGACCCTGTCAACCAACCAAGATGGCCGCCACGGCTAAAAATAGAACATAGGGGTAAAATGCAGTTTTTGGCTTATAACTCAAAAACCAAAGCATTTAGAGCAAATCTGATGTGGGGTAAAAATGTTTATCAGGTCAAGATCTATCTGCCCTGAAATTTTCAGATGAATCGGTCAACCTGTTGTTGGGTTGCTGCCCCTGAATTGGTAATTTTGAGGAAATTTTGCCGTTTTTGGTTATTATCTTGAATATTATTATAGATAGAGATAAACTGTAAACAGCAATAATGTTCAGCAAAGTAAGATTTACAAATAAGTCAACATGACGGAAATGGTCAGTTGACCCCTTTAGGAGTTATTGCCCTTTATAGTCAATTTTTAACCATTTTTCGTAAATCTTAGTTATCTTTTACAAAAATCTTCTCCTCTGAAACTACTGGGCCAAATTAATCCAAACTTGGCCACAATCATCTTTGGGGTATCTAGTTTAAAAAATGTGTGGCGTGACCCGGTCAACCAACCAAGATGGCCGCCACGGCTAAAAATAGAACATAGGGGTAAAATGCAGTTTTTGGCTTATAACTCAAAAACCAAAGCATTTAGAGCAAATCTGATGTGGGGTAAAAATGTTTATCAGGTCAAGATCTATCTGCCCTGAAATTTTCAGATGAATCGGTCAACCTGTTGTTGGGTTGCTGCCCCTGAATTGGTAATTTTGAGGAAATTTTGCCGTTTTTGGTTATTATCTTGAATATTATTATAGATAGAGATAAACTGTAAACAGCAATAATGTTCAGCAAAGTAAGATTTACAAATAAGTCAACATGACGGAAATGGTCAGTTGACCCCTTTAGGAGTTATTGCCCTTTATAGTCAATTTTTAACCATTTTTCGTAAATCTTAGTTATCTTTTACAAAAATCTTCTCCTCTGAAACTACTGGGCCAAATTAATTCAAACTTGGCCACAATCATCTTTAAGGTACCTTGTTTGAAAAATGTGTCCGATGACCTGGCCATCCAACCAAGATGGCCACCACGGCTAAAAATAGAACAGGGGTAAAATGTAGTTTTTTGCTTACAACTCTGAAACCAAATCATTTAGAGGAAATCTGACAAGGAGTTTAATTGTTAATCAAGTCAATATATATCTGCCCTGAAATATTCAAATGAATTGGACAACCTGTTGTTGGGTTGCTGCCCTCCAATTGGTAATTTTTAAAGAAATTTTGCTGTTTTTGGTTATTATCTTGAATACTATTATAGATAGCGATAAACTGTAAACAGCGATAATGTTCATCAAAGTAAGATCTACAAATAAGTCCACATGACCTAAATGGTCAATTGACCCCTTAAGGAGTTATTGCCCTTTATAGTCAATTTTTAACAATTTTCATTAATTTGGTAAATTTATGTAAATTTTTACCAAATATTTTTCTCTGTTACTAATGGGCAAAGTTCATTATAGATATAATTGTAAGAAGCAAGAATGTTCAGTAAAGTAAGAACTTCAAACACATCACCATCACCAAAATACAATTTTGTCATGAATCCATTTGTGTCCTTTGTTAAATATGCACATAGACCAAGGTGAGCGACACAGGCTCTTTAGAGCCTCTAGTTTTTAATGTTATGCTTAAATCATGTATATTTTTCTCCTTTTAAACTTTTATGCGAAAAATGAAGAAAGCACTGTGAATTTCTGACCGTTCGTATTTCCTGTTTTGGAGAACGTTTAGCCTCTCTCACTTGTTTACATCGTCAAGGGTGCTTTCATACACGCCCGCGTTCCAAGGTCGTCAAAGCTATTTTTGAGAAGACCCCTTAAAGCGACCGTTTCCAAGGCACTTGTCGTAAGAAACATGCGTTAAAATATGCGCATTGGTAAAGGGCCGAGCCACCTTAAGTCAAACGTCATATGACACAGAAAGGATAAAAGACAAATCAAACATTTTGATAATACATATAAATACGACGGTGACATATAGATCCCCCACAAGGGGTCGCCCCGCTATTCCGACACCCCGTTAGTCCGACACCACATTGGTTCGACACCCCAATAGTCCGACAACCCATAAGTCCGACACCCCACTAGTCCGACACCCCGTTAGTCCGACACTTTTAACATAGATTATGACATTATATATAACTATGCAAATGCTTGAAATACTAAACGGACCACTTGTATTTTTGTCCATCTGATGAGTTAAGCCATTTTCAACTGATTTGTATACAAATGTAGTTCGTTCTTATGTTGAACTGTTATACCACTGTCCCAGGTTAGGGGGAGGGTTAGGATCCCGCTAACATGTTTAAGCACACCACATTATGTATGTATGTGCCTGTCCCAAGTCAGGAGCCTATAATTAAGTGGTTGTCGTTTGTTTATGTGTTACATATTTGGTTTTTGTTCATTTTTTTTTTATAGATAAGGCTGTTAGTTTTCTATTTGAATTGTTTTACATTGTCATTTCGGGGCCTTTTATAGCTGACTATGCGGTATGAGCTTTGCTCATTGTTGAAGGCCGTACGGTGACCTATAGTTGTAAATGTCAAGGACTGCCGATTGCCAAATAAAATTGATCACAAGATGTAACAAAATGGATCTTAATATAAATTTAATACTAAACAGAATTTTTTTTTACTTGTGGCCACGATGTTATGCCACAAACATAAGGTGTCAATATTTTTTTAGTACACCAGATCCGGATTTCGACAATAAATATCTCTTCAGTGATGTTAGGGATCGAAACGGTATTTGGAAGGCCATATAAAAAGTACCCTCATTTTTAGAAAAAGTACCCTCATTTTAGATAAACTCTTGAATTTTAGGAGTCAATATAGGATGAACGGATCATATAAACCGGAGGGAAAATATGATACAAGCCCAATATATAAAAACAGAAAATGGTATTTATATTCTTACTTGTGGAACTTGCAAGCTGCAGTATGTTGGTGAAACAGAAACTAAATTCAACACCAGACTTAACAATCACCGGTCGTTCTATACAAAAGGAAGAAACTGTCCAATTACGAGACACCTCTTAAGAACAGGACATACTTTTGATAATATCACCTTTCAAATAATTGAGGTAAACCAAAATTGGGACTCCGAAAGGAGAAAACAGAGAGAAAAGTTCTGGATGCATCAGCTACGTACTCTTGAACCTGATGGACTTAATGAGAGGGATGAAAAACAGTTCTACCCAAAACCAAAGGAATAAATCATGAGTTTCATTCTATTTAACTAAAACAACTATTTGTTTAGATTTAAAAATTGTTATGTACAATAAACGGCAAAAATATGTTTTATATAGACCATCAATCAATATGTTAAACTTTTGACACGAATTTTGTGTAGCCGTCAAGCTACAAAGATATTTTTTGTCATACATCCGATTTCACCTAGATAGATGCACATGCCCGATGAAGCTAATTTGTTTAGCGAAATATTGCGTGAATACTATATAAAATATAACAACTAATTTTATAACACTAATTAGTGTGTTAAAGTTACATTCTTAGACACTTATATATATATTAAATGACTGAATAAATAGTCAACGATAAATCTTACGGGGCGATGGATCATATAAACATGATTCAGTACACTACAAAATATAATATACTAGAACACATCCGTGATATCACGGGTTCGTGACTGAATTAAAGTATATAACTATGCGCAAGCCTTATTTTAGTATTAGTATTGTCATCTGATAAAGTCATGCCGATTATAAGATACACAGTTTTTCTCTGCTTTCAAGTCTTTCTGTTTGAACCCGTCGAACTGAAACAATAATATTATTTATTTGGAAAACAAAAGGTCCTGGAATGGAGTATTTTTTAATCAACAGCATTGTCCTATATAAGTTATAAATAAAGTTGAATTCTTTGCTTCGCTGTTTTACGTCATGCCCACTAACAAATTGAAAACTGTACCTATACGCCTTATTTTTAGTCCAGATTTTTAGTATTCGTATTGTTATCTTAGAAAGTCTTGCTGATTAAAATACTACAATAGGTAACAATTTGACAATTTAGTAGTGTCAACCCTGTGGTTATGACCCGTGTATATAGCATATTAATCCTGAATACAACGTTTGGTGGTGTGCCTGTCAGATGCGGAACGTACAGATAAGGTAATAGGTAACAGGTGAATATACTATTGGTATCGATAGCGGACTCGACCCGGAACTTCTTAATTATTGGCAATATTAATTACGTGGAAAACAAAAGGGCCTGGAGTGGTGTAATTTTTAATCTACACCTTTGTACTATATTAGTTATATATAAAGTTGAATTCTGTGATTCGTCGTTTTTACGTGATGACGGCTGACAAATTGGACCTCGTAATTTTAGTATTATAGATAACAAGACTAAAAGGGTACAACATCACCAAAAACACAACAAAACGAACAATATGTTAGATATTTCGGATAACAGATATCCTTCCTTTGTAATTGCACGATGAAATGAATCATGTCAATTCAAATTAAGACTCGATCAAAAAATTTCAGCGAACGCTGGAACAATTTTAAAATTTCCAAACACGGCGCAAAGACTACAAAGATATGCCAAAATAAAAATAGTTATTTACGATATGAACTGGCACAACTCTAAATTCCCAAAGGTGGTGACAGTTGAGATGTTAAACAACTGCGTGGAAATACAGTCCCAATAAACAGTCCTAACCGATCTAAACTGGTATAATATTTAAAATATGACAACGGTAGAGCAATTGCAACAGAGACTGCGTATTTAAACATCCCAAAAATATAGTAATTTGATGATAAGAAAAATGAGTAATAAATTTTTATTAAGGTTAAGTAATAGAACGTGGCTGCGTATTTATATAAGTACGTCTGAGTCAGCTAGTTTGTGAAGCCTAGGTGGTCGTTTGGTCTAGCGGGACGGCTACAGTGCAGGCGATTTGGTGTCACTATATATCAGTAGCATGGGTTCGAATCCCGGCGAGGGAAGAACAAAAAATTTGCGAAAGCAAAATTACAGATCTAACATTGTTGGGTTGATGTTTAGACGAGTTGTATATATATACAAGTCTAAATTGAAAACTACGTTCAAACGGTTACCTATGAATGCGTTGAATAAAAACCGCAATTTTTATACGTGTGCATGTAAAACAAATTTCGTTGTAGATTGGTCTAAATACAGCACAAACAACATTTTCCAAAAGACCAAAAAAAGTGAAAAAAGTATATGTTTGATTTATCTGCCCTTAAATTTGCAGACCAATCTGACAACCCATTGTTACGTTGCTGCCCATGACTTGGTAATTTTAAGGAAATTTTGCAGTTTTTGATTATTATCTTGAACATTAGTATAGATATAGATAAACTGTGAACAGCATTAATGTTCAGCAAAGTAAGATCTACAAATAAGTCCACATGATCAAATTGTCAGTCGACCCCTTTAGGAGTTATTGCCTTTTATAGTCAATGTTTAACAATTTTTCGTAAATGTTTGTGATCTTTTACAAAAGTCTTCTTCCCATATTTGGCCATAATTATTTTTTGGGTATCTAATTTAAGAAATGGGTCCAATGACCCGTCTAATAGAACACAGGGTTTAAATGAAGTTTTGGCTTTATATCTCTGAAACTAAAGCATTTAGAGCAAATCTGTCAGGTGGCAAACATGTTTCTTTGATTTAGATTTATCTGCCCTGAAATTTTTAGACGAATCCGACAACTCGTTGTTAGGTTGCTGTCCCTGAGTTTGTAATTTTACGGACATTTTGCAGTTTTTTGTTATCATTAATAATATCTAATATTTAATACTATTAATTATGATTTTATCATTATTTTACATGATTACATGATTATCAAAGCATCAGTAAATACAGATGAGTGACACAGGCACTTGCGAGCCTCTAGTTGAATTATATGTACAGTCATGAGATGAGAGTATCTATTGTCTATGTATGTTATAAACTACGAGTAATCTCAGTGATAAATAGATATCACTGAAACTAGTCGTCGTGATATATTACAACTCTTTGGAACTGAATTTAGATTATATTTATTGCCATATTAACTTATAATGTCGATAAGTTTGTGGCAAATACGAAATAAGTATACAACTGATATGCATACACAATAATTTAATTGCAATACTAGTAAATAGTGTCTGTGGTCCCACCGTCCGATGTCGTTATGCAGCTTGGATGACTTTTTAATGAAGGGCCCAAGTTTCATGCCAGAACAAACTTATAGTTTTACTGCAGCGTATAGAACAGCCTTATAGCGTACAGTGCTTGCATTATGCTTTTATATTGACAGATTTCTGATTAAGTTTTAACATGCAACTTCAACTGTGTTTTTTTATTTTTTGTGCGAATGAAATATGGTTTGTGGAAATTATTTTGATGTGTAAATTAAATGCTAATCGTCGACAAAGCAAAGCACCAACCCCAATGTACTAGTTATATTGATGAGAAGTGAAACCTAATTGATCGATGAGGTATAAATACAACTGGTGATAGTTTTCAAAAAGAAGATGCCTGTATAAGTACGTCCGTAATATGTTGTTAATAAGGAGCATGCATACAATTCTTGTAATACATTCGCGTGCATTATGGCCAATAAGACGACCTATGTATCTAGGTACATGCGAACGCTATTATGCATTATATTATCATGACTATGATATGCATGATTTTTACTGATATATATTTCTCAAGACGTTAGAACATTTTGACAACAGAGAAATGTTGTATGCTCTTTGGTTGGGTGGTTGTCTCTTTGACATATTCCCCAATTCCATTTTCATTTCATTCAAACAAATATGCTCTTAAAATTGGTTATATTAATTTACCGTTAAGCGGGTTATTTTCGCGGGTATAAAATTTCGCGATTTTCATTGAATAAGGTATACATGCGAAATATTTTGGTGGTTATTATTTTGATGGATTCATAACTTTTATCATTACCTTTGCAAGTACACTTACGGAATTTAATTTGGAGATTTTATTCTATCAGCGAAAATTTGCACCCCGCATAAAACAAACCGGTATACGGTATATGAAGCGATAAAGAACCCCAAAGTGCATTCGATGACGTCAGCGTATGTAGATATATGCGCAGCAATTCTTGTTTAATGAACAGCTGCGCCATGGGCGCATGATACGCCCGTCGTCTTGTGTGTGAATTTTTATGCAATAATCATAAATTATAGTTTCTGACATTGCGTGACATGTGAGAACCCCCCCTTTTTTACAAAAAAATCAATAACTCTAAAATAAAATTTTGAATCATCACAAAAAAGTATACATATCTTAACATTAATATAACTAAGAAGTGTATTAAGTTATAAGCAATAATCATAAACTGTTTTTGAGATACGGCACGACATGTGACACCCACTCCCCCCCCCCCCCCATTTTTTATAAAAAAAAAACCAACACCTCAATATCTTTAACACCAAAAAGTATACAGATCTTTAGATTTATATAACTTAGAAGTGTGTAAAGTTTAAAGCAATAATCATACATCGTTTTTGAGATACAGCGCGACATGTGAGAACCCCCTCCGCCCTTTTTTTTTTACAAAATACTCAATCGCTCTAAATAAAATGTCAAATCATCACCAAACAGTATACAGATCTTTACATCAATATAACTAAGGAGTGTGTAAAGTAATAAGCAATACTCATAAATGGCTTTTGAGATACGGCTCGACATGTGAAAAAATACACCCCTGTTTTAGTTACAAAGTACCGTAACTCAAAAAGTTTTAATCTTATGTTCATCAAAAAGTATACAGATCGTTTGACCATCATAAGAAGCAACTATGAAAAGTCTCATGAAATTTAGATGAGTCGTTCTTAAGTTACGGTGCGACATGTTTACGCCGGACAGACAGATGGACAGACGGACAGACGGACATTTGTATGTATACCATAATACGTCCAGTCAAAATTTTGACGGGCGTATAAAAACAAACACAGAACTGCCGTATCATTACTTCCAATAATTGAACCTGCATGCATTTCGTTGATATTTTGATACCTTGCCTAGCTAGATGCTTTTTGTAATAATATATATGTACGTGGGTTTTTTCTTGGTTCTGTGAAACTACTATTGCACATTCGAATACCGGTAACAAGTAAGAATATACCGATCTTCTGGTGAGACTTTCTTTGTGGTGTTGTTTATATCCTTCCAGATCACCTAGTTACATTTCAGGTTGTGAGTGCGAGTTTTTGTTTTAAACAACTTTTAGTTTTCTTAATAGTCAAATTGAGCATGAAAATAGAAAATGTGTCAAAGAGACAACAATCCGACCAAAGAACAGACAACAGCCGAAGACAACTTATTGGTCTTCAATGCAGCGAGAAACTCCCGCACCCGGAGGCGTGTTTCAGCTGGCCCCTAAATGTATAGGGATTGTTTTACTTGACCATTTGTATTGTCCTTTTTTCTTGTATACTTACAGGTCGATTTTGTTGTTGCCTTTGATATAGACACTTCTGGGGGTATACCTTGATCTAAGTCGCAAAATTCCTGAATTTGTGTTCTTTCTTATTTCAAATACAATAGATCTATACTGAGACTACTATAACACACATGTGTTATAGTAGTCTCAGATCTATATAATTGGACAAACAATTGTAAACAATCAAATAAATACAGAAAGAACTCACAGTTTTTGGTTTCGGTTAAACTAACCAATGAATGTATATTTTTAATCAACAATAATGAAACAATTCATTTACCAATGAAAGAGTTGAAGATGAAGATTGTTGTTTGCATCCCCCGCAATGGAGGGGTGAGGGGTAAAAAATTCCGTTCGGATAGCGGGTTAATTGACAAGTTAATTGATGTGGAACGTGTGTGTTCACACTTTCGGTATGCAAGTTATCTTATGTTGTTCCTCGTAAAGATAAACATTTACATAATAGTACTATCGATGTGTCCCTGGTTGCTCTCTAAAAACTGGTATAACACTACATGTAGGTTCACAAATTAGTAAGTTTCTGAGTATCAGCTGACTATTGGTGGAGATTAATTGTATAGTCGGACTGTTGGTGTGTCGGACCAATGGGGCGTCGGACTAATGGGGTGTCGGACCAATGGGGTGTCGGACTAGTGGGGTGTCGGACCAATGGGGTGTCGGACTAGTGAGGTGTCGGACCAATGGGGTGTCGGACTAACGGGGTGTCGGAACATCGGGGCTGCCCCAAACACAAGCACTTGTCGCAGATTTTTTCCCCCTATATACCTTATTATAACAATATAGGAATATATTTTTCTGAGACATATGCCTGGGAGTTCAAATCCTCTTTTAATACTTTGTCTGAATTATCATTATAGATGATCCGAGTAGTCTTCATAGACGGTCTGAGTTGTCTTATTAGTCGGTCCGATTTCACTTGGTCCTATTCGGGTCGAGTTGTCCCACATTCCATTAGTCCATGCATGTCTTGGTACTTTGTGGTTTATCATGTTTATAGATATGACGTATTTTTTTAACCGGAAAGCACATCAGTACATGTAGATATTCTCAATTTTAAATCGACGTTGATGTCTTATCTAAGAGAATACAACGTTTATACTTATGAATTTGAGCTTTTTAATACAAGATGAACATTATAATATTTTTTTTTTTCATATATTTGCGCAGTTATACAAAAACAAAACAAAAATAATCAAAAATATCAGATGCAAATTTATTTGAGAAGATTGCACTTACCAATTCTATACCCATATCTGTTCTGTTCAGATTTTAGCTACTCCAGAGGGAAAATTAATTAAGTTGACTGAAAGAAACAGATTACAAAATCATTCTTTGTTTAAGAATTTGATTTTTCACTGGAAAAAATAAGTTATCATTAAAAACTTATTTTTGACCAACTTTTAATAGCTTACATGTATGCCACAAACATAACTGACCACATTCAAAAGGGTCTGGATGGGTATCTTTTAAATTATTTCTTTCAGTATTATTTGATTTTATTTGGTCATGTTTCTCTATTCTTTATAATGTTTTGCTCATTATTCTCAATTCTTTATATGTAGCAACCCGTTATTTTCTATTCTTTACTTTTATGCCTTTTCAATAAAATTTTTTTTTACAAAAAAACATACACCCCCCTTTTTGAAGTTAAATAGTTGCTCCCGGCCTTATGGCAGCTATATCAGTACCTTGATTGCAATGTAATAGTTCTTGTGACAGTAGTGACACATACTGAAAGAGTCAATGTCTATGGTAGCTTTCAATGTATCTAACTTTTTAAATGTGTTAATGAACTATTCCATGTTATCAATTCCAAACACAGTTTTTTTGCTTTGCATTTGCATTTCATCTGTTGGAAAAATATTCAAAAGCTCGTGGAAACAGACCGCCCGCCCCCTTGGATCAGCCACCGAAGTGTATTTGATTCCTTGAGATTTTTTAGTCCCTTGTGAAATGCTGTTTTGATTTATCATATTTAGTAGTATGATATGCTGGTCAAACAATGTAAGAATATTGTATTCCTATGATTACTTGTTAAGAGATGGGGTTTGATGATATGCTGTACTAATCATACACCTTCAGTGGCGGATCCACGGGGTCTGAGAGTTGGAACCCCCCTTTTTTTAACGATAAATGCATTTGAAATTGGCACATATAGTTGGAAACCCCCTTTATCCTGGGTTGGAACCTCCCTTTTTTAAACGGTTGGCTCCGCCCCTTCACCTTGCATGTAAAACCAATACTAGTATGTATATAATATTGTGTGCTAAAAAGCATGCAGCAATTGCTTTATTAAAGCATTTGTAAACGTATGCTTCAATACTAAATAGGAAGGTATAATAAAGTTACAGGAACGAAATATTTAGTCAACTAACTAATTTTCCACAGTGACAATGCAAGTCTATTTTTTCTGTACATCTTGAAACAAATGTGAAACAATGAGTCTACATGCATGCCACGAACGATCTTAAAAAAATTTTTAACCTTAAAGACACATTTTTCGATTTCCTGTTTTCGATATAATGATCAGGAAGTAGATTCCTAGGCAGGAGTGCTAACTTCTCGGAAATTTATGATACAAATCTTACTTCTTTTTGTAGCAAACTACTTATTTTTGTTCATGAAATTTTTTTAGTTTCCTCATTCAGTTTTGAATGTGATTTTCAATTAGATTAAAATTTTACATTTGTTATTTCCTTTTGAAATGATAAAAATTTGAATTTTGCCTCAAAATCCGAAATTCTGGACATGAAAATTTGTCCATTTTTGTGTGTTTCAAATAGAGAATCTTTGTAATAATGCTCCGTAAATGAAATAATTATTATAATGCTCAATTTTTCATAGTTTGATTTACATAAACAATGATTTTTGAACTAAAAAATTATCCGCTAGTATCTTTTTGTATATCATATATATTTATGTCATCCCGGACACAAACATTCTCGAGTAGTTTCAGTTGTCATTTTATTGATGTTTCAGCATTTTCTGAATAGATTGTCTGGACTAACTGGTTCACGCATATAAAAAAGTAGGTGATATGCTATTTAATTATGTAATAGTTCTTTAAACTACCATTTTCTACACAACCCAGTAAAGATATCTATCTATAATTCGAAAGGTTTTTATTTTGGATTTGACATATAATCTTTTTTAAGGAGTACGTTTCCATTTGAATGGAAATGATACTACATAATTCATTGTCACTGTAATCTTAGGTCAAGCTAATAAACAACCAGCAAATATAAGAGAATTAAATAATAAAAAAATAAAATAAATAAAATACAACATGAAACGATTAAGTTCATAGATTAAATTAAAGTGTTACAGATAAACTCATCATATACTTAGTATACCAGGAATGAAATTTTGTATTCGCGCCAGACGAGCGTTTTGTCAACAAAAGACTCATCAGTGACGCTCGAATCAAAAAAGTTAAAAAGGCAAAATTAAGTTCGAAGTTGAAGATCAAAGTTTGCAGATTCAGCAACGGTAATCTATTCCAGAGGTATAAAAGCATTAGTATTTCGAAAATTCAAATTTTTTAAAACAGTTAATTTATAATTATGAACATATCACAGAAAGATACGATCAATTAGTCCAGAATGATTTGAAATGAGAAATAAACTCGATAGATATAAATGACTATTTGATTTTGATTTAATTTTTGGTGTTTTAACGCCCCTTTTAAGGCTATATCGCGGCGGCCAATTTATATCGGTTGAGGAAGCCGGAGTGCCCGGAGAAAACCACCGACCTTCGATAGGAAAACTGACAATCCTAGACAATTAAGAGTGCATTTCTTTCTAACCAAAATTTTGTAAACGTTGTGTGGCTTTTGATGCTGTTTTCTGAACGCTACAAGAGTAGAAACAAATACATTGTTTAATCAGTGTTTACTACGAAAAACTGTAGACGCATTTTTAGCGAGTGCATAGTTTGTCAAAGTTTATGTAATCTTTGCAAACGTATGATAGAAACAAATGATCAAAACATGTGCGCGCTTAACCGTTTGCATCGTTTGTGTTAGAAACAAATGTACCCTAGACTGGAATTCGGGTGCACCCACACGAGCGGGGTTCGAAGTCACAATCTCAGTGTTGACTGGCTAGTGATTACAGTAGTAAATACTCATACCACTCGGCCACCGAGGCCCCCTATATGACTATCAAAACAAATGAAAGGTAGAGAATTACAAGTATCACTATTTCTACTGCGGGAACATTAATAAGTAACACGATATGAAAAAAAAATGAATATATAAAGTTATAGGTTTAATCAAACATGTTGAAAAGGTCTGAATTTTGCTATTTTTCCTCTAATTTGAAAGAGTATTTTCTCATTGTAATATTAATGATCCCGCAGTATTTGGCTTTTGAATCAATTTATAAATATAATTATATTTCCTTATCAATAGTTAACTGAGATAGATGAGCAAATGAAGCTGTATATGTTTTCTTGATGAAGCGATAAATAAAATTTGTGAAAAGAATCGTACTTTTTTTTCAACATGAACAAAAGTCCAGGGTGAAATTGGCCAGCTAATGAAATTATTGATCACGACAGCAATTTCCATATATAATACTTAAAAAAAACTTTCATTCTCCCTTAAACAAATTTTAGTATCTATTTGATGTCGATTCGATGAAATTGCAACTACAACATATGTACATAAATAATTTTATGTCATTTTATTGAGTTCAAAAAGAGTACTGAATGATATTCTAAATTCACTTAAATATTTGTTTAGAGTGGGGTGCTCATTTTCGCCGGGGACACAATTTCGCCGTTTAAGGATTATGAGGTGTAAAAACTTCAAAGGATGGCTGAAATGGAAGAAATGTACCCGTAAATTATATTTTTATAACAAATATAATATTTTTTTAAACTGAGACATATTGCGGCTCCTACCGAAAATGACCGAAAAACGGACAACGATTTTCGGACAATTTCCTGAATAAAAAACACGATTTCAAAGAAGTATTTCTAAGTAAATATTTGACTGAATGCCCTAATTTTGAATTCTTTATACCTTTGAAATGTCTGCTATTCATCTATAATGCAATTGATTTGATAAAAATTGTTAAAAGCTTCGGTTATTTGGTTTTAAATAGATGTGTAAAAACGGCGAATATGTGTCCCCCATTGACAAAACATCCGGAAATTTCAAACACCCTTTAATCTAACTTTTCAGATGATTTTCTTAAAACAAACCGGTTTTCAAGCTTAAGTATATTTTGCATTTGAAGTTATCTTCATATAGAAATATTAGTATACTTCAAAAACATTTAGACCTGAACATAAACTGTAGAAAACATGGTAAGATGTGGCGAAAATGAGCACCCCACTCTACCTATAAATAGACAAATGCGTCAGCCTTGAGGCGTCAGCTCTTTTCTTAGCTAAAAATTGTTCAGTGCGGTGTCACTGCATGTAATAGTTATACACCGAAAGATAGGAGTGTCTGGATAAGAAACCAAGTTCGCCCGAGGCCGGAGATGTTTCTTATCCAGACACGCCGTATCCCGAGGTGTATAACTAACTTACACCCCATTCTAAACACCTATGTTCGTTAGCAATGATTATGAAATTAAAAAAACACGACAGCATAATTAATTTATTGACAATATCAAACCATGATTTATAAGAATATAGGGTTATTAGATATAGGAAGATGTGGTGTGAGTGCCAATGAGACAACTGTCCATCCAAATAACAATTTAAAAAAAGTAAACCATTATAGGTCAATGTACGGCCTTCAACACGGAGCCTTGGCTCACACCGAACAACAAGCTATAAAGGGCCCCAAAATTACTAGTGTAAAACCATTCAAACGGGAAAACCAACGGTCTAATATATATAAAATAAAAAACGAGAAACGAGAAACACGTACAAATTACATAAACAAACGACAACTACTGTACATCAGATTCCTGACTTAGGACAGGTGCAAACATTTGTAGGAATACTGGGGAATATTGTCCCTCGTAGAACATATATTGCACTCGCAAGCTCGTGCAATATAAAATTCTACTCGGGACAATATTCCCCAGTATTCATGCAATAACCCTTTTATTGTATAGCAATATAATATTTGAAAGTAAAAATTGGTTTAAATTAAGATTTTGTCGTTGATGACGTCATGAATTTTGAAGATTGCAATATTGGAATTTATTGCACGCTAACTTTTGGTTACTTTCTGTGGGAAATATTATATTGCTATGCAGTTATATTTTTTTTCTCATGAAACCCCACTAGTAATTTTTCTTTGGTTATCTTCGTTAAAACTTTGACAAGTGAGTATATTTAACAAATGTCATAGACTGTCAGTTGTTTTGCATATTACCGTTAAATCCATGTGCTAATATGGATCAGCAGGTCAAGTTTGACCGTTCCGTGTATTCTTATTACAAACAAAAATACATCATGCTCCTTGTATACAGTTGTCAATATGGACGGGTATAAGTTGGACGACATTATGTGGCAAGCGTTGGATTTGGTAGGAGAAATTTAAGATAAAGGCAATATTATAACCCAGAAAACTTACCTGTTTCAGTTTAATAAAGGTAATCATAACTGAATTTTTTATATCTTACGGTTTTATCAAAAACAAAAGCACCCCCCCCCCCCCTTTTCTTCTCGAGAATAAACAAACATTCATATTCGAACATACTAAGGGATAAGTGTGTCTGCATTAAAACCCGACTACCAGACGCGCTCAGCATACAATATAAATATAGAGGAACTCCCTTTTTAGGGGATCCAGCCGGGGGTTCCCAACTCAAGAACAAGGGATGTCCAATCATTCAAATGCATTGATCTTTTAAATTAAAGTCGGGTCCAACCCGCGGAACTTCCGACCCCGGAACGGCCACTGGGTAACGTAGGTGGGGAGAACGTCCTGGAGTAAGAATACCCATTTTGTTTTATAAAATATCAATACTTTAGAATAGGGACATATGAATGGAAATAAAAAATACATTCAAGCAAAGAAGTATTTAGAGGAATATTTTTGTATTCAAAATAGATCCTTATTGGAATTTCCTAAAATGTGTGTGTTTTATATCTTTAAACAATTTGTAGTGAACTCTATTAGTAATTTCTTATGTTCATATGCTATTCAAAAAATAATCAATTTATATTGTTACGAATAACAATGGACTTTGTTTGCAGGATGTAGAACGCGGAGTTTCCTGAAACCCCGCTTGTCACACCCTGTGTTCAAAATCCATTGTTATTCGTAACAATAGATCTATTCATATTACACTTGTTTCAGAAACAGAAACTATGAAGCATAACAATAGAACTGGGATTCAAGGCTAAGTATCTAAATCGGCAACCCATGAACCATATACATAGAGTTCTCGTACTTTGAATCCTTTTATTAAATATTTATATAACAACACAAGGGATACAATTGCTTTAGTTTGTTGAAAATACATGAAGATTGATGTGAATACGGATGGTTTGTAAGGTGAAATTACACGAGGTAAGGGAAAAAAGACATTTAATAGTGTGTTACACTTAAAAAGTATAAAGATGCATAAATCTCTGGATAAACAGGTTGACTCTCCAATTACGATAAATACAAGATGCATGATTATTTAACATATCTTTAGAGTTTGTCATTGCCATCCTACAAAATGCTAGACAACATAATATACGCGATAGTCAAAGATGCCACAATTTTCAGAAGGTATGTAACATACAGATATAACACGACAAATAAAAATGATGGGTCGAAATCGCCTTTAAAGACATGTAATAACTATTATTTGTACTTTTTTGTTATATATATATATATATTTCTCTAATTCTATGGAAATATATCCCTTTCCGAACCCATTGTATTAAATTTTTTTCGGTTAACAAAAAAAGAAAATGTAGTTTTTAATCATTAGAAAAACAGATAAACAGATACTTACATAGTTACTCGTGGATTGTCGGATTTATCCAATCTCGATAGCTAAATTATAAATTTTAAAGTCCTCGCCGAGGCTCGGACTTTAAAATTGATAGTTTAACTATCTCGATTGGATAAATCTGATAATCCACTCTTATCAATGTAAGAATCTATATTTATATAATAGTTCTTGAAAAACTGGTCATTATCGTGATATATGGACTGCCCACAGGACAGTGGTATTGACTAAGATAGTGATAATGACTGAGCCAACGGCGAGGTCATTATCGCTGTCGCAGTCAATACCACTGTCCTACGGGCAGTCCATGTATCACGATAATGACCAGTTTTTCAAGAACTATTATGTTTATTTCATTGAGAAACCATGTTTTGGAAAATTCTCGTAAATTCAAAATGCCTAAAGCGAACTCGGGTAGTTGTACGATTTCTATGACAAAGAGTGAAGACCAGTCGTAGTAATACTGCCATTCATTTTAGTGCAATTTTTCAGTATATAATTACTTAATCAAGTTATCTTTAATTTTATATTTAACGAAAACATATAATAAACAATTCAACAACTTAAATACAATATTAAAATCAGGAACATGTTTCATAAAAGGTAAATCTCTCTAAACAGAGAAGCCACGCCCCAGCGGTCATTATCAGACGGAAACCACGCCCCAACGGTCATTATCAGACGGAAACCACGCCCCACCGGTCATTATCATGTAAAAGTTCGTTAACGACCGGTTTTCTGGTCTGTTTTTTCTGTTAATGACCGATGGAATTTATTACTGAAGAACAATGAATGCCATGTGACCCCTTTTTATCCAATAAGAGAATCTTATTCTCAACCGATATGAAATAAATATATATATATAAATACATATGGGCACATATATCCTGCTGATGATATAATCTTTTTGATTGAATCTGTTTTTGAAAATGGTAAAAAAATATAGCATAATTTTTCACTTTTGAATTATTTCTATTGCAGAAATATGGCGGCCAACTATTGCGAACCGTGTACTGCACGTGGTAGGACTCCTACAGCATTTGAGTGGTGTACAGAATGTGAAGAAGCTCTGTGTTCCGAATGTTCAGAGGCTCATAAAGTTCAAAAAATGTCACGAAATCACCATTTGGTAGACATAGATAAAATACCAAAAACAATAAATAGATCCAATAATTGTTCAGAGCATGAAAATTTACCTTTTGACTATTTTTGTGTTGATCATGATGTAATATGTTGTAAGGAATGTTTGCCAAAAAATCATCTTGCATGTACGAGCGTCACATCGCTTGATATTGCTTCAAAGAATTCTAAACAATCACAGTCGTTTCTGGATTCGGAACAACAGTTGCGTTTTATTTTAGAAGCTTTAGAAAAACTGATTAACAATCGCAAGGAAAACTGTAGTCGAATAGAACAAGAAGAAAAGATAATCTTGGAACAAATAGCATCAATTAAACAGAATGTCATCAGCCTTTTGGAATCTTTAGAATGGTCGTTAAAACAACAATTAACTGAAAGGAAAGAAAAATACGTAACAAGAATACAACGACAGGAGAAGGAAATGGTTGATTTGGTAACATCATGTAAATCTGAAAAAGAGGGATTGGAATTTGTAAGAGATCATGGTTCTGAAAAACAAGCGTTTATTTCAATCCATTCATCTAAACCAGTCTTAGATCAGATTGAAAACAAAGTTAAGCAGCTACCCGAAACCTTTGTAGACGCCAGATTATGGTTTGTCGAAAGCACCGCAAAGAAAAAAATAGCAGATCTCGGATCAATAGAAATTAAGGAAACACCTTTGTCTTTTTCATTTACCCCTTATAAGCAGCGACAGTCACAGGCTCCAATCATTTCGAAGCGCAAGAAATGCCCCTTCATTCATCTCTATGACATCGACATGGAGGATAAAGAGTTAGGCGGAGTCACAAGCATCACAATATCCGCCGCAAACACATTGCTTTTCTGTGATGTATCTACTAAAAATATATATTTTTGTATGGCAAACGATGCGTATCAATCTTTTATGAGCTCTCCCTATTCACCCTGGGATATACAAATAATACCAGAAACAACTACTGCAGTTATGTCTAGTAAATATAAACCGTGCATAATGTTCATTGACATGGTAGAACGTATTTTCTTAAAGACGATTGAAGTGAAAAGTAGCGAAGGAGGTGGGATTGCAGCTACGAAGGATAACATTTTTGTAGGTACTATAGGACACATACAGATCCTCGACAAAAGCGGAAATTTTAAAAAAGCAATTCGCGTACAGCATCATCATCGGCATGGTGGAATTAAATATATTTCCGTTTGCTCAAACGGTAATATTTGTTATTCAATCGGCCATGAAGTTCATTGTATAACACCGGTTGGCTATCCAGTTTTTACTTATGCCTCTGCCGAATTACGGAATGCACGTAATATAGCAACAGACAATGTTGGGGACATTTATGTCTTGGGAAGTGAATCACATAACATTCATAAACTTACATCAACTGGGACTGTAGTAGACATATTGTATCCAGATAATCTTTCTGACCCTCTTGCATTTTGTTTTAGCAACGACTGGTCTAAGGTTTACATTGCAGATAAAGATGGAGAAATAATGTCTGTATTCAAGACAAATATGTAACGTTTTAAACTTTGAACATTAGGTTTCTAAATAAGTCAATGTATAGAATATTATTTTTTCAAAAGCAAAGATAGACCGATGGAGTTATTCTTAAAAAGAATAATAAACAACTCAATCTAATTGATTGTGAGTTTCTTTTTTTATCTAATTTTTACATGTTTTTTGTGCTTTTTTTTGGTTGAAGTATCGCATAGACCCCCCCCCCCCTCAAAATATGCATGTGAAAAGAAGTTTCTTTAATTCCAGTGATATAAGATATGTTCGGATGCACGTTATCGTCATGACAATAAATTCAATTCAATTCAATATTTTATTTAAGTCTCATCTCTAAATAATATATAATACAAAATTACATTAAAAGTAAAAATATATAAATATAAAAAGAGAGCCATTCTGTACAGAATTACAAGAGACTATAACATTAAAAATTATATAAAGAATGCATCTATTATAAAACATATTGACATTAACATTATTTACAGTATAAAACATTTCTACGCCTATTTAAAATAAGATTACAGGCTTTGGCACAGCTACGAATCATACAAATATCTGTAAATAAAAACACTAATTTCTGTTTATCATCAAAAGACATAAAATCACTATTAAAATGTGTTGCTTCATCAAATAATTTTTTTTCTAAAATCGTCATATAAAGGACAAGATGAAATAATATGGGCTTCATCTTCTAAAATATTCATACAATTATCACAGACTCGATCTTTTAAAAATTAATTTTTCAAATATCCCCGTTTCTATTCTTAGTGGTGCTACACAACATCGAAATTTGGCAAAAGAACTCCTTTGCGAAAATGGCATTGGAATTTTACAATAAGTTTCCGTTTCAAAACTGTTCTTAAAAAGATTATATGAACGAAGTGTGTTACCACCTTTACCAGATAAAGCTTCTCTGATTGTAAATTGCCTTGCCACTGTTCGACATATTTACTTAACATTTTAGACATAACAGTATTGACAACTGAGGTACTATCAACATAATCTGTAATGATACACAAATGTTCTGCATTATACATCTTATACTCAGAAAATGTTTTCCTTACATAAAAATTCCAATTTTTTATACTCATAATGTCTGCCAACATGAAATTTTTTCTGTTTAAACGTTAAGAACTCATATTGTTCAAACCGCACCATAGTCGAATTAGGCATTGCCATTGTTTTTGAAAGATAGGTATCCACCCCATATCCCCTGCAACTGCAGCATTTGGAGTATATTTACCCACTCCAAGAAAAAATCTGTAAGCTCTATTATGGATGGTATTTATAAAAGAAAAAATTTTGCAACCCAAAATACCAGCACCATATTCAACAATTGGAAGCACCAAACTGTCATATAATTTAGAAAAGACATCATGAGTAACACCAACTAAGATTTTGTACTTAGCTATAACAAGGCCAAGTGCTCTATTTGCAGAAACTGCAACAGCTTTAGTAGTTGCATTATAATCTAAAAATTCACTTAAAACAAAACCTAAATATGTATAAGTAGTAGAATATTCAATGATATCATTCCCACATTTAAATTCAACATGTGACTTATAAACAGAAGTTGTTCTAAAATGCACAATATTACACTTTTTGGAATTAATGGTCATACAATTATCTCCACACCATATATCTAATGCATTTAACAGAATTTGTAGTTCTTTTTCATCGTTTGCAAGTGAAACCACATCATCAGCATAAAGCAAAATACAAACTTTTTCATCATCAATATCAATACCACACTCATATGATTTCAAGAATGAAACTAATATATAAATTAAATAACAAGGGAGATAGTGGACATCCTTGTTTAAGACCACTATTAACATTAAACCATTCTGATAAATGGCCGTTTAATCGTACTGAACATAATACATTTGAATAAATAAAATGAATAGCAGCACAAAATGTTTTAGCCACACACATTACATTCAACTTGGACCATAGTATATTTCTATTGATGGTATCATATGACTTTTTAAATCAATAAACGCACAAAAAGTAGATTTACGAAGCTTCTTTCAGACTTCAATTATGTTTGTAAGAAAAGACAATTGGTCTATAGTGCTTCGATGAAAAGGTTTATAAAATAATTAACCAATCATTCGTTTCTTTTGATTCATTTATGTCGTGGTTAGTAATTTTCACTAATTAACAAAAAAACTATAGTTTGTTGATAATTTAGTATGCAGCTATGCCAAAGTTTGCATACACACTGGGATAAATGTGATATCTGTAACTGCAGTTACGTATATCCAAAGATGGCGGACGATGTTTCTGGTCAATTTTTCTTTTGTCAATTTTATAATAATAATGTACTATTTTTCGGTATTTCATGTCTTTTTTTGTATTACTAAATTTGAAACTGAAATACTGAGTGTTTTTTTCATAATTCAACTGCTAATTTGAGAAAAATGCCATCTGAAATATCGTGATGTTATGGTTAATTTAATAAATTGTCAATGATATACGTAACTTGAAGTATTGATATTCTTAACTAATTTTATTTCTAAACAATTCAATCATGTTCGAAATGAAATAAATGTCTCTGGTTGTTAAAAGTGTAATAAATATAAATCAGAATTGTTCTTCGAAGTCTCAAAATTAGTATGTAAAAATATTGACCAGGCTACCAATTCTGAATTTCTATATAGTCAGCAGCATGCATAGTGAGCTAGAGGACGGATATTTAGTAGCTTATTACAGTAAAGTATAAGTAAAATTGAGAATGGACAGTCTTTTAGCAAATGAAAAAGAATCTAACTCTCAAACTTATAAAACGAATTGATTCAACGCAAGGTCTTTCGTTGAATATTTCAATTCTTGGTTCATCTATACCCACGGATTCATGAAAAAGGGTCGTTGGTTAATGTCTGCAATACTTGTTTTTCGTTATATTTTTGGTCAAGTCAGGCCTTTTGTTTACACTTTTGAATTCTTTCACATTTTGTCATGTTGTGACCTGTTATGCATGGTATGGCCGACTATGTGGTATACGATTTTCTCGTTATTGAAGACCTTCGGTAACCTTTAGTTGATTTCATCCACGTCATTTGGAAACTGCTAGATATTGTCTCATTGTCAATCATGCCACATCTCCTCATTTTTATATATGTAGTATTTTCAACAGTACAAAATCAGTACTGAAACAATACTTACGAAATCAGTATTGAATTTAAAGAATAAGTTACGGTAATATTAGTTATGGTACTTACAAACACCAGAATACAATCATTTCGAGAGTTTGAGCACTAAACAATACGCAGTTGATATTCAGTTTATCGAGCACTGTGTCTGTTTAAATCATGTTAATAAGGTAACCTAATAAGATAATACCGTCGCCTGTAAATATGATGTGTCAATTTTCTGTGAAATATTGCATTCATTTGATGTTCGCTTCTCATGTTTTGACTTTTAACCATATATTTGGAATCCCCTAGTTTTGTCTATGTAATGTTATTACAAAACCGCTTATACTCGCTTTTATCATAATTTTGATATTTAAAGTTTCAAAAGAAATTATTGAAAATCTCAAAAATTCCTTCTTATTTTTCAATAGTTTCTGAAAGAAAACGTTAAATGTATGAACAAACTATTTCTCGCCAAATTTCTAGTTGCTGATATTTAAAAAAAAAGGACACCTTTAGAAACCTTGTTATTTATGAATATCTTTATTTTACCTTACAGTTTTTCCACCAAAAAAACAAAATGTCAATAACGCATCCTGTAACTGGACTTTGTTTCAGAAGAAAGACTGAAAATTGACATAACCATTCTAGAACAACATGAACAAGAAAAAAAAGTATAGCAAACATTGAGAATGTTAGTGCAGTAGGAAATCTAGTTTCAAAATAATAATCTTTGTTAAGGCACAACTTTCAAATTATTATATTCACGAAACGGCAATATTTCTATATCAAAATTTACATGAAAAGAGCAGACCGGTAAACACGGTATACTAAACAGCTTAGCTGTAAAATAAATAAAGACTATTTTGGGCGAATGTCACAGTATAAGGACTATGTAGAACCTTTAGACAATCACTGACTCGAAAGACTATAGATGTTGTATTATGATGATTGTCTCCATTGTGTATATCAATAAGCAGCAAATATTTCTTAAATTTACAGTATCACACGTTGTAAATTTCAGTTTCACATTTTTCAAATTTTGTTTCACACGTTTGTAATTTCAGTTTCACACGTTTCAAATACCAGTTTCACATGTCTAATATAAATATTTCGATTAATACTGACTATAAAGCATCGTGTATTTGCTTGAATATTTCAAATAAGAAGGCTATACAAACCATTTACATGTACGGTTGTTTCTTTAGAAATAATAAGTGATCATAATAATATTCACATTTTCAATTGTTCTCTTCATCGATTTTACTTTAGGGTGGAAATTGTTCATTATAGTTTGTCTGAATATATCAGATAGCATTATAAGTGTATTTCAATAAACTCTGCCAATGCACATAAGTATATTATTGATAGACGTTTTATTGTTAAATAAAGTTAGACTTTTTGTTGTAATCCACGATGTAAGTAGAGTAGCAAATAAGTAGCGAGCAAAACTTGAGAACCATATGAAAGTTAATGACCCCGTATATGTCATATTAGATCACTATTTAACTAAAATATCCCACTAACTTTCTTAACAAGGGGAATGTAGACGTTATTTTAAACCTTGATATCACAATTTTAACACAACATAAAACAGAAAACTCTTTTATTTTAAGTTTTATAGTTTGCATCAATCAATTCATTGCCATCATTCTTAATCATACAGATACTTAAGATCCTACTAACAGTCCACCGAAAATCGTTACTAATGCGTATAAGTGTACCGAAAAGAGTTAAGCCTTTTGTTCACCTGGGTTATACAATGTTAGTCACCTGTATAATAATAACAACGGCTATGTTATCCTAAGGTACGCACATACCAAACATAGTTATCCTATTGCTCATAATTAGAGAGAAATTAACATTACAAAATTATGTTTTTCAAGTAGGCACTGACCATTGAAAATGAGGTCAAGGACAATGGACATGTGACCGATGGAAACTTCTTCACATATATAAGGCATCTATACACAAATATACAACACAACCAATTAATTATTGAGATAGCTGTATAGTTTTATGAAAATCCAAGTTGAATTGAAAAAGTTATTTAAACATTTAAAGGTGACCATCTGAAGTTAGTATGAACCCAAAGTCTCAGTTTTTTAAACGTTTAATTTGACAGCAGTTCACCAAACAACAAAACAACCTGGCATTCTGTAAGATAAGTTCATAATTGAGATAGCCGTAAAGTTTTAAGAAAATCTATTTGATTTGAACAAGTTAAAGAAATAATTAAAGGTAGCTATTTGAATTGAATCAGAACAGAAATTGTTTTTTCACGCATTAGTTTGATCTTTAATTTAACATCGATGAACAAAACTACCAAATAACCTGGAATTTTGTAAGATCAATATATAATAGAGATAGACGGGCTGATTCAGAACAGTCTAGGCTAAATTGTAAGGTCAAGACTGAGTCGAGCCAGTACGAGACTTGTCGAGACCACATTTGGAATATACCAAAATTATGAAGTAAAGTCGTGACCTAAGTCCAGTACAGTCAACTACTGTTGAAATTAAGTCGAATCTTCTCAGGTAAAAGCTGTGATCGACCTTACTGATCGAGCACAATATATAGTCTTTTCTGACTCTGAGCAGTTTGTAGTGAATAGAAATACCAGCTTCACATTTGTTGGATGCAGAAACAAGTTTCATTACAATCCATGAAAGTTAACAAACTTATCTTGTCAACAAAATTCAATCACAAACGAATTGATACAGGAACAAGTCTGTTATAAAAAGGACATAATTGGTACCAATAGTAAAAGTTATATCTGTCTATAAATTTTAATACCGAAACGTAAAATGTGTGTTGTGGGCAATATTAAAAGGACGATGCAAGAGGATGTGGACAGGATTAATAAATACATATTCATGGCCGTGAGAGAATCATGCAGGGATCAGGGGTAGGGCAGCGGGAGTCAGGGTGCAGAAGCATATGAAGAAGGATAGTCGAAATAGGAATATGCTTGGCACAACTCTGGAATAAGGGGGACGTGAAGGGGAGTACAGTGTAGTAAATCGGGAGTTTGCGCGAAGAGATGTTTGAGACATTAATCCCATGTATACCCCTAATTTAAAGCCAACTGATGTTTTGTATTGTTTAAATATAGTATCATCGAACTACTTACTTATTGGTAGCGGTTTGTCGGATGGCATTCCGATGACATGAAGTTGATGTTTTCTTATATTAAGACTTCGGACTTCAATTTGTTTGTGAGTGAATTGGTGGAGTTTATACACCAATACATTCCTTTAAAAGGCGTTTAATCCTATAATAAATACACTTAGTAAAACTTAAAAAGAATCGTCTGACTTAAATATCAAAATATTTCATTATCCAGTATACATTTTAAATAATAGTGATATACAATCATTTAGTTAACTGCAAGTTATCTGAAAAACTACCGTTTTCCGGGCTTTTTTTTTTTATTTTATGATCAAAGTGCTTATTTTTGTTCCGTATACGCTATATTTGTGATCTTTCAAATAGATTAACAATTAACAACATTTTAATTTCCTTTTTTAAAAGATTTATGATAAAATTTTACTTTTTGTAACAAATTTTTCAATTAGTTTTTATTTAGTTAACTTGTATTATCAGGATTGTGGTGTTGTAATTGAAGATATATTGCAATAAAGATCTTTCTAAGTTTTAGTTGATTTAAACATTGTTAAATGATATGATAACGAAAACACGATTTTTTTAAAAACAAAACCCATCAATTCCAAAATTATTATTGTTGGCGACATTTAGAATAGGAAATACAATACAATACAATACAATACAATACAAAATACAATACAATACAATAATACAATACAATACAATATAATACAATACAATACTATACAATACAATACAATACAATACAACACAACAATACAATACACTACAATACAATACAATACAATACAATAATACGATACGATACAATACAATACAATACAATACTATACAATACAATACAATACAACAATACAATACACTACAATACTATACAATACAATACAATACAATACAATAATACAATACAATACAATACAATACAATACAATACAATACAATACAATAATACAATACAATACAATATCTATTTCTGCTTTATATTTCAAACTCTTAAGTTTAATGAGCATTAATTTCTTTTTTGACACTGATGAAACATATTTGAAATGTAACTAAACAAAGTTTGTGTCTATGTATAAGTTATGTGGAGGAATTTCGGAAAGTGTCCATGTCTCACAGCTTGTCCAATGTGCAAGTCGTTATAAGTTTTACATCCAAAATAGTTCTTTTTAATCATTAAGGATCATAACAGCTTTGAACATGCCGTAGGTCTATGTTTAATCTATTTGAAAATATAGATAAATCCTATAATTCATGAGTTCGGCGGCAATATTTTCAACTGGATACACTTTGTCAAAGATTAAAAAAAGAAATCGTCTGACTTAGATGTTATAATATTTCATTATTCAGTATATATACATTTTGAATAATAGTGATATGAAATCATTCAATTAACTGCAAATTATCTGGGAAATTACCGTTTCCTGTTTTCGGAGATTTTATGATCAAAATGCTTATTTTTGTTTATAAATGTTTGTTTCCGTATACGATTTATTTGTGATCTTTCAAATAGATTAACAATTAACAACATTTCAATTTCCTTTTTTAAAAGATTTATGATAAAATTTTACTTTTTGTAACAAATTTTTAAATTAGTTTTTATTTAGTTAACTTGTATTATCAGGATTGTGGTGTTGTAATTGAAGATATATTGCAATAAAGATCTTTCTAAGTTTTAGTTGATTTAAACATTGTTAAATGATATGATAACGAAAACACGATTTTTTTAAAAACAAAACCCATCAATTCCAAAATTATTATTGTTGGCGACATTTAGAATAGGAAATACAAAACAATACAATACAATACAATACAATACAATACAATACAATACAAAATACAATACAATACAATACGATACGATACAATACAATACAATAATACAATACAATACAATACAATACAATACAATACAATAATACAATACAATACAATATCTATTTCTGCTTTATATTTCAAACTCTTAAGTTTAATGAGCATTAATTTCTTTTTTGACACTGATGAAACATATTTGAAATGTAACTAAACAAAGTTTGTGTCTATGTATAAGTTATGTGGAGGAATTTCGGAAAGTGTCCATGTCTCACAGCTTGTCCAATGTGCAAGTCGTTATAAGTTTTACATCCAAATAGTTCTTTTTAATCATTAAGGATCATAACAGCTTTGAACATGCCGTAGGTCTATATTTAATCTATTTGAAAATATAGATAAATCCTTTAATTCATGAGTTCGGCGGCAATATTTTCAACTGGATACACTTTGTCAAATATTAAAAAAAGAAATCGTCTGACTTAGATGTTATAATATTTCATTATTCAGTATATATACATTTTGAATAATAGTGATATGAAATCATTCAATTAACTGCAAATTATCTGGGAAATTACCGTTTCCTGTTTTCGGAGATTTTATGATCAAAATGCTTATTTTTGTTTATAAATGTTTGTTTCCGTATACGATTTATTTGTGATCTTTCAAATAGATTGATAATAAACAACAATTCGATTTCCTTTTTTCGGAGATTTAGGATAAAATCTTACTTTTTGTTACAATTTATCAAATTTTTTTTTCAGTTTACTTTTAATATCATGATTGTGGCGTTTCAAAAAAAGATATATTGCAATAGAATAGAAGATCTTACTCTTTTAGTTATTTCAATATAAGAATAAATAATTTAAAAAAGAAAAGACGATTATTTTGACCAAATATGATGACATTCCGTACCCAAACATACTGAAATAATAAGTTTTATCAATTTTTAAGCAGTTTATAAATGGATTGGCTGAACTTACAGGTTCATGCTTGTAAAAGTAGGTGATGTCACATATAAGTGTATAATATTATTTTAAACTACTATTCTCTACAAAGGCTAGTAAAGATCTTTATCCATAATTTAAAGGGTTTTTATCTTTTTGTAAATCAAATATGATGACATTCCGGATACAAACAAACTCAAGCAGTTTCAGTTGTAATTTCATTGATTTTTAATTATTTTCTAAATTAATCCACTGGACTTTAACTGGTACACGCATATAAAGTAGGTGATTTATTATAAAACTATACTATTTCTAAAAACTACCACTTTCTATACAACTCAATAAAGATACGTGTATCTATAATATAACGATTTAATTTTAAGATTTTATATGCATACTTTTCCAAAGGAGAATATTTTCATCTCGTTGGAATTTTAACTACTGAAAATAAACATTGTAAATACACGATTCACTATTCACTTTCAGCCTTGTTGAAGTCAATCAACAAGTAATGGATATAAAAAAAAGTAGAATAACAAAGAAAAATTTTCAAAAATAGAAATAAAGAACGATACAACAGGATTAAGTTAATACATTAAATAAATGTGTTACAAAATTATGTGAATAACTAGCCCAGAACAAACACAATGAATGTGATTATAAATACACCTTATAGCTATTAACTCCTATCCAGATACATGTAAGTTCTAAAATTGTCTCGTTAAAGTCATACCAGTTAAAATAACTATTTTAGGCCTTGTTCAAACAATGTATTTTGCCTATAACTTTTCAAAGAGACAAAAAGTCATGTTTTAACCATCGTGATCACAACAAAGCATTTCAATAACTTTAATTTGACTTTTAAATATTGCTTCTTAAACTATCAAAATATGATAATATTCGCTTTCCGAACTTTTTCCTCCCTCAGCTCATCACTGAGCACTTTTGTTTGGTTCCGCTTGACCTAAATAGAAAGATGTCTAAGTAACTATTTTTTTCCAGATTTTCAAGGGGAAACAATCTAAATTATCACCTACTCAGCTATGTGTTATTCAGTTTATTATCATGAATGTTCTGTTTTTATTTTCTACCAAACAAAATAAATTAAATTGAAAGTATATAGCAACGTAAAAGTGATAAGAGAACGAAAAGGGGAGCAAGATGTTTTAATTTTCATTTTTTGAGTCTGACTCAATGAAAAATTTTGAGACAAAAACGAAGAACTTGATTTGCATTTGTTGAGCATTGTCGAAATCATTAATGAAAGGTCAATCAGTGGTTTTTTTAATAAAAGTAATGAATGTTTACGAGATGCATGCACGAGAGGGTAATATTTAAACACTGGTCTCTCGCTGAGCCATGGGACAGAGTAAATTATTATACGTTACGTTATCCTGCAATGTTTTGATTGACGTATGTATACGAGGGAAATAAATTGTCTATCCTATGACTCAGCGGGAGACAATATTTTGTATGTCACCTTCTCGTACAGACCAATCAAAAATAAAATCAATGGACATCGATGAAATAATGACAATGCTCAAGATTTTCGTTTTGGCCTGTGAACTACATAGTAAAAGACTGTAATAATAGAACATACAGTATAATAATTTTAAAAATAACACATAGCCGAGATAGTGATAGGGCAGATTGGTATCCCTCGAAAGAACACTGTCAACCTTGGCTTCGCCTCAGCTTACAAATGTTTTCTCTTGGTAGTCTGCTGTATCACTCTCTCATCTATGTATTATTAGTACATTACATTCCTTGTATTAGCCAACAAAAAATCTTGTTGTCCGTTCCCCGTAAAATAAACTTAGCGTCGTATATTTTATTTCAATAACTTGGCTACTTGAATAAATAAAATACTATAAACTAAGAACAAGATCTTTCCAGTTCAGAATTGTTTTTTTTTGTAGAAATATGGTAGCATTACGAAATGTAGGGATGTCCTGTATTCTGAATGTACAGATTCTCACAAAGATCAAGACATGTCTCGACAACAGCATTTAGTTGAGATGGATAAAATACCAAAAACAGTTAATCTTTCCAATAATTGTTCAAAGCATCAACATTTGTCTTTTGACTATTTTTGTGTCTATCATGATGTAATATGTTGTAAAGGATGTTTACCAACAAATCACTCAGCATGCAAGAACATTACATCCATTGATCTGGCATCAAAGAATTCTAAACAATCGCAGTCGTTCATGGATTCTCAAGAACAGTCGCGCTCTATCTTAGACGCTTTAGAAAAATTAATAAATAACCGCAAGGAAAACTTTAGTCGATTAGAAGAAGAAGAAAAGAAAATTCTGAAAGAAATAGGAACAATTAAACAAAACGCTAACAGTCGTTTTGAATCTTCAAAAGACACACTTCTAAAGCAATTATCCGAACTGAAAGGGAAATACGAAGCAGGTATAAAACGACAAGAGAAAGATCTTGGTGATTTGGTAACATCTACAAAAGCTGTTCAGGAGGAATTGGCATTTGTTAGAGATTATGGTTCTGATCAACAAGCGTTTGTTTCAATTCATTCATCCAAACCAGTCTTAGATGAGATGGAATACAAAATTGAGCAGCTAATCGAATCATTTGAAGACGCTAGTCTAGTGTTCGTCGAAAACATATCGAAGGGAAAAAATACAGATCTAGGATCAATTGAAATGAAAGAAACACCCCTTTCTTTTCTATTCATCCCATATAAGCAGCGGCAGGCACAGGTACCAGTCACTGGGAGACGTCAGATTACATCATTCTCCCATCTCTATGACATTGACATGAAAAAAGAAAAGTTGGGCGGAGTCACCGGCATCACGATATCAGATAATAACACATTGATTTTCTGCGATTTGAATACAAGAAAGATTTATTTTTGTGACGAATACGATATTTATCAATCATCTATCAAGTCTCCATATGAACCATGGGATGTAGCTGCAATACCAGGAACAAATATGGCTGTTATATCTGGTAGAAAAAATCCTTACATACAGTTCCTAGATATTGAAAGATGTATGATAACCAAGAAGGTAAAATTGGACCAGAGTGGAAGTGGCGGCATTGCCGTAACAAAAGATAACATATACATAACAATAAAACATAAAATACAGGTCCTAGACTTGAATGGAAAACTGAAAAGAACAATAAGTCTTAAACAAGAACAGAATATAAATTGGTATATATCTGTTTGCCCAAATGGGAACATTTGTTATTCTAATGAAAACGCAGTTCATTGCATTACATCAGATGGGTGCCCAATGTTTTCATATGCTTCATCGGATATTCGTTATGCCAGAAATACGATAACAGATGATGTTGGTAATATATACGTCTTGGATTACTATTCACGTAACATACATAAGCTTTCTCCTACCGGAACTTTAGTTGACAATATATTCAATGATCGTTTGTCCGGACCTCTTGTGTTTTGTTTCAGTAAGGACTTGTCCAAACTTTACATTGCAAATGGATTTGGAACCAAAATATCAGTATTCACAACAAGTTAGTAACGTGTTGTATGTGCTTTGAACGTAGCTTATTTAAGTATGTCAATAAATTGCTCCAATTATAATTTGCTTTAAATTATAATCAGTTGTAAATGGGAAAATAACAAAAATTCCGAACTGCAAGGAAAATTCATAATGGAACGTTTATCATCAAATGGCAAACTCAAAAACCGAAACACATCAAACAACTGAAAAACAAGTGTCTTGACTTGGTTCAGACATTTTATGTATATAAATTAGTGGAATAAACCAGATTTTATAGCAAGTTTAACTTCTAAGTTGTAAGAAATTAGCATAAAAATTACATAATATTGACAATGTATGAACTAAACAAGCAGACATAACAGGAAAAAAGTCAATAGTAGATGGCACGGAAGTAGCACCGTGTTATAATTTTAATCATTATAAAAAAAAAATCAAACAAATCAATGTTAATGAAGTAAAACATTTTATACCAGGTCAAGTTTTGTAATTATAAAAAACCTTTCCAGTAGTATTGTTTTTACACAATCTAGTACTTCAGGACATATTCATTTTGTTTAACATGTTTTTAAAAGTAAATAATTATCAAAGGTACCAGGATTATAATTTAGAACGCCAGACGCGCGTTTGCCTACGTAAGACTCATCAGTGACGCTCATATTTATATTTATAAAGCCAAACAAGTACAAAGTTGAAGAGCATTGAGGATCCAAAATTCCCAAAAGTTGTTCCAAATACGGCTAAGGTAATCTATGCCTGGGATAAGAAAATCCTTAGTTTTTCGAAAAATTCCAAGTTTTGTAAACAGGAAAAAATGATTACATTATTGATATTCATGTCAACACAGAAGTGTTGACAATTGGACTAATGATAGGCTACATACCAACATATTCGTGTCAAGACAAATGAATTGTATATATATAAGACATTGAAAAGAAAACATAAATATATATTGTCTGTTTCCTTATTTGAATCATTGATAATAACCTTCATATAAAATGAGTTTGATGTCAATTGATGATTACGCGTGACATATATAACAGAACAGAAACTATGTTTGGTGCATGTAGCGAAAAAAATCATATACGAGAGAAAAAAAAGTAACAACTATGGCGTTATGATTACATTAATTTGGGATGGGTCAGATATTGTTGATTATGTTTTTGTCAAATATTCTAACTCAGTTCATCATGTTCATTCTTTGTCAAATATTGATGAAAATTACTGAGTTCAAATGGAAAGAAAGTTATTTACCACCTTCTTGACCTACTCCTATCATGTTATCTTAAATACTTTGTCTTCCTAACAAAACTAAAAACGTGCTTTTCATCCCACAAAAAAAACTAATTAAGCAACAAACAATAAAGAACGAGTAGCGTTCAAAGCGGACCCATTTGCTACTAGGAACGACCATATTAAAAAAAAAAAGAATGATAATTGTGATTCTGTATTACCAACTGGAACTTCAAAGAACCAAAACGGTTTACGGTACACTTTTCCTGACTGTTTTAGAACCTTCTTTTATACCAACCGCTTCGAAATTATTAGGTTTTTAATAGACAAGGAAATACTGAAAAACGAAAAACACAAACGTTATATACTAGTCGACGGCGAATGAGGGATAACGATCTGAACGGAAACGCACATACATTCAGATGATCACAGATAGGGAGATCACATCCGTAAACTTTCAGTAAGTAAAGTCTGTGTATTTTCATTCTACACACTTTTGACCTATCGAATTAGACTAGCTATTTACCGGATTTGTTATCACATAAGCAACACGACGGGTGCCAAATGTGGAGCAGGATCTGCTTACCCTTCCGGAGCACCTGAGATCACCCCTAGTTTTTGGTGGGGTTCGTGTTGTTTATTTTTTAGTTTTCTATGTTGTGTCATGTGTACTATTGTTTGTCTGTTTTTTTTCTTCATTTTTAGCCATGGTGTTGTCAGTTTATTTTCGATTTATGAGTTTGACTGTCCCTCTGGTATCTCTCGTCCCTTTTTAACGGACACTGTGAATGAAAAATAATGGAGTCGCTCCCCTCAATCAATCAGGGATTAGAAAACATAGTTTATAATGTAATTTGACCCTTCAAAATTTAAGGAAAATAACCACTCAAACATAAATAATACATTTTCTCCTTTCAAAAAAATGAAAATAACACTTCAGATACTCTGTGCTTCCGAAGCGCTTTACTGGATTTAACTCTATAGTAAACTATTAAAGGAAGCACGGTAGTATATTTGCCGTCCAGCATTTAGGTTCCTCTTTTGTGTACCCCACTTAAGTCAATGTAATACTATCTGAACCGTACGATTGGAGTTAAATACAGTATTAACTGAAAATTCTTTCCTAAACAGAGGGATGAATGAGGTGTTAAAAAATACGAAATAATTTTACATATAATTATGCGAAAATTAATTTTTGAGATTTTTTTTTAATTTTGTATATTCACTGCATGATTAAAGACATAAAAGCACTAGTGGCCTTAGGTTTTCAAAGTTATAAAAAAAGTAATGATACATATTCAAATTCATTTCTGAATAGTATAATGAAAAATTAAACTACTTCAGCATGTTCAGTAAACTGTTTATGTAGAATTTTTTGCAGTGTTAGAAAGGGGTGAAATTTTTTAAAAGGCTATCATTATCCTTTATGGCCAGGAAATACTACCGTGCCACCTAATGCTGAATATTAAAAAGCAAATGATGTCTATAAACACGGAAACTAGCGATAAGTTTTATATAAAAAAGAAGATGTGGTATGATTGCCAATGAGACAACTATCCACAAAAGACCAAAATGAAACAGCCATTAACAACTATAGGTCACCGTACGGCCTTTAACAATGAGCAAAGCCCACACCGGAAAGTCAGCTATAAAAGGCCCCGATAAGACAATGTAAAACAATTAAACGAGAAAACTAACGGCCTTATTTATGTAAAAAAATGAACGAAAAACAAATATGTAACACATAAACAAACGACAACCACTGAATTTACAGGTTCCTGACTTGGGACAGGCACATACATTAATAATGTGGCGGGGTTAAACACGTTAGCGGGATCCCAACCCTCCCCTAACCTTGGACAGTGGTATAACAGTACAACATTAGAACGAACTATAAAAATCAGTTGAAAAAGGCTTAATTCATCAGATGGACAAAAATACAAGATGATCAACAAGTACATTATCTTTATTTCTAACAAAACTATTCGGAACACCGTACGATCTTCTGTTGGTCTGTTTCTCCATAGCCATGTTGATCTCAGTTTCTTTTTGACCTATGAGTTTGGATGTCCTTCTGGTGTCTTCAACTCTCCTCTATTCAGGGAAATACTCATCCGAATAACAGGTGTGGGAGCTGATATTCATACTTTCAAAATTAATACTGAAATCAATGCCAAATCAAACGTATACGATCAGTTATCTAATTACTCGATGAAATGGAAGAGGTTACATTGTATGGTTGGAGAAAGGAGTAGGAACCAATTGTATACCTCGTGTTAATCTATATAACAATTAATTCCTAAAGATTCGTAAGGGTTCCACAGAACCCAGTGTTTTGTCTACTTTAGCTGGTGTTTATGTTTTCAGTGTGATACGGGAATGCACAAAATAGATTGACAGTTAATGAAATACAAATCCAGGATGGTTTATGAATTTTATAATGATTTTAAATACTTTCAATGCAGACTGTTTGTAAAGTTAACAGAAAGAAAAACTAAGTCTATTTATAAGTAATACATGTATACAGAAAAACAGGAAATATATTTTACAAAACGTCCTTCTAGATACTGTCGATAATGATCATTAACAAGCTTCTGTTCAAGTTCAAATCCAGGATCATCGCAAGAACGTTATTAAAATTTCAAAAACTTTAAGCACACAGTGAATGTGTGTAGCCGTCACAAGCGACACAAGCGAACAATTTTTTTTTTTTTTTTTTTTTTTTGGAACAGTCGAACATTTAAAAAAGGAATATCCCGGTCTTCTTTCCATACAAGAGAAGCTTACGTAAACTAACAACGCCATGACAAAACAAAAAAGAAAACAAACATAAAACAAACAACAGAATACAAAACACATCACACATTTTGTCATAGTAAACTTAAGACTGAATACCAAAATTGCAAACATCAGCAGACGAATATGTTTATATACATAGTCAATCCACAAAAAAAAATCCTCCTCCCTCGTCCATGGAAATCAAATAGTCGAACCCTGCTAGCTCTTGAATGATACTGTTTAAGCTCTGTACATTCGAGTACTATACCATAACTCAAGGTGAGGGGTTCGTCGATTACTTGTACTTTATATATTTGGCCTTTTTAACATTTTTTATTCGAGCGTCACTGATGAGCCTTTGTAAAACGAATCGCGTTATTAGCGCAAACATAAAATTCCAATCATGGTATCTTTGCTGAGTTCATATGCTGTTGCAGGGAAATCAACCTCTTTTTTATTGTGGACTGAGATTGTTGAACACGAAATTTTCTTCCCTTCATCCTTATCGAACTTAATAAATGACACACATTTTAAAATGCTTACATATTGTGTGTGCGAGTTGTGTGTAATAAACTGCTTCGCTGAGCGCAGCAGGATACGCCCACAGAGGTCCAACCCTGAACAGTTGGCGCAAAAATGGACACAATATTCAGGCTTGATACAGGTCTGAATTTGGATTGTAGTTAAATATTAGACATATTATAGGTTTCTAAATAAATGTAGTCAAAAGAACTAGAAATTGGTTATATGAATTGAAATTTATATTCAATTAAAGATGTATTGCTGTTATGCAATACACTGTGCTGTCGCGCAATACCTAGTTAATCTGTTGTCAGACTATAAACAAATAGAGTTCAATTTCTTCTCAATGTCATATTTGAAATTTATGAAAATCAATAGGGAGATTACATCAATAGCTATAAATAATTCACCAAAGTTTCATGCGAACTGCTGAAAGCATTTTTTAGCCCCTTTTTAATGAATAAAACCCCATAACTCAGAAATGTAAAATATAAAATTTATAAAATTCTTAAGGGAGCTTACATCAACAGATATAAACAATTCGCATAAGTTTCATGAGAACTGCTGAAGGCATTTTTTAGTTAATTGTCCTAAAACTGGAAAATTCCCCTTTTTTATAAATAAAACCCTGTAACTCGGAAACGTAAAATCTTAATTTATAAAAATCGAAAGGGAGCTCATGTCAAACTTAACATTAACCAAGAAAACTAAACACTGACCAATGAACCATGAACATGAGGTCAAGGTCAGATGAACCATGCAAGGCAGGCATGTACAGCTAACAATTCTTCCTTATAACAAATATAGTTGACCTATTGCTTATAGTTTAAGAAAAACAGACACAAACACTAAAACTTAACATTGAGCATTGAACTGTGAAAATGAGGTCAAGGTCAAGTAAAACCTGTGCGACTGACATATACATCATAAAATATTTCCATACTCCAAAAATAGTTGACCTGTTGCATATAGTATTAGAAAAAAAGACCAAAACACAAAAACTTAACTATATAACCACTGAACCATGAAAATGAGGTCAAGGTCAGGTGACACCTGCAAGTAGGACATGTACATCCTACAGTCCTTCCATACACATAATATACTAGACCTATTGCTTATAGTATCTGAGATACGGACTTGACCACCAGAATTTAACCTTGTTCACTGATCCATGAAATGAGGTCGAGGTCAAGTGAAAACTGTCTGACGGGCATGAGGACCTTGCAAGGTATGCACATGCATACCAAACATTGTTATCTTATTACTTGTGATAAGAAAAAATTAACATTACAAAAATTTTTAACTTTTTTTCAAGTAGTCACTGAACCATGAAAATGAGGTCAAGGACATTAGACATGTGACTGACGGAAACTTCGTAACATGAGGTATCCATTTACAAAGTATAAGGCATCCAGTTATTCCACCTTCTAAAATATAAAGCTTTTAAGAAGTTAGCTAACTGCGTCGCCGCCGGATCTCTATCATTATGTCGAGCTTCCTGTGAAAAAAAGTCACAGGCTCGACAAAAACGAAAGTGAGGCCACTTCAATAGATATAATCAATTCACCAAAGTTTCATGTATATTGGTTTAAGCATTTTTGAGATAATGTCCGACATTTTGACGACGGCCGGACGGTCAACCGTATACCATAATACGTCCCGTAAACGGGCGTATAAAAATAGGATACGAGTAGACAAAGGTCCGATTTGTCATGTACCCTTAGGCTATTGCACATTCAGCAAACTCGTTTTACTGTTGCATTAGTTTGTCCTTAATATGCATGATATATATGCAACATCTATTTAAAGTAAATAAGAATCAATCAACCAATCGTGTTTAAAATTTCCGTAAATGTGTGGTTTTTTTTTTAATTTATCAAGGTTAGTCATAACATATTACTTTATTTTTCAAAGTTATTTATAATTACTAAAACATAAAGTATATATTTTTAACATTTTAATGTGATAGCACATTTCCTGAAGAAGTTACGTGAAGACATTTTTTTTTTTTTTTCATTGTTTTGCCATGGTGTTGTTATTTCAATTTAGCCGTTCTTGTACGCGATTATTTCATGCACTTTGTAATTCAGAATATTTGTTTTCATCTTGTTTTTTCGCAAGGTTAATTTAAATGAACGCTGCTTTGCGGTACAGACCATTGAGGAGACCCACACGTAGCCTCTTGCTGTTGGCAATTCTCTTTAAATAAATAAAGAATTAAATTAAATACGAGGATCCCATATATATACCAAAATGAATTATACTATTACTCATAATCAATGAAATTTTCATACGACATAAACAAACTAAACAGTTGTCAATGTTGTTGCTGAACAATGAAAAAAAGGTCATGAACAATGAACATATGCGAGACGGAATCTTTGTAACATAACGTATCTGTGTACAAGGTTTCTACCTTCTGAAAAGTACATTAAATTTTAAAATACAAATAATTTATGCCGCCCACAAATAATAATAATCCCTAAATCTCAGATTTTGCTGTTCTTGCAGGTGACAGTCAATGTAACACAATAAAACAATGCTTATTCTTCCTGATTTTATTGAACTGATTATAAATTGTTATCCTAGTATATATAAATACAAAAATGTTCTCTGTAGAAAAAAAAAACATGCTATCATTAAAGGGTGAATTGTCAGCTGCTAACTACACAATCAATATAATTGCAGTAAAACATGTCCATATCAAACTAGGTACTGTATATAATAGAAGCCCGTCTAAACTGAACCTAAGAATTTTAAATTCTTTCTTAAGAAACAATAAGTTTATCTTTTTGTCGTAGCCGGCTGTGTAAATTTACTGAAAATAAAACATTGTGTGGTACCATTATTGTTCATATTTTAATCTTCTTCAGAAGAAATGCTGTCAAAACTAGTTTTGTTATTACAATGAGTTGACTTATTTTAAGTGACTTCACAAGGTCACTTTTGATTTCTTTTAATAAAAAAAAACTTAATTTTACTAATCAATAATAACTTTAATGAATATTAAAGGGAAGAAATGCAAATATCCAAATCCTACATTATCTTTCAGTAGTTTTTTCCACAAACTTATAAGGTATAAGAAATAACCACAGAGTTATAATTATAGAATATCAAACTTTTTGTATGTGTACTTCTGTGTTCGATGTTAACTCTTTCTTAATTTATAGAATGTAATGTGAAAAAATTATGAAGGGAGGGTGTGTGGGTGGGGAGAGGTGAGAACCTTTTTCGGGACGTCGGGATCAGGTGTTTTCAGCTCGGGGTTTCGGGATTGACCCTTTCGGGTTCCGGGATTTCTTTTTTCGATGTTCGGGATGTCAGGATTTTTTTTTTTAAATTAGGGAACTCGGGATTTTATGTTTTTAAGCCCCGGATTTCGGGATCAGGACACCTTCGACCCCCTCAATTATAAAAATCTCGTTATGTCCTTCCCTATTTTGTATCTTGAAATAATGTTTCTGAATATGAAAAAAATAAAAAAATATTTTCATCCATCTATTTACATAGTTTCTAGATATCAATAAAAGCCGAATTTCATATTATTTTTTTTAAGTTAATACTTCTCATTTGTCATGTAACCGACTATGTGTATGTAGACTAGAGCTCTGGCTGAACCCTTTACCACACTCATGACATTTGTATGGTTTTTCATTGGTATGGACACGAAGATGTGTTTTTAGATTGCCTTTAAAATTGAATTCCTTTCCACAAACATCACACTTAAATTGTTTCTTCTCATAGTGCATCTGTTGATGCACGTTTAAAGTACACTTTTGATTAAACATTTTTCCACAGTTAGAACAAGTATACTTAGGTGCTTTAAATTTAGTTATTTGTTTTTGTGTTTTTTTAATTTTCGAAGTTTTTGGAGCCGCTTCCTCATCTGTGACATCTTTTTGTGTTGACATCATCCTTCCATCCATCATTGAAGGAGTTCCTGTATTCTTTAAATTCATTGAAGTCTGATTAACTACTTTAACTTTTTCATGTCCGTGAACGGACTTTGCTTTATCCGATTCAGCTGAGCGGGATTCATTCAGAATCAGATCTTTCTCTTTATGTTTCCTTGAGTTCAACTCTTTCTTGTGTAATCTGTAATGTGTATTCAAACTACTGCTTTGAGTAAACCCTTTACTACACAATTTACAAGTAAACGGCCTCTCACTTGTGTGTGTTATCATGTGCTTTTCGTAATTACATTTAAAAGTAAATTCCTTCCCACACTGTTCACAAACATATTCTTTAGATAAAGCGTGTGTCTTTAGATGTGTGCGTCGACTTCCTGTCTGGCTGAAACATTTTCCACATATATCACAAGCATATGGCTTTTCTCCAGAGTGCACACGTAAATGATCTATTAGTGATTTTTGTACACTAGATTTTTTGTTGCATAAATCACATTTAAAGGGCTTTTCACCAGTATGGGAACGTTTATGCTGTTTTAAATCTTGATTTGACACAAATGTTTTCTTACACATCAAACAAGAAAATGGCTTTATTCCTGTATGAATTTTCATGTGAGATTTCAAAGTATCTTTGAAGAACTCTTTACTGCATGTTTCACACTTCAGTTTATCTCTTTCTTGGTGAGTTTCTATGTGTTTTTTCAAATGTCGCAGTCTCTTATATGCTTTGTGACATATTTGGCACTTGTGTAATTTGATATCCTGATGCAGCGACAGATGAATATTCAAGCAAGATCGTGTGGAAAATTGCAAACCACACACATGACATAAATACGGTTTTTCTCCAGTATGTGTCCTTCTATGGAAAATTAGTGAAGTTAAAGAATTAAATGCTTTCTCACAAAATGAACACATATACGGTTTCTCCCCAGTGTGTATTCGCCTGTGAGTCTTCAAAGAATGTCCTCGACGAAATGATTTACCGCAAACATCACAAGAGAAAGGCTTGACATCTGAGTGTGTTAAAAGATGTATCTTATATCTAGCCATGTAATGAAATCCCTTTCCACAATGTAAACAAACAAACCGTTCTTTTTTCTTAGGCATTGCTTCTTTGTTGAGCCATAAACTGGTACTGACTGGTAACTGTTCTCTACTGTTTTTGGATTCATACTGGATTTCTTCATTACATCTCATACTATTTGAAACTTTTGTTTGAGAACATACATGTTTGATGTGTTTATTGAGCGAACTCTTTTCACGAAATCTTTTAAAACAAACAGAACATCTAAATGGTTTTTCACCAGTATGGTCTTTCTGCTTATGGGCCTCTAGTTTACTTCTCTCCTTAAAACTACTATCACACTGGTCACAGTTAAAATAATTCTCACCAGTGTGTATCTGATTATGGTGCTTTAAACTAGATTTGTTCCGAAATCCTTGACCACAGAGATCACAATGTTGAATAATAAGTCCTGCATGACTGCTCTCGTGGATTTTTAATTTGCTCATGCGATTAAAGCCAGCAGTACATTGATAGCATTTAAATTTCCACCTATGTGAATGGGATTTTGAAGGATATTCCTTGTCACTGGTTACTGTTGTCTTTAACATACCAATGCCGCTTTGGCTTAGTTCTTTTTCTCTGTTCCTGATGTTTTTCTTCTGGTTATCTCTTTTAAATGCCTGGTTGTGATTATTCTCTCTCATATGGATATACAAATGCTTTATCAAATGTTTCTCAAAATTGAATTCTTCAGTACATTCATCACAATTAAAAGTCTTAAAATTCACGTGGGTCTCTTCATGAAGTTTTAAGGTGTCCTTATCTTCAAACATAGCATCACACTCTAAGCATTTAAAATTTTCGTTTAAAACATTTTTATCAATAAATTCTGATTTGCTGTCAATGGACTGATCATTCATCCTGATCGCATCTACATTTTTACCAGAATCTTGACATTCTTTTCCTGACTGCCTTCTCTCTGTTTGATGTGATAGCAGGTGAATTTCAAAATTAGACTTTTGAAAACATGATTTTCCACAAAAGGTACAAAGAAAAGTTTTTCTCTCTGTGATATCTTTATGTATCTCTTTATGAAGCCACAAAGAGCTTCCATATCTAAATTTTTTATCACAGAATTCACATTTATATGGTGTTTCGCCTGTGTGAATTCGTCTGTGCAATTTTAAATAGTACAACTTCTTAAATTTTCTAGAACAAAGACAACAGGAGTAAGGTCTTTCATCTGAATGACTTTTCTGATGCTCTCTGAGCCTACACATACGTTGAAACTCTTTGCCACATGGGAAACAGCAATGAGTAGTTTTCTGCTTTTGTAAATTTGATCTGACACTTGTGTGAATTCGGGTGTGCGATTTTAAATAATCTAATTTCTTGAACGTTTTGCAACATACATTACATGAATATGGCATTTCCTCTGTATGTATTTTCTGATGTTCTTTTAGCCTACTCATACGTTTATACTCTTTGCCACAAGGGAAGCACCAATATGTAGTTTTCTGCTTTTGTACTTTTGTTCTATTTGAACTGTGTATTAGGGCGTGCCGTTTTAAACTTCTTGAACACTTGAACGATTTGCAACATACATTACATGTATAAGGCCTTTCATCGGTATGTTTTATCTGATGCTTTTTTAGACTACTCTTAGATTCAAACTCTTTGCCACATGGGAAGCACCAATGTCTTGTTTTAGGCCTTTGTGTTTTTGGAATTTCGTGAGTTTTGGTGTGCTTTCTTAAATGTTGTGACTTGGTGAACTTTTTGTAACATACATCACATGAATATTTGAATTCTTTTCTACATGGGAAATGAAACTTTTGATTTCCTAGTTTGTTTAATTGTTGCCCTTTGCAAATGTTTCCTTTCTGTTTCTGGTTATTAACTTCAGTTCTGGAATTGAAAGATTTCATGACTTTGCTAACTTTGTTATATTTTGCTTCTTTGTCATTTGCTCTTAACCTGTTCAGACTTTCCTCATCTCCATTAAAATCATTACAAGCAGTAACTTCTCTTCTATTTGTTGATACAGTTAATAGATTGTTTGCAGTGTTCTCTGTTAATTCATTTTCCTTTCCAATGTCTTTTAGAACAACATAACATTCTTTGATGTGTGGGTTTACATTAATAGTTTTTGCTGTATCTGTCCTACCATACTGAGTATCTTTTAGAATAACATTATATTCTTTAATTTGTGGGTTTTCAATAATGATTTTTTCACTATCTGTTCTACCGTTTTGTATGTCTTTTAGAACAACATTACATTTTTTGATTTGTGGGTTTAAACTAATGGTTTTTGCATTATCTTTCCTAACGTATTCAGAAGTACTAGATTGACACCTCCCATCATTAATGTCACAGGATGTCTCCCTCTGCTGACAATTAGATTCGGTATCTATAACGCTCAATGTACAGTTTTCAGAATCAACATTATCATCTGATTGGCTACTTTCATTGTTGTTTAATGTAATAGAGTTGAAATTATTGAACTGATCTTCATTCAACTGATATGGTATATTTATTTCAATTTCACCTAATAAATCATAAACAGTGTTTTCTGTTATTCCGGTTTGAGAGTCAGATAATTCATTACAAGGCAAATTTTGAGTTGTGTCTTTCTGGTTTTCTTTAGTTCTTTCTTCAAGATCTTTACTCTCAGTTATCATTGTTAGTTTTTCACTAGTTTGAGTTTTTTTCTTAACACGAGAAGTGCTTGTGTCCCATTCTGTACTATTAAACATTTTCTCTACATTGCCCCTTTCACTCTTACGTGTCAATTTAATATCGTTTTTATTTACATTTTGCTTGTACTTGATTCTTACCCCAGATGTTTTAAATTGTGCTTTCTTATTTAATAAATTGACCATTTTATTCCCCTTTCCTTTTTTACTTGAAAACATCTGGTTTTCTGTTTCATCATTTTCTTTACTTGTTCTACCTAATGTGTCTTGATAAGTAGCACAACTTTTGTTTAGAAGTTGTGATCCTTTTGCTTTATCCCTGACACTATCTGTTCTTCTTTTAACCTCTGCAGTAGTCTCATAATTTGCATGTTCTGGTTTTTCAGAGGATGCACTTTTGGTGATCACTGCACCGACATTGTCTTTACTTCTAATGTTTTGATCGCCATTTTTATTTAGGACACTGGCACATGTATCATCATTTTCTGAAATAGAACATGATATTGGATATAAGAAACTTAATTATTAAATATGGCTTCTCAGGGGTGTGGAAATATTTGTTGTGAGCACTTGTCCCTGGGCAAGTAAAACTGTAAATTTTACTTGTCCGGAAAAAAAGTTATTTGCCCTGATGGTCCCAATAAATATTGTAGTATTTTATTGTTAGCTAATATATGATTCTTAGCACTGTTTTGCATCCCAAACAAATCAGTGAAATCAATTGGTTTATATGTGTAAAAAATTTAGGAATGTTGGAAATGGGTTTATAACATCAATGGGACAAAAACTCAGGTTTGCATACTGATTTTTACTCATTTTGGTTTCTTTTACATAAATTAAACATCTTTATACGTTTTGAAATTAATCCTATATTTTTGCTGAATTTGAACTTTGTCTTGTATATCATTTTACTTGGGTAACCAAGACAAAAATAATTACTTGTCCGGGTGTTAAAATGTACGAGTCGGGCGAGTCGGGCATAGCATTTCCACACCCCTGCTTCTTTTTCCTTATAAATTCTCACCTTACTACTCAATCAGTAAAATAACACTTGGCATTAGATGCTTATTGCTCTCTTCTCAGTTCACCATTTTGTGAAAAAAATGGTGAACTGAGAAGAGGTCAGCTTTTAGTGACCATTCCACATTCCCCTAATTTGACCATCCTTTCTCTCATATGGTATTGAACTCTACTATTTTTGAACAAGTTGATTCTTTTTCTTTTTACAAACAAGAGTGTACACGCTGAAATGTCTCGCCTTCTATACTAATCATTGATATTATGTTGATAGTCCTAAGTATAAAGTTAAGCTTTATAACAACTGTCACATAAACTTAACATTAACCAAGATAACTAAACAAAGACCAATGAACCTTGAAAATGAGGTCAAGGTCAGATGAACCATGCCAGGCAGACATGTACAGCTAACAATGCTTCTATACAACATATATAGTTGACCTATTACTTATAGTTTAAGAAAAATAGACCAAGACACAAAAACTTAACACAGTGCAATGAACCGTGAAAATGAGGTTACGGTCAAATAAAACCTGCGAGACTGACATAAAGATCATAAAATATTTCCATACACCAAATATAGTTGACCTATAGCATATAGTATTAGATAAAAGGACCAAAACTCAAAAACTTAACATTGACCACTGAACCATGAAAATGAGGTCAAGGTCACATGACATCTGCCCGCTAGACATGTACACCTTACAATCATTCCATACAACAAATATAGTAGACCTATTGCATATAGTATGAGAAAAACAGACCAAAACACAAAAATTTAACTATAACCACTGAACCATGAAAATGAGGTCAAGGTCAGATGACACCTGCCAGTTGGACATGTACACCTTACAGTCCTTCCATACACTGAATATACTAGCCCTATTGCTTATAGTATCTGAGATATGGACTTGACCACCAAAACTTAACCTTGTTCACTGATCCATGAAATGAGGTCGAGGTCAAGTGAAAACTGTCTGACAGACATGAGGACCTTGCAAGGTACGCACATATGAAATATAGTTATCCTATTACTTATAATAAGAGAGAATTCAACATTACAAAAAATCTGAACTTTTTTTTCAAGTGGTCACTGAACCATGAAAATGAGGTCAAGGACATTGGACATGTGACTGACGGAAACTTCGTAACATGAGGCATCTATATACAAAGTATGAAGCATCCAGGTCTTCCACCTTCTAAAATATAAAGCTTTTAAGAAGTTAGCTAACACCGCCGCCGTAGCCGCCGCCGCCGCCGGATCACTATTCCTATGTCGAGCTTTCTGCAACAAAAGTTGCAGGCTCGACAAAAATGCTTGTGTCACATGAAAAACACTATCAAACATTTTCTCTAGATGTTCTTGTTCAATCATATATATCACTTTGATAGCATGCTAATTCATAGAACTTTGGCTTGTGCTTGATAGTTGCCCTAGGATTGTTTTTTTTTAATCTAATACATTGACCTTTATCATGTTTATATTATCCTTACTTTTTTTTCTTGAATTTGTCTGGTTTTCTGTATAATCATTTTCTTTACTTGTTCTACTTGATGTGTCTTGGTTAGTAGCAAGAGCTTTCGTTATTAGTGATGACCCTGTTGATCCATCCCTAATAATACTAGTTCTTCCTTTGACCTCTGCAACAGCATCATTATTTGCATGTTCTGGTTTTTGAGAAGATGCACTTTTAGTGGTCACTGCACTGACATCATTGCCTTTACTTCCAATGTTTAGGGTGCTGTCACTTGCCTCATCATTTTCTAAAAATGAATAAGATATACAGTAACATGTATTTGAATACTTTTGGATCCTTTCGTCTCCATATTTCTCAAGAAATTCTGCACATTATACTACTCAATCAGTAATAAATATGTATGGAATTAACATATATATTCCACATCAGATAAGGCTAATATTTACAGTTTTGTGTGGGTTCGTGTTGCTTAAATTTAGGTTTCTACATTGTAAAATTGAGAATGGAAATGGGGAATGTGTCAAAGAGACAACAACCCGAGCATAGAACATAGTGTTTTTGAACTTTTGCTTGTCCATTTGTCCGTTTCTTTTTAGCTGTGGCTTTTTTACTTTATTTTCCACATTAGTTTGAATGTCCCTCTGGTATTTTTCGTCTCTTTTTTTAAAAGAGGAAGTTAAAACAACAATCCATTTATCCTTGACCATTTATGGATCAAGAGTTTTGAAACAATGGAGATGGGATTTGGTACCTTGGAGGGATTGGGGAAAGTGTAGTGTTGTATTTTGTGAGGGGATTGGCTCTAATGAGGTTATAGTTACTAAGTAATCACAGTTAAATTACTCAAGCTACAGTCAATTTATTGATAAATAATTGTAAGGTAGATGTGTTTATATGAGGAGATTATATTAGATGTGTGATACTGTAAACCAACTTTTTTTCGCGGATACTTTATTTGGCGTTTTACCCTTTCTTGTCCACTTCCCAGCTATTTAATTTCCCGTTTTTTTTTAATTTACTTGATGCAATTTGATAAGGAAAGATCAAAGTTTTACATATTTGCGACGATTTGTGTCCCATCATGATTCACGAGTTGATTTTTTTGTCAATCTCGATTCACAGAAAATAAATTTCCATGATCACGGATCAATAAAAATATATAAAAAAAAATCTGTAGAAAAACGGATCACGATAACTAAAATGCGTCGATCAGGAAGAACAAAAATAACCCATCAGGCCCCTCATAGTTGTTTCATTGAAATCAAACCTCAAATTATTCTTGCTTAGCATGTGTACGGTAGATGTATTGTATTGTTAGATATAAAATCAATAAAAATATGAAACAAATTATATCTTAAATACTTTTTGTTAAATAATAATGTTAATTCAGAAATTACTGCTATTATTATTTCTGTAGTTATAATTGCAATTTTAGAATAAAGCTACATTTTTACCAGATATCAGAATGTTTTCAAAAGTTCTATTTATTGCGACACTCAAGGAGTTGCATTATTGACAACGATGAAAACCTCACAATGATTTCCTAATTTACAATTCACTATAAACATACTTATTTCTGTACTACAGATAACTTGATCAGAGATGGCTGTTTCAGAGCAAGTTTTCACAGTTTCCTTGTTATCTTCATTTTGCTCCCCAGAACTACAAACTTCAAACCAGAGGGTGTCCCATGTTAAAATTTCACCTTCAACTTTAATCTCATCATTGTTCTCTACAATATCTTCTTGGAGACTCAATTCCATCTTTAACAACTGGCAAGGATGCAAGTAGCAAAATTATTAACAATATTGTTTGTCTGCATTTCCTACTTTCTTATATATATAGTCGTGTGGTCTAGCGGGACGGCTGCAGTGCAGGCGATTTGGTGTCAAGATATCACAGTAGCATGGGTTCGAATCCCGGCGAGGGAAGAACCAAAAATTTGCGAAAGCTTTTTAAAATTACGACACACTGTCTGTCTCTGTCCTTCTAACTTTGTTAGTCAATGCATGCTGTCATTCGTGATATATTTCTGATTTTCAGGAAAACATGGTAAAGCACCTTAAATATTTGTGTTCATTATTCGCTGAGACACCGATATCTTTCCAGCATATTCAGGTAGCTTAATTGCCAATGACGTCATTAAATCTGAGACACAGAGAGTATTGGATATATATTGCATGGAAATCAATTCATTTCTGCTTGGATTCCCACCATGCTATGGTGAATATTGGAAATGATTTTTAGTTCTTCTCAAGAGATTTACTTGTCTTCTGATCTGAAATAATTGAAACACATATATTAATTGGTTTATTATTACTTATTTAATTTATGTTGATCAATCAGAGATGGGTACTTTCAATGTAATTGATTAAATTACAATTACTTTGTCATTTGTATGATTAAATTAAATTAATGATTACTTCATTTCTGAAAGTGTCTAATTAAATTAATGATTACATTGGCAAAGTAATCATGATTACATCTGATTACAATAAATTAAAAAAAAGCACATTTTGAATGATGAGAATGAATTAACGTTTAATATAACGTTAGTTCTTTTTAGAAAGAATTTTGTTTTATATATTTTAAAATGATAACTTCAAACTTCATCTATTTGATAAATCACAAAAGTTCACTAGAATCACTACAGACATACATGAATATTGTGTCACCCATTACACTTTATCATCACTGATCTCTGAATCATTTTGACTTCAATTGAATATGGCTTTATAAAGAGTTTGCTGTTTGTCTTTTGACCTCTTCCAGACTTTATATGTATTTCAAGGTGCAGTTTTTGGAAGTTAAAACACGGATGAAATAAAGTTAACAGATAAAAATTATGAAAAACTTTAATAGAATTGTTTAAACAAATTGTAAACAAAATACAAGTACAAAGCAATTTACAGGTCCAGTCCAAGTGCATACAAAAATTTGCTTATATTAAACAAGATATTTGTCCAAGATTTAATTTAGTTTGTGCTAACTAGATAAATTTTCACATGTCTGATTAATCTTTTATCATATATATTGTCCTACAGCTATACTCAATTGAAAATTGCAATAAAAACAAACCTTTATTGGTTTCTTACCTGTCAATTCAAAGTTTACAATAATCACTATATTAACAAAAGATTATAATTCAGGGCTAAAGAAAAATATAATATTGCTTAAATATAACAGGTTTTTTTTATCAAATATATATATGTACTTCTTTAAATTGTGAAAATATGTACAATATCTTTTACTAAGGCCTTCTTAGGCTATATAAATGATGACTTTTTTAATATTGTAACAGTTTATTTTTTACTGAAGTATACAAATCAATTAACATGCTTGATAAAGTAAACCAAACTATCTTAACTTGTTAAATATCTATTAAATAAGAATAACAAAAAGGTTCATTTATTGACCATAAACACAGTTCAAGATTTTTTTCATTGTAATCAGAATGTAACCAAAATGTAATCAGGATTACAGGGCATTTTAAAAAAGTAATTGATTTAATTAAATTACATGTAATCAGATTTTTGGCTGATTAATGATTACAATGATTACTTGAAAAATTGTAATCAATTACAGCTGATTAACGATTACAATTACAATTACCCCAAGTCTGTGATCAATGTCAATGATTGGCATTTTGCTAAAGAGATTCTTCTGTTATCTATTTTTACATATTGGACTCAAACAGTTTTCAAACTGAGTTTTACTGTGTGTATTGCTGTGTGTTTGTTTATTCCACATTGGCTAGAGGTACAAGGGGACGGTTTAGATCTCACACAACATGTTAAATCTAGTAGAATGTTTGTGCCTGTCATAAGTCTGGAACCATTAGCCTTTGTAAGTCCTTTGTTTGTTTTTAAATTTTGATTCATTTGTATGTTTCTGAGTTAAGTGTGACATCCATTTCCCAACACATCGTCAGGTACAGGATTTTCACTATGTGTTGAAGAACAATTGCTGGCCTTAGGCTGTTTTCTGCTCTTTGGTCGTGTTGTTATCTTGAAAGGTGAAAACAAGTTACAAACATGTAGCCAACATCCTTAAACAGTTAAATGTAAGATTCTTGTAATTTTTGTTTTGTGATAATTTTTAAAGAAGAATACCTATATTGTACCAGATTTTTTTTTTTTGGCTACACAGGAAAAATAAGAATGTTTTTTTAATAATTTCATTGAATTTCTTGGACAATATTATTTTATATCATTTCCCATAATTCTAATTATCAGTTGAATATGACTCCACATTTCAGTAATGTACATGTATGCATGTTTTGATTGTAGATACCACATGTACCAAAAGCCAAAAGGGAGTTGTATAAAAACTTTTAAGCATATTTAGGATCTTTTTGATAAAATTACAAACCAATATAAGAAATATTAAGAAATAATGGTTTGACAAATGTACATACCATGTACATGTATATGTAATAAGGTGTGTAATGATGTAAATTCAGAAATAATTGTGTGCATTTATTATTGTGATTTTTTTTATAAATAGACCTAAATTCAAGAATAAATATTGTGATTTCAGGAAAAGCTGCGTACAGATATAGATGAATCAAATATTAGAAACTGATTTCTTATTACTCGGAAACTCGCCCAATGGCAATATTTGCATTACAAAAAAATGCAATAACTTCTTAATTTAAAGTAGACATGGTAGACTTTTATTTTATGCATATTTTTCACACACTTGACCTTCAAATATTGTTGAGGTCGAATTTAAATCCCGGAATCCCAAAATTAAAAAAAAAGAAATTCCTGGATCCCCAAAGGATCAATGCCGAAAACAATCAAGAAATCCCGAGCTTAAAAACACCCGATCCCTGTGTCCCTATAAAGGTCCTACCCCCCACCAACTACATAAAGTTGTAATTAAAATGTGTTATAAAAACTTTCCTGGCAAAGTTATAAGAGAGGGAGTCCACTATAACAGTAGAAAAATCAATAAAATTCAAAAAAAAAATGTAATTTCCAATGTACATGATGTACTAATGAACTCTCTTTCTTCTGGTCTCGTTTGTCATGAGACTATTAGTAACAACAGAACCAACATCGGAAACATTACAGATTTCCATTTCTTTTTGAACATTAAAATATGCTAGAATTAAATAAATGTAATTGATACAGACTGCGTCAACTTTCGCAGTTAAAAAGCCTGCCTGGTATAATCAATGATTATAAGCCCCCTTCTTACTTAATTTGAAAAAAACATACTTGACAGGACTGGTATAAAAGATTTTCTGCAAGCCGAAACACACAAAAAAAAAAACCAAACAGAAGCCATATGAATTACAATTTTTGCTTTATCCTATATATTAATCTTTTGATGTTGTCCCTAAACACTAAAAGTCTTACACTGAATCTATATATTTTGCTTTGAGACCAAAATATTGTCATTGAAAAAAATTATTAAAATACAACGCATGTTTCATGTTGTGTTTCAGATTAATGTTGAGTTCACACGTAATTCGAATTCGATTCGCATTAACTAATTCAAATTAGTTTAATTCGCATTCGAAACGTTTAATTAACGTCCTAACATCAATTTCTAATTCGAATTGGAATGCGCGTCAAATTTGCTTTACTGTCCTAACGACGTTAACTTTTAATTCGGATTAACAAAAACGTATTTCTAATGCGAATTAGTTAATTCGAATTAGCCAATTCGAATCAATTCGAATTAAAAAAGAAGAGTGTGTGAACGTGATTAGGGAATTGGATATCATTCGATTCAAATTCGATTCGAATTAAAGGTACGTGTGAACGAGGCATAAGAAACAGTCAGGGGACTTACTTAAATAAGTGATTTTCTAAATCACTGATTCAAGTAACATTATTTCCATAAAGGTTGGAAGTTAGAGTTGTCTTTCTTTAATAATCACCTATTTAAGTAGTACAAATTAATCACTAGAAGAAGTGATTTAATTTTATTGTAGCTTTAAATATAGAATACTAATGATCCAGGGACTAATTATGTTTCTAAACTTATCAGAACAACATCTGTGTTGTCTAGGATGACCAGGTCATTTCAGGTGATGACCTTGTACTGAATCTAGGATAATGACATAAAAATCACTTGTTTAAGTATCAGACCTCAATTTCCTTCCCAAAAATCACTTCTTTAAGTATCATTCGTTTAATAACCCCCACTTATTTCAACATTCCCGAACAGTGAAATTTTTATCGCGAACAGTAGAATTTTATTACATAATCTGAAAGATGAAACCTTGAACTTCACAGGAAAAATACTCCCACTGCTGGGAAAAATCTTTTAAGAAAGTATCAGATCATTATGTTAAGCCATTATTATAGCATTTTTTCAACTAAAATAGAATTTTCAGCTAAATGATAGCATCAAAGGCATAAACCTTGCTACTTAAAAGAAGCAAAAAGTTCATTTTTTTTAATTTTACTAATTAAAAGATATTATTTAAACCTATGTGTTTAAAATTTTGAAAAAAATACAAAATCCTAATTTGTGACAAAACCTTAAATTTGCTACTCAAATAATTGATTTAAAAATCACTTATTTGAGTAAGTCCCCTGACTGAGAAAGGGTCTGGGAAATGTGCAGAATGCACAATTTTGCATAATTTTTCTATAGCTTCTTGGGCCCTGCAGCTGCCCCCAAAGCCTTTGCCGGAATTTTGTGTTTTCAATATTATTGTTTATATAATTATGAAAATAAACAATCAGTCCCTTCATGTCCTTCTTTTAATAAAAATGAAAAATCAAGCTTTGACAATGCAGAAAATAAACAATCTGTCCTTTTAGTTCATAAAAATCAATAACGGATCCAAAACAAATCCTCCCCCCCCCCCCCCCCCCCTCCCCCAGAATATCAATTGGTTGTTCCCTAAATAGACCCATTTTTAAGAGAGTTTTGTGATTGTTACTCTATTGGCGGAAAAGTTCCACATCTGGCAGATTCTTCCCAACCTGTTTAAGGCTTAATTTCTATTGAATAGTTTTGAATTAAAATAAGGGAGCTACCATTTCCTTTTTATAGGGGGTGCTAGGATGAAAAATTTTGTCCTGCATTTTTTTTAGCTGTAATCTCTGTTTTGTCTTTTTATTTTTCACTCTGTTCGGCCCTGCCTTTTTGTTTTTAGTTTATCCTGACTTTTTTTTTGCCTTTTTTTTAATCAAAACTCTTGTCCTGCTTTTTTTTCAAATTTCATCCTAGCCATCCATAAAAATCAAATGGTAGCTCCCTAAAATGTTCATGAATAATAAAACAAAAAATAAGGCAGCAACCATTTGATTTTCTGGGGGGGGGGGGGGCTATGGGTTTTTTTTCTGGACAAATTTTTTTTTTCGCCTGTGGCGAAAAACAATCTATTTTTTTCATGACAAGTCGAAAACAATTTTTTTCTTTCAATTTTAGCATTACATATAGTGGCAGCTGAGGTTGAAACAAACAATTTTTTTTTCTCAGAATCAAAAACAAATTATTTTTTTCTCCAAAAACTGGAAACAAACTTTTTTTTCCAAAAAAAACCATAGCCCCCCCCCCCCCCCCCCAGAAAATCAAATGGTTGCTGCCTAAATTAAACCCAGTCAGTATTTTACCTAAAATAATAATTTGTTTTGTGATGTGGGCTAAATTCAAAAAATATCTATCCTGACAAAGAATTCGAAAACAAAAAGGATATCATCAGATTTTGGAAATAGTTCCACTAGCTTTACTCTGAGTATACTGTTATAGTAGTCTCAGCTTTACTGAAAAGGAGGCGTTCTGTCAAATATTATCTAAAATAGTAAAGATGGGATATGGATATATATATAGTCTGATCTACACTTCAAATTCTGTGTCAAAACTTGTTATAAAACTTACACCTGGATATGTTTTAAATTCTGTGAAACATGAGAACTTTAAAATTGGCACACTTTCTGCGTCCTAATTTTTGACATTGATATTATGAGTCGAGAAAAATCATTTGTTGATTTGGAAGAGATTCTAAATATAAAAACTAAAACGGTGATACCCTCGTTTTCTTCCATCAATCCGTGTAGTATTTCCTGGCCCACAACCTTTTTAGAATTTTCACCACTTTCTCACACTGGTCAAAATTCTACATACACAGTTAACTGACGTACTTTCATGATAATATCGAACAAAGTTTATAGACCGGTAGTAGGTACAGGGGCGGATCCAGCCATTTAAAAAAAAAAGGGGGGGGGTCCCAATCCAGAATAAAAGAGGGTTCCAATTATGAGTCCCCATTTAAATGCATTGATCGGCCAAAAAAAGAGGGGTTTCTAATTCCCGACACCCTTCCCCTTGATCCGCCACTATGATTATATATTTTCGTTAAGTAATCAAGAAGTTACTAAATATACTGCCGATATTTCAAGTACCCATGCAAAGTAAAAAAAAAAATACTTAAAAAAATAAATTAAATGTAAACGATAATATCGATCCTTTAAATAAAATTCAAAAGGTTACCAATTTAATAACACTGTTATTAGGCGTTTGAATATGTTTTTATTGGCAGATCTTGGAAAAAAAGGCAAGAAAAGTTTTATTTGCTATTAACTCTTACTTATCAGGCTTTGGACAACTTGTGAGAGTGTCTTGCAACCTTTTTGAAACTTTGGTCAAACCTATTCTAACATATAATAGGGAAATATGTTATATGGACACTTATATTCAATTTTATAGAGCTAAACTCCGAGGTAACAAAAATAGCTCAACACCAGATGCTATTCATTTTATTGATAAAACTATTTTAGAAGAAACCCAGCTACATTTTATTAAACAAGTACTGGGGACAAAAAGAAGCTCAACAAATCTAGCTGTTAGAAATGAACTAGGACTTCTACCATTAGAAACATTTATAAAAACCCAAACTATGATGTACCTATCTAGATTAAATAATGAAAATCTAAACCCACTTCTTAATGAAGCCTTTAAATTAACTAAAAGTTTAGATACTAAGGGAACATAGTTACTCTTGGTATACTTTTGCAAAAAATGTGTCACAAGATATAAATATTGACATCAAACTTATTGAGGAAACTAAAACTTTAAAACAGACTAAAATGTTAAAACCCCAATTAAAAAAGAGTTATATTAACTATTATCAAACTCTTATTGATGATAAAATAAATAACTTAAACGAAAATAATAAAATATATCTATTTTAATTTCTTAAATCTAATATAAATAACCAAATGAAATACTACCTATCGCACCCAAGTAAAGAAACAAGAAAAATGTTAACCAAATTTAGAATAAGCGATCATTGTCTCTTAAACGATATACATGTACCTACATACCACGAAATGAAAGAAAATGTAAAATATGTAATGTCTTGGACGATGAATTCCATTTTTTCTTTAACTGTAAAATAAATAAAAATAAAAGAGAAATCTTTCTAAAATATCATATACAAAAATATGTAAATTTTAATACACTTAATTTTACTGATAAACTCGTGATTTTACTAAATCTATCAACACCAAATGATGTAAAAGCAGTTGTTTCTTTATTAAAGAGTCATTAGAACTGAGGAAAGGAGAACAATAACTGTTTTTATCATATCTCTTATAATATTGATGAGTTTTCATTATGTTTGATCATGTTTTGTTTTGTCAATGTATTTGCCATAACCAAAATAGTTTTTTGTCTGTTTTGCAAATAAAGATATTATTAATATTGATTTTGATTATCAGTGAATTAAAAGCAAACTAAATATAATTGTTATTATATATATACATATGATCTACAATCTGTCCTGTATCTTGGCTTTGCATAATGTTATATGTATGTTTTCGCTGTCTGTTTATGACGTGTTTGCACTATATCTATTGGATTTTAATTGGATGTGAACTGATTGATAACCAGTGGCGGATCAAGAACTTTTCATAACGGGGTGGGTGGGGTTTGGACTTACCTAAAAAGGGGTCGTTCCAGTAATGCTTCAGCGATTCCCTATATAATCAACCAAATTTTTCCCACGAAAGGGGGGCCCGGGCCCCCTGGATCCGCCTATGATAATTAACTTTTAGATTCATGTTTTTTTTTTTATTAGTTGTTGTTAGTGACATTGAACTAACTACCAGTAACCGCGAATACTCTCAGATCGATACTTAATGTCCACTGACTTTTTGTTTGGTGTATTTCTATTTGTATCCATATCTGATGAGTTGAGTCTTTTTCAACTGATTTTATAGTTTGTTCTTATCTAAATATGTTGTACTGTGACACAACTATCCCAGGCTAGGCGAGGGTTGGGATCCCGCTAACATGTTTAACCCCGCCTCTGTATGCAATGTCATCTGTGCCTCTCAAGTCAGGAGCCTGTAATTCAGTGGCTATCATTTGTTGCTGTGTTACGGTATTATTTTTCGTTCATTTTTGTACATAAATTAGGCTGTTAGTTTTCTAGTTTGAATTGTTTCACAATTGTCATTAATTTTCTAGACTTTTTATTGCTGACAATACGTTATTTTTTTGCTCATTGTTGAAAACCGTACGGTGAACTATTTTTTTTATGATTAAGCATTCGTTCTTTATAAAAGTGAAGGTACATTTTTGTGATACCATTACTGTTCATATTTTCAGAGGAAGTGCTTTTAAGCTTGTGAATAATTGAAATTGACCTCTTTTGATATACGTCAACAAGAGTGCACACGTTGAAATGTCTCGCCTTCTATACTAATCATTGATATTATGTTGATAGTCCCAAGTATAAAGCTAACCTTTCTTACAACTGTCACATAAACTTTACATTAACCAAGATAACTAAACAAAGACCAATGAACCTTGAAAATGAGGTCAAGGTCAGATGAACCATGCCTTGCAGACATGTACAGCTAACAATGCTTCTATACAACATATATAGTTGACCTATTACTTATAGTTTAAGAAAAATAGACCTAAACACAAAAACTTAACACTGTGCAATGAACCGTGAAAATGAGGTCACAGTCAAATAAAACCTGCGCGACTGACATAAAGATCATAAAATATTTCCATACACCAAATATAGTTGACCTATGGCATATAGTATTAGATAAAAAGACCAAAACTCAAAAACTTAACTTTGACCACTGAACCATGAAAATGAGGTAAAGGTCACATACTAGTATGACATCTGCCCGCTAGACATGTACACCTTACAATCATTCAATACAACAAATATAGTAGACCTATCGCATATAGTATGAGAAAAACAGACCAAAACACAAAAATTTAACTATAATCACTGAACCATGAAAATGAGGTAAAGGTCAGATGACACCTGCCAGTTGGACATGTACACCTTACAGTCCTTCCATACACCGAATATACTAGCCCTATTGCTTATAGTATCTGAGATATTGACTTGACCACCAAAACTTAACCTTGTTCACTGATCCATGAAATGAGGTCGAGGTCAAGTGAAAACTGTCTGACAGACATGAGGACCTTGCAAGGTACGCACATATCAAATATAGTTACCCTATTACTTATAATAAGAGAGAATTCAACATTACAAAAAATCTGAACTTTTTTTTCAAGTGGTCACTGAACCATGAAAATGAGGTCAAGGACATTAGACATGTGACTGACGGAAACTTCGTAACATGAAGCATCTATATACAAAGTATGAAGCATCCAGGTCTTCCGCCTTCTAAAATATGAAGCTTTTAAGAAGTGAGCTAACGCCACCGCCGCCGTCGTAGCCGCCGCCACCGTAGCCGCCGCCGCCGGATCACTTGCAGGCTCGACAAAAACCAAATTATAATTTTTTTCCACAAAAACAAAACCTTAATGAACAAAATACTCGGTAAAATATATATCAAATAGTGTTGTCAACGGTATATACTAGACATTATTAAGATGGGCCAGTGGCGGATCCAGAGGGGGCGTAGAGGGCGTACGCCCCCCTTTACTCGGACTTTTTCTTCTTTTTTTTGTAAAATGAATAATCAGACTAGACTTCGTGAACTTTGCCATTTCCCGTGTACTACTATTTAATTTTTATGCGACAATTCTTGACTTATAAAGATATTTTTCGATGGAATTTACTGATTATCAAAGTCATGTGATTCGCTATGGTGGAGTTGATCTGCAGTGCGTCGAATAAAACGTCTCTCGGTCATTTTGAAATTCAAATTACAGTAACACATTGCGTAGGCTGAGGATGACAATCATGACACATTCAAAGCGACTCAGAATTTAGCAAGAACATATTGACTTCTATTTCATTATTCCACCAAACAGAAAGTAATGCTCTATAGACTATTACACTCTCATGAAAGAAAAGTTCCAGAGCGATATTATCTAACTACGGAAACATATTTAACTCCAAACGCCCCAGCCTTTTTTAAAATAATATAGCTGAATAATGATCCCCAGTCAGTATAAGCTCTATATAGATTTAAAGTCGTAAGTACGAACCATTTGATTTGAGGAGACAATCTTAAATATTTGAGAGAAAAAAAAATTGACTCTTAAACAAAAATTCTGGACGCAAAACAAAAATCTTGTCCACTTTTTTGCTATTAGAAACGATAATTCCCAACAGAATTATTTAGCATTAAATGAACATGATGAATAAAAGCGGGCATATTTTCTTGTTGACACATATACAGAAGTGTGCTCCTAACGCAAAAATTTTTCCAACAAAGTTATGAGGACAGAATATAAATGACACGCCGTAAATTTTATGGACACGGTATTTTTCTATCCATAATTCATATATTTAGTTTTGACAGTATGGAAACAAACCCTCTATATTGTTTTTTACCTTTAGAGGGATAATCCTTCTATAGAGGGATGTTTTTGTTTAGACTGGATTTAAAGCAAAATAGGGCATATTGGCATTTTCTACTTATTATGGCAGTAATTATAACCTGCAACATTTGAAGCACCAATTGATGTACTTGTTTAATAATGTAATGCATTTCGTTTGTTTCCTGTAATTAGCTAATACTTCAGTTTTATCATGTACATCTTTACTATAGTCATTTTGTAAAATTTACTGTTTGCAAAAGTATGAATTATTCTAAATAATAGGGATGTTCTGGTACCTAACAGAAAACCCTAGCTGGCCGTTTTTGGCACAACTTTTTTGAAATTTTGGTCCTCGATGCTGTTCAACTTTGTACTTGTTTCGGCTTTCAAACTTTTGTATCTGGGCGTCATTAGTAAGTCTTATGTGGACAAAACACACTTCTGGCGTATTAAATTTTTTAAACATGTTGCCTTTTGTTAGCTATTATTCGTGCGTTTCTTTGTCAATTGTGTTCTCCTATTTATTTATATTGTAGTCCTGCAATGTTAATTGTCATTTTAATGTTATATTTCACATGGCCAGGGGCGGATCCAGGATTTTTGAAAGAGGGGCGTAGTTTTTAAAGATCGGCGAGCGGAGCGAGGCGAAACATTTGTTGGGCCCTTTTTAGGACTAAAAACATAAAATAAGGGAAATATGCACTTTTTAAACGGTTCCTGGCGGGGGACATGCATATTTTGTAGTTGCTGTTAAGGTGTAAGGGTTGGACATTTTCGATGCTGTATTCTCCCTATTAATTGTCTATCATAAAACGATAGTATGGATCCAAAGCTATATGTACTGATACATTTAATGTTGGATTTGTCAGTAAAACATAGACATGGAAAATTCTCGCACGTATGTTGTGAGTTAAGTTAGAACAACCTCAAAGATTTCTTGTTGTTAACAAGATATACGCTAGGCTATTCGATTGAATTTGAAATACGACCGACACGAGTTAAAAAAGACAAACAAGCAATTTTTATCTAAATGTTTGGTTGATATGTTTCACCAACAACATTAAGGGAAGTAAAGGGTTCCAAATCAATCAAAGGCTAAGAATGAGTCTGAAATGATTTATGAATGACAGCCGACAAATGGAGACATAAAGGCCACACCCAACAGGCAGGTTGCAGTCTGGTCTTGAAAAAAGTATTCCATATATATCAGTTCGGCGAAACAGACATTCTGGTCAGAAATGAAAACCCCTGCCACAAGAAAATATGCCCGCTTTTATTCATCATGTTCATTTAATGCTAAATAATTCTGTTGGGAATTTTCTTTCTAATAGCAAAAAAAAGGACAAGATTTTTGTTTTGCGTCCAGAATTTTTGTTTAAGGCAAAAATCAGAGTCAATTTTTTTCTCTCTCAAATATTTAAGATTGTCTCCTCAAATCAAATGGTTCGTACTTACGACTTTAAATCTATATAGAGCTTATACTGACTGGGGATCATTATTCAGCTATATTATTTTAAAAAAGGCTGGGGCGTTTGGAGTTAAATATGTTTCCGTAGTTAGATAATATCGCTCTGGAACTTTTCTTTCATGAGAGTGTAATAGTCTATAGAGCATTACTTTCTGTTTGGTGGAATAATGAAATAGAAGTCAATATGTTCTTGCTAAATTCTGAGTCGCTTTGAAGGTGTCATGATTGTCATCCTCAGCCTACGCAATGTGTTACTGTAATTTGAATTTCAAAATGACCGAGAGACGTTTTATTCGACGAACTGCAGATCAACTCCACCATAGCGAATCACATGACTTTGATAATCAGTAAATTCCAGCGAAAAATATCTTTATAAGTCAAGAATTGTCGCATAAAAATTAAATAGTAGTACACGGGAAATGGCAAAGTTCACGAAGTCTAGTCTGATTAATCATTTTACAAACAAACAAAAAGTCCGGGTAAAGGGGGGTGTACACCCTTTACGCCCCCTCTGGATTCGCCACTGATGGCCATAAAAGAGAGAGGTTTGGCATGGCACAAAACCAGGTTCAACCCACCATTTTTTCCTTTAAAAATCTCCTGTACCAAGTCAGGAATATGGCCATTATTAAATTATATTTCGTTATTGTGTGTGTTACATTTTAACGTTGTGTTTCCGTTATGTCGTTTGTTTTCTCTTATTTTTGAGTGTGAATTCACATTACTATAAGACGTGTCACGGTATTTATCTATCCCAAATTCATGTATTTGGATTTGATGTTATATTTGTTATTCTCATAGGATTTTGTCTTATGCTTTGTCCGTTTCTGTGTGTGTGTGTGTGTGTGTGTGTGAGTGTGTTACGTTTTAATGTTGTGTCGTTTCTATTGTAAGTTTTCACATAAATTTAAAGATCAACTGTCCCTTTTGTTGTCGATCAGGAGTTGAGATAAGTATACAATAGAGTTCGAGTTTTGTCACTTTAGCAGAAAACTGGGTATCCCAATTTTTAGTCTAGTGCAATTATTGATGCATATAATGCTCTAGATTATAGCCAATATATCTAGAAAATGCCAATCTGCCTACCTTGCTTGAAATCCAGTCTAAACAAAAATTCCCCTCTGTAGATGGATAATGTGTATATTTTTTGGGTGAACTACAGAAGTCTCACTCAGTCACAACTGTTTATCATAAGGCAATAATCATTATAATGTCTGTGTATGCTTCCCAATGTTTAATTTCGATTAGTTACTTATTTTTATATACCATAATGTAATGTGAAAAATATCAAAACTTTATTAAGTCTACATATGGATTGTTCTGTGCCAAAACCTGTAATCTTATTTTAAATAGACGTAGAAATGTTTTATACTGTAATTTAAATATTTTTCTTATCAATATGTTTCATATAATAGATGAATTCTTTATATAATGTTTTTAAAGTTATACAATGTACTTTCTTATAATTCTGTACAGAATGGCTCTCTTTTTGTATCTATATATTTTTACATTGATACTTAAATAAAATATTGAATTGAATTCTATTGTATTCAAGATTATTAAAAAAATCTTTTATTCATAATCATTAATTGCATAGTTCCTACATAATAAAATCACTACTGTCAATTGTTTTACTGTAATGTTTCTGATTTGTCATGTAAACGACTATGTGTATGTAGACTAGAACTCTGGCTGAAACCTTTACCACACTCGTGACATTTGTATGGTTTTTCATTGGTATGAACACGAATATGTGTTTTTAGATTGCCTTTAAAATTAAATTCCTTTCCACAAACATCACACTTAAATTGTTTCTTTTCGTAGTGTGTCTGCTGATGCCAGTTTAAACTATACTTTTGAGTAAACACTTTTCCACACGTAGAACACGGAAAATAAGGTCCTTCAGATCTTGTTGTTTGTTTTGGTGCTGTTTTAAAATTCGATGCTTTTGCAGCAACTCCTGAAGAAGACAATGAATTTATCGAACTCGTTGATCTTTGATTTATTTCCTTTACTTTTCCATGAGCAAGCTTTGCTTTTTCGGATTCAGATGAGAGAGATTCTTTCTCTTCATGCTTTTTAGAATTCAACTCTTTCTCATGTAATCTGTAATGTGTATTCAAACTGCTGCTTTGAGTAAACCCTTTATTACAAACTTTACAGGTAAACGGCCTTTCATTTGTATGTGTTATCATGTGTTTTTCGTAATTACATTTAAAAGTAAATTCCTTTCCACATTGTTCACACACATATTGTTTAAATGAAGTGTGTGTTTTTTTGGTGTAATTTACAACTTGTTGATTGGCTAAATCCTTTTCCACATGTGTCACAAATGTAAGGCGTTTCTCCGGAGTGCACATGTAGATGATCTCGGTGTGACTTTTGTGAACCATACTTTTTTTGGCATACAGAACATTCATAAGGCTTTTCACCAGTATGCATACGTACGTGACTTTTTAAATTTTGACTTTTCACAAATCTTTTTTGACATATCAAACACGAAAATGGCTTGTTCCCAGAATGAACATAACGTCTGTGAGATTGTAAACCATTTTTACTCTTAAATTCTTTTCTGCATGTTTCACACTTAATTTTATCTCCTTCATGTCCTTTATAATGTTTATTGTGAGTTTCTGTGTGTTTTTTCCAACCCCGCATACTCTTATATTCTCTGCAACATATTTGGCACTTGTGTTCTTTGATATTCTGGTGCCTCAATAGATGATCACTCAAACCACTTCCTGTAACAAATTGCAAACCACACACATGACATAAATACGGCTTTTCCCCAGTATGTGTCCTTCTATGGAAAATTAGTAAAGTTGAAGAAGAAAATGTTTGATCACAAGATTTACATTTGTACGGTTTCTCCCCAGTGTGTATGCGCTTGTGAATCTTCAAATGTCTTGCTCGACTGAATGATCTATCACATACATCACAAGAGAAGGGTTTGACATCAGAGTGCATTACACTATGTTGCTTATATTGAGTCATGTAATGAAATCCAGTTCCACAATGCAAACAAACAAACCGTTCAATTTTTTTAGGCGCGGTTTCTGTGTTCATCCAAACATTGCTACTGAGTGGTGACTGTTTTTTACTATTTTCAGTTTCAAACTGGAGATCTTTATTACACTGCATACCATTTGAAACTTTTGCCTGAGAACAGGAATGTTTCATGTGTCTATTGAGTGAACTTTTTAAACAAAATCTTTTAAAACAAACAGAACACTTCAATGGTTTTTCACCTGTATGATCTTTCTGTCTATGGGCCTGCAGTTTACTTGCTTTTTTAAAAATTCTGTCACACTGGTCACAGTTAAAATAATTCTCGCCAGTGTGTATTTGTTTATGGAGCTTTAGGGTAGATTTATTTCGAAAATTTTGTCCACAAAGATCACAATGATGAATTTTAACTCCTGCATGACTGCTCTCGTGGATTTTCAATTTGCTCATGAGGTTAAAGCCAGCATTACATTCAGAACAATTAAATTTCCATTTATTTGAATAAGATTTTGAAGGTCCTGGCATGGTATGTGTTAACTCATGTGTTTTCAATAAGGCAGGGGAACAGAATTGTTCGTCAGATTGGCAGCAGGTATATTTCTCATTTGAATTCAGTGAATATTCCTTATTACTGTTAACCTCAAACATTTTAATGCCACCATTGTTATGTTCACTTTCTCTTTTCTTATAAGTGTTTCTCTTTTGTTCATCTTTTTTTGAACCATTGTTAGGATAATAGTTCTCTCTTATATGGATATATAAATGCTTTATCAAATGTTTTTCAAGAATAAATTCTTCAGCACAAAAAACACAATTTAAAGTCTTTAAACATGTTACAGGCACATGTGTCTCCTCATGAAGTTTTAAAGTGTTCTTATCTTCAAACATAGCATTACACTCTGAGCATTTAAAATTTTCGTCTAAAACATTTGTGTCACTAAATTCAATCTGGTTGTCAATAGACTGATCATTCATCCTGATTGCATCTACATTTTTACCAGACTCTTGACAACCTTTTCTTGTCTGTCTTCTTTCTGTTAGATGTGACAACTCGTGAATTTGAAAATTCGATGTTGCGCTAAAATATTTTCCACAAAAAGAACAAAGAAAAGGTTCTCTCTCTGTGATATTTTTGTGAATTGGCATATGAAGATACAAAGAGCTTTGATATTTGAATTTTTTATCACATAATTCACATGTATATGGTGTTTCCCCTGTGTGAATTCGTCTGTGCATTCTTAAATGTGATATCCTCTTGAATTTTTTAGAACATATGCAGCAGGAATAAGGTCTTTCATCTGAATGCATTTTCTGGTGATTTTTTAGCCTACTCATACGTTTATACTCTTTGCCACAAGGGAAGCACCAATAAGTATTTTTCGGCTTAAATTGTACTTTTGTTCTGACTCTAGTGTGGATTGGCATGTGCTGTTGTAAATGTTGTGATTTCTTGAACTTTTTGCAACAAACATTACATGAATAAGGTCTTACATCTGAATGCATTTTCTGATGACTTTTTAGCCTACTCATACGTTTAAACTCTTTGCCACAAGGGAAGCACCAATGTGAAGTTTTCTGCTTTTGTATTAAAGTTGTATTTGAACTGTGTATTATGTTGTGCCGATCTAAACTTTGTGGACACTTGAACGATTTGCAACATATATTACATGAATAAGGCCTTTCATCGGTATGTTTTCTCTGATGCGTTTTTAGACTACTCTTAAGTTCAAACTCTTTGCCACATGGGAAGCACCAATGTGTTGTTTTCGGTCTTTGTGTTTTTGGAATTTCGTGAAATTTTTTGGTGTGATTTCTTAAAGCCTGTGACTTGGTGAACTTTTTGTTACATACATTACATGTATATTTGAATTCTTTTTCAAATGAGAAACGGAACTTTTGATTTTCTAGTTTATTTAATTGTTGTCCTTTGCAAATGTTTCCTTTCTGCTTCTGGATTTTGACTTCAGTTCTGGAATTGTTGTGATAATAGTTCTCTCTTATATGGATATATAAATGCTTTATCAAATGTTTTTCAAGAATAAATTCTTCAGCACAAAAAACACAATTTAAAGTCTTTAAACATGTTACAGGCACATGTGTCTCCTCATGAAGTTTTAAAGTGTTCTTATCTTCAAACATAGCATTACACTCTGAGCATTTAAAATTTTTGTCTAAAACATTTGTGTCACTAAATTCAATCTGGTTGTCAATAGACTGATCATTCATCCTGATTGCATCTACATTTTTACCAGACTCTTGACAACCTTTTCTTGTCTGTCTTCTTTCTGTTTGATGTGACAACTTGTGAATTTGAAAATTAGACATTGCACTAAAATATTTTCCACAAAAAGAACAAAGAAAAGGTTTTCTCTCTGCGATATTTTTGTGAATTGGCATATGAAGATACAAAGAACTTTGATATTTGAATTTTTTATCACAGAATTCACATGTATATGGTGTTTTCCCTGTGTGAATTCGTCTGTGCCTTCTTAAATGAGACATCCTCTTGTACTTTTTAGAACATAGGCAGCAGGAATAAGGCCTTTCATCTGAATGCATTTTCTGATGATTTTTTAGCCTACTCATACGTTTATACTCTTTGCCACAAGGGAAGCACCAATGAGTATTTTCCAGCTTTTGTAAATTTGTTCCGACTCTAGTGTGGATTGGCATGTGCTCTTTTAAATGTTGTGATTTCTTGAACTTTTTGCAACAAACATTACATGAATAAGGTCTTACATCTGAATGCATTTTCTGATGACTTTTTAGCCTACTCTTAAGGTCAAACTCTTTACCACATGGGAAGCACCAATGTGTTGTTTTCGGTCTTTGTGTTTTTGGAATTTCGTGAAATTTTTTGGTGTGATTTCTTAAAGTCTGTGACTTCTTGAACTTTTTGTTACATACATTACATGTATGTTTGAATTTTTTTTCCCATGGGAAACGTAACTTTTGATTTTCTAGTTTATTTAATTGTTGTCCTTTGCAAATGTTTCCTTTCTGCTTCTGGTTTTTTACTTCAGTTCTGGAATTGAAAGATTTCATGACTTTGCTAACTTTGTTATATTTTGCTTCTTTGTCATTTGCTCTTAAGCTATTCAGACTTTCATGACTTTCCTCATCTACATTAAAATCATTACAAGCATTGACTACTATTCTCTTTGTTAATGCAGTTGATTGAATGTTTGCTGTGTTCTCTGTTAATTCATTTCTCTTTCTAATGTCTTCTAGAACAACATAACATTCTTTGATTTGTGGGTTATCAATAATAGTTTTTGCACTATCTGTTCTACCAAATTGAGTGTCTTTCAGAACATCATTACATTCTTTGATTTGTTGGTTTATATCAATTGTCTTTGCACATGTTGCACTAGCTGTCCTACCATATTGTGTGTATTTTAGATCAACAACATATCTCTCTTTGATTTGTGGGGTTACATTTGCACTATCATTTCTACCATATAGAGATCTAGTAGATTGGCAACTTCGATCATTATAATCATATGATGTCTCAACTTGCTGACTATTAGATCCACTATTTAATACACTTGATCTAAAGTTTTCAGACTCAACATGGACATCTGATTGGCCACTTGCATTGTTATTTGTTGTAACAAAGTTTAAATCATTGCACTGATCATTACTCAATTTGAATGTTTTCTGTATTTGAGCATCTTCTAAATGTTCACTATTACTTGTTGTAGACTTTATTTTATTGAACTGATCTTCAGTCAACTGATATGGAATATTTATTTTAATCTCACCTAATAAATCATGAACATCTTTGTCTGTTATTCCGGATTGAGAGTCAGGCAATTCATTACAAGGCCCATTCTGACTTGTATCTTTTTGCTGTTCTTTATTTCTTTCTTTAAGATGTTGAATCTCAGTTGTAACTGTTGGTTTTTCAATAGTTTGAGTTGTTTTTTTCATACGAAAAGTACTTGTGTCCCATTCTGTACTATCAAACATTTTCTCTACATTTCTCCTTTCACTCTTACGTAATGATTTAATATTGTGTTTATTTACATTTTGTATGTACTTGATGCTTGCCTGAGAAGTTTTACTTTGTGCTTCCTTATCTAATACACTGACCTTAATGTTTTTCTTACTTTCTTTATTTGGAATTATCTGGTTTTCTGTATTAACAGTTTGTTTACATGTTCTCCTTGATGTGTTTTGATTAGTAGAACAACCTTTGATACTATGCGGTAACCATGCTGCATCATCTCTGACACTTATAGTTCTCCTTTGAACCTCTGCAATATCATCATCTTTTGGTTGTTCTGGTTTTTCAGAAGATGCACTTTTGGTGGTGAGTGCACAAACATCATTGCCTTTACTATCAATGTGTTGATCGTTACATATGTTCAGGTCACTGGCAGTTGTATCATCACTTTCTGAAAAAAAATACAGAACATTACATGTAAGTATTTTGAGACTTACTTAGTTCTTTTGAATTTCTTAACCCTATATTTCTCACTTTACTACTCAATCAGTAAAATAACAGTTTGTGATTGCTGCTTATTGCTCACTCCTAAGTTCATAGCTTTGAGCAACTTCAAATTGGCTTCTTATTGGGGTCCTGCTCTGTGGTGTGACATTGTACTTTACTTTTTTCATATGTTTGAATAATTTAAGTTATTTTCTATACTAATAGTGCTTGTGTTCCATACTTCACTATCAAACATTTTCTCTACATGCCCCTGTTCAATTGTACATATCACTTTAATAGCACGGTCAGTTGCATTTTGCCATTGTTGCTAGCCAAGTACTACAATCCAATATCCTCCTCTCCAACTTTGAACGATTAAGATAGAATTTTAGATACACAAGATTATGATCCACACTGTATCATTAATTGTGTCAGTGATGATCACATTTATATATGTATCATTGTGTCAGTGATGATCACATTTATATATGTATCATTGTGTCAGTGATGATCACATTTAGATATGTATCATTGTGTCAGTGATGATCACATTTATATATGTATCATTGTGTCAGTGATGATCACATTTATATATGTATCATTGTGTCAGTGATGATCACATTTAGATATGTATCATTGTGTCAGTGATGATCACATTTAGATATGTATCATTGTGTCAGTGATGATCACATTTATATATGTATCATTGTGTCAGTGATGATCACATTTATATATGTATCATTGTGTCAGTGATGATCACATTTATATATATATAGAAAATACAAATAATTTATTGTCACATGCTGAATGTGCAAAGACTCTTTACCTACAAAAATAGGACAATATGTAAAGGCAATTTGAATGTTCTTGATCAACTAATTGAAGTCCCTGGATATGTTTCTTGTGCAAATATTGGAATGTCAAAGTATATTTTTAGTTCATGTTTCACAAGAGTTGTAAACACTAGACACATCCATTTGTACACCTTCACGTTGAATTAAATTCAAGTGCTTCCATTGGTTAAGCATGATGTAGTCGTCAAGGGCATGACATTTGTCTTCCATTGATTAGATGGAACAGCATTGTAATTACATATTGGCTTAAAATGGCAAGGGTGGAGAGTGTGGGACAGGATTGTAACCCTTGGATAGCTACATGTAAAATGATATTTTGCTAGCCCTTAATGTTTTCATAAATGATACATTGAAATTATTTATATGAAATTAACTGGTTAAATTCATTATCATATTCATTTCTGGTTCTACCTGAAAAGTCTTTAGAAGTAGCACAGCCTTTGTTTGTAAGTTGTGACTCTGTTGCTTCATCTCTGACAGTACAAGTTCTTCTTTTGACCTCTATAGTAGCATCTGATATTTCAGAAATGACACTTTTGGTTGGCACTGTAAAGACTTCATTGCTTTTAATTCCAATGTTGTGATCCGCATATATATTTTTTAGGGCACTGTCACTTGCATCTTCATTTTCTGAAAATGAGAATTGGATATTTAATGTTGTTAAAGAAACTGAATGATTACTTCAGCTTCTTTCATCTCCATTTTTCTGAGGATAAAAAAAACACTTATTATGCTACTCAATCAGTAAAATAGCAGTTGGAGTATGCTGCTTAATTCTCTCTTCTCTGTTCACACTTTAATTGATTGTTTATGGACTGTTTTCAATAACAAATAAACTCACCATAGATAACAGACTTTAAATTTTGAACACAAGATGCAAGTAATTTTTTCTGCAATTTGTGTATAGTTATCAAAGGTACCAGGATTTAAATTAAGTACGCCAGACGCGCGTTTCGTCTACACAAGACTCATCAGTGACGCTCATATCAAAATATTTCTAAAGCCAAACAAGTACAAAGTTGAAGAGCATTAAGGATCCAAAATTTTAAAAAGTTGTGCTAAATACGGCTAAGGTATAAATCTATGCCTGGGATAAGCATGATAAGAAAATCCTCAGTTTTTCGAAAAAATTCAAAGTTTTGTAAACAGGAAATCTATAAAAATGACCACATTATTGATATTCATGTCAACACGGAAGTGTTGACTACTGGGCTGGTAATAGATAAGTTAATTATACTAAGAAGGTCTATTCGTGTTATTCTAATGTTCAAGTTGACACAACAGGGTACTAGCTTTTAATGTTGGAAATAAATCAAATAAAGGTTGGTTGAGAAACCAGAGCAGGGGCGGATGCAGGAATTTTCGAAAGGGGGGGTGCTAACCCAGGGCACCCAGGGCAAAGGGGGGGTGCAAAACATATGTCCCGATACAAATGCATTGATCGGCAAAAATAAAGGGGGGGTGCGCACCCCCGGAACCCCCCCCCCCCCCTGGATCCGCCACTGCAGAGGTCAAACTAAAGACATGACCACTGTTATTCACTTCTTCCACTTAGCATTTAGTAATGAGAACAAAACATGTTTGGCTCAGGCAGAGTCAGACTAATGTTTCAAGGAAGGAAAATATTTCTTTCTTCAGATTTCAAACTTTGCACATATGAACATGGCTATCTAAGGCACTTACAACCTGCTCAGTGTGTCCATCTAGACCAAAGTATGTCCATCTAGACCGAAGTATGGTTTTTAAAACACTTTCATCCCGGTTATGAGCATGATGAGATTATAGATAATCCCAGTACATGTAGGTGAATATAGTATGATTCAATCAAATATAAATTCAACTAAAATCAATTCACCGATATTTATCAGTTAAATGTCTTATAAATATGATTGAGGAGATATACAATGATATATATTACAAAGTGACACACTCACATTCACCTTCATTCAACTCCATAGTTAACATTTACTGAATTACAGGAATTATGTTCATTCACTAAATGAACATAATTCCTGTAAATAAACTCATCATAGATATCAGGACTAAATTTTCTATATACTCCCATTAGAATAAAACATCTCCTTTTGAGACAAATTAAAAAAAATTCTCCTTTCTCCAATTTTTTCTCCTTTCTCCTAGCCTTCCTCTCCTTTCTCCTACCCCTTTTCTCCCTGTCTCCCTTACCCCTGTCCTCCCCCTCAGTATGGGTGCAGACTTTCTCATTGTTGAAAAGAGCATGTTAACCTCAGGCTAATATCATTGAATGTCTGCATCATTTGTTTCATTGAAATCTGTTGTCACCTAATTATTCTTGTCAAGTTATATTGCAGTGTAAGATATGTCATTAAAAAACATATTGTAAATAATTTTGCTAAAATAATAATGTCAATTCAGACATTATTGCAATCATCATGATTATTATAAATTAATTAAATTTATGTATTGTTATTTTAGAAAAAAAAAGCTACGTACAGACAATTGTTTACCAGATCTTTATCAAAATGTGATTTCATATTAACATGATGAATTGGGATACTCTAGTAATTGTATTATTCACATCAATAAAAACCTCACAATAATTTCTGAATTGACAGTTCATTAAACTTTTACCCTAAAAGTAAACATACTTATTTGTGTACTATGCACAACTTGATCAGAGCTGGTTGTTTCAGAGCTGACTGTTTCAGGGCAAGTATTTACAGTCTCCTTGTTATCTTCATTTTGCTCCCCAGAACTACAAACTTCAAACCAGAGGGTGTCCCATGTCAAAATTTCACCTTCAACCTTAATCTCATCAAATGATCTATTGTCGTTGTTCTCTACAACATCTTCTTGGAGACTCAATTCCATCATAAGATTTATTTTTCAACATCTGGTTAGGATACAACTAGTTAATGTTTACTTTCATATATATATGAAATTGGATTATTTGGTTTTTGCTTAAAAATAATGACAACCTGTCTGTGAATGTCAACATACTTCGTTAGTCAATGCTTTTGATCAGGATATGTTTTTTTTTCATTTTCCTGATACAGAATTTAATTGTTTATGTTCATTATTCACTAAGGCACAGATATCTCCTTCAGCATGTTCAGATAGCTTTATTGTCAAGACATCAATAAATCATAGAAACTGTTGGATATATATATATATTGCACTGAAATAACTATGCTTCCCTGTTTAGATTTACATCAGTCTGGATATTGGATTAGATTTTCAGTTCTTCTCAAGAGCTTCTCTCCTTTTCTAATCTGAAATACATGTACATTTGTAATTGTAACTCATATTATTGGTTTATTATTTGAATTTGTGTGGATCATTGTCCATGTTGTCATTTTGCTTAGTTTTATTTATTGTTATAACATCAAACTACAGTCAGGAATATAACTCTATAGGGTTATTACAGAAAATAACTTGCATGTGTTATTACATACTTTCATGAGTTGTCTACTCTTTTTTCCTTAAATTTTCTAAATCAGTAGTAACATATGTTTGTTATTTGTAAAATATTTTAATCTATAGTAGGCTCTATCATGTCTATGGAACCCTTGAGACATTGCGCAGAAACTAAATGCATAGCCTTGATAGCCTTGATAACTAATTTTTTAATTAGATAAATGCATTTTTGATTAACCATGGTAAATCAATGAGACAAGGCTTTGAAGAGATAGATTTAGCTGTAATAACAAGGCTTAGCTATTTAAGGAATGTAACTTATTCATGTTATTATATGAGACACTTGGGAATTACTGGGAAACTTGCGCAGAACCTCATTACATGCTCTGGTCATTCATTTCATTATTTCTTACAATAAATAAGAATACATTGTAATTAAGCATGATCTGTGTCTGAGCAAATGCTTTTGAGTAGCTGTGATAACACCCTTTAGTTAATACAGGCATATTTTTTTCTGCAATATGTGTACTATGCAGAATTGACAAACTATGAACTATTATCTTTCTGTAGTTAAGTATACATAAAGATAATATAGTATTTATCAATTGAACTTAAAATTGAGAATGGAAATGGGGAATGTGTCAAAGAGACAACAACCCGACCATAGAATAGACAACAACAGAAGGTCACCAACAGGTCTTCAATGTAGCGAGAAATTCCGGCACCAGTAGGCGTCCTTTAGCTGGCCCCTAAACAAATATATACTAGTTCAGTGATAATGAACTACATACTAAAGGTGTAATACCACCATTGATTTTCCTCTATTAGTCTTTGTTAAATTTGCACTTTTCAAAAAAATGTGCAGAATTTATTTTTGTTTCAAATAAAGAAATACTTGGCATGAGTAAATTTTTATCCTGTCCAGTATTATAGAAAAAAATTCACATAACATTTCATTGCATATAAGAAAATAACCATCATTGGAAGTTAACCAATCAAATGTCTCCCCTAATTTTATCTGTGTACAAGGTTTAGTCACCATGTAACCGCAAGATTACAAAATTTTCTATAGGAATCCCAAATAAACCAGATGCTCCGCAGGGCGCAGTTTTATACGACCGCAGAGGTTGAACCCTGAACGGTTGGGGCAAGTATGGACACAACATTCAAGCTGGATTCAGCTCTAAATTTGGATTGTGATTAAATAGTTGACACAGCATAGGTTTCTGACACAGAATGAATGTGGTCTAATGAACTTAAAATACTTTTTTTTCCTTTGAGCAATTCACTATGCTGTTGAATATTAATCCTCTCAAAAAAATGTTGGAAGAAATTTTCTTTTTATTTATGAAATCTGAAATGAGAAAAATTTACCCCCCCCCATTTTTTTTCACATCCCCCTTTCCCTTTTTCCAAAACTGATCTCAATTCAAATTTTTAATGGAGTTTGCAACAATAACAAAAGGTGCTTTTTATCACTGAATGGTAAAGATTGTTTTAATTTATCAGTTGGTAGTAAAAGTGAATATACATTGTATATTATATAAAACAATGATTTAAGTTGATTCAACTACTATTCTGGACAAAGAAAGATAACTCCAAACAATTGAAAATTTCTTGCTATTGCACAATATTGTGCAATTAGATATTTCTTGCTATTGCACAATACTGTGCAATTGAAAATATTTGCTATTGCACAATACTGTGCATTGAAGATTTCTTGCTATTGCGCAATACTGTGCAATTGAAAATTTTTTGCTATTGCACAATACTGTGTAATTGAAGATTTCTTGCTATTGCTGAATACTGTGCAATTGAAAATTTCTTGCTATTGCACAATACTTAATATAATAATTTTGGATCCTGATTTGAACCAACTTGAAAACTGGGCCCATAATCAAAAATCTAAGTACATGTTTAGATTCAGCATATCAAAAAAGCTCAAGAATTCAATTTTTGTTAAAATCAAACTTAGTTTAATTTTGGACCCTTTGGACTTTAATGTAGACCAATTTGAAAACGGGACTAAAAATTAAGAATCTACATACATGTACACAGTAAGATTTGGCATATCAAAGAACCCCAATTATTCAATTTTTGATGAAATCAAACAAAGTTTAATTTGGACCCTTTGGTCCCCTTATTCCTAAACTGTTGGGACCAAAACTCCCAAAATCAAACCCAACCTTCCTTTAGTGGTCATAAACCTTGTGTTTAAATTTCATAGATTTCTATTTACTTAAACTAAAGTTATGGTGCGAAAACCAAGAATAATGCTTACTTGGGCCCCTTTTTGGCCCCTAATTCCTAAACTGTTCAGACCTCAACTCCCAAAATCAATACCAACCTTCCTTTTGTGGTCATAAACCTTGTGTTTAAATTTCATTGATTTCTATTTACTTAAACTAAAGTCATTGTGTGAAAACCAAGAATAATGCTTATTTGACCCTTTTTTGGCCCCTAATTTCTAAACTGTTAGAACCAAAACTCCCAAAATCAATCCCAACCTTCCTTTTGTGGTCATAAACCTTGTGTCAAAATTTCATAGATTTCTAATTACTTAAACTTAAGTTATTGTGCGAAAACCAAGAAAATGCTTATTTGGGCCCTTTTTGGCCCCTAATTCCTAAAATATTGAGATCAAAACTCCCAAAATCAATCCCAACCTTTCTTTTGTAGTCATAAACCTTGTGTTAAAATTTCATAGATTTCTATTCACTTTTACTAAAGTTAGAGTGCGAAAACGACGATGACGCCAACGTGATAGCAATATACGACGAAAAATTAAAATTTTTGCGGTCATATAAAAATAATGGTGTTTTGAAATACCCAAGACATATGTTTATGACACAGAAATGTTTTTACTGCAATAAAATGTAGGATTATTACCTACAACTGTCAAATTCAAGGGAATATTTTTTTAGACCTACTTTCGTATACAACTGGATGTGACGTACCATGATTTGGTGGTATTACACCTAAACTCCAAATTGTACACAAGAAACTAAAATTAAAAATAATACAAGACTAAGGAAGGCCAGAGGCTCCTGACTTGGGACAGGCCCAAAAATGCGGCTGGGTTAAACATGTTTATGAGATCTCAACCCTCCCCCTATACATGTACCTCTAGCCAATGTAGAAAAGTAAATGCATAACAATACGCACATAAAAATTCGGTTCAAGAGAAGTCTGAGTCTGATGTCAGAAGATGTAACCAAAGAAAATAAACAAAATGACAAAAATACATAAATAACAACAGACTACCTGCAGTTAACTGACATGCCAGCTCCAGACTTCAATTTAACTGATTGAAAGATTACGATTTCATCATATGAATATCAGGCACAATCCTTCCTGTTAGGGGTTTAGTATCATACTATCATAACATATATGAGAAGAACATAACCTGTGTCATGCCAACAACTGGTTTTTGAATAAATGTGTTTAGTTCCAATGCAAAGACCCTATAAGTGAATCAATATTAACGCCAAAATATGCAATCTTTAATAACCTGACAACAGTATCGTAACTATATCCCTTCTTAATAAGTCTATTTAAAGGTTTTTGTTAGTTTCTGAGGTGAATACTAACATTTTTGTACTTTTAACTTTATATTATAAAGAATATTTCCATAAAAAATTGAATGTGAAATACCTGAACTGCTACGGGTATGAAGGGGGAGGGTTGATATCTCACAAAACATGTTTAACCCTGTCCCATATTTGCAGTCTGCACCAAAAACTTTTTCAACTACTAGTCCGAAGACCAATATTCTGACATTTTTCTTATTGGGCCAAACAAAATTTTGCAAAAAGTAACTAGTCCAAATGAAATTTTACTAGTCTGGGGCATCGGACTAGTGGCTAACCGTGCAGACTGTATTTGTGCCTGTCCCAAGTATGGAAGACTTAGCCTTTGCTAGTCTTGTGTGTTTTTAATTTGATTCATAAGCATGTTTCAAGGTTTAGTGTGTAGCATCCATTTTGACAAAATAACCAACATTATTGCTCAAGGACCAGCTGAACCCTGCTGTCATGTGTGAACTTTTCTCAACAATGCATTGAAGACCTATAAGTGGCATTAGGCTTATTTCTGCTCTTTGGACAGGTTGTTCGCTCTGGCATGTTTCCCATAATCCCGTTACCGTTCTCTAATCTATTAGACTTTAAGTTCAGGAATGTGCTATTTGGGTACTCTTGTTAAATTGTATAAGTATGATTACCAATGATGAGAGAGAACAGACAACAGATTTGACGTCCGTATTTATTTATTACCCTGTGCATTTACTAATTTTATGAGATGTTCGTATTTGCTGGCTTTATACCTATATCAAAACCTAGCAAGAAGCAGAAATTACGACACATATACTGAGTAATGTATTGTGGGAATTCTGACAGAGTGAGAATAATTTCCACCAGCCATTAGTTGTGTCAAAATAACACATGTCTGGTTTTTTTTTTGAAGCCATGCATCTCTATATATACAGACATTTGTTTCTTTGGTTTTGTTCAATAACAGATACAGCCCTTTTTGTCCATTTGTAATAATATGATATGAACCTAAATCTAAAATTAGTACACATGTACCGAAGTGGTTTCATGGTCGTGTCATGTATCATGCGTGGCACTTCCAATTCATTTGGGAAATTCGATAAACTTACAAGTGCTGTAGTTAAAAACCTGTGAAACATGATATCTTCATAGACATAATTCATGATTGACGTGTACACTTTCCACGTCCTAATTTTTGCCTTTTTGATATTTTATGTCGAGAAAATTCATTGGTTGATATAGAATACATTATAAATACAAAGTTAAAGACGGTAATGTCCTGGTAATTTTTCAGTTTATTTTATGATCTTTTAATATCGATATTGAATTAATTTCTTAGAGGCTCTGATCGACCGGGATTTCTATTGCTTCGAGTCAAATTCTGACTCTAGGACTGGCACTGATAACTGACACATTTTCATCCCTGAACAAATATTCTTCTTTTATTAACATAAACACAATCTGTAATATTTTTTCTACTGAAAATAAATGAAATACGACCAGCATATCACGATTTAACCCTAGGTTGACACCCTAGAAAATTGTCAACGCCGGAAAATACTATTTCAACTTTTGTCAGGACATCATTTCTACGTCACATTGTGAATTCTGAGCAGAATCGCTTAAGTACCGGTCTTTGTAAGAATCATGCAGGTTCCTGTTGATAGGCGATTCATGACCCCTCTTCAAATGTCTTTATATTTTGTTTATGAAGAAGGTAAGGTATGAAAATAAGTTTTATGTATCATTTTTTTTCTTTTGAACCTTGGTTGCCATGGAAACCATCCTTACAAAATTTTGCCTAAATACGTAAATAAGTAGCCTTTGAAAAATGAAATATAAGGGATTTTAAAGAACCATAGAAATAAAGTTAATCAATACAAACAATATGTATATTTACAGTATTGACAAACTAAACCCCAAACTATACAAAAACGTTCAAATTTTGAATTTACTAAATAGTTTGTTTCCATAGCAACCATTTAAAAATGTGTAAAAATTTGAAAATGAAAATTTTTGAAAACTCTTAAATTTTAAATCTGTTTATCTCCCAAGACCAACAAAACTATGACATGTCATTGACAAATTTTGAAAGACCACATTCTATATATTGATAAAATAAAAAGAAAGTCGTGTGTTTTTTTTCTTTAAAAAAATAATTTTAGTCAAAAATTGTCAATTTTCACCAAAATTCAGATTACCAAACAGATGAATACTGAAACATTTTGAACTTAAAAAGCTAAATCATTCATTTATACGTGCATTTCTGACATAAATTTGGTAATAAATAAATGAAAATATATGATTGATAGAGATATTTTGGTGGAGAAGGAAAATGTTTCTCTCTGGGCACGGGGCCCCCCTTTTTTTGAAAAAAAAATCATTTTTTTCAAAATTAAAAAAGATATTAAAAATTTGAAACATGAAATTTCTTCAAAGGGTGAGGGCAACAATAGAACCCCCTACACCATTTTTATATATTAAGATTTTTTTTAGAAATTGGGAATGTGTCAAAGAGACAACAACCCAAACAAACAACAGAAAAAAGCTGAAAAGCTGATGACTGAATGAAGGATAGCTGCGTCCCTAAATACACTTGTTTTGTGCAAATTGAAATTAAAAACTTTTATATGCTATTTCATGGTTTTTTAAATTAGACTCTGTCCAAGTTTCATTTCAATCTATTTAAAAAAAACTTAGTCTCAGACTGTCTTTAAATTTTTATTCTAAACAACAGGCTTTAAAGAGCCTGAATCGATCACCTGTAATTTTTTGGTTAAATCTTGTATCAATGATTATCTGTTCTTTTCAATATATATCAATGAGTGGCTTAAAAATTCCATTTAAATGTTCTTTGTATCTGTGGTTTTTTCTTCAAAAGCAAAAAATGCATTTTACCCCGATGTTCCATTTTAGCCATAGTGGCTAAATTTCTTAAAGTACAAGGAAATAAAATACAAAATTTATACAAGATACTCCCAAGTTGGGCTGACATTGATTTAGCATATTCAGATTAAGAAGATTTTTTTTAAAGTAAGCAAACTAGAACAAATTGTGAAAAATTTCTTTAAAGGGCAATAACTCCATATGGATTCAATTGACAATTTTGGTCACATAAACTTTTTTGTAGATATTACTTTGGCACAACTTTTTGGAATTTTGGATCCTCAATGCTCTTCAACTTTGTACTTGTTTGGCTTTATAAATATTTTGATATGAGCGTCACTGATGAGTCTTATGTAGACGAAACGCGCGTCTGGCGTACTAAATTATAATCCTGGTACCTTTGATAACTATTTACTTTGCTGAATAATAAAGGCAACAGTAGTATACCGCTGTTCAAAATTCATAAATTGATAGAGAAAAAACAAATCCAGGTTACAAACTAAAACTGAGGGAAATATATCAAATATAAGAGAACTACGATATAACAGAGACACAATACCGAAATATAACACACACAGAAACGAACTATAATAAAGTAACAATGGCCATTATCCTGACTTGGTACAGGGCATTTTATGAAAAAATGGTGGGTTGAACCTGGTTTTGTGGCATGCCAAACCTCCCGCTTTAATGGCAGAGGATGAATTGTTTGCTGTTTACAGTTTATCTTTGTCATTAATAATATTCAAGATAATAACCAAAAACTGCTAAATTTCTGTACACTTAACAATTTAGTGACAGCAACCCAACAATGGGTTGTTAGATTCATCTGAAAATTCGCTCTTAAGGCTTTAGTGTTTGAGATATAAGCCACACACTGCATTTTACCCCTATGTTCTATTTTTACCCATAGCGGCCATGTTTTTTTTCAAAATAGAAAATAAAACACAGAGTTTATTCTAGATATCCTAAGGATCATTCAGTTTAAGTTTCATTGGAATTGGTTAAGTAGTGTCAGAGGAAATGTTTCAAATATTTAATACCGTACAGACGACGGAAGCCAAGTGATGGCAAAATTCACAGTTCCTTTGAAATGGTAATCTAAAAAAAAATATGTCCGTTCTATCAGAAATAAACTGAAAATAAAAAATAAAAAACTTGTACCATTGAGAGCGCTAACGAGGCCACTTTCCATAAATTTAAATATTTTTAAGGATCATAACTCTTTTAAAAAAGTCCATTGTCCATCATTATAGAACTTATCCGCGATATTGTTGATGTTAAACTAGTTTATAAGTTTTATTAAAATCTGGCAAGAATTGTACCTGTGGGAGCGCTAGGGGCTGTTTTCCATAAATTTATTATTTTCAAGGGTTATAACTGCTTTTATAAAAGTCGATTGGCCACCAATGTATAACTTGTTTGAGATATTGCTAATATACCTAAAGTATTAGTTTCGTAAAAATCTGACAGGATTTGTACATGTGCGAGCGCTGCAAGGACCGGACAGACAAACACACGGACAGCCCGACGGACGCAAGGACAGATGGCAATCAAAATGTTAAGCAGACTATGTTTAAATTTAAAAAATTTCGTTCTAATTTAAATTTTTTTGTTTATAAAAGTACTATTTTTGATATAACAAAAATTAAAAAAAATCAAATATTTTTTTGGGGTCTTAAATCAGTGGTTTTGATAAGAAAATAACACTCTGTAAAGATTAGACCAATGGGACAGTTTAAGTTTAGTACAGTGTATCCAATTTCATTCTCTATGGAAAATGCATTGCTTTGTATCATTTCTTTTGTTGACTAGTACCCGGTATACTTACTCTTGCGCAGAGTCAGATTTTGTACCCATAATGGCTGTTACTATAATTTACCTCCCATGTAAATCGACATGTATCGAAACCTTTATGCAAACACTTATTTGTCACTATGTCGATTTAACTGTGTTAAAATAGAAATTGAAGAAGAACTACAAACCCTTTCTTTCTATTATAATATATAATAATCTTAACTTATGCAAAAGATTTGAAATAAATGCGGAATGTGTCCATTGGACACAGATGATGCTCCCGCTTGCATATCATAAAAGTTATAAACGGACATAACTGAAGTACGGTAAAAGTGACACTCACCAATTGTGTACTAACGTTTATGGTGATAAGTATTATATATTGTTTCATAACATTTGGTAGAGGCAAACTAAAGAAATAAATACAAAACAAGAAATTCAGCAACTTTTTCCCTCTATAAAGAGGCATGGCATAGAACAGTAAAAGTGACACCACCAAAATTCAAACTTGATCTGTATTTGGTGGTTTTAAGCATTGTGTATAATCTTAATAGCATTTGGTAAAGACAAACTAAAGTTAGAGAACAGAAACGGGAAATTCAGTAATATTTCTATTTGTAAAGGGCATAACTCTTGGACAGTTTAAGTGACACCACCAAAATTCAACCTTAGTCTGTGTTTTATGGTAATAAGCAATGTGATCAAGTTTCATAACATTTGGTTTAGGCACGGTGACGTATTGTTGTTAATTTCTGTGTAATTTTGGTCTCTTGTGGACAGTTGTCTCATTTGCAATCATACCACATCTTCTTTTTTATAAAGATAGAGAACAGAAACCAACTTTAGGACATACTGACGGACGGACAAGGATAAACCTTTATACCCCCTCCGCCACGACGGGGCATAAAAATATGTAAATATAACAATTGATTAAATTAGGCAAAATTCAATGAATGGTCATTGCACATGGTTGTCATGAAGGTTTTAGAATCAAAACAGTATTTAATAGTTAGGACCATAAAAGATGCGATTATTCTGCCGTATACCAATAATAATTCAGTTAGGTTATTAAAAAAAATAATAGACAAGCTGTCCTTTTCCACCATATACAATAGAAACATTGACAAATTCTTGCACAATTTAATGTAAATCGTTGGTGTATATTTCCTCAGATAGAACATATAGAATGTGTATGCCCCCACCGTTGCAAAGGGGGCATTACGTTGTACCTTTGTCCATAAGTACGTCCGTTCCAGAGTTATACCCTTATACAAATGGAAAAAAATCCTGATTTTTTTTGTTTCCGTTCTCAACTTAAGTTTGCCACAACCAAATGTTTTGAAACTTATACACAATGCTTATTTCCATAAAATGCAGAAGAGTAAGAATGTTATTGGTGTTATTTGTACTGTCAATAAGTTATGCCCCTTTAAAAATAGAAAAGGTGCTGAATTTTCCGTTTCCGTTCTCTCTTTTTCATCTGTCAATCTTACCCTGACCTCATTTTCTTAGAACATTGATAATGTTAAGTTATTATGATAATTGTATTATAATCTTTACATAACACTTACAGAGTTGTAAAAGTAATTCAATGGTAAATAAAACCAACCAGACATTTCAGGGTGAGCCTTCTTGTTTAGCAGATCTTAGCCTAGGGTTAAAGTTTTTAAAGAATCAATCTGTTTCAAAAACCAACAATGAGTTGCATTAAATTGTTACTGTAACTTCTTTATAACCATTTTGAAAGAGAAAGTATCCCGAGCTATTTTTTTTAAACGTTCATTAAGATTTGTTTTATAGATAATCATGATATGCTCATTGTTGAAGGCGATACGGTGACCTGTGGTTGCTTATTTCTATGTCTTTGCTCTCTGGTGGAGAGTTAATTGTTTCATTGACAATTAAAACACATCCTCTTATTTTTATACATGGGTCGTTTTCAAAAAATGTCGAATTTTCAGTACACCCATGCTAACTTTTTTTATTTCTAATGGAAATTTCAGTTGTAATGGTTTAAATGAAAGCTTGTCGGATTTGTGATTCAGAACATTAATAATAAACACACCTTACATCTATTTTGATAAGATTAAACTGCATTTAAGACCCATTTTGGGGGTATTTGTCTGCGTACAGAGTCAGAAAAACACATTTCAAATGATTTTTTTGCGATTTTCTGATCGCCTTGATATCTGCAAAAGGGACTTTTTAAGAACGTTTAATATTACTCTAACGAAAAATCGTAGCTTCTATATCATTGTATGTAACATATTATCTACAAACTAAATTGAATCTGCGTACAGGAGGTTCATGTCTTTCCTGTTACCGCTACTTAAATCAGCCGTGAAATTATTCTCCCTATGAATATTGAATCAGTCAGTGTTGATCTCAAAAGTGCAAAGTAATCTTTACATTTAAAACGCCTCGTTTCTTGAACGACAGTGTAGAGAAAAGAAATTTCAAGACATTTAGTGAAAAAAATATAGCGTACTTTTTTTCATGTCTATGCTGTTACCACCAATTTTGATTAAATACACCAACAGTATACTTGTAAAAAGTGCAATAACGTGTTGGAAACCAAATTCACAATAGAAAAACATAATCACTTCACCAAAAGGAGTAGTCATTTCACAACAGCAATCAAAAACGAAGAAATTTGTCTATCCTGTTATGTCTATCCTGTTACTATGGTTGCTATGGTTACAGTAACAGGATAGACAATTGTAGACAAAAACGTCGTTAATTTTTTTTATCTTAACATATAGGTGCAAAACGAATGAAATATTTCGTTGTTTGAAGTCATCTTAAGGTTATAACGTATTAATCTTCCCAATTAAGCATTCGCAGGTGCAATACTGATATCGGTAACAGGATAGACAAAAAGGTAACAGGATAGACTTTTATATAGTAATATATCAGAAACGTACGTTCCTGTTACCAATGAAATATAGAGAAAAGTAAACTACCTTATGAGGGATTTACTTGATGTTGGGTTTATTTGAAAGGGTGAAAAAATGCCGAACAATATAAATTGCTATCTTAGACTTGCATTACTGGTGATAATTTTTACAACCTTTGAAAACCAATTTTTAGAGGCATTTTTCAGTACAACCTGTTAAATTGGCAAATAATCTATTATATTACAGAATGAATATATATAGAAGTTTATTCTCTTGAAAACCATCTAATTGTCTACGTAAAACAAGCTTAACATTTTATCTAAACCTTTTCTTAATAACCCAAAATTTCTTTTGAAAATGGTAACAGGATAGACAAAATAATGTACCACCGATCAAAAAATGTTTCAACATATTTTTGTATGACATCATTAAGATTGCATCTTTTAATATGTTGTTCTTAAAGTACTGTTTGTTTTGATTTGCTTATGTAGAGGGTTGTTTGAATAAGTAACTTTTAATAATATTTTCAATTTCAAAATTCGACATTTTTTGAAAATGACCCACATAGACTTACCAGTAATTAAGTTTTGGATTCAACATTATTCTTTTTCACTGACAGCATCAGTCTAAGGCAAGATAACGGGTTTTGCGTATTACCATTTTTTAAAAACTTATGACAAATCTTACATATAAGATTGAAGGGAGGGGTACATATGCTGCCTTCAACTTTAGAAGTTGTGTTATGCTTAAATTCTTAAAATACTTAGTTCACAATTAAACACTATGAGATACCACAATTTTTTCAACAAATTTTATAATTTTGAAAAAAAAAAAAAAATCGAAAAAAAGGGGGGGGGGGGGTGCACCATACCCAGAGTAATGATTTTTCATTTTGTACAAGTATATCTTCATTTATCATATATTTTCGTTTAAAATTACCATATTTGTGTCAGAAATGCACGTATAAATGCAAAGTTTTAGCTTTTTAAGTTCAAAATGTTTCAGTATTCATCTGTTTGGTAATCTAAATTTTGGTGAAAAATGACAATTTTTGACTAAAATTATTTTTTCAAAGAAAAAAAAAACATACGACTTTCTTTTTATTTTATTAATATATAGAATGTTGTCTTTCAAAATTTGTCAATGACATGTCATAATATTGTTGGTCTTGGGAGATAAACAGATTTAAAATTTAGGTGTTTTTGAAATTTTTCATTTTCAAATTTTAACACATTTTTAAATGATTGCTATGGAAACAAACTATTTAGTAAATTCAAAATTTAAACGTTTTTGTATAGTTTGGGGTTTAGTTTGTCAATACTGTAAATATTCATATTGTTTGAATTGATTAACTTTATTTCTATCGGACTTTAAATTCCTTATTTTATATTTTCAAAATGGTCTTTTTTCACATATTCAGGCAAAATGTTGATTTGATGGTTACCATGGCAACAGGCATAGTACAGGGAAAATAAAGACAGAATTTTACTCATCTGCCAAAGTTCTTATGATATAGGGCAAAAACAATTACTTCTGTGACATGTCATGAATCACCTTCTGCATGATTTTTTACAAAGACCGGTACTTAAAACGGAGATAAACAATGTTCCAAGTAAACATTATGATGTTTGAATACCAACATAGAATCGACACATAAAGCATGTGTAAAGAGCAAAAACGGGAAAATTCGTTCCCGATTTTGCAGATCAAAAACGTCATTTTGTTTACGTCTTATTCACGTGATCAAAAACGTCTAGGGGAACTCTCCTGCGTCACTTGCTTCCCGGCTGTAAAAGACCCCGATTTTCAAGTAAGACAGACTGTTATAAGTTATTGAAACTTATTTCTAGTGGGGTCCTAGTCCAAATAATTACTACCTCTGACAAGGCTATTTTTCTTGGAGGATGGAGTCCAAGAAAGAAAAAAAAGCCTTGCCAGACGTCAGTAATTATTTGGACTAGTGGGGTCCTTATGTCAAATTTTTATAAGGGTAATATACTTGATAGGGTATCCCTTATGGAACTGAACTGTTTGCCGCAAACTTGCAGCAGAACGAAGAAAATAGTGTTTGCAGATGGTTGCCGCTAGCTGCAAATTTCCGGCTAACATTGCAGCTTTTTGCTATAAGCTTGCGGCAAGTTTGCAGAAACATCAATGTTTGCCGTAAGATTGGCAGAAGGTTAAGATAATACAGAATGTTTTCCGCAAGCTTGCAGAAAAACTTTGACCATTCCGGCTATATGTTTGCCAGAACATTGCAAGAATTATACAATATCATGATTGACTGGACATACCTAGTTGACACTTCCTGGAAGCTAACTTTGAATTTGAAATTGTGGCTAGGTCATGTTGATTGTGTTTGGAAAATGCATTTCACATGTAAGAGATCAAGGAGGTATTTTGGTTTGATATGTAGGATATTCAAATTGAATATGTATTTTGTAAGTACAAATAATTCATAGAACTGCATTTTTTTTTTAATACAATGATTAATGTCACATCATACATAATTAAGTTACAGCAACTATATATTATGTGTGTTTGAAAAAGTTTAGCTATTATAAGTTTTAATTTTGTAACTGATGTACTGTACCATGTTCATTAAATTTAAGTGCAATTCTGTAATGCAATTATTACCTAGCTTTATACCCAATAATACACATTTGAGATTTATCCTTTTTCATTTCTTAATATGTGGTAGGTGATGTCATTTGAGAATGACCTCTGCCCCCTTTTTCATAACTCAAATGCATGTATGTATTTCCTTAAATCTTTAAGTTCGCACGAATTCTTTCACAATGTTTCAATGACTGTTTGTATACAGGCAGGAATTAATTTTAAAAATGTTGATGTATAATTTGAAAGAGACAAATTGAACGTGTCTACACACATGACATTGGTATATGTGTGGTTCCTGCAAGTTTGCGGTAAGTTTGAAACAAACAATTGCCGCAAGTTAGCAGCAAACAATTGCTGCAAGCTTGTGGCAAATCTAATTTGCATAATTATGTTTGCAGCAAGCTTGTCGTAACCTTCATTTGCATGGTAAAATGGTTGCGGCAAGTTTGCATCAAATGTTTGCTGCAAGCTTGCGTTAATGTTTGCCACAGGGCCTCGCTTTTTATTTTTCGGCAAGAGATACTGAACATTTTTCCCTTTCACATCGATTACTGATTGAAACAAAAAGCAAACGTGAATTATGCAATTATTGGCCTAAGGTAACCACCTTTCCCAATTTCCCTATATCTATCATCTATACTATATTTCAAACACATGTCCTCAACTCTGTTAGCTTGGGAGGGACACTGGTTGCGTTGGTTTTCATGCTTACTTGATTGGAAACAAATCGGCATTATACAATGAAAAAGTCTACGTTGGCATACACATGAATAAGTCTAAAATTACTGACACGAATTATTAAATTGGCATAAGCCTTTTTCAACTGATTTTTATAGTTCGTTCTTATATTGTATAAGTTGGTATACCACTGTCCCAGGTTAGGGGATGTTTGGGATCCCGCTAACATGTTTAACCCCGGCTATGAGCCTGTAAGTCAGTGGTTGTTGTTTGTTTATGTGTAACATCTTTGTTTTTCGTTCATTTTTTTTTATATTAATAAGGCGTTAATTTTCTCGTTTGAATTGTTTTACATTTTCATTTCGGGGCTCTTTATAGCTGATTAAGGGGAATAAACTTTGCTCATTGTTGAAGGCCGTATGGTGACGTATTGTTGTTAATTTCTGTGTCATTTTGGTCTCTTGTGGAGAGTTGTCTCATTAGCAATCATACCACATCTTCTTTTTTTATATAAAAACATTAAGCATTCGGTATTCTATATATATTTTTTATGTTTTGTTAGCGATTATAAGCTTTAGGTATCTGCAAAAGGATATATACTATAGTACGCATCAGTATGTAGTTATTACAAAATATGGTATCAGAAAAAAAGCGATAAAAAAAGCCCATACCGTATACATGGTATATATAGTCAGATAAAGAAGGCTCCGATATGAAAAATGTGAACAATTTTGACATGAAAACTACTGTTCGACAATTTGATAACATTACATTGGAAAAGCTAGAAACCAGCTCGACAGGTTGACAAGTTGACAATCTGAATATAAAATGTCGCCTACACGATGTTAATTGTAGCATCATAAATATCTTTTTAACCTAATAGTCAAATTTTGAAATAATTAGTTAATCAGGGTCTAGCTAGATCAAGGGAAATACAGTAATATCTTAAATTTCCGTAGTATACAAATCCTTGGCTAGATGAATCATCAGAAATTGAGCTGATTTAAAATCCTCATGTCTAAAGATACAAATAAGGCAGTGGCTATTTTGCCGCCACTGATTGGACATATCTTAATTCTAGCCGACAAAACTTCATATATCTAGTATAGAAATGGCTATTTTACCGGCTGCGGCACTAGTAACATAGTGATTTTTATTTATTTTGCCGGTTCTTTTGTAAAGAGGAAAATTGATAGAAACGTTCTATTATCATCACGGAAAATGTCCACTCACGGTCAACACATAGATGTAATAAATCTATGCAGGGACTTTCTATACTATTTCGTCCCTGATCTATGCATATGGTCAACATAAAAGAATCAAATAACTACTACATCTACTACATCTACATCTACATCTACATGGGTAATCAGTAAAGAGTCGATTGGCTCACCACACGAATATGTTAAAATTAAAGTTGTGTCATCCAAAATGTGCCATATTAAAATCATATGTACAGGTGCCCGAGTGCAAAAAAAAAATAAAAAAAAAATATTTGTGTGCTCAGTGATTTATGGATATCTGTGTGCTATGAGGTTAGTCTTGAATGTCTCATAGTCATTAATGTCCAATAGGCTAGGCAGTAGTTCATTCCAGTATGTGATGGTTTTTACAAAGAAGCTATGTTTTCTTTGTTCAGAACTTGATCCTAATCTGACAAATCGTCGTTGATGGAACTGACACGTCATTCTTGATAGTGTCATCAAGTATTCTGGAATTGGAACTGCATTTAAGTTGGTGGATTACATGAAAAGGGAGTACATGACTTGTATAAAACGTGATGTTTTTCGTCTCACCTACTAATATACGAGTTTTTAAATAAGAAAACAGCCAACAGTATTTGAGATACATATAATCATTTATTAGCCAAAGTAAAAACTGAGACTACTATAACACATGTGTTATAGTAGTCTCAGGTGAAAATAAGAATTTATAACAAATTACTTCTAAAATCGGTCAGTCTACTAGAATGCATCAGAACATAATCTAAGATTTTTAAATCTATGACATTGTTATAAAATGGTACAATTTAAAGGGACACAAGCTACGAGATATATAAAAAATATAAAATATGATTTTTTTTGTTCAATCATTAATAAAAGTGAAAAATTGAAATAATTATTCGCTTTTAGCAGATTGCATGGTTCAATATTGACAAAATAAGCTAAGAAACATTGATGATGAATTATTTAAAGTTTACTTTTATCAATGATTGAAAGGGAAACAAATACTTGGTATGCATAAAGGGCATTTTTTTATGTAGAAAATGGTATAATTAAGTCATCTGCTCAAAAATATTCTATTCCCCAGTTGTACCAATTTTTGTGTGCACTCCTGACAATTAAGGCATTTCTCTTTTTTTTCGAAACACATCTGTGTCAAAATGGTTTAAGATGACAATGATCAACATAAACGAATTATAAACTGGTCAATACTATTGGTTTCTATTATTTCAGATGAACAGACAAGAGAAGCTCTTGAGAGTGGAACTGAAGTCATTTCCAATATTCACACCAGTGTGAATTCTATCAGAAAATGATTGCTTTCCGTGCAATATATCCAATGGTTTCTTAGTTTTAATAATGTCATTGAATATAAAGCTACCTGAGCATGCTGAAAAATATCTGTGTCTTAGCAAATAATAAACTCCAACAATTCAGGTGCTTTACTTGGATAATCGGAAACAAAGCAAAACCAAAAGAATTGACTAACATTGATGCTAGAAAGACAGAAAATGCAGGGTGTCATAAGTTTAAAGCCAGAATGAAATAATCACATGTTTATAGAAATTAGACTAAACACTCATTTTCCCAATAGCATCCTTACTTGGCAGTAGTGAAAAATCATTTTTATGATGGAATTGAGTCTCCAAGAAGATATTTTACAGAACAATGAGGATAGATCATCTGATGAAATTAAAGTTGAAGGTGAAATTTTGACATGGGGCACTCTCTGGTTTGACGTTTGTAGTTCTGGGGAGACCATAAACATTTGCTCTGAAACAGACAGCTCTGATCAAGTTATTTGTAGTACAGAAATAAGTATGTTTAGTTCTGTAATTTTAGAAATTATTTCAAGATTTTTATTGATGCATATAATATGCGACTCCTTGAGTATCGCAATAAATTGAACTAAGGAAACATTCTGAATCTGGTACATATATATCTGTATGACTGCAACTTTTTCTCAAATCGCAAAAAGAAAATTAATGATAATAGCAATAATTTCTGAATTTACAATATAGTTAAACCAAAAGTCTTTTAGATATATATATTTTTTTATATATATTTAACCTACACTGCAGTTAAAGAAATCGATGATAAGATGAAGTATGATTTCCAATGAAACAACTACTTAGATACTAAATGATGTAGATGTTAGCAACTAGAGGCCTGAGATCACAATTTAGATTTCATCAATAAGAAATCCTGTACCACATAACAAGGTTAAAGGTCCTGACATAACACATTTGTGCCAACTGAACAGTAGAAAAACATGACTAGAGTCTACAGCAGTCAAGCATTTACTGATCTATTTGATAAACTGCAGAAAACTTCACTTACATTATCCTTTGATCATATGATATTTGTAAAAGAACCAGTTAGCTCCTAGAACATGTTGAAAGAAACATGAATATATCTGTAAATATATAAAAAAAACAAAAAAAAAAACTTGAAAAATGTTGATTTGAGAGTCAATGCATGATGAGTCTTCCGTGGATGAAACATGCATTTGGCATTAAAAAAAATTAAACCTGATATCTTATCTATGATAAGTATATTTATTGAATACATCAATTTTTTGATAACATTCAATACTATAGAAGGTCAATTAAAGCAATGATCAGAGAGAAGAGAATTAAGTAGCAAACTTCAACTGTTATTTTACTGATTGATTAGTATATAATTTACTAGTATAACATTTCCTGAAAAATATGGAGATTAAAGAGGCCAAAATGATTATTAAGTTCTTTAAATACACATACTGTTCTGTTAAAAGATGATGCAAGTCTCAGTATCCAAAACAAAAATGATGATCAGAACATTGAAGAAATAACTGCAGTGACCACCAAAGGTACATCTATTGATATACCAGATGTTGATTTGTTTTCTGAGGCCAAAATAACGACTGGTATAAGGACGAAGCAATAAGATCATCACTTATAAACAACGACTGAGCTACTAATCAAGACACATCAGTTAAAACAAGGAAAGAAAAGGATATTACAGAAGACCAGATAAGTTCACGTAAAAAAGTAAGGGAAATAAACAGGTCAATGTTTCAGATCAGAAACCACAATGTAAGACATCTGGGACAAGCATCAAGTACAAGCAAAATGTAAATAAACATGAAATTAAAGTGATACGTACCAGTGAAAGGAGACATGTAGAAAAAATATTTGATAGTACATTGTGGGACACAAGCACTTCTCATATTAAGAAAAAACCTAAAGTTATTGAAAAACAAACAATCACAACCAAGAGTCAACATCTAGGAGAAACAAATCAAGAGAACCAGAAAGATACAAGTCAGAATTGTCCTTGTAATGAATTTACTGACTGTACAACATGTACAACTGAAACAAGCACAACTCTTATTAAGCATGTTAAGAAAAAAACCTCAAATCATTGAAATACAAACAAATACCACCTGATAGTCAACACCTAGAAGAAAGAGATATAGAAAACCTGTAAAGACACAAGTCAGAATTCGCCATGTAATAAGTTGGCTGACTCTACAACAGGAATAACAGACAACACTGTTAATGATTTATTAAGTGAAATTGCAATAAATTTACCATATAGGTTAACCGATGAACAGTTCAATAAAATGCATTCAACAACAAAAAGCAAAAGTAATAGCGAAAATATTGAAGATTCTGAAATACAGCAAACATTCAGATTAATGAAAGATCAGCTCAATAATTTGAACTCTGTTACACGACACAACATTGAAAGTGGCCAATCGGATGATCATGATGATTCTGAAAATGTTACATTGAGCGTAATAAATAGTGAATCCAATTGTCAGCTAGTGGGGACATCATGTGACCAGGGTGATCGAAGTTGTCAATATGCTAGGAAACAAAATGCAAAAATCATGAATGTAAACCCACAAATCAAAGAATGTAATGTTGTTCTAAAAGACACTCAGTATGGTAGGAAAGATAGTGCAAAAATCATAAATGTAAACCCACAAATCAAAGAATGTAATGTTGTTCTAAAAGACACTCAGTATGGTAGGAAAGATAGTGCAAAAATCATAAATGTAAACCCACAAATCAAAGAATGTAATGTTGCTCTAAAAGACACTCAAAAGACACAAGCACTTCTCATTCAAATCAAAGAATGTAATGTTGCTCTAAAAGACACTAAGTATGGTAGGAAAGATAGTGCAAAAATCATAAATGTAAACCCAGAAATAAAAAAAAACCATGAAATTAAAGTGATACGTACGAGTGAAAGGAGACATGTAGAAAAAAATATTTGATGGTAAATTGTGGGACACAAGCACTTCTCATTCAAATCAAAGAATGTAATGTTGCTCTAAAAGACACTCAGTATGGTAGGAAAGATAGTGCAAAAATCATAAATGTAAACCCACAAATCAAAGAATGTAATGTTGTTCTAAAAGACACTCAGTATGGTAGGAAATATAGTGCAAAAATCATAAATGTAAACCCACAATTCAAAGAATGTTATGTTGTTCTAAAATACACTCGATGTTGTAGGAAAGACAGTGCAAAAACCACTAATGTAAACCTAGAAATCAAAGAAAGTAATGATGTTCTAAAGGACACTCAATATGACAGGAAAGATAGTGCAAAAATCATAAAGGTGAACCCACACATAAAAAATGTTGTGTTGTTCTAAAAGACGCTCAGTATGAGTATGGTAGGAAAGATAGTGCAAAAATCATAAATGTAAACCCACAAATCGAAGAATGTAATGTTGTTCTAAAAGACACTCAGTATGGTAGGAAAGATAGTGCAAAAACCACTAATGTAAACCCTGAAATCAAAGAAAGTAATGATGTTTTAAAGGACACCCAATATGGCGGGAAAGATAGTCCAAAAATCATAAAGGTGAACCCACAAGTCAAAGAATGTTACGTCGTTCTAAAAGACTTTCAAAAAGTCTTCCAAAAAGGAAATGAATTAACAGAGAACACAGCAAGCAATCAATCAACTGCATTAACAAATAGAAGATTACTAAATGTTTGTAATGATTTAATTGAAGATGGGGAAAATATGTTTAGACTAGTGTGAGTGCAAATAACATAGACACAAAAGAGGAGAAACTAAAAACATGTTTGAGATCTTGCAGGTCGAGACTCGAATTAGATAAACAGACACAGAAAGGAAACATTTGCAAAGGACAAAAGTTAAACAAACAAAGACAACACAATTTTTGTATTCCATGTAGAAAAGAATTGAAATGTAAAAGCCTTTTCAAGGAGCATCAGAAAAATCATACAGATGAAAGCATATATTCATGTAATGTATGTTGCAAAAAGTTCAAGAAGTCAAGATGTTTAAAACAGCACACTCTAATACACACTAGAGTCAGAACAAAAGTACAAAAGCAGAAAATTATACATTGGTGCTTCCCTTGTGGCAAAGAGTATAAACGTATGAGTAGGCTAAAAAATCATCAGAAAATGCATTCAGATGAAAGACCTTATTCTTGCTGTCTATGTTCTAACAAATTTAAGAGGATGTCTCATTTAAGAATGCACAGACGAATTCACACAGGGGAAACACCATATACATGTGAATTCTATGATAAAAAAATCAAATATCAAAGCTCTTTTGTGTCTTCATATAACAATTTACAAAGATACCACAGAAGGAAAACCTTTTTTTCCTTTTGTGGAAAAATATTTAGTCAGAAGTTTAATTTTCAAATTCATGAGCTGTCACATCAAACAGAGAAAAGATATTCAAACAAAGATTGTCAAAATTCTGACAAAAATGTAGAAGGGATTATGATGAACTATCAGGCTATTGACAGCCAATCTAAATATAATGATACAAATATTTTAGAAGAAAATTTCACATGCTCAGAGTGTGGTACTGTGTTTATAGAAGAAACTAAACAAGCTCTTCGAAGTGTTAAACTTGGTAAAGCGGTAGGAATTGATAACCTTCGAAACGAAATTTTACGAAATGATAATTTAACTAATGTATTACACGAACTGTACAAAACATGCTTTTGTAACGGGATAGTTCCTGATGTATGGTGTCAAAATATAATACAACCGCTTCTTAAAAGGACCCGTTGTCATACCGTTGCATTAGCCTTATGTCCACTGTTGCAAAAGTGTTTAGTCATATCTTGAATAAAAGACTTGTAAAGTACATCGAAGAAAATGACCTTCTTAGTGAGGAACAGAATGGTTTTTAGAAAATTATGTTCCTGTTTGGACCATATTTTCACCCTTTGTACAATTTTGCGTAACCGAAAAACTATGAATATGGACACTTATCTGTGCTTTATTGACTTTAGTAAAGCGTTTGACGCTGTAAACCACACACTGCTATGGAACAAACTATTGTCAAATGGTATACATGGAAATTTCTACAGAACTATAAGAAATATGTACTCGAAGTTGCAAAGCGTTGTGCGAATATCAAGAAACACACTAACTGACTGGTTTTCTGTTGACGCCGGTGTCCGTCAAGGGGACAATTTAGCGCCCACACTTTTCGCGCTTTTCATAAACAGTCTTATCCCAGAAATCAATAACTTACACAAAGGAATTAACATAGGAGACGACATGGTAAGCTGTCTCTTGTATGCCGACGATTTAGTTATTATGTCTGACAGTGCTGATGGACTACAATCGCAACTTGACTCTTTGCACAAATGGACAAATGATCATTTAATGACAGTTAACTACGACAAATCTAAAGTTATGCACATTCGGAAAACTACTGTTAACCAGTGCGGTCATACTTTTATGTTTGGTGATAAAGCATTGGAATTTACCTCGAAATATCGCTATCTTGGCCTAGTCATCTGTGAACACACCGATTTCACAACTACAACGCATGAATTACTTACCGCAGGCAGCAGAGCTATAGGATCATTAACTTTAAAATACTATAATATGGGAAACATGGACTATGATACTTACACCAAAATCTATGACAGTACAGTGTACAGATACTTGAATACGCATCTGCTGTATGGGGATTTAAGAAGTACAATCCGCTAGAGAGAATACAGTACAGAGCCATACGGACATTTTTGGGAGTTGGCAAGCACGCTCCTCTCCCGGCTATTACAGGAGATACAGGCTGGACTCCTATATACATGAAAACTCAATATAACATGATAAAACTATGGTGTAAATTGTGTGAAATTCCAGAATACAGGCTGTGTCGCAAACCTTTTATGTGGGATTTGAACATTTCCAACAGATATAAAAGAACATGGAGTAATGATGTAAAAACAATAATGACTAAATGTGGTCTACAAGATGTGTATCTCAATCAAAACTCAGAACGACGACCAACGGCTCATATCGTATCTTGTGTTAAGAACCAACTCGTTGAACTGCATCAACAGGAATGGCTAAATGTATTGGAAGATATGCCTAAATTACGAACATATAAAAACATTAAAACTGACTACAATGTAGAGCCATACTTGAAAAAGTGTTTATCAAGACAACAACGATCAGTGATAGCCCGGATGCGAAGCGGAACTTTACATTTAGAGATCGAAAAGGGCAGATTTCGTAACGTGCCACTTGACCAATGCCTTTGTAAAATTTGCAAGTCTCAATCAATACAGGACGAATCCCATTTCTTGCTGTTTTGTGAACGCTATGAACAATTACGAACAACATTAGTTAATGATATCCGAGATAAGTACAACATAGACTTAACTACGCTTCCAGCGAATATCAAATTAAAACACTTATTTTGTAATTACAGCAAGCTTGTTTCTAACTTTATTTTGAACTGTTTTACCATCAGACAATCTGTGATCAAATAATAACGTGCCTTGCTATAATTTGCGTGTAAATTTGAACTATTATATTTATTTATTTATTTTATTTTCAATAATGATACACAATGTACAGTGCATCATAAGCCTATTTGGCTTGCTGAAAATTACTAGTATATATGTAACACTCCCAAACGTGTCCTGTCCCCCAAACGTGTCCGATTCCCCCAAACGTGTCTATTCTCCCTAAACGTGTCCGTAATATCCAATATTCCCCAAACGTGTCTGATTTTATAACCCCCAAACGTGTCAGTTAATTGTTATTCGCCAAAACGTGTCCACTATTTAACGCCAGGACGTCTCACGTCTTTTAGCGCTATTACATGAATAAAATCAATAACGTTTACGGCAATTCTATAATGGGGGACACAGTTGATGATGTGGTCATTTATTAGTATTAGTTGGTTCAATGCCGGTTGTTATTGCAAATTTAATCTGTAACATATAAATCGACTTTTGACTGAAATTGCTTATAGTCCAGTTGCAAGTATTATGCTCGTTTAGAGCGCACAAACATGTACAAACAATTCTAGTTCAGTTGGATTAAGCGTTTACCATAGGATAACACCAAATTAAATTCAAATATAATATATTCAGGTTAAACTATGCCTATACATATTGTTTAAAGGTGTCAGTCTTATTTACAAAGCTTGTATTAACAATTACACAAACAAAGCAAGCAAGCCAAACAAAGTTTTACTTTGCAAGCATTAGGAAATCAGCTGTAATCCGCGAATACTGCACGGTAGGATTTTAAAAGAATTGACTTCCTTTTTTTCAACAGTTCTGATATTTTAAAAGATATTCAAATCATAAACTGGTTATCAGGTATTTTAATAAATTTTAGATTTCCAGCATCACTACTAAAGTGAAGACATACAAACAAGAGTCATAAGTCCAGTGCCAAATATTTCATGCATTATTTGAACGATATCATATTAACAATAAATACTATACATAAGTTTTATTATCAAACCGGGGATTTAGGATTGGGCCTAAATTTGTTTACGATTATTCGGGATAAACCTTAGTTAAACTTAAAAATCTAAAAAGCCAGTAAAGACCGATTTTTTTTTAAACTTCACTAAGAAACTATTTGATTCTCTCAAAAAAATGGAAAAAAAGCTCCAAAAATTATAAACTTGTAGTAAGGTTTTTTATTATGAACTTTTAGTTTCGAGCATCACTTAAATACACGAAAACACGAGACATTACATCCAGTGGCAAATATTTCATGCATGGACAGGACGACAACATACTTTGGATAAGTTATATATAACGAGATGCAGAAGAATATTTGCCGGAACTCTTGGATTGTACCTTAATTATTCCGGGAATTTGGGATTAGGCCTACATGAATTGTGTACAGTTATAAGATTTTACACTTTACGGTTTTTAGGTATCTACACTAATCGTAACTCGGAATTAAATTATATTTTTTTTGGAGCAGAAAAGGACAGTTTTATTTTTACGGAATATCAGTGTAACAATCTTTTAGTTCCCTTTATATTATAGGACAAGTTTGGGGGATTGGGCACGTTTGGGTGTTTATTAAAAAAAATGGACATGTTTAGGCGTTTAAATAATACAAATGACACGCTTTGACGCCCTTTTTACAACTAGACATGTTGTGCAGTTCAGTGACGTCGATGTGGACACGTTTGGGAGTATCGGACACGTTTGGGGGGAAGGACACGTTTCTGAGTGTTACATATATAAATGCAATTTTTGTTATAATTCAGGTTGCACTTTAATATTAAAATATTCTATTCTATTCTATTCTATTCTATTCTATAGGTAAGGACACTTTCAAACTTCATGAACAGACTCGTGTGCATTCAACATGTTTAAAGACTTAAAATTGTGTTTTTTGTATATCCATATCAGGGCGAATTATCACAACAATGCATTTGAAGTAGATACTAAGAAGAACAACATTAAGAACAAAGAGAAATAATATAGCAATAGTGGTATTCACATGTTTAAAATTACCGGTAATGAGGAATATCCAATGAATTCAAACGATAAGTATCCCTGCTGCCAATGTGACGAACAATTCGGTTCTCCTAGCTTAAGGAAATCACATGAATTAACACATGCCATGCCAAAACCTTCACAATCACATTCAAATAAATGGAAATTTAATTGTTTTGAATGTAACGTGGGATTTAATCGCATGAGCAAATTGAAAATCCACGAGAGCAGTCATGCAGGATTTAAGATTCTAAATCAGCATTGTGATATTTGCTGTCAAAGTTTTCAAGATAAATATAGTTGACGCAAGTTTTAAGAAAGGAAGTAAGCTACAGGACCACAGGCGAAAATGCCATACAGGTGATAAACCATTTAGGTGTTCAGTATGTTTGAAAAGATTTCATGCACAACATTTGCTCAATAAACACCCAAAACGACATCATTCATGTTCTCAAACAAAAACTTTAAAAGTTAAGCAATTCAATGAAGAAATCCAGATACCTATTAGTAACAATATATGGCTCGTTGTTTACATTGTGGAACTGGATTTCATTACATATCCAGATATAAGAAACATCTTTTCACACGCTCGAATCTGAAACCTTCTCCTGTGATTTTTGTTATAAATCGTTTCGTCTAAGACATTCTTTGAAGAATCACAAGCGAATACACACTGGGGAGAAACCGTAAACGTGTAAATTTTGTGAGCAAACATTTTCTTCTGTAACTTCAATAATTTATCACAGAAGAAGACATACTGGGGAAAAGCCGTATTTATGTCCTGTATGTGGTTTGCAATTTGAATAATCATCTAGTGATGCACAAGGATATCAAAGAATACAAGTGCACAATATGTAACAAAGCATTTAAGAGGCTGAGACATTTGGACAGCCACAAAGAATCTCACAGAGAAAGTCACAAACAAGACGATAGACTTAAATGTGAAGCATGCTGTAAAGAATTTAAGTATAAACAAAGTTTACAAACTCATAGAAGAACTGTTCATGCAGAAAACAAGCTATTTTCTTGTTTGATTTGTGGAAAGAGGTTTGCAACAAACCAAGAGTTAAATCAGCACATACGTTCTCACACTGGAGAAAAGCCTTATGAATACATGTGATTTATGCAAAAAAGGTTTATTATACAAAAATCACTAACTGATCATCAACGTGTGCACACTGGAGAAAAACCATATGTATGTGGCATCTATGGAAAAGGATTTAGCCAACCGGGAAGTCGTAATGCACATCGAAAACACACAGTTTGTCTCAGCCATATGTCTGTAAATTTGGACAGTGTGGAAAGGAATTTACTTTTAAATGTAATTTCGAAAAGCACATGATAACACATACAAATGAAAGGCCGTTCACTTGTAAAGTTTGTAATAAAGGGTTTACTCAAAGCAGCAGTTTGAAAAATCATTTCAGATTACACAAGAAAGAGTTGAATTCAAAGAATCATGAAGAGAAAGAACGGATTCAAATTGAATCTTCTTCACATGTGTCAGCTGAATCTAAAAAAGCGGAATTCGTTAATGAAAAATTAAAGGTGATAAATCAAACATCAACGAATTGAAAAAAAAACAGGAACTCCTTCAAAGATTGATGAAGGGAAGATATCAATACAAAAGATGTCACAGAGGAGGAAGAGGCTCCAAAAGCTTCGAAAATTAAAACAACACAAAAACAAATAACTAAATCTAAAGGACCTAACTATCCTTGTTCTGAGTGTGGAAAACTGTTAACTCAAAAGTATAGTTTAAACTGGCATCAGGGACCGGTCAAAATTTATCGTCACATTGGACCGGTGCAAAAAATAAAAACATTTAATAAAAGTTACAACCCTATGGCTTTCTGACTGAAAAAAAAATGATGTCCTATGCCAACTTAGTAATAAAAAAGTTGGTGTCCTATCCTACTTTTCCAATGTATTGTAAATAAAAGTATACTTAATAGAGGCAGTTAACATATGTTGTCTTTATAATATGATCAAAAGCAACAGTTTCATGACTTATTTTGTTGATTCACATACAATTACAGGCATGGCATTATCATAAATTATACTATGAATAAAGCATTGAAAAAAACAAAGACATTGCATAATGCAATCAAACCACAAATAGGTGTTTGTTAAATTGAAAATTAATGAAGCTGCATGTATCTTATATAGAATTTTATCAATACCTTTAAATATTAATTATAAAAACAAGCTCCAGGAGAAACATGAAACTGAATAGCATTTGGTTTAACTCTCTATATATATTTTAACATGAAGACCCATAGGTTGCCTTGGAATGTGTTTTTTTATTAGGAATGGTAATACATGTAATTGCTTTAACATTTTCCCATTTACAGAAAATGTACCTGATGTGACCCCCGAATGATTTTTGCTACTTTGGTGGTTGATGTAATGTACATGATGTATGTTCGTTGCACTTCACCATATAGAGTCAGGGGACTTACTGAAATAGGTGATTTTTAAATCACTTATTTGAGTAGCAAAATCGTGGTTTTGTCACAAATTGGAATTTTGTATTTTTTTCAAAATTTTAAACACATAGGTTTAAATAATATCTTTTAATTAGTAAAATTTAAAAAAAACAAGCTTTTTGCTTCTTTTAAGTAGAAAGGTTTCTGCCTTTGATGCTATCATTTAGCTGAAAATTCTATTTTAGTTGAAAAAATGCTATAATAATGGCTTTACATAATGAACTGATACTTTCTTAAAAGATTTTTCCCAGCAGTGGGAGTATTTTTCCTGTGAAGTTCAAGGTTTCATCTTTCAGATTATGTAATAAAATTCTACTGTTCGCGATAAAAATCTCACTGTTCGGGGGTGTTGAAATTAGTAGGGATTATTAAAAGAATGATACTTAAAGAAGTGATTTTTGGGAAGAAAATTGAGGTCTGATACTTAAACAAGTGATTTTTATGTCATTATCCTAGATTCAGTACAAGGTCATCACCTGAAATGACCTGGTCATCCTAGACAACACAGATGTTGGTTCTGATAAGTTTAGAAACATAATTAGTCCCTGGATCATTAGTATTCTATATTTAAAGCTACAATAAGATTAAATCACTTCTTCTAGTGATTAATTTGTACTACTTAAATAGGTGATTATTAAAGAAAGACAACTCTAACTTCCAACCTTTATGGAAATAATGTTACTTAAATCAGTGATTTAGAAAATCACTTGTTTAAGTAAGTCCCCTGACTGATATAAATGAAATTAAATTTTACAGCAAAAAAAACAAAAAACTAAATGACATTGGATTCAGTAAGATTGATATATATCTAAGATAGTGGCATAGTTTGATGAAAATCCAAGTTAAATTTAAAAAGTTATAAAAAAAATTAAAGTGTGCTATCTCTATTTTGTTCGAACTGCAAATTCTAGCTTTTTTGACCTAGATTAATTTAATTCTTGAATTTGACAGCAATACAACAAAAAAACAAAATGACCTGGGTTTTAGTAAGCTTAATATATATCTAAGACAGCTGCATAGTTTGATGAAAATCCAAGTTGATTTGAAAAAGTTATTAAAAAAATTAGAGTGTACTATCTCTATTTTGTCCAAATTGCAAATCCTAGCTTTTTTACCAAGATTACTTTAATTCTTAAATTTTACAGCAATGCAAAAAAACAAACTGAATGAAATGGTATTCAGTAAGCTTGATATATATCTAAGATAGCTGCACAGTTTGATGAAAATCCAAGTTGATTTGAAAAAGTTATAAAAAAAATTAAAGTGTACTATCTGTATTTTGTCCGAGTTGCAAATCCTAGCTTTTTTTTACCAAGATTACTTTAATTCTTAAATTTTACAGCATTACAAAAAAAAAAAAAATGAAATGGGATTCAGTAAGCTTGATTTATTTCTAAGATAGCTGCATAGTTTGATGAAAATCCAAGTTAAATTTAAAAAGTTATAAAAAAAATTAAAGTGTGCTATCTCTATTTTGTTCGAACTGCAAATTCTAGCTTTTTTGACCTAGATTAATTTAATTCTTGAATTTGACAGCAATACAACAAAAAAACAAAATGACCTGGGTTTTAGTAAGCTTAATATATATCTAAGACAGCTGCATAGTTTGATGAAAATCCAAGTTGATTTGAAAAAGTTATAAAAAAAATTAAAGTGTACTATCTCTATTTTGTCCGAATTGCAAATCCTAGCTTTTTTTACCTAGATTACTTTAATTCTTAAATTTTACAGCAATACAAAAAAAAACTAAATGAAATGGGATTCAGTAAGCTTGATATATATCTAAGATAGCTGCATAGTTTGATGAAAATCCAAGTTGGTTTGAAAAAGTTATAAAAAAAATTAAAGATGCCTATCTGAATTTTTATATAATAATTTTTTTTTACATATTGTAAATTATACCCGGTTATTTCAAGTTTTGTTATAAATGTTAATAAAAATTATTTCAAAGTAATCGTTTGAAAAAAAAATTGTGTCCTATGGATATTATCTGTGAAAAAAGTGATGTCCCAACAAAAGCGATTCCAGAAAAAAGTATCTGTCCTACTGCACTTTGCACCGGTCCTATGTGACGATAAATTTTGACCGGTCCCTCAGCAGACACACTACGAAAAGAAATAATTGAAGTGTGATGTATGTGGAAAAGAATTTAGTTTTAAAGGCAATCTAAAAACTCATCTTCGTGTCCAAACCAATGAAAAACCATACAAATGTCATGATTGTGGTAAAGGATTCAACCAGAGCTCTAGTCTACATACACATAGTCGGTTACATGACAAAGCAGAAGCATTTGCAACCGTTAAACATGTTAAAAGAAATTAATATTCTATTCTGCTTTTAATAATATCTAGAAACTATGTAATTTCATGAATGAAGTAAATAAACACATCATAGATATTTTTTATTTGTTTTTATTCTTAGAAAAACTATTCTGAAATACAGTATAGCAGCATGGACTAAATGAAGTTTTTATAATTTTTATATATTAAATTATGATGTGAAATAGCAATGTATTCTTCTTCACATGCTGAAATGTCTCCCCTGTTACACAGACACATGAATATGGTTGTATGTTGATAGTAATATAGCTTATTATAAAGATTTACTACAAGTACCACATGAAAATGAGATCGAGGTCATATAATACATATCAAACATACATAAAAGAGGGACGAAATAGATGACCAATTGCTTAGAGATTAATAAAACCAGACAAAAACTTAACATAAAGCAATGAATCATGAAAATTAGGTCATGGTAAAATAAAACCTGCCAGACAGACATGTACATTGTAAGATAGTTCCATACACCAGACATTTAGGCGTTGCAAGGAACACATATACCAAATATAGTTATCCTTATACTGATAACAAGTGAGAAATTCACAAGACATACAAACCAATTTTTTTTCAACCAGTTGCTGAACCATGAAATGAGGTCAAGGACAATGGACACATCACAACCAAACTTTATAACATAATGTATTTGCATTCAAGGTATGAACCATCCAGGTCTTCTTCCTGAAAATATTTTAAGCAACCGCCAGATAGCACACTGCAAATCATTGCAGCTGAGACAAAAACAGATCAAATCACAAAAAGCTTTAAATGAGAGAAACACTAGCTCAATCAAAAACTGTTGGGTTAAGCAGATCCTGTTCCACTATTGTCAGAAAATTCAATTTATTGTGTGGATCACATGTACATGTACTTTAAAAAGAGGAAATTCAAGGAAAACATTAGACAACAAAAATGTTTGTCTGATCAGTTGACAACTAGATACAATAAATATTTATTACCATAGAAAAAAAAAGTCATATTCTATGCACTAGCTAGAAATGATCATGATAATATAGATTCTATCACTGCATCTAGTCAAAACAATGCTTCAAAACAGTTAAATTTTCGTATATAATACTTGAGTCTTCCAGAGCATTTTTGTCGCAGAAAGCTCGACATAGGGATAGTGATCCGGCGGCGGCGGCGGCGTTAGCTAACTTCTTAAAAGCTTTATATTTTAGAAGGTAAAAGACCTGGATGCTTCATACTTTGTATATAGATGCCTCATGTCACGAACTTTCCGTCTGTCACATGTCAAATGTCCTTGACCTCATTTTCATGGTTCAGTGACTACTTGAAAAAAAGTTGACATTTTTTGTAATGTTAAATTCTCTCTTATTATAAGTAACATGATAACTATATTTGGTATGTCCGTACCTTGCAAGGTCCTTATGCCCGTCAGACAGTTTTCACTTGACCTCAACCTCATTTCATGGATCAGTGAACAAGGTTAAGGTTTGGTGGTCAAGTCCATATCTCAGATACTATAAGGAATCGGTCTAGTATATTCGGTGTACGGAAGGACTGTAAGGTGTACATGTCCAACTAGCAGGTGTCATCTGACCTTGACCTCATTTTCATGGTTCAGTGGTTATAGTTAAGTTTTTGTGTTTTGGTCTGTTTTTCTTATACTATATGCAATAGGTCTACTATATTTTGTGTATGGAATGATTGTAAGGTGTACATGTCTAGCTGACAGGTGTCATCTGATCTTGACCTCATTTTCATTGTTCAGTGGTCAAAGTTAAGTTTTTGAGTTTTGGTCTATTTTTCTAATACTATATGCATTAGTTCAACTATATTTGGTGTATGGAAATATTTTATGATCTATATGTCAGTTGCGCAGGTTTTATTTGACCTTGACCTCATTTTCACGGTTCATTGCTAAGTGTTAAGTGTTTGTGTTTTGGTCTGTTTTTCTTAATTTATAAGCAATAGGTCAACTATATTTGTTGTATTGAAGAATTGTTAGCTGTACATGTCTGCCTGGCATGGTTCATCTGACCTTGACCTCATTTTCATGGTTCATTGATCAATGTTTCGTTTTCTTGGTTAATGTTGAGTTTATGTGACAGTTGTAATAAAGCTTTATATTTAAGACTATCAACATAATATCAATGATTAGTATAGAAGGCGAGACATTTCAGCGTGTGCACTCTAGTATAATTTAAAATTAAACTATCGAGAGTGAATATTTTTTGTATTGCACAGCACAAGATTTGTAAGTGGAATCTGTTATTCTATGATATTTAGATGATTTGCTGACAAAATTATCATTCTTGTTGAAAGATCTGCAAAAAGATATGTTCTTTCTATTTAAAACCGCCAGGCATGATTGCATGATGGGCAATGATGTCAAAACGAGGATTACAGAGCCTCAGAGGAAGCAAGAAAATTTGACATCATAATTGAATTTTACCAACAAAGAACCACATGTTGATTACAATAATAAACAGATAAGGAAAACGATAGATCGACTAAGAATAAAAGAAAGATTCATAAATACTCCACAGACTGTTTGTAAAAATTTAATTGACTTATGCACAAATGGGTCGTTTTCAAAAAATGTTGAATTTTCAGTACACCCATGCTAACTTTTTTATTTCTAATGGAAATTTCAGTTGTAATGGTTTAAATAAAAGCTTGTCGGATTTGTGATTCAGAACATTAATAATAAACACACCTTACATCTATTTTGATAAGATTAAACTGCATTTAAGACCCATTTTGGGGGTATTTGTCTGCGTACAGTGTCAGAAAAACACATTTCAAATGATTTTTTTGCGATTTTCTGATCGCCTTGATATCTACAAAAGGGACTTTTTAAAAACGTTAAATATTATTCTAACGAAAATTCGTAGCTTCTATATCACTGTATGTAACATATTATCTACAAACTAAATTGAATCTGCGTACAGGAGGTTCATGTCTTTCCTGTTACCGCTACTTATATCAGCCGTGAAATTAATCTCCCTATGAATATTGAATCAGTCAGTGTTGATTTCAAAAGTGCAAAGTAATCTTTACATTTAAAACGCCTCGTTTCTTGAACGACAGTGTAGAGAAAAGAAATTTCAAGACATTTAGTGAAAAAAATATAGCGTACTTTTTTTTATGTCTATGCTGTTACCACCAATTTTGATTAAATACACCAACAATATATTTGTAAAAAGTGCAATAACGTGTTGGAAACCAAATTCACAATAGAAAAACATAATCACTTCTCCAAAGGGAGTAGTTATTTCACAACAGCAATCAAAAACGAAGAAATTTGTCTATCCTGTTATGTCTATCCTGTTACTATGGTTGCTATGGTTACAGTAACAGCATAGACAATTGTAGACAAAAACGTCGTTAATTTTTTTATCTTAACATATAGGTGCAAAACGAATGAAATATTTCGTTGTTTGAAGTCATCTTCAGGTTATAACGTCTTAATCTTCCCAATTAAGCATTCGCAGGTGCAATACTGATATCGGTAACAGGATAGACAAAAAGGTAACAGGATAGACTTTTATATAGTAATATATCAGAAACGTACGTTCCTGTTACCAATGAAATATAGAGAAAAGTAAACTAACTTATGAGGGATTTACTTGATGTTGGGTTTATTTGAAAGGGTGAAAAAATGCCGAACAATATAAATTGCTATCTTAGACTTGCATTACTGGTGCTAATTTTTACAACCTTTGAAAACCAATTTTTAGAGGCATTTTTCAGTACAACCTGGAAAATTGGCAAATTATCTATTATATTACAGAATGAATATATAGAAGTTTATTCTCTTGAAAACCATCTAATTGTCTACGTAAAACAAGCTTAACATTTTATCTTAACCTTTTCTTAATAACCCAAAATTTCTTTTGAAAATGGTAACAGGATAGACAAAATAATGTACCACCGATCAAAAAATGTTATAACATATTCTTGTATGACATCATTAAGATTGCATCTTTTAATATGTTGTTCTTAAAGTACTGTTTGTTATGATTTGCTTATGAAGAGGGTTGTTTGAATAAGTAACTTTTAATAATTTTTTCAATTTCAAAATTCGACATTTTTTGAAAATGACCCAAATATACATAAACATATAATACAATTAACAACAAATGAACACATGTATATTTAGAAATGATTATGGCTTTCATGTCATGATTTAAAATATTTAAATGTTTAATGAAAAACAGACACTCATGAATCATGTACCTACATCAATACCAGATCTTTTTAAAACATTTACAGTCAAATAACTTGAGTGTGTAGATAAAGGTTGCTATCTGAACAATGAAGTCATTATTAGGTTAGATATAATAGCCTTCTTTATGAGTAGACTTAAAGTATGACAGACAACCAATCCATCAATATGTAGGACTAGACTTCTCCCGAAAGAGGGTAATATATCTAACTTTATAATGATTTCACGTTTCAGCTAGAAAGCAAGATAGCCGAAGATATTTACCCGCACTCTCAAATCATTTTGCTGTAAATGCTTAAAAACAATAAATGCTTCAGTGTTTAACAATACATTCACACATTTATCTTTCATGCCATGTGACTGATTCTAAATAGTTGAAAGTTCATTGATAAATAGTCAGACAAATGTTTTATGTGAAGGGGGGCTATGTTTTTTTTCTCCATAAAATGCAAATAAGGACATTGGGTTTGTCCAAAAGTCCAAAAGTGGTAATTTCTAAAATTCCTGACTTACAGCCGATTTTTTTCTTAAAAAGTTGAGGATTTGAAAGAAAACTACTCTCTCTTGAAAACACCAAAAATATTATTAAAGAATTCAGATTGAAGTATAACCATCATAACTCTAAATAAATACTTGCTAAGGGCGTAACAGTCATACAAATACACTTGATTTGTCTTAAAGACTTATAACTCCACTGTTGACTATAAACTTCACTACAGTAAATATGTTTTCAGAATACGCTTATGATTTCTAGTGCAGTCAAACACATTCACATTCATAATCATAACATTGAAAACACAATTCATTGAAAATATTTTACAGTAATTACATTCATAAAACTGACTAAGTAGAAGATACGTCAATATAGCAATGACAAGTTATTTAAAAAAAAATACATACTAGATAAATTCCTTAATTTCTTTCTCAAATAAATTATTTGAATTGCAATATGAACACATTTTCACCATTCCTCTATAAAAAAAAAATTAGATTTTTTGGATAGTTTTCGACAGTACTTTAAAAATAAACCGTCAGAGAGAAAAAAGGAAGAAAAATATGGTGTGAATTGGAAATCACCATTTTTTATTTAACAAGACCAAACTAAAAGTACTTGACTCCATGAAATTAAAGAAGACAGTTGCATCTTAAAACTTAAATTATAACTTTATTTTGTACAATACGATAATCACTCATCCTAAAGAAGGGCTTCAAAATTCATTTTTCACTTTTCAATTTAATTCTCTTATCATATTTTAGCAACAACATATAATTCATTTAGTTCACAATTACTTTATAAAAATAAACAAACTAAAAGAATTAGTTATTACTTGTAAACTTTGAGAAAACACTCCAACTTAAAGAATAAAGCTGAACACCTAAGAACTGGTCCCTTGTTGTAACTACAAAATAATTTCATAACAGTCTTCCACGACAGTCTGATGAACCACAATAACAGTAAAGAACTTTTCCTGGCACACTGCCAACTTCATAGTTATAGTCCCATGTCAATTCTGTTCCTGCACGTATATATCTGTAATAGAATTATAAAATAATCTAATAAAGTGTCTAAAAATACTATCAAAAGTTACGTTGTGTGTATACATGTATTACCAAATTATATGTTAATGTATCTTCAATGCTAATGCAACTGTTTACAAAATACAATTGACTTATCATAAGTGAGGGGGAGGACAAGGGGGTACCCTTCTCCCTTCTCCCAACCCTCTTCTCCTTTCTCCCATTAGAATAAAACATCTCCTTTTGAGATATTTTTTCTTGAAATATTAGATAATTTTTTAAAAGGAGAGATATTTTATTTTTTTCTCCTTTCTCCCAGCCTTCCTCTCCTTTCTCCTACCCCTTTCTCCCTGTCTCCCTTACCCCTGTCCTCCCCCTCATAAGTAGTTCCCTTTAAACAAACCTAAACACAAACTAATACATGTAAACTAAGCAAAATTTCAAAGTCAGTGAACCGTAACTCTCTCTATGGTAATTAGAAGTGTCAATGCTAATACAACTGCATATCAAATACTTTTGACTTACCACTAGTGGTTCACCACAAACTAGACCAAATCACAAACTAACACATTGTTGATGGGGTTGACGCCGGTAAAAGCATACCTTTATCTCGCTTTTTGACTCTGTATAACATACTAACTGTCCTCCCCAAAAAGTGGCCATAGTAAATCTTGATTTGGAGTTTCAAGATCTAAAAGCATTGAGGATAATTTCATTGTTTATATATTTATTGCATTTGTTTTTATTTGCCCCTATTAAGGTCATTGTTCACAGAACCAAAAGATTCTTGGTACATTTTTAAAATAATACCCACAATGCATTATATAATTAGACTGAAACAGCAATTTCTATTTGTAAAAAGAGTTTATATTAAAATATATACTTACTGTCCTGCCCAGAATGTGACCCAGGGGAATCTGAGATCATGTGTGTCAACAAATATATTCTGTACAAATACATTTGGTGTGCAGCTATGCTATAAATAAAAAATGAAGATAATAAATAATTGTTTTATCAATTATTGCCATAAAGTTAAATAAAGGTTCTACTACTGCATCAAGTGTGATACGATATTTATCCACTCGAGCATTTAAATATTTAAAATTTAATTGTCGAGTGGATAAATATCATGTTACACAAGATTTGGTGGTGGAATCTGTTTCTCTAATGATTTTAAGCAATATGCAGACAAATTCAATACTTCTTTTCAAATGATCTGCAAAAAGATGTGTTCTTTCTATGTGACGTCATCAGGCATGGTCACCTTTTTTCATGCCGTCACAATAGGAAATTGTGCAATTTACTATTGTGCAATGTATATTATATAATCTGTATAAAAATCTGTAGACAAGTATGTGACACCTTAATAAAATAAATTATAATTATATCATTATTATTATAAAAAAGAAGAGGTGGTGTGATTGCCAATCAGACAACTCCTCACAAGAGACAAAATGACACTTTTATGTAAAGCAAGAAAATTCGACGTCATAATCAAAATTTTGACCAATGAAGAACTGCGATCAAACAAACCACACATTGATTAAATTAAAATAATCAACGTGTCAGGAAAGGGATAAATCGTGTAAGAATTGGAGAAAACAAGAGGCTCTCAAGAGCCTGAATCGCTCACCTTGAAGATGATAACCAAAAGCTGCAAAATTTCCATAAAATTACCAATTTAGTGGCAGCAACCATGTTTATTGCACATGGAAGTGATACAAAAACTATAGTCACATATCATAATATTGAAACTTAACATTATTCAGAATAGAAATACGGTAAGAAGATGTGATGTGATTGTCAATGAGGTAAAAACTATCCACCAAAGAACAAACAAAAAAGGTGTTAAAAATTACAGATCAACATAATGGTTCAACAATGAGGAAAAGCACATACTATTTGTTTTACATTAAATTTTGTAATTTAGGGGCCTTTTATAGCTGACTATGATATGGGTTTTGCTCATTATTGAAGGCCGTACAGTGATCTATGGTTGTTAATTTCTGTGTCATTTTGTCTCTTGTGAGGAGTTGTCTGATTGGCAATCATACCACCTCTTCTTTTTTATAATAATAATTATATAATTATAATTTATTTTATTGAAGTGTCACATACTTGTCTACAGATTTTTATACAGATTATATAATATACATTGCACAATAGTAAAAAAAGACAAATACCCAGCCTAGATTGGCTGATGAGACACTATCTTTATAAATAATATAGTAATTAGCTATAAAATATCCAAAATAGCTAAAAAGAGATACAATTTATACAAGAAATTAAACAGTATTATTTAATCTACTAAGACTAAATGAAAAACGTTTGTAAAATGTCCCATCTGATTTTTTAAAATATACACTGTAGTCAAAAGTAGCAATTATAACTGGCATTAGTTAAAAACAACAATTAAAAAAGGCTTGTTATGAATCATGTCAGTACTGAAGTACTGACCACTGAGCTAATGATACCATCAGGGACCAGGGATAGTCCACCAGCAGACTTATCAGCCCAGTGCTGTAAAAATTGTTATGTCAGATAAAAAATCATATTTATTAATGACAACTTACATTAAGGTATCTTCCTATGTTACCCATTGATTTAGCATCCATAATATAACATTCTTGTCCATCTTGAAAATAAGAACGAGTTGATATCATATCTTCTTGTTCTTCTGAAGAAAAAAAAGAATGAAAAACCTTTGTTATCCAACCATATCAATGCTTGTAAAAAGTGAATTATGAATAGTTAATACTTCATGAGACATTATATATGACTTATCGTAAGATTGGATTAAAAGGGGTCATTCCAAATTCCAAACATAATAAATGCAACATTTAAAATTCTTATGAAAATACAACATAAACTGGTTATTCCTGAGTTTCCACAAAATAAAAGGCTCAATCCTGAATTCTTGATAAAGGTCCTTCCACCCTTCCCCTAAGAACCTTGAAGACTCCATAAAAAAATTATGACAAGGATTGCATCCAGTTGCATAAAAAAAATGTAAAAATGCAATTTTGTATATATTCTTCCTTGAAAAATCAGTAAATGGTATAATTTCCCAGAATGCAGTTTTATTCATTTTTCTTTTGTTACTTTACCTTCTTCCTCTTCCTCTTTGGTAACATCCTCCATTCTGACATTTGTTAATTTCTTCCTCGGATCAGGGAGGTTCTTAAACCGAGAAGTCTTGTTTGCTGTAGTACTCCTTCTTGCTATAAATAGAAAATGTACCGGTAGTATTAATAATGTTGTTGAATTAATCTTCTTCTTGATATTTAATACATGGCTAAAATTATAAGATTGATTGATTGATTGTTGGTTGCTTAACGTCCAGTGGCAAATATTTCATGCATATTCAGGACGAGAACAAGTTCGCAATAAATACAATAGGTAGGTTGTTGTAATAGAGGCCATCTAGGATGATCGTCGGGGAAATTTGGACTGCCACTGGAAAATAAGGGTATATTGGATAGGGACAGAAATTTTGCCTTGCAACAGGCCACCTACGGACCCCTCAAAGAGTTGTTGCAAGGGTTCTTAACATGCAAAGAGCGTGGCACTCTCTTTACACAAGGCATCGGATTTAACGTCCCCTTCTGACGGACGTGACTGCCAACTTGATACATCCTGCACAGCCAAACGGACGCCCCACTTCAGCAAGCGTTTTACTGCCGGTCGGGAGAAGACCAAGTGACCATATTTCTATACCCCAGTCACCCTTGGGGTGCTAAAATTATAAGCAAATTTCCAATGAAAAAAAAACCAAGCTCATAAGTAATAGATTCTGAAAAATGATGGAGATCCTTAACTAAGCATTTTTTTAATGAAATTCTTGCTTCTCTTCAAACCACCAAATCTATCTACTGGTTGATTCACACTGATTGTTTTGTAGATCATATTTACAGGATATTTAGTTCTCCAACAAAATCCAATCAATTGCCAGGGGCCTACTGGTGGATTCACACTGATTTTTTAGTAGAATATGCATTGGCGGATCCAGGGGGGGTTCCAGGGGTTGGAACCCCCCCTTTTTTTTGGCCGATCAATGCATTTGAATGGGAGCATATAGCTGGAACCCCCCCTTTACTCTGAGTTGGGAACCCCCCCTTTTTAAAAGGGCTAGATCCGCCCCTGTCATATCCTCAGGAAATAACTTATCAAGTGCCCAACTGATACACAATGATAGTTGGGTTGATGAATGATGATATGCTCTCACTGAAAACTATCTTTTGTTGCCACTAGTTGATACACAATAAATTATCAGCTGCTGATATTCTTATAATTAGGATTTAACATATAAACTATCTCAACAGTGATGTTGACAAAAGGAATTTTATAAAATATGACAGATGAAAATTAATTGTAAACAAATTGAAGAATTCTTCTATCTTATGGTATAACTAACATAGAACTTTGACCTATAATGGTTCAATTTTACAAATTGTGACTTTGGTATATTAATGAAGAGGTGTCTCATTGGCATTCATCTTCTTATAATGTATATATCAAACACGACATTAGGGCAGTTTAAAAATCAGTTGATTCAAGCACCTTTTGTGGACTCCAATCAGCTGTAATATAGGATTTAGATTTAACTTTTAATTCTTGCACAATTCTAAAGAAAATGAAACCACACACAATTTTTAAATTTGTGTGCCTTGAGATCCCATCCCCTGATGTGTTTAAATCTACCTGGAACAGCTCTTGACATATTAAATCTTACCAAATCTTTTAACACCTTCCTCATCTGGATAAACGTCTTCCAAATTAGGTTCATCTGGGGCAAGAGTAGCACCTAAAATAGATAAGGTACAATTTGTATAATAAAATGTCAATAGGACACTATGTCAAGGTCACACAATAGGACACTATGTCAAGGTCACACAATAGGACACTATGTCAAGCTCACACAATAGGACACTATGTCAAGCTCACACAATAGGACACTATGTCAAGGTCACACAATAGGACACTATGTCAAGGTCACACAATAGGACACTATGTCAAGCTCACACAATAAATGTATGTACTGTGGATTCATTATTTTTTGTCAGATACTAAATTTCTTTGATTTTGTGGGTATAGTTGAACCATGAATTTAAAAATATTCAACGAATTGCAAATTTTCTATAGGTTTGAATGCAGACTTTGTCATGTCAAAACCATAAAATCAAATATCTACGAAAATACAGGCATCTTCAATCCATGAGATGATTTTTACAAGCACAAAAAACAATTTTACAAGCTTGTGCTGCTATTCCTGTGGTAAAGCATGAAGACTGTTAATACATACGTCTTGACCTTTCTTGAGTAATATTTTTGGTGCCAATTTTCTTTTCTTTCTCTCTTTGCTTTTCTGTTTCCTGAACAACTGGTTCTGCATCTAAATCTGGCAGGGAATCAGAGTCACCCATAGAATCAGCAGATGCTGACTGCTTCACTTCAGCGGCCTGAGAAGATGTTTTCTTATCTTGGTCTAACTCATCTTCATCGTCATCAATCATTATTGGACTTTCACTCGAAGACTGTTGTTTCACTGGGGTTGATTTTACACTCCTATAAAAAATGAAATGTCTCCATTGGAAAAAAAAAAATCAAAGTTAATTACATAGAAAATATTTTGACCAGTTGAAAAATCTCTCTGCAAACCATTTCACTTTTTGAAAATAGAGTTGATAAATGAACCCTACAAAACAGATAAAAATTCATCTTTTATTTTATATTGGAATATTTCGAAATCAATCAAAGGCTTTACATGTACATGTATACCGGTATGTGCAAATGCATAAGGGTGATTTCTATCTGATGCAGCTCAAATACCACAATCTCAAAACATACTTGACAACTGTTATATAAATTCTACACACTGATTATAATGCCACTCTTGAATAATTAGGGGGATTTCTAAAATGTCTATGTCATGCTTGGGAGTGTAAAAAAACATCATGCAATTACTGATTCCTAGACATATCAGCATTAAACAGAAGTTTGAAAATTATTTTACTGTTTCTAGATACATTTCAGGATTTAACTATATTTCCTAATACATGTTTATAATTTAATTTTGGTGTAACAAGTCTTCTGATTGGCTGACAGTGTTTTGTCTATCAGCTCATAGACATAATTTAGTCATGCGACACCCTTTCCTGAACTAAGCCACAGTTTTGATGCAAGAGACTTTAATCAAAATTTAATTTAATTTTACAAAAACACATAAAGATTTGATGATAGACACACTTTCAAAATGAAATTCCTAATGACCGTGCAATTTAAAACAAATTGTGCAACTAGGAAGCTAAGAAAGATAATCTTGGCAAGGAATCCGCTTGCACATTTTAGTGTAAAAGTTGAATCTTTAAAATAGTCCAAAGGTCTCTGAGTATTGTTGTCTTTTGAATGCATGTGTAGTTTGTGTTAAGACTATTACTATATCCCCAGTGGTGTGAGATCTTTAAAAAAAATTACTACTGTAACCATGGTAACGATACTTAATGGTAAAAATTACCATTCTTCATCTTTAACACCTGACCTAGAGGAATCTCTTCGTAGAACTATTTTTCCTAACTGCTTCCCTGTCGCGTCAGTTCTGTTTCTTGATGATCTTCTGTGAAAAAAGCAACAACTTATCATGTGTGTAAAAACAATAAATACTTATAAATTGATGGACAAAATAAGCTGATGCAAACAACACAAGTTTTTTACATTTATTCTTATGTAAATTTGTTAGTCTGATCTAGGTTTAATGAAGATCAAAAATATGTTTGAAACAATTCCTGGTTGAAATGGGGAACAGAATCATGAAACTCATTTTGGTAATAATTTTACTTCTTAAAAGTTATATACACAGCTGAACAAGATGCAGTTTGTGAGCATATTGTAAATGTACTTATGGGTAATTAAAAACTGCAGTGTGTGAGTTTGAGGTTATTTTTATATTTCATAGCACAGGTGGATGGCATATCATAGATGCATGTTCAGAAAGTTAGTATTGTTTACACCATGCTATCGATGGTATCTGATGCTGGGTTAGATGTAACACAGAGCCAATGTGATTTTTTTCCCCAACATGCATTTCTCAGACCATGGTGTTTTTTCTAAATATATCTGTGTTAGTCTATCAATCTTGTACTGTGTGATTCAATATTACTGAAGTTTGTTGTCTTATTTACACTGATTAAAAATAAATACCCTTGGATTAAATTTCTGTTGTAGATTATAGACAATTATCACTAGAAATATTCGAACCTCCAGCCTGAATGCCATATTTATAGTTAGCAGGGATCAATAATGGAACTTCAATACTTTATAACTACATTCTTTGCATATTTCATTATAATACATTATTTTGATTGACTATCGCAATCTCACGTCATTCTAAAATTAACCTTCTTTCAAAATGAAATGTAACAATCATGATGACAAAAGATTTCGCAATATTGATTGATTGTTGGTTGCTTAACGTCTAGTGGCAAATTTTTCATGCATGTTCAGGACAATTCACATTCTGCAATAAAACGCACAGGTAAACAAAAGAAAAACTTGATATAAATCGTGTTCATAATCCTAGCAAAAACATGTAAATATAAGTATTGAATACTTTTTTGAGTAATTTAATATAGGGTTATAAAAGCATTGACTGCACACCTTTTTAAAAGAAAGGCTTGATTTTTTCCTTAATCATTGTTAATAACATAAGTTTGACATAAATTTTACAAAAAATTATAAATGTAAGATGGCTATTTGGATCATGGTGTAGATACTTTAAGTCTAAATATAATTTCACTTCTTATACTAAAGTTAGTTGTAAGCAAGGATGTTATTATGATTTAACATTGCAAGTTCATCCAATAAACTTACTTCCTGGTTCTGTAAAAAGTAGGTTGTAACTATATAGTACACATAAACTATAAATAGCACAGCTAAAGCACAGCTAGAGCATAGCTAAAACACAGCTAGTGTTTGCTGAAATGATTCATTTGAACAACATTTTCTTGCTCAATGCAAGATAGAAAATCAAAAATTTATTGGTTTTGAATATGAAGTTGTTTACAATACAATTTTATGCTGAATTACTTTTACAGTAAAAGGGATTTTTTTTTTATTATAACAATTAATACCTGACAACTTTACAAATCTTCAAAGGGGATTTTAAGTGCAAGAGAACCCAATGTTCTTCTTTTATTGTCACAAGTATTTTTAATCTACCCTTATAATACTATTAAAATGTCAGAGTATTATGTGGTAAACTACACTTTTAACTCATTTTGAAGTCTGTTTTGAGATGTTCAGTTTGTACATGTATAATAAATAATTTCAAAATGCAGGTCAAAACCTCTAATGGGGAATATCCATAGTTGGCAGGTGTGAAAACTTGACAAAATATATATAATTCAGTGCCTACAGTTATAATAACATGTTCAAACAATATAACAAAATCATAAAAGCTGACAACTGAACAATTTCAAAAAAATATAACAAAAAATAAAGGCTGACAACTGAACAAGAAATTTTGAAAAGCAAGGATAAATTTGTGTAAACTGAATTTCCATCTCTTTGTGTTTTGTTGGGTTCCTGTCTCATCTGCCTTTACCTCCATCCCAAATTTTCATATCCAAAATCCAAAACAGTTTCATAATTTTTCATGTATCAAAAATCTAAACCGGTTTAAAACAAGTGCACACACTGATTTGTCTGGCCTGCTTTACTGACCATTCATTTTATGTTGATGTTCATAAATATAAAGATTTACTACAATTATCACATAAACTTTTAAATAAAATGATTGATCCAATCCAAATTAAACATGATCCAATAAAATGAGGTCAAGGTCAGCCAAACCAATACATTTTCACACTACATTCTTTTCATACACCAAATTAATTTGATCTATTGCTTATAGTAGACAAGAAACAGACCCCAAAAAAATGAGAACTGTGTATTGACCAATGAACCATGAAAATGAGGTCAAAGTCAGATGAACCCTGCAAGACAGACATGTACATCTTACAATTATTCCTTGCATTAAATATAGTTGACCCATTGGTTATAGCCTCCAAGAAACAAACTTAATCAGGAAAACTTAACATTGATCAATCAACCATGAAAATGAGGTCAGGGTCAGATGAATCAAGACAGACATCATCATCCCATACACCAATTAAAGATAACCTATTGCTATATATATTAGTATTAAAACATACCAAAACACAAACATTGACCAATGAACCACGAAAATGTGGTTGAAATCTAGTAGACATATTGGTTATAGTATCTGAGACTTGGACTTAGTAAGTAAATTTTAGTCCGGCATGATATGTACAATTCAACAAGGTAAACCATGAAAACTCAACCTTGTTCACTGATCCATGAAATGAGGTTGACGTTAATCAAAAAATATCAAGCAGACATTAGGATACTACAAAGTGCAAACATACCAAATATAGTTATCCTTTTACTCATAATAAGAGTGTAATTAACATTGCAAAAAAATCAAAGTTCTTATAAAAACGAAGACAATGGACACATGACAGACTGAAACTTCATAACATTCAGGTTTTAAACCTTTAAAAATATTAAGCATTGGAGTAATTAGTTAGGGCTACCACTGCCCCAGATCACTATATAGCTATCCCTATGTCTCGCTTTCTGAGACAAAGTTGCAGGCTTGACAAAAATGGAAATTCAGATTAGACAGTTTTTAACCTTTCCAATAAAATTTTACCCATGGTATTTTCTGAAAGAAAAAAATGAATTTCATTGCAAATTTAGCAAAATGGTATAGGCTCTTTGTAATAAACATTGTAAACCAATATTCAAACCAAAAGATAATGCTCAATGTTATGAGGCATGATTATCAAATATCAAATAGATATAAAATTCATATTTTGTATATAGTAATATCAATAAAATGAATCAATTTCACTGAGGGTTTTATTCCAAGAGGATGGGAGATAAAAATACATGATCCTATTATTTAAAGAAATTCAAAGGACCAAAATTTCCATTTTGATTATGGGAAATATTCAAGGAAAAAATGTAGGGGGGGGGGGGGGGGGGGTTGAAAGGCACATTATATTAATAATACATGGGTGATGGGTATCAGAGCAACTTTTCACACTATACTGCACTATAAGTCTCAATTACAATTGTCTGGGTGGCGGGTGCTGACAAAAAGTGCCTTCCAATCCCCCCCATACATTTTTTTCTGGAATAGCCCTTATGGGAAATATTCAAGGAAAAATGTATGGTTGAGTCAGAAACCATATGACGTATCTTCTGTGGGTTAAGGGGTAAAAGCAAATACAGTTATCCTAATTTAGAGTAATTTCTCACAATTAGATTGGCTGATACTGTCCTAATAAATTTCAGTACAATTTTTTATAATGTGAATTGGAATTATCTCCCTTATACAATTGACCTTATAAAAAAAATGTGTAGAGAGTTGCTCTCTAGTCCTAATATTTTTTTTTATTTTTCACAGTTTTAGATCAAATATCTCAATATATTTGGTTTATATTGTCCTAATATTTGAATTTGAACATAAAAATTTGTAATTTATCAAAATCACGATAAATTCATTACACAGTGTGCAATTGTCTTATAACAGTGTTTATTGGGTCAATAAAATTCCTATCTGGTTTAAGTTTGCCTCACCTGATATGAACTTTATTGACAAGATACATGTTTGGATTAGGACAATAGCACACTCTGCATATGTTATAACAAATAGTCAAAATTGAGAAAAAACTGAAAAATAACTGGAAAAAGGGAGAAAAAAACCCAAGATAAATGATGTTATTCATCATAATTTCTGAAATGTAAATTATGCACACATATGAAATCCTACAGATATGTAAATAGTATAATAAAACATAAAATTGAGAATGGAAATGGGGAATGTGCCAAAGAGACAACAACCTGACCATAGAACAGACAACAGGCAGAAGGTCACCAACAGATCTTCAATGCAGCGAGAAATTCCCACACCCGGAGGCGTCCTTCAGCTGGCCCCTAAACAAATATATACTAGTGCAGTGATAATGAACGCCAAACTAATTTCCAAATTGTACACAAGAAACTAAAATTAAAATAATACAAGACTAACAAAGGCCAGAGGCTCCTGACTTGGGATAATTTACCTTGTGGTTTGAACTGTGCCAGATTGTCCACTGTTCTTATAATCATCACCAGAAAAATCGCTAAAAATAGAACATGAAAATCAATGAACATTCAAAATGTGTCAGCAATGGATTTTCCTATTTGTAAAGAATAAAAAATTTTGGGTAAAAATGATGACAGGAATGCGAAGGCAGATTTTTATCTCTCAGGTCAATAACAAGAATAATTTAAGTGTCATTTTGGACGATTGCACAGAGTAGTCTCATTGGCAATCATACCACATCTTCTTTTTTATATTCTTACTTTCACATCATTTTAACTTTGGGGGATAGTAGTTTCATTGGAAATCATATCACAGCTCTTTATTTTAATTTTCACAGATTTATTTAATTTTTAGTGTATACCAATGTTTGTAGATTGAGGAACAATTGTATTTTTGTTGATATTTGATTTTCCAAGCCTATAAAAAATTTGCACTTCATAGAAAATTTGAATGTGTAGTTTAAACATAAACAAATTGAAATCCCATTAATTATAATGAATCCACAGTACAGTAAATTCAGAAATTATTGCGATGTTTTTATTAATGTCAAAAATGCGGCAGGGTGATCATCGCAATAATTAGAACTCCCATTTTGATTTTTTTTCTTTGAATCAAACAGGATTTTCTGGATATCGCAAAAATTAAAATCGCGTTATAATCTAAATGACAAAATCGCAATAATAAATGCTGGCAATTATTTCTGAATTTACAGTATTCAGATATTCTGTTGAATTTCATGATTTACCTGTCCGTGTCATTATGAGATAGATTGGCCCCTTCATCGTCTGTATCGTCAACATCTTCCTCTTCATCACTCCCGTCACCAAGTCCTTCGTCCATGTCAGCCTCACTTTCATAACCTTCCTTTTGTCTCTCTACAACTTCTATGTAATCTAATTCCGCTAAATATTCATCACCAAACTGTTGTCCATCCTAAAACACAAAATGAAGAACTGACAGTTCAGAAATTGTTGCAATGATTTTATGATTGTGAAAAATGTGAAAAATACTGGTGACACAAAAATAATAAGAAATTGCATTTCTAAAAATCTTAATACATTGTTATGTAGCATTATTTGTTTGCAGTATTGTGTGAAATCATAATGATTAAACCAGTCCTTGAGTCAATAGTTGGACAATATATCAAATAAAAGCATGCTATGAAAATTTCCTGTCCTACTAAGTCAAGCTATCTGGACCATTTTATAGCTGACTATGCGGTATGGGCTTTGGTCATTGCTGAAGGCCGTGCGGTGACCTATAGTTGTTAATGTCTGTGTCATTTTGGTCTTTTGTGGATAGTTGTCTCATTGGCAATCATACCACATCTTCTTTTTTATACATGTGTTGTATGTTGTTGCTTGCCTTTATTTATACATCTAGAAGCAGATTGTCAATGATTGATGTGACTGTTGTTCTTTCAAAGATTTTGGTAAATCCTTTTATCCTGTCATGTTTTATGATAAACAAATCAAAAAGGTTCTCTCATGAGCTGTCAATAAAATAAAAATATAGTTAACACAGTGTAAAACAGGGCCTAGAGATGATTCATAGTACGACCAGTTCTGAAACCTTTTTCAGAGGAAAAATTTGTTAGAATGTTTTCTTCTGATACACATACCGGTATCTAATATAGATTCAACTAACAAAAGCTCTTTCAGAGCTATTGTGTTCAGAGACCTCTTTACATCATTTTTCTCTTCATTAATACAAAAATTTCATCAGTACACACACACATCTTAAGTAAACCAAGAGATAAAACAAACCTCATTTGCACCTTGTTCTGTTAGCAGCTGACCTGCATATATACATATGAAGTTTCCTTTTGCCAAGTCATCCAAACAACGGAGACCCCATCCTCTGGAAAAGTTCAAAATATAATATTTGATTGTACAGCTATGCAGCTAAAAGAAACACATGCCATTATGTCTTTCTTCTAAACATCAGATGGCTTGTCAACAATTTGTTAAAAGGTTTTGATGAGGTTAGCTTGAATGAAATTTCTAACAGTAAATCTACGTTTTTATTCATTGTTTTCCTTTTTTATGTGAATTATATGCCCCTTAAATTTATAAGAACCCAAGTCCATTAAAAAACTGGAAATGTATGTTTTCATATTAGTCTAGTCCATTACAAAACAGATATACCCTTGAATATCTAGTAAATGGTTTGACCCAAAACATTTTTTTCTAAAACAGGGACATCCTGTTACAAATGGGATATCCCAATATAGGACAAGGGTATCATATTTTTTAACAGGTAAATCTGGACAAAAATGGTTTAATCCATATGTATAACAGACCAGACCATTTTTTAATAGGTATATCAGGTTGTATGTACATCTCAACATCAGTTGAGTCCATTTTAAAATTTGTAATATTGGACAAAAATGGTACAGTCCTATACATTAGTTCATCTATTAAAAACTAATCATCTGAACTCTGTTCCTCAATACTAATCAGAAATCATTTATAACAGAACCTAAGAAAAAAGGATTAATAATTAAAGAAAAAAAAAATCATGTCCTATGAGTGAACAAATCTCAACAATGATCTAATCTTGGTTTACTTACTGAAAATCCATACCCATGGTTACAATTAATATTATCAAGCAGTCTAGTGAAAAACATTAATCATCATGATGACCAGTATAATTTAAAATGTATTTACATTTAATTAACAGTTCTTTCATTAACAACACAGCCATATCTTTAAGATTTGGAAAAGGAAGAGTTTCAGAGATGAATAAACCAAATTTTTATACAAACACCTTTGATGCAAATTGAATGAAAAAGGTATTTTCTTACTTTTTCTCTGTTTTGAATACTTGAAGTCTGACTTGAAGGCCATTCTGTACTACTCTATTGATACAACGTTGATCACAAGAACAGCTTGCATTGCACTCATACACCCTGAAATAATATAATGTTATCATTCAAATTAGTACAGTAAAATCTATGTGAATCAAATTTCCTGGTAGTAAGAAACATACAGGGGCAAGGCAGTTTCTATGGGCATACTAATGAGAAATCTCAAGATTTTAGTTAAGGAGGCTCGAGGGTACAAAAATTTCAGCAAAATTTTAAACATTCATTCATTCATTACAAATTTTATTTATTACACTATTAGTTGTTACTTTATGATATAGTACAAAAATCTACCAAAAAAATCGATTTGTTTTGGTCCCATATGACTTTTAAAATGTTTATATTGTTGAAAAAGCTCCAAATTATTTCCCTTTGGTTCAAAAATGCCATTTTTTTGCATGAAAATTGAGATCATTTTTTTTAGCTCATTGGAATTGGTGACCTATATTATTTATTATTTTTTCAAATAAGCTGTACTTTTCTTGTAAAATTTAAGTGATTTCTATAATTGAGTTCTTTTTTTTTATTTCGATATCACCTCTATTTCTGCTGTTAGTTCAACAGAAAAAAAGTACCTTTACAAAAATGCATGCTTTTTTTGGAAGGCAGATTGTGAGCTTAAATGATTGGTGAACCCATTTTTTAATTTTATTTGTCTATCAAATATATGATTATGTTCATTTTTAGAAAAAAATAGCAAAATCCTATAATTTGAAAAAAAAAATTGATTTACACCCACAAGCCCCCACTGTTGAAATGCTGAAAGAATTCAAAATCAACTAAAATCAAAAGTCAAAGCTTCTTAAAAAAAAGTTTTTTACAATGAAATGAAACTGTAAAATCAGCAACTTATTAAATAATCTGATATCATTGATTTTGTTAATAAAGGATAAAAATATATTAAGATGAAATTGAGAAAGGAAATAGGGAATGAGTCAAAGCGACAACAACCCGACCATAGAGCAGACAACAGCCGAATGAGTATTTATTCATATGAGGATCTATGCTATAATTTTGATCCTTATGAGTTCCACAAGTATTCTTCATTAAAATAATAAAAAAAATCCTTTTTAGTAAGCTAATGTATGTTTATGGGTGTTTATTTTTAATTCTTTTCTAATCACAAAATGTAATTCTTAATCAATTTACTTTTAAAGGGTACTTATGTTTTTTTTACATTTGCGGTATTTGAAATTAGCCCAAAACCAGTACTTGAATATGTACCAGGTAAAAGTTGATAAATAACTAGCTATAAAACCTTACCCAGTTATTAGAGGTTCTTTAAGACGTCTGTGTTCCATACCAGCATTAGGATTAGGTTTCCCAGATGAACTGACTGCTGTGGCATCTACAGTTAGTTGCTGACAGGCACATTTAGATTTATCCTACAAAGAAACATTATTCTATTGACTCAGACAGGCACATTTAGATTTATCCCTACAAAGATACCTCATTTTATTGATTATTGTGTATAATTATTCAAACGGCACAAACTCGCCTCAGTGGTCTTGTGTATGCCAAAAAAATCTATGATATTGAAAATAAGATATTGCCATTAACTTCTTACATCGAAAAAGTAAAAATTTATTATTTATAAAATATATATACATAAAACATATATCCATATTTTCAACTTTCAACATGATTGGGGGGACAAAAATAGAAAAAAACTGTTAAATATTAGTCTATGAATATAAAGAGTTAAGCATTTTAGCAGAATTTCAAAACATTAGCCAAATAAAAATGCATCCCAAACCATTATATTTTGAAGTTGTCCTTATCCTGAGTAAGAAATAGTAGGTCTTTTGTTTCTGCATGTCTGGTAATTCGAAGAATATTTAGATAACTTTTGGTAAGAATGACAGCAAATTACAGATTTGTTCCCTATAATTATTAATTACTAGTGAAATTAAACCAGTGATTTTCTTAGTGTTTAGGGGAAGTGGCCCAGGGCCAATGCAATTGGAAATACAATTTTGTGAAATGTTGGTTTTGGGGAAAATATTTTAGTTCATTTATATCGATGGCACAAAGCATCAGTCATATACAACTTGGAATTGCATGTCCCCTAGAAAATTTTGAAAAATTAGGTGCAATAACCTGCATTCTAAAAGGAATAAGTTATAATTGCATGAATTGTGAACTAGATTCCATATATTTGTAAACAAAATACCACATTATGATACTAACAAAATCTCGAAACCATGTCTATATATACAATTGGGAATTTTAGAGCTGAAAATTGGGAAAAAAGAGCATATTTCTCTTTGGGAAAAGGGCCCAAATTCAGACCCAAATATGAGGGTTGGAAAATCCCTGTAAACCAAATTATATCTAACTATTCCAGAATAGGACAAGGAAATGAATGTTATATTTGTGCACTATCATACCTTCTGAACTTAATTGTAAAATAATGAGCAGGGTTTCTTTTGTCATGATTTCACCACTGCCTGATTCTTAGGCAAACTTGCACTTACATATCTATTTATACTCTACTAATAAATGTCTATTTATACTCTACTAATAAATGTCTATTATACTCTACTAATAAATACCTATTTATACTCAACTTATAAATGTCTATTTATACTCTACTAATAAATGTCTTTTTATACTCTACTAATAAATGTCTTTTTATACTCTACTAATAAATGTCTTTTTATACTCTACTAATAAATGTCTATTTATTCTCTACTAAAAAGATGTCTATTTTACTCACTCTACAATTGTCTGTACAATCACAGCATGCCATGAATTCTGGATTAAGATTTAGATTAACTCCCTTAGCTGGGATACGGACATTTGAGTATTCTACATAGTCGGGATACTGTCTATCTATACCATTGACACACTGGATAGGAACACTTTCCTTCCCGTATGACAGATCTTTGATGTCACAGAATGTCTACGAAAATAGAAAAATGAGAGATTATGAGATAAAATTAAGTTTAAATTAAGCCAAATTAAACTAGAGGCTCTTAAGTGCCTGTGTCGCTCACCTTGGTCTATGTGCAAATTAAATAATGGACACAGATAAATTCATGACAAATTGTGTTTTGGTGATGGTGATGTGTTTGTAGATCTTACTTTACTGAACATTCTTGTTGCTACAATTATCTATATCTATAATGAACTTTGCCCAGTAATTACAGTGGAAAATATTTTCTAAAAATTTATGAAAATTGTTTTAAAAAAATTGACTATAAAGGGTGATAACTAGATCCTTAAAGGGTCATTTGAAAATTTTGATTATGTTGTCTTAATTGTAGACCTTTCTTTGCTGAACATTATTGCTGTTTACAGTTCATCTCTATCTATAATAATATTCAAGATAATAACCAAAAACTGCAAAACTTTATTTAAAATTACTATTTTTGGGGCAGAAACCCAACAAGGGGTTGTCTGATTTGTTCGGGCCAGGTGAGCTAATAAAACACATCATGCAAAATCTTTTTTTGAAGACACCAATCATTAGATAATCATCCAATATGTTCCTTTGCTTTTTATTTGTTTTTTGTTGCTGTGAATGTATTGATTTTGTGTCATGGATAGATACCCTATTTCCTTCTTTTACTATGATACTAAAATCCCATAAAAATCAAATAAATTATTACAAACTGTGCAGTTATCTCCCATTTATAATGTCCAATGGATCATAGCTAATATTTTTTTTTCTTTTTAGTGCATTCGTTTGTAAACCAATACCAAAGGAAAACCACTGTCATCTTTTATCATTGAAGTTAAAAAAATCCATTGGAAATTGTAATCATTTTTTTCATGCATATCTAGATCTTCAAGAGATATTTCTATCCTATTAAATACCAACAATTTGTTAATAAATAAAATATTTTTTTTACTTTTTTTTTTTTACCAACAATTTGTTAATGAGGAGAGGACTTTGGATTCATTATTATTCGTAAGATACCAAGTTTCATGGATTTCCTGGGTAAAGGGCAACCATCCATTAAAATGTTCAACGAATTACAAATTTGTTGTATGATTATATGCAAACTTTTGTAAAAATCAAGAAACCAAATATACAGGTTTTCCTCAATCCAATAAAATTGGTACCCATGAAAATAAATAAATTCACAGTTAAAAATGTTCAAACTATTTCTATTTTCAAATGTCAAAATTCCTCAATTAGTAACATATGCCCATACCTTTACAGGAACGAATTCTGTGTGAACATGTAATACAGGATCATAACAAAAGAGATCAATTGTCATCTGAGAGGATGTCAACCCCAGATATTTATCTAACTCCTGCATGTTACGTAGCCGTCTGCCACAGGGTGCTCTATAGGCAACCATGCGTCTTCCACCTGGCTTTACTTTACATACATGTCTACAAATAAATAAAAACAGAGATATGAGATGTTATGCTTGATTGTTTCTTTTTTCATGAACACAAGTTTTGAACATCTGCTTCTTTTTTCATGAACACAAGCTTTGAACATCTGCTTCTTTTTTCCTGAACACAAGCTTTGAACATCTGCTTCTTTTTCCATGAACACAAGCTTTGAACATCTGCTTCTTTTTTCCTGAACATAAGCTTTGAACATCTGCTTCTTTTTTCCTGACCATAAGCTTTGAACATCTCTAACTATAAATCCCTCTTTATTTCATTATCTCTCATTCTAAATACTGTGTTTTATGTGGATTCATTATTTTTCATTCGATACCTACTTTTGTAATTTCTTGGGTACAGATAGAGGAACCAATAATTTACAGTTTGAAACGAGTTACGAATTTTCTATAGGAATGTATGCAATTTTTAGCAAAATGATGAAATCCGACATCCTCAATCTACGAAAAATTGGTGACAATGAAAATAAATTAAATCTGTGGTAGATGTTTAAAAAAGAGCTTCAGTTGTATTCTAAATGCCTCTAATTGTTACAATTTCATAGAACTTTATGAAGATTTATGAAGCCTTGAATTTGAAATTATATTAGAACAAATTCAACATCTTATTTGAAAATTATTTTGTACAGTTCCAGAATCCTTGTAAATGATGTCTGCACCAATCAGAAATTGTGAATTTCCCATAATGCAACACATATCTGATATGGTCCTTTGTTATGAGTAAGATCTGAAGAAGAAATACAAGCAGTACTGTATTGCAAGTCTTTCAAAGCCAGTCTATTGTACACTTCCACAACATTAAATATAAAAGTGTACCTTTCCCAGCCACACAAGAGTGGTATGAGTAATGGGTTAGTTCCCCTGAATTTCACCGGATCATCTTCCAAACCTTTCAAACACTTATGACAGCAGCTGTGTGGATCTGTAAAAATTAAAAGACAAATAAAATAAACAACATTTCAAAATTAATATACTCTTTCTCAATGAAACAAACAATGAATTAATATATGAAGGAAAACATAAAACTTACTTACATTTATATTAACAAGAATGTGTCCAAAGTACACGGATGCCCCACTCACACTATCATTTTCTATGATATGTGACGAGTGAACCAACACCTTCTAACGGAAAAGCTGGTAGAGTAACCAAGATGGATACTGAAGTATGCTGCGGTTGTCTTAAAACCTCATGGAAATATAATATGTAGAGACAACAACATCTGGGTTACCGCAAGGTGATAGTTTTATTGAGTCGACATGTTTCGCCGCTAATGCGGCATCATCAGGACAATATTACAGAGTTTACATGTTCATAAAGTGTATATAATGCGGTTGTATTAATTATGACGTAAAAGAATAAAAGTGAAAGTGAAAATGTAAAATAGTGTTCATAATGTAGCAAGAATAAAAGTTAAAAATAGAAATAAAAACAAATGTTTATCTTGACTGGTATGTTCCGTAGTCACTGTGATTGAGGTTCATATATAAATAGAAAGTGAAAGTGAAATTAAAATAAGAATCTAGTATAGTTAAAAGTGAAAGTTAGTCAATAAAGTTATTAACGATGTGGTTAGCTGCTATTCTTGCACGTCTGTGTAGAGGTCCTCATAGTGGTTTATAAAATGTCAGTTCATTTCCAAATAGGACAACACCCCATTGGCCATCCCGTACCAATTCAACTGGCTTCGCTCCGAGGGAGGTACTGCTTCCATTGAGGTAGTAAAGGGTGAAGTGTATGATTGCCGCAATTTTGGGAATTGTAAATCTTGGTAGATATGTTCATAAAAATTAACTTTGATAATAAAATGTCCGTGGATCAGGCTTTTCTTTGTAAATTAGGTTTGTGGTTTATGTGGTTCATCCTGGTTCTGGTTCCTTCCCTTTTTCTTTAAGTAAAATGCCTGGTATTCCGAATTACTTTGACTTTGTGTACTTAGGTATGCTGCGGATGAATTTAATGTTCAATTTCCCTAAGGTTCTAAAGTGGGCTAAGTTTTTCTCTTGGATGGTTATCGTAGTAGGAGCGGGTGCGGTTGCGGGTGCGGTTGTATTATCTTCCATATCTTCGTCGCGGGTTTTTCTTTTCTTCGAGGTATGGGCTGTTTCTTCAGTGAGGTTGGTGGTAGAATGGAACTGGTCGGTAGACATGAGGCTGACGGTTGTAACTACAACGCAGGACGGCTAAGGTGGATCGTGTGCGGATGCAGGGGTTCACAGAAAAATAAATAATTTGTGACGAGTGAACCAACACCTTCTAACGGAAAAGCTGGTAGAGTAACCAAGATGGATACCGAAGTATGCTGCGGTTGTCTAAAAAAGACAACCGCAGCATACTTCGGTATCCATCTTGGTTCCATTCTACCACCAACCTCACTGAAGAAACAGCCCATACCTCGAAGAAAAGAAAAACCCGCAACGAAGATATGGAAGATAATACAACCGCACCCGCAACCGCACCCGCTCCTACTACGATAACCATCCAAGAGAAAAACTTAGCCCACTTTAGAACCTTACGGAAATTGAACATTAAATTCATCCGCAGCATACCTAAGTACACAAAGTCAAAGTAATTCGGAATACCAGGCATTTTACTTAAAGAAAAAGGGAAGGAACCAGAACCAGGATGAACCACATAAACCACAAACCTAATTTACAAAGAAAAGCCTGATCCACGGACATTTTATTATCAAAGTTAATTTTTATGAACATATCTACCAAGATTTACAATTCCCAAAATTGCGGCAATCATACACTTCACCCTTTACTACCTCAATGGAAGCAGTACCTCCCTCGGAGCGAAGCCAGTTGAATTGGTACGGGATGGCCAATGGGGTGTTGTCCTATTTGGAAATGAACTGACATTTTATAAACCACTATGAGGACCTCTACACAGACGTGCAAGAATAGCAGCTAACCACATCGTTAATAACTTTATTGACTAACTTTCACTTTTAACTATACTAGATTCTTATTTTAATTTCACTTTCACTTTCTATTTATATATGAACCTCAATCACAGTGACTACGGAACATACCAGTCAAGATAAACATTTGTTTTTATTTCTATTTTTAACTTTTATTCTTGCTACATTATGAACACTATTTTACATTTTCACTTTCACTTTTATTCTTTTACGTCATAATTAATACAACCGCATTATATACACTTTATGAACATGTAAACTCTGTAATATTGTCCTGATGATGCCGCATTAGCGGCGAAACATGTCGACTCAATAAAACTATCACCTTGCGGTAACCCAGATGTTGTTGTCTCTACATATTATATTTTCTATGATAGTTCATTGAACTTCAACTTCATCAAAAACTACCTTGACCAAAAACTTTAACCTGAAACTCGCTCTTTCATTTTCTATGTTCAGTGGACCATGAAATTGGGGTCAAAAGTGTAATTTGGCTATAAAATTAGAAAGATCATATCATAAGGAACATGTGTACTAAGTTTCAAGTTGATTGGTCTTCAGCTTAATCAAAAACTACCTTGACCAAAAACTTTAACCTGAAGCAGGACAGACAGACTACAGACGGACAAACGGACACACGGATGCACCGACCAGAAAACATAATGCCTCTCTACTATCGTAGGTGGGGCATAAAAATACTACTAAAGGAAGAGATTGACTTTATTGAGCCGCAACTTCTCTGAAACCATACAAAGTTTGAAATATTGTAATATGATGTATAAATGTAGTGTTTTGTACTTCTTTAATTTGTTTTTGAAAGAATCTTTTTTCCACAGAAAATACAAATTTTTCAAAAAAATATTCAAATTCTAATAGACCGTTATCAATATGTGTCTTATCTACTTTTGCGCATGCCCAGATGACGTACTGCCATCAAGATTTAAAAGAATCTTTGTTTCAACACTTGCCCAATTGTACCGCCATTTTTAGTAAACTTTGATCTTTATGCCCTAATTTTGTTAGACATGCAGTTGTCACCATTACTGTTTTCTGGTAAAAAGGGGTTATCTCCCATCACAATTAGTTTAGGTTTTATGCAGAAAAACATTTTTTTCCTTGTATTTTTCACAATTTTAATGTTTTCTTCTGCTAATAAAATTATCATGCACCAAAATTTAACGATGGATTCCACTGTACCCTCGCAGCTCTCAAGGGGTGCTTTGCAAATTACGTACAGAAAATAATCAGTTTTAATTAAATCCAATAACTTTTTTCAAAATAGACAGCAAGTCAAAGTCTTGGTCACAAAGAAAATATACAAATGTCAAATAATCGTTTATTTTTTTCAATTTGTTTTAATCTCTTAAACTTCATCCTCACTATAAACCTTTCTCCCTAAGAGCAATATAATTTGCAATTGCATGTCCTTTATTTTTATAAAAAATATCTTTCTGTGAAACATACAGGACTTACCCATATGTTGTGTCTGTCTGTTCTGGATGGGAACATTTATTTTGGATTCAACTCTCTCCCCCATGCATTCTTCTACAATAATAAATTAAGTAAATATAAAACCTTTTATTAAATATAAAAAACACAAGCTTTCTTGTTGAAATAAAATAATAAAAGATCAGTATACTTGTATGAAACATATAAGGATAATTGCTTTTTATTGAAGTGGAGAATTGATATTTCTCAAATGCAATTGTGTCTAAAAATTAAAGGATGTTTTTGTTATGGTCAAATGTCTACATAAATAGAACTGATAACACTATTTTTTTTTCTTAGGCTTACTTTTTAGTAATGCTTTTAAAATAAAAGCATTTAGAGTTCAATTTGCTTTACAAAAAAAAAGGGGGGGACATTTTGTTAAAAAGAACACTTCCAATGACACCCAAAATCCATACAGTTGAATTTGTTATACAATGTATATCAAAATAAGTAAAAATCATAACCTGTAAGGTTTACAGGGTGACAGTTGTAAAATTTAAATTCTGAAAAATGTGTCTCTTGAGTGACAGGATCTTATGAAATACATTAGTCGTTTATTGTCCTTTTTTCTGATTTTTTGGATGCTAGGATCGGAAATATGTTGGCAGTGAACACACAAATGTTCAAAATAGAATTTCTTAAGTTCAATTTTTCCAAAATAAGTATCCAATTCTTTTGTAGCTTTTGTCATAAATTTTTCAATCCAATACTTCCCATAACTATGAGGTATATTCACTATAATAAGTTCCTTACCAATATCATCAGATGGGTCCGCCGTTTTGGACAATCTTTCTTGTAACAGACTGGCCATATCTTTCCCAGCTTTGTTACTGCTTATACTACTGGCTATAAAGTCTGCAAAATTCACAAATTATTTAAAACTCTGTTCCCTTCAAATTCTGAAATGGCCAACTCACACTATTATTTTCTATTTTTTTGTACAGACAAAGTTGCACTTGATCAGAGTGCTAAGTTTCGTATTTTTATTTGTACTAAAACATTGGTCTTCGTAGTGGATTCTATCACTGATACAGATCCAGATGAGCCTGTTAAGGTGATACCTAACACTACAGGGAGATAACTCTGTAAAATCAGCTAAATGTTTTAATTACGTTGTGTTGTTAAGGGAATATTAAGCTTCTCAGTGATCAAAATAAGTGTTTGTCAAACTGCTATATAACCAGTGTAATTTTTCTGATAAAACTGTGGGTTCAAATTTTTTAAAGTTTTTATATTTTTGTCAAAGGGTCAAAGTAAATACTTTGTCAAAATTTCAAAAAAATTAAACGAGCCAAATTAATTTTAGTTAAAGTTTTGGGTACCACCTTAATAGGAGAATGTCCCGAGATAATGGTGAGCAGGGAAAACCCAAGAAAGGACAACAATGTTTGAAAGTAGGAAAACAAGATCTATCAATTTTTCCATTCATATATTTTTTTTACCTGTAGATTTCTGTAAATTAGCTGCAGAGCTATTTTCTTGTTTTATTTGGGTAATTTCTGGTTTCTTTTTCTGTGACGGCGGCTGTTGAAGAGATTGCTGATGAGGCTGTTGATGAGGCTGTTGCTGTGGCAGTTCCTTTTTCAGCCAAGGTGCCTGCCAGGGACCTGAACTATCTTCTGATGAGGACATTGTCCTAGATCCACCTGAGGTGCTTTTTCGGGCAACAGCTCTTTTCTTTGTACCTTCTTGACTTGGTGATCTTTCAATTTTTATAGGAGCTAAAAAAACAAAAAGGCATTTTGTAATATACTTACATCTGTCATCTCAAGAAAACCTTTATCATTTTAAGTGGCAGTCCATTGTATGTATGAACTTATTTAGTTTCATGGGAATCAAATTATTTCGTTCCTTTCCTGAGGGGGGTAGAAGGGGGTCCTGATCTCGAAATCCCGTGCTTAAAAACACGAAATCCTGAGGTCCTGAATTTGAATAAAGTTAAATCCCGGATCCCGAAATCCCGAGCTTAAAAACACCCGATCCCGGAGTCCCGATAAAGGTCCTATCCCCCCTCTTTCCTTTATCATATTTTATTGTTTTGCCAAAGCCTATAGAAAATTTGTACTCAGTTGAACATTTAAAATCATGGTTCACCTTCATCCATGATAATGTTTATTGTATTCCTTAAATAATGATAAGACCAACATGCTTTTAATATCTTTCATATCAAGTCTCTTCCCAAAGGGGTATAACTGTAAATTCAACTTAAATAATAATAAGACCAACATGCTTTTAATATCTTTCATATCAAGTCTCTTCCCAAAGGGGTATAACTGTAAATTCAACTTAAATAATGACAAGACCAACATGCTTTTAATATCTTTCATATCAAGTCTCTTCCCAAATGGGTATAACTGTAAATTCAAAATTTTCAACAACAAACATTTTCATAGAAAAGCTATTTGAAATATAAACCTCACATTACAAATTTTGAGAGCATTACTGTGGATTCATTATTATTCCTTGGATACCAATTTTCCTGGATTTCGTGGGTACAGGCCTAGGTAAACAAGAAATAAATTGTTCAACAAATGACAATTTTTCTAAAGTCTTGTATGCAGACCATGGCAAAACCACAAAATTAAATATCCACAAACATATAAGTTTTCCTTTATCCACGAAAATTGGTATCCACAAAAATAATGAATCCACAGTATTGATATGCAGCATTTACAGAACTTGCAATAGCTACTCTCCTATTTTTGTCCATTCTTCAAAAAAATTTTATGTTCTTAGTACACACGTCGATAGTTAATTATATTTTGATTTTAAAATCATAATTTGAAACAGAAATTAACTCAAGAATATACCTGAACCTTCCTCGTTAGTATTATCACTAGACTGCCCTCTGGTGTACTCCACCACTGCTTTCTGTTTAGAACTATCTAAGTTATGTCTCTTTACTTTCCCGGTCATTTTAGTTTGTTCCTGATTAGCCTGTGAAGATACAAATTTGCAAATATTTGAGCTGCATCGAAAAGTTCAGACAGCATGCAAGTGCATGTAGGCATTTTCCTACATTGGCTAGAGGTATGGGGGAGGGTTGAGATCTCATGAACATGTTTAACCCCGCATATTTTTGTGCCTGTCCCAAGTCAGGAGCCTCTGGCCTTTGTTAGTCTTGTATTATTTTAATTTTAGTTTCTTGTGTACAATTTGGAAATTAGTATGGTGTTCATTATCACTGAACTAGAATATATTTGTTTAGTAGCCAGCTGAAGGACGCCTCGGGGTGCGGGTATTTCTCGCTACATTGAAGACTTGTTGGTGACCTTAGCTGTTGTTTTTTATATGGTCGGGTTGTTGTCTCTTTGACACATTCCTCATTTCCATTCTCAATTTTATTTACATGTATAAGACTTTGATAGATTTTGGGAACATTCTAAGAAGAAAGAAAAAGTTGAATTTTGGTGTGTTTTGTAGCCAGGGTGGTTCGAGGGGTTCATATGAACCCTCCTTTGAAAACAAATAAGCACTATTAAAGTCAATGTTTTGTTTGAAATGTGACTATTAAAGTTAAGATTTTGTTTAATATGTGAATTCCTATTACCCTCCTCTCGCTCCTTGCAAATTCCTGGCAACAAACTTGTCTTATATATATCAACTCAAGTTTTAAATAGTGACAGACTTTCAATAGAAATTTGTTCAACCCAAAATACATTCTTTATGTATGTGCCTGTCCAAAGTCAGGAGCCTGTTATTCAGTGGTTGTCTTTTGTTACTGTGTTGCATTTCTGTTTATCATTCATTTGTTTGTACATAAATGAGGCCCTTAGTTTTCTTGCTTTAATTGTTTTGTAATTGCCATTTCAGGCAGCTGACTATGTGGTATGGGCTTTGCTCATTGTTGAAGGCCATACATTGACCTACAATTGTTACTTTTTGTGTTATTTGGTCTGTTGTGAAGAGTTGACTTAATGGCAATCATACCACATTTTCTTTTTTATATTAACAGAATTATTAATAAACATTTGGATAAGGTTGATTTCAATTTGCCGTTTCAGAATCTAATGCATCCTGGGTAATATTTTCAAAAGTGTACACCAAAACATCATGATTGGTTAAAAATGTCATAAACAATGGAAATTTAACCAATGACGTGACTTTATTTTCATTTTGGGGTACAAACAATGAAATTACCCATCATGCTTTAGATTCTGAAAAGGCTAATTACTATCAGACACAGCTTATTTATTACATTGGTTGCAATGATTTACCAATTTGCCTGTCAAATAAAATGAATCTAATTTCACAGGTAGGAAATTTGAGGGGTTTTCCAGGCACTCGACAAGTTTTTTCATTTTCAGAAGTTTAACCACTGAATCAAATTTCAAGGGTTTTTCTAGTTTTCATGGTATTTATTCCAGGATTTTTCTTTGTTCTTTGATGAATGAAGATATTCGACTCATCTAAGAAATATACTTCAAACCTACAAGTGCTGAATATAGAGGTTCCAATCGGGTTGATCCTCTGTAAATAAGTTCTTCTCTTTTGTCAGCAAGGAAAAACATTTTAACCAGACTGGCATCCACTTCAACAACTTTTGCTGTCCACCTAGAAACACATTAAATTGTGAAAATATTGGTTACAATTCATAGCTTATCGTACAATTTATCTGTTAAAAAACCTCAGAAGAAAACACAAAGCAAATAGCTTATGCAATATGTATTTTTACATGTTTCTGGGTCTAGATTATGTTCTGATACTGCAAATTTATTAATTTTTATGGTTATTAATAATTGTGGATTGAGCAAAAAAAATATTTTGTCAAAGTGTACATGTGTATACAATCCTATTGAAAATAAAAACATTTCGCTGATTTTACAGAGTTATCTCCCCATAATTCTTGGTTAAACTTATCCCCATGAAATCAAGAAAATTAGTATCATACGCATACTAATGAATCAACAGTACGTCTGTAACCTGAACTTTGACCTAATGACATACCATTTCCCATTCCACTCTGTTTTAACTTGTTGTCCTTTGTGCAGTCTAACCATTGGTCGCTGAAATTTTACAAAATAATTTTTGAATAAACATCCTGTAACTTACACTTTCCTTTGATAAAAAATCTGATTGTAGTCATCATGGTCATATATTGTTATAAACCTTGATAACTGATTAGTAGATATTCAAATAAAACAAGTTAATATTTCAAACTGAAATAATGTATAAAAGTATTACGTGATGAAGTGCTTAAGGTGGTACCTAACACTATGGGGAGGTAACTCTGTAAAATCAGCTAAACGTTTTTATCACGTTGTAATGTTAATAAAATTTTAAGCTTCTCATGAATCAAATTTAGGGTTATTCAAACAGCTATGTATGCAATGAAAATTTTCTGAGATAGTGTTTGGTTCAATTGTTTTGAAATTTTATATTTTTGTCAAAGCATCAAAGTGATTATTTTGTCAAAATTTTATGAAAATTAAACGAGCCAAATTAATCTTTGTCAAGATGTTTGGTACCACCTTAAATATCTTGTAGTATTTGCATGTGTTCATTGTTGGGTTGCTGTGTCAAAGATTAACATTATTTTTCTTTGTTTTTTTCATGAAAAAAGTATTAACCATATGTCACTAAATATAGTGCCCACAGAATAAAATGGGAGATAAAAAAAATAAAAATATTTAGAATCTAATACAATCATGCACAAAGAGCAAAACTAATTTTATATTGCATCCAATATTATGGCTTTTCGATTCAAGCGTACATCCTTTTCATTTTAACTTTGATGGATAGTTGTCACATCGGTATTAATTAATACAGCAATAACCGCATCTACTTATCTGTTTATGGTAACCAGAGAATGTGCTATCAAAAAGACTGACTACTTATAGTGGCAAATGAAACAAATATGGGTCACCATACAGCCTTCAACAAAAAGAGCCTTCTCTTTAAAACTTACATGTTACCATGGAAAAGCTCAGCTGCTTCTTTTTAAAAAAAGATAGGCTAATTTTGTGCCAAAAACACATTGTAGCATCTTTATTCTGTCTAATGGTTTATTGTGTAATAATTGAGCAGATCACAAAGTAATAAATAAAGGCAACAGTAGTATACTGCTGTTCAAAATTCATAAATCGATTATGAAAAAAACCCAAATCCAGGTTACAAACTAGAACTGAGGGAAACACATCAAATATAAGAGGAGAACTACGACACAACAGAAACACAACATTAAAATGTAACATACACAGAAACACAACATTAAAATGTAACATACACAGAAACAAAACATTAAAATGTAACATACACAGAAACAAAACATTAAAATGTAACATACACAGAAACAAACACATGTAAATCATAATTGACTTGATTAAAAAAATCTGCGATTCTTATTGCTGCTATACATGTAGTCTCTAAATCGAAAATTTTAGTTTTTATATTTAAAGTATTTGTATATTTTTTTCAAACAACTTAAAATAGTAATCATTTTTATGATCATTATCCTTAAAAAGTCTCATACCTCAGGATACTGCTTGAGATATTCTTTGATAAATTCTTGAGAATCTTGATGCACATCTTCCCATACATTAATACCTAAAATACAAAAAAAATTCCATCTACAATTTATTTTATCTCAAAGTTTATTCCTTCTATTGTCCTTCATAAACACATTTAGTTACACATTTTTATAGGAAATTAATAATAGAAAAAGTTCCAATGTGCTCTGCGTTTCACTACTATAATATTTCCAAGGGCATAACTCTTTAAAATCAAAGAGCAGATTGCTCTGAGGGATACGATTGCCGTTGTTTCATTGACACATGTATACATTTAGCTGGATAATATTATTTTCAAAACTAATTCAACTGCACATGTAAAATAGTTACAAAATAGCCAACCCCAGATAAAAGTGTATGAACAATGTATTTAGGCCTATTGTGTTTTATTTTTGTACTATCAATTCAAGTTTACTTTCCACAGCAGTCACTGAGACTCAGAGTGAGAGAAAGTATTTCACAAGTTCCGTATCTTATCACCTATTTTCTACGTTAATTCTTTAAATATTTAATTTCCTTTGGGTCAGTGATCATGACTCCTTTCCGTACACATTTATCGGTTTAAATTGCGATCGTTTTTAATATAATATGACGTTTATTGACAGTACGAGCTAATACTCGACGTTTTGTTTTGATTCAGAATTCAAGGAAGGAACTTGACCTCCATTTTGTCATCAGTAACAACATATTAAAATAACACATGACTGTTTTTGAAAGTCAGTAGTTCATATCTACATAAATGAGTAAAACACCTTATTCCACAGAGTTTCACAAATATTTTCCATGATGGTTTTTGAAGGGAATGCTTCTCACTATTATTTCTATTGCATAATACCAAAATTGTGTCAGACCTTTGCAAAATTATTGTGGTCAAAACCTTCAGACCACCACTTATCGGAAATTCTGATTCCAACACTCAAAAATATTTTACATAAAATTGAGAATGGAAATGGGGAATGTGTCAAAGAGACAACAACCCGCCCAAATAAAAAAACAACAGCAGAGGGTATATACATACTTTGATCAACAACTTTGTGAATTTCTTCTTTAGAAGAATATTGAGCATATCCATCATCGAAGAATACCAAGTATCTGAAAGAAAAAAAAATAAACTGTTACAACATAAACCATAACTATAGATTTATTTATTTTGTGAATTTGAGAAAAATACATATTTTGATGAAATATATGATTTTGTGGTTTGCCAAGTCTCCATACCAGCTTATAAACAATATGTACTTTAAAAATTTATACTGTTAAATCATTATACCTATGTTTATTTGATCTTTAAAAATAAAAAAAAGAAGGGTTTTTAAATAAAGATAATTTCAGATGTATCATATCCAAAAATTACACTGATATTATCTTGAGAGTAATAATGTATACTTCAGATATTTTAATTTTTAATAAATATTAAAATTTCTGACACAAGTAGAAAATCTATTTTCAAAGTGCCCGCCCCATGGGTGTCATGTGTAGTTCTTGTACTTAAATTGTCAGAGAAAAATTAATATCAAAATACATAACACATTTTTTGGTACATGCACTTGTAAAATAATATCTTCAATTGAAAACTTTTTCAGCAGAGATGTATAAATCAATGATATAAAATTTGTATAAATGCAAAGTTGGCTTTAGATGAATTTGGCTATTTATTTTAGGTATTTTTTACATATAGCTCTTCAACGATTTTCGGTACTTATCTATCTTGGGATTTGGCTTTGAGCGTTCCTGATGAAGGAAAATCCAGAAAAGGGCTTCGGACGCAAGAAATGATTAAACGTGTTGTTTTCAATTTTTTACATCCCTGGGTCGATACCTCTGCTGGTGGACTATCAGACCCCGAGCGTATCAGCAGCTCAGTAGTCAGTGATTCCGTACTGACATGTTTTAACAAACTTTACTAAAATTGTCCGTTAATAAATTTTTAAATTATAATGAAACTAAGCTTCGACTACCTCAGACAAAGTTGGCTTAAGATGAATTTGGCTATTTATTCTAGGTATTTTTGACATATAGCTCTTCAACGATTTTCGGTACTTATCTATCTTGGGATTTCAAATGTTTGGCTTTGAACGTTCCTGATGAAGGTAAATCCAGAAAAGCACTTCGGACGCAAGAAACTATTAAACGTGCTGTTTTCAATTTTTTTAATGGATCTCAGAAAGAAAAAAAACTATTAAGTATTTAAAAGTGTCAAAACACAAATCTGTTTTATCAAGGAAAATCGTTCAATATAAACTAAATAGTAATCAAACACTTTATAGTGCTTTTTATTTCTTAATCACTGGCTTATATAAGGATTACTATAAAACAAAAGTATTAAATTACAAAATTAAAAAATGGAATGAACCTTTTTCTCTAGTAAGACATCCCTATTGGAAAATGGACTTGTTATTTTGGGATATACCAATTTAAGTAAGATGTCCCTAGATGTTTAAATAGACTGATCGATGCATGAATTATTTTGGGACATACCATTTCAAGTATAATGTTTCTAGATTTTTAAATGGACTGAATTATCTCAATTTTATTTATGAATTATTTGGAACATTCCATTTTAAGTAAGATGTCCCTGTTCAAAAATATTTATGGATTAACCCAATTTAATATGGACTTCCCCATTATATGAGAAACGAGAAGAAATAATAAAGTAAACAACTGTTGCCCAAAACAATATTTACCTAGAAAGTATTTTTTTACATATTCACCAGCAAAACATGATTTTTGGGTGGTGCATGTACTCTATGACGTAGCAAAATTATTCCTAAAATTTGCATATATTATATAAAACCCAAATTGTTTTAATGATAACATTTAGGTTTTGATAAGATATATGCAAATTTCAGGAATAATTTTTTATTCTCATTCAAAAATTTCTGAGGTCACAGTCAAAACATACACAAAATGGGATAGTTGATAGTATCATTATTTTTCAAATTCAATAATTAGACCAAATAAAGCAAAACAATGTACCTTTTTTCAAATTGCACTAATGCCATGTGTACTAAAATTGAGAAGCTTTAATATCTAAAACAAATCTGCACATTTGTTTTATTAATAAAATAATTTGTGCATTTTAAAACTGTTCAGCATAGATCATTGATATTAATTCACTTTAGATGTGATAGTTCAACAGATCTCAGGAAAAAATACACAATTTAAAAGTGAACACAAGTCTACAATTTAAAAAAAATCTGTAATATATAGGAACATTGTTCAATACAAACTAAATAGTGAACACACTCTTACTAACTTGTTTTTTGTTTACTAATCACTGGCTAATAGACTGATCAAAAGAAAAGTAATCACTTACAAAATGAAAATGGATTGAACTGTTTTTAAAGTAAGACATCCCTATTGTAAAATGGACTGGATTATTTTGGGACATACCATTTTAGGTAAAATGTCCCTAGATCTTTAAATGCACTGGTATATTTTGGAACATACCATTTTAAGTATAATATCCCTAGATCTTTAAATGGACTGGTATATTTTGGAACATACCATTTTAAGTATAATATCCCTAAATCTTTAAATGGACTGGTAAATTTTGGAACATACCATTTTAAGTATAATATCCCTAAATTTTTAAATGGACTGGATTATTTTGGAACATACCATTTTAAGTAAAATGTCCCTAGATCTTTAAATGGACTGGTATATTTTGGAACATACCATTTAAAGTAAAATGTCCCTAGATCTTTAAATGGACTGGTATATTTTGGAAAATACCATTTTTTGGAAAATACCATTTAAGTAAAATGTCCCTAGATCTTTAAATGGACTGGTATATTTTGGAACATACCATTTTAAGTAAAATGTCCCTAGATCTTTAAATGGACAGGTATATTTTGGAACATACCATTTTAGGTATAATATCCCTAAATCTTTAAATGGACTGGTATATTTTGGAACATACCATTTTAAGTAAGATGTACCTATCTGTCTTTGTATGGGTATGTTGAAGATACCAATTCTGGCTTTTACTCAATGGGAGAGAGACACCTATTGGCAGTGTTGGAGAGCAGCCTTGAAGCTCTCAACTACATGTATATTTGTGCATACAATATTTTTTTATGGACTAGATTATTTGGGACATACCATTTTAAGTAAGATGTTCCAATTGAAAGTAAATCTGGATTCATCCAAATTTAAATGGACTTCCTCATTTTACATCATAAATGATCATTTGACATGCATAAAATTACATAAGAACAACCGTTGCCGAAAATAATTTTTACCCAGATTTTTTTTTGTCCTTATTTATTTACAAGCAAAAACAAATTTTGAGTGATGCTTGTACTCAATGTAGATTTGTCAAATAATTCCTGAAACTTGCATATTTTTTTATTGGATTACAGTGAAACCTGACTAAACGGAATCCTGGATAAACCGAAAACCCATCTAAACCAAACATGTTGTAAGCACCTTCATATCAAATTATGCGCGTTGTGAACCTGATAAAACCAGCATTGGCCAAAACCAAACAAAATCATAAGTCCCGAAGAGGTTCGATTTAGTCAGGTTTCACTGTACTTTTAAGTTTTTAAGAATGTTTGATCTTACTCAATCTAGTTTTCTTTGTAAATTTTGGGAAATATCTTTTTTTTCTTTTGGTCATAGTGTTATCATCTCCCCAAATTGTACTTTCATATTTTTCTGATTACATGGTTGAAAGAAGTAAAATAACAAAAATACCAAACTATGAGGAAAATTGAAAACAGAAAGTTTGTAATCAAATGGCAAAATCAAAAGCTCGAACACATTAAACAAATGGATATCAAGTGTCATATACCTGACTTGATATAGGAATTTTCTTATGTAGAAAATGGTGGATAAAACCATTTAAGGCTAGCTAAACCTCTCACTTGTATGAGATGGCTGGACATAATAAAATACCTGAACTGGTTCCTGCCATTTGGTGTCTCAGCAATGATCCCTGCATAGAAGGATGCAGTTGACTCTTCATCTCTATACAAAGCTGAAATTTTTTTAAACTATCGATCATTTTATTCTTCATGTAAATCAGTAAATTATAATAGTGCATTTCAAGGGAAAATACTAGTTTTTTTTTCTACAGAAAGTTTATACATAGTATCTAAATACAGTATTTAGGTTTAGTGAAAACAAATCTCATTAATGAAGAATCGAAGCTAGCTATTCATAACCTGTAAATACAGAACATTTGAAAATACCATTTAAAGTTAATTTCCTTTTAAAAATCAGTGTTTGTGGAACTGAATCAATTTCTTTTGATTGATACCCCAGGGAAATAGAAAAGTTGTCAAATTAGTCTTCTTCAGACATGCATTTGTCTTATTGTAAGTAAACTAAGTTTAAGTGGTCACTAGAATTTTATTAGAGACATCATTTTGAATGCTAGTTTTGAAAACTGATATTAATTAATTTCTATAAAATAGATAGCCTATATGTAACTACAGTCTCAAAGTAGTATAAGCTATAACAGACATCTTGAAACCAAAAATGTGTCCATAGTACATGGTTGCCCCACAGGCACTATCATTTTCTATGTTCGGTTGACCATGAAATTGGGGTCAAATCTCTAACTGAGTATTAAAATTAGAAAGATCATATCACAGGGAACATGTGCACTAGGTTTCAATTATACTGGACTTAAACTTGCATCAAAAACTGCCTTGACTAAAAACTTTAACTTGAAGTGGGACAGATGAACAAATGAATGAACAAATAGACACATACACCAAAATACATTCTGCCCACAAGTGGGGGAAACTTGACTCAACTTATCTTTTTGCTAAAGATCTTCAAAACTTCTCCCAATGAGATTACAAAGTGGCATGTACAATTTCAATGTATAGTCAACAATTTAGAAGGTTTGAAAGCTCTAAGTTGAAAACTTGGAGAAGTTAATTACTTCTCTTTACTGATACCCTGTCTTACCAACTATTCTGGTACCCACAGCTACAGTTATGTTAATATGATCTCTGAAAGCTATTTCCCTGGCAGACAGTGGCCTTCTTCCTTTCCCATCAAACTTGATCATATATTTTCTCTGAAAATAACAGAATAATAATTAATTTGACTAAAACATCAATAAAAACATTTAATTTGACTAAAACATCAGAAAAAACATAAAAACAGTTAAACAACGTACTCCACATGTATAAAAGATCCATTGTTTTTATCGACTGGCTTTAAACTTGAATAATGCATAAAGTATTACTGTAATTAAAAAAAACTAGATGTGTCAAAGCGACACGAATGGCCCCGTCACAAAAAGTTGAAAAATCTGCAATTTCAATGTAAGCACATGTGGACACAAACATGATGGTAGTCTCACATATCAAAAATCAGCTCAAAATCTGGAGGTGTATAGAAAAAAAATCCGTATAACTGTGATTTTCAATATTTTATAAAAGTTCAAAGCCCGTAATTTCAGCAAAAATTAGCCGAGCGGAACGAAACTTACACTTGATCTGGAACTCATCATGGTCAACTCACATACAAAAAATCAACCCAATATCTGACTCAGTTGCGGATCCAAGGGGAGGGTTCCATGGGTTGGAACCCTCCTTTTTTTTTGGACATTCAATGCATTTGAATGGGGATATATAGTTGGAACCCCCCTTTTTAAAATGGCTGGATCCTCCATTGTGACTTACCTCATTGACAGGAAGCTGACTATTCTGAATATTTTCAATTGATCCACGATACCATACTTCATTTATTTTTTTACCATACACCTTTGAATCTCGAGCTAAAGCTCTAAAACAGATTTTTTTTTAATCATAGTTATATAGATTGAATCAAGTGTGTTACAATATTTACTTGAACGACAATTAAATTTGATTTTTTTTTTAAATACAAATAGAAAGAGCTTACCATGAAAGAAAGTTGTTTTACAGGATGCCATGTTACTGTAAATTCAGAATTAATTGTGTGCAATTATTTTAACACGATTGTCATTTTAGATTATGATTTTAATTTTTTACAATTTTGAGAAAAATCCTGTTTAATTCAAATAAATTATTTCAAAATGGGAGTTTAAATTATTGCGACTATAACTCTATCGCATTTTTTTGCAATAATAAAATTTATTGCATGCATTTTTTTTTGCAATTTTGCTAATTTTCATTTTTGACTTAAATATGATTTTAATTTAATGATTTTGAGAAAATCCTGTCTAGTTCATATAAAATACTTCAAAACAAGAGTTTAAATTATTGCGATTATAACCCTGTCACATTTTTAGCAATAATAAAAAACATTGCAATAATTACTTAATTAACAGTATGATGATATACAAATTTAAACTTACTCTACTGCAGGAAAATAAGCTGATGCTGTTTGTGTTAGTGTAAGACTTCCGTAAATAACTTGTCTACCATTGGCCATCTCAGGACCCTGTGATGAAAACAAAATTAATCAAAAAATGCTATACTGTGGATTCATTAATATTCGTTGGATACCAATTTTCATGGATTTAGTGCCATAGTGGGTACAGGAGAACCAGGAATTCAAATATTCAATGAATTACAAATTTTCTAAAGGAATGAGTGTAGACTTTGCCAAAACCACGAAATTAAATATCCACGAATATGTAAGTTTTCCTCAAACCACGAAAATTGGTACCCACGAAAAAAGATGAATCCACAGTATATACATGAAATTATACATGTTATATAGTGAAACCTGCCTCCGAAAGATTACTTTTTGGACAGAAAATATAGTTCAGATTGTAAATTTTCTACAGGCTTGAAAGCATGGCTTCGCCAAAACCATGATATCAAATATCAATGAAAATACATTTGTTCCTCAATCTATAAAAATTGTTAACCACTAAAATAAATAAATCCACAGTACTATTCTAGTGGTTTGTTGACTTTGCTGGTTCATGTACAAGTTGTTACAGCCAATTTCATTGAGTGTGTAGCAATAGATAAAATCTTTGGTTAGCTTGCTTGCTAGCTATAGCTGAACCATGAAGTCATTATTAGCTAAGGTATACTACCCTCCTTTCAAAGTAGCCTAGTCCTACAGACAGATAGATTGGTTATCAGTCGGACTAGTCTTTTCTTAAAGGAGGGTAGTTTACCTAACCTAATAATAATGACTTCACGGTTTAGCTAGCAAGCAAGCTAACGAAAGATATTACCTTTAGCTACACACTCAATGAAATTAGCTGTAAGCAGAAATGTACTCTGAAATACTGTTCAATATTTTTTTTTATATTTGTTATCCTTTTCAAGTATTTTCTACTGAACGAATCAACGTGTTATAGCAAACTTACCTTAATTATTTGTACAGTGGCCCCTGGTGGTGCCATTTGCACTGTTTGTTGCGGCGAAGCCGTGCTTGCTATAGGAGTTAAAACTTGGTGTACTTGTTTGTTGATGGTAGCTGCTAAAGCTGCCCGTAGATTTTCTAGTTTAGATTTTCCCACTTCTGGACTAGCATTTGCACTGAAAGCACTTGCTTGACTAGCTGGTACTTTGAGGATAATGGTTCTGTTATATAAAAAAAATACATAGAAATAGAACTGTTACAGCACAAACCATTTAAGTGTGTTAACTCATCTTTGTTTTCTGTGTGTATGGTGAATTTGAAATACAGTACACTCCACCTTTTTGGATATTGGCTAAACGAATTTATCGTCTATTGTAAAATTATTTCAAAACACCAAACCCTTCCCTTTATGATTAGTGTTCAGTTTATCGTGTTATCGAATATTGGATATAAGAATGTATCGGCAGATCAGATAAGAATATTCAGGTAATTTTGTTCAAAACCATGCAAAAAATGTAAGAATTTATAAGAAATTACATATTTAAAAGTTTGAGCCATTTTAAGGTTATAGCAGAAGATAATTTAACAAAAGTTTTGTTAAACAATCTTAAAAACTTGTTAATTCAGGTAAAACAATTGTTGATCAGCTGCTACTTTATAGACACTCCGTAATTCAATTGACAGGATATTTCTTAGACTTATAACAAGTAAATCTTTCTCAGTTAAACTGCAACTCTATAACAGAATTCTTTAAGTATAAGCAATATAACAATATAAAAACAAGAATGTGTCCCCAGTACATGAATGCCCCACTCGCACTATCATTTTCTATGTTCAGTGGACCGTGAAATTGGGGAAAACCCTCTTGGAATTAAAATTAAAAAGATCATATCATAGGGAACATGTGTACTAGGTTTCAAGTTGATTGGACTTCATCTTCATCAAAAACTACCTTGACAAAAAACTTTAACCAAACGGACGCATAGACCAGAAAACATAATACCCCTCTACTATCGTAGGTGGGGCATAATAAGAAGATATGGTATGATTGAAAATCAGACAACTCTCCTCAAGAAACCAAATGACACAGAAATTAACAAGGTCATTTAACGATCATCAACAATAAGCAAAACCTATACCACATATTCAGCAAATCTATTCAGATCAGCATACATCCTGTTTTGGTCTTTTTCAATGGATATTTGTCTCATAATTGCCAATCATACATGTTATTTTAATTTTATACCATCATCACGCTATAAACTCATACCTAGGCCCTTTACTAGGTGAGGTGTTATTCAGTGTCTGGATCAAGTTTGTACTTTGTTCTACAATTGTTTTATTCTTAGCTGCAACATCTGGATCAAAACTTTGTGATACAAACTGCACATCGTCGTCACTGTCAGTTTCCTCATTCTTGAGGTTGGCCTCAGCAGCATCTTTGGCAGCCAATTCTGCAGCAGCTTCTTTCTGTCTATAAAATGTAATATATATATATACAAAATTAGATTGATTAGATAAGTACCTTTGCTATTCAGCATGTATTCATAGCTTGTAATTTTATTCTCTAATCTAGGGAGACGGATTTATATAAGAGCGCTGCTCTTGTTTTCTTATCCCAATTATTGAAAATTTTGTATATTTCATATTTATGAATTATTTATATATTATCTTTACCCTTATAGCTATATATATAACGATTTCTTTAATAAAATATGTTGACAGTAAGTAACTTCATGACTGAAAACACAAATTTTTACCAACTACTATTTGATTATTTTTATTTTCATGGTATTGGATTGATTAAGTGTTGCTGTTTAAGGCCACCTTGACCATTAATGGTTATAATGTAACTGTCAGATTTTACTGGTGGAGGAAGCCTCAGTGCTGGAGAGGATTTTTAGAAATTCTAAAGAAATTAGACCATTACCATATTTTTCATCCAACCATATTGAAAATATACATTTAAACATGTTTAACCCGCTGCATTTTTGTGCCTGTCCGAATTCAGGAGCCTCTGGCCTTTGTTAGTCTTGCAGTATTTTTAATTTTAGTTTCTTGTTTACAATTTGGAGTTTATTATGGCGTTCATTATCACTGAACTAGTTTATATATTTGTTTGGGGGTCAGCTGAAGGACGCCTCTGGGTTCGGGAATTTCTCGCTGCATTGAAGACCTGTTGGTGACCTTCTGCTGTTGTTTGTTCTATGGTTGGGTTGCTGTCTCTTTGACACATTCCCCATTTCAATTCACAATTTTATTGTACTGAGTTCAATACATTTAATATTGTTTTTGTTTAGATTTTCAAGTTTACTTTTTACTCTTTTAGAACTGACCCCTCCTCTTTTACCGTATTAATAAAACTTTCAATCTAATTTGATTCAAAATTTCAGAAACTCTTTAGAAAAATGCCACAAACATTTAAAGCATGGCCACTATGAGTATTCTGTAAACAGGAAGTGGATATGCAATGAGTCATGCCTTCCATTTTATAACCCAAAATAACTCTTCTTTGATAGACTGGGCTGCCAAATGGTACCAAAGTGAGTTAATATGTCATGTTTACAAATTGCCTTAGGTTACCAGGTAATTTTTAAGCAAATAAAACATCTTATTATAAATTTTAAAGGTGACAGGTTCTTCTGGATTCAAGGTCACCAAGCCTCCCCACGGTAAAAAGTTGGAGGCACATAGACTTACTCTTCTTCTTTATCAAGATCTTCCAATTCTTCTCTATATTGTTGAATCTTTTCATCACATTCATCTAAAATTTTGGTCACTTGCTTTTGTTTGGCTAAAATAAAAATATGATAATTTTATGTCTGTAGGTTTTGTGTTTCAACTGTCATAAAGTTTAGAGAACTTTATGAAGAATAAAGTCATCTCTGACACCAAAAAATTGAAAACTTTTCAAAAATGATGTTTTATAGTAAAATTTCAAATGGCTAGTGTCAAAGTAGTAACTCCTGCAAGCTTATACCATCAGACACTAACAATCAACTAGAAGGACAATGATCAAATATGATGAATCAAGGTGAATCATATAAATAAACTGATGACACAGAGAGATGTAACAAAGAGAGAATATTTTAGATAGTAGAATAAATGCAAGTGTTGACATTAAATAGCAATACTTTCTCATGTAATACAGCATATATATAACTACTAATGATTCATTATTATTCGTTGGATACCTGCAATTTTAGTGGGTTTCGTGGGTACAGGTGAACCAGAAATTTAAATGTTCAACGAATTACAAATTTATAATTCTTATATGATTTGCATATCTATAAATACTTGAATTGGATTGGTCAATTAGAACTTTTTTCTAAGTTTACACTTCGATAAACCATGTTTCCGAAACTACTTTTGTAATCTATTCATGCACGATACACAAGTTTGCAGTGATTCCGGGATTTTCAGCAAATAAAGATTTAAAAACAATTGCATAACAGTTGTGAATATTCTAGTGCATATATAACAAAAAAAAGAAAGAAATTTAAAGCACTAAAGCTTCGAAAATGTATAAAAATACAATTTAATAAAATTCCGCGAAATTTCATGAAGGATTTGGCGAATTTACATCATGGCAAAACACGACGTCATACGAATGGAAATTTTAAAGGGAAAGACTATTTCGTTACGTGTACGCTTCAAATTCGGATAACATTTAATGAAAATGAAGTTTTTGAGGTAGGTGCTATTTCATTTAAGATTCCGTTGTATTTATCGGACATTTATGGTTTTTAGAAAGTCAAGATGGCGGCGTACTCCTTAGTTACGACTTGCCATTGTGCTTTTGATGGTAAATATATATAGTAGCCATCAACAAAACAAATGTTTATTAAATATCACAAATGTTTGGCTGAAGAATTATAAGGATTAAACACATTTTTTCTAGAGGTTATTGATGTGTAAACCGGGGCTCTTACTCACAAACTCAACATAAAAGTCCTTCGGACTTTTATTCAGTTTGTGAGTTAATCGCCCCGGTTTACACATCAATAACCTCTAGAAAAAAATGTGTTTAATCCTATAATAATAGTTTTTTTGTTTTCCGAGGTTGGCAAACCACGAAATCAAGTTTCCACGAAAATGTAAGTTTTTCTCAATCCACGAAATTTGATACCCACGAAAAATAAATAAATCCACAGTATGTCTCACTTTTAGCTTATGTCACGGCCAGACAAAAAAAAGATGGACATGATTGCCAATAATCATAAGACACCTCTCCACCAAGGTCCACATTTAGATGAGACCAGCTATATAGATTACAACATAGCCTTCAACAAAGAGCAGAACATGCACCCAATAGAAAGCTATCACAGGCCATAACATGACAAAATGTGAACAGATTTAAACCATAAAATCATTAAGGCCACATTTAAAAGAATGTCTGTTTCCCCTCCCCCGGGTCTACCCTTTGTAAACAGACCAGGAAGGCAGGTTTTTTTTTTTTTTTTTTTTTTTTAACTGGATGTGATTGTCATAGCATAGTCACATGAATGGTTTGACTTGTCCAGTCCAGGCCACTTATCAGTTGTTTGTGCTCAATTTGAGTGTATTTATTTAGATTATCAATCCTTCTGCTTTCAAGCACTTTCCAAAAATGGAAACAAATTATTTTCAGGAAAAAAATATTTTCGATTTTTTTGTGGAAAATAATTTTTTGACCCGGGGGCTTATTTTTGACCCAGGTGGGGGGGGAGGGGAAACAAACATATTTTTAATTTTGGCCTAACTGATTATAATTTTACTGCATTTAAAGTTATTTCTGTAACCTTGATATGAAGCAATCAAAGTCAAAAGTATTTAAAGCTTAAAATAATAATATACATGAAGGGAACTGTTAATTCAGAAATTATTGTGATGTTTTTAGTTATTTGAAAATGCAATAGTACATATAGTATCAGGTTCTCAATAATAAAAACTTCCATTAATAATTTCAGTTGTGATTTTTCTTCCCAAATTTTTGCATTTGTATTAACATTAATAAGATCTAGCTTTTTTTACCAATAATCACTTATTCAAATAATAAATGCATGCATAAAATTCTGAATTTACATTATATTAAGGTGGTACCTAACACTACAGGGAGATAACTCTGTAAAATCAGCTAAACGTTTTAATTACGTTGTGTTGTTACGGGAATATTAAGCTTCTCATTGATCAAAATTAGTGTTTGTCAAACTGCTATATAACCAGTGTAATTTTTCTGATAAAACGGTTGGTTCAAATTTTTTGAAATTTTGAAATTTTTGTCAAAGGGCCAAAGTAAAAACTTTGTCAAAATTTTATGAAAATTAAACGAGCCAAATTAATTTTAGTGAAGGTGTTGGGTACTACCTTAAGAGAGGGGTTACATAATTAGAAAGGTTAAACATAATAGTTCTTACACTGAAAAACAAAATACTTACATTCGACTGTTTTAAGCTGAGTTGAGAAGTTATTAAATGTCTGTTGATACTTTATATACTTACATTCGACTGTTTTAAGCTGAGTTGAGAAGTTATTTAATGTCTGTCGATATTTTATATACTTACATTCGACTGTTTTAAGCTGAGTTGAGAAGTTATTTAATGTCTGTCGATATTTTATATACTTACATTCGACTGTTTTAAGCTGAGTTGAGAAGTTATTTAATGTCTGTTGATACTACTTACATTCGACTGTTTTAAGCTGAGTTGAGAAGTTATGAAATGTCTGTTGATACTTTATATACTTACATTCGACTGTTTTAAGCTGAGTTGAGAAGTTATTTAATGTCTGTTGATACTACTTACATTCGACTGTTTTAAGCTGAGTTGAGAAGTTATGAAATGTCTGTTGATACTTTATATACTTACATTCGACTGTTTTAAGCTGAGTTGAGAAGTTATTTAATGTCTGTTGATACTTTATATACTTACATTCGACTGTTTTAAGCTGATGTGAGAAGTTATTTAATGTCTGTTGATATTTTATATACTTACATTCGACTGTTTTAAGCTGAGTTGAGAAGTAATTTAATGTTTGTTGATACTTTATATACTTACATTCGACTGTTTAAAGCTGAGTTGAGAAGTTATTTAATGTCTGTCGATACTTTATATACTTACATTCGACTGTTTTAAGCTGAGGTGAGAAGTTATTTAATGTCTGTTGATACTTTATATACTTACATTCGACTGTTTTAAGCTGAGTTGAGAAGTTATTTAATGTCTGTTGATACTACTTACATTCGACTGTTTTAAGCTGAGTTGAGAAGTTATTTAATGTCTGTCGATACTTTATATACTTACATTCGACTGTTTTAAGCTGAGGTGAGAAGTTATTTAATGTCTGTTGATACTTTATATACTTACATTCGACTGTTTTAAGCTGAGTTGAGAAGTTATTTAATGTCTGTTGATACTACTTACATTCGACTGTTTTAAGCTGAGTTGAAAAGTTATTTAATGTCTGTCGATACTTTATATACTTACATTCAACTGTTTTAAGCTGAGTTGAGAAGTTATTTAATGTCTGTTGATACTTTATATACTTACATTCGACTGTTTTAAGCTGAGTTGAGATGTTATTTAATGTCTGTTGATATTTTATATACTTACATTCGACTGTTTTAAGCTGAGTTGAGAAGTTATTTAACGTCTGTTGATACTTTATATACTTACATTCGACTGTTTTAAGCTGAGTTGAGAAGTTATTTAATACTTTATATACTTACATTCGACTGTTTTAAGCTGAGTTGAGAAGTTATTTAATGTCTGTTGATACTACTTACATTCGACTGTTTTAAGCTGAGTTGAGAAGTTATTTAATGTATGTTGATACTACTTACATTCGACTGTTTTAAGCTGAGTTGAGAAGTTATTTAATGTCTGTTGATACTACTTACATTCGACTGTTTTAAGCTGAGTTGAGAAGTTATTTAATGTCTGTTGATACTACTTACATTCGACTGTTTTAAGCTGAGTTGAGATGTTATTTAATGTCTGTTGATACTACTTACATTCGACTGTTTTAAGCTGAGTTGAGAAGTTATTTAATGTCTGTTGATACTACTTACATTCGACTGTTTTAAGCTGAGTTGAGATGTTATTTAATGTCTGTTGATACTTTATATACTTACATTCGACTGTTTTAAGCTGAGTTGAGATGTTATTTAATGTCTGTTGATACTACTTACATTCGACTGTTTTAAGCTGAGTTGAGATGTTATTTAATGTCTGTCGATATTTTATATACTTACATTCGACTGTTTTAAGCTGAGTTGAGAAGTTATTTAATGTCTGTTGATACTACTTACATTCGACTGTTTTAAGCTGAGTTGAGAAGTTATTTAATGTCTGTTGATACTACTTACATTCGACTGTTTTAAGCTGAGTTGAGAAGTTATTTAATGTCTGTTGATACTACTTACATTCGACTGTTTTAAGCTGAGTTGAGAAGTTATTTAATGTCTGTTGATACTACTTACATTCGACTGTTTTAAGCTGAGTTGAGAAGTTATTTAATGTCTGTTGATACTACTTACATTCGACTGTTTTAAGCTGAGTTGAGAAGTTATTTAATGTCTGTTGATACTTTATATACTTACATTCGACTGTTTTAAGCTGAGTTGAGATGTTATTTAATGTCTGTTGATACTACTTACATTCGACTGTTTTAAGCTGAGTTGAGATGTTATTTAATGTCTGTCGATATTTTATATACTTACAGTCGACTGTTTTAAGCTGAGTTGAGAAGTTATTTAATGTCTGTTGATACTACTTACATTCGACTGTTTTAAGCTGAGTTGAGAAGTTATTTAATGTCTGTTGATACTACTTACATTCGACTGTTTTAAGCTGAGTTGAGAAGTTATTTAATGTCTGTTGATACTACTTACATTCGACTGTTTTAAGCTGAGTTGAGAAGTTATTTAATGTCTGTCGATACTTTATATACTTACATTCGACTGTTTTAAGCTGAGTTGAGAAGTTATTTAATGTCTGTCTATATTTGATTGTGTCTTCATCTTTATCTAGGTCTGTTAGGTCTGTTATAGTTGATCCAATCAGATCATCCAAATCAAAGTCAAATTTATATACAGTATCATCTGAGACATCTGCCAAAAAAGAAACATATTCTATTGATATTTTATAGTGTGTTTTAAACTATCTATGTTGAGATGTTGCCCTATTGTTTTAGATAAGGGTGAAGCTTGGTACCTATTAGAATATTTCATCTGCCAAAAAAAACCACCATATTCTATTGATATTTTATAGTGTGTTTTAAACTATCTATGTTGAGATGTTACACTATTGTTTCAGATAAGGGTGAAGCTTGGTACCTATTAGAATATTTAAACTCTCTGTATTTGTTTGCACCTGTCTTAAGTCAGGGATCTGATGTTCAATATATGTCGTTTGTTGATGTGGTTCATAAGAGTTTTTTGTTTTTTATATAGATAAGATTGTTGGTTTTCCCGTTTGAATGGTTTTACACTAGTTATTTTTGGGGCCTTCATAGCTTGCTTTTTCAGTGTGAGCAATAATTTTTCCCAGCAGAGGGAGTATTTTCCTATAAATTTCAAAGTTTCAACTTACAGTTTATGAAATAAAACTCTACTGTTCATGATCAAAATTTCACTGTTCGGGTTGATGAAATAAGTGGGGGTTATTAAAATAATGATACTTAAAGAAGTGATTTTTTGGAAGGAAATTGAGGTATAATCATAATATGTAAACAAGTGATTTTTATATATGTCATTATCCTAGATGAATTCATGACAAATCGCCCCATACCTAATCACCCCACTTTTTCACAAACTCACCCCCCTTTCTAAAAAAATCGTTCCACTCTTTTTTACCAACTCAATGACTCATCCCACTTTCTAAAAATGTACCCCACTCTAATTTCCTTAGTTTTCCTTTGAATTAATTAGTACTAACAGTTAACTTGCCCCACTTATGAAAAGAGATGCAATCTTGTTGTATATTTATTTCCCTGTCCCACTTTAATACCTATGAAAACCTTAGTGAAGTCCTTTAAATCAAATTGCTGTTAATTGTAAACAGTTAACTTGCCCCACTTATGAAAAGAGATGCAATCTTGTTGTATATTTATTTCCCTGTCCCACTTTAATACCTATGAAAACCTTAGTGAAGTCCTTTAAATCAAATTGCTGTTAATTGTAAACAGTTAACTTGCCCCACTTATGAAAAGAGATGCAATCTTGTTGTATATTTATTTCCCTGTCCCACTTTAATACCTATGAAAACCTTAGTGAAGTCCTTTAAATCAAATTGCTGTTAATTGTAAATCCTTTAATTGTATGATAATGATACAATTAACAGGTTTCTTTTCAATTGTTATACAAATAACTAAGCTTACAAGTATAAAGTTATTCTCCAATAATGATACAAAATGTATTTGCAATTATATTTTAAAAACGTTAACATGGTTAGTCATCATTTAATTTCAAAAATATTGATCATTTAATAATTTTTTAATTTTTTTTGGTATTCTGTGTAGATTTGTTTTCATTTAAGTGGGGCTAGTTGGTAGACCTGAAAATTATATATTGAAGTAGATTTTACCTTTTTCAATAAGTGGGGCGAGTTAACAGGGAAAAAATTAACGGGATTTAACCCTTTTCACAAGTGAGGCGATTTTTTAAAAAGTGGGGCAAGTTTGAAAAAAGTGGGGCAATTGTGTGTTGGGCATTTTGCCAGTGGGGCGATTTGTCCTACTTACATCCTAGATTCAAACATAATCAGCCCCTGGATCATTAGTATTCTATATTTAAAGCTTCAATCATGACAATAAAATTAAATCACTTAGTCTTGTGAATTTGTGATTTATTTATACTACTTTTATAGGTAATTATTAAAGAAAGACAACTCTTACTTCCAACCTTTATGGTATTATGTTACTTGAATCAGTGATTAAGAAAATCCCTCGTTTAACTAAGTCCCCCTTAAAATTCTAAATCAGAAAATTTAAACAGACTATCAAGCACAAAAAGTTGCAGAATAAAGCTGTATACCACTTTCTTCATCTAAATCAGTCTTCAGCTTCTTTGCTGAATCTTCAGTTTCAGTGTCTTCTTCTTCTTTCTTAACATCATGAACACCAGGTAGATGTCCCTTCTTAAACCATCCTTTTTTTCTTCCCATTTTGCCTCTCGATTTTCCCATACCATGGAGAAATTACGGATTAGGGGAATTCATAGTCCTACAAATACAAAAGTATAAACTTAAGCTGAATGTCAGTCTACACATGCTAAAAAAGATTTTTCCAATAATAAAATAACTCACTAGGTGAAAATTACTTGCGGAACTAGACTTGCAGTTTTTGTACACTGGTCACAATTTAATAGAAAATAGAAGACTCATCGAGATTTGTTTTGGACTATGGGTTAGTAAATTTGATGATAAATTGTGAGTTGTCTCCCCTCTATTGTAATTTCAGTCTTCACAATAAACTTTTGAATCCACAAGCCCGAAACTCAATTTTTTAGTTGGATTCTGTTTAATTGGCTTGTAGTGAAGAATTTTACAAGCCCCAAAGCCATAAAAGCAATTCTGCAAGCCATGGCTGTAGGACTTGTGGTTAAGGTTCAGCATATTCAATATGGGGCTGCCCTTACATTTTTTTTTTTTGATTTATAAACCATGTAAACATTTATTGCATCTTAAACCTTCTGATAAAACGAAAATGTTAATTTGAATGTGCATTAGTTACTTATAATAAAGTCAAGATAGTTATCGTTAATTATCCGTTTTTAGATGGTGACGTTCCCTTGTCACCATCTTACGCTGTTTATATATCTCAACTTGTACGATTCGCTCGTGTATGTAACAATGTTTTAGATTTTAACAAGAGAAATTTATGTATTACTGAAAAATTATTACACCAGGGTTTTCGATATCACAAACTAGTCAAAACATTTACTTAATTTTATCATCGGTATAAAGACATCATTCGTAAATATAGCTCAACATGCAGACTTCTAATACGTTCAGGTATTTCACATCCAATTTTTTATGGAAATATTCTTTATAAAGCACAAAGGTGTCAGTATTCACCTCAGAAACTTACAAAACCTTTGAATAGACTTATTAAGAAGGGATATAATTACGATACTGTTGTCAAGTCATTAAAGATTGCATATTTTGGCGTTAATATTGAGTCACTGATAAGGTCTTTGCATCGGAACTAAACACATTTATTCTAAAAACAGTTGTTGGCATGACACGGGTTATGTTCTTCTCATATATGTTATGATGGTATGATACTAAACCCCTAACGGGAAGGATTGTGCCTGATGTTCATATGATGAAATCATAATCTTTCAGTCAGTTTAATTGAAGTCTGGAGCTGGCATGTCAGTTAACTGCTAGTAGTCTGTTGTTATTTATGTATTATTGTCATTTTGTTTTATTTTCTTTGGTTACATCTTCTGACATCAGACTCGGATTTCTCTTGAACTGAATTTTAATGTGCGTATTGTTATGCGTTTACTTTACTACATTGGTTAGAGGTATAGGGGGAGGGTTGAGATCTCACAAACATGTTTAACCCCGCCGCATTTTTGCGCCTGTCCCAAGTCAGGAGCCTCTGGCCTTTGTTAGTCTTGTATTATTTTAATTTTAGTTTCTTGTGTACAATTTGGAAATTAGTATGGCGTTCATTATCACTGGACTAGTATATATTTGTTTAGGGGCCAGCTGAAGGACGCCTCCGGGTGCGGGAATTTCTCGCTACATTGAAGACCTGTTGGTGACCCTCTGCTGTTGTTTTTTATTTGGTCGGGTTGTTGTCTCTTTGACACATTCCCCATTTCCATTCTCAATTTTATTATGATAGTTACAAGTTATCAAAACACTTCTTTTTTTTGTTTACAATATATTGGAAATGTATCTTTTCAATCAACCATTGCAATTGTACGTTGCCCATAAAATGACATAATTTAAAATAAAAAAAAATAATCTCCTCATGAATGTCCTAGTAATGCTAGTCACACCTTTAAATAAAAAAAAGGAAGAAAAAAGGTAAAACAAATATTTGTAAACTGGATCTATGTTGTGTCCACTTCTCGCTACACTAACAACAGGTACGGCCTTAATCCAATGGTCAGCTTTCTGTCTATGTGTTTAATAATTAAGACAAGACTTGTGCATCATGTCATATGATTATTACATGTATGTATGATCATGTATTAAATTGAAAGGAAATCAAATGTGAAATTTGCACATTTTTATCTCTAAGTGAGTTCTAAAACAAATGAAAGATACCGGCTCAATTTATGAAGAATATGATAAAACTTGTGGGGTATTTATCTGTGATACAACCATGGGTTTAAGGTGGTACCCAACACTTTAACTAAAATTAATTTTGCTCGTTTAATTTTCATAAAATTTTGACAAAGTATTTACTTTGATCCTTTGACAAAAATCATGAAAATATAAAAATTTCAAAAAATTTTAGCCAAGTATAAGTGGACTTAGTTTTTCTGCCGGGAAACATTACATTCACTCTGTGGTTAAAGTTTTTAAAATTTTAATAACTTTCTTAAACCATCCTGGATTTGTACCAAACTTGGACAGAAGCTTGTTTATGATTATAAGACAGTATTCAGAAGTAAATTTTGTAAAAACTAAAATTCCATTTTTTCTGTTTTTCACTTATAAATGGACTTAGTTTTCCTGCCAGTAAACATTACATTCACTCTGCGGTTAAAGTTTTTAAAATTTTAATAACTTGGTAGTTATATTATATAAATGTAACATTATGTAAAAATTTGTAAGGGTTCCGCGGAACCCAGTGTCTCGCCTACTTTTTCTGTTAATCGCAGGCTCAACAAAAATGAGGAAAAAAATCAATAAAATCATTCCTCTTGATACTATCTTTTGATTGTAAGAAGCTTCTGTCCAAGTTTGGTAAAAATCCAGGATAATTTTTGAATCTTATGTTTTAAAAACTGCTATTTTGGTATTTGTACACAGCCTAATTTGGTGTTATTTTTTAGTGTTTAAAAATGATGATCTTTAAACTTGCTTAAATGTTAATAACCCTGATAACTGCATATTTTTACATGTAGCTTGGTATGACATGTATGACTAAAACTTTGACGATTTTATATAAAAAACATGAAATATAATTGTTTTAACAGCTTGTATCCTTCGATCTCCTGTTAGTTTGGAAAAGAATGACAATATGATGGCTAAATATTTTTATTACATTGGTTGCAATGAATTACATTGATTTCCCAGTTAGATAAAAACCGATAATTTCACATGTGAAATAAATGTGGTTATTTCACTCTCTGACGTCATACAACAATAGGCGTTGTCAAGACGTCGATAACGTCTGATCAAAACAAATTGTCAATGCGTAGGAAAAAGATATAGTTCCTTACATTTTCTACATTAATTTCATAAAAAAAAGCCATTTACCAATGTAATAAAAAGAATAACTAATCGCCGTATTTGAATATCAAAAATAAGACAACTTGTGACCGAACGCCGCTATGGATTAAACTCATGCTGTGCACTCGTTTAATCCATGCGTCGTTCGGTCACGCGTTGTCTTATTTTTGATATTCAAATACGGCGATTAGTTATACTATAAATAACAATACGCTTTTCAAAACTTGTTTACAAATTCTTAAACACAAAACCAATAAAATTGAACTCAATACCAACATGACCAATTTCAATGATTTTAAATAATTGTTTGATATGAAAAACACGTTACCTGATGACAGCGTTTCTTTGTTTACATTGAATATGATAGCCTTAAATAACGTCACAACTAAAATCCATAACAACAGAACCAAAATTGGAAATGTTACAGTATTTCCGTTTCTTTTTTAACATGTTTGAAAATTAAAAAAAAAAAAATTCAGACAGACTTCGTCCTCTTTCACAGGTAATTATAAAAAAGAAGATGTGGTATGATTGCCAATGAGACAACTATCCATAAGAGACCAAAATGACACAGACATTGACAACTATAGGTCACTGTGCTGCCTTCAACAATGAGCAAAGCCCATACCGCATAGTCAGCTATAAAAGGCCCCCATAAGACAATGTAAAACAATTCAAAAGAGAAAACTAACGGCCTTATTTGTATAAAAAAATTAACAAAAAACAAATATGTAACACATAATTAAACGACAACCACTGAATAACAGGCTCTTGACTTGGGACAGGCACATACATAAATAATGTGGCGGGGTTAAATATGTTAGCTTCATATTAGTATATGATAGTTTAATTAAAATTTGGGCGTGAACATGTTTGGCGCGCACATACTTTCTATATATGCAAACGTGAAGATAGCTGCGGAACTGTAGCTCTTGGGTCCTTATGCTATTTTTTTATGCTATTTTATGACTATAAATTTGCCGACCATAGATAGTCAAAAAATATCTATGGTCCGCAAATAGTCAAAAAATAGCATAAGGACCTAAGAGCTACGGTTCCGCAGCTAACATGTATGGGGCAAACAGGGGCGGATGCAGGAATTTTCGAAAGGGGGGGTGCTAACCCAGGGCCAGGGCAAAGGGGGGGGTGCAAAACATATGTCCCGATACAAATGCATTGATCGGCAAAAATAAAGGAGGGGTGCGCACCCCCGGAACCCCCCCCCTGGATCCGCCACTGGGCAAACATGAAAGGGGTGAACGTGAATGGGCGCGAAAGGACTCGGAATCGTGGAACCGGTGTTCATATATATATATATGACCTCCTGATTTTACTTGTAGCTAGCTTACATTTTGTAACAGTAACATAACGTTTTAACGCTATCAGTAACAGTACTACTGTAACTGATCATGCTGATAGTAATAGTATTACATTAAAAAATCAGTAGCAATACTTCATATATTTATATTAGCTTGTGCATTTTTTCTGTTTCAAGTCGGTAGTATTATTTTTTTAAATGTTAGTTTAACCCTTTATCAACTTTCAATTATTTATATGCATACACAACTTACACTTAAACTATGAAGCAATCAAATCGGCGTGCATATTTTGTCTTGCATTGTTTGTACGGGAACTCTTTCCATTGAAGTTAAAAAGAGTCGTGCCTGACTGGTTCATTATTATCCTTGAACTTTATTCGCTATGCTCTTTTTGAAGTTGTCAGAGGTACCAGTTAAAATGGCTGGCATGTGGAAAAATTTGTCAATCGGTCTTTCGTTACCGATCTGTAACATTTTAAAGGAACTTAATTTCGAAGAGCCAACCCCTGTTCAGTCAGCATGTATTCCATTGTTCATGAAAAACAAAGATGTAGCCGCGGAGGCAGTTACTGGAAGTGGCAAAACATTGGCTTTTCTAATACCAATTCTTGAAATGTTGCACAAGAAAGAACCTCTTTCAAAACATGAAGTTGGAGCAATTATAATTACACCTACCAGAGAATTAGCATGCCAGATATATGAAGTTTTGTCAGAGTTTTTAAAAAAGTTTCCTGGAATGACATCTGCTCTCATAATAGGAGGGAAGGACCAAGACGAAATGATAGAGGCTTTAAAGAAAAATGGAGGCAATTTACATTTTGTACTTAAGTTAAGATACATGTAGTTGGCCATCTTTTACTTTTGGGGGTTTATATACATTGTGGTCGGGTTAAGGTTTAGGTTTCGGTCAGTTTAGATCCATGTTGGTATGGTGGTATTGACACTAGTGGGTCTCATTGGGGTCTAAGCGTTAGCGTGAAGCCGGATTGCAGAATTTTTGTAAGCGTGACACATGAAAGTCAAATTTTGTGTCAGGGAAAACGGGAAATGAGGTCTAGAGGGACCCAGGAAATGACAAAAATGAGAATTGCTTACGTACATAGTGTAAGCGGGATACGGGAATCTGACAAAATAATAAGCGGGATCTGGGACCGGAACCCCCCAATGAGACCCCCACACTAGTCCGAGATTACTCTGATGTCCCAACACCTTATTTTCCAGACAAGCTGGGCCGTGGGGCGTCAGAGCTTGTATATCAAATTGTCATTTATTATAGATTAGTGTGTGTAGCACATGATTGTAGCACATGATTAGTGTGCAACTTATTAATTTAAGTCTAACTTTTTTCAGGACACATAATTATAGCAACACCTGGAAGGCTAGAAGCAATGCTAGAGAAGAATATTAACCAATGCAATCTTGCAGGAAGAGTCAAGTCCCTAGAGGTGTTAGTACTGGACGAAGCTGACATGTTACTTGATATGGGATTCGAAACCAGTATTAATACAATATTACGTTATCTTCCAAAGCAAAGAAGAACAGGGTTATTCTCAGCAACTCAAACAGACGAAGTTGAAAAGTTGATAAGAGCAGGTCTTCGAAATCCTGTACGAATAAACGTGAAAGAGAAAAAGTCTGCAGAAGATGTTGTAGATCAACGGACACCATCTTCATTACAAAATCTTTACATGATTGTAGACAGTGATGAAAAACTGAATCAACTCGTTAACTTTATTCAGTGTCATCGGAAAGAAAAAGTAATGGTGTTTTTCAGTACCTGTGCTGGTGTTGAATATTTCTCAAAGTGTTTGCAGGCTATCCTGAAAAATCACCAGGTACCTATATAGAGCTGCAATATACTTTAACCTAATTATAAAGGTCACACTTGCAAGTTGCCCTATTTTAACACAAGAGATATTTGAATGTTACATAATTATATACTATGTACAACAAAAACTATTTTTATTCATGTCATGAAATTGAGAATGGAAATGGGGAATGTGTCAAAGAGACATTGACCCGACCATAGAAAAAACAACAGCAGAAGGTCACGAACAGGTCTTCAATGTAGCGAGAAATTCCCGCACCTAGAGGCATCCTTCAGCTGGCCCCTAAACAAATATATACTAGTTCAGTGATAATGAACACCATACTAATTTCCAAATTGTACACAAGAAACTAAAATTAAAATAAAACAAGACTCACAAAGGCCAGAGGCTCCTGACTTGGGACATGCATACCTGTAGCCAGGGGGAGTTCATATGACATGTATGAACCCTCCTTTGAGAAACAAATAAGCACTGTTAAAGTCAATGTTCTGTTTGAATAGTGACTGTTAAAGTTGAGTTTGCAAGTCCAGATACCGCCCCTTTAGAAATTCCTGGCTAAGGGCCTGTTATGATGATACAAAATAGGCATGGGATAGTCATGATAGTATAGGTGCAGATATAGTCATGATAACTATTTTTATTTACTTTGTCAAGAATATGTTGAATAAACAAACAAAAATTAAATTAAGTACATGTAATTAAACAGGACTTGTATGAATATTACCATGATCATGATGATTACTCCTTACTGATTTTCAGTTATAAAAGACATGACTACCCCCGGTAAACAATTCAAACAAAAACCAATAGCCATGTTTTTTTTCCAGGTCTTGAGTATCCATGGTAAACTGAAACAAAAAAGAAACAAAATTATGGACAAATTCAGAAAATTAGAAAGTGGACTTTTAATATGTACAGATGTTATGGCACGTGGAATAGATATTCCAGATGTCAACTGGGTTATACAGTATGATCCTCCGAAGTCAGCAGAATCGTTCGTTCACCGATGTGGAAGAACTGCTAGAATAGGAAATATAGGAACTGCTCTTGTCTTCTTATTACCAGCAGAGGAAACTTATGTGAAGTTCATTGAAATAAATCAGAAAGTGTATTTAAGACCTTTGATAAAGAAGGACGATGTAAATAACTATTTACCAAAATTGCAAAACTTGGCATTAAAAGACCGAGCTATATTTGAAAAGGGTGCTCGAGCTTATGTGTCTTTTGTACAGTCATACATTAAACATGAGTGTAGTATGATTTTTCGGGTGAAATTATTGGACTTTGGGAAATTAGCGACAGGTTTTGGACTTTTGAAAATCCCTAAAATGCCTGAATTGAAGGGAAAAGTTTTAGAAAATTTTCAACCTACTGAAGTGGAATTATCTGAAATTCCTTACAGGTAAATATACACGATATTACGTTACGTTTTCAGTCTAAGCCATACATGTTTTGACAATTTGCAATAAGCAGTCAGGTCTCTTGTGGAGAGTTGTTTCATTGGCAATCATACTACATCTTTTTTGTCGAGCCTTTGACTTTTGTCGAAAAAGCGAGACATAGCGATCCTACATTCCGTCGGCGTCGGCGTCGTCGTCGTTGGCGGCGTCCACAAATATTCACTCTGTGGTTAAAGTTTTTCAAATTTTAATAACTTTCTTAAACTATCCTGGATTTGTACCAAACTTGGACAGAAGCTTGTTTATGATTATAAGATAGTATCCAGAAGTAAATTTAGTAAAAAAAAAATCCAGTTTTTCTGTATTTTACTTATAAATGGACTTAGTTTTTCGGCCAGGAAACATTATATTCACTCTGTGGTTAAAGTTTTTAAAATTTTAATAACTTTCTTAAACTATCCTGGATTTGTACCAAACTTGGACAGAAGCTTGTTAATGATTATAAGATAGTATCCAGAAGTAAATTTAGTAAAAAAAAAATTCCAGTTTTTCTGTATTTTACTTATAAATGGACTTAGTTTTTCTGCCAGGAAACATTACATTCATTCTGTGGTTAAAGTTTTTAAAACTTTAATAACTTTCTTAAACTATCCGGGATGTGTACCAAACTTGGACAGAAGCTTGTTTATGATCATAAGATAGTATCCAGAAGAAAATTTTGTAAAATATTTATTTCTGTTTTTCAGTTTTTCATGTAAAAATGGACAATGCATTCACTATGTGGTGAAAGTTTTTAGAAGAATTAATAACTTTATTATTTTTATTAAATTTGCAAAGAAGTTTCTTCATTATCAAAATAGAGTATCCAGAAGATAATTTTGGGATTGCACTCATTATTTCATTGCAGGAATTTATTTACTGTGTTTCAGAGCTTATATGCCAGTAGGTAACACTTGTTTTTAGTTGTAGATGAACTTGTATACTTATGATGGCACACAAGAATTACTACTTATGACAGTTTTCATTGTATTAGTCCCCTAAGCTGAAGTGGACTTCAGGTTTGCGTTATAGCTTTCAGTCCAAATAAGATTTCATGCATGAAGAGCCTTATTTTTTTCAGAGATATTGTCTTGATAAAAAAATCTTTGAGTTATCTCTCTTTGTATAGAGTTCAGTTAATGAAATGAATTGAGAAATTAAATAAAGTTAAAAAAATAGAAAGATATTTTTTATAGTAGCATTTATGTATTTTACTTAATGATATATATGACACAGTCAGATCTTTTTGCAAAATACTTTTATAAAGTAAAGACAATTTAAAACAAAATTCACTTCATTCAAGTAATTATTGTACAGGTAAAAACTGTTCACTCTGATATCAAGTGGACAGGTGCAGTGTTGAGTAATAGATTGGACAATTATATTGAAAGAAATAAGGTTGGTGTATTTTGTAATTTATGAAATGATTTTAAATATCATTGTTTTATATTAAATATTAAAGAACATAAATATGATATGTGTATGTAAATAACATTCTTTGTTTTCATTTGAAGTTTTGCAAATCTAAACATATTTTTCACCCCTTGGTAGTGGAACCATTGATTTATGTTTATGTTGAAGTTAAGGATACATCAACTTAAAACTAATTTCAAATGTTCAAATGGATTTGAATGATATACCCGGCTAGTCTCCAAGGTTCATCCCACCCCCTGCCGTTTGAGATTTTTTTGTCCTTTCCAGAGGTTACACATACATAACAATGATCTTCATTCTTTTATCTGTAATTATAAATTAAAAGATGAAGTCTGACGCATATTTACCAGATATTCTTTCTTTTGGTACATCAGTATTTGTTAAATCATCAAGAATTATCAATAATCAATAGTTCATAACTATTACAGCATAAAAGTTATTTCACATACTGTTATTTTAATGGATATATATTGAATTTATATTCAATTTCCATAATTCTTAATTTCAGAAATACAATGAAGATGAATCAATTTTTAATTGGTAACAAAGGAGCAAGTATATATAATGGAAATATAAATTTTGAATGCACGAACTGTAACAGAAAATACAAATCAGAAAAAACATTACTTAGACATAAATGCCCACATTGCATTACTTGCAGCAAATCTTTTTCATCTTTCCAGAAATTTAAAAGTCACAAATGTAATTCCACAACATATTCTTGTGATGATTGTCAAAAGAAATTTAAAGACATACAGCATCAGAATCAACATAAGTGTACCTTTTGTTCTAAATGTATGAAAATATATGCAACATATAACAACTTTGAAAAACACAAATGCAAAGCATCAATTAGCAAGACAATACATCAGCCATCTAAAATGTTAACTTTAATCAAGTCTGTTGGATCAGTTGGAGTATACATTGGAGACGAAGCAATTGTTGAAGCTCTTCGTATTTTAAGAAATCATATGAATAACGCTTATATTGGGTATATGACACCACTTGAGATGCAATATGCTATTGACAATAAAGATCCTCCACCTCCTCCACCAATAATTCAGTCAATAAACATACATCATATCCGTAAAAATAATCATTGGCTAACTTCTGTGTATGAACCTGCAGCATCTCAAATATATATTTATGACTCTCTTACAATGCCCTCAACCATGCAGGAGCTTACACAACAACTAGAATTATTATATGGCAATGGTAGAAATGTACAGTTTGTACCAGTTACACAACAAGGAACTGATCCAGCATGTGGTGCATTTGCAGTGGCTTTTGCATTTTCTTATGCGTTAGGAGTTCCTCCACAAACACAGCAATTTATGATACCATATATGAGAGAGCATTTAAGACATTGTATTCAAAACTCATTAGTAGACCTTTTCCCTGCATACACAGATTCAAGATCAGATTATTTTAGGCAATTTAAAAGGAAACAAAGATCAGATGCTTTATATACAGCAAAGGAACTGTGCCAAAAAAAAATTAGACGACAAGATCCTATTTTCAGACAGAAAGAATGCAATAAGAGGAAAGGCAAACGACAGCCTGAATTGCAGCAGAAAAGAATCAAAAGAGAGATCCATGATTTTAAGCAGATGGAAAAGAATCACAAAAGAACCAAGAGGGAAAGCCCTGATTTTAAGCAGAAGGAATTAGATCAGAAAAGAACCAAAAGAAAAAGTCTTAATTTTAAGCAGAAGGAATTGTATCAGAAAAGAACTGAAAGAAAAAGTCCCAATTTTAAACAGAAGGAATTGAATCAGAGAAGAACCAAAAGAAAAAGTCCCAGTTTTAAGCAGAAGGAATTGAAGCAGAAAAAAAACGAAAGGAACAGTCTCAATTTTAAGAAGAAAGAATTGAATCAGAAAAGAACTAGACGGCAAAATCCCTGTTATAGACAGAATGAAAATAAACAAAAGAGAAAGAGAAGATCTAGCTCTAAATACCATTCTAAGGAAATTGTCAGAGACAGAATTTATAAACAAAAAAGAAAACAAAATTATGCAGCTAAAACTATAGAAGAACTTGTAAAAGCATTCAATTTATCCCTTCAGCATGGATGCATATATGTATGTTGCTCATGCAGACAACTTTGGTTCAAAGAATCTGTAGTTTCAGCATCTAAGTATAAAGATGTAGATGGAGAATGGATATGTCACACTTGTGCCAATGCCTTAAGAAAAGGGAAAATACCACGATTATCCACAAAGAATAACATGGGTTTCCCCAACAAGCCACCTGCATTGAACATGAATCAACTGGAAGAGCGATTGGTTTCTCCAGTAAATATATTTTTGCAAATGCGCGAATTACCTAGAGGTAGACAATATTTGATTAAAGGCAATGTAGTAAATGTTCCTTCTAACAACATTAGTACAGTTAGATCCTTGCCACGAAGAACTGATGACACTAATACTATACCACTCAAATTGAAAAGGAGGTTGCGTTACAGAAGCCACTACATGTATGAGAATATCAGACCGACAAAATGTGTAGATGCTGTGAACTATTTACTTACGAAAGATCTTTTTAAAAAATATGTAACAGATGGTTTTAATGATAATTGGTTGCAAAATTCTAACATCAATACTGAGGAACATCAAACTGGAGAACAAGTTATAGAGATCCCAGACCAACCAATAAAAAAAGAGGACATTTCCAATAATAATAGTCAAGAAGATGAAGTGTGGAGTGAAGATGATGAAATAGAGGACAATCAACCACTTGGAAGCATGGATACTATGCTAATTGACAGTGATTATACTGATGATGGTCAACATATTTTTTGCTGTGCACCAAGTGAAGGGAATCAACCAATCAGCATTTTCACTGATTATATTGAAGAACTTGCATTTCCAACAATATTTTGTGGAGAAACTAGAACATCCAACAAAGACCGACAGGTTCCTGTCCAGTATAGTGATATCTGCAAACTTGAAATCCGTCATGAGGATAGACGTGTTGCATTGAATATTCCTAATTTGTTTTTTAAAACCAAAAAACTTCAAGTAAAGCACATAAAAGATAAAACGTGGCTTTCTGTAAGAAGGTTACAGACAAAAAATAAAACATTTACAGCAGGGGACTTTAAAGACAGTGAAACAGTTAACAAAATGGTTAAACTAGATGAAGGATATCGCATCTTTAGAACTATCAGAGGATCACCCCCATATTGGGAAGCTGCAAAGAAAGATGCTTTTGCAATGGTGCGACAGTTAGGTGTACCAACTTTTTTTATAAGTCTATCAGCTGGTGAATCGAGATGGAAAGAACTACTGATTTCTCTGAGCACAATAGTAGATGGCAAAGAAATGACTGAAACTGATGTCAACAGGTTAACATACAATGAAAAATGTCGACTCGTACAATCAGATCCTGTGACAGTTTCCAGATTCTTTGATTATCGTGTTCAAAAATTTTTCAATTTATTCCTAAAGAGTTCTCTAGAGCCGATAGGCAAACTTACAGACTTCTTCTATCATGTAGAGTTTCAGCAACGTGGTTCTCCACATATCCATGCAATTCTATGGATTGAAAATTCGCCAAAGTATGGTGTACAATCAAATGAAGACATTCAAAATTACATTTCTAAATACCTATCATGTTCAGCATCCTTGGTTAAAGAAGACCTTGTAAAACTCCAAACACATAGGCACACACACACTTGTGAAAAAAAGAGTAAAAAGGTTTGCCGTTTTAATTTTCCTATTCCACCAATGGGTAAAACATTGATATTAGAGCCCTTAGATGAATTGGGAAAAATTGAACAAAAGGAAAACTGGAAGAAAATCAGCACATTTCTTCAAGAAAATAATAAAGGGATTGATAAAACTTTTGATGAATTCCTTCAAATAATATGTTGTTTGCTCTATGGTCGGGTGGTTGTCGCTTTGACATATTCACCATTTCCTTTCTCAATTTTAATATCAGAAGAAAATTACATTAAAGCTGTAAGGAGTACTTTAAAAGATACAAAAATATTCTTGAAACGAAATCCAAATGAAATTAGAATAAATAGCTATAATTGTGACATGCTCAGGGTCTGGAATGCAAATCTTGATATTCAATATATAACAAGTGCGTATTCTGTTATTATGTACATAGTCAGCTATATGAGTAAATGCCAGCGTGGTATGAGTGACATTTTGCGACGTGCATCTGAGGAAGTTAAACAAGGAAACTATGAGATTCAGGAACAAGTATCACAAATGGGAAATAAATAAATTTCTACGTCATGTTGAAGTAGGTGCACAAGAAGCTAGTTACTTGCTACTTCAGATGCCCTTAAGAAGAGCTTCTCTTGGTTTTGTATTTGTGAATACGTCACCTCCTGAAGAAAGACCATTCATTTTAAAAAGCCTTGAACCATTACAACAACTTCCCGAAGATTCAACAGAAATTCAGTGTGGCAATATTATTAAAAGATATTCTTACAGACCATTTCTTTTACAAGACACCTGTCTAGCAGACTTTGCCAGTAACTTTGATACAGTTAAGATTTATAAAAAAGCAAAGCCAAAAGGGAAGGAAAAAGATTTACCAGAGGACAATGATGATGACAATTTTGAAGATGATCCATACGACACTGATGATCACGATGAAGGCAATGCATCACTTGTCAAACTTACCAATGGAGATACAATAAGGAAAAGAAAAAGAAAAAAAATTTTAAGATATGTTCACTACAACATTGAAAAAGATTGTGAAAATTATTATCGTGAACAATTAATGTTGTTTTTTCCATGGTATACAGAAAATAAAATCATTGGAAAATGCCAATCTTTTGAAGAAAGATATGAGGAAGTGAAGGATGATGTACATCAAAAGAAAGGATCGAGAGTATGAACAAAATGCAGAAGAAATTGCTAGAGCTGAAAATGATATTCAGAACTTAGATTCTGATAATGAAGATGCATACACTGATATAGCAACATGTACTCAACATTTGAACAATAATGATGCAGATATTGTAGAAATTATTGACCAAAATAATAATGAAGACCTGTATGTTAATTATGATATTGGACCAGACTTAGGAATCAGACAAACAAAAGCTGACGTGGACCTTACATCAGGGAGCGATAACCATGAGGAACTTCTTTTAAACAGAATGGCTGATATGGAATATAGAAAACTTGTACAATCATTTAACACAAAACAGAGAGAAATCTTCTTACACATACTTAAATCAGTTAAAAAATTAAATGAACATTTTTTTATATTTTTAAGTGGCGGTGCAGGTGTAGGTAAGACAAAAGTTACTTGTGGAATATATCAGGCATTGCAGCGATGGTTTACTCAGAGTCCTGGTGATAATCCTGATACTAAATATATCTTGCTCACTGCTCCAACTGGAAAGGCAGCCTATCTTATTAAAGGTAGTACAATTCATTCTGCATTCAAGATACCTGCTAACCAAAGTTTGACGTACAAATCCCTTACTTCAGATAAGCTTAATACACTAAGAAAGGATCTTGGACATTTACAGGTTGTGATAATAGATGAAGTATCTATGCTTGGATGTAATATGATGAATTATATTCACTTTAGACTTCAAGATATCATGTCTATACGCAAACCATTTGGTGGTGTCAGTATCCTGGCTGTAGGTGATTTGTTTCAACTTCAACCAGTCAAGGATGGATGGATTTTTCTACACTGTAAGAAGGATTATGGCCTCTTAGCTTCTAATGTATGGAAAGATAACTTCAAAATTTTTGAGTTAACACAAATAATGAGGCAAAAGAATGATCAACAATTTGCAGAATTGTTAAACAGAATGCGTGAAGGAAAGCAGACTGAAAACAACATAAAAATTTTAAAACAGAGAACTATAAATACAGCAGATCAAAATTACCCATATAGTTCAACACATATTATATACAACAATCAAGATGTTAATAGTTACAATGACAAAATGTTTGATCTTGCTAAGTTCACCAAAATTACTAGTCATGCTTCGGATACGGTGATAGGGGATGTACCAGATAGCATAAAACATGACATACTAGCCAGAGCCCCTCACAAGGCAGGAGATGCAATGGGATTAGGCAAAGTTTTTAAAACTGCAGTTTCACTGAAAAATGAATTGACAATAAATCTAGATGTATCAGATGGATTAGTTAATGGAGCCTCATGTACAACCAAATACATTGAAAAAGGAATTATATGGGTCCAACTTGACAATGCAGATTGTGGCAGACAACTTAGACTAGCAAGCAGACATTTAATCAAAAGAAATATTTTACAAAGTTGGGTTCCAATTAAAAGGGTAAGAAGAGAATTTTCAGTAGGACGATACAAGAATGCAAAAGTCAGCAGATATCAATATCCTCTACAAATGGCATGTGCTAAAACAGTTCATAGATCTCAAGGAGATACCATGCAATCTGCAGTCCTACAATTACCAACCAAAAAACTTGCACACCTTCATTATGTAGCATTTAGTCGAGTAACTGCACTACAAAATATTCATATATCTGGAAAACTAGATCCATCGAAAATTACTGTATCACAAGATGTAAAATCTGAAATGTACAGATTAAGAACAGATGCACAATTACAGCTATGCTATAGTCCACTTTATGATTTAGACAACTGTAAAATGAAAATATACTTTCATAATTGTCAGTCTATACATTTACATACATGTATAGAGGATATAAAAAAAGATGAATCTATATCAGCTTCTGATGTATGCTTGTTTGTGGAAACTAAATTATGTGCAAGTGACAAAAATAATCTTTATGAAATGAAGAATTTTAATATGTACAGAAATGATTATCACAACAACAGGACAGCATATGGATCATCTGTGTATATTAAAAAAACATATACTGCTGATGTAATTCCTTTCAACAGCAAGAAGGTTGAACTAACTGTAGTACAGATTAAAGAACCGTATCAATTCACAATTATTTGTGTATACTGTAGACCAGATGAGAATGTATTGAATATAATATCATCTTTGAATAAATTAAAGGAACACATTCAATCATCTCATCCTGTTATTATCATAGGTGATTTTAATGCAAATATGACACCACAATCATCGAAATACTTAAAAATTGAAAAACATATGTTGAACAATGGATTTCATCAAATCATCAAAGAACACACAACTGATGGAAAAACAACAATTGACCTGATTTTTACAAATGTTGAAAAAGACAATCTGTGTTGTGGAGCTCTAGAATCATATTACAGCTACCACAAACCATTATGGGTTTCGATAAACAAATGAAATACCATGATTTTTTTTAAATTTAACTCGTGATCATTTAATTAGCATACAATGTGACGATGAAATGAATGTTTTTCATTATTGACACTGACCATTCTAAATTCATGAGGAATACATTTTCTAGGATTATTGAATTCAAATGCATTAAGAGAAGATTTGTGATTTATTCTTCCTTATTATTATACTGTGGATGGATGCATCATAGATGTAATACAATCTACATATATTTATTCATGTGGATAACTGTTGGAAGCTACAACCCAATGTACAAGAACAAATATGAATTGCCAAAACAGTTTCAGGTGAATACATATAAATTGATTCATTTATATTTTAAGCTGATATGCAATGATTAAAAAGACTATAATTTTAATATGATAAATCATGCTGTCTTTTAATATAATATAAAAATTGAAAACATGATTACTTCATTAATACGCTCTTCTTATCTTGATCTTATTTTACCCTAATCAAATAAGAAAAATCATATTCAGAGTTCAGTATTTTTATTACTACTTTTAAAAGACTTAAAATTGTCTAATGTTGTATAATCCAGCTTAAAGGTACATTTATATGACTTTTAATAGAATAATTTTCACATAATAGAAAACATATATATATATATATATAAGAGAAAACTTTTGGATCCACCAACTCCACACTTTAGAACCTGATGGTCTTAACGAAAAAGACGAAAAAAGATACAGGAAAGATAGAGAATAATTTAAAACAAAGCATCGTCCTTTTTATCCCGTAATACTGGCCAATGGACGTTGCTAACTTCAACTACCAATTATGTATTTTTAAGGTAGCTAAATCCAAGTGCAACATGTACATTGATCTGCAAAATTTTCTTATTTTCAAAGCAGCTAAATGCAAGAGGTCATAGACATTGAGCTGCAAACTTTTCTTATTTTAAAGGCAGTTCAGTACAACATAGACGTTGAGCTGCAAAAGTTTCTTATCATCTACATCCGATTTCACCTGGATAGATGCACGCTTGATAAAGCTAGTTGGTCTAGCGAAATATTGCGTTTATTTTCATCATTTTGTAAATATTTTAAACATTCTTATATTTACATACTAAATAGTGTGTTAAAATTACATTGTTAGGCAATCTATAATTGTATTTGTGTAATTGAATTAATCTCTGTACTGATTAATCCACACTCCCATAGATTTGTATGTCATGTGCTGCTATTTATAGGCACTTATATATATATGTGTGATATAGATATTACTAGTACATTTTCCAAATAGAATTAAATAACATTTTTATTTATTAATGTTATTATATAAATTGATAAAACTATTTACAATGTTAAAGGATAGCATGAATTACCAAACAAAATATATCTTCCAGTGTATGAGCAGTCAGCTTTTAGTTATAGTGTGTAGTCGACTATCAAGATATTTGATATAGAAATATTTTTTTTCTTGCAGCATTTGAATATCTCCAGAAAGATAATCAAAATTAATACATTTATCTAACTTATATATATTTCTAATATATTTATCCTGGTGGCATACAAATGATGTTATTATATGTATTAAATTGTCTATTACCTGTATTTTTATATGGTTATAGTCTGTAGTCATGCCTGCTTACTTTTTAGTATACTTTTGCTTACTTTTACATATAGCAAATCTCCTTTAAACTGTTTAAAGGAGATTTTTTAACTACAACTCTGACATTTACAATAAAAAAAATCTTTTTAATGAAATTATGATAAAAGAATATTGACTTCACAAATGAATACTTTTATTTAAAAGGCTGAAGTCATTTACTATGATTTATCAGGAACAAATTATGTTTCTATGTTTAAAGCATGTGGATTAATGCTGCTTAAGGGTTAGTTATATTATGATACTCATACAATACATTTCTTACAGAAAATGGGTAAAATATCAAAAGTCAAGAATTCATTTACTCAAGTAAAGAAGGAGGTTACCAATTTAAAAAGAGAATTAGATCATTTCAAAGTTGAGAGGAAAAACCCAAAGTACAATGCAGCCAAGAAAATGGCAGCATTGCAAACCCAAACCAGAAAATGCAATGCATCAGCAAAGTCTTTTTCTACCAAACTAAGAGATCTTCTTATAGGAGAGCTAGATGTGACTCTTCACTCGTTACAGTCTACTCTAGATGAATTAAAAGAAGCACAAACTTCTTTGTGGGTTCCAGCCATCCAAAGCAATCTTGAACAATTGGAGTCATTTGCAACTCATTTACCAAGGCTATTAAATAAACTAGACACTGTAGAAAATATGCTTTCATCTGTTGTTGATGATGATGATGATGATGATAATAAAGATGTGCCATCAACATCAAAGGCATGATATTTTTCTATTCTTCAAAGCTTTAAAATTAAATATAAGATAATTCATAAAACAATCATAAAATATTTTAAAAAAGTTATTTTAATTCATAATATCTTTCAACCGTTCCTTTTTTATTCACATTTTAAAATTATATCAAACACAGATATTATAACATACATTTATTCTTATGTATGTCTTTCTACATAAAACAACAAATATTTGTATGCTACAAAATATTATGCATGCATTAATTTCCTTTTAACAGGTATCACAGTCTCTTTCATCTGAGAATGACAAAGAAGTCATACCACCAACTCTAGAATCCGGGCAGGAGGGAAGTGCCAAGGCAGGCATATTTTTATTAATTTCTTTATCATGTTTATTTATAGTCATTTACAGTTTTGAGGTTAAATATCATTCGTTTCAATCATCTTTTTATATAATTTTCTATATAATAAATCTCTGTTCTTATTTTTATTTTCTTATTTCCATTTTCTCTTAGCATTTCAATTTCAAATCCTTTTCTATTACTTTCCCTTTCTAATTTATATTGTATATTGTAGACACAAGAAGATTTCTCAACTGATGACGATGATGATGATTTACAGGCAGTATTTGCACTAAATGAAGAAAATTAACATTCAATATTGCAAATTACTTTTGTACTTGTCATGTATATTCTAATAAATATTAAAAAAAAATTTCAGTTGGACCATTATGCAATTGTGACAGTAAGAACAACATTTATTACCTTTTTCCAATTTTCTATTCATTTTAGACAATGGAACCATCACAGACTTATGCATGAAAGTCCTTTTTTAAAACTAACATATTTTATTCTCTAATTCTTTCAGATTCATTGCAAATGGCACATCCACCAATTCTTTACTACTTTTATTTAGGGCAACTCAATTCCTGATAAATAGCATCTTGCAATAATACATTTATAATTCATATTCATATTTATGTCACCTGGCCTTTAACATTTTATTCTAATTCACTATAAAAGTAGTTTATGAGAAAAAAAATGCAACTTTCCTATAATCCATAATTTTCTTATTTGTATATATATTATACTTTTTTTTATTAAATGATAAATCATTAAACATTTAACATTTTTTCATTCAATAAATTTAGGTTTCTCATTTATAAATCTATATATATAATTACATACTATATTAATTTTTTACAACCAAATCTTTTTTCATACAAATGTTTTATTTCATAAACTGCAAATCTATTATGTGCATTCACCTATCACACTGAAAATACAGACAACATGAAAAGTAGGCGAGACACTGGGTTTCGCGGAACCCTGACGAATTTTTTTATAATTAGGTAATTTTAGAAGATTCAGAGTTAAACAATGGTCGTAAGCTTAAGGTTATCTATAATTGTAAAATATTTTACTTGGTTGAAAATTTGTTACATATTTTATTGGGTAAAGATTGTATTTTATGCAATCAAAACCAGGCATATGATCATGATGGTACTGACTGTGTATCTAATAAGTCTTCCAAAGTATATAATTACCTTTAAGATATATACAAAATATAGCATGTATAGTGCATTGATTATAACATACTATACCGGATTTGTTATCACATAATTAAGCAACACGACAGGTGCCACATGTGGAGCAGGATCTTCTTACCCTTCCGGAGCACCTGACAAATGCCAGAAATCACCCCCAGTTTTTTGGGGGGTTCGTGTTGTTTATTCTTTAGTTTTCTACATGTATGTTGTGTCGCCGCGATATAGCCTTTTTGTGCTCATGCCACGTAAAGCAACCAACAATCAATCAATCTATGTTGTGTCATGTGTGCTGTTTTTTGTCTGTCTTTTTCATTTTTAGCCATGGCGTTGTCAGTTTGTTTTAGATTTATGAGTTCGACTGTCCCTTTGGTACATGTATCTTTCATCCCTCTTTTACATCCTATCCATAAAAATTTCATGAAATTTATCAATGTTATTTATATACTCATAACTTTTGAAAGGTGCTGGAATTGAATATCTGTATATCAATGATGTAATGCATTGTTTAAGTCATCTTTAGAAATTGGAGTTATCTTCCTTTATTCAGAATTCTAGTTGAATCCACTACAACCAATGCTTTAACATGTTTAATAATACTTTATACAATTACATGTATCTCACCCACTGAAAAATGACTGATAAAAAATAAGACTTTATCTTTACCTTTTGCTTACAAACACTTTTAATTTTATTTCACCATTTTAATTATTTTTAGGGACAAAACTAGAGAAAAAATAAGAAAGCAGAATATAGCCAAAGGCATAGAAAGTTCAAAGAAAAAACAAAAGTCACGACCTCCAAGATCAGTTGCATGGTCAGACAAGAAGAATCAGAAAGACAAAAAGAAAGATAGAAAAGATGGAAAAACAAAAAATAAAAAAAGGAAATTAGAAAAGTCTGTAGAAGTTGAAGAGGATAATGATGATGATGATTTAGAACAAGATTTCAAAATGCTAAAAAAGCTCAAGAAGGGAAAGGTAAAATTTATACGTTTTTTTCTGTTAATGACCGATGAAAATTATTACTGAAGAATTAAGAATGTCATGTGCCCCTATGTCATGTATGTTATCCAACTAGAGAAGCTTATTCTTAACCAATATAAAATTATATATATTTATAGATTATCAGTGATCATCTCAACGAGATTGCTTTTCTCGCTTGAGCCGGGATGGCGAAAGTGAGAAAGGCAATCGAGTTGAGATGAACAATGATAATCTTTTTATGGCTATTTTACCTATGACCATGATGACGACGTTGTCAATTTCATGTCAATTTCGATAGCAACGCCACGTGCATTCTTAGTTTCTAGCAATAATTTTCCATCTCAAGCGAGTAGAATGATATGAAAATTATCACAAAAAAAGATCAAAGGAAAAAAGCACAAAATAGCGATAAATATATATATATTTGCTCTTTTGGAAGATAGTTGAAATTTGTAAACTTTCCAAGTATTTACATGCATTTTAGTATTTCCAGATAACTTGTCCGACAGTTTAAATGCTAGGAAGTTTTCACTTTGCTGGCTGTATGTAGAAGGTGTGGTCAGGGTTTTGATTTTTTTTAACATTTGCTCTTTTGGGAGATAGTTGAACATTGTCAATTTTGGGGTACAATGTAAAAGTGGTTAAATGTTATATTTTTTTTAAAATAACACTGCATCTGACAGGACATCAATTGTGTCTACCAGACACAATAATATACATGTATCAAAGAAAGTCTTACATTGACATTGTAATAAAAAAGAATACAGTTACCTCAGAATGGAATGGGGCATCACTTTGTCGAAGATATAGGAAGATGTGGTATGAGTGCCAATGAGACAACTCTCCATCTAAAGAACAATTTATAAAATTAAACTATTATAGGTCAAGATACAGCCTTCAACACGGAGCCTTGGCTCATAAGAACACCAATTGTTGAAACAATTGTTTCAAGTTTTAACAGATCATTGTCTGGTACTACTGCTTTCATGCTATATTTAAGAGATTATACATAAAATGAGAATATAGATAAGAAGATGTGGTATGTGTGCCAATGAGACAACTCTACATCTAAGTCATAACATGTAAAAGTAAACCATTATAGGTCAAAGTCTGGCCCTCAACACCAAACAACAAGCTATAAAGGGACCCAAAAATTACCTGTGTTAAACCATTCAAGTGAGAATACCAGCGATTTAATCTATATAAAAAAGGAGTTCTAACAAGAAACTATTATGAACCACATCAACAAACAACAACCACTGAACATCAGGTTCCTGGCTTAGGACAGGTGCAAACAAATGCATACACATTAGTATTAACAGCACACAAGTATTAATTATATATAAGGGTTATTGCACTGATACTCCTCAATAAGGTTGATGTTACTGTTCTTGCATGTACATGTACATGCTCACTTTATGATATATTAAAATTTAAGAAATGTAAACAGAATATAGCTATGTTTGTCTTAAGGTCAGAAATGTTGTAGAAAGTGTTCAACTGAAAGTTGTAGTAAAATTACCAAATTAATTGTCACACTGTAAATTGAAAAGTAAAATCACAAAAATACTGAACTTAGAAGAAAATCAATTCAGAAAGTCCATAATCACATGGCAAAATCAAATAACAAAACGCATCAAAAATGAATGGACAAGAACTGTCATATTCCTGACTTGGTACAGGCATTTTCAAATGTAGAAAATGGTGGATTAAACCTGGTTTTATAGGGCTAACCCTCTCACTTTGATGACAGTCTCATCAAATTCCATTATATTTACATTGATGCGTTAACTAAACAGACACAATAAATAAAATAGTCAAAATATGGGTACATCAGTCATTGTATAACAATTTTAAAAGAAACAATTTAAGAGCACAAAAACATCTATCTACAAAACTTATGAATGACAATATATAATATATAATTTACAAGTAATTATGTGTTTAATTGATACTGACCATACATGGCAAGTTTTTATGCCCCAATGATGAATTTGAAGTCCAATCAACTTGAAACATAGTCATGATAGTATACATGTTTCCTATGATATGATCTTTCTGATTTTGATGCAAAATTGGAGCTTTGATCCCAAGTTCACATCACAGTACACTGAACATATAAAATGATACTGTGAGTAGGGCATCTGTGTACTATGGACATATTCTTGTTATGACTAATTTTATAGACATAATGAACAGAATTATTTCTATCATGTCTATATTTCAGGTTTCTGTTGAGCAGTTTGATAAAGAATTCATGGACTTGTCAGATGGTGAATGAAAGACAGAAAGACAATTTATTTAAATTAAAATTAAGTTATTTATAGTATTTGATATATGAATAACGAAAAAATATATCTTATTAGAGGTATTGCTGATTTGATCTTTGCACTTTTCTTTTTAGGCCACTTGTTTTTGATTATTGTTAAGTCTTAACACTTTTCTGTTTTATTTTCTCCTCAGCTTAACCCATTTCTTGCAGTAGGAATTTGTTTCGCAAGATGTTGCTAAGATCAATGTTTAATGTTGAATTTATTTCCCTTTTGTGTTAGTCTATGAGTTTTATTGAAAGAATTATCTCCTGAAACACTTTTTTTGGCGAGCTTGAAACATTTATGTTGCCAAAGCAAGACATAGGCATCCTAGATTCTGTTGTTGGAGTCAATGTAGGCTACACCAACATTTATCTTCGGAAAAGCTTATTTATGACCAAAATTTAGTGTCCAGATCAAATTTTTGAAAATGTCTTTAAAAAATATTTTTTGCCCATGATATTGTACATTGATGAGGGTTTCACCATTGACCCTGGTTAACTGACCTCTTTCTTCTATGGACTTAACTTACTGCATTTTTTTTTCTTCTAATAATCTTATTTCTCTGTCACTGTCAAAGATATAAACAAGGCTTTTGTTTCAATTTGTTTGTTCAATCTCAAGGATAATTTTGAAAGTGTTTTACACAAAGTTTGACTGAAATGATCCAATGGCATTTTAATGGAGTTGTTTCCCTTTTGTGATATTTGACATAAGCTATGGGTTGAGTTTTCTCAAATACCATATAAGTCGTAAAGACCTAAAGTCTATTGATGCAGTCATTGTTTCATTAAGAGAAAACTTTGCTAGTTAACTCTATTCCACAGAAACCATATCAATTAATGATAAAAGGCTTGATGAACACAAGTTGCGAGAAATGCCTGCTACCTGTAATTCAGTTCATGTAGCACATACTGTTTATGACTTATTTAACTGACAAACAACGTTCTCCTAGATGGGCACTTGAGGTTAATGGTTTTAATTATCCTACTCAAAATTCACATGTCATACTTATTGAACCTGCTACACTGTCAAATAGTAGATCAGTAGTAAAAAAATACTCAACCAATAATATTCTTGTATTATATTTATTTATAGGAATTATGAAGATTTTTTTGGTTATTCAGAATCTGTCCCTGATTTTATTGGGGTATTCAGGGTTTTTGCTTTATGATGACCTAAGCTTTTTGATATGCAAAGATATCAAATTGTTCGAAAATAATTTAGAGATTAATATTTCTCATAGTATAACAGATCAATACTGACAATGTAACAGCATATATTGAAAGATAGCACTACAGATTGTTCTCTTAATATTTTCAGACAATACTTTCAGTTAGCTACTTTAAATGTTTACCCTGGTCAGCTTGTTATTAGATCTATATTTAGAATGAAAGCAAATATACACAGACTCCAGGGCATAGCTAAATTTATTTATAAAAACAAAAAGATTGGTTATTCTCAGCAAAAGAAAATGTCACCAAAGGGATCAAACTGTCTCCTCCTCTGCCCAGTCTGATGTAACCAAAGATGTATTAAGAGACATGGGAGGTGGAAGTGACTAGCCCGATATCAGTAAAGAAGACAACAAATGGAAGTTTTAACGACCTTGACTGGCTATACAGCCCTTGCACGGTCGGAAAGACGACACATTTGTAAAGAGAATGTCAGTTTCACAAGAACTTAGACTTTCAACTCAGCTAAACCTGCCCTTTTTAGCTCACCAGGCTGGTAGGGCTCCATGTGAGCTTATGCCATCCCTTGACGTCTGTTGTCATCTGTCGTGGTAAACTATTTTAAAAATCTCCTCTGCAACTACCGGGCCAAATTCTTTCAAACTTTAACAATTTTACACAATTATTTGTTCATCAAGTTTGCTAACATTTTAAAATCTTCTCCTCTGAAATACAGGTGAGCGATTCAGGCTCTTGAGAGCCTCTTATTGTGATTTCTGGTCTTGTTGGTCTATCGGCTATACATATTGTAGTATTTATTACCCTATGAATACTTAAGTATAGTTGATACTTATACTTTCCCTCGGTTCGATAGTATAGTGGTAAATTACTGTAATTAAGTGACTTGTGAATATTATTGATACGGCTACATCTTCAGTTCTTAGTGGTATAAGTATCTTATATCATATGATATAGAGATTAAGTTATAATAGTTTCCCTTGCTGGTCACTTCTAGCCAAAAATCAGACTGGGCAACAATGAAATAAAGTTCAATATTATTTATGATTAAATAACTTTTACTATGTTTTGCTATTAAACGGACCTGTAACTTACTTGATATGTATTCTTATACACAAACATTTTATTTATTTTTTCACACTGTCCAAGTATAAAGTAAAATCACAAAAATTCTGTACTCCGATGAAAATTCTAAAAGGAAAGTCCCTTATCAAATGGCAAAATCAAAAGCTCAAACACATCAAACATTCAAAGGGATAACAACTGTCATATTCCAAACGTGGTACAGGCATTTTCTTACGTAGAAAATGGAGGATTGAACCTGGTTTTATAGCTAGCTAAAACTCTCACTTGTTTGACATTCACATCAAATTCCATTATTTTTACAACGATGCATGAACAAAGCAAACAGACACAATAGGTAAAAATGTCAAATATAGGGGTACAGCAGTCAACATTGTCCTATCATCTTAATTCTCGAGACGATCTTCAGAGTACATTTGGATTCTGGATTCCGACATTTTCCACTATACTTGAAATGTAGTCATTTGGGACTAAATTTAAATGTAGTTTGGCCGATTTAACTTTTTTTTTTAAAGTTTTTCCTGTCTGGCGGTATTGTTGATAACAAAGCAACATATTTCTTGAACACATAATATCAAGATTATATTTGATTGTTTTGTACATAAATTATGAAACTGAATTATATGTTGTATTAGTAATTACAAATACTGTGTGTTATATAAAAACATTCGGTGTCCAACAGTCTTGTTGGATTATTGGCTATATAGGTAATTGTAGAATTTAATATTGATATGCCCTTAGAATAGTTTAGTAGAGTTGAAACGTATATTGACAACTTACCTGACGTAGTATGCCAGCGATGGGTAAAACCGGTACATGTGGTAAACTGTGCTGTTTTGATATTTTCGGAAGAGCTCATTATTTTTACATCAGATAATTTTAGTTTTGACTGATATCATTGGGGTGCACATTATTCACTATTGAGAAGACATTTGACGTCAAACACGCAAATCGACACTTAGAGTTGATGTGAATGCAGTCATAGGACTTCAAATATTCAATCCTTTATGAGTTGATTTAAAATACATATATAAGTAAGCAATGCATGTGGTTGTTAAATTTGATAGATGCTTTTTGTGCTTCTTTGTTAAATATTTGTTTGTTTTGAGATTGTGACACAGTGCTGACTGCTGTACCTATATTTTGACAATGTTACCTATTATGTCTATTTTGTTCACGCATCGTTGTAAATATAACAGAATTTGATGCGACCAGGTTCAATCCACCATTTTCTACATTTGAAAATGCCTGTACCAAGTCAGGACTATGACAGTTGTTGTCCATTCGTTTGATGTGTTTTATCATTTGATTTTGCCATTTGATTAGGGATTTTTCGTTTTGAAACTTCCTAGGAGTTCAGTATTTTTGTGATTTTACTTTTTTTTTGGACACGCTATGTCAGTGATCATTTACAAAGAAGATTAATTTGGATGAGTAGGAGACACAAGTACACTACCATGTCCTGAATTTTAAAATCCAATGGACTACATGAAAATCCTTATTTTCAAATAACAAATTCCCTCCTGAATTTAAAAGGCCTACTTTAATGTTACTCCTTACACCCTATTTGAGTCAAAAGCTTACTACCAGAATACAACCAAGTTCCTTTTGTCACAGATATTACAATACAGCATATTTTTTGTGCAAAACGACTTTGATGGCTTTGACATAGAGAACAATTAGATAGAGATTTACCGTAAATTACCAAACAATCTCTTGATTCCTGATACTGTGGATTCATTTATTTTCGTGGGTATCAATTTTCGTGGATAGAGAAAAAAAGACGTTTCGTGGTATACGTAAAATCGTGGATCGCTGATTACAACAACAAAACAATTCAGATACATAATTCATGGATTTCTTTTTGATTTAGGAGATCATATAACCTCCTTGGTTTGATCAATAATAAAACAAATAAAAAAGAAGAAATTCATTGCAAAAGTTTTGAATTGTCAAAATCCTCGCTTGGTCATTCTAGGTTAAAGTGTTCATTGAAAACTTCTGGTACAATAATGGACAGAGACAACTAATTATTTGTTTGTTTTACAATATATGAATTATTGTCGGAATTCTATAAGGCATTCAAAACTTTATGATTGAAAACTCATTTCCCTAATCAGGATATAATAAACAATCATATAAGTAAAATGTGCCATAAACAATATTACCTACGGGCAATATCCCCGTACTTAATCCTATTGATTTTTTAATCACTAGTAAACCAAACTATGACACGATTATTAACATCTTGCAGTTATTTTCCATGAACAGTTTTAATCAATTTTAAAAAGTAAATGATCACTGATATTCGATATATTTATTATTGATTTAATTAAAATACTTGTATCTTCTTTCAATAAAAAAAACACGTGTTATGTTACATGTTTATCGCTAGTCAACACTATTACTAGAACTGCAAACCGGAAATAAACATCCGACTCCATACACATTTTTCGGGATTATTCTTCGTTGAATTCTTAAATTCGTGGTTCGCTGTGACCCACGAAACCCACGAAAATTGGTATACCACGAATAAAAATGAATCCACAGTAGTTGTAATAAGTTTACCAATTTTTAGCGGAACTTATAGAGATTGAAAAGAAACTTTAAACTAAAAAAAAAAGAGGACAAGATTTACCAACAAATAAACATGATCAAAACTATAGGTCGACTAATGCTGGTAGGCCCTTGGATGACGATTTACACCCTTTTTGTGTGTTTACAGACACTAGGGAGAAACTATAGATAACAAAAATGATGCACTGGGTAAGATATTCAAATAAGAAGGCATGTCCTAAACAATCAGCATTTGACCTCACATCTTTACATATCATATATATGCAATCAACCCCAAATTCCGTAATTGACAAATACACTGTGGTATATGACAGAAGACCAGTGTTAAATTGTGATCTTCTTATGAAACAAGCTTGTCATTGTTGTATCTAGTACAATTTGTCATCGAGTCAAACAGATCAAAATTTAAACGCTAGATTTTAAACTGTCACTATTGACCGTTATCATGGTTATTATGTTTTGCCCCTTGATTTAAAAATCATGAACTAAACATTGATGCAAAATCACCAGACTAGAATTAAGTTGTTATGCTGTAGTTTCAAATGAGACCCCCCAGATCTACAACACAATACATGTTGCTTGATTTATAACAATGTACTCATAGTAGCATTTACGTAGGTAATGGTCGATGTATGCCATTTCAAATGGTTATCTCATACGTTATTAATCAAAATGACAGCATGTGGTATTTAACAAACTTTGTTGAGATTACGAAGATAAATGTTTCAGTATCTAAATCAACAAATGCTATTGTGTTACCAGCGTAATTTCATTCGTAAAGTATTCATGAGAGTTCCATTGTTTGTTACTAGCTTGAAGAAAAAAAGATATATTTTCATAGATTTTAAAATAAAAAATTCTTCGAACAGCTAAAATATCTCTTTCGAAACATGATCGTGGGCTCTCAGAAGTTTCCCGTAAAACTTCTTTGATTGCCGAGTACAAAAGCTTAAATTCATAAATTCGTCTCACTTTGTTGACAGTCGCATCAAATTCCGTTATATTTACTATGATGCGTGAACCAAACAGACATCATAAATAAAATAGTCAAAATATGGGTACAGTAGTCATCATCGTATAACAATTTTAAAAGGAACAATTTAACTGAACACAAAACATCTATCTACAAACACATTCATTGATTCGAAAGATACAACCTAAGTATTTACTATCATTTCTATTCTGAAATGAAACAACTCCAATATATGATTTTAAATGTTTAAAATGTATTAAAAAAAATTCCGATTTGCCGTCTTATATAAGAAGATAAGTCTCTCTACAGTAAGAAGTTGGAATAATCATAATCAGTTTCTTCTATTTTTCTCTAGAAGCCCTTGTATCAGACGCAAATCTCATACATGTCATCATCTAATTCATGAATCTGCAGGTCTCGGTCTTTTTTTAAAATGGTTTTCAGTTCATGCATTCCCTTAGTTTTGTATCTTCTTAGTAGATTTTAAAATTTTAAAATTTAAAATTATGTTGCCTTAAAAGCATCATGAAGAACTAAGTAAGGCGTCTCAAAAAGGTCATTTTAAAGTTATATGGTTCTCGTTATTTTCAAATTCAAGTAGAAAAATTTGCTTATATATTTTTCAGAATGTATTTGCGATTGCACATTTTTCATCGACTACGTGTTGTTTTAAAAGGGTCTAGCACTATATTTTTCAAAGTACAAGACTTACTATGAAACATGAAACTAACATCAACGCTCAAATATATACATGTACATTATTGATACTGATATTTAAATTGAAGTTATCAATGATTTGAACAAATTGATGCAATATCACCAGACCATAAGTAACATACTTTCTTGTCATCTGATGAGATAACCCCTAGTTCGACAACATTTGTATACATGTTGTTCATTTAATAAACCACTTTTGACTTTCGAGTCCGATGCATTTCCATCAAATAGTTATCAAAAGTATCAGGATTATAATTTAGTACGCCAGACGCGCGTTTCGTCTACATAAGACTCATCAGTGACGCTCAAATCGAAATATTTATAAAGCCAAACAAGTACAAAGATGAACAGCATTAAGGATCCAAAATTCCAAAAAGCTGTGACAAATACGGCTAAGGTAATCTATGCCTGGAATAAGAAAATCCTTAGTTTTTCGAAAAATTCAAAGTTTTGTAAACAGGAAATTCATAAAAATGACCACATGATGATATTCATGTCAACACCGAAATGTTGACTACTGGGTTGGTGATACCATCGGGGACGAAACGTCCACCAGTAGTGGCATCGACCCAGAGGTTTAAATAGTTATCAAAAGTATCAGGATTATAATTTAGTACGCCAGACGCGCGTTTCGTCTACATAAGACTCATCAGTGACGCTCAAATCGAAATATTTATAAAGCCAAACAAGTACAAAGTTGGAGAGCATTGAGGATCCAAAATTCCAAAATGTTGTGCCAAATACGGCTAAGGTAATCTATGCCTGGAATAAGAAAATCCTTAGTTTTTCGAAAAATTCAAAGTTTTGTAAACAGGAAATTTATAAAAATGACCACATGACTGATATTCATGTCAACACCGAAATGTTGAATACTGACTGGGCTGGTGATACCCTCGGGGACGAAACGTCCACCAGCAAAAACTTTGGATTTAGTGAACATTATTCGTGCGTTTAGGGGCATAGTCACTTCCTTCCCATGTTGTACGAGCGGTTGAAAAAATCTAATCCTATATTGCACGAATTATTCGGCACATGAAATTTTTATAATTGATTATCAGCACTACTGTCATTATGAAATTGTGATTGAGCACCTACTTCTTGTTTTTCCTACATAATGACGATCACGAAGACGCTTGGTTAACTTTGATTATGCAGGAATACAAACCGATCCCCTATATCTGGAAAATGACGTCATAAAGGCGCTCATAATTGACGAACTTTTCCGGTGAAGGACATTACTCAAAAGTGGTCTATTACATTGTGTCCATGCATTTACATATTTGTCGCTTTGTGCTTTTTCAAGTGGTAATTTCAGAAGAAATTTATTAATATTGAAAATGACAGCATGAGGTATGTTGTAAAATGTGTTGCGTCATTTAATACGTTAATGCATTCTTTATTATCGTAAAAATAATCTAAACGAGATTGTGGTAACGATATTATTTCATTTGGTAAAATATTGATGAGGATTTAACTGTTTGGTTCAAGTTTGACATGATAAGAATCTGACACCGATGTTTACCAAATTTTTCAGCCGATTTAAATAATTGTGTAGGCAAAGGTAATATATTTGGTTAGCTTGCTTGCTAGCTAAACCGTGAAGGCATTGCTATGTTAGGTAAACTATCCTCCTTTAAGAGAAGACTAGTCCGACAGAAAACCAACCTATCTGTCTGTAAAACTAGGCTACTTAGAAAAGAGGGTGGTTTACCTTACCTAACAATGACTTCATTGTTCAAGTAGCAAGCAAGCTAACCAAAGATATTACCTTTATATACACACTCATTGAATTCGGCTGTAAAGTTACGAATCATATATCAATAATTATAATGTATGTTAAATTGTGAAACCATTGTTATGAGAACATGTTTGTGTGCTTAAACCTTTTCGTTTACATATTGTGATACTAGTATGCCTTTTTAAAATGTATTTGTATTATTCGGAATTAAACAGAATAACTAAAATTTTAGTGATAGTCAAATCTTATTCCAAAATAAGTATGTTTTCATTCGAGGTTATAATCAATTTTCAGAATTTGATTCATCTAAATTTGTCTAGCTCACACATTTTGATTTTTTTCTCTGATAAACTCTTTGTTGTAAAGGCTTATCCACATTAACAGACGTTTCACTTAACCCTCTTGATGACAGTTGTTTTTCAAGGTTGCATTTTGTGAGCCAGAAAATACGACAGCTCGACATATATGACGTCAGATGTCCAACAATGACGTCATTATATATATATAATACGTCACGCAAAAACAACCGTTACATAAGGGATCCATTGAAAAATAATTAAAACTGTTCAAAATCTTTTGTCTTTTACTTGAAAAAGATACAACAAGAGTAGAAACTTGCTTAAGTGAAAACATGGACATATGTGTCCATACGGCAAAGAAACCCATTTTGCTTAGTTCTTGATTTCAAATTCAGATATATACTGCAATTTTAGTTCGAGACAATAGTACCCCCTTTTACTTATAAAGAAATAAAATAAAATAAATAAATATATTTAAGGAGTGACTGTAATATTTTTTCTGTCTATGAAGAAATAACATAAAAAATGTAATGCACACTGAATAAACCACGAAAAAACGTTGATATCGTCACGGTCACATGACTTCATTATGTCTATGAGCTGATAAACAAAACGACGTCAGCCAATCAGAAGACGCGTTACATCCAAAATTAAATTATATTGATATTACCTTGAAACATTATGCATGCAAATGTCAATATACTGTATTCAACATTACACAACAATTGGTATTGAATATTTTCCTTACGTCGTAAATACAATCCCCTTCCTTTTCATGAATGTTACCTACCGAATTAGACTGTTTAACGAATTTGTTATAACATGAACAACACTACGAGTGCCACATGTGGAGCAGGATCTGCTTACCCTTCCTGAGCACCTGAGATCACCCAGAGGTTTTGGTGGGGTTCGTCTTGCTTATTCGTTAGTTTGATATTTTGTGTCAAGTGTACTATTGTTTGTCTGTTTGTCTTTTTCATTTTTAGCCATGGCATTGTCAGTTTATTTTCGATTTATGAGTTTAATTGTCCTTCTCGTATCTTTCGTCCCTCTTTTATTGATATTAATATTTGGAAACAAGCAAACGCTTTACCACAAAGATATTTTTAAAAGAAATGTAAATTTATTCAAATATCTATTTGTAAAGATGTTAATGGCAAAATATCAATAAATAAGCGACAACAACCCGACCATAGAGCAGTCAACAGCCGAAGGCCATCAATGGGTCTTCAATGAAGCGAGAAACTCCCGCACCCGGAAGCGTCCTTCAGCTGGCCTCTAAACAAATATGCAACATGTTAAACCCCGCCACATTATTTATGTATGTGCCTGTCCCAAGTCATGAGCATGTAATTCAGTGGTTGTCGTTTGTTTATGTGTTACATATTTGTTTTTTCGTTTATTTTTTTATATATAAATAAGGCCGTTAGTTTTCACGTTTGAATTGTTTTACAATGTCTTATCGGGGCCTTTTATAGCTGACTATGCGATATAGGTTTTGCTCATTGTTGAAGGCCGTACGGTGACCTATAGTTGTTAATGTTAGTGTCATTTTAGTCTTTTGTGGATAGTTGTCTCATTGGCAATCATACCACATCTTCTTTTTTATATACTAGTTCAGTGATAACGGACGTCATACTAAACTCTGAATTATACGCAAGAAACTAAAATTAAAAATCATACCAGACTAACAAAGACCAGAGGCTCCTGACTTGGGACAACCCTCCCCCTATACCTCTAGCCAATGTAAAAAACAAACGCACAACAATACGCACAGTAAAACTCAGTTCAAGAGAAGTCCGTATATTAAGACATATAATTACAGTCAACAATCATTACTACTGTTAACGGACTAGTTTAACTTTATAGTATATTAAGGTACTTAGATTCATATGTTTATTAGATATTCATTTGCAGTCGTCAGCTGCAATGTATTTTATCAATCAACCTAAATAATATCAAAACGTAATACACTTTTTTGTTTGGGCATTTTGGTATCTTCTGCCGCGTTTAAGCATTATCTATTAACATTGAAAAAACCAAAAACTATTTAATGATAATCAATATAGAGAAAGAGTAGTCTAAAAGATCTTATTGTTCACAATTTATTTTTGATGTGACGTCATCGACAACGTCTAGACAACACCTATTGTTGTATGATATCAAAGGACTGAAATATCCGAGTTTATTTCACATATGAAATTATCGGTTTGTATGTCACTAGGAATGCACAGTAATTCATTGCAGCAGATGTAATAATATTGTTTTAAGCAACCTGCGTCATTTGTCATTTTTTTCATGTTAAAATTTAAAGTGCGCTTGATAATGTGCATAATGCACCGTCTCGCAGTTGTCTGAAACAATGAAATTGTCATGAATATTTGAAAACTTTATAAGTTAGTTTTAGCTGTTCATAATAGTCATCGATTATCTTGATTCTATTCGACAATACACCATTTATCGATATACATATGTGTAAGAGACCAATGACATAGCAAATAACGTGGCTATAAATGCCTTTTGTACTTTAACTATTATGATAAGGGTAGCCTTTTTAGATCATCCCCTCTGTAATAACACCATCTATAATACGATCTAAAAGAAAAGACATTAATTTTTCAAATGCCAGAAAGAAATATTTAAAAATATATATACTTCTGTTGATCAAACTCACGTCTGAAGCTACGAAATGTACAGTTTTGCAGAGTGTCACCTTTTATTAGTTTAGAATTATACTTACCTGTACCTGTCAGTTCGCTCACTTAAAAAATGTGTCGTACTATGTGTATGTGTTCTGAATTCTACATTTTGATTGTCCCATTGACATCGGCCTTTATTTTGCATCTTAAGGGTTTATCAAATTATGAAAATACGAAAAGTCCATTTGGGGTACAATAGAATGATTTAGGGTAAACTGATTCAAAACGGAAATTTTCAACTGTACGCTGTGTCATGGTTATTTAAACCATACGATACATACTAATTTTCCTGGACTTCATGATACTTATAACATCAAAAAGAGGGACAAAGATACCAGAGGGACAGTCAAACTCATAAATCGAAAATAAACTGACAACGTCATGGTGAAAATAAACTGACAACGCCAAGTGAGTTCCAAATTCTACATTGAGTTCATTCGATTTTTCTTTATAACACTTCACTTTGTTTTATCGATGTAGATCTTCTATCATTATGTTAACAATTACTATTTGTTATAGCAGTTTATTTCACTTTTCATGTTGTTTTATACACAGTTATTAATGCATATCTCATGAATATATTATGTTTCTGTTTAGTTGCGCATGATGTATCATCATTTGCAGAAATAAACCCAAATAAATGATATACAATCTTGGTCCTTTTAAAATATATTGTCAAAACATATTACTAAAACAATTTCATTTTGTACAAGATATGTTAACAATATTTAAAGCAAGAAATTAAAAAACAAGATTAATACTTTTGAGGTAAAAGAGTTGCAACATGAGCTTAAGGAAAGCTTGAATATTAATCAACCATTAATACAAAAAGCGATTTTGATTTAGTTTTTCATAGAGAGTAAAAATATAACACGCAGGCTCCACCAAAATGTATAAAAGCAGTCACAACAGTACGATCTTTTGTCAGATTTGTGGTGTCACCATTTTCATCTTTACTGTAACTCGAATTTATATCGGTTCATGGCGAGTTTTGAATTCGTCATTAATCCGAATATAATTAATTGTCAATTAATTTTCATTATGAAACCAACCTGTCCGTATCTTTCCAGTTTTTCATGGGACAAACAATGTACATATATCAATCAGAGGTTGCAGAGTTGATAAAACATAATTACGAAAGTCAAAACTGGACAAGGGATCAAAGTTAGATCCGAAGAAAAATACATTTTTTAAAAGGATTTCGCAATCTTAATGACGATAACTTTAAATTATATACGTATTTCCATGCCATAACAGAGGTAATTTTGGTAGCCTTCGGGGTATTGGGCCATTGGCTGTAATAACATATCACTACCAAATATTACACCAACAGATTCGCTAGAATTTAAACAAGAGTCAGCTAGTGTTTTAAATGATACTGTTTCTGTCTATATTTTGCCAAGCACGTTTAACATTTGAGGACAAAGAATAAAACTTACAGTTTTGGACAACCTGACTTCCAATCTAGGTGTTATTGCTAATTTTTGTACTTTTGGAGTTGTTATATTATGATTATTTTTTTACCATTTTCACTGTCGACTATTTCATTTCGTGTATTTTTTCGATTACAATTTATAGAATTCACCTTTATATCTTCAAACATTTGGATTGAATCTCCCCCTTGAAAACGTATGCAACTGTCAAACACGTAAGAAGTGGAGCTGGCTAAAAACACCAGGTGAAATTCAACATTTTTTACAAAAAGGAAATCCTGTATCAGGTCAGGAATATGACAGTTGTTTTCCATTCGTTTGATGTGTTAGAGTTGTTGATTTTGCCAGTAAAAATATATATATGTTTCGTTGACCTACGTCATTTTAATTTTCAAAGAAAGGAAAGATTGAACAAATGAATTAAATGAATTGACTGTCATCAATGTGAAGACGGATATTGTTACGGATTATATAACCACTCAGGGTCTGATTTACAATCTACATTTATCATATGACAATTACAGCGAAAGAGCTATGCTTTTCGATTGGATGATTGTGAATCCAATATTCGAATTTTTCAGCCAATGTATAACACGTTTAACAAACAATATCCTATTTATATATACTGGAATGCATACTTTGTTATAAAGCATCATTTAATCCATTTAAAAGTATCATTTGTTTTCCAACCCTGATATCAACATGATATTTAGTCTTGGACAATTGTTACTACCATTGGCTGATTTGCTAGTAATAGCTTCTGCTGAATGCAAAACCGGAATTTGGATTATGAATCCAGACAGGATGAACACTAGGCTCATAGGATATAAAATTCGTACATTTAATAACATTTCCCCGATAATCTGTTTCGACAAATGTATCCGGAGACCAAGATGTAATTCTTACAACTATAACAGACATATATTACGTTGTGAACTGAACTACAAACCTAAACCTTTTTTTGTCGAACACTTTCACAACGAGGTTGGATTTGTTTATGTTGATGTTAATCATTATAGAGGGGTAAGTGTTGTTTTTATCCATATTTAGTAAACTTAATTCATTTACTGTCAAATGCTATCCTTGCAACAGCATTAGTAAACTTGAGAAAGAAAATCTGTGAGAGTCTTTCTATGTTATGTGTAACTATCAGCTGCTATTTAAGTTGTTTTTTCTGATAAAAGCTAAGAATGTAAAATCGAATTTCAAATTAATAGATATAAAAAGATGTGGTATGAGTGTCAATGAGACAACTTTCCATCCAAGTCACAAATTTATAAAAGTACACCATTATAGGTCAAAGTACGGTCTTCAACATGGACCCTTGGCTCACACCGCACAGTAAGCTATAAAGGGCCCCAAAAATTACTAGTGTAAAACCATTCAAACGGGAAAACCAACGGTCTAATCTATAGTGAAAACGAGAAACGAGAAACACTTATGAAGTTATAAGTTCATTATATTGTATGTGAATTTTGTTTTTGATATTACCCCTTTTATTGTTTAACTGTGGTAATTGAGGGATTTCTGGTAGAATTAAGGAGATACCCTTAACACAATTCATTAAGGTGCTTATTTTCAAGTCTATTAAAAACATAATCTACCAATGATTTATTTTATACACCATTGCATTTCATAACAAAATATTTAGATATCAATTTTTGGAAGGATTATGAAAGTTCCACCAACATGTTACATAAATGGCTGATTTTGTAATTTTAGTCTATAGACATATCTGGAACTATAATATAAAATGTCATGTTTTGTGGTATGGCCGTATGTCAATTGACAGGTGATATTAATTTTGACACTGTTCAACTTATAATATATATAAATATTCAAGCAAACACTTTCGGAAACAAATTTAGATTAAACATAATCTATTTATAATACATTTGCTACCATAACGATTATGTATTTTGTTTACAAAGAAGCTTTAAATCATAAAATTATAAAGTTTAACAAATGAAAATTTGCATAATATTTATAATATTTTTAAAGCATCGAAAAAGTACACCAAGTTATAAGCCTGATATCTTTGATTAGTTTTTACACTTTAAGTAAATCTAGTTCTACCTATACTGGTTAATCATCTATAAGTTATTAATACACCTCTTTCTTTTGTTTTGAAAAAAAAAAACCTCCATAAAAGGTCTGCTTTTGAGCACAACAAATTTTTATTAAAGTGGCTCGGGCCTTTTCGAAGTTTCTATCAGAAGTGCCGTATTTTTTGTTATTTTAATCTTTATAGAGTGTGAATCAAATTGGTCGAAAAAATAGGGGGTTCCGGACCATTTAAGTCAAAATATTACTTTTAAAGAGGTATGTAACAGGGACCTTTTCCCAATAAAATGATAGGGAAAATGGAGGTGTCGACGTATTTTTATCAAAATATCAAAAAAACGTTCTATGACACTTGGTCCAAAACTTTAATATAAAAAGCTGACATCTTGCTTCAAAGAATGAGCAAATAAAAAACATAGTTCACCGACAAAGAAAAAAAAATTGGCCTTAAACCAAAATTTTGGCGGGAAAATGGTGAAATTGGGTGAAATGTCATTTTGAGTCTTTCACAGATACACACAATAACGATAATAATTTGTAAGGGACAACAGCACTATAATTTAACATTTTTATTTAATCAATAATTTAAAAAAAAATAATAGTGAATTTACAACACAAACTTTTCGTGTGCATGCGTGAAATTATGCGCAGTCGAATAGTCCCGAGCCACCTTAATATCTTTATTGTCATTTAAACATAATTACTTTGTGAAAAAAAACAATAACAAAAACAAACATAATATAGCAAGGAAATAGTAATTCTATAAGAAATGAACACATGGAAAACAATTAAAAACTTCTGCCCTTACTTCTAATGACTGTTTTTTTAAAGAAGCCAATATTTTTAACATGTATAATGTGCTATTGTTGATATGGAATTGATTTTGTTAATTTTAAAACTCATACATAAAGATGTTTGCTACTCTTGTTTATGATTTGTTTGTCAGCTATTCGGAATCCTATCGTTTTATCCATGTAGCGCCAATAACAATTTTGCCCGCTAACCCCTACTTTTTTTTTTCATAATGTTATACATATAGTTCAAAAATCAATTTTTGAAAAACTTATGACATCATTATTATTTTTCATAGATTTTGAAAGAAAAAAGGAGCCAATGTTAAATGTATGAAAAATCTAGAGAGAATCATTTCCCGCCAAATTTTCAATTGAGTATATCTCAAAAACAAGAGAACGGACCTTTCATTTTGCTTTTTAAGTTCTGTTATTTTTATACTATCTATTTATAACAGTCTTTTAAAAAGCTTGTTATTTTTAAATAGAGGAGCTTACACCCTTAAAGGAAATATTAGGTGCACCCACCTAACACACGGCTATGTTATATATCATTCGAAAGCTTATTATCAAGACTTTGTGTTTTTCCCGGGCTGTAAACATTTGTAAAGTGCAATTTAAGTTACCACATCATTTGTTGGTGCGCCTGACAGAGACGGAACGTACAGATTAAGTAACAGGTGACATATACTTTTGGTATCGGTATCGGATTCGACCCGGAACTTGTAAATTACTAGTAATATTGATTATGTGGTAAACAAAAGGGCCTGGAATGGTGAAATTTTTAATCAACATAATTTTCCTATATAAATAAAGGCAATAGTAGTATACCGCTGTTCAAAACTCGATGGACAAAAAACAAAATCGGGGTAACAAACTAAAACTGAGGGAAACGTATTAAATATAAGAGGAGAACAACGACACAACATTAAAATGTAACACACACAGAAACGGACTAATCATTAGACAAAATCTGATAAGAATAACAAATATAACATCAGTTATATCTTAAGTTAAATTCTTTGATTCGTTGTTTTTACGTCATGTCGGCTAACAAATTGGACCTCGTTATTTTAGTAATGCAATATAGATATTGCAGTATTGGTTCTTTAATGTTTACGGTTATTTACAGGTTCTTTAGAGTTATTATAATAATAACTATTTATTTACGGCAACTCTACCATTTGTAACCAGTTGTCACGGATAACTACGAGCAACTTACCGACATTTTACGAGCATTTTACGAGAATATAATGGACTGTTACTATTCAACGTAGAGTTTACGTGTTATTTACGACTTGTTTACGTGTTTAAATAAATGAGTAGTTACGAGTATTTACGAATCATACGATTTTGAAGCTTTTACACCTTTCCCCAAATCGTAAAGTCTAGGCCAACTACACGTAAAGTGATCGTAATAACTCGTTACAATCCATAAAGCCATCGTTATAATACCCGAATGAAATTGTAAGCCACACGTAAGCACTCTTATTAATCCGTAAATAATCCGTTAACAAATCGGTCAAAAAAATTAGTTGCGAGTCAATTACGGATTCCTGTGATCAGATTACGGATGGTTGCGTGTTGTTACGAGCGGCATACGGAAAATTGAATCCATGGACAATCGTAAGAAGATTTTTATCAAAACATTTGCCTCTCTTTTCACGGATCCGTAAGAGTGTCTGCGACATGTTGCGAGTCGTGATGAATTATTTACAGATACCAGCGAGTTATTTACGGTTGCTTGCGGTTGACTACGAGTTAGTGATACGTAAGGACTCGTATGAAAAATTAGTGAATTTGAATAAAGCATCAAGGCTGAGCTCAGATTGATATATTTTTACATAAATGATACGCCCTGTAGTACAATTTTGGCTTTGTAAAGGATTCAATATTTCAGAATATTAAGATCATGGACTCGAGTTTGAAAGTACCAAAGAAGTGTGTCTTAAAGTGTCTCAAGAAGTATTGACTGATGTATTGTCTGTCAGTTTAAGTCATATTACGAAAAAAAAATAAATTTTAAGAGTCACATAACAGCTTAAGAGTAGATTCACGTTGTATGCAGTTTTGACCATGGTGTTCAAAGCTTACCCGAAAATATAGAATATTTTCATTTTATATCCTAAGTGTTAAAACACCTGGAGGAAATTTGCAACGATAAGTGGTAAAATCTTTGCACTTTCACCAGCACTTGGCAATATATGTTAATGAGTGAAAAGACATTTACATTACGTAGTCAACGAAGTTTTAGTATTCTTCCCTTCAATCGTTGCCTATTTGTGTATTTACACCAATTCAGAGACTATCAGAGAGGTTAACAATGTTAATACAGTTCATGTGCGGGTGCTGGCTTCAATATGCATTTTCCTGTTTAAATAGCGCATTACACAGCTACTTTTGCATAGGTACTATTTCTGTACTAAGAATCTGTAGTACTGGAAATCTACTTTTAATATTCAGTACTATTTTGTTACTTTAAAATTATTGTAATATTTAGGTACCTGTATTTTACAGTACTTAATTTGTACTTGAAATTAAGGTACTACAGATTTTTGGTTACTACCGTTACATTTTCAGCATTTGGAAAGTTTTTCTATTTCAAATCTCTTAAAATTATGATTTTCAAACATGGAATATTGTATTATTTCTGTACCAAAATATTTAGTACAAACCAAGTACTGTAAAATAAAAGTACCTAAATATTACAATAATTTTAAAGTAAAGAAATAGTACTAAATATTAAAAGTAAATTTCCAGTACTACATATTTTTAGTACTGAAATAGTACCTATGCAAAAGTAGCTGTGTCGGAGACGACACATGAAAAGAAGCTCAAAATTTCCACGTACAGGAGGTGTAAGACAGTGATTTTTGGATCATTGTAAGGAGAAATTGTTTAACTTTTCACTGACAACCAAACATGGCTCACATATCTTAAGTTGGTAGTATGTTTCAGAAGTTGAATAGGTTAACTGTGGAGTTTTTAATTTTTTTTTTAAAGAATTGACCCCAAAAACTTTGAATGCTACGGAGGATCCGTATAGTAAATGTTTTTAATTTGATGATTGGTCGGTGTCGGACTGAATGTGATTTTATTCTAATACATGATGGGAACATTTAAGCATAGACCGATATGCAAACAGTAACAATGCAAAACGTTCATTTCCCTTTAAAATATTTCGTCTCTATTTTCCAAGGTATATTTCAACTTTTTTTATATAAAAGAGGGGCGAAAGATACCAGAGGGAAATTCAAACTCATAAGTCGAAAAATAAACTGACAACACCATGGCTAAAAAAGAAAAAGACCAACAGACAAACAATAGTACACAAAACAAAACATAGAAAACTAAAGACTGAGCAACACAAACCCCACCAAAAACTGGAGTGATCTCAGGTGGTCCGGGAGGGTAAGCAGATCCTGCTCCACATGTGGCACCTGTCGTGTTGCTCATGTTGTTACAAATTCGGTAATTAGTCTAATTCGGTAGGTCACATTCGTGAAAAGGGGACGGGTTTTAGTTACCACATTAGGAACATATCCGTTATCATCTGTGAAACGGATATTCTATAACAGTCAACCAACTCGTCATGGCGTCCGTAAAATTATCGAAGGGATGATTTCAACATCACCACTTCGAACTCTTGGTTTAATAGCTTCCTTGTGTATAAATGTATATATTAAGTTACAATAATTTGTAAAGATGGTTCTGCAGGGAAATCGATTTTTTTAAGAATGAAAGCAGATTGATTTCTGATGTACTGCAAACATATTGTTCAAATATTAGATAGATAATTCTTTTTTCGGACCTTACCGTTCTTTATGTTTATATTGTGACTGTTAATTGTGCAGTATTTAGGTGCTTTATTGGCGGACCTGGCCGCTTGTGTGACCTACCCGGCCATGACTGTCATTCCATGTAAGGATATGCATATATTTTCATTTCGGCTGAAGGTCCTTTGGGTAATGATTATCAAATATTCGTGCATTCCTGGTTCATACAAAACCACTAAAGGCTATAAGTAAATAATAGTCTACAAACAATGACTACGACTCAAAAGAATTGCAGAAAGTACAATTTAAAAGTTTTGCCTTTAGATGTATCTACGGTCTTCTCATGTCTAAGAGGCCTGATGAAATAAGGTTGTTAAGTGTCTGTACCTAATTATAACTGTATGCAATTAAGCTGGTACCCAACACTTTCACTAAAATTAATTTGGCTCGTTTAATTTTCATAAAATTTTGTCAAAGTATTTACACTTTGACCCTTTAATAAAAATATAAAAACTTCAAAAATTTTGAACCAAGCGTTATGTCAGAAAAATAACACTGGTTATATAGCAGTTTGACAAACACCAATTTTAATCATTGAGAAGCTTAATATTCCTTTTACAACACAACGTAATTAAAACGTTTAACCGACTTTACAGAGTTATCTCCCTGTAGTGTTAGGTACCACCTTAAATGGTTATATGCATTGGTTTTATATCCAATCTATTGTTGCAGTTCACCTACAAATTTTGTGTAAGAATGCGGTTTAAGAAAAGAAAAGAAAAAAAAACAATCACCACAGTCATTATTGTAAAACTCTTTTTTTATCTGTATGATGATAAATCCGATTGGTCCAACTATATATTACTTTGTATGTTTTTTGCTTGCATTTTTAGATACTTGGAACTATGCATAAAAAATAAGCCATATAAGTTTTCATAATACATGTACAAACGTTTAATATAGCATTCGCAACAATAAAACCGAAATTTACAGACAAGGTAGTAAAGTTATGAAAGAACAGGTCAGTAATACATTTCCCTTACCTTACAGTTCAAAAATAAATACTTTAATTTGAAATAAAATTATTAAAACTCTTTCACATACAAGAGCCGATTATGTTAAAATAGCAAAATTCATATAAGGCCAACTTTGCCTGAGGTAGTTAGAACACTTATTCTTTTCAATAGTTTCTTAAAGTCATATTAAACGAGTGACTGGTAAAAAATAAATTTTATCCAATTCTTGAACCAATGCATGTATATATCAGAAACAAAGTCTTCTGTACACGATTTTATAATTTTTTACGCAAATATATCGTATAATCGTCAATTGTTTTTCTCTCTGTCTGTTATGAGGTGAAACAATGGCAGCTACTTAATTGTCGTGTTTTGAAGCCGTAGTTTACCGTTTGTCACCTTATAGAAAACAATCAACAAAGAAGCATGGATATTGAGCACGTGTTTAACATGTACAATCAAATAATTGTTTATTATCATGACAGAAGGGTCACGCTAAGGTCACTTTGCATACGGAAAATATGTCGGCGAATTGCTTCCTGGAAGCAATTGCAAGCAATTAAAAAATAGTAAACTTCTTGGACAAATTAGAGAATTTTCTTCGGAAAAAAGTATATGTTCATAAGTTTTATAATGAAAACTATCCATTAAGTTATAAAAACATATGCATATTTTTTTTCTAATTTGAGGTTTCATATGACTTTAAATATAGTAATATCCAATGTAACGTGATATGTATTATTGCAAAATCGAAAATATGTCCGAAATTTATCAAAAGAACTGGAAATTATTCTAATATTTTGACACTAAAATAGGCGTTTATTTTCAAAAATTATGCTAAAAAATCCTTTTTATCATTATTTATATTTCTTTCTAAAAAAGCTACATTCTTGTATTGTCTTAATATTGCAAAATTAAACTTGAAATTTTCGATCGATAGGTTAAGTCGGCTATAACTTTTCCGAATACGATAAATGTGGGTATTGTACAATTATCACATACTATTCATATTATTTCATTTTTTATTGTTTGATTTAAAAAAATATATATGACATGCTGTTGATATTTAATACAATATCAAGTTATCCCCTTTAATAAAGTTAATAATATTCTTTTCAATATCAGGATCCTATGTATGACACATGTCTTGGAAATCCCTGTAAATCTGGTGAAATTTGTGAAAGCTTAAAAGATGGAAGAATGGTTTGCATCAAAGATTATCAAGGTAAAATGAATATATATACAAGCGATTGGAAACAGTTCAATATGTGATTGTCTCCTCTACGATAGTAAGGGACATAACGTTTTCAAATCTGTTTGTCTGACCGGCCTCTGTTGGTCTGATAGTCGTCCTTCTAGTACAAATGTATCATGCAACAGTTTTGAATTAGAGAAGCTTACCTTGAAGGTGTGGTCATATCAATTTGAATCTTAGAACACGTGTTTACTATGAAATTAACTTTGTTTTTTTTTAAATCCAAACCAAATTAAGGTTTTATCCCGATTTTATTGTTCACTGAACATGAAATTATGAAAGAGTGAGCGGGGAATGTTGTCCTTTTTCGACACTCATTTTCGCGTTTGATTGAATTCATATTCATATTTTCGAGTATGAGCTATCCTTATAATAACCTATTTTGTCTTATGCCCTATCGAAACCTTCAAAATTGGATCTGGTTGGCACGACGAGGTATGGATCATATCAGGGGCTACTTAGCCTATCGATTCGTCATGCGATTACCGCTGTTGTTCCACTTTAGTTGTACATGGATATTAAAAATGGATTACCAATTTAAACATCGGTAAACCTCTGTTGCCTTCAAACTGTTGACATAAACCAGTCTGTGTTTGTGAAACCCTTGATATCAATTTGCTACAAAATTCATTTTTACTGTTAACATCAAGGATTTCGTCATCAAATATATTCGTCGGTGATTAAAGAGATGTCAATTGGTTGGTATTGACTAGGTGAGTTAAGCGGCAAAGTCCGAATCATCTTGTGCGGTAGAAAACTAGGACACATTTGCCCCTTTTTTTGCTCTTTTGCTTTTGAATTGCTGTTTTCTCTGCATCTCTTCTAGTCATATTATGTTATAGGAATTTTGCAAATCTGTTCAGCTGTTAATGGAATCTAAGCATAAATGAAAACCGTTTAGAGCATTGATTGTTTTGAGGTCAGGCTATGTATTTTCAATTGTTATTTTTGTTTCAAAGCTTAATGAATCTGCTGTTGTGATTCTAAGTTAGCTGTTAACCCGGTCTATTGGTACCGTTACCAGAGTCAACAAATCGGGCTCTGTTAAACGTAACAACTGCATTCCATTATTTGTTGGTATAAAAACAATCAATGACGATACACCGGGATGCAGTTATAAACCTTGGCATGCCACACAGCCGCAGGAACCAATGTAGTGGCTGCATTTGGTCGAACGATTAGCTATCTTTTATACCCAATATATTGCTTACAAATAAGCCATGATTCACTCGTAGATTTGTACTCGTTTTTCCATACGCCTTCTACGTGCAGTTTTACACATGCCGAGCCGAAAAGGTATTAACATTATAATATCGGACATTTAAATTGTACAATGATCATGTTCTTATTTCGTTTTTTTTACGTATCTACATGTGAATGAAAAGTAGTATTTAAAAGAAGAAAAAAAATGTACGTTGTGTTTCTATTTTTGAAGAGCATGTATTCTGATACTTATGAAACAAGATTGCATCTACGAAAATATTTTTTATCTATTTTTTTCGGGTTAAGAATAGGGTCAGCATATCAATTTACATTTTAGCGATTCGTGTAGAAGATTGTACCAAATTGAGAGAATACGAATACAGCAGTGGACTATATACAATATATCCGTCAAAGCCTAAGTCTAAAGGGGGACTAGAAGTGTTTTGCAACATGACAAACGGTGGCTGGACGGTAAAATATACATCAGATAAGAAATACCAAATATGCACAAATGTTGCAACAATGATTTGAAACTTTGTCATGTCGGAATATTATAAGCTATCTTCCCCAAATCATGTAAAAACATTAAAAGTGCTAACATTTTTTAAACTGTTATCAATTTCTTTTTGATAATCGTTTTAATGACAAAATATTCTATCAGTTATTAGTTCATTTATTTGAACAGTTCAAATATTTCCATTCAGTGAACTTTACATGTTTATGCAATCAAAAGTAAGACAAGGAAGAAGGAAGCCACCGAATAACTTATACAAAGTGCAAAAAAATACAAAATGAAAGACAAACAACAGCATCAGAAAAACTAAACATAAAACTATAGATTGAGTATCATGACCAAATCCAATATCTTGGATGAATTCGACCCCCCCCCCCCCAAACCACCGGAGGTGTACGAAATTTTTGTATACGATACATGATAAGTATTTTTTTGGCAAAGGCTTGGTTGATATGTATTTTGTCAACTCACTATGTGTTAAATCACCATATTTAAGGTCAATGTTGACGTGTTTAGGACAGCATATGGATACACAAGTGACACTTTTGAACTAAACTGTACATACATGAATTATATTTACATGTTCATTTATCAATGGAATTAGCATGATTTTTATGGGTTGAATATTCATTATATTCTTAGTTGTAAAAACAAAAAAATTGTATGTATAATACAATCAATGACGATCGTGCTGTATCAGCCATCCATGATGATATCGATATCAGTCACAGTTGCAAAGGCTTTATCAAACCTTTAGTCTGTATGACGTCACGTCATTGCTATCATTTACGATTGAAAAGGCTTTATCAAACCCATAATCTGTATTACGTCGGGTCACAACTCAAGCTAAAACATCTACTTGAGGTATATACTATTGCAGAGTTCTTGTGATTATTTTGGTGACTCGGGTTGATACGGATGTGATATCGAAAAAGCCATATGATATTCTCTATGTATCATAATTCTCCTTAATCATATTTCATGTCATAATTAATTTTTATGGTATTAACTCAAGGAACGTTCTTTTCAAGAATTTTAATCCATTTGGAATGTAAAGGTAATTTAACATGTTTTATAGAGTTTCAACATAAACGTGCTATAACAATACCGGTAATACCTGTAGTGCAGTGGTTGTCGTTGGCTCATGTCTGTCATATTTGTTTTTTCGTAAATTGTTTTGTTATAAATTAGGCACTTAGTCTTCTAAATTGAATTGTTTCATATTTTTCATGTCGGGGCCTTTAATAGCCGACTATACGGTATTGGGTTTTCTCGTTGTTGAAGGCCGTACGATTGCCTCTTATTGCTTACACCCACTTCATTTGAACTTTGGTGGATAGTTGTCTCATTGGCAATCTTACCACATCTCCTTATTTTTATAAAGTTAAACAAATGGCGACTAATCTATCAAATTTTCGTCATTACATAACACGAAAATAAAGTTTCAGATCCAAGCTTTCAATTGTTTCTTAATCACATCAAATATATTAATCTAATGTCTAGTTATAAAGATAAATACTTATAGGTTATTCAAAGAAGAGTAGATGGAAAAGAAAATTTTCATAGGAACTGGGTTGAGTATGAAAATGGCTTCGGTGACCTTCAGCATGAGTTTTGGCTTGGTGAGTATTCTTGGCTTCATATATATATTTATGTACATATGTCAACTTTTACGTAACTGTTGTAAATTCATCTTTTTCTTTCGGAAAGAATCATCGACCTACGGCAGGAAAACTTGCAATCCATCTCAACAAAGATAAGAGTAGAACGCACCTGTAACGTGCGGGGTTCGTAGCTAACATCCTCATCGTTGACAGGCTAGTTATAATGTAGATACAATACTTAGACAACTTATCAGCAACTGAGGCCCAACACAAGAAAGAAGAATGCTTTCTACTGCCGGGAATTTCCCTCATTTAGTTAAAACAACAGTTAATTATCAACTTTTTCAAAACTCATAAAAACTGTTTAAAAGAAATAAAATGAGAGAGAATCGCGTGAACTCCGATCATAGTTAGACAAGATAAGTTTCTAATATAAAACTTGTTGTGTATTACGTCAAAGTGTGAATATACAGTACAACGTTGTTCGTTCAATGTGTGTTTAACTTTCGCTATGTTTGCGGCAGATAAAAAAAAACGCGAAAATTTGACGCAGAGTAAATTGATCTGCATAATCCAAGATTTATCGTGGTTTCAAAGTTTTATACATTATATATACAATTAATTATCGGGTTTTCACAACATTAATATTCAAACCCTTTTCACCTTAAAGGTTTTTAAATATACTATTGAAAAATTTGACTTATGCCTACTTACAGTTCCAAACAAAGAGTTTCTAAAAATGCGTTACAAATGCCCCAAAGCACATTGAAGCAGCTTGAAAGTATTAGTGATTTAGACTGACTAAAAGTTGAACTAAAAAACAAGAAAATAAAAAAAAAATGCAGTGAAATAGGTATCATTTATGTTATTATAAGTATATTAATAACTTAAAAAATACTAAAAAAATAAACAATATCAAACATTTGTTGTCAAAGCAGTGCAATTAAATGAAAAAAGTTTTAAATTTTAACATAACCTAAATCTTTAGCGAAAACGTTTTCCAAAACTCAGATAACTGGATCCACTGGTGATAAGAATAGTAATTTCAAATATTATGATACATTAAGAAAAATGCATGAATTTTATTTAACTTTCGAATATATATAAAAAGCATTTTATTTGAACATTTAGCTTTAGTTAATTACCTCACAGAATGAAGTAGGATTTGAGGTAAAGAGCTGGACTACAATATTAGCTGTGGAATAAAATTTAGTTGTATCTCAAATTTTGAATTTATTGATTTGAACTGTAAATAAACAAACAGATAATTACTCATTACAATATATAATGACTTACATTCATTATCACAATTAGGAAACTCATACAATTCCTACAGTTTCATCTTACTGTTGTTTTATATAATGTCTAAACCGCAATTGATTATGATTTAAAAAATTATCAGACAGTCCTTACCTCACTAAATCGAATCAATAAATGTCTTACAAAAAATCAGGCATTAATCATAAACATTGTATTGACAATGAAATTAATTCTTGAAAACAAATGAAGCTTTCATTTGAGTTTTGAGCACTTTACAATATTATAAGTTTGCAAGAGAATGATTATCCCTTTCTTCATGATAAGTACTCACTAATGCTCGTTCTTAATCATGAAGAAATGGATTATCATTATTTTACATAAACTTATCCTATTGTTTATTTGCAGTTTAAAACAAAGATTTTCTGTAACTGAGTTACAAGCTAGCTAGAAACAAATTATTAGCATGACAGGATTTCTGATCGAAGTCTATTAAAAGAATTCTTGAAACTATAAAATATGATTCTCTATATTTAAGTTCAAGTGAATATAAAAAAACTGCAATACTCTGACTCAAATTTTAAAAACAGACATAAATCTCATAAAAACCTTGAGATCTAGATAATAGAGAACCAGTATCAAATGTCCCAATACAGTTACTGCTGAAAGTAAAAATTTCCCGTGATATAGATTATTCCTTTAATTTTCATTTTTAAATGAATACTCCAACAACAGCTAATTACCTCACACAACCTTACACAACGGAAAAGTATTTGATGTACAGATGGACATTGGATGTGGAATAAAAATGGCTGCATCTCAAATTTGAATCTATTGATTTGAACTGTAAATGCACAAAAGTTAAGTCCTTGTTAAAGAAATAGACGATTAATATTCATACTCACAAAAAAGATACATATACACTCTCTATATCCGGATAGCGCTACCAACGTGTACTGTTAAATCATCAAGTGTCTAAAACATAATTTATCATATTTTCCCAAAGAGTAATGCATCCCTTACATCACCAAGACAAGTTAATAAACTGAAATGCATTTATGACATGAACTGACCATTAAATCAATTCTTGATTCAAATTTATTAAGAGGTCATTTGAGCCGTTAGCAATTTACAATATTCTAAGTATGTATGAGAATAACAATCCCTTAATAACGCTCGTACTTAACCATAAAGAAAGGGATAATCATTCTCTTACATATACTAAGATCTCTATTTTCATAATAATTAAATTGGTAAATCATACATGTCAAACTTTATAACAACACAGCAATCAGGGACTGTTCATAAAGATTAGTTTACGACTTTCAATTGATTGTGGTCAAAACCCAATATTTTGCACACAATGTAAAAAACAATGAAAAATTATCATAGTTACACATAGCATACCATCACAAAAAAGATCAAAACATTCATTTTAGTATGCCGCATTGTACATAATTTACTTTCCTAGAATATTATCCGAATTATGTGTGTTTTAGTTTTTGGTACTCGTATTTATTTGTCATCGAGTCTATGTCTATTAATCAAGTTTATGTTGCGTACACCGTAATTCACTACAGCAATTTTTTGGGGGGTGTATTTTCCCAAAAAGCGAAAATAATACCGATTGAAGAAGTGAACTTGTCCATTTTGTCACCAAAAAAACCACCGCTAAACAATATATTTGATTTTTGATTTATCTTTTAAAATTTTTCGTCCTAAAGTAAACAGATCATCAAAGACGGGGATAAATTCACACATATTTCATTATTCATATCATAATTATGTTTAACTAACAACATACTAACAACAATTAGTTAAATGTAATTTTATCAATTCCTTTTACACAATGACTGACTCCCAAGATGGTACCAAATATTTGTGCAACCTGTATATGTTTATATTTCTTTATCAAGGTAACAAATACTTACATCTTCTAACCAACAGTGGATCGTATAAACTAAGGGTAGAACTAGTTCGTAGCAACGGCGCAAACTTGTATGCTGAGTACAGCAACTTTGTTGTGGGTGATGCAGCATCAAGTTATATATTAACAGTTGCTGGTTACAGCGGAAATGCAGGTATGTTATCTGATTCCCTTGTAAACATTGGTAATACAAAAACAATTGTTCTACGCTAGAATTTCTTCGGAAGATCCAATTTAAATGAACAATACTCGTTGGTTGTTGTGTTGCATATCTGTTTTTCGTTTATTGTTTTATTATAAATCAAGTCGTTGGTATTCTCGTTTGAATTGCTGTACTCTTTGTCATGTCGGTTGTTGTAATATTTCAAGTCAACCAACTTTGAACTGAAAAAGAGAGGCGTGTAATTCCAAAGGAAAAACCAAACTCATAAGTGAAAAACGGACTGATAATGCTATGGCAAAAAGCGAAAAACGACCAAAAAAACAAACAACAGACGTCTACAAAACACAACACAGAAAACTAAAGACTGAGCAGTACGAACAAAAACACTGAGGGTGATCGCAGATACTCAGCGAGGGTAAATAGATCATGCTCCACATGCGGCAACCTTCGTGTTGCTCATACAAGTACAAAGCCGGTGATGTCTAATTTGGTAGGTCACATTCGGAGAAAAGACGAAGGGGTTGTGGTTACGACTATTAGAATATATCCGTCATCATCTGTGTAAAACAATATTCCATAACAATCGACCAACTCGTGATAGCGTCTGTAAAATTTAAATTCACGAATTGGAATGCTTGGTTAAATAGCCTCCTTGTAAGGCAGCAACTTTCTATCAAGGAAATCATGATAGGAAATGCAATTTCTTTAATATCAAATTAACTGGAAGATATATAATCGATATGCAGGTGCTGCTAGGATTTTGAACTATCATTTTGATATGGATAGATCTTTAAAAACTGAACAATCAATAAATAAATCATGTTTAGTTTTTCAGTCAATTTTAATACTTATCCAATACGGAAAATTCAGTATTGTTCAATCAATTGGCTTGCAATCAATTAAGATATGTTCAGACTATGGGTAGACTGTTCAGTAGCTGAGTTTTACCTGTACAAAACAAAAGCATACTGAATTGTCTGAAAAGCTGCTAAACAGTACGAGATTGACTGTAAGCCAAATGTCTGAACGGCACTGAATTAACAATAAAAAAATATCTAAAAAATTAAATAACCCTCTTTACAAGACTGAAGGTTTTAGGTTCAGACTTTTAACGCATTATTAAGGTCAAAATGACCAGATAAGACTAAAAATGTATTAATTTGGCCTCAGTGGATTGTTTTTTGTTGATCATCTTAGTTTTTTTTATAGCTACTATACGATATGTGTTGTAATCATTGTTAAAGGTCGTACGGTGATCTGTAGTTGTTCACATCGTTGTCATATTGTCTATGACGGATAGTTATTTTACATTGCCACTTTTTCTCATTTTTATATCGTGAAGTTATAATTAAAAGAAAAACGTTTATTTAATAGTGGTGTGCAGATGGCTTTTTTATTCTTGTCAGTAAGTTATCATTTTAATCTGTGAAAGTTATATTATTCTGAATTATATTTAAATGATATTACCATAAAAATAATGAACTAAACATTTTCTTATGAATGTTGTCGATTGAACCCATATAAAAAGTTTCTTTATGTAGAATATAAAACAGTAATGGCATACCCTTCCATAATACCTTCGGTAATCTCTTGTCTAATAAGGGTTTGGGTTTATTATAGTTATGATCCAGGGTTTTCTCTTTCGCAAAAATAGTATTTTTGTCGTCACTCCCATTTTTTTTTTGCCAACGAACATAAACAGATTTTTGTTTAGGATTTGTTTTTCTCTTCGCTAACAAGCACATCTAGTTTGCAACATTGTTGTTTCTTCTTTTATTCTACATAATTATCTATTTTATAACATTGTAAGATTTGAAATATTCAAATTTTAAATATAAGTTAATTATTTATTAATTGTTTAACTAAGGTATTTATTTATTCTTGTAAAAACACGAAACACAGTTTTTACTATTTATTTATGAAAGCGCTAATGTAACGTTGCGCTCTTTTGAATAACACATTTTCCCGTTTCTTTTTGATGACGTTACGCCTCTGACGTGCGCTTCGTCGTCTAGACTTTATTTGATTACATACGGATGCACATTGTTTTTTATTAGACAGATTATAGTTGGTAAGAAACTTTTTATGTATACTGGTACTATCTTTTTATTACATCAAAACGTATTTAAAGAGAGAAAACATTGTATACTATTTATTAGAAATATGCGTAACGTTTAAACCCCTATAAAGATGTAAAGTAACCTCTTCAAAACAATTTGATCAAAGTTGTTAACTTAATCCTTAAGGGGATATGTGACGTCATTTTTCTTTTAAAAAAAATGCAATTACCACCTTATCAATTAGTCCATTGTTGCCGGTTGCTATTATTAGTAAATGCCATCAGTTGAGTATTGATTTGCTGTAAATATCGATAAACGGACGAGTTCAAGGTAAAATCCGAGTATTGTCTGTTCGGGTGAAATATCCGGAAACCTGAAGCAACATGAACAAGGTCAAACTGTTATATTTCTTTTGCCAAATCCTTTCGTTAATCAGGATTTTAATCGCCACAATTGATATTTTTCTCGCAAAATGCCAGCGGAGACCCTAAGTTATCTGCAATATATTTCGTGAACACCTGTTTTTCATTTAAGAATTGAATGCTTTTTTTTGTAACTTCATTGGGGTGTAAAAACGTTGACCGAAGTACATTTTGTATGAGGCGCGGAAGCGCTTCATTCTAAAAATGTGCGCACGGTCAACGCTTTTACACCTCATGAAGTTACAACAAGAAGCATTCAAAACTTTTAATTACATTTTTTAAGTAGGATCATGAAAACACGATTTTTATCAAGTTTTTATTTAATTTACCTATGCACTTTATTGTGGGACCTCGTGTCATCATGAATGATACATTTTATTGTGTAATGAAGTTGGTTAAGGAAAAACGCGAGATTGCAGTGAAGCCAATCAGAATAACGTATTATAATGAAACATACATCTACTGTAATTATTTTGCTATAATTAACTACCATATACTAGTATAACTTTGTTATCTGCTATCATTTTTGTGAAAAATATCAAGCTAATGGCATTAAACATTGTTTAAAAGGTATGAATCCGATATCAGCTCATGACGCGACTTTCTAGAATGACCCTCATCTTGCACATACCCTTAACTCTTGAGTCCCTAAAACAAATAAAATCCTAAAACATAGGAATACAAAACGGTTCAAGTAACCGGGCAATTTTGGCAAGAGAACTGAAACAGAATTTTGTGTATAATTTATAAACTGAAAATTGACCATAACATTTTGTAAAAGTAAAAAAAACAAAAATACCGAATTCAAGAAAAATTCCAAACGTCATGCCTTACCCCAGCATGGATTTATTATGCAGGTAATAGCATCAGGGAGAAACAATCAACCATCACCGGCTTGCAAATTTACTATTAGATAAGACTGTGAAATGATGGTGGGTAATTGATATGCTCATCCGGTTTAGTTAGCCCCAGTTAGACTACAATTTAGACAGATTACAAGCAACAAATTCTTGAATTAGAATAAATTGAAAACTGATATAATACATGTATCTCTATGTTTTGTTTTAAACTATTTTGATGTCAATTATTATCAGAAAATACAGAAACATAATCTTTATATACATGTAACTGGTTATTAAGTAAATCAGGCGAGTGGTACCCATACATTTCTTAATTATCGTTTTTTGTCGATTTTCTATAAAAAGAGAGGCGAAAGATACCAAAGGGACATTCAAACTCATAAGTCAAAAATAAACTGACAATTCCATGGTTAAAAAGATAAAGACAAACAGACAGACAAACGACAGTTAACAAAAGACAAAACACAACAAAGAAGACTATTAATAGAAATAAGAAGATATGATATGATAAGTAATGAGACAGGAATCTATTAAATAGAGGTCACAGTACGGCCTTCAACAATGATAAAATCCAGAACGTATAGAAAGCTGTTAAAATGTGTAGCAATTAACATGAGAAATTCAACGACACAAAGTGATGTAAAACTAGATTGCTAAAGAAAACAATATGCATTACAAGACTATCTACTAAAAGAACACATCATATATTTAAAAGGGTAATATAATGTTGGAAAAGGTGTTGAAAAGATCAGTAGCAAAATTATTTTGACTAACAGGCATATTGAAAATCATTTCAGGAAATTATATAAACACTGGATACCAATTTTCTACCTATGACCGTGATAATGATGGATACTCAGGTACTTGTATGTACGAGCACGGGTACGGGGCTGGATGGCACACGGCATGCGGTTATTTCGATTTGAACAATAAGGACATCACCTTGGTGCGATTTTACGGACATTATGTCAAATCAGATATGATGATACAAAGGAATTAAATCCTGTGAACCAAAATGCAACCACCACAACTACTTTTTTTAATGATTATTACAAACATGTTCCGTATTAATGATTCAACTTTGAAAGGGTATTTTCAAGGTACGATAAGCTATTGCAACTGGCCCCCTATTTTCGTTGAAATTAGAATGAATAATATTCAAGAAACATGGCTATTTCTAAAAAGTATAGTGTCTCATCTTACAAAAAATCAATATATTATAAATTTTCTTTTTCCGTGTGTGAAAATTATTAAATACCCTTCTCTTTCTCTTAAAAAACGTAAATTTTATGAAAATCAGAAGTGTTTGCGTCCGTTTGAGCAATTTTTAACTATGAGCGGACGCGAGTACCATGAAGATATTTCAATGTGTTGTTTGTTGTAAGGAAATAATTTACTGTTTTAAATATATTTGTGGTACTCGCGTCCGCTCATGTTCAAAATTCAATAATTCTACACTGAAAATTCCTTGTTTGACGCATAAGTCGATGATATGTGAACCAAGGACCGGAACGAACTTGCATTTCCGAATCTGCTCGAATATCTTATTTTAATTCATGTGATCTTGATGAGTTACAAAACTCCAATCCCGGGAAGAAAAAAAAACTTGTTCGTTCTTTATCCTGTTTATGTTATGTTTGAAGTCGGAGAAAGTAAAGGGACATGTGATTTTGCAACATTTTTTAAAGTGATAATGTCAGTGTTGTCAACGAACAACCAGCAAACTGTACATTTAACAAAATTAAATGAATGTAGACCCTATTAAATTATAACCCCTTTTATCCGTGTACATACGTAAATGAAATGCAACTAGAAATTTAAATCGATTTCACATGGAAACAAAATTAGAACCGAGATTACCTCCCCCTGTCAATGGATTGTAAAGGAAATTATTTGAAATACTTTTTTTTAGATAATTTTAAGGATAAAAAATCTAAACTCATTAAAGTAATGATAAATATTTCAATATATAACACGTCTTAAAAAGAAATGCTTTAAGTTTTAGATATAATTTTGAAACACTAATAAAGTGTATGCAAATATTGTAAACATTTGCAAAAATACAAAGTCAAATATAAGACTAGATATTAATCTCAACAAAAGCCGACTTTCAAGATCCGAAGATACATTGCAGATGCTTGCTACATTGAATTTAAACGAAAATGCATACGTTTACTCGTATATAAGCTGACAGCTGTTACTTGCAAAAAGGTGACATTACAACATTATAGAAGTTTCAATTAATAAAAAAATACTTTCTTTTCTGCGACTATTCTATTCTATTTTATTTCTTTTCACTTTTTCATTTAAAAAATTTTTTTTTTTTCTATTATATAAAAAAAGAAGAAGTGGCTATATATGTGACTTGATAATCAATAAAAGGATAATATAACTATATTTTGTAAAAGAAAAAAATTGTCCTTTTGACACATTCCCTATTCAGTCCATTCCAATTTTAGACAATGTATATTAAACTGTATTTTGTGTATCTTCTGATTAAGGGATGTAGAAAAGAAATTTCTTTACTTTAAAGAAGCACACAATGGACCTGTTAGATAATGAGGAACAAATAGGTTTGGTGTCTTTTTGTTGTTGGGATGTACAAGTACCCGACCACGTCCACTTATTTGTAGTATTTGTATTTTTATCCATCTGATGAGTTCAGCCTTTTTCAATTGATTTTTTAGTTCGTTCTTATGTTTTACTGTTACACCACTGTCCCAGGTTAGGGGAGGGTTGGGATCCCGCTAACATGTTTAACCCCACCACATTTTCTATGTATGTGCCTGTCCCAAGTCAGAAGCCTGTAATTTAGTGGTTGTCGTTTGTTTATGTGTTACATATTTAATTATCGTTCATGTTTTGTGCATAGATTAGGCCGTTTGTTTTCTCGTTTTATATTGTTATTTCGGGGCCTTTTAAAGCTGACAATGTGGTATGAGCTTTGCTCATTGTTGAAGGCTGTACGGTGACCTATAGTTCTTAATTTCTGTGTCAGTTTGGTCTTTTGTTGAGAGTTGTCTCATTGGAAATCATACATCTTCTTTTTTATAATTAGTGCATTGAACAAAATGACTAAAACCACTAGACTCCTATCATTTGCGGATTGCCCAAAGATAAATGTGTTATTATTCTATTTTTTCATGATATATTCATCTTTTGACTTAGATAAAAAAACAAACTGTAAAAGAACGCAAAATCACCGCCCCCTATCCTCTCGGTTCCAGTTAAAAAATATCAATATGTAGGTCAATTTAACAATCACACTATACAGTATGCACCAATTTACTCAATGTTGGAAATAATATGAATGGTACCAGTCGGGATTCTACTTCGTCAAAATTATCTCCCCATTACGCCAATTCATTTTTACAATCGTAGAAATGGAAGCCATTGTAGGGATGACGCGCTGCCAATTTTGCTCTTGGAAACCGATAAATTTATCCACATTGCACCATTACGATCCTTATATGTCAGTTGTATTTTAAAAGACAAATGTATCAACTAGCTAATGAGCATCAGTTAATGATCTTGTCTGCATTGATTCAACTTAAAACTATTGTCTGATCGGTTGTCAGGTGGAATTTTCGAAAATTCATAAACATTTAAAAAAATTCTAATTAAATTTTTCGTGGAGGGGCAGACTAGATTTTTTTAGTGGTTGAAGACAATATACCCTAGTTATCACACACAAAAAAAAATCATAATTTTTCGAAGATATGCATTTTCATCATCCAACTTGAAAGACTTTCGTCAAGTACTTTCAGTAAAAAAATAGCTATTCGAACAAACCTACTCTGTTTTTGTGATTCATTAGATAGGTATTTCACTTGACCCATATATTTCATCTTTCAGTACTGTGATTTTTTTTATTTTATAAAGTCAACCTGTAGCTTTGATATATAAAAATGATAGAATCTGAAGCGAGACGATGTATGAAATATTCTTGCTATGTACGATATTAAGACAAAATATTCAACTCAAACACGCCCTTACATAAAAAGGTGCACTCGATTTTCTCTTTTCGATACAATTGTTACCCATTTTTTTGAATTTTTTCTTGAGTCACATAATGGAAGGGCAGACACGGAAATTGCTAAACTAATAGATTAATATGTTTTCCGTTCGTGGTAATTTTTTGAAAAAAATCGGAGGTTATGCATTTTCTACATCCAACTTGAAAGATACCCATGTAGTCGACTTGATATCTAATTGTTCTACTTAGCTATGTACTAGATAAATTAAAAAACTTATGCAAATGGTGTTTTTAAGATAAAACACTTCGTAATTGAGAAGAAAATTGTAAATTTGTTTGTTTCTATTAACTTTTAATTTTTTTGTCACTATAGTAAACATTACAGTAAGCATTTATCGCCTTCTCTAACAAAGAGCTTCGATTCTTTTGTTCTATTTCAACCGGGTTTCCGTCTGGTACTACCTTTTACTGAATAAGATTTATTTTACAACTAAGAGGATTAAAATAATGGACTTTTATGTAAAGTTTGAAAGTCAGCAGCCAAGTTTACACATCAATAATTTCTATTGTAATAATTCTCAACAGTTTTTTTGTGCCTCGCGTCAGAGGTAAAGGGCATGCATCATCCTCTGATTTTATGCCCCCGCTGTAGCGGAGCGGGCATTAAGTTGTACCCTTGTCCGTCTATACATACGTACGTCCGTCCGTCCGTCCGCTTGTACGTTCCAAAATTGGTTTCCGATCTCTAACTTTAGTTTGCCTCAATCAAATGTTATGAAACGTATACACAATGCTTATTACCACAAAACACAGGTCAAATTCGATTTTGTCGGCGTCACTTTTACCACCCTAGAGTTATGCTCCTGTACAAAAGGAAAAAATGCTGAATTTTTCGTTTCCGTTTTCTAACTTAAGTTAGTCAATCTGTGGGCGAAACAAAAATTGGGGGTGGGTTGGGTGGGTGGAGGGGGGGGGGGGAGATACATGTCAAAAGGTTGTTGTTAGCAGCAAAGAAATTTCCAGTGTAACATCAATGTTGCTGCGCATTGTCAAATACTTTTTTCTTTATTTTGGGGAAATTCAGAAATTTTTATGTTCTTTGGAATTTTCTGGCCAAAAAAAATTTAAATATATTTTCAATTTCTGTTTCAATTTTTGTCCTCAAATTTAACTATTTTTTTTTTTATTAATATTATTATTTTTTTTCACATTTTTTTTCTTTATTTTGGCAAAATTGTATCTTTTCAAATTTTTTGGAAAAATTTTATTTATCTCGGGTTGAACAAGGGTGGGGTGTTATTTACACCGGGATAATTAACCAATCAGATTGCAGTATTTTTGCTGCATAAGAAATAATGATAAATATCCTTTAGTTCCACGTTTCAAGCTTAAAGATTACACTCAGTAATATTAGAACACCTTTTGAAATGTTCTTCAACTATCAACTTAAAACTAACTATGCGTTGCTAAGGAAAACTCGGGTTGATATGACATGTTATATAGATACAAAATCAAATTGTTCTTTAATGAAAACATGGTTACTAAATATATCAATATAGGAGTCGACTTAATATGAGTTGTATGAAAAAATTTGAATTTTTCATTTTTCTAATTGATAACATTGGATAAAAAAGTCCTTTTGTGTGGTCACTAGGCAACATTAAGGTAGCTAGGCTGCTATTTAGAACTTCGTAAAATGGTAGATCAATATTCAAGTGTTTGGTAACAAACTACCTTTCATTTTAATGGATTCAGAAGTCTTTTCCTAGGGCAATTGCATTAAAGATAGATATCATAGTTTATTTTATGAAACCCGTTGCTAGGACACCAAACAATCACATAAACACAAAATGTTCAATATTTTTTAAGTCACTATGCATATACTAATGATGGATTGAATATGAAGTCATTTGAAGAGGGGGCCAAAAATGCCCCTTATTATACCTTGTCCTTTATACGTCTTATATTTGTTTTGCTACAATATGGTTAAAAAAAACCTACAATATAGATTTCAATAAATTAAACTAGACAGGTCAAAAATAGTATCAAGGATACTAGGAGCAATATGTTAATAATCCAAACCAACACAAATTATAATTTATTCTACGATATACATGTAAAGTATTTCAAGCATTTCCGTTATCTGTTGTCCTATTGTTTTTATTATAAACACAAAAAAATCACAAAATTCTAATATTTAGACATTTCTGCTCCTTTTAGCAGTTGTATCATTATAATAGCCAGCAATACTGATATACATATTCAATTGAAATGAAAATATTAGTATCAGTATATATTTTTCTGACAAACCGGCTTTTAAAGAAAACAGATGGTAACTGTAGCATTGTCATTTTGTGTGTAAAGAGCAATTAAGAATGGAATTGACAATAACTATTTTATCATAAAAGTGAATATTTTTAAAGCTTCTGTACATTTACAATGAAATACAAAACTTTTTAAATTGACACGTGAAAAGGCATGTAATTCCACATATTTCACTTGTTATGTAAGGACTATTATGTAATCATAAGTTCGTCTTGTTAAAGAGACGGACAAGCTCTAGACATAAGATGTTAAGTTCAAAATGTGAAAAGTAATTTTTACCTTAGCAAACTTTTATAAATACACTTTATACCATTATGCTTGATATCTTAATGTAACATTTTGTGCATGGAATGCATATGGTTTATAAAAATGAAAATTGAAGAAAAAAAATCGATTTCATAAGGTGTCGTTGTATGTTATATATATTTACTATTTTTTATTTTATATAAAAGTTGAATATTTCAAAAGGAACGTAATTGGTACAGTAAACTAAAAATAAAAAGCTTAACAAACGAAAGAACACAAAATATTCACGATTTGTGCATTTGAAATACGTCAGACAATGAAAGTAATATATACGTGATGTCGCAAATCCGGAATTGTCTTACATTTAGTATTTGTAAATGTGTCTAAATTTACGTATATATGTTATTACTTGTGTATAATATATATTTAGTATGATTCAAACTTTTAAAATGTATAATATTAACTCCAATTTTATAGTTAAGACTAGTTCATTGTTTGTAGTCACTTTATTAACCAGATAAAGAAGAATAGTACGGTGACCAAACCCAATATTTTTAAAATTTAATCGTCAAACATACTATATGGCTATATTATATATCATTGGATTCGGAAAAATGAGTACTTTTGGAATATCGATGTCGTCAAAAAGAAATGTGGTAACAGTTTTGCATAAATTAAGGTCAAAGATCAACATACTGTATTCTTTTTTTCTTTTTATATTTTCAAAATTGAAAGATATCAGCAGCATTTTGTATTAAATTTCAATTCAATTGACAATGAATTATCTCTAAAATGTAAAATAAAAAAAGGATCTTATTACTTAATAATCGATTATTTCTGAAAATTGGCGTTTTTCAAACACTTGTTTTATGAGCCCATTCTATTATACAAGATCAATACAAATTCCGTTGAAGTTACCTTGCCGGATGATATTCAACCTCAGCAATAAATGATAAATGTTGTTTTCGATTAAAGCCTTCTATCCCGAACGTTTATTTTTCAAAAGCTCATGCATGTAATTCATTGCAACCAAAAACCACTTACTACCTCTCAAAAACAGTTACAATTAAAAAATCCAACCAAAATGATCCATAAAGCAGAATTCTTCCAGGAATATCTTCTGATTCGTCTTTCAAGGAATTTCTACATAATTCTGACCCTTGACAGAAGCAAAGCACCGTACATGTAAGGTTTTAATTGTTGTGAACAAATACTTTTCACATGGAGATTTTCCCTCACATGAACACACAAGATCCTGCAAGAATTCTGTTGAAATATGCCCTTCAAAACCAACGGTGTGTAAAGAATTAATTATTTTTCGCCAACCTTATTCTAAAGATGACGGAACAGGGGGTTTAGCAATTTGTGATGCGGTCAACATTGCCGATTCAAAGAGAGGTAACCTGACTAAACCTACATCTTCACTGGTGGCAAGCTTGACGCACATTTTATTCATATCATGATGGAATGATTTAAAGATATTCTTCAGATCATGCATCTTTGAAACTAAATTCTTGCACAAATAAGGGCTTCATCTTCGTCAGTACTCCCAAAGCTATGTAACTACGTAACTACCATAGCCGTGCGTGTCCTTCAAAGTCCTGTATACTATTTTCTCACTACTCAAAACAGAGACGAAGTTTTGTTGCATCCGGTAAGAGTGTGTACAGTAGGAGTCAGTTTATAAATTGTTGGGGAAAAGCAAGCACATAGTTGGTGAATGGGTAAAATTCTTCAACTATTCTTTACACTGCGTATGTTCCCCATCTGCACCTACAACTCGCATGCATGTGTCATCTTTTTGTAGTAGTGAACACACAGAACAATTACACCCGTATCAGAGGTCCGTATGATTATTCTGTCGCTCTTTCCTGGTTCTTTTTTGATAATTTCATGTCCATGTATAAGACATTATTTATTATACGATTTTTGGCCCTTGTTAAGTGCTTACCAAGTTACGACAGTCATTAACACTATTGTCTGTAATAACTTCGACAATTTCGGATTTAAAACCGTTACGGCTAAGTAAAGCCAACTATAAGGTGGAGTCGTAGGGGATTTGTCATAGTTTTGAAGAAGAGAAACTACCAAAGAAATTAGGGAGAGAAAACCTTCTCCCTTCAATAATCTGATACACTTTGGTGGAAGCTGTAATCTTTGTGCGGCTTTACTTTGGAGCAGACAACTTTATTGAGTTTTTCATGTCGTAGCGGTAAAAGAATGTCTGCTACTGTGTGCGCTAGAGAAGATAATTGGGTCATATTTTTATAATAGTCAGCTGCAAGGTCACCCATTTTTTTACTTTTCTGTTATCATCAATACATTTAAGCAATGCCATACCACCTTTTAGACTGGTGTAAGTTGTGAGTGATGGGACAAAGGAAGGTAGGGAAAGTGCACAAGAGACATTAGAATCGAATTGGATCACCAAATCAGGAATTTCATCAAACGACCCATACTCTTTAACACATTGCTAGCAGATTCCATCATTAAGTCTTTCAACAGAACTTAAGAAGAAACGTTTACTCGTTACAGTAAAGGAAGTGATTCAGTACTTCTTCTCTGGCAGACGATACACTTTTCAAAATTAAAACGCATGTGTTGCCTTTTTTAACTACTAGGACCTAATCTTAAAGGACTTTATAATTCAAACATTTTCCAGATAAGTACATGTCCAAATTCAGACTTGGTTCTTACTTTTTAAAATATATCAAAAAGAAAAAAAACCATATCAAATAAACATACGAAAATATGAAATCTTTTCAAAATACATAAAACGACACGGTAACCAACACGAAATAGGACTATGAACTAACAAAAAAGATCGAATTGAACAAATTTTGGCAATGAAATATCGTTGTTATACGAAATATCATTTATAGATTAAAATAATAGTATCGGTCCGGTTCAATATTTTTGTACAAGTCGAATTTCTAAAGGAAAACTTGTAACCTGTATTTTCATTTTGTAGTGTATATTTTGTTTCAATGCACAAGTCGAAATAATGCTTCTGAGATAAATGATTTTGAAATTGTTGTTTAATAAAGGTTTGACATAGCATATGAATGTTGATTATTTTACATTTTGCGTAAAAATAAATGACGAAAATGAATTGAAATGTACTCTATTAAATGCAAAATATTCGTAGTGTTCAATTTTTACAAAAACTCTTCAATAACAGATTAATTTTGCCAAACTTTTGTTTGAAATTGTTAAAATAAGGTTTTACAACAATGTATATAATAACAAAAAGCATATCAAAAATGTTCTTTTAGAATGTAGGCCTAAATTCTTTTGAAAGTAAGGGAACGAACTTCAAAGCCCATTTTACAAAAATTGCACCGTACGATTTTTTGACGACAAGTCAAAATGTGAAGTGTAACCTTTGAACTACAATTCTGTGATTTATAGCCGTATAGTCCGAATGACGATTAAACTCCTTAAATAAGCGACTTTTCCTTACTTTGTCACCGTACTAGAAGGTATATACAAACCACAATGTGGCCCTTGTAAATGAAAACTAATAAGAAAATGTGATACAGATCGCATAACTTTCAAAAAGATGTTTTACATAATTATTAATTTTTGGTAAAATTATATACAAACAACAACTTTTAACATCTTTGTATTTGTCAAATGTGGAAATGTTGCTAGTATTCTGTTTTACATTCTCCATTCAAAATTGTTCAAAAGATAAGTTTACATGTTTATTGAAGTTGTTGCTATCACATATAGTAATCTATGTAGTTTTGTTTTTACATAAATATTTGCCTAAATTGCATTGTTTAAATTTTGGCTAAAAAAAAAGTACTTCAGATGCAACACTACATCTTTATTTGCTTTTAATTGTATTCCTTCAAGGTCTTACTAAAATAAAGAATCCAAACCATAATGACACATTTTATGATATACTTTTATTTCTAGTGTTTATTGATGGTAAATTCTTTTAAGGACAGTTTTCATAGACGTCACCAAGACAGCAAACCATCTACAGAACAATATAAGGACACATTGCATTGATTAGTTTGTACATAAATAGTCAATGGTAATTTATGTGTCTGCAACTAGTTTAGTATAATTCAGACTTTTAAAATGTGAAATGTGTATTGCAATTCTATATTTATTAAGATTAATTATTTTATTGCAGTCGGTTTCATAACAAGGTCAAAATAATGTATGATAACAGGTATTATTTGAAAATCGTTGGTTCTTAGATTTTTTCTTAATTATTTCTTTTGTTTAATTTGATTGTTTTGTCACTTTTATCGGGAACAGGTTGATACAGATTTCATAAAAAATAAAAACAAAATATTTTTTGTTTTTTTTTTTGTTTCGATACAACTTTATTTGAAAAAAACTTTACCACACAAATGTTGATTACTATTAACTCTTAAATTTGTATCGGACGCCTTGTGGCAAAATATCCTTTTGGGTTAATTTGCTCATTATCAGATATGTTATCGAAGATTTCAAAATGAGACAATGTTGTCAGTGAGACGCAATCATACCTTCTTCCTTATATCTTTAAATGGGTTGTTTTAATACTTTATATGTGTATTGTTGTAACATTCACCTGTCAGTGAGTCGTTCTGATAAAGTAATAATGCATCTTTATATCTTAATTTGCAAAAGTTTAGATTTTTTCTATTGATTAGTTTGTACATAAGAGTCTGATTTGTTCGATGTATTTTTTGATGTGTGTATAATAAGTTTAGTATGATTAAAACCTTTAAAATATAGAGTATGTACTGAAATTTTATACTTAAGACTAGTCCTTTGTTTTAAGTTGTTTTCAAAACAAGAACATAAAAGAAGGTATGATAGCAGCCATTTTTTGGAAATTGTAATTCCTTAATTTTTTCCTCAGGATTATGTAATGTTTTAAAGTTTTTTGAAAAACAATATTGTCACTTTAATGCGAAAATGCCATTAAAGATTTCATTTACCCCCCTCCCCCCCAAAAAAAAAAGAAAAGGAAAAAGAACATTTGGCGACGCCTTGTGGCAAAATATCTTTTTGGGTAAGGCTGCTCATTTTATAATATCAAAACGAAGATCCCAAAAGTTAGATAATCTCGCCAGTGTGGAGCAATCATACCTTCTCCCTTATACCCTTCAATTGATTCAGCTAAATTATTTTATATGTGTATTGACCTGTGTCGATTCAATGAACTAATAATGCAACATAACATATTTATTTGCTTTTAATTGTACCCCTTGAAGGTCTTGCTGAAATAAAGATTCCAAACCATATTAAAACGTATTACGATATGCTTTTATTCTTAGTGTATATCGATAGCAAAAGGAAATTGCAAATTTATAAACATGTTCACGACAACACATTAAACACCAACTGCATTTTTATACATTTCGTACAGCTGCTAACTTCCCTTTCAAGAGAGGGGATTATGAATCCTAAATTGCAAAAATAACAAAGCGTTTTAGAGTCAATTCATTTTGTCCATTATTTCTAATAAAACTGTTTTTGGTTTGGTATCGCAAAACATCTTTAATTATTGGACCATTTGGTCAAATAATTTCTGTATACCAAAGTTTTCAGGCAAATATTTCATGAATACATATGGCGTGAACAAATTAAATAATATTAGTAAAGCAAATAATGATAGTTAGTTTCTGTTCAATATGTCGACCGGTAATGAACGAGCTGGAGGTTAGTGGGCATCTAGTGCAATGCAATTGGCGCCGTTATGTTTATTAATACAAAATAAGGAGATGTGACAAGATTACCAATAGGACAAATTTACACCAAAAACCATACGACTTATTTATTTGCATCTATAAGTCACCGTACGGCCTTCAACGAAGAGAATTAGAGTGAACACGCTGAAATGTCTCCCCTGCTTTAATGACCATCATTGATTTAATGTCGAAAGTCTTAAAAATAAAGGTTTTACTACAAGTTTCACATAAACTTAACATAATCACTGATCGATGACAATAAGGTCAAGGTCAGATAACCCTAGCATACAGACATATACATCTTACAATCACTACATACACCAAATATAGTTGACCTTTTGCTTATAGTACCAAAGAAACATGGCAAACAGTGAAAACTTAACATTGACCGATAAACAATGAAAATGAAGTCACTGGCAAATAGACATGAACACCTTACAATTATTCCATACTCCAAATGCAGTTGATCTATTGCTTATAGTATTTGAAAAACAGACCAAAACACAAAAACTCAACAGTGACCATTTGACCATGAAAATGGGGTAAAGGGCAGAAAAAAATGCCAGACTGACATGTACTCCTTACAATAATTCCATACACCACATACATTTGACCTACTGCTTATAGTATCTCTGAAACATACCTCATCCCGTTACTTCAACCTAGATCACTAATCCATGAAATGAGTTCGAGATCAGATGGACCCTGTCTGACGGACATGTAGACTTTGAAAGGCACCCTTATACCAATTATATTTATCATATTACTCATAATAATTGATATAATAATTCTTTTTCAAGCTGTGGCTTAACCATGAAAACGAGGTAAAGAACAATGGACATATGACAGACGGATACTTCGTAACATAAAGTATGAAGCATCCATGTCGTCTACCTTCTGAAATATAAAGCTTTATGCAAATAGTTCACGCCGCCGCCCGCATAATAATGTATTTGCCTCGTATTTTGCGAGACATAAACTTCCTGCCACAAAGCAAGCTATAAAATTCCCCGGCATGATAAAATATCAAACAATTCAAACGAGAAAAAAAAACCTGCCTGATTTAATTACAAAACAACAAATGAAATACAAACTTGATACGCAGCAACTGAATTACAGGCTCCTGACTTGGAACAGGTACATGCTGAATGCGGCGGAGTTAAACATGTTTGTGGGCGCACACTGCTAACCTAGGGTAGTGGTGTTAATGCGCAGCATATTAAAACAAACTGTTGAAATCAGTTGAAAACCGCTTCGCTCATCAGATCGATACAAAGCACAAAAATAACTAAAAAATACCCACGTTAAACACACAGTATTTACATGTATAGCTGAGAGCACTCGCAGTCAATGAAAGCTAGCTTAAAGCCAATAACAACTTATACAAACATCATGTATCTAAGACAAAATATCAATCAGTACACACAAAAAGGATTTATAGTAAAGACGTCATAAGCAATGTAGGAAAATATGACCTTGTGCAATGCCTATATCAGTATCGACCGTAAGTGTTAATAACTGTATAGCTATACATATTTAGATGAGATATGTATACACCGTAAGATGGAATAAAAGGAATTTCACCGTCAAAAATAAAAGAAAAAAAGTAACAATATTGATCTAAAATCGTCCACTTTGTCGTAAATATTAGTACATCTATTGAGTTTCCCGTATGAAACTGAAATATTTAAATCAAGGTAAGGTGAGTTATTTTTGTTTATATTAGATTTATTAAAAGTAAGTTCGCTTTGGGTAAATTTCGGCAGTATATTTAGAGACTATTTAACGAAAAAAAATATCAAGGTAACGATAGGTGTAGGTGACGATTTCTAAAACAAATATAAGTTTAGAATATTTCTCCTAAAATTATGTCATGCATTAGTTTCCTACTAATACCCTAAAAAATAACTATAAACGACAGTTTGTGTGTTGACATAAAAAACATGATAGGTTAGGTCCAGTTAAAAAAAAATAATGCAAGTGTAATAAAACTATTTTAAGCTGCAACTGTATCAGGTTAAGTTGTCGTTATACTGTTTTGGTTATACCTTTTAGATGTCAAACAAGTTTTTTGTCTTTCTGATCCTGGGAATATATATTTTCTAATAAAAGGAGGTTTCAATTGACGGAGAAACACTTTATTGATAGACAATTCAAGATAACTTACACATGTTACAAGCTATGAGTCTACCGCGACTTGAAACACACAAAACTATGGATCAATCAAGAAAGAAGCGAGAAGAATGACATTCGTCGAACTTTTCGAAGGAAAATAAGGAAACGATGTATCAAATAGAAAAATCAGGTGACAACACAGCAACAAAGTTAACAAATAAAAATTAAGAACAAGATGTAGATAAAGGTTTGCATGATTTGTAAGCAGGTCTATTTTTTTTATGAGCTTTTAGATAGAGGTCGTTTTAGAGCTTACCTGTAGAGACATCTGTTCGTTCCTGATACCGTATGTCGAGTTCCTGGTGTCTTTGATTTTCATTGTAGGATTGCTTAATCCATTAACGTTTACTGGACACATCTCCTTATATATGTGTGCCGTTTGATTTGTCAAGCATTACATTATCATAGATAAGCGAATATCAACGAATAAATAACCTTGTGTACTTACTTAACATTGTACCTATACCATCCGATACAACCAAATATCTGCATGGTAATGGTCGAATAAAAACAGGGTTCAATGGTAAATGTTTTTTTTTTATGTATATATATATAATACCAGTCAACAAAAGTAACGATACACAAGTTTGAACTCCAATTTATCATAAAATATGATAAATAGGAAAATCGTATAAATTATCCAATGAAAAACATTCTTTTTCGAAGCAAATGCATATGATTAAAAGAATCTGACCAAATTGGAAAGTGAGAAAATACCGTGTTATTGAACACAGGGGTCAAATTTATTTTGCGGAAAATGACAAAAGTCGGCATTTAATTTCGAAGATGAGAATTAAGTATTCAAATATCTGCAAAGGCATTCAAAATGTTAAGCAGACCATACTTGAGTTTAAAGTTTTTAAGTTCTAATATTGAAATATGAATTTTTGGGTGAAAATCCTATTTTTGAAATTACAAAAAATTAAAAACAAATAAAATTCGCGTATTTGCCTTATATCATGGTTTTGATAAGAAAAAAACACTCTGTAAATATTAGACCAATTGGGCAATTATCTATCTTGGTACAATGTATCCAATTTCATTATATATGGAAAATACATTGCCTTGTATCGTTTCTTTTGTTGACTAGTATATATTATATCTTAACAAAGGACATGTTGTACATGTTATATGATTTCCAATGAGACTACATGCCACATTAGTCCAAATGACATTTGATGTAAGGAACTATAGGTCACTTTACGGCCTTCAACAATGAGCTAATATCTCACTAGGTCCCGATATGAGTAAAGATCCATTGGTGCAGTAATAGCTTGAGAAGAATTATCCATGCATTACGATAACATAAATTCTCGATGATCTTATTTTTTTAAATAAAGATATGATACTTTTTTTGATAAATTATTATCTTGAGGTCATGATTAGTCGAAATAAAAAGTTTAAGAATTCCGATGGCATTTGTTTTGGAAGATAGTATTATCATAAAATATCCTAAGAATCTATTTCATATCTTATGCACTTCGGCTTAGTTTGTTATTTTCTATAAAAGCAAAATGTTGCTATAGTTGACTAAAAAGAGACGAAGATACCGAATGGACAATCAAAACTCAAATGGCAAAGAAAGACGGAAAAATCATGGCAAAAAACGAAAACAACACAGAAAAATCAACAATCTATAAAGAATTACATTGAAAACTAAAAACTACAAACCCCACTAAAAACATGAGTTTATCTCCTTTAAGTCAACATGACATTTGTGGCGCCAGTAATATCAACATGAACAATTAACAGGATATAGTCTTGTTTGTTGCTGTGTAACATATTTGTTTTTCGTTCATTATTTGGCACATAAATTTGGCCGTTAGTTTTCACGTTTGAATTGTTTTACATCAAAATTTTGTCATTTCGGGGCCTTCTATAGCTGACTATGCAGTATGGGCTTAGTTCTTTGTTAAAGGCCCTACGATGACCTATAATTGTTAATTTCTGTGTCATTTGGTCTCTTGTGGAGAGTTGTCTCATTGGCAATTATACCACATCTTCATTTTTTATATATTGAACAACATGGTTTATCACCAACAAATTACTATTAGGATGACAAATGTGCATGGATTTGGCTGAACTGCATATCATGATTAGAAACGTATCTGAAAAGTTTCTTGCCATTGACAACATGTCAAACGAGAAATCAAGAGTCGTTATCTGCGTGAAGTAAGTTGGTCGTTTCTTCGTTATTGTCAGATTTGAGCTGCAAGGTGCATTATTTCTTTTGTCACTTAATTATATATTCCAACACAACAGCCCATTTGTACACTTAATAATACTCATCGTAAGCTAATTCTGGTTATGGACCACTGTAAATTGTCACAGTTAATCACCAAGCTTTAGTTATATGGGGCTGAGATTCTTTTTAAATCAGTATAAGTGACAGGTATTCCTGTATAAAATATATTCATGTCTTTGTATACTGAACTTAGTACCAATCGAAAAATTGGTAACAATCCAAAAGAACACAAATATAAAGCCAATTTTATTTTAAATGTAATGATTATTGACCTTTATTGTTAGCTTTCTTAGGAACTTATAAAAACAAAACTAGAGTTTCACTTAGGAAGTTGAAAATTAAAAGTTAGATATTTTACATTTTCCAAAATAAGTCTGTTAACACTTTTTGGCCGAATAAATTGATAAACAGTTTAAGGATTTTTATAGTTACTTGAAACTTACCAACTCGTTAAGCTAATTTCAATTCTGTATATAAAAAAAAAAACGATATACAATTCATTCGACATAGAATTTATGACGGTTTAATTTTAAACTTCCAATGGCAAATATTACATACATATATCGGGACAAGAACATGTTTACCTGAATGTTTTATAGTTATGAAATCAGCCTTGTACTTAGATAGATACGTGGAGCCAGATTTATATTACGCACGAGTTTACAAGGTAGCAGTGTGCTAAAGACATGTCTCATATACCTCAATGTTACATAACCTTAGCGACAAAACAAATCAAGGTAAACTCTTTTAGCAAAATATTAATGTCCCTGGAAAGGAACGTTCGTGAAGGTTATCATCGACACTAGATAAAATCCAATAACTGGCAGTATCCGTTCTCATATGCAACTATTCCAGTCATAATTACGTTCGATAACTCTGCATGTTACTGGTTTAATATTAGGATTATGTAAAATTTACTGGTTACCCGATGAATGATTTAAAGAAAATTAAACAATATATTTATTTCACCTTGGTTATTTAATATCCATTCGAGGTCTTTTTTTTATAAATATAAAATAATATCGTAATGAATTGCATCAAGAACACTAATTAATCTACATTGGTATTATTATTATTTATTATTTAGGTATTGTCAAAACTTACACCTTGATTAGGTGCCAGGTTTATTTTTGATCTTTGATCACGTTGATGTTATGACTTAATTAGTATCTCCTTTATCTAGCTATGACCTTGGCTATCATTGTAGTGACTATAACATGTCATATTTAATTGCAATGTAAACAGTGAAATTAATTTGAATTATGTGCATGTACCAGAGACATATAATACTTGTATTATATGTCTCTGCATGTACATAATAAGTGTCGAACATCGTCCACGTTTGAAAATTATTTGGTCGCCATTTTTTTAAAAAAATTTATAAAATAAACAGCATGTAACAGCTTTATCAATAGGAATCAATGTTTGATTCTATGCTGCTTTATGGTAAGACAATGACTGAAAACGCGAGCATCCAACGGTTATTTGATTTTCAATGTAACAATCTTACAAAATACATTTTTACCAAGTCGTCCCACGGTGTCAATGAGGTCGCCATCTTGAAAAATAATACCAGATTTTCTGAAAATGACTAATTTTCAAATCAATTTGGAAGGGACATAATAAAAAATTAAACTATTGCAGTTACGATATTTCAAATATTTATGAATATAGTAATAAGCACATATTCCCACAATTTTTCCATCTATTTTGTTTAAATCGCAATTTTAGGTTTACATGACAGAAAATCCAATATTTATCGGAGTTGGATGATTAACAGTGTGAACTTATCGAGGCAACAAGACAAATTTTCAAAAGCATTTGGAAGGGAGAAGACCAAAATTTAAACTTTTTCAAAAGGCATAAATATATTTCATAATATATGAGGAATTACTATATATTCCCACACTTTCTGTATCATGAACTTAAAGTACTTTATTTTATCGATTCTTGAAAGCCCCTGTGCATTTCTATACATTTTACTTGGGCTTAATACGGGTGATGTGTGACGTCGTCAAAGTCACGTGATGACTGCTATAGTTGGATATGGTTTACAAACGTCAATGGCGTCTTTTAGATGGGAGACAACTCTTGTACAAATGAAGACACTTAATGTGTAATTCACCGGTGAATAAACTAGAAATATTGATTGTCAATTGTGAATTGATCGTCTTTCCTTTCATTTTAATGCAAATTATCTCATTATTTCAGACACGTGATAATGCATCAACTATTATAATTTTTATAACATGTGTAATACAGTTATTGACTTGGTGTTTAGACATTACCCGAAGACTAAAATGTTATCCCAAGTCACAAGTCAAACTTTTTAAAACAAAAACAACGGTATCCGACGTGCCGTTCATAAACTTTTAAATTACGCACGATTTATATAGAATAGCAGATTGAAATTTAATGTTATCATCTATAGGATCTAAAAAGATAACCGTTAGCACAATCTTCTAAATATGTTGCCCTGCAATAGCAATTTTGAATAAGAACATTATACAAAAAAGCGTATAACGGTATAATCTAATAAGCCATATTTCAGATAGAAATGTGATTAGATATGTATAATGTAAAATGTGATATAATTGTACATTATACATAATTCATATGCTTTTGTACGGAAATATTGAAATTTCAATATTTTGTTGTTACATATGTACAATTTGATATATGCATGCTACATTTCATTAACATTCATAAAAGGTTACATTCAAAACCTATGCTAAATATGAATATTTATGCCGTTGAAAAAGAAAAAAAATCGAATCGTAAATAACAATTTCTTGTTTAAGGTTATTGACAATTTTATTTTGTGATTACCGCACTTCACATATCATTTTGAATCGAAATAATCTTTAACGATGATTACGTTCAGTATGGCATATAAATTGTGACCGTGACTGAAAAATGGGTTACGATGAGCTATATATGGCACGCCTGAATCACTTTTATTAATTAATCTTAGATTATCTCAGATAAACTAGGATTTATTATCTCAGATAAACTAGGATTATCTCAGATAAACCCGGTTTATCTCAGATAAACTAAGATTATCTCAGCTTAATTCAAATTCGAGAAAATCCTAGTTTATCTCAGAAAATACAGAAAATTCATAATCTGGAGAAAATCCCGGTTTATTTTCAAATATTAAGAAAATCTAGGTTTATCTGAACGATTTTCAGATAATCCTGTTTTATCTCTAGATAATTAATTATCTGAATTTCAGATAATTCATTATCTCATTTTCCAGATAATTTAGGTTTATTTCGGATTCTAAATATACCAAAGAACAATGTAACGAGTGTTATAATTGGACGACAATCGTTTGCCAGATTTTATATAAAAAATACCGTCCTTTTTAAGAGGAGGGGCAACATTCTGCACACGGCACGCAATTATCAAACTACTCATGGTGTGGACATCACCGTTATTGACACCTGGACAAGCGAAATTTGTTGAATCAATTAAAAAAACAGTAAAATACAGAAGGGCTGATTACATACAATATACATCATATACTTTGTACATACTTAATACAAAAATTTGTTAGCTCTCTCTTTGACGCTAACTGACTGTTTATTACTGACGGCTAATTTCGACATCGCCGGTAATAATTGAACTCTCATATTTTAATTTATTCAGTCGGTTTTAATCTTTTAATCATGACAACGGTTTTGTAAAATATTTAATTTTAACTATTGCATTATTTCGTCATGTGTCCACAAAATAGAGATTACACTAGAAAGAAGACAATTAAGTAATCCAATACACAAATAATGCACGATTCAATTATGGAAAAAACAATTATTTCATCATGGTTAATCATAAAACATAGTTTTCATTTTGTTTTTTCAAAATAATTAAATACATAAGTTAGAGTTTATATGCCTTAAACCTTAAAGCTTTCCCTGTTATATTGGTAATATATATACAACTGCCCCCAATAAATGTTGACATAACAGGAAAAAAATAATAAAAGGTTTTTTTAAGACTGTTCAAAACAATAAAATTAATTCTTGCACGAAAAAGAAATTTTGAAAGATTTATATTCCTACGGTTTCTTTTTCCTTTTTCTCTAAACTTTTATTCTAATTATCACTTTTTACTCGAAAGCTAGCATATTTTAATATAAGACATAAAATCAAAATCCAGTGATAGGAAATTGTTTCTTTGATTAGATCCTGCTCACAGGAAATAAGCCGTCTACGATAATTAATTCGAATGTAGGACAGAAAGTCACAGGACAAAAAGTCACAGACAAAAAGTCACGGACAAAAAGTCACAGGACAAAAAGTCACAATTATTTTTTTCTGAATATTTTCTTTGAATAAAAAACACTTATTTCTACAAGAATATTTTTGTATTTTTTTTTAACTATTGTATATAAACCAACATTGTAAACAAAATTTATCCAAAAAATATCAAAGATGATCAAATAATTGATAAAAAAACCAAAATGTCAACGTGGCTTTGCACTTATATGGCTTCATGGTGCCAAGAAATATACCCTTTGCATAATTAAAATTAAATAAATCTTCATTTTTCAAGTATAATGAGTTATCAAAGGTACCAGGATTATAATTTAGATAATATAGATTTTGCGTACTGACGTTGTTTATCATCTTAATAACGTGTTATATTATTCTTTTATTTGTCTTTATTAATATAACTTTTACTGTTAAGTCTGTTTTTTTAGATATCCTTTTGACGTAACTCTGTGCTGATGTATCCCATCATACTTTGAACGACAAAATTATTTCATGATGTGACTCTGTACCTATGTATCTTGTCATACCTTGAATGACAAAATTATTTTATTTATTAATATTACTTTTACTGTTAACCCACTGTTTTTGTGATATACATTTGACGTGCCTCTGTACTTATGTATCCCGTCATACTTTGAACCGCACTATTATTTTATTTATTATTATTACTTTAACTGTTAAGCCAGTTTTTGTTATATCTATTTTGCGTGACTGTATTTATGCATCCCGTCATACTTTGAACGACAAAATTATTTCATGTCTACCTGTGCGAATTTCAAACGCGCAATTTTCACCAGTACTCAAAACCCTCCTTCCTTGATGGGTGCATTTTACATAGACAAATAAAATCGTATAATATAATCAAAATGAGGATGTTAATTTGATGTATGCCTTTTTGTGCTTCGTTACATTTGTTGTTTTTATAGTGATTAAGATGATAACACAATGTTGACTGCTGTACCCCTATTTTTGACATTTTTACCTATTGTGTCTGTTTGTTTTGTTCACGCATCGGTTACAATATAATGGAATTTGATGCGACTGTCATACAAGTGAGAGGTTTAGCTAGCTATAAAACCAGGTTCAATCCACCATTTTCTACATTTGAAAATGCCTGTACCAAGTCAGGAATATGACAGTTCTTGTCCATTCATTTTTGATGCGTTTTGTTATTTGATTTTGCCATGTGATTATGGACTTTCCGAATTGATTTTCCTCTGAGTTCAGTATTTTTGTGATTTTACTTTTTAGTACGCCAGACGCGCGTTTCGTCTACATAAGACTCATCAGTGACGCTCAAATCAAAATATTTATAAAGCCAAACAAGTACAAACTTGAAGAGCATTGAGGATCCAAAATTCCCAAAAGTTGTGCCAAATACGGCTAAGGTAATCTATACCTGGGATAAAGAAATCCTTAGTTTTTCGAAAATTCAAAGTTTTGTAAACAGGGAATTTATAAAAATGACCACATTATTGATATTCATGTCAGCACAGAAGTGTTGACTACTGGGCTGGTGATACCCTCGGGGACGAAACGTCCACCAGCAGTGGCATCGACCCAGTGGTGTAAATAGTTATCAAAGGTACCAGGATTATAATTTAGTACGCCAGACGCGCCTTTCGTCTACATAAGACTCATCAGTGACGCTCAAATCAAAATATTTATAAAGCCAAACAAGTACAACATTTTGACACATTTCCTACACTTTAATATGAATATATGTATTAAAAAGTAAATAGTTCAAGATATTTTTCTTATATATTCAAATAATTGTCAACAGATTATTTGTGACTTTTTGTCCTGTGACTTTTTGTCCTACCAAATTTGTGACTTTATGTCCTGTGACTTTTTGTCCAGTGACTTTCTGTCCGTTTACCAATTAATTCAGAGCTCTTCAAAATTGACGAAGAACATATAGAAAAAAAAAAAGAAAAGAAATTTAAAATGTGTTCGTCAATCCATATACAGAGAAAGAAGGGAACTTCATCCAGTTCAACCAAAAAATCAATTCGAATTTCACAAACATCTTGGTGTTGTTACAATCAAAGATGTTTCAGCATATTGTTTTGTATTAAAATAACTCTACCAAGTTGTAAATTGCTGGTACTAAGCATGGATAAAGGAGGAGGAGGGAAGTCAAGTATTTAGTCGATTTATACATTTATAAGTAAAAATTAAATAAATTCATAAAATTGGCAAGACAAGATAAGTTCAATAAATTCATAAAATTGGTAAGACAAGATAAGACAATATAATTTATTACAACTTAGGCACTCGTTACTAGAATAAAAGTAAAAATTCTAATATGAAATAATATCCATGTTTGTGCAAAATCTAAATAAATGTTAGATCTTATTTCACTTTGTTTCTTTTTATTAATAAGGTAAATAAATGACATTTTATTTAAAAAAAATATCTTCATGTTTTAATTGTATATCTGTCCAAACAGTGGACAATTGACATATAAATAGTCAACCAAGGAAGTTAATAAACCTCTGTTTGAATGTATTTAAGAACATGATATTTTCCACAGTTTCGGTGTTAAAAAAAGGCAGTCTTTACAAAACAAGTAAACTATATCAAATACAATAAGATATATTTAATAAATATTTACACAAGGGACGAACAAAGACATCGTTCATTGTTTGTTGATGTAAAACAGGGAGATAAAGAACCATGTTATCAATTTTTTTTATTACAAGGTAGTTTTTTCATAAATACATTCTTCAATGCCATACATTTAACGGCATGCTGATACACTTTTATTACAACTACGGATCGAGGTTATCTAGACTACAACAGGTATAATTCTATTTCATCAAACAGCCCAACGAAACATATACCCAAAATACAGCTGTGCAGTCCTTTTGTGTTGCACCATGTGCTCTTTTTGTTCGTCATAGCAAATTAAGGTTCATAAAGTAAGAACATTTCTGTAGATTCTTTGTTTTTGTCCAAAGTAAAAATTGATAAAGCAAAGCATATATTGACATTTCTGAAATAGAGATTTAGACAAAATTATTTCCTTACAAAATAGTGATTATAAGATCCTTTGTGCCCTTATAAACTCCTTTGTGGTCCTTTCTGCTGCATTGTGCTGTTTGTGCTCAAAGGAGGTTCTTTGTGGTGAGTACGAGACCAAAAAAACATGTTGTCTTATGTTTGGAATGTAGAAAAATAAGTCTCAGAAAAAATCCCATGAATTTGGTTTATAATTTTTAAATGTATAAATGATTTGGTCAATTTTAGAGGTCAATGTCTAACTCTACCTCTACATCTATTACCATGGCCCACAGCCGGTAATAGTTCAAGTGGTCGTTGTGACAAACCAGACACATTCTACCTAATGCTTTAAAACTTTTACTGGTCTAGTGCTATGGGTAATTTTAGATACCATGCATACCCCTACTTCTGGTTACCATGACGCACCCGGAGAAATCAATAGGACATTCATCGAGTAACATCTATGACTATAACAAGTACCTGCTATAACTTAGGGACCTTCACCATGAACATGATATAACTACATGAACTATATGACATTCAACAAGTTCCTTGTATAATAATAGAAATTCAACACGTACCTGTTATACATATAGAATATTCAATAAGTACCTACTATACCATTAGGATATTCAACAAGTACCTGCTTTAGATGTAGTACATTCAACAAGTACTTTCTATAACTAAATACATTAAACTAGTTCCTACTATAATAATAGGGATTTACCACGTACCTGATATAGATACGGTATGGAACATTTAACAGGAACCTACTATGCCAACATGATATTCAACAATTTACTGCTGTAGCTATAGGACCGTCAACAAGTACCTGATATATGTAAATGACATGAAACACCTACCTAATAATACTATAGGACATTCAACAAGTACCTTATTAAACTACATGAAATTCAGCAAGTACCTGCTATAACTATAGGACATTCAACAAGTACCTACTATAGCAATTCGAATTCAACAACTTCCTACTATAACAATACGAATTCAGCAACTTCCTACTATAACAATACGAACTCAACAAGTACCTGTTATATCATAGGACATTCATCAAATACCTACTATAACTATAGGAATTCAAAAAGTCCCTACTATAACTATTGGACATTCAACAAGTTCCTACTATAAAAGTATGTAATTAAAACTTTCCTGATATAGATATAGGACATTCAACAACAACCTACTATACCAATGAGATATTGAACATTTACCTGCTATAGCTATATAATATTCAACAAGAACCTGCTATATTAAGAGGACATTCATCAACTACCTGCTATAACTATTGATCATTCAACTAGTACCTACTATACCAAAAGGATATTGAAACCAAAAGGATATTCAAACGATACCTGATAATGGTATAGGACATTCAACAAGTACCTACTATACCAATAGCATATTCAACAAGTACCTGCTGTAGATATTGAACATTTCAGAAGTACTTGCTATAACCATAAGACATTAAACAAGTTCCAGATTGGTGATAGATGTACAAAGTGGTGATGAATATACAGAGTGGTGATAGATATACAGAGTGTTGGTAGATATACAGAGTGGTGGATGATAGACAGAGTTGTGATAGATATACAGAGTGGTGATAGATATACAGAGTGTTGATAGATATACAGAGTGGTGATAGATATACAGGACAGTGATAGATATATAGAGTGGTGGTAGATATACAGATTGTTTGGATGATAGACAGAGTGGTGATATATATATATATATACAGAGTGGTGGAAGATATACAGAGTGATGATAGATATATAGAGTGGTGGAAGATTAACAGAGTGGTGATATATATATATATATATATATACAGAATGTTGGTAGATATACAGAGTGGTGATAGATATACAGAGTGGTGACATACATACAGAGTGGTGACATATATACGGAGTGGCGATAGATATACAAAGTGGTGAAAAATATACAGAGTGGTGATAGATATACAGAGTTGTGGTAGATATAAAGAGTGGTGGATCATAGACAGAGTGGTGATATATATATATATATATACAGAGTGGTGATAGATATACAGATGGTGGAAGATTTAAAGAGTGGTGATATATATACAGAGTGGTGATAGATATATAGAGTGGTGGTAGATATACAGAGTGTTGATAGATATACAGAGTGGTCATATACATACAGAATGGTGATATATATACGGAGTGGCGATAGATATACAAAGTGGTGAAAGATATACAGAGTGGTGATAGATATACAGAGGGGTGATAGATATACAGATTGGTGGTGGATATACAGAGTGGTGGTAGATATACAACAAGTACCTGTTATATCATAGGACATTCATCAACTACCTGCATATCTGTATATCAAAAAGTAGTGGTAGATATACAAATTGGTTTTAGATATACAGGATGGTGATAGATATATAGATGGGGATATATATAAAGAGTGATAATAGATATACAGAGTGGTGGACGATATATAGATGGGGTAGCTATAAAGAGTGATTATAGATATACAGAGTGATGATCGATATTCAGAGTGGTGGTAGATATACGGAGTGGTGATAGATATACAAAGTGGAGAAAGATATACAGAGTGGTGATAGATATACAGAGTGGTGATAGATATACAGAGTGGTGATAGATATACAGATTGGTATTGGATATACACAGTGGTGGTAGATATAAAATGTCGTGATAGATATACTGAGTCATGATATATATACAGAGTGGTGATAGATATACAGTGGTAAAAAATATACATAATGGTGATAAATATACAGAGTGATGAAAGATATACATAGTGTTTATAGATATACAGAGTGGTGGATGATAGACAGAGTAGTAATAGATATACATAGTGATGATGGATATACAGATTGGTGGTAGATATACAGAGTGGTAATAGATATACAGAGGGGGTTAAATATACAGAGGGGTGATGGATATACAGGGTGGTGATAGATATACAGAGTGGTGATAGATATATAGTGTGGTGGTAGATATACAGAGTCGTGATAGATATACAGAGTGGTGATAGATATAAAGAATGGTGTCAATATACAGAGAGGTAGTAGATATATAGATTGGTGATAGATGTAAAAACGTAGTGAAAGATATACAAAGTGGTTTTAGAAATAAAGGGTGGTGATATATATACAGAGTGATGGTAGATAAACAGAGTGGTCGTAGATATACAGAGTGGTTGGTGAAAGACAGAATGGTGATAGATATATACAGAGTGGTGATAGATATATAGTGTGGTGGTAGATATACAGAGTCGTGATAGATATACAGAGTGGTGATAGATATAAAGAATGGTGATATATATATACAGAGTGGTAGTAGAAATACAGATTGGTGATAGATGTAAAAACGTAGTGAAGATATACAAAGTGGTTTTAGAAATACAGGGTGGTGATACATATACAGAGTGATGATAGATATATAGAGTGGTCGTAGATATACAGAGTGGTTGGTGAAAGACAGAGTGGTGATAGATATACAGAAGGGTGATAGATATACAGATGGGTGGTAGATATACAGAATGGTAATAGATATGTAGAGAAGGGGGGGGGGGGGGGTGTCCGTTTTAATGGACCTATGGAAAGATCCAAACGCCGATGTTTACAGGTTATGATATCTATTTTTATGTAATTTAAGAGCTTATTAAAAAAAATGAGACATAGTGAGATTGCTAATCGGACAACTATACACCAGAGTTCAAATGAAGTGGATGTAAGCAACTATATAACACTTTACTATTATAGCTTGCTGTTCGGTGTGAGCCAAGGCTCCGTGTTTAAGACCGTATTTTGACCTATAATGGTTTTCTTTTATAAACTGTGACTTGGATGGAGTGTCTCATTGGCACTCAAACCACATTTTCTTAAATCTATAGGGAACCGTATGTCCTTCATCAAAGAATCATTGAATGATAAAGTCGGCGATTAAAGCTCACGACATGAAAAATATAAAACTATTATTATAGAACTAAAAAATAACTTATCACAAAAAAATTCTGAACAACAAATATGCAAGACATAAACCAACGACAACCACTAGACTACAGGCACATAAAATATTTGGCTGGGTTTAACATGTTTGTGAGCACATAACCTTCCCCTAACCTGAAACAGTGGTGTAACAGCACAACATAAAAAACATAATGTCAATTTATTTTGTATATTTTTCACTCCAGGTGTAAAACAAATTAAGTTGTTGAAAAATTTCTTACAGAGTCCAAATCATAATACTCTAACAGTTGGTATTTATATTTCTTTATTTTGTCCATTGTTGAAGACGTGTTGTCCTATATATATTTCGTTTTGTTTTCTTTGTCGTTGGGTTCTTATTTAAGTATACCCACATGCCATTTATCAATATTCATGTACATGTATAAGTGTAAGTTCAGCAATTTGTTATTTCATTATTAATTGACATTGGACATCGATAAGAGAAGACTTCAATATATCGGACGTCGTTTTGGCAATACATGACGGCATATTGGACGTCGATTAGAGTATCAAACAATTGGACGTCGATTTGAGAATTTAACGTCAGATTTGGACGATTAAAGAACGGACGTCGATCTGAGTATAATCTCAATTTAGATTATTTTAATAAATTCACCACTCTGTAGATCTATCACCATGCTATATCCCCTACTTCCCTCATTGTTTTTCTCTAGAAACTATGGAATAGGCCAAGTCCCCTTTTTCATTTTTATGAACATAGTGCAACTCGATTTTCAAAAGATGCGCCTGTTTCTCCTCTACAAGACCTATATATATAGTCATACCCCGTGAATCAGAGAATTCAAATGACACAATTCGAAATCAGTAACCATGATCTTAAAATAAAGAAAGGTAGGTACAGGTGGGTTCAGGCTACAGCTAGAATTTGTGATCTTTGAAAACAAAATGAAGGACGTACTCTACTATCTTCTAAGTGTTCATCTTCAAGTGACAGAGTTTCCATCATTTCAATTGTAGCTAAAAATTACACCCCCCCCCCAAAAAAAAAAAATCACAATTTAGATTATTAATCACAATTTATTTGGCTGATGTCCAATACAAAAGTCACACATTTAATACAATTTAATTAAATTTTAAATATTGTTGAAAACAACTACCAGACACTTAATATTTATAATGGTTACTGGCTTTGAACAAGTTGAACTAGGTTATAAACTGCTAGTACTATCAGGTCGTCCTTTTGTGTCCTATTTATTGGTATTTTTTATCTGTATTGTGTTGATCTCAACCTTTTTCAACAATTTTTTCAATAAGTTCTGACTTCGGTCTCATCCCATGTGTACAGTTTCAGCTTAAGGTAGGGTTTGGTACTAGAACTTTTTTAGCCCCTTCCAATAATGCCTGCGCCTACCCCACGTCAGGACGTCATATAGTGTCATTGGGTGGTTGTCTTTGTTTCTGTATTTCATTTTGTTTTTGTTGTAAACATAAATCAAGCTGTTTGTTTGCATATTTTTTTTTTTACACTCGTCGTCCTGGATATAAAAAAAAGAAGATGTGGTTTGATTGCCAATGAAACGACTCTCCACAAGAAACCAAATGACACAGAAATTAACAACTATAAGAGAAGACGGTATACTAAGATGAAAACTTGTGTCAAATCCATTTGTCTGTTATGAACAATAAAATATATTTAAACTAACAACTATATGTCACCGTACGTCCTTCAAAGCTAGAATATGTAGTGTTGCTATTTACTGAATTTACTCTAGTAGTTCTGTACCGTTTGATGTTGGATTTTTTTTTACAGTGTTGTCTATGTACCATTTTGTAGATCGTACTCCTTGAGCATATGTTTTATAGCGACAAGCAACTAGAACTGGCTATTTTTCAATTTAAATTGTCGTCAGCTAGCACTTTTTCTATGCTGTCTTCGGGCTGATTACAGATGTTGTTCAATAGTCCAAGTACTCGGATATGTAGTTGGGCTTCTATTGGTAGTATTCCGTTTAGGATGTTGATAGTAACATCTGCTACATAAGTTGGCAATGAGAGTATAAGCTTATTTATAAGTAGTTTTTTCTAGAATTTTTCGATTAATTCTAGTTTTTGTTAGTGTTGGTTCTTATCTATAGATAAGTACTGGAGATAAGTAACACGTCGGAATGACCGAATGACACATGCAATTTTAATCTTAGTTTAAACAGTATTTATTAATGAAAAATTTTACAAGATTAAGTATTACAATGTTATATGAAGTTTTAATCTTAATTAGCACATATTGGTGCATGACTTTTAACCATTGATTTATAAATAATATTACATCAAAAGTTTATTAAAAATGATTTATTAAAGCAGGAAAGTTCATAAAATTTTATTATAATTTCGTGTATACATTTGTTCCTGATTGCATATATACGATCGCCCAATGTGTTCAATTTGGACTACCAAAGTGGGGCCCCCATTTGTAAAATAAATTATAACTCACTGACACTCCATGAATTTAAATGTATTTCATTTAACGGTCAACAAAAAATATTTAGAGTAAAAAATTTCCAGAAACCGTCCAGGACCTCCTGAGTGCACTTAGGACATCATGTAAATAAACTCATCAAAGATACCAGGATTAAATTTTGTATTTAATAGATACTTTAGTGGGCGTTGAGGGTATGCATTCAATAAATAATTTGATTTTTTATCTAATAATTTTTGTTTGAATAAAATCAATTAAATATTTAAGAAATTATTGAAGTTTTTATTATCACGTGCCGTTATTTGGGATATGTCATGCATGTTTTTATTAATAGTTTAATTGATGTAATAAAAGTACTAGACATTGGTGTAGACATTGATGGTGAAAAAATTGGTATACTATTATATGCTGATGACATTGTATTTATTGCTGAAAATGAAAATAATTTACAAGCTCTATTAGATGTATTAAGTAATTGGTGTGTTACCAATTGCATGAATGTGAACTTAGATAAAACTAAATTTGTCCATCTTAGGAACCCTTCGGTTCAACAAACATCTAAATCTTTTTTGTTAAATAATAATACAGTACAGATAGTATCTTGTTACCAATATCTTGGTCTACTGCTGACAGAATATCTCGATTATAATGAAATGGCTAAAGCTGTAGCAAGGTTTGCAAGTCGAGCTCTAAGTTTATTAATTGTAAAATGTAAAGCACATTGTGGTTTCCAGCACAGTACCTTTACAACATTATTTGATACTCTGGTTTGTTCAGTCATAAGCTACGGTGCATCCATTTGGGGTACTCGTTCTTTTTCTTGTATCAACACTGTCCAGAACAGAGCTATCAGGTTTTTTATGGGTGTGGGCAAGTATACGCCAAATGATGCAATTAACGGGGACATGGGCTGGAGACCACCTAGTGTAAAGCAATGGACATTTGTCTTCAGGCACTGGGCAAGATGTAGTGTCATGACCAATGACAGAATAAATTATAAAGTGTTCAAATGGTCACATAAAAATGCTGTAAACAATAAGAAAAACTGGAGTAATAGAGTCATGAAAAAACTTAGAGATTGTAATTTTGATTTGTATACTAGTATTGATTGTGTGCTGCATAAGAATATTGTTCGAGAAATTGAAAATGTTTTATTTAATAAATATATTGTAGAATGGCAAACAAAAATTTTGTCACAAAGTAATGGTAACAAGCTTCGTACTTATAAGCTATATAAATCTCAATATTGTACAGAGTTATATTTAAAACAAAACATGTCTATTAAATTTAGAAGTGCTTATGCAAAATTTAGATGTGGTGTTGCGCCACTTAAAATAGAAACAGGACGTTATGAGACTAAACCAATAAATGAAAGATGTTGTTTTATGTGTAAAATGAAATTGAAGACGAAAAACATGTATTTACATTATGACCTTCGAAATATATTTTATAGTGAAGCAGTAAAACATAACGATCAATTTTATAACTTGTCTATTGACGAAAAGTTTATATTTTTATTCAGAAACGAAGAACTATGTCACGTAGTTGCTAAAACCTGCTATAATATTTTATGTAGAAGAACAAATATTTTATTTGTAGATAGCTGATGATGTATTTTAAATCTTAGATATGTGTAGTTTTAAAATTGTATAAGTTTTGTATATAATTAATCCTTTAATATTAGTCTCTCATAATTCTTAAGGTGGTACCCAACACTTTCACCAAAATTAATTTGGCTCGTTTAATTTTCACAAAATTTTGTCAAATTATTTACTTTGACCCTTTAACAAAAATATAAAAATTTAAAAAATTTTGAACCGACAGTTTTGTCAGAAAAATTACACTGGTTATATAGCAGTTTGACAAACACCAATTTTGATCATTGAGAAGCTTAATATTCCTTTTACAACACAACGTTATTAAAACGTTTAGCTGACTTTACAGAGTTATCTCCCTGTAGTGTTAGGTACCACCTTAATAGACTGGCACTTGTATATGTTTTAGTATTTAAGCTAATGATATTTTATTGTTAGTTTTAATAAACAATATGTTTTATAAATGTTATCCAATTTTTCATGTTATACGCAATGTTTTATATGTTTATTGGAACGTATAATGTTATACAAGTGGTGAGACTTTATAAAATATTGAATCTGCATGACTGATGATCATATTCAATACTTATATTGAATGAATTTATTTATTTGCAAAAAGCATTTACATGCTATGGCAATCAAAACATATATTACATATATGACACAATAATAAACAGCAGAAAACAACACATCATACAAAGTTAAGTAAGAATTTGACATCTCATTTTCCATGCTGCCTTAATATAATTACATAATTTGATAGTTACAGTTTTATTGACAGCTTTTAACAATGATCCAGTTTATAAATATTTGGCCAAGAACAAAAGTATTTTGGTAAATAATGTAACCTTACAGGTCTGTATACAGGACAAACTAAAACAAAATGATATTCGTCTTCAACAACGTTCATATTACAACAAAGACACAATCGTAATTCTCTTGGCGTATTGGTATATCTACCAACTTCGATATTTAATTGAAGTGTCCCACTACGTAGTTTCGTAAGTAATCGAACATCACAAAAGAAATTTAAGTAATTTTCAAGACAAAAATCTGTCTTGATTCTTCTATACATGCAAAGTTTTTCACAATCACATAAAGATGTGGACCACTCTTGTAAATATTGATCAGTAATACGTTTTTTAACAATATCAAAAACTACATTAGTTACATCCTGTGAAATCCACAAAAAGTTCAGGCCAAGATTAGACAATAAATCTCGTACATAAGAAACCCAATTTGTTTTACCATTAATAACATCTTTATACAGAAGCATGTAAATATCGTAAACAACACTTGGTTTTTTCAATAAAATATGAAACCAATATTTTAAAATTCTAATACGCCTTGAAACATACATAGGCAAATGCCCAAGTTCACCACATAGAAAAATAATAGGTACATTTTTACCAACCTTTACAAGAAATCTACAAAAACGGTTAAAAATTAATTCAATATCACGAGCACGATGAAAGCCCCATATTTCTGATGCGTAACTAAGAACGGAACCAACCATACTGTCAAATAAAATACAACATTGATCAGTTGAAATGTAAACGCTTTTGAGAGTATTCATTAGTGTTGATAAGGCCTTGGATCCTTGCTGAGCCAGACGTTTTTCTGTTTGTAGAAATTTGCCATTTGAATGCAGTAATATTCCGAGGTAAACATATGAATCAACTATTTGGAGTTCGTTGTTGTCATAGAAAAAATTATTCTTAACCCGCTGCCAGCCATTTCTAAATACAATCACTTTGGTTTTTTCAGTGTTTACTTCAATATTCCATTTTAAACAATATGTTGACAATTTATTAAGTAACTGCTGTAAAATATCAGGTGATTTCCCAAACAAAACGGTATCGTCTGCGAATAAAATTAGGTATATCAAATATTCGTTCAGAGTTACGACATCATCAGTTGCATCAATAGACAAATCATTGACTATATCGTTTATGAAAAATAAAAATAACAGAGGAGATAACGGTTCTCCTTGTTTCACACCAAGCAGATTTTCAAATGAATCAGACAGCAAACCTCCAGATTTAACACGAAGTTGCACAGACGAATATATAGATTTCACCATAGCTACAAATTTAGTGCTTACTCTATTTCGTAATAATTTGTATATAAGAATTCTTCTACTGAGTTTATCAAACGCCTTACGAAAGTCCACAAATGCGCAATATAATTTATTTTTTTGCTGAAGAACATGCGATATAATACCGTGGAGAACAAATATTGCATCTATGGTAGATTTGCCTGGCCTAAACCCAAACTGAGTGTCTATTAGTTTCTCCTCTTCCTCGCACCAAGATAGTAACCGGTCAGTAAGTATACTTGTAAAAAGTTTTGATAGGACACTCACAAGCACGATAGGTCTATAATTGTTGGGATCAGATAAATCGCCGCTTTTCGGTACGGGAATGACCATACACTCAGTCCAAAAATCAGGATATATTCCACTGTCGAATATATAATTAAATAATGTTTTTAAAATTGGTGCAAAAAATACCGGACTGGCACTGAACATGAAAGATGTTGTTTTATGTGTAAAATGAAATTGAAGACGAAAAACATGTATTTACATTATGTCCTTTATATGCAGACCTTCGAAATATATTGTATAGTGAAGCAGTAAAACATAACGATCAATTTTATAACTTGTCTATTGACGAAAAGTTTATATTTTTATTCAGAAATGAAGAACTATGTCAGGTAGTTGCTAAAACCTGCTATAATATTTTATGTAGAAGAACAAATATTTTATTTGTAGATAGCTGATGATGTATTTTAAATCTTAGATATGTGTAGTTTTAAAATTGTATAAGTTTTATATATAATTAATCCTTTAATATTAGTCTCTCATAATTCTTAATAGACTGGCACTTGTATATGTTTTAGTATTTAAGCTAATGATATTTTACTGTTAGTTTTAATAAACAATATGTTTTATAAATTTTATCCAATTTTTCATGTTATACGCAATGTTTTATATGTTTATTGGAACGTATAATGTTATACAAGTGGTGAGACTTTATAAAATATTGAATCTGCATGACTGATGATCATATTCAATACTTATAGTATTTATCATGTTCATGATCACGGTGGGTATGGTTGTCCTGCGAGAGAACGTTCTGTGCTGGTGATTTGGTCCTGTCAGGTGCTGGTGGGTCCTGATTCTGTGCTGGTGGGTTTGTTTACATTGTATCAGAACGGCAATAAAACGACTGTTTTGTTGCTTAATTTTTCTCTGATGCGTCATAAGTACTATGCAAAGTATATTACAACAATATTATATTGCAAAAGTCGTACAAGTTCGTTAAACGGAATTGTCCTGACGCTGTGCTGGTGATAAGAAAAACGGTCCTGGTACTGTGCTCCAATGTCCTGGTTCTGTGCCTTTATATTTTAGTTAAAAGAAGCATATATTCAAGATCATTGGTGCTGCATTGTTATTGACTAATTAACTGTTGTCTGCTTTCTTGAAATTGACATTGTTGTGAATCTGTTTACTGTTATTATGAGAGAAAAAATACACCTATTTTTTTTTATTTTTTTTTTTAAATTAACTGTAATTTTATTTATTGGCCTGTTGATGGAACCCTTCTTGTCCCTTTTAAGATAAGAAAATATGTTAACGATTTTCGGGATTACGATCATTTTGCAAGATTACCAAAATACGTTGTAATTTATACAATACTTATATAATGCAGATGATGTGGTATGTTTGTTGTCAATGGAAAAATTTCCGTAAGAAACCAAAGAAAGTATGTGTTAACAACCATACGTCATCGTACGACCTTCAACAATAACCGATGAAATAAAAATGTAAAAGGTTTTGCATAAAAATGGAGAGCAAAAATATAGAACAAAGGACTTACTGAGCGTTTGAATCATATGTCTTTAGCAGCTTTAAACACATTTGTTTGTGAACAATTGAGTGCTGACTATAAGAAAGACAATAGTATTGCGGGTTTGCTTGTTTTGGGTTTTTTTTTCGGGGGGGGGGGGGGGGATGGGGGATAAGTTAAAGCGAGGTTACAGTGAAAGTTTTAAGCTTGGAATAGTTTCCCGTAAGATTTAAAAGTTGTATTTTAAAAGAAAAATGTATCTTATAGCTATTAAGAATCACTTGCTGTATCTGTAAGATATTTTCAACATTTTTTTTTTGTCTGAAGGGTTATCAGGTATTTTTTTTTCGAAAACCTAGTACACACTAACAAAACTAAGATTTCTTAGCTTTTTCATTTCAAAATTCCAAAATAGCTTGTTAGCTAAACCGTGAGGTCATTTTTAGGTAAGGTAAAGTACCCTCCTTTCGAAGTAGCCTGGTCCTACAGACAGAAAGATGTGTCATTTGTCGGACTAGTCTACTCTTAAAGTAGGGTAGTTTACATAACTTACAATGACTTTTCTGTTCAGCAAGCAAGATAACCAAAGTAATCCCTTTGTCTACACACTCATTGAAATTGGCTGTAATATTGCAAAAGTTCAAGCGATAGGGGCAAACTTACCGAGTAAAAAAAATCAAAATGTCTATCTACCTTGCACATTTTAGAAAATTCAGATCAGATAACGAAACTGGGTCCAGCAACATTTATAAGCAATTTAAGATTTTGACCCTCACAGTTTCCATTCACCACAAATATTCTCGTTACAACGAATCATTTTAAATACAAAAATACAAGTTGCAGCCTTTGGTTATCTATTTTAAAATAAGTGTATACGGATAAAGATATGAAAGGCAGCAGGGTCACCTGGGTGAGGAGTCATCTGAAATAAATGCTAAGCATATATCTAGATAGCGACAGATAACCATGACATTAAAAAACTCTCTTCTTTTCGATTTTTTTCGAACAAATTGACACATAAAATGAATTATATAGTATTGTGGAATTTTTAACTTGTGTTCAATTCATTGGTTACACCTTTTACTAGAATAACAATCCTGTCAAGTATGAGCTGGATAAAATATTTCAGAAAAGGAGATGGAAATGTGAAAGTTTCGGTGCGTCAGGTGCAACAGCATACGGACAGCTAACATGCCTCGTCAGGGTGGAAGCTAAAAAGTCCACGAAAATTTGATTTAAAACCTTTATTCGTTCCAACAAAGTTAATGATATTTTGTTGAGGATTTAACCATCTACGACAACAAGATTTTTTTTTTTAGAATTTACAGCTCTTCTATAAATACATGCAAAGCAAACCTTGTTTAAATTGCTTGCTATGATTGTTTGGATGGTTGTAAACGAAAGGTAAGTAGTATGTTTACTATATACTAGAATTTGTTTGGACAATAAACATTAACTTCAATTCCTGTCAGTTTGTATTTGTCCAATCAAATCCCAGTATTTATTGAAACTCCGCCTACCTATTGTTTGAAAATATCCTTGGAGCAAACATAGCAAGCAAGTCAATCAAAGTTATTTTTTGCATGCTTTTAAAGAAGAGTTTTACTATATAATGCAAAGAAGCGTTTAAGTCTTCGCCAAAAAATACTATCAATTTCTTTTTGTCCTATGTAAACTTCCGTACCATTTCCTTCCATTCATGATCATTAAATTGAACTGTAAAATATTTCTTGGTACCTTCTTAATTCCTTTATAAGTCTTATGTAAACATAATTATGACAATAACTTTTGTGAGCACAAGATTCACTGCACACTTTTAATTAAAGTTCTGCTTAATCAAACATTAAAATGTGAACTTAAGTTTTGAGACTTTTTTAATCGACACGATTGGGATTTTTGCATATGAGAACATGTTTTATCTATTAGTTGAAAATGCGGCTTTGAACTAGCTTTCAGTACCTGTGAGCATTTGTTGTTCAATAATGTGTGTCTTTGTGTTATTATTTTTGTGATAAATTGTTGTGTTGCTACACCACTGTAACAATGAAGGAGGAAATGGGGGGTTTGAGTAAGTGGGGAGGGGTATGCGGAGCGCTAACAAACATGTCTATGCAGCATGGGCTTTGATCATTGTTGAAGCATCAATGTAAGGGGCATTTAATATCTTAATAAAACTATTTTTATTTCAGATAGTATATATTGTTATCTGATATTGGACGAAAGAGGTTGCCCTGTTATGTAATTGTGTAATATAAGTAACGATCATTTGAAAACACATATTAAACAGCCAAATGGATGCACAAGAGCTAAAATAGGAGTCATAGATCCTATTGACAATAATTATCTGCCCAATTTTATTGATTTTGTAACATTTGTTTCAAATATGAGCAACTTCTTATCCAAAATCACCAGCACCGTATCAGGACCCACCAGCACAATGACAGGACCCACCAGCACAGTATCAGGACATGAATAAATTGAAAAAATGCTAAATTTTAATAAATTGCAATGTTTTTTCACAAAATAGTTTTGTCGTGTGGATTGTGGTATAGAAAGCGGACTCTATGAGCATTTTTGTTTTATTTTTTCAGTTCGAGATTTTCTGAAAATGAGCATTTTTGTGTTACGCTTACTGAAACAGTTTAGAGGGTCAACTTTTTAATGCTTTACATATGAACCCATAAGAAACAAAATTGAAAAATCTCAACTGTTTTTTTCAATTTTTTATGAGTGAAAACGTCAAAAATCATCATTTTCGTCTTTGTTTACATTTTTTCATTGATCACCAGCACCCGTCAGGACCGAATCACCAGCACAGAACATTCTCTCACAGGACAACCATACCCACCGTGATGATGTTGATTAGGTCTGTACGAATCCTTGATTAGGTCGTTTGATTTTTACTGATTAGTGAAGGTAATCAACACATACTAGTTAACCAAACAAAAGAGGTTTTCTTAGAACAAAAATTAAGATAAAAGTTGCAAAAAATGTTAAAACGTTTTGTTTTGTTTGTATTAATATTAAAGCCTTTTGAGAATTTTAAGAAATCCATTTAGTTTATTTTATTTGAAAACGTTAACAAATATAGATCTAATTAAATGCAAAATGTGGCGTCCTTTAAGGATCAATACCCCGTTTAACAAACTAATAAACAATATAAAAGAGTTAAAAGGTAATAAATATTTCAGGTATTGGACATTTATCATCATCATGATTAGTTTATCTAATTGACAAAAAAACTTGACTTTATATTTCAACTTACTAAATACAATATGTAAGTACTAAAATGTATCATTAAGCAATAAAATGGATGATAAATTCCTGCACAATATTTCACTGTTTTAATACCGCGCTGAAGTACGTCCATTATTCATAGTTCATTATTCAAAATTCAATAATGAATAATGAAATAGTTCACTATTCAATGTTAAAAGATGAATAATGAATAATGAAATAGTTTATGTTTCATTATTCAACTTGAAGCGGTGAATAGTGAAATAAAAATTAAAAAAAAAAATGACTGTGACGTACACTATATATAGCTATATCCCGTATTTCTAAATTCGTCATTTTGGTGTTATCTAACAAATATTCAAATTAATATCAGAAAATAGAATTAAAAACTCTTTAAATTTATAATTTTTTTTATTTATTTAGTTTCGGAGGATAAACTAGTTGGTTTTCCTAACTATTTTTAACAGAAATTCCTTTGGTTCAATGTATGGACGACCTGAATACCAAAACATATTTAGAAATTAAAAAACTCTACGTCGTCTTTTTTTATTTTCACTGGACCTTTGTTATTCTTCATCCTGTGATTATAATAACAACAAGTTGATTGTACAGCAATGACCATTAGAGCTGTTACGAAGGACCTAAGTGCCAAAATACGCGTGAAAATTAAGAATACTTTGAATAATGAAATGGATATTTTGAATAATGGAATGGACTTCCCTGACCCTTCAGCCCCTAATTATAGATATAAATAATACCTGATTCGAAGGCTTATTAAGAGAGGAACAAACAGTATATAGTCTATATGTTCCGCAACGCATATTAGAGCAGTAACGAAGGACCTAAACATCGAAATACGCGTGAACATTAAAAAATAGCTTATTTTGAATAATGGAATGGTCTGCTGCAACACGTCAGCCCTTGATTAAGGAAAAATTGATAAACCAAATTGAAGCTTATTGATAGACAAATAAACTGAGTATAAACAATATGTGTCGCAATGACCTTTAGATGTGTTACGGAGGACCTAAATGCCAAAATACGCTTGAAAATTAAGAAATAGCCAATTTTGAATAATGAAATTGATATTTTGAATAATGCCCCTTATTACAGATATTTAACTTATACCTCATTCGAAAGCTTATTACGAGAGAAACAATAGGTATATAGTCAATATGTTCCGCAACGCACATTAGAGGAGTTACGAAGGACATAAATATTAAAATACGCGTACACATTAAGAAATAGCTTATTATGAATAATGGAATGGACTGCTGCAACCCGTCAGCATCTATGTAAAGGAAAAAATATATACACCAAATCAAAGCTTATTGATAGAGGAATAGACTGAGAATAAACAATATGTGCCGCAATGACCATTACAGGGGTTTCGGAGGACCTAAATGCCAAAATACGCATGAAAATGAAGAAATAGCCAATTTTGAATTATGCAATGGATATTTTGAATAATGGAATGAACTTATGTGACCCTTTAGCCCCTAATTACAGATAAATTTTATACCTCATTCGAAAGCCTATTAAGAGAGTAACAAAATGTTTATAGTCAAAATGTTCCGCAACGCATATTAGAGGAGTAACGAAGGACCTTAATATCGAAGTACGCGTGAATATTGAGAAATAGCTTTTTTTGAATAATGGAATGGACTGCTGCAACCCGTCAGCTCCTTATTAAGGTTTCTAGTACTTGGGTTTGTTTTTGACAATATAGAAATAGCCACTTTTAAATAATGAAATAGATATTTTGAATAATGGAATGGACTGATGTGACCCGTGACCCTTTTGTCCCTAATTAGTAATTACAGATATACTTTATACCTCACTCGAAAGCTTATTAAGAGAGGAACAAAAGGTATATAATCAATATGTTCCGTGATACATATTAGAGGAGTAACGAAGGACTGAAATATCAAAGTTCGCGTGAACATTGAGAAAGAGCTTATTTTGAATAATGGAATGGACTGCTGCAACCCGTCAGCTCATAATTAAGGAACAAATTTATACACCAAATCAAAGCTTATTGATAGAGGAATACACTGAGAATAAACATTATGTGCAGCAATGACCATTAGAGGGGTTACGCAGGACCTTAATGCCAAAATACGCGTGAAAATATAGAAATAGACAATTTTGAATAATGAAATGGATATTTTGAATAATGGAATGGACTGCTGTAACCCTTCAGCCCCTTATTACAGATATTCATTTTTGTACCTTGTACCTCATTCGAAAGTTTATTAAGAGAGGAACAAAAGGTATATAATCAATATGTTCCGCGACGCATATTAGAGCAGTAACGAAGGACCTAAATATCGAAGTACGCGTGAATATTGAGAAATAGCTTTTTTTGAATAATGGAATGGACTGCTGCAACCCGTCAGCTCCTAGTTAAGGAAATTAGAATTAGCCAATTTTGAATAATGAAATGGATATTTTGAATAATGAAATTGACTGCTGTGACCCTTCAGCCCCTAATTACAGATATACCTTTTACCTCATTCGAAAGCTTATTAAGCGAGGAACAAAAGGTATATGTATAATCAATATGTTCCGCGACGCATATTAGAGCAGTAACGAAGGACCTAAATATCGAAGTACGCGTGAATATTGAGAAATAGCTTTTTTTGAGTAATGGAATGGACTGCTGCAACCCGTCAGTTCCTAATTAAGGTTGCTAGTATTTGAGTTTGTTTTTTACTACCCAATCAATCCGGAAAGAGTATATACGTGTTCTTTCCTGGCATAATACTGTACTGAATCCATCGTTTTTTATATTGTTTTCTCAATTGATGAATCTGCGTTCATGATATTTCAGGCTTTTGGATAATGCATTTGGCAGCGACGTGATATTTGCAACAGTCATGTCACAATAAGTTACATTAGCATGTTCAAGCTATCTATTCCATCTCCCAATAAACTTTAGAACTCAGGGAACTCTTGGTAAGACAGTTTCTTTGTAAGCAGCAACGCTTTGTCATTTAAATCATGATAGGAAAATACAAGCTCGGGAATATCGTATCAATTGGGAGATACATACTCCGTATTTAGGCGTTGCTACATAGAAATGGAACGTTCATAATCAGGAAACTGAAATCATCTCTTTTGTCATAAGATTTTGTTTTCAACTGACCCTCTATTGTCAATTTCTAGATGCAAGTAAAAATATGAGGCAGACATAACTGTATCTGTGGTATCCTTATTTTGCTAGTTCCATATGATAGATGCGATCAACAAAGTCACTAAAACATTTTGAATAATTTAGTGAGAGAACATTATCTATAAAGCGGAAGGGACAGTTACAGGATATTGCTAACTTCTTTTCTTTCTTGCTTAGACGTTCCTGTATGACGTGAGCCTCATACAAATAAAGAAACAAATCCGCAAGTATAGGGCCACAACTAGTTCAAATAGGAATGCTGATAGTTTGTTAAAAAAAAGTAACAAATATGTTGTCAATCAGGAAATCAATCATCTTCTTAATGTCAGTCTTTTGTAGACGAAACGCGCGTCTGGCGGATGAGTTTATTCAGAAAAGGAAAATCTTTTTTTTAATTTTTTTATATTGAGGGATTTTTTTTAAAAGTAGGGTTTATACCTCTCTAAGACAAAATATTTGTATCTACGTTGTACTTTCTTTTTTTATTAAACGAATCACTACATAATTCGTTCAATAAGTCTTTTACTTTGGATGGGCAATACTTGCGTATTGTTTAGAAAATTCAAATGTTTTAAAACATTTGCAAGATGAAAGAGTTTTAGACCTGTAGAATAGGAAGTTTTCACAATAACCATGAAGTCCGACTTTTATGGGTGATAAAATTGCTGTTAGTTACTAAAAAATATGTTTCATGGAGCACTTGGAAGACCCATCAATATACAGTTGTTTGTAGGACATACTTGTGTAGTTTAGATATCAAATACAGTGATGAAAGATCCAGTTCTTTATCTTTGGTTGAATTTCACAAAGAACATAAAACAAACCTATTATGGATTTCCTCATTCGTAAGTGTCGTGGGGGTATATGTAGAGTTTCCAAGTGAATTGGTAATAACTTAAGCATGTATAACGCAGTGTATGTAATGAGATTGGACACAAAAACGATGCTGTTTGCGGCTTCATCTGTGGGGACAATAACACTTTGGTAATGGAGGTAGATGTGTTCTCCAACATTTGGGTTTCTAAAGATTGACGTAGCATGGGTATAGAAAAGCCTATTCAGTTTCTTAATTTTTATTTGTATTACCGACCTCACAGCCTTATTCCATTTTGAAAAAGTATCTACGCCTTCTTTCTGAAATGTTGACTATTGCCTGGAGTAACTCTCGACTGAATCCATCAGTAGTTGTGTTTCCACTTAATGGATTCAGGCTTACGATATTTCACATGGAAGTGTTATCGACAATGTTGAGGTCACCGGTAATTACGTGGCCAGCCGGATTATACATGGAACTACCATAGTGCAATCAGGAGATGTATACTTGAGTTTGTGATATATAATGGCGATGACCATGACTGCATCTACGTTGAGAAGTAAAGTTGAAAATATTTATATCATTCACCGATCTACAGGACGGACGAAAAAGAATACCTTTACCGACATTTTTTGCATTGCAACCATATGGCGTCGAATTTCTCAATTCTAGTAGTCTTCTTTTTTGTTTAGTGAGAGCCTTACAATATGAAGATTGTTAGTCCTGTGGTCTGGTTTTACGATAATCGTGTGTTATAACCATTTTGATCATTTCTCAATAAGTCTTTAAATTGTGTATGAATTTTTCTATTATTCAAAATGTTCATTCCATTATTCAGAATTGGCTATTTCTTAATTTTTACGCTTATTTTGATATTTAGGTCCTCCGTAACCCCTCTAATGGACGGTGCGGCAGATATTGCTTATAACAATTTTTTCCTCTATCAATGAGATTTAATTTGGTGTATAATTTTTTCCTAGATTAGGGGCTAACGGGTTTTAGCAGACCATTCCATTATTCAAAATTTGCTATTTCTTAATTTTTACGCGTATTTTGGCATTTAGGTCCTTCGTAACTCCTCTAATGGTAATTGCAGCACATATTATTTATTCTCAGTTTATTGCTCTATCAACAAGTTTTAATTTGGTGTATAAATTTTTCTTTAATTAGGAGCATTTTATTCATGTAAGACCCAAACATGCAGTTAATAAAAAAAGAATCTAGACTTTATGTACTTTTCGTGTATCTAACTTTTGTATTGGTAAATTATAAATTACTTATTGAAATATTAGGTAAAAAACCCGCATTAATTGCTTGGACAAATGAAATATCAACTTGGACAAAATGGCTACCTCTTGAAAAACGACTGTGTAGAGATGGTTTTATAGAATCTACAATTTTTGAACTCACGAACAGTGAGGCAAATGTTTGTTCTTTCGGTAGATGCTATAATAATCTTACATTTTTTAGACATTTTTAGCTATGTCTACTTATAAAACTACCTTTCAGCCGTTAAGTCAACGAAAAACGTCATTGGACATTTTTCTTATTCCAGCTTAATATGCAGCCACCCATTCAAACGAAATTCGACAATAGAACGGCTTTAATTTAACCGAGAACTGACACACTTCGTTGCTTCTGCCAAGTTTCGGGAAGATCAGAGAATAAGAAATAGGATCACTATACATAAGAGATAAAACAGTTGTTCAAAAATGTAACGTTGGACATCCGTTTTTTTCACATAGCTTTGTTGTATTAATCCTCAAATACACTAGATATTACTAAGCATATGACCAAGATCTAAAAGAACATAAAGGAAAACATATACTGAATTAGTTTTTATAGTGGTTAGTGTTTGTTAACATTTTATTTTGTTTTGCGGAGGAAATTTCGAAGATTCTGTTTTAAATCATAGGGTTGTAGGAACAGCGTGCGTGACGTTTTACTCTTCTAATAAGCGTCACGGAACATATTGATTATATACCTTTTGTTCCTCTCTTAATAACCTTTAGAATGAAGTATAAGGTAAATCTGTTATTAGGGAATAAAAGGTCACAGCAGTCCATTCCATTATTCAAAATATCCATTTCATTATTCAAAATTGTCTATTTCTTAATTTTCACGCGTATTTTGGCATTTAGGTCCTCCGTAACCCCTCTAATGGTCATTGCTGCACATACTGTTTATTCTCAGTGTATTCCTCTATCAATAAGCTTTGATTTGGTGTATATTTTTTTTCTTAATTAGGAGCTGACATGTTACAACAGTCCATTCCATTATTCAAAATAAGCTATTTCTCAATGTTCACGCGTACTTCGATATTTAAGTCCTTCGTTACTCCTCTAATATGCGTCGCGGAACATATTGATTATATACCTTTTGTTCATCTCTTAATAAACTTTCGAATGAGGTATAAGGTATATCTGTAAGTAGGGGATGAAGGGTCACAGCAGTCCATTCCATTATTTAAAATATCCATTTCATTATTCAAAATTGGCTATTTCTTCATTTTCACTCGTATTTTGGCATTTAGGTCCTCCGTAACATACATTGTATCTAAAGGTCATTGCGAAACATATTGTTTATACTCAGTTTATTCCTCTATCAATAAGCTTCAATTTGGTTTATCAATTTTTCCTTAATTAGGGGCTGATGTGTTGCAGCAGACCATTCCATTATTCAAAATAAGCTATTTTTTAATGTTCAGGCGTATTTCGATATTTAGGTCCTTCGCTACTGCTCTAATATGTGTTGCGGAACATATTGACTATACACCTTTTGTAGCTCTCTTAATAAGCCTTCGAATAAGGTTTTATTTATATCTATAGTTAGGGGCTGAAGGGTCAGGGAAGTCCATTCCATTATTCAAAATATCCATTTCATTATCCAAAATTGGCTATTTTTTTAATTTTCACGCGTATTTTGGCATTTAGGTCCTTCGTAACACCTCTAATGATCATTGCTGCACAATCGACTTGTTGTTATGATAATCACAGGATGAAGAATAACAAAGGTCCAGTGAAAATTAAAAAAAGACGACGTAGAGTATTTTGATTTCTATATATATGTTTTGGTATTCAGGTCGTCCATACATTGAACCAAGGAATTTCTGTTGAAAATAGTTAGGAAAACCAACTAGTTTATCCTCCGAAACTAAATAAATAAATAATATTATAAATCTAAAGAGTTTTTATTCTATTTTTTGATATTAATTTGAATATTTGTTAGATAACACCAAAATGACGAATTTAGAAATACGGGATATACAAATGTAGCTATAGTGTACGTCACAGTCAATTTTTTTTAAAATTTATTTCACTATTCACCGCTTCAAGTTGAATAATGAAACATAAAATATTTCATTATTCATAATTCATTTTTCAACATTGAATAGTGAATAGTGAACTATTTCATTATTCATTATTAAATTTTGAATAATAAACTATGAATAATGGACGTACCTCAGCGCGGTTTGTAAATATGGTGTTTTAAGCTTGCAATGCGAAGCAATAACATATAATTGTAAACAGCAATAAATATTTATTTTCAGTGAAAATGGCGATGTTCTACTTAAGAGTGTGCGTTATACACCCATGCTTTTAAAATTTGGTTCACTTTACTTGTTGAAAATTAAAACATTTACAAATAGACACGACTCTGGAGTTGTTCCCCTCTGGAGGTGTGCCTAGAATGGCAGGATCTATAAAATACAGATAATGCATTTTTGTAAACATTGTATAGGAACATTGTTTAAGCAAAACAAATCATGCATATTGTAGATTAACAAAGTAAAGAAACACGTATTAATAATTGATATTTCAATATTAAATTTCAGTGTGCAATATATGCATAATAAAACGAACATGAATTAATGACAGTTGATCGAAACTGAAATACACATAGTTATTTTTTCGGCATTTGACGTCTTATCCTGAGACAAGAAAAGTCTGTAATTCATTAATCTCATTTAAGCAAACAGCTGTTTCTGTATCCCAACCGCATCATAAAGCAACCAATTAGAATCTATATGTGATAAGTAATAATTTCAAGATGGCGTGTATGTCAACTGAAACTAATAGCTCCGCACCGTGATGTGAAGCAACCAATTTTCGCATGTGTATACCGCAAAAAATGCAAATTGAATATACCGGATTTCAAGTGCAAATGTATATTCCGTTCGCCAAAAAAAAAATCCCCCCCCCCCAGAACACTCAACCTTCTGATATAAAATCATGTCCTGCTAAATTCTACTTCATAAAATATCTGACACAGCAACTTGCTAAAGCCTATACGAGGACACGATCTTGTGCAATAACCAAAATAATCTTAATTTCAAAGCAGAAAAACAAAAGACACATTTACAAATATAGCTGTACAATGGAGCCTATGGGAAGACAACCCGAGTATAAATCTCGGTAACCGAAACTTATACCATAACTATTAATAATATTATTTTCAATTATACCATGTTTTTTTTTGTTTCTTGACTTTTATACTGCACTCGTTCTATTTGAGCAATCAAAATTCATAGACTGTATATTTCTATGTCATATACAGTCACTGACCTGATATCACTTTTCCACATGAATATTTAAATAGTAGAACCAGAACTATATTCAAATATTTATGACGACCTCTTCAACCTGTCCTTGTTTCCAATGTATACAAAGAAGCGTGGAACGACTCAAACTTATTTCTTTTACAATTGTTGGAAAACATATTTCACTTATTTTTTGTTTAAAACCTACAGATGGGTGCAGTCCTAATCTTGACACTAGTAAACTTAAAGCAGTCCTTATGACTGCTCTATAGGTTAACTTGGGAACAATTTAGCAGACCTGTAAGTTAAGTTAACTTTATTCCTAGCAGACCAGACCTCATGTCTACTTTTTTAGGACTGCTGCAGACCAGACCCGAGGACAAGTTTGATAGAGCAGACCTGTTCACAGGACAGGTCAGCTAGACCAGACAAGACCAGACCTGCGGACAGGTCAGCTTGACCAGACCAGACCTGTGGACAGGTCTGCTTGACCAGACCAGACCTGTGGACAGGTCTGCTTTACCGGACCAGACCAGACCTGTGGACTGGTCTGCTTTGACCAGACCAGACCTGTGGACAGATCAGCTGGACCAGACCAGACCTGTGGACAGGTCTGCTTGACCGGACCAGACCAGACCTATGGACAGGTCTGCTTGACCAGACCAGACCTGTTGACTGCTTTTTAATCGTTCCTCATGAATATAGACATTAGACATGATACATTATTTTATTATACCAATCATGGGCCCTTGTCGGGCAAGATACAAAATATATATTTTTCCACATTGATACATACATGTATCTATAATGATTACAATTTGTAACCCATTAAATTATATCTCAAAAGTACATTTAGCATGACGATGTTCAGATTAGGATTATTTTTTTAATTTGATTTGTTTCAACCTTATGATATCGTGAATTATTTTCTATCTCATAAAATATTTTACGAATCCCTTTGTTCAAAGACACATAATTATTATTCAATAAACATCAATAAGAATTTTAACTTCATGTATTACGATCTATTACTGCTCATCTTCGGGGGAGGGGGCAATCCGCCTATACATTGCACCTGCTTAGAAACACAAAAGCACTGCCCGTTTTCTATTTTGTTTACAGTTTATATAAGGACCCTATTGAAAATAAGTTTCAATAACTTGTGTCGGTCATCCATAGGTATTGGCTTCAGGGAAAATCGAGTTAATTTGAATTTCAGTAATTATTGAATTTACACATGACAATTTTCATATTGTTTTTTTTCTTTCTATTTTTCTATTTTAGTATTTTGCATGTTTTAAACATGCAAACCATTTTAGTGTCTATAAACTACAGATCTAGTGCTATATCTGTGTCATTGTAACTTATTGTATCTGTCAAATTCATGACTTTTATCTTGAATAAATATATATATTTAATAACGCTTTTTTTTTCACTGCCAACATCACCCGTGTTTTAGCGACTCTCGCTATAAACATTGACGTTATTAAAGTAGTTTCTTTTCCCGTTCCTTATAAATGCTCCCTAACACTCGAAACTTGTTACCGAGCTTGTTAGGTATATGTTGGATGTGTTTGTCTCGTGTATGTGGTATGTCGGTCATGATGGTCATGTGTGTATTAATCGCAAAACACGGGTAAAGATAACTATTATGAAACTAACGTAAAGGATGTTCGCTTGTCATGTTTTGGAATGTTTGTCAGATTTTCGGATGTCATGTTTTGGAATGTTTGTCAGATTTTCGGATCCTCTAGTTTTATCGACTTGAACGCCTTAAAACATTTTACCCATTCAATGACCCCCATTTTTCTTTTTATAAATCATTTACATGTATAATGATAAGCCATCTGTAAAAGTCTTATAAAATTCTAATTATTTCTTAATAGTTTTTGAGAACTTAAACTGTTAAACTTGACAATGAAACAAGAAATCGTTTCAAGGGCTAATATGTGGGGGTGGGAGGGCTGATCCCAAAATCCGGAGATCACTTATTTAAATTAATTAAAATCTCGAAATTTGAAAAAATAATTCCAGGATCCGAAAGGGGCAATCCCGAAATCCCGAGCTTATAAACACCCGGAGTCACGATAAGGGTCCTATCTGTATTTCGAAAAAAAACCACATTATTAACCTACATATATTTTTTTTCTTCTTTTGATTCCTTTATTAATCCCCTATCAGCATGATCAGTATATGCTAGTACTTTGAAAAAGTAATTATTTTGAAACTGAGACCTTAAACAATGTTAAAGGGGACAACCTCTTAATCATGTTAATTGTGATTATTTTTAGGGGCGGGTTGAAATGTTCTGTGAGGGTGGCAGGACTTTTTTCGGGACGTGAGGATCGGGGATTTTTAAGCTCGGGATTCCTGGATTGATCCTTTCTGGATATGGGAACTCTTTTTTTGGGATGTTAGGATTTAAACAAGAAATTCTGGATAGATAATTCTTCTATTAAATAGACATAAAACAATTTTCTAAAGGTAATATAAATGAAAAAGAAATCCTCCTGGACACTCTTTCTCCCAGAAACAAGAGTTCAACTGTTAAAGTTCACTGATCAATATTTAACTGAATATTATTATCAACAATTCTAATTATTTTCTGTGAACATGGTGAATTCATAGTTGAAAAAAGTCAACAATTATTAGAATGAATAACTGTATTTATAATCATTGTACTAGAGTACTGAACATAAGATGACCACAAGTTCTTGTGGATGGTCCCAAGCACTTGTCTCAGAAAAAAAATCACATCTTTATACCTGAAAGTGAAGTTAATGTTCTGATGTAATAAAAAATTCCGAGACAAGTTCTTGCTTGATAAATAAATGAAAGTGAATTCACCACTACCATAATAATTATTATACCAGTATATATTGTAGTGATACACATCTGTATGCTCTGCTTGATATTAAATATTGTATATTTAACAGTTACCAAGGTTACATGTATATAATTTTGTCCATTTGTATATCTTCTATTCTACTAATTAATAGTGCAGTGCAAGTGCATGGTGGACACTCTTCTGTAATAATTACATTTTTCTTATGGATTGGATTAGAGTAAGCATTCATATTTTCATGCAAAAGGAGAGAACAAGGACCGATAACTCTACATGTATACATCAGTATATATTCTTCACCTCCTTTATAGGAGATTGCAATGGTTCTTGACATATATTCTTCCGCATGTGTTAGTTAACACAATTTTTCTGTACGTGTACACAAATATTAATGATTTTTTACTTGTTGATATTTTAGTCCATACTCAAACGCATTCGTTCACCATCGATTGGTTTCAACAGGTAATGTGCATTTTATCATGTTCATTGTGATGTATATCTCTCCGCCAGATATGAGGCCTTTTTAAAGGGGATTTTCCCCAAAATTTAAATCAAATAAATAACAATAACACAATAAATAACAATTGAAAATTTCGGCCCGAAACGAGGAAAAAGCTCGGCTGAGCCTCGCATTTCCCCGTTTCTAAGCCTCATCCTTATATCGTTGATATGTCAAGTCAATACACTATTATTGTCATTGTACCATATTTTTGTTGAAACTCCTCGTCTCCTCAACTTCGTCTCGTTAGGTTTTTTCCAGGGGTTTCAACAAAAGCTATGGTATGATTTACGAAACACCGCAAAAATACGCAATAGATATGAAAGGTGTATAACTTACATTACATGCATGTTGTATTAGAATCCGTAATTTTGTACTGTAGACAACAATCGCGAGGCACTCCAATATCGTATCTTATTTCTGCAGCGTTGACTGCACGTGTTATCCGTGGCAATGTTAAAAAAAAAATACTTAGAAAAACAAACCAAAAGCTTTATATCAATCTAAATTTTATGGTTGTAGCATTAAAATGTAATTATGAGAATTGAATGCTTCGTTATATATTTTTTTTAGAGTTGTAAAAGAATTGATCTTGTGCTTACTTTTAATATGAAGCGCTTCCTTGAGAGATTCGGAGTCTTATAATTTTAATTATTACATAAATGCATCATGAACACTGCCGGACAATTGCCTTATTGATAGATCATTCAAGGAAAAAACAGCCCATCAGCATTAGTGAGGATCTGAATGGGGTTAACATAGAGAATAGAGAATTATGGGCAAATACTGAAAAAAAACTGTTTCACAGAGATATGTCTCGCTTTTTTCTAATTTTGATAACGCAAATGTTGAAATTAATATAGCAATACTTTTTAAAACATGCAACGTATGCAAATATTCAAAGTCGATGAACCATGACTGAAGGTACATGGCTGAACAATCTCCGTGAAAATGAGATGTGTCAATGTTAACTCCACTGCATACCAAATACTATTGACTTATCATAAGTGGGTGGGGCTTTATAATCTCCATGGAAATAAGACTTGCAAATGTCAATAAATTTGAAGTAGGGCCAATTTCCCCTGAATTTTTTTCACAGAAGGGCCAATTTCAAAAAGTGCTGAAAGAATAAAATTTACTATAAAAACAAAAAATAAAAATGCTTTTTGGATCAATATCTCGATTTTTATATATCATGATATGTGTGATAAATAGTTAATTTAACCCCCAAAAAAGGATGAAAGTCCAATATGCGGAATTTAGAGTGTTTTTAGGTGGGAAAAACAGGGAATCCCCCGAGAAGGACATTTCAAACCAAAAAAAAGTTATGTTTTTTGTTATTGTTGTAATTTATACAACTTTTCCCCTCAAAAATGAAATTGGTTTAGTGTGTCCTTAATACATAAAAAACAACTTTTTAATGAAAAAAGTGGAACATCTTCTTCTTCTATATGCATATCCTTCCAATTATGGAACACCTCCTCAACGAATATTATCCAGACGGGAGTTAATTAAAACTTATATTGTATGCACTAAAAGTTTTCCACAAATAACATAAAATTTTTTAGATTCACTGTACACGGATAAAATCTAAACTATTTAAGGACTGATAAAATAATTTACGCATTTAAAAGGTAAAAGTATGTCTAGGCCTTATCAATATTTATTTTTAAAATTTACTGTACACAACTTAAATCTAAAAATATAGGGTGCTTTATACAATGGAAAGCACAAAAATCCAAAGTTTACGGATTGGAATATAAATGTAAATACAAATCAAATAAAAACTGGACAGGATCACTTAAGCTTTATACAGTAAAAATAAAGGGGACACTCCTGCCTCTACCTTATCACATATATACACACAGCTCATATCACAAATGTTCAATATTTATGGTTTTAACTTTATATACAGTTCATCGGACGGATTCACAATTTCTGCAGAATACAAGTTCTCTCGGTATGCAACCTATAGCACATATCGGTAGACATTTTCTGAATTTTGTCTAAATCGGTACGACTGTTAATATCAGGCAATATAAACGTACTGTCAATAATCAATTCAACGATATCTACTTGATTTTTAAATCTTTCAGTCCATCCTGACGTGCCAATAAAAGAGATCACTAAGGCCTTTAGATTATAGAATACTAAGTAATGCTTTTCTCTGCTGATGTAATGCAGGACAGAGAAGTAAAAAGTGTGTTATGTCCTCATTTGATGTTCCACACAATCTGCATAAGGAAGACTCTTTTCTACCACTAAATTTATGTTTATTTGATTCAAAGAGGTATGTTCCAGTTAAAAGCCGAATTTTTACTGCTACTTTCTAAACATCTGAGATTGTTGATGATAAGCTGGTCCAAACAGGGTGTACTGATCCAATTTTTAAGAGAGTTCTATCCAGGTGTACCAAAGTAGTTTTAGATTCTATTTCTTCCAAAAAAAAAATTGTCCAATATTTTTGAAGAGCCATTTTTACCGACGATTTCCATTTAAAGTTTGGATGGAGGCTGTTGCTTTAATGAATCAATGCTTGGCAAATCATACATAGCTAACGTACCTGCGACCTTACAGAAGAAGCTTTGTTGATTATCCATATTCATAATGAGTTGTCTGTCTTCCAGATCCAGTATTGTTGAGTTGTCGCATGAGACAATGTTATAAAGGAAAGAAAGTTGCCTTTTATGGATTTTAGCCTCAATTGTAAGAGCGCCTAAGATGAGATATACAGCTCCAGTGGCTGTTCTTGCGGGCATTGACTGGAAATTTCTTAAGTTTGTCTTATGAAAGCGTGACAGGATGTCCATTTGCTTCTGATTAAGTGGTAGAATCTCCATGCCATACAACAGCCGCGGAATAACGTAGCTCTGATAAATTTTATAAGATGTTTGTGGATTGAGACCATTTGTGCCATGCAGACCAGTGTTCATCAGGGAATACAACGTTCTTCTTTCAATGTTGATACGTTTCGATGTTTACATCATTTTCCTTTATTTCTGCTCTTATTAGACCAAGATGTGTAGTATTTTCTGATGGATATATATAGTTTTTGCCTAAGGTCCATTGTAGATCAGATCTGTTAATGCTTTTAGGTTTATCTAAAATGACTGCCTTTGGTTTTGAAGGATTGCTGGTTACTCTAGATTGATTGGCATGGTGATTAGTTACAGAGAGCATACATTGAAGTTCCTGTTCACAGTTGCTAATGAAGGCTACATCGTCTGCACATGTTGGGCAGCCCACATATGTTGTGCCTATTTTAAATCCTAAGCTATGTGATTTAAGATCTTCAAGGAGATTGTTGACATATACTTTGTAGAGAAATGAGGAGGATTCCACCCTGGCGTACGCCTTGATGTATTTGGAAGCTATTGCCAATGTTTCCTTTCCATTTGACCTTTGAGACCACTGTGTTAGTTTTTTACTATTGTCCACATTGAATGGTTTTGTTTGTGTTCATGTAGCTCATCCAGCATTATAATATGATCCACTACATCAAATGCTTTCTGACTGTCAATAGTAATTAGGTACAGAGGTTCAATTGTGCGATGTTTAACTTCTGCTCTAGCCTCAGATGTAATCAGCCCAGCCATAAGCATAGACATGCCCTTTGTAAACCCAAATTGAAGAGTTGATTGTTTGAAGTTTTGAGTCAGAGATGGCAGTATGGTACATTCAAAGAGCTTTGACACAACCGGCGTGACAGCAATTCCACTGTAGTTGTCCATTATCATTGGATTTTCCCCTTTTTACTGGAAAATGTTTAAAATGTTCAGCAGCGAGACCTAATTCATCTGTTGCCTTGCCAGTATGAAGCTGTTTAATGGCATCACAGATATTTTGAGTGTTGAATTCGGTTGTAAGATTTTCTTGTTCGCACAGTTGTTCGATGATTTTGTGCCGGACATCACATAGGTCTAGAAATTCAGGGTCGTATCCTTTGTCTTTGGGGAGTGCCAGGTCCTTTGAGAAGCTTTGCGTTTGGTCCACGGGAGAGTACTGAAGTTCACCATTCTCCATTATGCACATCGAGTCCTTGTTTCTGTTGCCTCTGTTACGACGAATTAGCCTATAGAACATTTCGTTGCTTGGATTGTCCATCACTTCTTTGTAAAATTGGGCTCTATCTAAGTATTGTTATCTCCTCATTTGTTTTCTTAGGTTGCGTTGAACCAAAATTTTGTCAGACTTGAAGTGGTCATCATGTTTACCATTTGATTTCCACTTTTCCTTATAGATTTGAAGAAGGCTGAGGGTTGTTGGAGATGCTTTGAATTTAGGACCTTTCAGTTTGATGATTTTAGAAGGAACGGCCACTGCTACTGCTTTTTTCAAACAATTTCACAGAAATTGAATGTTTTCTTCAAGAGAATGTTTTTCTATGTTGTGTTGACTAAGCTCTTCATTTATGAATGAATTAAAGGATTCAGAGTCTAAATCTTTCCATTGAAATTTGAATTGCCTTGCAGAGTTCGGTTTGACTAGACTTTGTTTATCTTTAGCTTTTACTTCGATTTTAGCACTGACAGGCACATGAATTGAAGAATTTGATGGACATCTATCATGTGTTTTATAGCTAGAGATGATTGAAGAGGTGATGTTGTCTAGAATATAGTCTATTTGCTAAATTGTACCTATATAGCTCCTTAATAAACAATGTACAAGCATCGCCGTGGCTCCATCAGTAGAGCATAGAACTGCAAATTAAAGATTGTTTTGAAGAAAGGGTTCAAATCTCCCACAGATTTTTTGACTTTTTGTGTTGAAATATTAAATTTTAATGTTTCTATCATATTTTTTCGGATGTTTGCTTAATTTATAGAGTCATTATGGATCATTTTGACTATATATCATATTATTAAAGAAAGAAAAATAATGTATCGCTTAATTGTGTGCATTCCTATGACTATCCATACTCTTGACTTACTTTCTATTCATGTCATTTATTACATTATTATATTATGCAAGGAAAAATTGCAGTCAAACTGAAGTAGGTGCCTGTACATAACAATTAACACGAAAATTGATTATACAGCAATGAAGCCCAAATGTTGCGTGTGTAATATACACATAACTTAAAAAAAGGCCAATGTAGAAAAGTTTCAAAACAGCACAAACAATTTTTCGAAACCATTTTGAAAATGGTATTATATGTAACAAATGCAGCCAACAGCAATTTTGTCGTCAATTCACCATCTGTATAGATACTAGTACTGACATTTTTACCACTGTCCATGCACCAGTACCTATGTCATCAGAAAATAAAACAACACCACAGAACATATCAATTACACTACAAATCGTGATTGTAGGTAAAACATCAAGCTGCTGTTGCATCTGTATCACAACGAAAGGCCCATTTGTTAAAGTACCAGAAAAGACCATATTACATGTGTTTGTAACACAAGGTGTTCTATGATTAACTGATGTAAGATGTTGTTCGGTTAAAATATATCTTATCTTATCTTATCTTATAGACGATAAAACCTTACAGACCAGTACAAATACAGATAATTATACATATATTCAGAATGAGAAAAACAGCATCCCATTTGAATTTGTTCGATATTATTTGGCTTCTTGACAAGATACGTTGTATGACACCTTATGCGCATAAAAGGTTTGAACAATTAAACAAAATCAATAGTCTTGGTCTTGTTTTTTGTAGGAATACCTGTTCAAGGTATGAAAATAGATGATGTGAAGTATTTTCATGTACTATAAATTGCATCTATCTGGCTATTTAAAACATGATTTACCTAAGTAATCGAATGAAATGAACTCTGGGGAAAATGGCCCTAGCTCTTTGCATATCAGATATCACTGATTTAACATTAGCAGTTCATCGTAAGCTGATCTAATCACAAACTAATACATATAAACTAAGCAAATATTTCAAAGTCAATAGACCATGACTGAGGGGGCGGGGTCAAATGTTCTCCATGGAAATGAGATGTGCTAATGCTTATACAGCTGAATACCAATTAACATTGGCCTACCACGAATGGTTCCCCTTGAACTGACCTAATCACGAACTAGTACACGTTAACTAAGCAAAATTTTTAAAGTCAATAGACCATGACTGAGGGAACGGAGCCAAATAATCTCCATGGAAATACGATATGCCATTGCCTATACAACTGCATACCATATATCATTGATCTACCACTAGTGTTTCCCAATAAACTGATCTAATTACAAACTAATAAAATTGAGAATGGAAATGGGGAATGTGTCAAAGAGACAACAACCCGACCAAATAAAAACAACAGCAGAGGGTCACCAACAGGTCTTCAATGTAGCGAGAAATTCCCGCACCCGGAGGCGTCCTTCAGCTGGCCCCTAAACAAATATACTAGTCCAGTGATAATGAACGCCATACTAATTTCCAAATTGTACACAAGAAACTAAAATTAAAATAATACAAGACTAACAAAGGCCAGTTTCAAAGTCAAAAGACCATGACTAAGGGGGCAGGGCCAAATAATCTCCATGGAAATAAAATGTGCCAATGCTTATACAACCCATACAAAATATCTTTGATCTACAACTTGTGGTTCCCCACAAACTACACCTAATCACATACTAATACATTGTTGACGCCGCCGCCGGAAACAGCATATCTATGTCTCGCTTTTTGACTCCGTCAAGGCGAGACAAAAACAGAAAAAATATTAATAAATAAAATAATAGGCCAAAATAATCAAAAATAGAGAAAATGGGCTGCTAAAATATAAATAATAGAGAATATAATGGACAAAAATATCAAGAAAGAAAAAAATTACCTGAAAAACTAATTAAGAGCCAGACCTTCGTTAGTAAAGACCACGAAAGGGCATAAGAACATTCGGTAGGGCGTATAGACGTTACGCACGGAACTGGTGACACTCAAGAAAAAATACCGTGTCATGAGCAACAATTGTTCACTATTTTGTCGTTGCTACTAGAAAACATATACATTTTACATCAAAATAAAGCTGAATGTCTTGGAAATTCATTTTAAGTCTTGAATTTTTAATACAAGTGTATGTGAATTAACCGAACACGATTTTATAAATAAAGTCATTTTTCTCGTGTCTCGCGTTACAAATAGATGCATTTTCGGGCAGCGCAACGTTTAACGTCATAGCATTGTGACGTCAAAAAATTTGAACACAACTAGTACTAGAAGCGAAGCGCAATGGGCCCCTGAATGAGATATTAAAAAGTGTCCCACAAGCAGGGAAATATTTTAGCCGAACTTACGGACTTGATTTTTATGAACAGAATACTGGTAAATTAATCAATATTGGTATCATTATTTTGTACAAAGACTCGCCTTTTCAATCATTTATTTTTTTTCTTTGTTGTTACGTCGGATTACACAGGTCGGAATTTTGCTCATGTCCAAGAATTTGTCACAAGTACAGTTTTCACACATTTTCCGGCACTAATCCGTCGAATGAGATTAAATTAATTTGTTTTATTGAATATTTCCTTCATTCTATGTACCGCTTTGAAAAGTACAAACCTTTCTTCGCATTTTGAGCCTTGAAACATGACAATGCGCCCAGGTTTGCACAAATTACAAACAAAAACGTATGTCCAATAAAATGTCACATACATGGAACTCCGTTTTTGAAAGTTATACGTAACGTTACAGACGTTTATTGTTGTTGATAATTGTCAAAATGATTAATGTATGCATTGTATGGCCTTTCGAGGGCCCCTGATTTGAATAAATAAAGTAGTCTATTCAGAAGCGAGAAACAAATTCGCTCCTAATAATTTGAAGATTACATTATCTGTGAAAATCAATCGGATATTATTAAACTATTCAAGATTATCTTCAAGTGTTTGTATTTGTATTTATTTTTGTCATCCTAAATCTGTCCTAATCGTATCTAAAATAAATTATATAATAAAACTTTCATAATTATTTCAGTGAAAAAAAGGATGTCATATAAGGAAGGACTTGAACGGTACAAACAAGAAAAGCTTTAAAAGCGACGAGAACAAAGGCTTGAATCTTATTTCAGAAATAGAAATCTAAAGGAAAACGAATATGCTTTATCAGATGAGGAAGTACGCCAAAGACAACATAGAGAGAAACAAGAGAAAGAACAAATGAGACGGGTCAAAGAAACGGAGAGAAAACGGAAATATAGAAAGAGAAAACGTGAAGAAAATATCAATGATGAAAGGCAAAACGAGGATTTAAATATGCGAAATACTTCCGAGAATAGAACAGAAAAACATGGGGCATTGCAGAAACTGAAACTGGCCCTACCAAAGAGCCCATACGGGCGGGTGACAACCATGGTCGCATATTTGCAAAATTCGAACTCGCCGACTGTGAGAAAACTGCAATCTTCTGAAGTGATTTCTTCGCTGGAGGAAATAGAAGAACACAAAACATCAAAAGCCTTGACGAAAGATTTAAATCAGTTATTGACAACTGTAAGGGGAAAAGATCGGATGACTCTTTGAAAACGATGAACGTTATTATTTCATTAGTAAGTGGTGAAAAAATCAGTGACAATAAATGCAGAAATAAACTGGCTAGGAAATTGGGATTACCGGTAAGAAGAGTTAGCCGTGGTCATGCAATTAGAACAAGAATACTTAAATCTGAAAAATCAAGCTGGACTTACACAAATAGAAAAACTAGATCAGATGCAATAACACCTGACACGAAGAAACGTATTTATGAGTTCTGGTGTAAGCCTGGTATTTCTCGTCCGACTGGTAACAAGGCAGATATCAAAAGGGTTCGCATTGGTCCGACAACTTATTCAAGCCACATGACACACATACTAGAAAAAACACAGACCGATGTGTATTTGGACTTTATCGGAGAAAACCCCTCTATTAAAATAGCTCAAAGAATGTTCGAAAGGTGCAAACCCTACTTTGTGCGACCCGTCCGACCTAAGGATAGACAAACATGTTGCTGCAAGTACCATGTAGAATTTAAAACTGTCTTTAATGCGAAAAAGTTGATGGTTCACACAATTTACAGTGCCTTAAAAGAAACTGTTCTGATTGTGGAGTTAAAATCTTGAATTTTCTGCCTTGTGAACTTGGTGTATCTGACACTGCGGAATTTGTAAAGTGGGAAAAGTTTGAAAATGTAAGCATTAATTTTTAAAGGAAACAAAACCATAAAGAAACTAATGCTCGTGAAAAAAGAAAGTCAAGTTGGTGAATTGTTTTCATATTTCAGAAAACTAATTGAAACTTTTCCAGTGCATCAGCACAGAGCTACATGGCAAAATGAACAATTTCAAAATCTTGTTAGAAATCTCCCAGAAAAGCAATGTGTTTGTGTGCATGACTTTAGTGAAAGTTACAGGTGTTCCGAGCTTACTGAGATTCAAAGTGCTTACTTTCAAATAACCGAAGTGTCGGTCCATGTTACTATTCTACATAGACAGGCATTGCTAGAATACGATGGTGTTGATAGTTCAGAAGACTTTCCTGAAACTATCACGGAACAATTTTTCGTTATTAGCCCAGACTCAGTTCATGATCAATACAGTGGAGATCACTTCTAACCTCTCATTAGAACTGTCAGAATATCTGTCATAGAACTGTTCTAACCTGTCCTAGAACAGTTCTACCTAGAACAGTTCTACCCTAGAACTGTTCTAAGTAGAACTGTCAGAATCAGTTCTAGGTAGAACTTAATCAGTTCTAGGTAGAACTGTCAGGATCAGTTCTAGGGTAGAACTGTCTAAATCAGCTCTAGGTAGAACTGTCCAAATCAGTTCTAACCGTAGAACTGTCAGCAGAACTGACTAAATCAGTCAGGACTGTAGAACAGTTCTAAATGACGTCACTGCAGTAAGGGCACTTTAGAATTTAGAAGAAATAAATCACTTCCAATTACTTTGCTATAGCAGATTTTCTATATCTTACATGTACAAATATCGAAGTGAATAGAAGGTTATCCAACTCATCGGAGAAACATTTTTATAAGATTGCATACGGAAACATCATTATTTACGTTTCTTCGTTCCCCGTTTTTAACAGTCTCTTCCTAAATATAACCCTGCATTTAATTCATGGAATTTTAATCGTAATTTACCTTGTTTGCCTTGGATTTGCATTCATTTAAGATTCTGTTTTGACAAATGTTCAAACGAAAATTGTACAGTGGATGAATTATGGGATATTAATGAAAAAAGTGTTGTCTAACGTAAAAAAAAAACTATGTACATTTGCACCATCTCGTCAATTTAGCCAGACTTATCCACGATTACAAAATGATATCTGGGAGTCTGGAACGTCAGAAAAATATACTCGATCTGAACATGAATGAAACATTTGCCCCTGGACGTTCGGCTACAAAAAAAAATCATGCATTTTTCTTTGCCTTCTTCAAATTATATTAACAGTATACTATTCCAAGAAGAGAACTTCCCATACATGTATTTTTTATTTTAAAATAAAGTATATGAATCAGTCATGTGAGTGTTGGATGATGCCGTTAAATAGTTTTGTTTTAAAAAAAGACAACATCACAAACTATACAAACTTAAAAAGTCACTTTAGTGACGGTTCATTATTATGGATACAGAGAGGAAATAACGGCGCGCTAAATTTTTAGATATGGTATAAATACACCTTGTCGCTATTAGTCTGCCATTACTGGATATCACACAGGTTCCCGTAAAATTTTGACGTCATAAAACAAAATATCTGACGCCACAATGGAAAAGTGATTGTTGTATGCTTCAAAAGTTCAAGAGGCCGGGTCAGCCAAGATTAGCGATAAGGTGTATTGTGTTCCAAAGTTGGTGTCATTTTTATCATACGATCCGTCCTGACATAGAAATATTATTGGTTTACAATGACTGAGGCCATATATATTTACATGATAAGATGATAAGTGTAAATAAGTTCAGTTTTGGTTGATGTGGTCAAATAATTTTGTTAAAACGACTCGGTCTGATACATGTATATCGAAACTACTGAAATTTGTTTACAATTCAATATTTTGAATAAAAAGAGGACTTGCAGAAAATTGCTGGTACTCTAAATTGATGTGGAATTTTTTTTGTAGCCAATGTGTTACAATATTGCTGTCATTTGAATTATACAATCCATCGTGATATGTAACTATAAGTGATTTACTATGCGGCTATATATATATATTAAGATTTACATTATAAAGTGTAAATATGGTCAGTTTTGGTTGATGCTGTCACATATGGTCAGTTTTGGTTGATGCTGTCAAATATAAAAAAGAAGATGTGGTATGATTGCCAATACAACTATCCACAAAAGACCAAAACGACACAGACATTAACAACTATAGGTCACCGTACGGCCTTCAACAATGAGCAAAGCCCATACCGCATAGTAAGCTATAAATATGGTCAGTTTTCATGGTTTTGGGTGATGCGGACAAATAATTTTGTTATATCCATGAGTCAGTCTGAGATATCAAAACTACTGAAATTAGTTTACGATTCAAAATTTTGATTAAAAAGAGGACATGCTGGCACTATAAACTGATGCGAGCATAATTTTGTTTTCCAATATTGCTTTCATTTATATTAAACAATCCATCCTGCTATAAAAATATAAGCTCGCGCAATATAAAATTCTACTCGGAACAAAATTTAGATTTACATAAAAAAAAATCAAATATGGTAAGTTTTGGTTGATGCGGTCAAAAGATTTTATTACACGACTCAGTCTGAAGTATGAAAACTACTGATATTTGTTTATGATTCAATATTTTGAATAAAAAGAGGACATGCTCATTGGTGGATCAAAGGGGGGGGGGGGGGTCCAGGAGTTGGAACCCCCCTTTTTTTGACGATCAATGCATTTCAATGGGAGCATATAGTTGGAACACCCCTTTACTCATGGTTGGAACCTCCCCCCCTTTTAAAATGGCTGGATCTGCCCCTGCATGCTGGCACCATAAATTGATGCGAACAAAATTGTTGTAACTTGTATATTGCAGTCCCTCTTGACCTAAAATTAAAACTGAAGTACTGTGCAGCTATATAGATCTGCAGAAAGAAAGAGCAAATAATGTCAATTTAGATTGATGCGGTTAAAAGATTTTTTGGTCTGTCCGAGGTATGAAAACTACTTGTAAACAGATATATTACATTTGGTTAATGAGGTCAGATAATTTTGTTATGTGATAACGAGCCATCCTGACTCCCGGAATAACCAATGTAAAACAATTCAAATAATAATGTCCCCCCCCCCCCCATAATACTAACGGCCTAATTTATGTACAAAAAAATGAAAGAAAAACAAATAATTTATATAACTGTTACACATCAACAAAAGAAAATCACTGAATTACGGGCTCCTGACTTGGAACAGGCACATACATGCAGAATATGGCGGGGTTAAACATGTTCTCTTGCCGATTATAAATCTGAAATAAAACCGGCAAAACAGCAAAACTATATAATATTATCGCTATTTTGCCGAAGACTTTATATTTAGACAAAGATTTCATAAAACTTATAAATCAATTCTAGCCGTAGAAGTAGTATAGTGCGAGCAGTATGAGCCCCAAACCTCGGACGCGGGACGCGAGCTGCGCGCATGCGCTGACGCTATATTTGGGCCTTAGCGTGGACGCCGTAGTTGACTCTGAAATCTAAGGGTATGACTCACAGGCCGACGCCATATTTGGGCCTTCGCGCGGACGCGAGCGCTATAGTTGGACCTGAGCGCGGACGCGAACACTATATTTGGGCCTTCACGCGGACATCGGGACACCAACTCCATATTTGGACCTGAAATCGGGACGCGAGACGTTATAGTTAGACCTGCGCGCGTACACTCACGCTATATTTGGGCCTCAGCACGGATATCAGAGTTGGACTCGACATGGGGATGCATAATTAAGGATATGACTCACACGAACACCTTATTTGGGTGCAGAGGCTATAGTTGGGCTTAGGCGCGGGCGCTATACCTAAATATTGGACCAAGCTACCCTCCAAGGTGGACGTTACGTCACACTCTAGAAAGTGGTGTTCGGATAAATCTCTCTCACACTTCCAGATACCAGATCTGGTTCAGGACTTGAGACCTGCTACATATACATGTAGGTGGTTTAAGATTTTTGGTCAATTTGCGTTTCATTTCTCTGCTGACGTTTCTTTTGTCTAAAGTTCCAGGTGGTCCTAATTGCCTTTCTATTTTTTCACCAGTGTTAAGACCACCGCCGTCAATTAGTTTGGTAGATTGATCTATCCGTAAGGATCTGGTCTGTAATTTTTCATACTTTTCATACGGTAATAGTATCATTTTCTCCATAATTTTGGATCCACAGCTCTCAACAGCAAAACGATGACCGATGGAGCACGTTCAAGAACTTTTAACTTCTCCTTTCTAGTTACAGTTTTCCTCCCTAGGATCGTTATAATCCTTTTATATTTCTTCAATTTCTGTTTATCCCCCGGAGATAAGATAACAGTTCCTTTGATCACGTTGTGGGCTATTTCACTTATTGCTCTCAATTGTAATTTGTCAATAGTTTTGAATAAAGCTTTTCTCTGTAGTTTGGAGCTAGTTTGTATCAATTCCAAAAAGTGGGTTTGATTTATTAAAAGTTGGCTCATCTTTCTCTTCAGCATCTCTTTCAGTCTCTTATGAATGTTTGGGTACGTAAATGATAGGATCTTCATTTGGAAACACACGAGTCCTCAATCTGTAAGTATCACTGACGTGCGCCGCCAGATCAAGAACTAAATAACCAAATGGCTTCGAGTTTGCATCTCGATAAGCTTCCATCAACAGATGTCTTCTTCCCGGATAAATTTGTCTGCCCAACATAGATATTTGAGATACATCCCTCAGGTTTTTCATTAATATCAAGTACGTCGTATTCAATGCAATGGTTCTAGCTTTACTGCCACCCAGGTAGAGATTTTGATTAAGAAAAATACAGGACAATTTTCTGTGATGGCATCCTTGCGTGAAAATGAGTTCCATCTCCTGATTCTTCACAACTTCATGTCCTAAATCGTCAATAATCACGAGACGATGACGCTTTTCCCGCGTAAAATCATCAATTGTATCAGGCGTAGGAATCCCCTTTAAAAAGGTTATCCCTGGAATAGTCTTCTCCATGTCATCAAAAAGGTCTTGGTGTATACCGTAACAGTAAAGTATTTTATCAGGAGGATCTTTTCCATACGTCACATTTAAGTGTTGCAGCAATTTAAATACGAAGGGTGTTTTCCCACTTCCGGTCTGTCCACTAATCACCATGCTGGAACAGGGAAGGAACGGAAACATGATGATTTTTTTTTTTTTTTGACTTCTCTCTTATATTTTCGACCCTTTTAAAGTTGGACTGGGTAAGGCATATCCAATCGAACTACTCAGTAACGATATCCACAGTTCACTCTTATTGTTATACATCGTAAGGTTGGCGATTGACGTAATGATGATAACAAACACGACACACATCTGGCAGAAATATACAATCTCTGATTTAGGACATCGACTTCCAAGAAAATGCCATTTTTCACTTTGTTGACTATCAACTCTTTCCATTCTTATTGGTCTGTATTCAAAATTAATATCCCTCTCTTATCAATTTCATCACTGTTCTGTCATTTGCCATTAAATTCACGGAACTGAATTTTTTCATAACATCTTTAAAGGACTCATATCTATAACGCGAACGGATAAAATGAATGCAATAGTATCCACAGGCAGTGCTGTCTGATGGCTGTAATTGATCTGGGGTATACAGGTACTGCGGTCCATTGGCAATCAATACGTTTTTAAACCGTCGTTGATACTTCTCCGGGTTTTCTCCAAGGGAATCAAAAAATTCACTCGGTCCAATCTCGGGAAAATGAAACACAAGCCAATGAGAACCCACGTCTGAACACGGATCGGAGTTAACCACAAAGGACTGTGGTCTCCTTTCGATACATGCTGGTAATTCATCAGCACACAATACTTTCACCGGATATTCCCCCAAGATGTCCTCCAATTCTAAGTTATTCATTGTAACAACACACTCCTGGATTCGTCGATCTGTAAAATCCTCGGAAACTTTCCATACATCAGTATAGTAACACTTTCTGATAAGGCAGTTCCAAATCTGACCTCGAGCCTACAATCTCCCCTTCGCTTAGTATTAAAATCCACGTTTTCATCGACGTTTAATACATAAATAGCATACCCACCTGTATAATCACTTAGAGAAATATCTACATCCTTTCGTATCGCCGTCAAGCTCCTATATGCTTCCACCACGTTATGTCCGAGGAAATTAGGTTGAAGAGGCTTTGCCGGATACGATTGTCCGTCTACATACAGAGCTATGAAATTGCAATCAAACGCTGGAAAATGATACGGTGACCTCTTATAATCTCCTTCATAGGCTGCACTGCTGACGAGGATCACAATTAATTGTGACGGAACTTCTCCCATAAACAGATTGTTTTGACTATGACTGTATTCTCCCTTGGATACCGATGCGATCTTGAAACTACTGCTTACGTATGGATAAATAGCGGAAGAATCTTTTAACAGTTTACTATGAGCCATTAACACTCCTGCGTTAGGTTTCTGTACACACAACTTGAAACTAGCATCCATAATGTGTACTTTATAACTTGCATCACTTTTATCTGACATCAAACGGAATGCGTTCTTGCTTTGATGCAACCTCAAAGACAAGCTTACACCATTTATAATTAATCGGTTTTGTTGAAAAATGTCTGAATGTATAGGTCCCTCTAGTTCCAAGATTCGACCTTCTTTTGTGTATTGACCTCTGATATAGAGTCCGGTATTAATACCTCCACGAACGTTCGGATCATCGTGGCCAGCGGTATCTTTTATAAACATTTGTGATTCCAACTCTACTTTATCATTAGCACTGGTAGACAGTAACGTATCTATATACGCCTTATATGGATAGTTGGTTCCCGTCTGACCAACAGCTGTCTGTTGCAGATAGCAATCCACTTGTCGTCTTTAAGGATTGGGACATCATAGGCATCTGTGAGTCGCACTTTAATTTTCAGAGTACTTCTTTTTAAATCCATATATCCGGCAGACTGTGGTGGAATGAGAAATTCCAAATCCGCATAATTTGACAGTTGACTGATTGCTCTATACTCAATAAACTCCCTCCTCTGTATGGCGGTATTACTGGGTGGTGGTGTAAAAATAGAAAGCTCATCTCTGTGGTTCTCTTCAAGTTGATTCATCTTTTTTTTCCAGAGAGTTCTATATCGCACTAGGTTTCAAGTTGATTATACCCCGTTTTAGGTTTTTTCACCCTCTCTCTCTTATAACTTTTTTGTCTCTCTCTTTTCAATTCAGATTTTGCCATCTCCAAGGACTGTGCTACAGGACTCACCAGATTAACGTCTATATTATCTGATAATGAACGCAACCTAGAGCCTTTACCCACGATGTATCGCCCTTTATGATCCGGGTGAACTCTTCCCTCGGTCACATCTGCAAAATGTTGTTCCCATTTTTTATAATCAGGCACGTATGGGATCCATCGTCGTTTGTTATAGTCATAGACTTCTATCGAACCCATCTCTTTCGGAAATGAAGTGTGCAGTATAAACCTCCCGATTTAAACCGGCAGGGATTGAGCTCTTCGTCTCTTATGAAAATCTGAATACGATTCATGTCCTGTCGAAGGATTTTCATATAGAATAACGGATTAAAGACTAAATCCGTTTGCTCATTGTCTTGAATAGGTACGGAACGTAAAACACCTAGTGTCGTATTTCGCACGTAGGACTGTTCTATGAGATCGCAGCAAACATAAATACGTCCCGTAGGGCGTTCAAAATCTGACTTGAAGTTGATTTCCGTTATAGCACATTCCCAATGACCATCAAACAAAAAGGTTTTTGGTAAATCAATCACAAACTGTCCTGCATGGTTATCCACATGCGTTGTTATCGAATCCCAGCAGTATAGATGAACGTAAAAATTATCCATAGTAGTCGTCTTACACTTTTTTTTAAGGGCTCTTATAGTTTTTCAGCATAGTTTGAGGTATCCATGAATTAAACTTGTTTGGCCAGCCCATCCATTTCACATATACCTTTCCTCTTCTCTTACGCAATACCTTTTCTATTCGATAAACGGTATCATCGGTTATCGTCACTTTACTGAGTTCTCCACTTTGAAATGTCCCCTGAATAACAAAACCCATCGTATCCTTCAGAACGAAATAGGGGAGTCCTTGTCTTTTTCCTCTGTCAGCAACTATAAAATACTCCATCGTCCAACGCTCGTCATATTCACGGTCAAACACGTAATGTAATTTTGAAATTCTAACTGTTTCACCCAGACGAAAGGCATACCGAGGTGATGTTTTGGAGACTTTTTTCTTTCTTTGAGTTCTAGATTGCATTTTCCATAACCTAATTTCATCATTTTGAGTCACATTTGTTGGAGCCATCTTTATTGATCGATGAACCGTAGCATTATAACTTTGTGTTACTGATGCTAAAACATCAATCCATCGATGTGACTGATGTCTAGTCATATATCGACTAAGTCTAGACTTTATCGTTTTAATCCCTCTTTCAGCGTAGGATGCTTTTAATTCATTGTCAGTGAAAAACTGGTCTATACTTCTTTCTTGGAGTAGTCTTGCAACCTCTCGGTTTTTATATTCAACTCCTTTATCAGAGCGAAATTTAGTTGGCTTTCTACCCTCTCTAAAAATCGATTCCAGTGTATCTCGCATCTCCGCTCCTTTGGTGGATCTGAGAACCTTTGATCATATGAATCGAGAGAAGACATCAATCGCTAGTACAAAGTAGGCATATCCATCATTGTCTTTAGTGTACGTTGTTAACACAGCAGTGTCAACGTCCCATTGGTAGTCGATATATGGTGAGATTACTTGAGCTCGAGGAAATTTTCTATTCACTTGGCGATGAAGACCAAACGTTTCTTGAGTTTCCAACAATTTTCTAATTTTCGTTTTTCCTAGTACATACTGTCCTTCTTTCCGCACTGCTTTATATAGTTTATTTACACCTGATAAAGATCCTGGGTGTTGGGGGTTGTAATATATCTTCTCCAAATAGTCTTTATAGGTCATTGTTATTATGTTCTTGCTTGAAACTCCCTCTTATTAACCTTTCTCACAAAACCATGAAATCATCTCGTGTTTCCATGTATCAAGCTCTTTATTATCCATATAACATCGCAATCGGGTGTTATCATTTCGAATGGATAAGAGAATAGAAAAAAACTCGCAACGTTTTTGTGCAAACAACAGACGACAATATGTTCTATCCATATCCATCGCTTAACATGAATTAGCCTCTCTTATATGTTCAATTTCCCTAATCACTGAGTATACTGTCTCAAAGTCCTGTTCATTGTGAATACCCGTAATCATCAATATCCCCGATAAACGACAAAGATAATGAATACCTTGTCGACGAAGCATGATTGCAGGAAAAAGTTTGGGTTCATAGCTAAATTCCCGAGGTAAATGAAGTGGATTAATGGGTCCGTCTATTTTATGAACAGCCAATGCAGTGATCACTCGAACGTTCTTCAATTCTATCTCGTAACCTAGTTTCTGTAACACTCGCGCATATTGTCGGAGTCTACGGCGTCCTTGTAATAAAGAAGAACTTTTCCCATTACAGTTTATTTTTCCATTACTAAATAACAAACAGTTACCACCAATTTTCCTATGCTGCCATATAAGCGCTGAAAAAGATCGGGGATTGTAACGGACGTTTACTAGTTTAAGAGCCAGATCCCGCAGATTGATAGAACAATTCAACTCGCCTTGTACCACCATGTTAGTCAGTTGCATCTTAAATGGTTTCTTGTTTTACTTATTCGAGGTGTTCGTGAAGAAACTTTCAACAAGAATGAACGAAACAACCCGTTTCTTATCTTTATATAGACCACGTCAAGAGTATCATTGGATAGTTTCTGGGAAAGAGTCACTATACACTAATGACATTGACCTTCAGCACCCTAAAAACAATGATTCGAAATAGTATGCAACCTGAAAATAGGGAATCTAGAAACATTTGATTGGCTACAAAAAGTAATATAAATAATAGAGACCAAGTAGTTTTTTCCCTGATGTATTGAATTTTAAGTCCTCTAAAACTGTATTGAATATAAATTATGAAGCCCTAAAAACAAATGTATAAAATTATAGCTCAAGGAAAATGCACGCGATTTATTTGTTCTTTCTCGTACAGGGTATTTTTCGTTGAAAATTAAACACACTTAAAATTCACCAACTTGGAATTTCAACAGCCTTAAAAATAAATATGTTGAAATTTTCACTAGCCAAAAATGATTGTTTAAGAAATTCTGAAGGCTAAAAAGGGTCATGTCAATGACATTGAGTAATGATCATTTTTCCAGTGCGCTACACATTTGGGTTGTTATAAATCTCATTTATAATTCACGTGACTAAATATACATGTCTGTGATGATCCTTATTCTTTACTAAGCTCCTCTCCTCCTTCGCAGGCTTGAGACTGTCTAATATAAAGATGTAAGGCGGAGTTAGAGCTTTTTTTTTTTTTTTTTTTTTTAATATATAGAATCATACATCATCATCATCTTTCACATACATATTACATATTATTAAGATATTCAGAACAATGACCGAAACATTCACTACAATTCCATAAGCCCTCCTGATTGTCATGCGTCTGCCAACAGGGAATCATTGTCTTCACTTCTGGTACAGCTTTCTCTATTTCCGGTATCACATCAATTAATGTCTTCCATTCCGGCAGACTTAAAGTGATTCCTTTCTTTGCTGGTGTCAAGATTGTTTCATTAGGTGGATACCAAAACTGACGAATATTTATGCATGGATAGTCCGAATTGACGCAGACAAAAACATCCTTCCCTATATGAAGACGGAGGTTGACTTTAACTCCCTGCTTTAGATGCTGTATTGCGTCGTTGATATTCTGCAGGTTATCACAAATGCTCTGCCACCGCAGCAAGGGTAGGTTTATGCCTTCTCTGGTAGGTTTTGTAGCATTCTCCCAAACCCGTATATCTATCGTCTTTATCCCATTCCATTCTTTTATCTCCAGATAGCGTTGACGGCCTAGTGCGAACATCTTGAATGTATATCTATCAAATAATCTACATACTAGGAACGATTCCTTTATAGTAGTTCCTAAAAAGTACTGCATGTTCATTGGTCCATAAAAGAATCACGTTTATTGGTCAGAAAGAAAAAAAAAAGCTCTGTATGTTCATTGATCCGAAAAGAATCACGGTTATTGGTCAGAGAGATAAAAATCATTAATATCACGTGTCGATGAATTCCTTTTTACATTGATCATATTCTGCAGTAAACATCCATGCTCGGCCTGGCCATCGCTCGCACAAGTCTTTAGTAAATAGAGTCAAAATTAACCATCGCCCTTGGTTTGTTTTTCCGTCTCCGAAAGTACTGATAATCATTCGACGATATTGATCGGGAGTTTCAATGGTGTTGAGCATCGTGTTCCACATTTTTCTTAGGTCTTGTTTTATCATTCTGTTGGTGTTTGTCATATAGATATATATATATATATTCAACGTTTGACTTTGACTGTCCTGTCTGTAGTACGGAGCGAAACACATCTAGCGGATTAACGATTGTATTCTTATTGACTCCTTTGCAACTCAATTTCACTCTGTTTTCCTCTCGACTTTCTTCGGAGTTAGATACTATGTAGCTTTTAGAACATAAACCAATCATTTCGTCTCCCTCAAACTCTAGTTTGAAAAGTCCAGGTGTTCTTATTTTGCGTGCATGTCACAACAGGTTCTCGGAAACCAGTTAACAGTGTTGTCGGCTTCCACGTCTTGACGATCACAGAACCCAGTTAGGCCATGTTGATACTTTTCTTTCATACTCGGTTTGATAACGAATCGGTGTCAGTTTCCATCAGTTTTCGACTTCGATCAATGTACACATCCATAAAGTCATAATAAAATTCAAGCATTCTTAGTTTGGCGTATTGCAAAATCATATATCCAAGTTGAATGGGCAAATCTAATCGTATTTTATCTTTTGACAGCTCCACTTCGTAGTAGTCTGTTTCTTCATGGATGCATTCTAACTTCCGAAACTGCTTTATTGACCAATAAACAAGTTGGCGTTTCACCCTGCACATACTTGATGTGACGATGACGTGTTTTATCCATAATCAGTGAGCCATAACTGGAATTTCCTATTAGTTTTCTCGTTTTTCCGATAATGGCCATATCTGGATTTTGATCTCCTTGTCTGCGTGCTTCACTAACTTCCTGTACAAAATTCTTAAAGCAGGCTTGAGCTTGAAATTCCACGACCTCGTGTATTTTTGTTACTTGCATTCCATGTAAAATGTACCACTTTAAAAGAGGCGTTGCTATCAATATCTCTGTCGCTTTCATTCCACCTACCAACAGTCTGCGTGGTTTCTTTGATAAATTATGTTTTTCAACGTGTTCTTGCATGCGTTGTTCAAACGAGTCGAAGGGGATTTCCATGTTACAAAACAAAGGGGACATTTCTGCGAAATAGTCGTGTGGTGTCATATCACTCTGTCCTTTAAATTCATCGGCCCATTCTTCTGGAACACATATATCCACCTGACACATTCCAAATAAATCTCCACTTCGGACGGCATTTAATATTTGGGTTTCGTTAACTCTGCCCGGATGTTTTCTATAGAAGATAGGACGTCCTTTGGTGATGATAGCATGCACTTGTGGGTTTTTGTGGAGTTTTTGGAAGTCATATTCCCACATTTCAACAACGTTGTATCCTTGTGATTTCAAATAATTTGTGGTATCAAAAGTCTTCTTAAATTTATGCTCTCGATTTTCGATCCATCGTTGATCTTTTATGTTGGCTGTGACGTCACACTGGTGCCCGTGAAAATAACATCCGTGGAATTGATATATTGTGTTCGTACTTGAGTCCCAACCGTCCACCAAGTATTTGCCAACCCGCTTCTCTGATCCATAATTCAATTTGTGGTGTATGCTTGCTTGACCAGAGGTAATCAGATAATTCATCCAGTGATAAGCCATCATATAGTGATCTCTACATTCAGGACTAAAGTTTTTCTCGCTCCTCCGTCTAATAAAAGGACCAACAGGCATTGGTTTTCCGATGGCTTCTAAATACAAGGCATTTGCATCCAATCCAATCACTTTTTGACAGATCTGGTCTCCCCCTCGAATCCGTGTTTCACCAGCCTTGTGATATCGAGTAAAAATGATGCTCGGCCCGCCAATGATATTATCTTTAAATACTTTATACAGATCTTTGTTTTGCTTATCAAATAAGGCAAAATTAGCTCCCGCTTCCTTGGCTGTTTGAAAAAGCATACGTCTGGCGATTCCAGGGACGGATTTAGCAATCTTGAAAATGTCAATGTTTTTCTTGAAATAGAATGTTTGAAGACGTTCTACAGCCGTTACGAAGGGTCCGACGTCACGATTGTTATACCATACTAAAAAATCTTCGAATGTTGACATATTATTCTCTCGCCAAACGTTGACACAAAATTGGTATTCTTCCGGTGAAATGTTCGTTTGCTTCAGGGAACTGTAAAAAGCTTCATGTGGTGGTAACTCGGGATGATTTAATTTTTCGGGGTCATCAAACTATTCGTATGGAAAAAATCCTTTTTGCTCCTCCACCTGGTATGCTTTTAAGAATTTAGCGTATGATGTTCCTGGTGCTAGAAATTGCATCACGTCGAGAAATTTGTAATATTTAGAGGATATACAGGCATACGTGTTGTTTTTTTTAACGACAAACGGACGATCTTCTTCTACGTGCATATCTAGAAACATGGCGAGTTTTTGTTTGATGAGATTGATGTCGTATTTCCCCGAATTAAATCCTTATACTGGAATCTGCGTCATATATCCTTCTAACTGTCCATATAGGGATTTCAATTGATTTTCCATGATTTTTTGTCCATTGAGAATGCTTTGATCGCCCTCTGGTGGTTGATTGTCTTCATCGTCTTCATCAATGCTTACATCTTCGTCCTGGTTAAAATCCCCTTCTTCACTCCAGCGCTGTATGGTTTAATTCAGTTAATTGACCCAACCCCATTTCATTTCGGACAATTCGATAACAGTTTCATATATCTCAAACATGGCATTAAACATGGAGTTTAATAATGTATCGAGGTTGGAGTCAACGAAACACATCGGATCAGTATGTCCTGGTACGTTGCTGCAGAGAGAGACGGAGATTGGTACATGTTCAGTCGTATATTGTAGTTTACCGGAAGTCGACTCGTGCAGTTTTTGCAGTATAGCCTCGAAATCAAAGACGATGAACCACGGAAATATTTGATCTTTCGCGGGAACTTGAATGTCACATTCTTCCAATTTTTCGAAAATGGTTTGTTGGGCTTTAAAAAATCCACCAGGGTATATATACTTCGTTTGATTGGAACACGTGCGCTGATGTCGGTGAAGATTAACGTGACGATTAAAGTGACGTTCACATGTTTGGCATTGGTATTTTTTAGCGTAATTCTCAAACTCTTTAATGTAAGAGAGATGATGTTCGTACATATTCAAATACATTGTCTCTTTAAAACGACAGAGAGACTTGTACACGCAAAACGCCGTATCGTCTTCCTTTAATTCATAGACGTTTATATTCACTTGAAAACAGGATTCAAATTCTGGAATTTCTTGTAACTGTAATCCGGAAAACAGCTTTGCTTCGTATGTACTTTCATTTCGTCGGTTCTGATAGCTATTCCATTGTTGAAAATAATGCTGCACATTGCGTTCTAAGTTAGTGATGGATTGTCCTCTGTGTAACGCCAAGCACCGGAAAGCGCAGAGTTTATCCGTAAATGGCTTAGAATGTTTTTTGTCTTTCACGAGAGCGTGTATGCTATTCTTGTCTTTAATATAGTCCGGTAGGGACGTTTCTCCTTTTCCTAGCGTATAATTGGTAGTGTCGATTACAAATAGCGCATTGGTCACTAGAAAAGGTTTCCATTTGGTGTCGGGTCTCTGTTTCATCAGGTATTCCCGTAGATTTAAGTTCGTGAGTTTCCGCCGTAGTTTCTCGAGATCACTTCTCTTTGAAATAAACAGGGGTTCTTCAAAGACGGAATCGTTTTCGTAGGGTTTGAAAAACCTGTAGCGCTTTTCTTCTGTGTGAATTAAAATGACGCCAAAGGTCATGGTAAGCTTAAAGGCGTGTTGTTGACGCTGGTATATACTGTCGGCAGCTAGCATGAGTTGGTGCATGTCGACGTCATTCGTTAGTGGTATGTTATATACGGAATGAATGGCACCTTCTCGATGATTTTCCAAGATTAAAGGAGCGTTGGCCTCGTACACTTCTTTTAAAGCTAGGTCGTTTTCACCTCCTTCTATCTCCCAAGGATAAGGGCCTTGTCCATAAGGGGATGCTTGCAATTGTGTCCCCTGTCCGATCTGATAGTGGCGTTGCATACCGTGAAGGTATAAGTCCCGTTTATTGGTGAATGACACATTACATCGTCGACAATGGACACGCTGAACGGCTGGCTTCGAGGGATTGGTGCGTGGTTTCTTGATGGCTGGTTGCTCAATGGATACTTGTGCCGGTCTTTTAAGTGATTTACTGTTGGGACTGTGACTGTATTGTTGATGTTGTCGTAATCCGTTAGCCGTCACACAACGCTTGGAACCATATGCAACTATTCCAGTCATAATTACGTTCGATAACTCTGCAGATTACTGGTTTAATTAGGATGTAAAATTTACTGGTTTCCCTATGAATGCTTTAAAGAAAAATGAAAAATATAGTTATTTCATCTCGGTTAATTATAATATCCATTCGAGGTCTTCTTTTATGAATATAAAATAATATCGTAATGAATTTCATTGAGAATCGGACACCACTAATTAATCTACATAGGTATTGTCAAAACTTACACATCGTGATCAGGTGCCATATTTGTTTTCTTTGATCACGTCGATGTTATGACTAAAATATCTCCTTAATCTACCTATGTCTTTGGCCATCATTATAGATACAATAACGTGTCATATTTAATTGCAATATAAACAGTGAACTTAAATTGAATTATTTGCATGGACAAAATAAGTGTCGAACATCGTCTACGTTTGAAAATTATTTGGTCGCCATTTTTTTCAAAATAATATAAACAAAAACAAAAAAAGCATGTATCAGCTATACCTAAAGGAACAAATGTTTAATTCTTGAGGCTGCTTTAAGGTAAGACAATGACTTAAAATGCGAGCATTCAAAGTTATTTGATTTTCAATGTAACAATCTTACAAAATATATTTTTACCAAGTCGGCCCACGCTGTCAATGTGGTCGCCATTTTGAAAAATAATACCAGATTTTCTGAAAATATCTAATTTTCAAATCAATTTGGAAGGGACATAATAAAAAATTAAACTATTGCACCTACGATATTTCAAATATTTATGAATATAGTAATAAGAACATATTCCCACAATTATTCCATCTGTTTTGTTTAAATCGCAATTTTATGTTTAACAAGACAGAAAATCAAATATTTATCGGAGTTGTATGATATAACATGGGAACTTATCGAGGCAACAAGACAAATTTTCAAAAGCATTTGGAAGGGAGAAGACCAAAAATTAAACTGTTCCAAAAGGCATAAATATCTTTCTAAATATATGAGGAATTAATATATATTCCCACACTTTTTGCATCATGAACTCAAAGTAATTTATTTTATCGATTCCTGAAAGCCCCTGTGCATTTCTATATATTTTACTTGGGCTTGATACGGGTGATGTGTGACGTCACGAAAGTCACGTGATGACTGCTATAGTTGGATATGAAATCATACATTCATATGTCGGTAACACAGTAGGGCTGCCTGAGCACTGATTTTCGTGTTTGCGTTTTTCATAGCTCTGAAGGAACGTTTTATGACACTTTGTACATGGATACCGGATACCTTCATGTTTGGTTTGTTTATGAGCTAAAAGTTTTGCTGGTCGGTTGAAGCTTTTGTCGCAGAGATCGCATGTTAAACGAAGGCGTTCAAATATTAAGGGATGGGACAATAGATGGTGTTGTTGGGCCCATAGGCGTATTTGCGATGACGAATGTAACGTCACCAATTCTCTTCTGATAATATCATCTTCAGCGTAGTATAGATCTGTTTCCATGTTTCAAACTTGTTTCACGCTGAATTAAATGCAGAAATAACTATTCCCGCACACGTTAATTCTATCGAAAAAAATATCCTGCGTGACTTTATACCTTTAAATATCGTCTGGCAATTGTTTTAGATTGTCTATGCTTTTATAGGCAAGTATTAATTTAAATATTTCTAATTGGTTCTTTTATGGTCTGAATGAAAGATAAGTTATTGAATTATTTATAGTGTATATGAAACTGGTTGAAACCAGTTTAGACCGCCTGAAACCGGTCCTTCTATTCTTTATATTTTTGCCTTTAATATTTCTTTAGTCTTTAATTTTTTTTTTTTTTTGGCATCCTATATTTATCTATTATTCATATTGAAGAGCCCCATATTTCTGTTTTCTTCATATTTTAACATTCATTTATATCTTTTCTTTATGTTTTAGCATCTGTATTTAACTGATCTATATATCTCCCCCCCCCCCCCCCACTATTTCTGATTTCTGTGTAATTTTCGGTCTTATTTCTCTGTACTTTACTAAATATTTTGTTTTTGCCTCGCTTAATTCTGTATTCTTTATATTTTTGCACCCTATATTTATCTGTTATTTATATTCAAGCACCCCATATTTCCTAATATTTTAGCATTCATATATATCTTTTCTTTATATTTTAGCATCTGTTTTTCTCTGATCTATACATTTTTATACCCCACCCTATTTCTGATTTCTTTGTAAATTTCGGTTTTATTTCTCTGTACTTTACTAATTATTTTGTTTTTTGCCCACTATTCTCTATACTTTGTTTTTTTTTTAATTTCTTTACCATTATTCTCTATTCTGTAAACACCTTCAACACACTCTTTATAAATTATGTTTAATCAAATACCTTCCCCGTGCATTTTGAAGATTAAAAATCAATTACGATCGTGGAATATTCAAATATATATGTTAAATAAGATACACGTCTTATTTCATTGATTACTACGTGAATATAAAGATAAACCCGAACATATAATTAATACAAAGTATGTAATGCCGGAGAACAATATTGATAGCACCAGTTTGGGATACACACATCCTTTTTTTTAATTTATATTACTATAATGTATCTTTTTTATCCTTTCATACAAATGTTGCTACCTTTCACAAATTTTCAGTCATTAGTTTTTTCCCCCATGAAATATAAAACTTCTGAAACACTAATTGCCTTTCTAACGCACTTATCTTTCATATCGACGCGTTTGGATCAAGGATTAATCTCTTGTGACTATTAAATTATCATTTATCGGTAGAGAGGTATAAATAGATAAACACGTGTGATTTAATTAAGACTTAACGTTATTTATGACCAATTACCTATGTTCCTTAAATATTTGTAAGTACTTATTCTTTTAAAGATGTATAAAATAACTTATTTATGAAAGTAATAGTTTTGTCATTATTTTTTAAACAACCTTTTTATCTCTGTACTCCTCTCAAACATAAGAAATTCCCTATTGTATGTACTAAAATGATATTTAAAGTATTGTTGCCTTGAAAGTAGAACATTTAAAAGGTTTTTCTAGAAGTGAGTTTCTTAAATTTCATCCATCCCCTGTCATTTATTCGCGTTAATTCTTTTCAAACAAAACCTTTGTAAATTAAAAATCAGTTGAAATAGAATATGTCTGCATACATATCCTTTGTAAATATTCTCATTTTTAATGACCAGACGTGCTCCTTTCATTTAGATAATTATTTGGGATAAAATTTTAATCATGACCATATGATATTAATTAAGTGGTTCAAAGAGGTAGAAAAGCAATAATACTGAATGTTTCACGGATGTCATGTTTATAAGATAAGAAATCGAAAAACTTCAAAAAACGATAAATATTTCATGTCACAGACGATATTTCTATAGTTGTTGCTTATGTCCGTTAATTATATTAGGAGCAGATAAAATAGTATACACCTGTCAACACGTTATTGAAAGAAAGTGTATAAAGATACTTATTTTAATCACCAGATGTGCTTTATCTCATCATCTAATTATTTGAGGTGTCATTTTAATCAGGGCCATATGTTTTAATTAAGTGGTTGAAAGAAATCGAAAAGCAATACTACTGAATGTTTGACGATTGTCATGTTAATAAGATAAGCAATCCAAAAAATAAAAAATAAAAAAGATAAATATTTTATGAATTGATATCAAACGTTTGAATCCAATTATCTTTACACGTGCATCTATTCATAGTACCGCCTACTAGATTGATTGACAGTTTATCTGATTTATATAAATAATATATCTTGGGGAATTCTTACAGTTTTTATAAGCATGTCTTAGTAGTAACTATTTTAAGAAGTAGATTTTTTTCTTCTTCAGAATTATCACAGACTTATTATTAAGGGGTTGGATTAAAAGGGTTAGTGTTTAGCTAATTAAAATTCGCGTCCGTTTTGGAGGGTATACCGTCCACTTTCTAGGGTGTGACGTAACGTCCACCTTTGAGGGTAGCTTGGTCCAATATTTAGGTATAGCGCCCGCGCCTAAGCCCAACTATAGCCTCTGCACCCACATACGACGTTCGTGTGAGTCATATCCTTAGGTATGCATCCCCATGTCGAGTCCAACTCTGATGTCCGTGCTGAGGCCCAAATATAGCGTGAGTGTACGCGCGCAGGTCTAACTATAACGTCTCGTGTCCCGATTTCAGGTCCAAATATGGAGTTGGTGTCCCGATGTCCGCGTGAAGGCCCAAATATAGTGTTCGCGTCCGCGCTCAGGTCCAACTATAGCGCTCGCATCCGCGCGAAGGCCCAAATATGGCGTCGGCCTGTGAGTCATACCCTTAGATTTCAGAGTCAACTACGGCGTCCACGCTAAGGCCCAAATATAGCGTCAGCGCATGCGCGCAGCTCGCGTCTCGCGTCCGAGGTTTGGGGCTCATACTGCTCGCACTATACTACTCGTAGAATTTATAAATCAATTTTAGCCGTTGAACTTATAAATCAATTCTGGCCGTAGAATTTATAAAAATCAATTCTAGCCGTAGAATTAGAAATCAATTCTAACCGTAGAACTGTTCTAGAAGTAGAACTGACCAAATATTTGGTCAGTTCTAGCTAGAACTGTCTAAAACTGTTCTAGGGTAGAACTGTCAGGATCAGTTCTAGGTAGAACTGTCCAAATCAGTTCTAGGTAGAACTGACCAAATCAGTTCTAGCTAGAACAGTTCTAACCTAGAACTGACTAAAAGGTGTCAGGCTGACAGTGATACATACTGTTCTAGAACAGTTCTCCTGACAGATTTAATGAGAGGTTAGAAGTGATCTCCACTGTACTTTGTTCACCAAGTCCGAAATTATATAGTGGAATATTTACAGTCGATTTCATATTCAGTAGAAACAATGCACGAGTTTACTGACGGGTGTGCAGCCCAGTATAAGAGCAGACACTGTTTCGGAGTTATTAGTCAAACAAGGGACGACTTTGGATATCAACATTTCACAAGAAATTTCTTCGAAACTACCCATGCAAAAGGTATTTATAATAATTTAGTTTATTATCCTCGAACTTACTACTATGATTGCCTTTAAATAGAGTTGAATGTCAGTCCGTCTGTCAGTCTCTACGCTAGATATCTTGGACACAGATTTAATGATTTTTCTCACATTTTCGAGTACAATGGAATACATATTATTTAGCTTTTGATTGAATATTTATGAGTTATTTGTGTAAAATGTAAATATTTTAAAAGCGGTCGGGTATTCACATTATTGGTAAACTGTTTTCTTTCAATCCGTCACATTATGGGTTAATGTTTGAAAACATTATTCTAGAAAGTTTGTTTTTTTTACATGTTTGAAATAAATGTATTTTGATAAAACATGTGCGTCGGACTAAAGTACACCTGACACAACAATAAATACGTTTTATCAAGGAACAGGGCTTTTATTTCTGTTCTTCATCTTGGCAGTCGCTGTAAGGTATTGCATGTATCTCTTATATTTCTCGTGACTTTCGTATTGTTACTATTATAAAAATCATAAACCTTGAACGCGGTAAAATGGTAAGGTCCAATGTCATGCAGTTGACATAAAAAACTTATCTGTGCATTTCAGGACCACAAGACGCTGCTGGAGGAATTATTAAGAGACAAGCCGACTGTGCCATTTTACACGGACAGACTCAGATAAGGACAGCAAAAGATCTCTATGAATACGCGAATTCATTTCTAACACAACCGAGGTCACATTGTAAGAGAAGAATATTCCGATATGCGGAAACAATTCACCGTGACAATAGACTGTCTTTTAAGCCGGTGCCTAGCATTAGATCTCTTCACCAAGTAAGAGCTACATGTAGTTGGGATTCTGCTAAAGGATTGATAAATATCAGTGAATTGTCTTGTTTCTGTGTAAACTGTTGTCATCACATGTATGACCAGTGTTCTAATTCGATAAAAACTGGTGGTTATACTGAATGGTAAATGAAGCGAGAATACAGAGCGGATGCACAAGAAAAAGAAGAAAATGAAAAAGTGTCTTTGCAAGAATTAGTTTCGGCTGGTCAGTTAGTTGCGTTATATGCTGACGACGATGAGGAGGAGTACTACATGCTGAAAGTAGAGAAAAGCATGGAAACGTTACGCATTGACACAACGGATTCTTGGGGATCTTTACTCCCTGCGGGAACACCTGTGTTTCGTGGTCTATATTACAACAAAACGAACTCGCCTTTTCAATATCGTCTTGTGAACAGGATAGCGGTTGTACCTGCTACGTCAGTGGTCTATATTTGTTCGGAAGTAACCACAAACAATGTCATTCGAATCACAGAAGAAACACATTTAAATGTTTTAGAATGTATTAATGAAATAAAATGCTAGAAATTCATTAATCAGTATTTATCCCTATAAAGAAACAGTATTTATAGAAACCAATAATATATGAAAATATACATGTACATGTAGGGAATGCTTTAAACACGAATGGGGGGGGGGGGGGGGGGACAATCGTGACAAACATAAATTCATACGTTCGTTTAACAACAAGCGACTTGGATGAAACGTCAGTCAAACAGTGTATTTCGACGTTATTTTAATGTAACGTCAGGTATCACCAGTATCGTGCGTAACGTCATTGCGTTTCCACTATTTTTTCAAAGTTCCTATACTACGTATTTATTACTTTACCGGAAATTTACCTGGTAGTAAATTATAAATATTTGAATATATGTTAGACAAATTATTTATTTTATATTTTTATACAAAAAAGGTTTGGATCTTATATCTACAATATACTATATATAACAAGTTGACTCTGGTAATTAAAGGATTAGTTAAACTTTATTGAGAAACCCAATGAAAATCATTTGTTTTAAATGACTGACCCCGAGGAAAAGAAAACAACGAATGGTGACGAGTCTTTTCGTGCCCACTTGAACAAGTAGTTTTACGCTAGCCATCTTAACATTTTTGTCTTTGTCGATGTGCTATTAAAACTACAAAAAACATAATACATAAAGATGAGAACTGTATCTATCAAAGCACCCGTTCGAAAATATGAAAAGGAGAAGATGGACTTCTTTGTTGAACAAAACTACAAATCTTGTAAACGGTGAATGTACTACTGCGTGTTGGCTACAAATATTCTGCCAGAACTGATTTATGAACTCTTGTCAAGACATATCTGAGAAGTGCTGACTTTTAAACAAACGTTTTAATTCATTTTAATGATGAATTTTACTTGCATGTTATGATGACCTATATTATCTTAATAAATATTTAATTCATTTTTATTATGACTTTGCTTTCGTTCAACAGGTATATATTCCTTAATCATTTACCCGGAAAAGTAATAATTTTTTTTTCCGAAATCGTTACTATTGTCCCGGAAAAGTAACTAAGGTATTTATTTCCGGAAACGTAGACATTAAAGAAATGCCAATTTCCGGAAACGTAAAATGCCGATTCGGAAAGCAATTGTGACACATGTTAAATTATTCTGTTCATTACCATACGTTCGAGCTAAAGCAGAGTGATGTTCTTTTTTCTTTTTTTTTTTAATTATAAATTTCTTTGAACAAATCAATTTGCATTTATTCATCTGCTATGCTTTTCATCTCATTGTTCAGACTATATCACGAAAATTATTAGCAGGAAATGTGGTTTCTATATGAAAATGCAAAAATCCATATTGTTATGTTTGAACAGTTAAGTAATTCAATAATCCGATTTCCCATTGTTTTTGGTTTTTGTTTTTATTAAACATTGTACGATACAGTTTTATTCAAATTCTGTCTTCAATCAAAGAGAGTATGTTTGGTCATCCACAAAGATAAGGAAAGATTATCAAGGAATATAAATTGAAATTGGTGCGTATTTGCTGAAACTGGTTAAGCGGTCGAAAACAACTAAAGGTAAACCATCTATATCAAATATATGTATTTTTTCTTATTTAAGCGTATATTTCTGTCAATGTCTAATAGGCCTCCTCACGGGGTTTTGGATTACGTGATTACTTGACCGTTTTTATAGTGATTATTTGATTACCAGACCAAATATTTCATGATTATTTGATTATTTGATAATCTAGGACTGTATTGATTATCTTGTTTAAAAAAATAATTAATTACAAAATGATTATATGATTTATTTATTAATGATTATGTTATTACCTGGACACCCCCATGAGGGGCCTCTCTTATCTTTATTTCATCACTATGAATATTTATTAAATAACTACATGTATTAGAGATTTAGATTTTTTTTTAAATATTGAACACGTTTGTTTACTTTGATAGAAAAATGCCTGTAATGGGTGTGAAAATGTATAGACGATTCAGACATTTCCGTTAATATATAAACAATCGCTAAAGATTGCTTATTTTAGCAATATGTAATAAGCTCTGTATTCTTCAAACACTGAAGATTCATTTAATTTCACGGATTCCAATATTCGTAGATTGTGGAAAATTTGTATTTTCGTGGATATTTTATTTCGTGGTGTTGCAGAAGTTACCAAACAAACCTACAGGAATATGTAAATCGTTGACCATTAAAATTCGTGGATTATCTACACCCATCAAATCCACTATTTGAATGTGATACCAGTACCGTGGATTTATTATTATGCGTTGGATACTATTTTTCGCTAATTTTGTAAGTATAGGTAAACCATGAAATTAAATGTTAAACGAATAACTAATTTTCTATAGGCTTGTATTCAGACTTCGGAAAAACCACGAAATTAAATATCCACGAAAATGTAAGTTTTCCTTAATCAACGAAAATTGGTACACACGACAATAAATGAATCCACAGAATATCACTTTTTATTTCAAATACTTGTAATATTTGGTAAATTTTGATTTACATAGGAATTATGTAAAAAGCGAACACTTGGTTGCTGTTCGACTTACAGTTGGTAGTCGTTAAAAAAAAATTTGTATATTATATATTCTGCCAGTAACTGACACATCTATGATAGAGGTATATGCCTTGAGGTGGGAATGCTCCTGTCCCAGCCTAATTTCAGGTATGATGACATAGAACCAAGGCTGGCTCAAATACAAAGGATGAACTGAGATCCAATAAAAAAGGTCGTGTGGACAAATATCAAGTCCCCTCCCCCCCCCCCAAAAAAAAAACACATACCCAATCATAGCATTATGGTAGCCAGATGTCTAGGGGTCAACATAACATCTTCAACAATAGACAGATGTCTATGGATCAACACAACACCTTGAACAATAGACAGATGTCTATGAATCAACACAACATTTTGAACAATAGACAGATGTCTATGGATCAACAAAGCATCTTGAACAATAGACAGATGTCTATTGATCTACACAAGATCTTCAACAGTAGACAGATGTCTACGGATAAACCCAAGATCTTCAACAATAGACAGATGTCTATGGGTCAACATAACATCTTAAACAATAGACAGATGTCTATAGATAAACACAACATCTTGAACAATAGACAGATGTCTATGGGTCAACATAACATCTTCAACAATAGACAGATGTCTATGGATCAAAACAACATCTTGAACAATAGACAGATGTCTACGAATCCCCACAACATTTTTAACAATAGACAGATGTTTATGGATCAACACAACATCTTGAACAATAGACAGATGTCTATGGATCAACACAACATATTGAGCAATAGACACATGTCTAAGAATCAACACAACATCTTGAAAAATAGACAGATGTTTATGGATGAACTCAAAATCTTCAACAATAGACATATGTCTATGGGTCAACACAACATCTTCAACAATAGACATATGTCTATGGATCAACACAACATATTGAACAATCGACAGATGTCTATTGATCAACACAACATCTTGAACAATCGGCATACATGTATGTCTATGGATCAACACAACATATTGAGCAATAGACACATGTCTAAGAATCAACACAACATCTTGAAAAATAGACAGATGTTTATGGATGAACTCAAGATCTTCAACAATAGACATATGTCTATGGGTCAACACAACATCTTCAACAATAGACATATGTCTATGGATCAACACAACATATTGAACAATCGACAGATGTCTATTGATCAACACAACATCTTGAACAATCGGCATACATGTATGTCTATGGATCAACACAACAACTTCAACAATAGACAGATGTCTATGGATCAACACCACATATTGAACAATAGACAGAAGTCTACGGATCAACACAAAATCTTGAACAATCGGCATACATGTATGTCTATGGATCAACACAACAACTGCAACAATAGACAGATGTCTATGGGTCAACACAACAACGATTATTTTTTTTTATTTTTTCTCTGCTCGCCGCGATATAGCCTTTATGTGATGATGTGGTGTAAAGTAATCACCAATCAATCAATCTTTTTACGCTGCTATTGTTATTGTTGTTATAAAATATGTTCCTGTACAAAAATATTTGCCCGATAAATGCAGTAGCGCAAAGACCTATAGATAAATAGATAAATTGGATTGATGTTTGTTTTATATATAAATAAAAAGATATGGTATGAGTGCCAATGAGACAACTCTCCCTCCAAGTGATCACAATGTGTAAAAAGTAATCAATTATATGTCAAAGTACGACCTTCAACACGCAGCCTTGGCTCACACTAAGCAGCTAGCAAAAAAAGGTCCCAAAATGACTAATGTGAAACAATTCAAACAGGAAAACCAACGGTATAATCTATATTTAAAACGAGAAACGAGAAACACTTATGAATCGCACCGACAAACGACAACCAGTGAACAACAGGCTCTTGACTTAGAACAGCAGTGGGTTTACACGTTTCATGCTTTTATTGACAGATACTTTAATTCTAATTAAATCTGTAGGTTTATTTAATTTGCAGCAGCTTTAAAACTACTGTTAGATAGTTCTATTATAACAATATTTGCTTTTTTCCTTTCGTTTATTAATATGTTTGAGTGTTCATTATATTTTTGATGTATTTATACTTTGTATTGGTAAAAGTAAATGTATCTAATATTATAACATTTTATTTTAGATAATGAAAGTGCTTACTGCAGTTATAAGGATTGGAATTGTTTTTGTAGTTTGCGTATCCAGAAACGAAGGTATGTTTTAAGTTCGAGGGTATTCCACGAGTTAAGTCATCTTTCTTGGAACAATTAAATAAACATATGTATAAAGAAAAAAAAATGCCTTATCGAAAGCTCTTGGATCCGTTTCTGTAAATTGAATTTTATCTAACCAGTATGGACAAGGTCGATTTGAATTTGAATGTCCACGTTTGCGCGATAAAACGCATTACGTTTGCGCGAAATTTACCTGCTACGTTTACACAGATCTTTAAGATTTTCTACAAAAAATTGTTATGCTTTCTGGAATTAAACAAAATAGATTAAAATAAATTAGAACAGATAAACAACAATGACGTTTTTATCCATTTTATCCAAAAATTATATAAATTTGGGGTTATACTTAGAATTAAAACTCGGGTAAAAACACAGGTAAATTACAGATAATTCGCACAGAGGTAAAGCCATTTGTTCACGCGAGCGATATACCTGTCAAAATTCAAATTCGCGACAATGTCCCGTTTTGTTTCATAAATAGATAATGCTGTTAGTTTTTCAATTGATATCCGATTCAAAATTTAAGGAAAATGTGCGACCATGAAACGTGGGCCTACCGTATTGTAGGTGAAAAGACGGGGACATGTAAGTCATTTTTTGGCATGACACTTATCGATAGAAGGGTAACCACGATTTTATTATTAAAAATGTTAGCGGTTGTAGTATTTTAAGATAACTGATTTTGAAGATTGAGTCCAGTAGATACCCTTTGAACAAGTTTAGTATTAAGTATTTTTCTATTACTCAGTTTTATTATTTGTTTTTTTGTTATCCTTATTTTCAATTGAAGGAGCAATGACTGGCGTCCAGAATATGAACCAGCACACAGTGATAAAATAAAGTAAAAAAGATAAAAAAAAATGTATGGCTTAAGATGTCAAACGCTATCCATCTGACCGCACTTTCCCTCTGCTTTGATTCAAGTGCCCATGAAGAGTCTTATATTGGAACAACTTTTTGGTTTAAAACTTCGGTTTTGACTTTAATTTTACCTTCCATCTGCTTTGATTCGGGCGGCGTTAATGATTCTTATTTTGGGACATCTTTTATGTTTAAAACGCTATTTAAATTCGTGAATGATTTTACCTCCAATCTGCTTTCATTCTAGCGCCGTTGATGAGTCTTATATTTGGACAACTTTTTGACTTTTGTGTTTAAATTACTCTTCAACTTCGTTTTTTACTCTACCTTCCATCTGCTTTGATTCGAACGCCATTTATGAGTCTTGTATTAAGAAAACGTTTTGACTTTTTAGTTTAAACTGCTTTTCAACTTCGTTTTTTTTTACTTTATCTTCCATCTGCTTTGATTTGAGCGCCGTTGATGAGTCTTATATTGTGACAACTTTTTAACTTTTGGTTTAAATTGCTCTTCAACTTCGTTTTTAGCTCTCTTTTCCTAAGATTATAGATACAAATTAACTGTAAATAGCAAAAATGTTCAGCAAAGTAAGATCTACAAATAAGTTTAATATGACCAAAATTGTCAATTGACCCCTTAAGGAGTTATTACCCTTTAAGGACAATTTTACACAATTTGTTTATCATGTTTTCTAACTTAAAAAAATCTTCTCCTCTGAAACTACTGAACCAAATTAAACAAAACTTAAGCTGAATGATTCTTAGGTTATATAGAATAAAGTTTGTATTTATTTTCTGTTTCCTCAGAAAACATGGCCGCCATGGCTAAAAATAAAACATAGGGTAAAATGCAGTTTTTAACTTATATCTCGAAAACTAAAGCATTTAGAGGAAATCAGACAAGAAGTTAAAGTTTGCATTAGGTCAAGGTCTACCTGCCCTGAAATTATCAGTCAAATCGGGTATCTGATGTTTAGGTTATTGTCCGTTAATTGATGATTTTAAGGTAATTTTGCAGTTTTCGGATATTATCTTGAATATTAGAATAGATAAAGATAAACTGTAGACAGCAAAAATGTTCAGCAAAATAAGATCTAGAAATAAGTTTTATATGACCAAAATTGTCAATTGGCCCCTTAAGGAGTTATTGCCCTTTAAAGACAATTTTTCACAATTTGTTCATCTAGTTTGCTTACTTTAAAAAATTGCTGAATCAATTTCAGCCAAACTTGGGCTGAATGAGTTTAAGAGTATCTAGTATAAATTTTGTATTTAATTTTTTCTGTACGTAATACATTAAACATGGCCACTTTGGCTAAAATGGAACATAGGGGTAAAATGCAATTTTTGCTTTTGAAGAAACTTTAAATATGACAGATACAAAGAACATTTAAAAGGCATTTTTAAGCCACTCATTAATATATATTGAAAAGCAAAAATAATCATTGATGAACAATTTCAGCAAAAAAATTACAGGTGAGCGATTCAGGGCTCTTGAGAGCCTCTTGTTCACTTTACCTTCCGTCTGCTTTGATTCGAACTCCATTTATGAGTCTTTTATTCATACAACTTCTTGAGTTTTTTGTTTAAATTGCTCTTCAACTTCGTTTTATGCCCCCACCGTAGCGGAGGGGGCATTAAGTTTTACCTTTGTCCGTAGGTACGTCCGTCCGTACGTCCCAATGTTGGTTTGCGTTCTTTAATTTGCCTCAACCAAATGTTATGAAACTTATACACAATGCTTATCACTACAACACACAGATCAAGTTTGAATTTTGGTAGCGTCACTTTAACCGTTCTAGAATTATCTCCCTTTACAAATGGAAAAATTGCTGAATTTTTTGTTTCCGTTCTTTAACTTTAGTTTGCCTCAACCAAATGTTATGAAACTTATACACATACGTATTACCACAAAACTCAGAACAAGTACAAATTTGGGTAGCGTAACTTTTACCGTTCCTCAGTTATGTCCCTTTATAACTTTATCTGATATGCAAACGGGGCATCATCTGTGTCTCATGGACACATTCCCTATTTATTTACTTTAATTTCCATCTGCTTTGATTCGAACGCCAGTTATGAGTCTTGTATTCGGAAATATTTTTGACCTTTTGATTTAAATCGCTCTTCAGCTTAGTTTTTTTACTTTTACCTTCCTTCTGCTTTGATTTGAGTGCCGTTGATTGGACTTATATTGGGACAACGTTTTAACTTTTTGGTTTAAAATGCTCTCCAACTTCGTTTTTTACTTTAACTTCCATCTGCTTTGATTCGAGCGCCTTTGATGAGTCTTATGTTGACAAAACATGCGTCTTATGTATTAAATTATAATCCTGATATCTTTGATGCATTTTACACGGTATCTCTTTATATCGATATGTTTTAGATAAATATAATGACTTAACGAATGTTTCATATGATATAATTCCTTTATATCTCATTGAGTTAGGGTATATGCTGATTAATCTCACGTGATCTCGTTAGAATATCGATGCTGATTAATTTCACGTGATCTCGTTAGAATATCGACTGTGATTGTCAAACACCATTAAAAACGTTTGCTGTTGCTTTCTTCAGCTGTTTTTCATGTTTTTAGCATTTGCAAACACCTTTTGTAACAGTCGTAACAGTCTAAATCCTGTGCTGCCCACATTTCTAACTTTGTACTTCTAATGAAAAACTGAACTTTTTTAAGGTTGCTCCAAAAGTATAAATCCGTCATACGATGTTTGTATATTATTACAAACCTGATAACTAAGCATCCTTTCATTTAAATATTTTAGAAATAATAGTACTTTTTTTTGAAGAGTTGCAAGCGTCGACGTCAAATCTCCAATTAACGGTTTATAGCAAAATTGCGACGATGTCATAAATTAGAGAGAAGAATGAGAGAAAAGGAGCAGGGTGGTTGTTGATGTTGTTGGTGGTGGTATTGATGGTATTGTTGGTCATGTTGTTGGAGTTGGATGTGGTGATGGTATTGTTGGTGTTGTTGATGGTATGGTTGGTGTTGGTGATGGTGTTTGATGTGGTGATGGTATTTATGTTGGTATAGGATGTGGTGATGGTATTTGATGTGGTGATTGTACTGTTGGTGGTATAGGATGTGATGATGGTATTTGATGTGGTGATGGTACAGTTGTTGGTTTAGGATGTGGTGATGGTATTTGATGTTGTGAAGGTATTGTTTGTGGTATAGGATGTGGTGATGGTTTTTGATGTGGTGATGATACTGTTGTTAGTATAGGATATGGTGATGGTATTTGATGTTGTGAAGGTATTGTTTGTGGTATAGGATGTGGTGATGGTATTTGATGTGGTGATGGGACTGTTGTTGGTATAGGATGTGGTGATGATATTTGATGTGGTGATGGTACTGTTGTTAGTTTAGGATGTGGTAATGGTATTTGATGTGGTGATGGTTCTGTTGGTGGTATAGGATGTGGTGATGGTATTTGATGTGGTGATCGTACTTATGTTGGTAAAGGATGTGGTGATGGTATTTGATGTGGTGATGGTACTGTTGGTGGTATAGGATGTGGTGATGGTATTTGATGTGGTGATGCTATTTGTTGCGAATAATACGCAATTATAAAAACAATTGAACTTTATTTGACATTGTTTATGTACTTTACATTGTTATTTGAATCATAGTGAATGAATCATGCTAGAATATTCTAGATAGATAGTGAAAGTCATTGTGTAAATTTATGTTTCAGAAAATGTTAGCCAATCCCGGAATTGACATAGTTACTAAAAACATATTTACAATATAAATTTTGAAACCCATCGAAATATTTTCTAGAGAACTATTAGAAAGGACTTCCAAAATTTCATAAATTTGGTGTAAAATGACGGTTGGCATGGATAACATAAACAAGCTCCGTTTGAAGTTGGTCGGGATACTATTTGACTTCAATTTTTAAAACAGAATAATAAAGTACTAACACCACACATAACTGTTTTGTACAGTTATTTATTATAAAAAGTGGTAAATTTAGAAAATGTTAGTTTTGTCGCCTATCGCAGAATAAGTACTACCGTTTTCCCAATAGATGGTTCTAGATTTAGAATGTTTTTTTTTTTTTGTAAATACAGATCATTGCAGGATTACGTGTTAGTCTGATTTCGCAACAGTATTGTTGTTGTTGCAGTTAGGGGGACATCACAAACTGGTGTTCATCAAAGATAATAATATATCATACAAACGTAAACGTTATTGTTGTCTTTAGTTCAGAAGTTTATATTTCACTAAAGATTGAAGTACAATGTATTTCTAAATGCATTTTACAATTTAGTTTATCCCTCATCAGTTTCAGCAACAAATATTGCATTTGGAAAACCTACAATGCAGTCGACAACAAGATTTTCATATAATTCTGATCTTGCCGTCGATGGAAACTTTCTTACATGGTCACCAGATGGGTATGAATGTACACATACATATACACTACCAACCAATGATCTTAGCTGGTGGGTAGTTGATCTTGGAAGCCAGTACGTCGTCACAAATGTTGTGATTTACGGGAGAGACGATCCATGTTGTTGTAAGTACAAACCTTTAGGAGGGTATGCATTGGGTTTACAGTATAGAAAATAGCGGGCAAAACACAGAATAAAGGGCAAAAGGAATAAGGAATAGAGGAAAATAACATAAAAAACTAACGAATACAGAAATGTATAGATAGACTGAAATCCGCATAAGGTAAAAAAAAAAACACACACACATTAAAAGGGAAAATTTAGGTCTATTGAATCTGCATAAAAGATAAAAAATATCTTTAGGAATCTTTTCTTCAATTAACTTGATCATTACAATCAAGTGCAAGGCTATTGGAAAATTCTTCTTCTTTTTAACATAGTACTACAAATGATATGAAATGTAATTATTGTATCGCTACGGCTGTTCTCACTACGATCGAGTTTGAATTTCGCTGTAATCACAGTCTTAGCAATAATTAATATCAATGAGCGTGTGTTTACTATCTTGACATGTGATCTTATACACTCAAAATACATTATTAAAACTTGAAATACAAACTCTATCGTACTCTTCTATAGCACCACATGAAATTGATACGTTTCTAATCAAAATACCTCCTTTTGTATGTCTTCCGTAAGTTTAAGCTAAGCAGTAAATAGAAGTATGTTATTGGCTGGGAGTTTCATCTTGTCATAGTACATGTATTACTCACGCATGAATTACTATGTAAATGATTGCGATACTCTTCGTGTTCTTATTGATAAATCAAGCAGCAGCCATACTTTTAACACACTTTTCGACATAAATGTTCTTTTGACTTTTATTTTGAAGTTCTAGTTCTAGTTGTAATTGATTTGTCACCAGCCCTTTTAACAATATTTTAATTAAACAGATTGTTCAAATAAAATATACGCTGACTTCAAACCCTTCAATGCATTAACATTTATTTAGAAGAAAAAAAAAGAAGAAAAATCAACTAAGCGATTTTTAAACAGACAGTGTTTAATTAACAGCTGCATTCGTGTGAAATTGGTTGTTACGGCAAAAAACGTTTCAGATAGCATTGGAATTAGGTAAAAACACAAAGAAAGCCGACTGAAAGAAATTATTGTCTTGTAAAGAAAGGGTTTAACTAACAATTCTATGCTTTTGGTGTGAATATATTTGTCAATTCAGCATTCTCCAAATAAAATGTGAGGAAGTCTTAAAAGTTCGAGCAGAAACTAAAAGAAAGGCAAAGTCAACAATGAGACAGCAACCAAACCACATGATATAGAAGGAGATATATTTTAACAAACGGTAACAAAACGGACACAAAAGGAATCAAAAGATGTCCATAACGTTTTGTTTTTGTCGTTGAAGTTACCATATAAACATCATTGTATTACATTTCAGCCAACTGGTTACAAAACTATGACATTGATATAATAGACCAACCAATGTGTTCTTGTGATAAATGGTCAACCTTCCAAAGAGGGAGGACTTTCCACTGCCATTATCAACCATCGAGTGCGAAAGTTGTAAATGCAACATGTCCTTCGGATATCAAAGGTAGATTTGTAAGGATACGAAGACGAAAGAACGATTTCCAACTCACTCTCTGCGAGGTAGAAGTATATGGTGAACTAGTTAAAAATACAACAGGTAAATAGTCGTTGCTTATCAATTTTATGAATCAGTTTTAACGAGTATAATAACAATCATGTTGAATCGCATGCTTAGATGAAATCATTATTATTATTTCAGAATATCAGCCTCATATAGTTTTATTTAACACCAAATGATCATAATTATATTTGTCAAATGAAATGTATGTCAATCGGAAAGGGGGGAGGCACTTACGAGGGGTAGGGATTAGCTGTTGGGATAGGTCTCTTGATTTAGTTTTATTATATAAGATAAGTTTAAGAAATTGAAATGACAAGGTTGCTGATTACTTTATACGTATCTGAAACTATTCAGATGTTGATTTTTTTTTTCAAATGCGATCAAAACTACGGTCAGAAATGGATCAGATATTGGCAAATCTATGTATTTTTGTTACTTGTATTCAAATATATGAAAAGGGTGGGATACTCAAACTCTCAACTGTTCATCACTACCACATAAAGGTCGAAGTCTTGTTGTTTTTTTAGTTCCCAAGAAACAAAACAAAAACAATCTCACAAACAATATAAAAACAAAGAACCTAGCTAGTTTGAACATAGGTGTTGCATTTTTACATTGTCCATTATATTCATTACTTTGTGATTATAATAAACGATAATTACATATTGATATTTATCATTATTTCAGAAAAATATCAGCATCATATAGCTAAAGCTTGTGGATTTTCAGGAAAGGTTTATAGTGGTGTATCCTTACAAGCGGAAGTCACTAGGAGTAACATTGAATGTACAAAACAATGCATTAAGCAAACGGGTTGTTGTGCTGCAATATATAATCAGGTCACAAAGGAATGTGTTTTGCAGCGCAAATCGGACAAAAACGAAGAAACAACCCATTCATTACATGCTTGTAGCAACTATTCATCATTTCTTGTCTAACAGTACTTCCACAGTAGTTACTGAAAACTTTCCTTTGGTTTGTAACTTATTTCTAATTTCATTATTTGTCACTTTTCATTCAATAATCCTTACAAGTAAAATGGAATGGACTTTACATGTCTGTTCTTTTTGGGTTGTTACTAATTTTTTGAACGGTAATAAGTTAAATTTAGTCAATGTGCATGTATATATTAATCTTCATGAAGCTTTTAAAACATTTTACTAGTGAGCGTACCTGTTAAATGAGTTCCAGGAATACTTTTCACATTGTAATGATTTCAGAAGTAATTCAGCCCTATATAACTAAAGCTTATGGAATTGCTGGGAAATTTTTGAAAGTTCCATGTTTACAGAACAAGATCTCCAGGTACAAATCAATGCAATACAGAAACGAGCTGTTGTACTGGAATACACAAATAAGTGATACTCGATTTAATGTCCCTTGCAGCTCAAATCTGACAATAACGAAGAAACGAACCATTCATTACAAATGTATTTCAATTGATCGTCATTTCTTGTTTGAAATTACTTCCACAGCAGTTACAGTTAACCTGTCTTTGGTATATATATTATTTACAATTTTCATATTTGTCTCTTTTGAGTCAATATCCCTTGAACATGTTAAATGTAAAATAAAATTGACTTTAAACATGTGTTCTTTTGGGTTGTTACTAACTTTTAAAACAGTAATCAAGTCAGTAAAAAAACATAGATATGTATAAACTTAAGTTCATAAAGCTTTCAAAACTTTGTATCAGTAGCGTACCTGGTTTAAGAGAGGCAAAAGTTACCAACAGATAACAGATATTCAAACTCAATCGAAAACAAACTGTCTTAGATGCATGAATTTTTTGTATTAGTTGTTCTTAAATGATACGAGCAAATCAGCTCTAATACGGATAAATCAGCATGTGCAATACTGATGACGTTGCCCTGTCGATATAAATCAAGAGTTAATATTGATTTTCGGACCGGTCAATACAAAAAAGCCGTTTTGGCACATGGCCTAATACGGGACGTTCACTTTCGGTTCAATTTTCTTACGTCTAAGCTTACTTAACTGTGGACGTATCGTTATGCATACAATACATTTGTATCATATTTTTTAACAGCCTTTTTGATTAAAACTTTTGATTATTATTACAGTTCATTTCCGTTGACCAATCATCACCAGACCTCAGACGATTCAATAGTAAGAACGGTTAAACTGTCTGATTTATTCCTCTCAGATATTTTATATTTGCCTGACAGAATGAATTGTAATAGCATAAGATTAAGTACTTGGACGAGAAATCATAAATTAAATCAATGTTGACAAAAAATCCATCGTGATTTCGAAAAGACAAGTTCAAATATGAATTTCTGTATCTTCTTCACGGTAAGTAAGACTGACCCTGATGTATTTTGCTCTTTGTTGGATGCCATACTGTGACACATGGTTATTAATTTCTTTGTAATTTGGTCTCTTGTAGAAAGTTTTCTCATTGTCAATCATACCACATATTCTTATTTTTATATAGACAATGTCATGGCAAAAAACTAAAAACGACGAAAAGACAAATAATAGAATACAAAACACAAAATAGAAAATAAAGCTGAGCAACAAAAACTCCACCAAAAAGATCTCAAGTGCTATAGAATGGTAGGCAGAACCTTACTCCACAAATGGCTCCCGTCATGGTATGTGTTATTCCAGGAATACGTGTCACATTATAATGATTTCAGAAGAATTCTTTGGAGTAAAGGTCGGTCATTAAAGCAACCCTACAATACCAAAGATATCCAGAAGTCGACAAACGATCTTCATGAATAAACAGAAGTTTCTATATTTAGGCTCAAAATCGCTCTTAATCTAATAGTTCATATTTTAAAGACAACATACCTTACAAATCAAGTACACCATAATTTACCTCTGTTCTTCTTTGGTATTGTTTTATTTGACGATCCGTTTTCCTGGTTAGGAAACCTAGTTTGATTTATTGTTTCATTTGACGTTTTTTCTGCTAATGTTATTTCCTAATTTCTCTCATTGCTGATGAGTTAGTTGGTACCTGTTTTTTCTTTCCGATACATTGGGTTTTTTTAAAATTTTCCTTCGAAAAGTTGACTTCTTTCTTGATTAATTCATAGTTTGTGGATTTTGATTTGTGGATGTGGTCATCAACAGGAGGAAAATACAGAAAATAAGAAGAAGGTAAACTCATAGCTTATGAGTTATCTTGAAGTGCCTATCAATTTTTTGTGTCACCGTTGTGTCTACTTCGATTGAAACCTATTTGATCAGAACACATGTATCCCAGAATTAAAAGAAGTGAAATGTTTGGCATTTAAATAATTAAGCCAAACTTGTATTTTTACAATATTAGTTTGAAGTATCAAATTTATAAAAAAAATTTCTAAATTTATATGAGCCTGTACCTGAAGAAGTTGAAACCTTAAGGGGGAACATAACACATAAGGGAGTTAACTCTTTAAAAATCAGCTGAACGTTTTAATAAAATTCTATTTGTAAAGAGAAATCAAGCTTTTAAATAATCAAAATTAGTCAAATTTCTTGATTTTTTTATACTTTTGTCAACAGGTCAAAATAAAATGTTTTTTTTTTTTTTTTTAAATTAAACGAGCAAAATCTATTTTAATCAAAATGTTGGGTACCCCCTTAGATTGTTTAGTACACTTAAATCACAAAAATACTGAACTTCGAGGAAAATTCAAAACGGAAAGTTCCTAATCAAATGGCAAAATCAAAAGCACATCAAACGAACGGACAACAACTGTCATATTCCTGACTTGGTACAGGCATTTTCTTATTTAGAAGCACTACCATTTTTCAATTTTTACCCCCAGTAGTCAACAATACATCAGTACAGACCTAGCGTTAAAAACCCATTCGTAAAATGTAAGTTGATATGTACACGTGCAACTTCACGTGTTTCTTAAACAATAATCACCAGCTATACTTTACCAGAGGCCAATATAGCAGGAAAATTGGGATCTTTTCATCAAGTAAACTTATTTGTAAGTTGTATTACACAGCAACATTAAACCACTCGACAAATTCACGCTCAGTAAAATGTATTTGTGAAGTGACCCTTTGTTTATCAAAATGTATACTTTTGCACGCAAACAAACAGTTATTTTTCAGAGCTTATAATCAAAGTTCGCTGAAAATGTATCAGTTTATTCAAATCATGAATTGTTATCGCAGAACTGTCAAAAAAAGTAAAATAGCAAAAATACCGAACTAAAAAAATACAAAACGGAAAGTCCTTTATGAAATACCAAAATCAAAAGCTCAAACACATCAAATGGATGGAAAACAACTGTCATATTCTTGAAATGGTACAGTCGTTTCTTCAAGTAGAAAATTGGGTTTTATAGCTAACTTAACCTCTCAATTTATGACAGTCGCATAGAATTCAATATACTGCCAACAATGTGTGAGCAAAACAAAAAAAGACATAAAAGGTGAAATTGTCAAAAAGTGGGGCACAGCAGTCAACATTGTGTTATAATAGTTATCAAAGATACCAGGCTTATAATTTGTTATAATCTTAATCACTATAAAACAAATAACTATTTCAAAAAGGACAAAATGTGTAGTTAGTTGAATATGTTTGCCGAATGTCCTGTAGTACTTTTTCATGGCATACATATGCATATTAAAAACGACAAATGTTTATAATACATAAGGTATAAGGAGGTTCTACTAGGTTCGAGGAAAGAAAACATAAATACCAACTACAAAAAGAATGAATGCTGGAAATTTCCAAACACATTATCGTATGCATCGTGTAAAAGAGGGACGAAAGATACCAAAGGGACAGTCAAACTCATAAATCTAAAACAAACTGACAACACCATGGATAAAAATGAAAAAGAAAAACAGAAAAACAATAGCACACACAACACAACATAAAAAACTAAAGAATAAACAACACGAACCCCACCAAAAACTAGGGGTGATCTCAGGTGCTCCGGAAGGGTAAGCAGATCCTTCTCCACATGTGGCACCCGTTGTGTTGCTTATGTGATTACAAATCCGGTAAATAGTCTAATTCGGTAGGTCACATTCATGAAAGGGAAGGGGATTGTAGTTACGACGTAAGGAACATATCCGATATCATTTGTAACCTACGTACATATCAAGGAGTTGTTACATGTTTCATGTGCTAGTCTTGGCATACAGAGAACAGCATAGCTTCTAATAATTGCACATATGTAACAAAGTCCACATTTCGAGCGGGTCTCTGCGTATTATTCAATCATTTAAGCCAAAATAACTGGCATTTTGAAAGTGTCAAACTTCAAGGATTTGCCAGCATTATGTTTAAAATTTATTATCAAACGGAAATAATGAAAGTACGCGGATTTTTTTTTCTGATTTAGTAGTCACAAATAGTTCTATATTACATATATTTGTTTTAAAAAACAGAAAGAAAGAAAACAATTAGCTGTTTCAGTTTTGTGTAGTGAGATATTATTCGCCACTCTTTTCATTCAGATTAAGAAAGAATAAACAACCTTACATAAAATAAAACTGTGTACACAGTATATCAATGGAGTCAGGATCTGGACTATCTATATACATGTAACGTATCATCAAACCCCATAGTTTGTTAGAAAACGAATTGTAAGCAAAATAACATTATCTAGCAAATTGTTTTCTATGCAACATTTATTTTTGTGGAACGTTGAATTGTTTGTCATGTGTATACCTTCGCAATTTATAAGTATACTTTTGCAGATAAATTTGTACTTTTGCACATTATAAGTATACTTTTGCATAGTATAAGTATAAATGCAATTTTGCTCATAATAATTATACTAAATATACATATAATAAACCTTTCTTTGCTTATGCATATCATACGGGGTTTTGACTGAACGAAGTTAGAAATGTAGGTAAGCATATCGGATGACATAACATTTTTTATTTTTAATAACTTATTTTAAAACGTTCACAGAGAAATTCGAATTGATATTGCAAAAGAACCGCATACCTATAGCATAGCTATTTGTTTAAGTTTATATACTAGTAAGATGACTATTAAGAACATTCGAAAAGAAGCACACGAGTTCGGCAAACCAAATTGACAAAAAACTTCCTTATTCAAATAATCTGTAAATACTACATACAACCAACACACAGTTTACTCTATGTTATTTTAATATACGTTTTTCTTTAAAAACAAACTTATGTATCTCAAGTAGGCATATTGATGTCTAGATAAAGTTATATACTAAACTATTTGATTTTCACGGAATAATTGGATACAAGTTCGGCAAATGAAAATTTTCATAAACGTCATCAGAAGTTCGGCAGCGTCATTGAAATCAAAAGTAAAAAAATAAGCTACAGTCGCTATAATTGGTCAATATAATGTGTACAGTGTTTTATTTTACCAGGAAACCATTCGATGCATTTGTTTAAAAAAATTGGTTTTTTTTCTGACTGAAGTCAATGAGTTTTTTGTTATGAAATACAATATACATGAATAATCACACTAAGGGACATTGAACACGTAGTTGTCATTCATCAATGTTTGCAAACATATCAATTTATTGAAAATTATTCAAATGTCGTTCATGATGAATTGCTCTAATTAAAACTCATAAACAAAGCTCGTTACTGATGAATAATGATACAAAGAAATTCTTTAGAATGAATATTACAGTTTCCGTTTGAATTTAGCTGTTTTATGAGCATTTACAACATTTACTTGTAGGGAATGAATATTGGTCATTGAATACTGGTTACAAACAAATGCAGCAATTACAATTGTTTTGTTTTTGCTGTTTTTTTTTAAAACTGCATTAAATAAAGACAACAGCAGTATACCGCTGTCTAGTAGTCATACATCGATTAAGCGAAAAAAAAAGTCCGGGTCACAAACTACAACCGAAGAAAACACATCAACTATATTTAAAGAGGAATACAACGGAACAACAGAAACACTAAACTGCAACAAAAATAAACGCCAACATTCATAGAAAAACTATTTGATAACAAATGCCATATTTTTTTATATGTTCAATATAATCCTAATCAGGTAGCAATTTTTGCAAAATCTTCAAATTAAATTTGAATTAAGAGGAGCTAAGTCAGTAGTTAATATCGAGATATAATTTTCATTGGGCAGTTTTAAGGTTTTTGAAGCCAATTTTGCTAGTGCAGTGACTACAGTTTATTGGGGTTTTTTTATTGTCTTTTCTGCGTTTGATATATATTTGATTTTCCAAACTTTTGTTTTTGAGATTAATTTTGAGTACTATTAATATCATAATGGTAATTTGTTCTCAGTCGTCTATAGGTGAAACGTTATTCGAACAATTTCGAATTGCTAAACTGATAGAAATATGGTGTTCAATCAATTAGTATTTATCGGTCCCTGATTAATCCATAATTTCTTAGTAGTACTCACTTAGGTCGTACAGTAGTAATAATTATAGCTGTCTGAGCATTATCTCAATTTTCGAAGTATTTCTGTTGTTTTATGATATTAACCAAAAAACTGTATAACTACGGATTCTTATATTTTCTTGGGAACATATTTTGGTGAAAAAATAGTATTTTCGTGGATACTTGATTTCGTGGTTTTCATAAGACTTTAATAAAAGCTTGTATGTTTCCTGAATTTAGTTTGACCTCTATCCAGGACCTGTGAATAATGGATAATTTACCTGACTACTTTCTTCGAACAAAAAGTGCTAATTAATTTTTCCGGCTACTAAAGCTTATTCGAAACTGTCTTTTGTAGTATAATTAGAGACAAGGTGGGGATATTCTTCAGAGAAAAGCAGTTATTCGACTTACATGCGTTCAATGCGTAAATCACATCAATAATTGAGTTTTGTTATTGTTACATCATCAACACGAAAAAATTACAATTCCACAGATATGCTTCTAACGGTCTACAAATTTTCGTTAGTTCCAAGACGTTTCAAAAGTTAACTTAATGGAATATATACGCGTGTGTCTTAATATCTGTTGATATAATTAGAGTGTACGTCTGTTGGTTATTTTTGGGGTTGAATATGTTGTTCCTGTTACTGTCTTCATTTTACCCCGCATAAATATTTAACCTACACCTGTAAAATGTCCAATGTTTTCTGATATTAAGGGTTTTTACAAAATTCATAAATCTTATGGATGTTGATTGTTTTGAATCTTCAGAATTATTAAGTTTCAGATGATACGCTTGGAACGAAACAAAGTATAAATTTTGTGCATGTGCAACGTTCTGGTGGAGGATATTCTTTACAAGTTGGAATACCTTGTGAATATGTTAACATTTTAAAAACTAATCCGTTAAGGGAACACAGCTAGCTGTGTATGCTCCAACGCTGGAGGGATTTAAATAAAGAAGAAGAAGAAGAAATTAAATGACGCAATTTTGCAATATACCAATAATTTTGCAATATACCAATACAAACTTATAAATTGACTGTAACTATGGTGAAATGAATTGCAACTGTATTCTATCATTATGCAAAATTAAAACAAACGATATGTATATTTAGCACATATTTTCCACTTAACACATGAATGAAAGGCATAGGAAAGGGAAAGTTTTTATTTGAATCGTTTTTGACAGGATGCAAATGCGAAATGTTAACCAAAAATTAACAAATTAACAAATAATTGTCGTCATTTGTATAGCATTTTTTTTTTTGAATATAAAATCGATCTTGACAAATGTTAGAGCTGAAGAAAATCGTGAGAAATCATGTATCGTTATGAGTGCTATGCATCCATTTTTTAGATTTATTTTGCATACCACATTTCAATAATGGCCGAATAATCTATTAAACAATAACTTACAAACTGGAACAAACAAATAAAATTAAAAAACAACAGTTAAGAAAATGAATCAAAGATACGTGAAGTGCGGTCATCACAAATTAGATTGTCCATGACCTAAAACAAGAAATTGCTATTTACGATTCCAATTCCCCCGGGCATAAATATTCATATTTAGCATAGGTTTTGAATGTAACCTTTTATTAATGTTATTGAAATGTAGCATGCATATACCAAATTGTACATATGTAAAAGCAACATAATGAAACTTCAATATTTCTTTCGAAAGTATGTGAATTATATTACATTTTACCTTACACATATCCGCCGTTTTACGTTTCCGGAAATTGGTATTACTTTTCCGCGAAAAAAATGACGTTTCCGGGAAAAAAGTCTACGTTTCCGCAAAGAAATACCTTACTTTTCCGGGAAAATAGTTACGATTCCGTAATAATTTCATGCGTCCGAAGCGCTTTTCTGGATCTACCTTCATACAATCTAGTTCATCATAACATGCATTGCCAAGTGAAATTCATCTTTAAAATGTATGTTCAAAACTCAGTACTATTCAGATATATCTTGACATGAGTTCATAAATCAGTTTTGGACGAATATTTGTAGCTAACACGTCGTACAAAGTCCACACCGTTTACAAGTTTTGTGTTTTGTTCAACAAGGAATTCCATCTTCTCCTTTTCCTCCAGTAAGCCAAACTAATAAAATGTGTCAGCCAATTTTCTAAAATTCAAATCTTTGTCCTTGTAATCGACACTAAGACCTTTAGAATGAGTTGTAGGCCACCAACTTTGTCCAAAATGAAATTAAACCTACAACAACTGGTTGTAGCAGCATGAAATGTTTTTGTTAAAGCAGTATGCATTGCACATTCAAAGTCAATATGAACTGCTACGAGATGGAGAGTTAGTCTTCGGGTAGTGCACACATCAATTAGCAGATCCAACATTTTGTATGTTTTTATTTAAAATAAATAATTTATCTAACATGTACTCAAATATTTATAATTTACTATTAGGTAAATTTCCGGAAAAGTAATAAATACAATTTCTGGAAACGTATACTTTAAGTTTCCGGAAACGTAGTATAAGAACTTTGAAAAATTAGCGGAAACTTAATACGCCCCACATATCTATTCACATTTTTATATTTTCAATATGGCTTACTAGTTTACCTTTAGACGATTTCTTTGTATAACATTATTATATAAAATTTTCAAAATTTGCTGTTGCAGGGCAACATTTTTAGAAGTATGAGCTAGCAGTTATCTATTTAGCTCCTATAGATGCGAATTCTATTTAATTCATTCTTTATTTTTAAGGGTTATCAACGGCACATCGGATACCTTTGATTTTGTTTTAAAAGTTTTACTTTGACTTGGGATAAAATTTTAGTATAAATATTTATATCAATAAAAACAGTAATTAAAGATCTAATTACAGTGTTGAATTGGTAATTTATTTAAAGGATTTACTCTGATCGTATATAAATTTCCGGGCTCGGTAGACCATATCTCCGTAAAAGTTACTTGTAAACCAAATCTTTGTTTCTATGGAAAAAAATTAGTCCTCAAATATCTATGCAATAATTGCCATTGGAGGTCTAACATTGAACCGTCATAACTACCTATGTCAAATGAATTGTATATCGATCGTGTATCGCTTACCGAGTTGGTAAGTATCAGGTTATTATAAAAATCCATCAAAATGTTTTTTAATGTACAAAATGTATCCGGCCAAAAAGATTTTTTAGGCAGACCTATATCGGAAAATGTTAAATGTCTAACTTTAATTTTCAACTACCTAAGTAAAACTTTGGGTTGTTACTAATTATTTGAACGCTAATAAGTTCAGTAAAATCCATAGGCATGTATGTGTATACTTATGATAGGAACACCTGCCAGCTTTACTGATTTCGGAATAATCTCAGCCCGTATAGCTAAAGCTTGTTGAACGTTTACCAAGTCAGGAATATGACAGTTGTTTTCTATTCGTTTGGTGTGTTTTTGTGTTTGATTTCGCTATTTGATAAGGGACTTTTCAATTTGAATTTTCCTCGGAGTTTAATATATTTGTTATTTTACTTTTTACAGTGGTCCATACCTACAGAATTAGCTTACGATGAGTATTATTGAGTGTACAAATCAGTGTAATGGACAAATGGGCTGCTGTGCTGGAATATATAATTAGGTGACAAAAGATATAATGCACCTTGCAGCGCAAATCTGACAATAACGAAGAAACGACCAACTTATTTCATGCAAATAACTACTCTTCATTTCTCGTTTGACATGTTGTCAAAGGTAGGAAACTTTTCAGATACGTTTCTATTCATGATGTTCAGTCAGTCAAATCCATGTACATTTGTTTATGTTAGTAAACTTTCATCCTAAGAGTCATTTGTTGGTGATAAACCATGTTGTTAAATATAAACAAAATGAAGATGTTGTATGATTGCAAATGAGACAATTCTCCACAAGAGACCAAATGACACAGAAATTAACAATTATAGGTCATCGTAGGGCCTTCAACAAAACACTAAGCCCATACCGCATATTCAGCTATAGAAGGCCCCGAAATGACAAATGTAAAACAATTCAAACGAGAAAACTAACGGTCAAATCAATGTGCAAAATAATGAATGAAAAACAAATATGTTACACAGCAAAAAACTAGACTATATCCTGTTAATTGTTCATGTTGATATTACTGGCGCCACAATGTCATGTTGACATGGAGGAGATAAACTCAGATTTTTATTGGGGTTTGTAGTTTTTAGTTTTGAATATAATACTTTATACATTGTTGATTTTCCTTCTGTTGTTATTGTTTTTTGCCATGATTTTATCGGTATTTCTTTGCCATTTGAGTTTTGATTGTCCCTTCGGTTTCTTCTTCCTCTATTCCATCAATTAAAGCAACGTTTTGCTTTTATAAAAAAAAACTAAGCCAAAGTGATAAAGATATGAAAGAGACTTGGGATATTTATTGATAATACTATCTTCCAAAACAAATGCCATTGGAATCTAAAAACTTTTTTGTGCAATTAACTAACCTTGACCTCAACACAACAATTGATTAAAACAAAGTATTGTATCTCTAGAAAAGAAATAAGATTAATATTGTTGATCAGCGAATTTTTGTTATGGTTATGTTTGGGGAATGCCTCTTAAGCTTTATAACTGCACACAACATGATATTTTGTCATATCGTAACCTTTATAGTGAGAGTTTTGCTCATTGTTGAAGGCTGTAAGGTGATATATAGTTGCTTACAGCAAAGGTCATTTTGACTCCTGTGGACAGTAGTCTCATTTTCAATCATTGCTCAAAGTCATTTACTATAAATGCATAGTATGTGTAATGATTGATATTTTGTCTTAAATACATGATGTTTTTATTAGTTGTTATTTGCTTTAACTAGCTTTCATTAACTGCGAGTGCTCTCAGCTAGATACTTTATGTCATACGTGGTTTTGTTTTAGTTATTGTTGTGCTTTGTATCGATCGGATGAGCAAAGCGGTCTTGAACTGATTTTAACAGTTTGTAGTTCTGTCGCGCATTTACATCACTATCCTAGGTTAGCAGTGTGCGCCTGCAAACATGTGTAACTCCGCCGCATTCAGTATGTGCCTGTCCCAAGTCAGGAGCCTGTATTAAATTTTTTTTTCGTTTTTTGGTTTGCAAATAAATCAGGCAGTAGGTTTTCTCGTTCAAATTGTTTGGTATTTTGTGATGTCGGGGACTTTTATAGATTGCTATTGGTATGAAGTTTTGTCTCGCCTGCTACGAAAGTCGCAAAATACGAGACAAAGACATTACTATGCGGAGGCGGCGGCGGGAACTATTTGCATTAAGCTTTATATTTCAGAAGGTGGACGACTTGGATGCTTTGTATGCAGATACCTTATGGTACGATGTTTCCGTTTGTCATATGTCCATTGTCTTTGAGCTCATTTTTATGGTTCAGCCACTGCTTGAAAAAAAATTCTCACTTATTATGAGTAATAGAATAAATATAATTGGTATATGGGTTCCTTTCAAAGTCTACATGTCCGTCAGACAGGGTCCAACTGATCTCGAACTCATTTCATGGATTAGTGATCAAGGTTGAAGTTACGTGAATAGGTCCGTTTAAGAGATACTATAAGCAGTAGGTCAAATTTATGTGGTGTATGGAATGATTTTAAGGGGTACATGTCAGTCTTGCAGGTTTCTTCTGACCTTGACATCATTTTCCTGGTCCATTGATCAATGTTGAGCTTTTTGTTTTGGTCTGTTTTTCAAATACTATAAGCAATAGGTTAAATGTATTTGGTGTATGGAATGATGAAATGTGTACATGTCTGTCTGGCAGGTATCATTTGTCTATGACTTTATTTTAATGGTTTATCTGACCTCGACCTTATTGTCATCGATCATTGATAATGTTTCAACATTAAATTAATGATGGTCATTAAAGCAAGCGAGACATTTCAGCGTGTGCACCAATGTTCTCTTTGTTGAAGGCCGCACGGTGACTTATAGATGCAAACAACTGAGTCGTATGGGTTTTGGTGGAAAGTTGTCGCATTGGTAATCTTGTCATATCTCCTTATTTTGTATTAATAAACATTTTACTAGATGACCACTAACATCGAGCTCGTTTATTACCGGTCAACAGATTGAACAGAAACTAACTACCAGTATTTGCTTAATTATTTCATTTGTGCATGCCATTTGTATTCATAAAGTATTTTCCTGAGAACATTGATATACAGGAATTATTCGACCAATTAGAGCCAGAAATAGAAATGTTGTGCGTTACCAAACCAAAAACACCGTTATTTTTTAGAAATTATTAACAGAATTATTTGACTCTAGAACGCTTTGTTTTTTTTCAATTAAGGGTACGAAATTCTTTGTATCGCCTTCATAGCGAGGGACTTTAGCAGTTGTATTGAATGTAGAAAACAACAGTTGGTGTTTAAAGTGTTGTAGTGAACGAGTATGAAAATTTGCAATTGGAATTTAGCATACATATAATAGAAATGGTCTGTTGTTGACTGTATGTACACCTCAAAATGTTCTTAGATTGTTTGTTTAGATAAGTTGCTGTCTCGCTGGCGTTTATCCAAAATTTCCTTTTAGGAATTTGCTATTGATATACACTCTTTGGTCGAGTTGTTGTCTCTTTGACACATTCCCCATTTCCATTCTCAATTTTATTTTAAGAACAAGCGTATATTGTTATATGTTTTAATATGGTTTAAATTCTTTATTGCAGCAGGACCTTGAAGGGGTACAATTAAAAGCAAATAAAGATAATATATTGCATTATGTTTTTAATTAAGCGACACAGGTGATTGTTACATCAATACACATGAAAAATTATTGAACTGAAAATATTGAAGGATATAACGGAGAAGGTATGATTATAATTGCTTCACACTGGCGACATTATCTAACTTTGGGATCTTCCAATTGATATTTTAAAATGAGCAGTCTTACCCAAAACAATCTTTTGCGACAAGGCGTCCAAGTTTTTGGTGGTTTTTGTTTAGTTTTAAATTAAATCTTTAATTGTATTTTCGCATTAAAGTGACAAGAATTTGTTGTTTTCAAAAACTGAAAAACATTACATAATCCTGAAAAATGTAAGGAATAACAATTTCCAAAAAATGGCTGTTATCAAACCTTCCTTTCATCCTTGTAATAAAAACGACTTAAACAAAGGACTAGTTTTAAGTATAATTTTTCAATACACATTTCATATTTAAAAGGTTTGAATCATAGTAAACTCCTTACACGCACATGAAAATACACCAAACAATTCAAACAATAATGTACAAACTAATCAATTGAAAAAATCCGGACTTTTGCAAATAAAGATGTTAAGTTGCTTTGTTATATTATCAAAGCGATTCAGGTGAGTGTAACATCAATAAACATATAAAATAATAAATAATAAATCTACCCATTGAAAGATATAAGGGAGAAGGTATGATTGCGCCACACAAACAATATTGTCGCATTTTGGGTATATATGTCATATGATATCTTAAATGAGAAACTTAACTCAAAAGAATATTTTGCCACAAGGCGTCCGATACAAATTTAAAAAGTTAAAATTATTTAACATTTTTGCGGTAAAGGTGTTTTCAAGTATAGTTGTATCGAAAAAAAAATGTTTTAAAAATATTTGTTTAATTTTTTTTATTTTTACGAAATCTATAATGATCTTTTCGCGATAAAAGTGACAGCACAATAGATATCATTTTTTTTCTCAAAAATAAATAAAATATAAATAATCAAGACAAAATTTAAGAACCTACGATTTCCAAATAATATAGGGTTATTGCACGGATAATTGGGGAATATTTTACCGAGTAGAATTTTATATTGCACGAGCTTGCGAGTGCAATATATGTTCTACGAGTGACAATATTCCCCTATATTCATGCAATAACCCTTTTATTGTATAGCAATATAAAATTTGAAAGTAAAAATTGGTTTAAACTAAGATTTAAACGTTGATGACGTCATGAATTTTGAAGATTTATTGCACTAGTGCAATATTAGAATTTATTGCACGCTAACTTTTGGTTACGTTCTGTGGGAAATATTATATTGGTAAACAATAATATCTGTTATCATACCTTCTTTTAAATATAACCTTGTTATAAAACAATCAAATAACTAATCCTAATAAATATAGAATTGCAATACACATTTCACATTTTAAAAGTTTGAATTGTACTAAACTAGTTGCAGACACATAAATTACCATTGATTATTTATGTGCAAACTAATCAATGTAATGTGTCCTAAGATTGTTCTGTAGATGGTTTGTTGTCTTGGTGACGTCTATGACAACTGTACTTAAAAGAATTTACCATCAATAAACACTAAGAATAAAAGTATATCATAAACTGTGTTATTATGGTTTGGATTCTTTATTTTAGTAAGACCTTGAAGGAATACAAGTAAAAGCAAATAAAGGTGTAGTGTTGCATTATTATTTTATTATAACAACACCGGTGAGTTTTATATCAATGCACATGTAAAATAATTTAACATAAACCACTGAAGGATGTTTGGAAGAAGGTATGAATCCGCAACTTTACCATTACTGTCTCATTTTCAAATCTTCAATTTGAAATTTAAAATGAGCAGTCTAACCCAAAAAGATATTTTGCCAAAAGGAGTCCGATACAAATTTAAAGATGATTGATGTTATCTAATTTTGTGTATGGTAAAGTAATTTTTATGTTTAGCTATAGTTTTATCAGTTTTGGTGTTTTTTTTTTTTGTTTCTTATTGAAATCTTCAATGACATTTGTGCGTTAAAATGACAAGACAATAAATATAACTCTTTTTTCTCGCATCAACTTAAAAAAAAGATTCATAATCATGAAACGATTTAAGAAATTACATTGACAAATACTATCTGTTATCATACCTTCTTTTAACCCTTGTTATAAAAACAACAAGTATAAAATTGCGTTACGCATTTCACATTCTAAAAGTTCGAATCATACATAATTCAAGGCACAAACATATATAAATACATCGAACAATGCAAACACTTAATATGTACAAAATAATCAACAGAATAATCCGGACTTTCGACAAGACTTTACTTAAATATCAGACGTATCTCACCTAATCAAGTTGCTTTTTCAAATAACTTTAGTAAACGTTATATCATCCATTTTTTTTGCAAAGTACAAATGCGTAATACGTCTGGTACTTACGTTAAGTATGAAATATGTATACGGTTTTTTGTAAAGTGTTAATGAAAACAACAAACAAATTGCAATAAATATTTAAACGATACAGCATTAGACTAATTGGTTAGCAACTTCATATTCAATGTAGAACATGACCAAACTTTAGCGTGCAATAATAACCGGTTTTGCACATTGTGAACAATTGTATGTCATGGCTGACTTTGAGGCGTCATTTTGCCTGATTTGACTACAACATCGACGTCATAGTATTTGATGCGACGTCGACAAGTGTGTCGTGACAGTTTGTTTCCTTGGTTTGATTGTAAAACAAACAAAAGTAATGTTTCTATCATATAAAACACACAAATACAATCTGATAAATCCATTATCATATTTTCACCATATTGATGTTGTAAGCTGTTTGGACCTTTTGGGAAGGTGAGTACAGCCATACCAAAAAGTCTACCTATTATATCGAAAAAAACAAATGATATCTATTGTTTATTATCGACGACTTTATATACATGTTCTTAGATAGATTGGTTGTTGTGTCTTTGACGTACATCCAAAATATTCTTGTGTTCATCTTTCTAAATTTGTAGAAATTTCCTACCGGAATATACAATAACAATAAAGCCAACATTTAAAACAATGCAACTAAAACAAATATTTATGTACAAGCAAAACTACTCAAATGACTATTTGTGATAGCAACAACGTCGACAATAAACATGTAAACTTATTTAAGGAAAAATAATGAAGGGATAATGTAGAACAGCACACTAGCAACGTTCCCGCAATTTAAGATCTTTCATTTAATGTCCAAAAATAGGTAGCCTAACTCGAAAAGGTATTATTTGGAACAAATGCCTGATACAAAGATGTTAAAAGTCAGTAATTTATTTTGGAACTAAGTTGTTGTTTCTGTATAATTTTACCCACGGTGGGTATGGTTGTCCTGCGAGAGAACGTTCTGTGCTGGTGATTCGGACCTGACGGGTGTTGGTCATCATTGAAAAAATGTAAACAAAGACGAAAATGATGATTTTTGACGTTTTCTCTCATAAAAAATGGAAGGAAACAGTTGAGATTTTTCAATTTTGTTTCTTATGGGTTTATAAGCAAACCATTAAAAAATTGACCCTCTAAACTGTTTCAGTAGCACAGAAGGGCTCATTTTCACAAAATCTAGAACTGGAAAAATAAAACAAAAATGCTCATGAAGTCCGCTTTCTATACTCAAATCCAAAAGACAAAATTATTTTGTGAAAAAACCCGTGCAATTTAAGAAAATTTTGCATTTTCTCAGTTTATTAAAGTCCTGATACTGTGCTGGTGGGTCCTGTCATTGTGCTGGTTGGTCCTGATACGGTGCTGGTGATTTTGGGTAAAAAGTTTGTCATATTTGAAACAAATGTTACAAAATCAATAAAATTTGGCTGATAATTGTATTCAATCGGATCTATGACTCCTATTTTTACTTTAGTGCATCCATTTGGCTGTTTTATAAGCGTTTTCAAATAATAGTAACTCATATTACATAAATGAGCAACATTTTCCGTCCAATATCAGATGAAAATATATCTAATTAGATTAGTTTTATTCAAGATATTAAATGCCCTTCAATTGATGATTCTTTACATAATATGTTAACTTAAACAGTTTTAAAAGGTGCTTAAAGTAAAGCGACATTTATAAGAGGGGGTCTTATATTGACATTAAGGTTTGACTGGTTTATCCAATTAAATATGCGTTTCACACACCGCTCGCAAATCCATCAAACCAACCCCTCCTCCTTTCCTCATTCATTGGTACAGTGGTGTAACAACACAACAATTTATCACATAAAACAATAGCATTAAGAGACAAATTATCGAACAAAGCATACTCGCAGCTACTGTGAAAGCTAATTCAAAGCCGCATTTTCAACTAACACCGGTAGATAAACCAAGTTATCTTAGATAAAAATCTCACTCGTACCGATCATAAAGTTCATGTTTTAATGTTTGATAAAGCAGAACTTTGAAAGTGTGCAGTGAATCTTGTGCTTACAACAGTTATTTCATAACTATGTATAAATCAGACATCTTAATTGAGAAGATACCGAGAAGTATTTCACAGTTAGTGATCATGAAGGGGTAGAGATTGCATGGAAGTTAAACTAGGATAAGAAAAAAAATATAGTATGTTCTGGCGAAAGACTTTAAAAATTCTTTGCATTAAACTCTAAACAGCTTCTTATTGTCGTAAATTGTTAAATTCTCAACAAAATCTCAATAGCTTTGTTTGAACAAACAGAACAAAGGTGACCTATACATGTAGTTGTTAATTTCTGTGTCATTTTGGTCTCTTGGCGGACATTTATCTCATTGGCAATCATAAGCACATCTTCTTTTTTTCATATTTAGATAAAATTTTTATGGAGTTTGATTTACTTTTAAGATTCAACCCTGGTGAGCCATGTTAATTGTCGGTATGCTGTTGCACCCATCGCACGTAAATTTTCATATTTCCATCTTTTTTTCTGATTTATTTTACCAAATTCATACTGTCAGGATTATTATCCTAGTAACCGGTATTACCCATGTATATATTGAACACAATACTACACTTATGTGTGTGTCAATTTGTTTAGGTAAAACAAAACTACAAAAATTTCGAAAACAAGAGAGATTTTTTTTTAAATGTCATGATTATCTGTCGATTTCTAGAGCTATGAAAAGTAAGACACATCATTCCACCCCCCTTAATTCTTTATCAAAAATCTTTGACAACAGACTTTCTTTTGGGATTATAAAATGCAAAACTTAAAAAATCTTATTTCTGTTAGTGTTATCTAGGTTATATCGTCTTCATTCTCTGACAAATTCAGACGTCCCTCTTACTCCCCCCCCCCCCCCCCAAAAAAAAACCTTAAAAAACATAAAAAAACCGCAAAACTATAATAGACTAGTCATCCTTTAGTCAGCACTAACTTGTTTACAAAGAAATCTGATTGTAGCTGCTGAAGACACATGATTCTAATGCACAGAAACAAGCCTGAGTTTCAATTGGTTGAATAAAAAGAAAAGTATCTACAGTATCATACAAATTTGTCAGAGAAACAATATTCAGGATATTTAGATTACACTGAATTCATTATCCAAACTCATCTAAGAAGTGTTTAGGCTCACCTGAGTCTGATTGTTTGCCTTGATCAACTTTGTTTTTGATTCGTACAAAACATGTTAAATCCCCAAGAATTTTAGCACCCGGTCCAAGTCAGACGGATCTTGGATTTGTAAGTCTTGTATGTCTGTTTTGTTTATAATTTCAGTACATTAAAATGTTGATAACCGATAACAGCTGTTTAAATCATTTTAAATGAGAAAAACAGAAAACAGTCAATTAAAAAATTATGGGTTCTTTTTTCATAATTGTAGTAAACAGATTCACAATAATGTCAATTTTAAGAACACAGATAACAGCTAATTAGTCAATTACAGTTAAGCATCAATGATCTTGAATAATTGCCACTTTTGACTAAAATATAAAAGCACAGAACCAGGACATAGGAGCACAGAACCAGGACCGTTTTTCTTATCACCAGCACAGCGTCAGGACAATTTCATTTAACGAACTTGCACGACTTTTGCAATAAAATATTGTTGTAATATACTTTGCATGGTACTTATGACGTATCAGAGAAAAATTAAGCAACAAAACAGTCGTTTTATTGTCAACAAACAGAATCAGGACCCACCAGCACCCGTCAGGACCGAATCACCAGCACAGAACGTTCTCTCGCAGGACAACCATACCCACCGTGTTACTGAAAACAAATAATTATGTAAAATATCTTTTTGAAAATTATGCGATCTGTATCACATTAGTGTATTAGTTTTCAATTGCAAGAGTCAAAGTGAGGCTTCTATATACCTTTTATATACCTTCTTCTTTATCTTGTTAACAAAATGACTACATACAGTGAACTAGTCTTAACTATAAAATTGGAGTTAAAATTATACATTTTAAAAGTTTGAATCATACTTAATATACATTATACACAAATAATAACATATACGAAAATACGACATTTTGCACACAGTAAATGTAAGACAATTCCGGATTAGCGACATAACGTATATAAATCTTTCAATGTCTGGCGTATTTCAAATGCATATAATACATATATTGTAAAGTTGTTTTTAATTGAGTTTTATTCCAGTAATCAAAATCTAAATCAAAATTGGATCATCTTCAATCGCCTTTAACAAACTAATTATACGTCCGATACGCTTACTATAAATTATGTATAGTTTCATCGCAAGTCTGGAATTCCCTATTTTGTATTACTATGAGCAACAAACATTTATACAATATTCAGTATCTTCATATTCCTTGTCGAATGTAACCAACATTTAACATGAAATTTTCGCGGGTAAATCACGCATTTTGCATAAAAATGGTGTCGTTTATTTATGTCAACATGATGTTCTTGTCATTCTATCAGTTCACAATAAACAGTTTATTATAAACTATTAACAAAAAGAAGTTTATTGCATTTTTTTTCAATGTACCAAAAACACAAAATCGAGGTAAAAACACCATGTAGGCATTCCATTAGAAGATTAAATTTAACTTTCTTTATCTATAAGAATAACATTTACAGTTAACAATTTTACTACGCCAGATATACATTTGTGATCAAGTAACATTTCCTTAAACATTAAAAAAACTAATACAAAATGTGTAGAGCTTATATAACTGAAAAGGACAAAGGGTACTAACAAATCTGGACAAGAAATAAGAGTTATGCGTGAGTGAGATACATTCCTTAATCAATAATTGTATTCTTAATTTTATAACAGTATATTTTAATAAAACATTATCCTTATTATAATACAGGGTGGGAGGCTGCAATAATTTGAGCTCTTCAGTTTGCTTTTCTTTATATTTTTACTTCATGAAAAAAAAGAATCATCTTTTTTGTGAGACCCATTAAACATTGTTAAAAGCGAATTCTATTTTTAATAGGTATTTTATTTTTGCATATATTTTTCTTACATTGGTTTATTTTATAAATTCGGTCCCAGATCCATTGTTTAACTGTACCAATTACCTTTCTTTTAAAATGATTTCTTTCAAAATATTCAACATGTATATAAAATACTAATTGGTCAATAAATATTAATTACAATGACACCTTTATGAAAACGATTTGTTTTATAGATTTAATCATCATAAATCATTCCATGCACAACACTCAAGTAAATGTGACTTTAACACGCAGATGAATATTTTTAAAGCTTCTATAAATTTCTGTGGAAAGACCTATTGTATTTGTTGATTGTTATTATTTTCTTCCCTCAAATTTTGTTCTCGCGTAACATATTTGTTTCATAATATATCGCTAAGGTATTTCTTATATGATATCATACAGTTTATGCGCTTTTTATTTTCACCCATTCTAAGTCGAACAATTTTCTTTGTAAGAATTATCTCCCCGAACACTGTTTTCCTTGTGACTACATCTCCTCTGTAACCGTAAAAGAAAGCGACAAATTTATTTTATAAAATTGCTCGTTATATCCTTCGCATGATTTGTCCTATTTTAATCGAAGCGATATGAACACTCCATATGAAAGTTATCTCCCTTTATGCGTGTGATATAGGTCATTTGCATTTCTAACTGGTAAACCATTAGTGATAGAGACATAGGGTCTTTTGATTTGAGGTTCTTGATCCAAAAATAAGAAAATTGGGTGAAGGTCAGAGGTCAAGGTCATATTTTAAATTTGGTTTTGGCTTATTTTCAATTCATTTCAAAAACCGTATAAGATATCGAGAACATATTTTTCCTAAATTGTAAGTTGCGACATGTCATGACACATGAATTTTGGTTGAAAGGGTACGCTAACATTAAATTGGAGTTTTCACCCCTCTTATATGAAAAATTAGGCATATAGTGATATAACTCATTAACCATATATAATCAAGACCTATGGTCTTTTGATTTGAAGCCCTTGGTTTATGAACTTGAAATTGAACTCAAGGTCATAGGTTAGATTGACGTTCTAGATTTTGACCATTGTTTTTACCTCATATGTATACATGATAAAGCCATGGGACTTTTTGCATTACGTTGCAAGACACTTGACCATGGAAAAGCCAACCGAAAGTGACCTTGTGTAAACCGGAAATAGCTATTTTTTGTACTTATTTATGTAAAAGTATACTGAACAATATATTTTTGAATCAGAATCAAGTAGGAAGTGACATATTTCAAACCGGAAGTAGCAATTTATCTCCTTTATTTAGAAAAAAATGTATAGAAATCGTATATTTTTGGAATCAGTGTACAATAAGCTATCATTTGACGCTGGATATGATATTTCAAACTGAATTTTCATAGTTCTATATCAAAATTGATCTTTATGGGTGAAAAGACCTTCAATTGTTAATGAATAATCTTTTTTTCTCAAAACTTAAATATAAGGAATTATAAATTCCAAATAATGGCTGTTCTTTCTTTGTACTCTTGTTATAAAAACGACTTAAAACAAAGGACTATTCTTAATAAATATATAATTTCAATACATTTGAAATACATAATTGAAAATGAGCAACCTTGCCCAAACAGATATATTTCTACAAGACGTCTCATTCACATTTATAGATGAAAATATAATTCAAGATATGTGCGATCAAGTTAATTTCAAATATAGTTGTATCGAAAACAGTTATTATGTAAAATTTTGTTTTTTTGTTTTTTTGTTTTTGTTTTTGTTTTTGATGAAATCTTCAATGACAGTAAAAAAACAAAAGACTATAAAATTTCAATACACATTTCACTTTTTAAAAGTTTCAAATAAACTGAACTCGTTGCACACAAATGAAAATACATTGAACACTTACATGACTTATGTACAAACTAACCAATAGAAAATTCCATAACTAAAACTTTACTTTAGTATCAGAAAGACTATTTTTGTAGTACCGTCTTTTGACTCCGGAGTATACAGTCTTTCGACAGGTAACCTACGTAGGACGAACATTTTGGTACTTGTTCAAGAAAGAGCAACTACGAGAAGTAAAATCAAGCTTAATGTCGGCGCAATTTGGCGGAAAAAATAACTGTTTTATGTTTCCGAACTTAGTACATGCACTTCCTTATATTAAACCTAATTTTATAGCTAACTTAACTTCTTACTTGTATGAGTTAATAGAGTTAATTGTTTCCCCAAATTGTACCAGTTTTAAGCTTGATTTTACTTCTATCAGTTGCTCTTGCTTGACTTATACCATAATGTCCTACATCAGAGTATATAACCTGTCGAAAAGTTATATACCCCTGAGTCAAAAGTCGGTAATATGAAAGTGGCTTTTCAAATAATCTTTGGTAAACGTTAGATAATCCATTATATACCATTTTCTATCGCCACATACAAAGCCAAATACGTCTTATACGACATTATTTTTTATCTCTTCTTAGCTTGTTATTATATTGCATGTGATGGATGTCTTGGAGGCGTCAACATGCTTGATTTGACTACAACACTGACGTTATACTTTGTGATACGATGTTCATAAGTGTGACGTGAAAGTTTATTTTCTTGGTTTGCTGATAAAACAGACAAAAGCAATGTTTTATAATGTAAAACACAAAAATACAATCTGATAAATCAATTATTAGATTTTCACCATATTGATGTTGTAAGCTACATTTACCTTTTGGGCAAGTGTGCACTGCCATATCAAACAGGCTTTATATTCTATCGAATAACTGACTCTTTACACACATCATTATTCAAAACACAAATGATATATATTGTTTAATGTTGACGACCGTAGGTGCATCTCTTTATGTCCTAAGATTGTGTGTGTGTGTTTGTAGAAATTTCCTACCGAAATATACACTAACCAATTACCATAAAGGTTTGTCAGAACATGTTAAGTACTATTTTATTCAAGCAAAGTTTAAAACATTGCAATTTAAGCAAATATTTATGTATAAGCAAAACTACACAGTTGAATGTTTGTGATAGCAACAACACCTATGTACATGTTCACTTAACTTATAATTAATATTGAAGAGAGAATACTTAAACCACACTGGTAACGTTGCCTCATTTTGGGCTCCTCTTTTTAATATCTAAAAATAGGTCGCCTAATTCGAAAAGGTATTTTGTAACAAAATGTTTGATACAAATATGTTAAAAGTCAGTAAAATTTGGAAAAATGTTTTTGGTTTTTAGTTGTTCTTTGTGTATAATTTTACACGAAAACAATAAGTATGTAAAATGTCTCTTTTGAAAATTATATCACATTTTTGCATTAGTTTTCAATTACAAGGGTTAAATGGTGGCTTGTATATACCTTCTTCATTATCTTTTTAAGAAAGTGACTGTTAACAATGGACGATTCTTAAGTATACAATTGGAGTAAAAATTATACATGATTATAAAAGTTTGAATTATATCAAATAGGGTTTAATATGTCATTTCTGGTATCAGACGTAAGCTTACTAAAAGCGGATTCCAAAAATATATGGTTTCTATACACTTTTGCTTAAAATAAGGTAGATAATTGCTACTTCCGGTTTGAAAAAATGACACTTCCGGTATTATATGATAGGTTACTTGACACAGATTTCAAAAAAAATATATGGTTCCATATGCTTTTACATTGAATTAATTTTAAAAATGCTACTTCCGATTTACTTAAGGTCACTTCCGGTTGAATTTTTCAAGGTCATGTGTTATCCTACAATATGCAAACTTCCTTTTCTAAGGCTTTATCATGCATCAATATGAAGTTATAGCATAGATCAAAATTTAGAACCTAAATTTTACCTTTGACCTTGACCTAAATTTCATGGTCGTAAAGCAAGGACCTCAAATCAAAAGACCCTGAATCTTTACTATATATGGTTGATAAGTTATCTCACAATACAGCTTATTTCAAACATTACATGGGACGAAACTTCCATTAAATGTCAACGCAACCTTTAAACCAAAATTTATATGTTACAACATGTCGCAACTGACAGTTTAGTAAAAATATTTTGTCGATATCTTATACGGTTTGTGAAGAGAAGCAATAATAAGCCAAAATAAAAATTTGGGACATGACCTTGACCTTTGAGCCTGACCTTATTTTCTTTTTGCTGGATCAAGGAACTCAAATCAAACGACCCTAGGTCTCTATAACTTATGGTTTACAAGTTACAACTACATTTCACTTATTTCAAATACAGAAAGGAAAAACTATGGATTCTCCTGAAAGCTTCCGTCAAAATTAAAAGTACATTTGTAACATTCTGATGATATAACGAGCAATTTTGGAAAAATAAATTTGTCCGTTTCTTTTACGATTGCATAGGAGTAGTCATAACAAGAAAAACAGTGTTCGGGGAGATAACTATTACAACGAACAGTGTTCTGTTAAGCGGTGTCAGTTTCAAAAGCGCATTAACTGTTCGATATCATATATCAAAAATCTAAGCGCCATGATTTGAAACACCAAAACAGCGAAAGAAAAGAAAAAAATTAGGCGGAAGAAAAAAAAATAATCAATACAAAAGTAAAAGGTCTTTCCATGGAAAATTGGAAAGACCTAATAATACATATGTAATGTAAAGTTAATTTTTAAATTGAGATGTATTCCTGTAAAAGGGAGATAATCAAAATTGATTCATATTCGTTGGCCTTTTACAAACGAATGATACGTCCGATACTTTAAACGTTAAGTATCAGTTATGAATAATTTCATCGCAGGTCCGGGATTCCTATTTTGTATTTTGATGATATAACGAGCAATTTTGGAAAAATAAATTTGTCCGTTTCTTTTACGATTGCATAGGAGTAGTCATAACAAGAAAAACAGTGTTCGGGGAGATAACTATTACAACGAACAGTGTTCTGTTAAGCGGTGTCAGTTTCAAAAGCGCATTAACTGTTCGATATCATATATCAAAAATCTAAGCGCCATGATTTGAAACACCAAAACAGCGAAAGAAAAGAAAAAAATTAGGCGGAAGAAAAAAAAAATAATCAATACAAAAGTAAAAGGTCTTTCCATGGAAAATTGGAAAGACCTAATAATACATATATAATGTAAAGTTAATTTTTAAATTGAGATGTATTCCTGTGAAAGGGAGATAATCAAAATTGAATCATATTCGTTCGCCTTTTGCAAACGAATGATACGTCCGATACTTTAAACGTTAAGTATCAGTTATGAATAATTTCATCGCAGGTCCGGGATTCCTATTTTGTATTAGTTTAAGTGCCCGCCTTTATGAGAATCAGGCAATTTAGAAGAATTTTTAAACATGGCCGAAAAAAAAAATGCCGACTTAACCATCCTCTGTTGAAGTTACTCTCATCCTGATTAAGAAATGGTAGGTCTTTCGTTTCTGCGTGTCTGGTAATTCGTCAAATCTCTAAATAACTTTTGGTAAAAATGATAGCAAATTACGGATTAAGGTCCCCTTAATTATAAATTTCAACCGAATTATATCTTGAAATACCAAAACAGGAAAACAAATGGTATATATGTGCACTTTTATACATTTTGAACTTACATTAATGTAAACTTAAGCGCGTTTTTGTTTGTCATGTTTTCACCAATGTCTGATTCTTAGGCAGAAATAAATGTTTGACAATGCAATATTCAGTTTGAATAAGTGGCAACTTAATCTTCCATGTAAAATGAAACCAACATTTAGCATGCACTATTCGCGGTAAGGTACGCATGTCGCATGAAATTGGTGACGTTTATTTAGATCAACATGCTATTCTTGTCACCATGTAGGCCTTCCAGTAGAAGATTGTATCTAACTTTCTTTTTCATTAAGTAAAATATTTACAGTATGACTGTTTATTCCGCCAAATTAACCATTGTGATCAGGTGAAATTACCTTAAAAACCAAAAAAAACCTAATACAAAAGTTGTAGAGCTAATATAACTGAAAAGGACCAAAAGGTATTAACAGATCTGTACACCAAATAACAGCTATGCGATATGGGGATACATTTCTTAATCGAAAATTATATATTAGAAGAGCCGATTTCAATAAAACAGTCTGCTTATTTCAAATGAGAATTGTGAATATTGTGCGCTCTTCAGTTTGTTTTGCTTTTTATTTTTATTTTAAGAAATATCTCAAACTTTTAAATAGATCCACTAAAGGCAAATCTATTTTAGACAGGTATTTAATTTTTCTTCACATGTTTCTTTTTTTTTAAATCCTATCTCAGATCCTTTGGTTTACTGTACCAATTACCTTTCTTTTATTTCAATCAAAATATTCAACATTTATATAAAATTAAAATTGGTACACAAATACAAAAAACAATGACATCTTTATGAAAACGATTTTTTTTCAAATTTCATTTTAATAAACCATAAGCATTGGATGCACAAAATGTTTCACAAAGATATGAAGCATAATGGTTAAAGCGTATTGATAACAGTCTGCGAAGATGAAAATTACTGTTCATATTTTAAACTTAACATCTTATGTCTAGAGCTTGTCCGTCTCTACAGCAATACGAACTGATTACATGATAGTCCTCATATAACAGGTGAAATATGTGGCATTAAATGCCGTTTCACGTGTCAATTTAAAAAATCTTGCATTTCATTTTAAATTTATAGGAGCTTTAAAAATATTCAATTTACGTGATAAAAGAGTTATTGTCAATTTCGTTCTTAAATGCCAGTCTTTGTAAGAATCGGGCAATTGGAAAAAACAAATCAAAACACGGTTGAAAAAAAAACCCACTGACCTAACTATCCTATTTTGTAGTTACCCTCATCCTGAATTCGAAATGGTAGGTCTTTCATTTTTGCGTGTCTGGTAATTCGAGAAACTTCTAGATAACTTTTGGTTAGAATGATAGCAAATTACGGAGTTAGCTCCCCTTAATTGTTAATTCTAGTGCATTTCAACCAATTATATCTTGAATTACGAGAACAGGAAAAGGAAACGAATGTTATATTCGTGCATCGTTATACATTTTGGAAATAAATTAATGTCAACTTAAGTGGTTTTTGTTTGTCATTTTTTCACCACTGCCTGATTCTTAGGCAGACTGGCACTTAATTGCTCTTTAAACACAAAATGACATGGTTTCAGCTACCACTTGTACATTGAAATCTGTTTACTTTAAAAGCCGGTTTGTCCAAAAAAAAATATATATATAATGATTTCATTTTATCCGAATTTGTGTGTCAGTATTGTGGATTACTGCCATGATACAACTGCTAAAAGGAGCAGTAATGGAACATTTGCTTTTTATCAAAATATGAAAGTATGTTAAGAGAATTTTGTGTTCATAACAAATAAACAGGACAACAGATAACGGAAATGCTTGAAATCCTTTACATGTATATCGTAGAATAGATGATAATTTGTGCTGGTTTCGATTGTTAACATATTGCTATCCTTGATACTAGTTTTAACCTGTCTAGGTTTAAAAAATATCACCTTAATTTATTGTAGTCTTTCATGTAACAATATATTGTTATAAAAGTATAATATGAAAATAGTGAAGAAGACGTATTAGTTTGAAATTACCCTTTTATAATTGAATCATGTACACGGAACCCGTTTGTATAATGATTAAACAACGGGTTATCGTGGGTGCATGTTGCTTCACATGCTTCAATTCCTTTGTATCCTCATGTCTGATTTGATATGATACATGGAAGCCCATCGCAGCTTGGTGATGTCCTTGTTGTTCAAATCATTATATCCTGCGCATGGCCCGATCCACCAAGCCCCGTACCCATGAGCCAATATACAAGTATGACCAGGACTAGTACTGCTATGTTCGTCATGATAACGATCAAAGGTAGAAAAACGTCGTCCATTGTTGTAAAGATACATATAATCTGCAATTATTTTCAATATGTCTATTATTCTAATAATTTGGCTGCTGACATTTTTAAAGTTTTTTTAAAATTGTATTACTCTTCTACATATATGTTTTATCATTTTTGTAGACGGTCTTGTAATGCATATACCTAGCAATCTAATTTTACATTACATTTTGCCGTTGAATTTCATTTTTGCATGAAGGGTTTTATAGCTTTCTATATGATTTGAGTTTAGTTTGTATTTAGTTACATATATATTCGTTGGTCTCTAGAGGATACATTTTGTAGTTGTCTCATTGGTAATCATACCATATCTTCTTATATCTATAACTTATATACAACCGAAGACAAATAGTAAAGTTATGTCGGGGTATCAATCGCCAGTTTGATCAATAACCAGTTCCATGTATACAGATATGTTAGAGTCAAATCTTTGTCTTGCCTCAAACCTGTGTCCATTCCTCGGAGTTCGGTATTTTTGTTATTTTACTTTTTTCTCAGATCTGTGTCTTGTGACATTATGACACTCAAATCTGTGGCCTTTAGTCCAGCCTCAAATCTTTGTCTTTTTCTTAGATATGTGACCCGAAACATCATGATAGTCTTTGCCTATTCAAATCCGTGTCCCTTATAAAGTAGACTTTTAGCAAAACAACATAATAACAAACTGTCAGTTAGAAAGAGTTTGTTTGACTCATCAGATCCGCACAAAGTTCACAATTCATAAAAAAAAAAAAAAAAACACAAAACAAAACCCACACAATCAATTTAACCGTTTGATTGGCCTTCAAGACTTCTTTACTTATTTGACGAACCCCCACACAACGGGTTTATGACTTATGTATCTATATTGAGAGGGGAAAAGTTCAAATATTTTGACTATTATCACTATCAAACTTATTCGTTGATTTAAAAATAATCAAAAGAAACTTGATAATAAGGCTAACTAATAACAAAAAAATAAAAAATATAAGCTCTTTTTACATGCAAGCAACTGTAAACCCCTCTTCTCCTGGTCCCCGCTCTTCCATTGGTTCTCGCCTCCTGACTACTGCTTCCTGCCTCTCGTTCTGGGGTTTCCTTATCCCCGTCGAACCCCTCTATATGCATAGTTCAACACACAGCAACTTTTCAATGGCCTTAAGTGATGTTGATTTAAATGAATATTAAAGTCGTATTGATATCTTTGACAACAAAAATATTTCCTCGAAGACGTTTTGATAATTATGACGTTAACACACAGGACAGTGTATACCTTGATGATTAGGACACAGATATGAGGAAAAAGGCCATATATTTGTTACGTCTATGACGATATATAGAATATGCCACAGATCTGAGGAAGGGACACAGATTTCAGGCTTACATATAGCTTAAGGTTTAGTATTTACTGATTATAGTTTAAATTAAGATTGTTTAACACAAACCATAAGGTACTTTACCGAATTTCAGTTAATTCTCGTAGGTCAAGAACTGGTTGCTTGAAATCTGTGTAAATTGCTAGTCAAAGCAGAGCTAACTAGACCGGATAAGCATATCTTGTTATGAATATGACAGGTGTTTTCCATCCGTTTGATGTGTTTGAGCTTTTGATTTTGCCATTTGATAAAGGACATTCCGTTTTGAATTTTCCTTGGAGTTCGGTATTTTTGTTATTTTAGTTTATACTACAACCAAGTCGATGTCAAGTTTCATCCTAGAAGAAACTTTACTGCTGGTGGACTATTCCCCGAGGGAATCATTAACTTGGTAGTTTAATGCATGATGAAACAAAGAATACAAAGAACAAACCGGATTGGACATCGCCCGGGTTACCAAGGTCCTTGTCTGCTACACGGAACACTGCAGCATTTGATGTGTGTGTTCCACGGAATATCCTTCAGGATACCCCTGATTTGACTTATGTACAGCTAGAAGGTAGTAATAACTTTAAAAATTCAGATACCTTTCAAAATTAAAACCATTTACTGTTAATATTTTTGACTGTTTAAAGACACACCTGCTACAAATTAATCAACTTCAATCATTTCTACTTGAAAACATAAAAAAGGAAAGAGAGCACGTGTAAGACATATGTTAATCACGACTCCAGATTTCACTAGCAACTTAACAGGAAAAACTTATTATACAAGACCTTTTGATTCTCTGGACTGTTCCACGGACAATGTCGTTTACGGAATTGAATGTACTTTGTGTTAACTACTTTATGTTGGTGAAACTCGACAAACTTTGAGTAAAAGGATAAATCAACACCGGTCTGATAATAAAGATTCGCAATTCCGGGTTCTTTATAACCATTTGATCAACCGGACTATTATCCTTCTTTATCTATCAAAGTACGCATCATCGGGGAAATTTATCACTACACCAATAGCCCTATACTATGTACTCCTTTCCAAAAAGACAGAGATAATTTATGAATAAGGGAACTAGGTACTGCAATGCCATATGGTTGCAATGATAACACCAAAAGAGTAGGAAATTTGTCCAGCCTGCTGTGCTGTAAATGTAATGAGCTTATTCAATACTACTTTAAGACACCAGCGTAGTCATGAGCAAAAACAATACCATCGGCCCAATGTAACAAAAGTCTTCCAAATCTAGATCTCTCTCTGGGAGCTTTAATGACCTTCTTTCACATTTTCATCAACCGCTAGGGTTACATTATATTAGAACTATTCTTTTTTTACTGCCTGTTAATTTTTTAGAATGTTTGAGAGATTATGCACTTGATAATGGATGCATAAATACATTTTATTCAATATTCCGACTGGTCAGTATAATTTGTGAAACAGCTCTTTTCCGTTTTTTTAAACCAGTAAGATCTAAACCTTTACATGATGAAAAGATGAAATTCCTTCCAGTTCAGTTTTCTAATAAAGGAATTGATGCAATTCCACTTTAATTTCAAAATTAGTCTGTTCCTATTGTATCCTACAGTTACACAAAAACCATTGCATCTAAAGTATTTAACTATAAGCAAGCATTGCAGGATTTTGATTTAGAAGAATACCTAAAACAACTTTGGACATGTGAATGTTCCCACTCGCCTTATATATACAGCCCACTGGCAATGTTATTACTTATGATCTAAACATAATTCAACATGAACATCTCCGAAAGGTAATATCTCATAGTCCTAAGTTCAGAGAACCCTAACACATCAGCTGGAACTAAAACTTCAAAGTAATTATGGATTCCATTGAGGACTACGTCAGAGCATGGGCTAAACGAGAATAAGTTGAACTGGACACTTTGTCAGAATGGGTCAAAACAATCAGGTCTCTGATAAAACGTCGAATTCATAAGTTGAAAAACTGTGTAAAAGATCGACCAAAGTCCGTTTTCAGATATAGAAGCTGTGAAATGTCTGTAATCTCTTCACGATAAATATGTTGTTGCTCCTGCGGATAAAGCTTCAAATAATATTGTCTTTGTATTTAAATGGTACTACTACGAGTGCCTTGTAAAAGAAATAGGAATAAATGAGCACTCAGGTTATCCCACATACAAAAACATATCATTTGACAAGGATGAGATTTTGGCGAATCATAAGTCCGTCATGGCTTCAATGAAAATTACATCGAGCAGCAAAACTGAGGACTTACATTGTTTGTTTTAAATACCTAAGTTTCATAAATTCTGTACAAACAACGGTACATTGCCAGCTCATCTGCATGTTCTACAAAGGAATTGTCCATTAGAGTGAAAAAATTATGTCCGCAGTCAAAGAGTGTCTTCAAATATACTTGGAAACTGTTTACAAGATGACTATCTATGATAAAGATTGGGGTGTCAGATCAACCGAAATTATGATTAATTGTTGTTGTGTTTTTTTAATACATCGTCAAAGCGCAATCCTGTCAAGTTCCTAGAGTTGGTCCCATTTAATTTTACTCTGAATACACCTCACGGCTCACCTGTACACTTTCATTACACTACACTGCAGACATAATTTCAGTCATAAATGTATAAATAAAAATAGACTAGTCAAAATTGAAACATGTCAGAAGGGGTGAGAAATGCCCCTTTCCTCTCGAAAATGTTGCACGGCCAATTATAAACCGAGTATGTGTACCCCCCCCCATCCCCAAATAAAAACAACAACCAAAATACCAGTATGCATTTATCAGTGGCGGATGAAGAGGGTGCATAGAGGGCGTTTGCCCCCTTGATCAAAAATGGTCCAAAAATTTGGTATAAAGTTTATAGCATTTTCTGCAATTACGCCCCACCCCCTCAAAAAATCCAGGATCCCGATCATCCGCTCCTGTGTATGTAGTCTGAGACTACTATAACACAGACATTGGTCACTGGCGATTTTGCAATAAAACTGTGACTACTGATAAAGTTAACAACGTTATTTCACAGCTGTTTGCCCATGATACACGAAGGCTCCATTTATTGTAGAAAACCTTGTCAAATATCGTCGGTGCATTTGTGGATTCGCTGTGAATATGATTAAGATACACACACTTGCTGATTATAAAAATGTCATCATCTGAATTTTTTCTTTGAAGTGTTTTTGCTTTTAATCAATGATTGTTTCAATTTAAACAGATCTTTAACAAAAATGAAAAAAAAGGTTTGATCATGCAGTAATTGCCGATTGTTTTTTTTTTTTTTTAATGTTTATTACTTATTCCAAAAAGAAAGATTTGTAGTGTATAAGATTTGGTAATTATGCAAGAATCTCAAAGTTATAGAAATGTGACAAGACACCTCATGCTCTGTAATATGCACCTTGACTGGTGTACGTCTAATACAGAGGAACTCTAATGTATACAAATTGGTATTTCATATAAATTAAAATTTTACATCACTGCATAGCATTAACACTAAAGAATGTATTAATGTTATTTAGGAAACCAAATATTAGTCTGAATTTATCCCATTAACAAAACAAATTGACCTGTAAGACCTCATGTTCTGTAATACGCTCCTTGACTGGTGTACGTCTACTTCAGGGGAACTCTAATGTAGACGAAGTGGTGTTTCATATAATTACAAATTTTACATCATTGTATAGTATAATACTATCAATACTAAATAATGCAGTAATATTATCCGTAAAACAAATTGTTCTTTTGAATTTAACTCATTAGCAATACAAATTGATCAAGTCTAACGGAATACTAGTAGTAACTCACAGTTATTTTCAAGTTTGGTGAGTAAATTTAAAGCCTATAAATACACTAGTTTTATTTAAAGTGTTTAAAAACAAACATTTATTAATATTTCAAATCCTATTTTCATACTTTCCGAAATATAGCACTCTTCAATCAGCCACATCGGTTTAAAAATTAGTTATTTTTTTCTCTTCCGTTATCAACAATGGCGATTCTATGCCATGACTTGTCTTTCCGAGTCACGGGGTCGTAGGTACCATTTTAATGACAATTTGACTGGTCAGTACGGGAAGTGACCAATCTATGTGGTATAGTAGTCTCAGTTGTAGTATTGGTTGAATAGTTATTAATATTGGCTTGTTTTATGGTTTTTACATGAACGTTACAACATAACAATATAATTTCCAACTGAAACAGGATTTGAAAAAAATTATCTTGGCCTGTAAGTGCATCACATGGTCATTTTTCAAATTTATTAAGTTTCAGCAGTTTTTTCATCTTTGGTGTCTTCAAAAGAAAATCTGCTAATCACAGTGAATGTGCTCCTTTAACCTTATGAGCACAATAACTGTGAAAATGCCTTATGCCAATTATGTGACCAATGTAATGTTACACGTAGATACGATAGACTGGTTTTATACTTCGTCCAACTCCCCAAAACTGTTTTAAACAATCTTTTAAAAGATTTAGATTTTCACTGATCAGAAATAAAATAATGTTATGTTAAGCCTTATTTGTAAATGATGTACACAATTTGTGGGTTTGAGTTTAAAATTGTAAATATTAGTTTCAGACAGGTCACATATACTTGTGCTTGCGTTTTGTGAACTACATTGTACATGTGCAAATGTATATACATCACTATGACCAGACTGATCAAATTCAGAAACCACTCGTTTTCCTTTCATTATCATGTACATGTACGACAATATGTATTTGATATAATTAGAAGTTGCATTTACATTTGTAACATGACATATGCAGGAATGTGTTGGTTTTTTTTTTGGTTGACCTAAACAGGCTTCAGGCTTAGTCCTATGCCCATAGGCACAAGTTCAGGCTTTCAAAATTTCTATTGGGCTTTTGATAGTTTCTACTCCTGGCCAATAAGATCTATGATATAAACAAAATTATAAAAAAAGACTGTTATGCCTGCTGCTTCCATAATTTATCATGAAGACTGGCCTAAATGTACATTTACATTTTGAAGTTGACCTAATTACAGCTTTGGGACATGGATAAATTACATGAAAATGAAAGTTAAGGGACCACCACTAAAGACATGTATGCTTAGGGGAAGATGATTTTTTGTGGATGAAATACTATATTTATTTTCACCTTTTCCTCAGCTGGTTTATTTATTTTGGACATTGTGTCAAAAGTAACAGCAGTGCTGTTTTATTTTTCCTATGTATATTTTCTTTTTTAAAGATTTGTGCACTGTTTCCTGCAATTTGTGGTGCAGAATATTCATTTTCATACTGACTTGGTCACTCTCTTATCAGTTATGCTTATGAATATGAAATTTATTTGTGAATTGAGTTTCAGATTACAGAACACAGAAATAGTGTGTGCCACTTGGCAACTTTAGTCTCACTTCAACAAGTCACATATATATGCATATATTTGTTTTATGAACTATAATACATGTACTCTATCATATTGGTACAAATGTTGATCTTTTAATGGCTAAGTGACAAATCAATGGATTCAGTTATATGCTAAACATTTCATATGAAAGCAACCCACGATTATCAGATTATAAAATTATTAGCTCTGGCCTACCTAAGATCAACACTATTTTTTCGTATTGTTTGTGTACTTTGTGCAAAAACATTATGCTTTTAAAAATACACAAATTTCATTCATTTAAAAAAAAAAATTAAGGTCAATGATATTTGGTATTCAGTTAACAGGTCGGGGACACTAGATTTCCTGTCGTCTGATCATATTTGCATAGTAATTTCCCAAATAGAAGGTAAACATGGCCTTGTAAAGCTGACCAATCGATTCAATGAACTACAATGCATTGTGGGCTACTACGAGTTTACTACCACTAAAACACGTCGAGTTCGTTCGCTCGGCACGATATGTTTCACTTTTGTATCTTTTGGAACTCCGACCTCCTTAACCACTTATCATAATGAAATGAAACTATCTCATATTCCTTAAGTTACCATACAATTTGCACTTCATATTTTGTTTTTGGTCAAAATTATTTTTGGGGTTTCTATTTCCTAAACATAAACTTTGCCATTGCTTTATATCCATATTGTATCCGCAACTTCTCCTTAACCACTTGTCATGATTTAATTAATCTTTCTCAGATTCGTTATCATACAAGTCCATTGTGCAACTCCTACGGTTTAGGGTTAAAATACTTCCTGGAATTCTGTAGTAAATATCTCTTTTCAAGATAATGGAAAACCAATCATTCTGAAAGGTGTTTGTCACGGTTTGTTTCTTGGAGTTAAAGTAATAAATACACACCCTTCGTCGATTAAAATGACTTGTTTAATCATAAAAGTAGGTACAATATCATTACATCAATTATATGAAAAGCTGGGACATTTTACTGACCTCAACACATATTTGACACACTCTAAGTCTTCCTCTTTTTTTACGAACTACTCAAAATTTCAGGGTCACTTATTTTTTTTAACCATCTGATTGAAAGATCATCTTATTGGTAATTGTGTTTTTCACTGTTGTTTCTTTGTTGTCTAGTGGACGAATATCTGAAATCTTCGTTTAATTATCAATAATATTATAGTTCGGGTAATTCAAACACTCGTTTCTTTGCATAGGAACACACTATTCGTTAATTTGAGCATGAAACGAATACTTTACATCATGAACTATAAATGTAGATACAAAAGAAGAAAAACATAGCGGAATTGTTTATCCCGCAATACATGAAAAAATGTGTTGCATTTCAGTAAATAACACGTGTTCTCGGTTGATCGAAAAAACGTACTAGTCCATCATGCATTGTCACCCATTTAGTGGATTGGTCAAAAATACAGATAAAAAAAAAATGCGTCATATCTAATTAAATAATTATTTTTGCGAGAACATTAGTATGCTAATTTATGCATATCCATTTAAGGTAGTGTTCCTGACCTGTTGAATTCGTTTAAGATGAACCACTAATGTTAAGCTAACTACAATTGTTTTGCAATTGTATAATCATTGGTTTGTCTCTTTTCCACGTAGATCATGTAGCCCAGTCCCTCAGTCATGCTTATATGGCTTTGAAACTTTTGCATATTTGACATGTTTGTGTTGTGGTCTGTTTAAGAGGAATCACTTATGCTTATGATATTTTGTATGCAGTTGTATTACCTTTCTCAAATACCTAGCTCAACTTGTGTATCATTCGATTGTGTTTAATGTTGACTGTTTCGTGGTGGTCAGTTTTTATTGGTAGAGGAAGCCTAAGTGCACAAAAGAGAACCACTGACCGGCGGGAAAACTGACAATCCTAGTCAATTAAGATTTGAATCGAATGCACCAACCATGTAAAGGATTCGAACTCATAAGCCTTAATGTTGACAGGTTAGTGATACAGTAGTTGGACTACTTAGACCACTTGGCCACCGAGGCTCCTGTCTCATTTAAATTTAATAACTTAATTTTCTGCTTTTTTATTCTTTTTATACGACCGAAAAAATGTTACGTCCGTATTAGGTTATAGCGATGTCTGCGTCTGAAGACATTTTGGTTCGCAAACAATAACTTCAGTATAAATGTATGGATCTCTATGAAATTTTAATACAAGGTTCCCTACAACAAAAGGAGTGTTAGGTTATTGCCGTAGTTGTAATACTGAATCTAACCATTTATTTGGAATTTTGATTTTGGGATCGGTTTTCAAATTGGTCTACATAGCACATATTTTATCTGTCCAAGGTACAAGGGCAATAACTTAAAAAAACCACTTTTGTTTGGTTCTATATGACTTTTTTTTAATATCTTAGAGAAATGAAGGCTTCAGAGCAAATGCAATGTGATTTTCATTATAATTAATATTTCCAAGGAGCATATCTCGTTAAAAATATTGAATCAGAACTTATTTTCGAAAGTGTCAAAGACATTGCTGTTATAAACCTCTGATCTTAGTTTCATAAAATTCTGGCAAGAATTGAACTTATGAGAACGCTAACAATGCAATGTTCCGTATAATCAATATTTCCGAGGAGCATAACTCTTTTAAAAATATTTGATCGGCACTGATTCTCGAACTCGTAAAAGACATTGATGATATAAACCTATAATATAAATTTCATAAAAATCTGTCAAGAATTGTACATATTAGAGCGCTCTTAAGGCAATGTCCCATATAATTAATATTTCCAAGGGGCATAACTCTTTTAAAATTTTTGGTCGGCACTGATTATCTTACTCGTCAAAGAATTGATGATACAAACTTATGATTTAAGTTTCAGAAAATTCTGGCAAGAATTGTACACATGAGAGCACTAACAATGCAATTTTCCATATAATTAATGTTTCCAAGGTGCCTAACTCTTTTTAATTTTTTTTTAATCGGGACTGATTTTCGAACTCGTCCAAACCATTGCTGATATAAACCTATGAAATAAGTTTCAAAAATATCCGGCAAGAATTGTACACGTGAGAGCGCTAACAAGACCGAACGGACAAACGGATGGACAGACGGACGGACGCTCAGCATTTTTTTGTCCCCCGCAACGCGTTGCGCGGGGGACAATAATTGTATTGGCACGAATGCAATTGTTGTAATTGACAAAGGTCTAATACATATATTTTGAATATATATTTATAAATATATAAATATGAAAAAACATGATGAAATAGTACATGCATTATCCTATAATAAAAAAATACAATATATAGCAATATGTCTTGTAGGGTTCATCTGACCTTGCCCATATTGTCATGGGTCATTGATAATGTTAAGTATATGTGATACTAGTAGTTAAACCTTCATATTAAAGACTTTCACCATAAATTCAGTCACAAGTTAAGCAGGCGAGACATTACAGCGTGTGCACTCTTGTGTTTACTTATAAGTGAAAAAGTCACTTTCTTCTCTTCTTGATTTTCTCTTGCCTACATGTACATTGCTGTAATTGTGTGTTTAATTGTCTGTCGTTAACTATTGTCTTTATTGTCATAAAAGTATAAGTTCATGGACAATGAATATTTCATTTGTATGTTATTTTCAAAATACTGCTCATTTACAAACCTCCAGGTAACATGTTTTGAAGGAGTTGCACAGTATATAAAACATTCATGGATGCTATTAACATTTTCTAAAAGTTGACAGGAGTTATGAAATATCATTGTTTTCTTGATTTAAAAAAATGCCTTTCTGGATTTTTACATTGAATACGGAGATAGCCAAATGAAGTTTCCATTACATGTTAACATTTTCCAAGTAATAATATTTTGACACAGTTAGTAAACTCTCATCATAATGTCTTAAATCATTGACATGTGATAATTTTCCATTTGAAATTAATACCTTATAATGGCATAAATTAAGTGATGAGTTAGAAAGAGTATCATTTATCTTTATGGTTGATCTACATGATCTACTTGTACGAATTAAAAAAAGCTATGGACTGTGATTTTCTTACTTTTTTGAAGAATGTTTAGGGGTCTATTGAGGACCTTTTCCCCTTGCATTCCAGTACACATGCTTATTTTTATTTGAATGTTTGAAAATTAAAAAAAAAAACACAAATGAATTAACAGTCCGTCTGAACTGAATTAAACGTAACTATATGAAAACTACTGAATTGATTTAAAAATAAAGAGCCTTAGCAGGCAGTTTCACCCATCCATCATCCCATCTCATTTACTGAAAAGGTGAAAGTAATTTCTAAAAAACAGGTTTACAATTCATTGGCTTGGTGTTGCTCTCCACCTACTATTGCAGTTCATAAGCTTCCAAAATTATGACTCAATCACAAAATTTTTTCATCAGCATTTAGTAAAATGTATATGAAGTTAAACTATGTTGTCAATAAGATTCAATAGGAGATAATCTGATATCTATATTGTCACATTAAAAACTCAACACATCTAATTATATTGACAGAGGTAAAACAATCTTTTTTACGTCTGAACTCTGAACAGTACATGTTTGTAACAAGGATTTTTAAAAATATAGTTAAGTGTTATCTAATCCTGTCCAAATGAAATCGTTCCCCATTTTCACCTTTTCCAGTTATTAGGGTTATGCACACTTGTTTCTATCCATGGAAAGGTCGGCTATCCATATACTTCTGTCATATATGGATAGTCGACCTTCCCATGGATAGAAACAATTCATGTGGTGTAAAATACCACACATTTTGACAAGCATCTTTTGTGTGCTAGGAGTGCAAGGAAATTTGATTTATAGGTTTAATATTCTTTTTATGCTTAAAATAAAGGCTTTCAGAAAATCTAAATATTTGCCAAGCATTAATGACACACTCTGTCTGTGACTTCATATTAAAGGGAGGTTTCTAATTTTTAGAAAAATAAGCTTATTTAAGAAACATTTTGGCTACATTAACATAGAGCATAATAATAAATAAATAGATAAAAGTGCTTAATGCATTTCTAAGCATGTCCATGTCAAAATTTCTTGATGCTGCATAATTGATTTTACTTTTAATTATGCAAATAAGTAGAAGATGACAATTTAAACATTTGATTTTTGGACCAATGTTTACCTTGACAACTGTATATGCAAAAGGTTATGTTACATTTATTCAAAACTTCCCTAGACTCAGAATGATATTGCATTTTACCTTATGTTATTTGTTTATAGTTGTTTCAGAGGAAAGCATACCATATATATATCTCCTTATATTAAAATGAATAGGTGAAAAATATCCTCTGTCTCAGTTTTTATGCAATTTAAAATAAAAGATGAAACTGTAATAAAACATTTTATAAGTGAACAAATGGTTAATAAAAGTTATCACACACTGTTATCCCAACAATTCAAAATGTACATATAAACCTTTTACAAGTTGAAAATCAACTATTTTTATGAAACTGTACAGCTAACTTTATAAAAGACTTTTCTTAAATACAAATTTTATTTAGAATTTATATTGTCAAATGTTATGTTTTAAAGCATAAATATGTAAAAGTACGACTTTTAAGTTGGGATTGAGTTCAGACAATCCGGTTTTAAATGTCATATTACTTTTTCAAGTCATATGGGATTTTAATCAAATTTAAAATAGCAAGTATGGAGATGACATTACACACTGTTACTGAGTCGTAAATTTTAAAATCATATTAAATGATTTGGTCCTTTCTGGATCATTAGACCTAATATACTAATATAACTGTAAATACATATATTAAATAAGTCCAATCTGGGACCAATACATAGTTATTAGTCTCAGACCCTGTTGAATAAGGTTAAATAATGTGAAGTTTGAAAATAAAATTTTATATTTTTTAAAGGGTATATTTTTTTCTGTTACTAAGCCACCCCCTCCCCCCTCACAAACACACAATTGTGATAAAGAAATATTCTTCGTTAAATAACTGTGTTCTTGGGTCAAGATCATGAGATGCAGAAACAGGAGAGATAGTTGTTTTATTTTACAGGCCTTCAAGGAGAGATGAAGACTTGCAAGCAATTGTTTAGCATGTACGTTCGTTTAAAATGACATAAACATTGCATTAAATTGAAAATATCTACAGAAAAATCACTTAACAGCAAGTAAATAGTTCCTTGTCGTAATGTTTACACTTTTGGACTGACTTTGTCTTGAACAGAAAAACCGTGATCGCCTTCATCGACTATAATCATGCAAGTTCTCAAACATGTAATTCTTACGTTTTATTTTACTTAGAAAAAAAACCCTTTCAATTAATTTTTTTTAAAGAGGAATCATGCAAAATTTAATTCATCTTTTAGTTTTGGAGATTGGAAGTAAACAGTACGCGACAAAACGTATTGCAGAGGTCATATTGAGTGTAGTGTTACGTAGTATTGAACGAAACGGATATGATCTCTGCACCGGAGATTGATTACTGATGGCCTGATTTATACTACAACAAAAAACCGAAAACCAATTATTGAATACGGCAACAAACAACTACCACTGGGCTTGATGCTTCCGGTTTGAGACAGGCATATAAAGAATGAGGCGAAATTAAACATGATTGTGAGCGCTCAGCCTTCATCCCTAATCGGAGACAGTTGTATAACCGCACATTATATGACGAAAGCGCAAAAAGCTGTGGGAAAAGTCTTGACTCCTTGGGTCGGTGTCAAACACTATTATAGGAAAACTACTAACAAAAAGACAAATGACATAAAGTACCGATCTACGAGTACTAGCAGTTCTTGAAAGCTAGGTCAAAGCACAGTTGCAACAATTAAATATACCACGCTTCTTAAGGACACCTAAGACAGTGCTAGAAAATTAGATTTGATGTTTTAGTTTTAGATATTAAAACATCTTCAATAATTGAATAAGGCTGGTAAATAATATAATCCATATAAAATAAAGATATTTGATTCGAAAGCCCATGATAAAACAATCCAACAGATACCAAAATGAAGTGAAATAACTACATGTATAGGTCACCGTACGACTTTTAACAATGATCAAAACTTATACAGTATAGTCGGCTATAAAAGACAACGACATGATAAAATGTAAATAAACTCATCACAGATACCAGGACTAAATTTTGTATATACGCCAGATGCGCGTTTCGTCTACAAAGACTCATCAGTGACACTCGAATCAAAAAAAATTAAAAAGGCCAAATAAAGTACAAAGTTGAAGAGCATTGAGGACCAAAATTCCTAAAAGTTTTGCCAAATACAGCTAAGGTAATCTATGCCTGAGGTAGAAAAGCCTTAGTATTTCAAAAAGTATAAATTTTGTAAACAGTTAATTTATAAATATAACCATATCAATGATAATTCATGTCAGCACAAAAAGTGCTGACTACTGGGCTGGTGATACCCTCGGGGAAATAAATCTCTACCAGCAGCGGCATCGAAACAATTCAAACAAAAAAAAAAAAAACACCGTCTGATTTATGAGGACAAATATGACACACAGCAACAAACAATTAAAGTTCATTTAAATTTGATCTTTTAAAGAAAAAAAAAACCGTATAACAATTATTATCTTAATCCGAAGGTTTACAAGGGAATAAGATTACTTACCACCTGTATTTCCACTGTATCCATTTACTGTCAATATATACTTTGATTCTGCATCACCCACAATAAAGTTACTGTACTCGGCATAAAATTTTGTGCCGTCGCCGCGAACTAGTTCCACCCGTAGTTTATACGATCCACTGCTGGTTAGAAGATGTAAGTATTTGTTACCTTGATAAAGAAATATAAACATATGTTTGGTACCATCTTGGGAGTCAGTCATTATGTAAAAGGAATTGATAAAATTACATTAAACTAAATTGTTGTTAGTAAAACATAATTTTGATATGAATTATGAAATATGTGTGAATTTATCCCCGTTTTTGGTGATCTGTTCACTTTAGGACGAAAAGTAAAAGATATATCTAAATCAAAAATCAAATATATTGTTTAGCGGTTTTTGTTGGTGACAAAATGGACAAGTTCACTTCTTCACTCGTTATTATTTTCGCTTTTTGGGAAAATACACCCCGAAAATCATTACTGTAGTGCATCACGGTGCACGCAACATAAACTTGATTAATAGACATAGACTCGATGAAAAATAAATACGAGTAACAAAAATCTAAAACACACATAATTCGGACAATATATGCTAGGAAAGTAAATTATGTACAATGAGGCATACTAAAAATGAACGTTTTGATCTTTTTTATGATTGTATGATAGAGCATTTATGAAAATATCTGTGTAAATGTGATTATTCTCTATTGTTTTTACATTCTGTGCAAAATGTTGGGATTTGACCACAATCAATTGAAAGTCGTTAACTAACCTTAATGAACAGTCCCTGATTGCTGTGTTGTTATAAGGTTTGATATGTATGATTAACCAATTTAATTATTATGACAATAGTGATCTTAGTATATGTAAGAGAATGATAATCCCTTTCTTTATGATTAATTAGTACGAGCGTTATTAAGAGATTGTTATTCTCATACAAACTTAGAATAGTGTTAATTGCTAACGGCTCAAATGACCTCTTAATAAATTTGAATCAAGAATTGATTTAATGGTCAGTTCATGTCATATATGCATTTCAGTTTCTTAACTTGTCTTGGTGATGTAAGGGATGCATTACTCTTTGGGAAAATATGATAAATTATGTTTTAAACACTTGATGATTTAACAGTACAGATTGGTAGAGAGTGTATATGTTTCTTTATTATGAGTATGAATGTTAATCGTCTATTCCTTTAACAAGGACTTAACTTTTGTGTATTTACAGTTCAAATCAACAAATTCAAATTTGAGTTGCAGCCATTTTATTCCATATCCAATGTCCCTCTGTATAAGCTGTTGTTAGAGTATTCATTCAAAAATGAAAATTAAAGGAATAATCTATACCTCGGGAAATTTTTACTTTCAGCAGTCACTGTATTTGAACATTTGATACTGGTTCTCTTACCAACTGCGGATTTAGTAAGTTTAGTTTTGGAAACCTATTATCTAGATGTTAAAGTTTTATGAGATTTGAGTCAGAGTATTGCATTTTTTTTTATTTTCACTTGAACTTAAATATAGGGAATCATATTTTATAGTTTCAAAAATTCTTTTAATAGATTTTGATCGAGATCCTGTCATGCTAATAAATTTGCTTCAAGCTAGCTTGTAACTCAGTTACAGAAACTCTTTGTTTTGAACTACAAGTAAACAATAGGAAAAGTATATGTAAAATAATGATAATCCCTTTCTTCGCGATTAAGAACGAGCATTAGCGAGTACTTATCATGAAGAAAGGGATTATCATTCTCTTGGAAACTTATAATATTGTAAAGTGATCAAGGCTCAAATGATAGCTTCATTTGTTTTCCAGAATTAAATTTCATTGCCAATGCAATGTTTATGATTAATGCCTGATTTAATGTAAGACATTTATTGATTCGTTTTAGTGATGTAAGGACTTTCTTATAAATTTCCAAATTATAATCAATTGCAGTTTAGAAATTATATAAACAACAGTAAGATGAAACTGTAGGAATTGTATGAGTTTCCTAATTGTGAGTATGAATGTAAATCATTATAAATTTAAGTGAGGAATTATCTGTTTGTTTATTTACAGTTCAAGTCAATAAATTCAAAATTTGAGATACAACTAAATCTTTTTCCACAGCCAATATTGTAGTCCTGCTCTTTACCTCAAATCCTAATTCATTATGTGAGGTAATTAACCAAAGCTAAATGTTCAAATAAAATGCTTTTTATATATATTCGAAAGTTAAATAAAATTGATGCATTTTTCTTAATGTATCATAATATTGGAAATTACTGTTCTTACATTGTATCAACAGTGGATCCAGTTATCTGAGTTTTGGAAAACGTATTAGCTAAATATTTAGGTTATAATAAAATTTAAAACTTTTTTCATTTAATTGCACTGCTTTGATATTGTTTATTTTTTAGTAATTTTGAAGTTATCAATATTCTTATAATAACATAAATGATACCTATTTCACTGCAATTTATATTTTTTTATTTTATTGCTTTTTAATTCAACTTTTAGTCATTCTCAATCACTTATACTTTCAAGCTGATAAATGTGCTTCGTGGCATTTGTAACGCATTTATAGAAACTCTTTGTTTTGAACTGTAAGTAGGCTTAAACAGTAGGATAAATCCTTACTAAAAAAATAATTTACATTCATTTTTCACAATTAAGAAACACCAAATTCTACAATTTCATTGATCGAGAACACTTCGCAATATTCTAAATTAATATGCACATTCTTGTGAAGTGCCGATCAACACAGAAGTCTAATTTTTTCAATAGTATGTTAAACCACCTTCAAAATGAAGAGTTTAAATATTAATGTTGTGAAAACTCGATAATTAATTGTATGAATCTTTGAAACAACGATAAATCTTGGATGATGCAGATCAATTTACTCTGCGTCAAATTTTCTCGTTTTTTTTTATCTGCCGCAAACATAGCAAAAGTTAAACACACGCGAAAAAAAAACGTTGTACGGTATATTTACAGTTTGACGTAATACACAACAAGTTTTATATTAGAAAACTTATCTTGTCTAACTATGATCGGAGTTCATGCGATTCCCTCTCATTTTATTTCTTTTAAACAGTTTTATGAGTTCTTAAAAAGTTGATAATTAAGTTTGAATTAAATGAGGGAAATTCCCTGCAGTAGAAAAAATTCTACTTTCTTGTGTTGGTCCTCGGTTGCTGATAAGTGGTATAAGTATTTTATCTACAGTATAACTAGCCTGTAAACCATGAGGATATGAGCACAAATTCCGCACGTTACAAGTGCTTTCTACTCTTATCTTTGTTGGGATGGATTGCAAGTTTTCCTGCCGTAGATGAATTTACAACAGTTACGTAGAATTTGACAAATGTACATCAACATATATTTGAAGCAAAGAATACTCACCAAGCCAAAACTCATGCTGAAGGTCACCAAAGCCATTTTCATACTCAACCCAGTTCCTAGTAAAGTTTTCTTTTCCGTCTATTCTTCTTTGAATAACCTATAAGTATTTATCTTTATAACTAGACATTAGATTAATATATTTTATGTAATTAAGAAACAATTAAAAGGTTGGCTCTGAAACTTTATTTTCGTGTTGTGTAATGACGAAAATTTGGTAGATTAGTCGCCATTTGTTTAACTTTATAAAAATAAGGAGATGTGGTAAGATTGCCAATGAGACAACTATCCACCAAAGTTCAAATGAAGTGGGTGTAAGCAATTAGAGGCAACCGTATGGCCTTCAACAACGAGAAAAACCCAAACCGTATAGTCGGATATTAAAGACCCCGACATGAAAAATATAAAACAATTCAATTAGGAAAACTAACGGCCTAAGTTATAACAAAACAATTTACGAAGAAACAAATATGACAGACATGAACGAACGACAACCACTGAACTACAGGTATTGCCGGTATTGTTATAGCACGTTTATGTTGAAACTATATAAAACATGTTAAATTACCTTCACATTCCAAATGGATTAAAATTCTTGAAAAGAACGTTCCTTAAGTTAATACCATAAAAATTAATTATGACATGACATATGATTAAGGAGAATTATGATACATAGAGAATTTCATATGGCTTTTTCGATATCACATCCGTATCAACCCGAGACACCAAAATAATCCCAAGAGCTCTGCAATAGTATATACCTATAGTAGATGTTTTAGCGTGAGTTGTGACCCGACGTAATGCAGATTATGGGTTTGATAAAGCCTTCGCAATCGTGAATGATATCAATGACGTGACGTCATACAGACTAAAGGTTTAATAAAGCCTTTGCAACTGTGGATGGCTGATACAGCACGATCGTCATTGATTGTATTATACATACAATTTCTTTGTTTTTACAGCTAAGAATATAATGAATATTCAACCCTTGAAAATTATGCTAATTCCATTGACAAATGAACATGTAAATATAATGCATGTATGTACAGTTTAGTCCAAAAGTGTCAGTTGTGTATCTATATGATGTGTTAAACACATCAACATTGACCTTAAAGATGGTGATTTAACACATAGTGAGTTGACAAAATACATATCGACCAAGCCTTTGCCAAAAACATATATTGAACATATTCACATATTTGCAAAACACATCACGAAAATTGATTAAGTTAGACACAGTGATATGGATATGGCATGACCCAGCAAGTAGCAGATACATACTAACATGATAAATTTTGCACACACAGGAAATAACATGATATTCTAGGGCTTTCATTTTCAATTATGATATCTTTGATACAGGACTGTTGCCTTCAAAAATGCTATGGTTCTTACTGGTTATATATAAATCATCATCCTGATTAAGTTGGCCGTTATGGAATATCTGTGATATGACTACGAATATGCACTCTTCATTTGACCACAATTTACTTATTTTTTTGTTTACGGCACCAGAGAAAGCAACACATCAGCAGATTCATACTTATCATGTATCGTATACAAAAATTTCGTACACCTCCGGTGGTTTGGTGGGGGGGGGGGGGTCGAATTCATCCAAGATATTGGATTTGGTCATGGTACTCAATCAATAGTTTTATGTTTAGTTTTTCTGATGCTGTTGTTTGTCTTTCATTTTGTATTCTTTTGCACTTTGTATAAATTATTCGGTGGCTTCCTTCTTCATTCGGCTTACTTTTGATTGCAGAAGCATGTGAAGTTCACTGAATGGAAATATTTGAACTGTTCAAAAAAATGAAATCATAACTAATATTTTGTCATTAAAAGGATTATCAGAAAGTAATTGATAACAGTTTAAAAAAATGTTAGCATTATTATTTTTTTCACAAGATTTGGGGAAGATAGCTAATAATATTCCGACATGACAAAGTTTCAAATCATTGTTGCAACATTTGTGCATATTTTGTATTTCTTATCTGATGTATATTTTACCGTCCAGCCACCGTTTGTCATGTTGCAAAACACTTCTAGTCCCCCTTCAGACTTATGCTTTGACGGATATATTGTATATAGTCCACTGATGTATTCGTATTCTCTCAATTTGGTACAATCTTCTACACGAATCGCTAAAATGTAAAAATTATATGCTAACCCTATTCTTAACCCGAAAAAAAAGATAGATAAATATTTTCGTAGATGAAAACATGAAGTATCAGGATATATGCTCTTCAAAAATAGAAACACAACGTACATTTTTTTCTTCTTTAAAATACTACTTTTTATTCACATGTAGATACGTAAAAGAACGAAATAAGAACATGATCATTGTACAATTTAAATGTCCGATATTATAGTGTTAATACCTTTTTGGATCGGCATATGTAAAACTGCACGTAGAAGGCGTATGAAAAAACGAGTACAAATCTACAAGTGAATCATGGGTTATTTGTAAGCAATATATTGGGTATAAAAGATAGCTAATCGTTCGACTAAATGCAGTCACTAAATTGGTTCATGCGGCTGTGTGGCATGCCAAGGTTTATAACTGCATCCCGGTGTATCGTCATTGAGTGTTTTTATACCAACAAATCATGGAATGCAGTTGTTACGTTTAACAGAGCCCGATTTGTTGACTCTGGTAACGGTACCAACAGACCGGGTTAACAGCTAACTTAGAATCACAACAGCAGATTCATTAAGCTTTGAAACAAAAACAACAATTGAAAATACATAGCCTGACCTCACAACAATTAATGCTCTAAATGGTTTTCATTTATGCTTAGATTCCATTAACAGCTGAACAGATTTGCGAAATTCCTATAACATAATATGACTAGAAGAGATGCAGAGTAAACAGCAATTCAAAAGCAAAAGAGCAAAAAAAGGAACAAATGTGTCTTACTTTTCTACCGCAGAAGATGATTCGGACTTTGCCTCTTAACTCACCTAGTCAATACCAACCAATTGACATCTCTTTAATCACCTACGAATATATTTGATGACGAAATCCCTGATGTTAACAGTAAAAATGAATTTTGTAGCAAATTGATATAAAGGGTTTCACAAACACAGACTGGTTTGTGTCAACAGTTTGAAGGCAACAGTGGTTTACCGATGTTTAAATTGGTAATCCATTTTTAATATTCATATACAACAAAAGTGGAACAACCTGTCGTATGACGAATCGATAGGCTAAGTAGTCCCTGATATGATCCATACCTCGCCGTGCCAACCAGATCCAATTTTGAAGGTTTCGATAGGGCATAAGACAAAATAGGTTATTATAAGGATAGCTCATACTCGAAAATAAGTTAATGAATTCAATCAAACGCGAAAATGAGTGTAGAAAAAGGACAACATTCCCCGCTCACTTTTTCATAATTTCATGTTCAGTGAACAATAAAATCGGGATAAAACCTTAATTTGGTTTGGATTTAAAAAAAAAACAAAGTTAATTTCATAGTAAACACGTGTTCTAAGATTCAAATTGATATGACCACACCTTCAAGGTAAGCTTCTCTAATTCAAAACTGTTGCATGATACATTTGTACTAGAAGGACGACTATCAGACCAACAGAGGCCGGTAAGACACACAGATTTGAAAACGTTATGTCCCTTACTATCGTAGAGGAGACAATCACATATTGAACTGTTTCCAATCGCTTGTATATATATTCATTTTACCTTGATAATCTTTGACGCAAACCATTCTTCCATCTTTTAAGCTTTCACAAACTTCACCAGATTTACAGGGATTTCCAAGACATGTGTCATACTTAGGATCCTGATATTGAAAAGAATATTATTAACTTTATTAAAGGAGATAACTTAATATTGTATTAATTATCAACAGCATGTCATATATATTTTTTTAAATCAAACAATAAAAAATGAAATAATATGAATAGTATGTGATAATTGTACAATACCCACATTTATCGTATTCGGAAAAGTTATAGCCGACTTAACCTATCGATCGAAAATTTCTAGTTTAATTTTGCATTATTAAGACAATACAGGAATGTAGCTCTTTTAGAAAGAAATATAAATAATGATAAACAGGACTTTTTAAATTGATGGGTCTCTGTGAAAACTGTTAAAATAGGGAAAAATAAAGGTTGGCAAGTAGGTGAAACTTACATAAATGAAGAGATAAATGAAAAATGAACAGATTGATGCCCGATTTATATCATTCCAAGGCCCTCAATCGGCACCAGAAGCGACGAAGCAGCGCATCTATTTTGGGTGGGCAAATATCCACTTTTTGATATGGGACGAGCTCTGACGTCCCACGGCCCCAACTTGTCTGGAAAAACAGCCGTTGGATGTCAGAGTAATCTCGGACTACCCGCACATGAACTGTATTAACATTGTTAACCTCTCTTGATAGTCTCTGAGTTGGTGTAAATACACAAATAGGCAACGTTTGAAGGGAAGAATACTGAAACTTCGTTGACTACATAATGTAAATGTCTTTTCACTCATTTACATATATTGCCAAGTGCTGGTGAAAGTGCAAAGATTTTACCACTTATCGCTGCAACTTTCCTCCAGGTTATATTACTAGTGTTTTAACACTAAGGAAATAAAATGAAAATATTCTATATTTTCTTTTCGGGTAAGCTTTAAATACCATGGTCAAAATTGCATACAACGTGAATTACGTTTATTTTCGTAATATGACTTAAACTGACAGACAATACATCGGTCACTACTTCTTGAGACACTTTGAGACACACTTCTTTGGTACTTTCAAACACGAGTCAATGATCTTGATATTCTGAAATATTGAATCCTTTACAAAGCCAAAATTGTACTACAGGGCATATCATTTATGTAAAAATATATCAATCTGAGCTCAGCCTTGATTCTTTATTCAAATTCACTAATTTTTCATACGAGTCCTTACGGATCGCTAACTCGTAGTCAACCGCAAGCAACCGTAAATAACTCGCTGGTATCTGTAAATAATTCATCACGACTCGCAACATGTCGCAGACACTCTTACGGATCCGTGAAAAGAGAGGCAAATGTTTTGATAAAAATCTTCTTACGATTATCCATGGATTCAATTTTCCGTATGCCGCTCGTAACAACACGTAACCATCCGTAATCTGCTCACAAGAATCCGTAATTGACTCGTAACTAATTTTTTTTTACCGATTTGTTAACGGATTATTTACAGATTAATAAGAGTGCTTACGTGTTGCTTACAATTTCATTCGGGTATTATTACGATGGCTTTATGGATTGTAACGAGTTATTACGATCACTTTACGTGTAGTTGACCTAGTCTTTACGATTTGGGGAAAGGTGTAAAAGCTTCAAAATCGTATGATTCGTAAATACTCGTAACTACTCATTTATTTAAACACGTAAACAAGTCGTAAATAACACGTAAACTCTACGTTGAATAGTAACATTCCATTATATTCTCGTAAAAAGCTTGTAAAATGTCGGTAAGTTGCTCGTAGTTATCCGTGACAACTGGTTACAAATCGTAGAGTTTTGCCGTAAATAAATAGTTATAACTCTTAACAAGAGTGCACACACTGAAATGTCTCGCCTTCTTTACTAATCATTGATAGTATGTTGATAGTCCTAAGTATAAAGCTTGATTACAACTGTCACATAAACTTAACATTAACCAAGATAGCTAAACAAAGACCAATGAACCATGAAAATGAGGTCAAGGTCAGATGAACCATGCCAGGCAGACATGTACAGCGAACAAAGCTTCCATAAAACAAATATAGTTGACCTATTACTTATAGTTTAAGAAAAATAAATCAAAACACAAAAACTTAACACTGTGCAATGAACCGTGCAATTGAGGTCATGATCAAATAAAACTTGCGGGACTGACATATAGATCATAATATATTTCCATACACCAAATGTAGTTGACCTTTGGCATATAATATTAGATAAAAAGACCAAAACTTAAAAACTTAACTTTGACCACTGAACCATGAAAATGAGGTCAAGGTCAGATGACATCTGCCCGCTAGACATGTTCACCTTACAACCATTTCATACAACAAATATAGTAGACCTATTGCATAAAGTATGAGAAAAACAGACCAAAACACAAAAACTTAACTATAACCACTGAACCATGAAAATGAGGTCAAGGCCAGATGACACCTGCCAGTTGGACATGTACACCTTCCAGTCCTCCCGTACACTAAACATACTAGCCCTATTACTTATAATATCTGAGATATGGACTCGACCACCAAAACTTAACCTTGTTCACTGATCCATGAAATGAGGTCGAGGTCAAGTGAAAACTGTCTGACGGGCATGAGGACCTTGCAAGGTACGCACATACCAAATATATTTATCCTATTACTTATAATAAGAGAGAATTCAACATTACAAAAATTTTGAACTTTTTTTTCAAGTGTTCACTGAGAGGTCAAGGACATTGGACATGTGACTGACGGAAACTCCGTAACATGAGGTATCTATATACAAAGTATGAAGCATCCAGGTCTTTCACCTTCTAAAATATTAAGCTTTTAAGAAGTTAGCTAACGCCGCCGCCGCCGGATCACTATCCCTATGTCGAGCTTTCTGCAACAAAAGTTGCAGGCTCGACAAAAACCTGTTAATAACCGTAAACATTAAAGAACCAATACTGCAATATCTATATTGCATTACTAAAATAACGAGGTCCAATTTGTTAGCCGACATGACGTAAAAACAACGAATCATAGAATTTAACTTTAAATATAACTGATGTTTTATTTGTTATTCCCATCGGTTTTTGTCTAATGATTAGTCCGTTTCTGTGTGTGTTACATTTTAATGTTGTGTCGTTGTTCTCCTCTTATATTTAATGCGTTTCCCTCAGTTTTAGTTTGTTACCCCGATTTTGTTTTTTGTCCATCGATTTACGAGTTTTGAACAGCGGTATACTACTATTGCCTTTATTTATATAGGAAAATTATGTTGATTGAAAATTTCATCATTCCAGGCCTTTTTGTTTACCACATAATCAATATTACTAATAATTTACAAGTTCCGGGTCGAATCCGATACCGATACCAAAAGTATATGTCACCTGTTACTTAATCTGTACGTTCCGTCTCTGTCAGGCGCACCAACAAATGATGTGGTAACTTGAATTACACTTTACAAATGTTTACAGCCCGGGAAAAACACAAAGTCTTGATAATAAGCTTTCGAATGATATATAATATAGCCGTGTGTTAGGTGGGTGCACCTAATATTTCCTTTAAGGGTGTAAGCTCCTCTATTTAAAAATAACAAGCTTTTTAAAAGACTGTTATAAATAGATAGTATAAAAATAATAGAACTTAAAAAGCAAAATGATAGGTCCGTTCTCTTGTTTTTGAGATATACAAATTAAAAAAAATTGCGGGAAATGATTCTCTCTAGATTTTTCATACATTTAACAATGGCTCCTTTTTCCTTTCAAAATCTATGAAAAAATAACAATGATGTCATAAGTTTTTAAAAAATTGATTTTTGAACTATATGTATAACATTATGAAAAAAAAAGTAGGGGTTAGCGGGCAAAATTGTTATTGGTGCTACATGGATAAAACGATAGGATTCCGAATAGCTGACAAACAAATCATAAACAAGAGTAGCAAACATCTTTATGTATAAGTTTCACGATATCGACAAAAAAATAACAAAATTAATTCCATATCAACAATAGCACATTATACATGTTAAAAATGTTGGCTTCTTTAAAAAAAACAGTCATTAGAAGTAAGGGCAGAAGTTTTTAATTTTTTTCCATGTGTTCATTTCTTATAGAAGAAACTATTTCCTTGCTATATTATGTTTGGTTTTGTTATTGGTTTTTTTCACAAAGTAATTATGTTTATATGACAATAAAGATATTAAGGTGGCTCGGGACTATTCGACTGCGCATAATTTCACGCATGCACACGAAAAGTTTGTGTTGTAAATTCACTATTATTTTTATTAAATTATTGATTAAATAAAAATGTTAAATTATAGTACTGTTGTCCCTTACAAATTATTATCGTTATTGTGTGTACCTGTGAAAGACTCAAAATGACATTTCACCCAATTTCACCATTTTCCCGCCAAAATTTGGGTTTAAGGCCAAATATTGTTTTTTTCTTTATCGGTGACCTATGTTTTTTATTTGCTCTTTCTTTGAAGCAAGATGTCAGCTTTTTATATTACAGTTTTGGACCAAGTGTCATAGAACGTTTTTTTTTATATTTCGATAAAAATACGCCGACACCTCCATTTTCCCTATCATTTTATTGGAAAAAGGTCCCTTTTACATACCTCTTTAAAAGTAATATTTTTACTTAAATGGTCCGGAACCCCCTATTTTTTTCGACCAATTTGATTCACTCTCTAAAAAGATTAAAATAACAAAAAATACGGCACTTCTGATAGAAACTTCGAATAGGCCCGAGCCACTTTAATAAAAATTTGTTGAGCTCAAAAGCAGACCTTTTATGGAGGTTTTTTTTTCAAAACAAAAGAAAGAGGTGTATTAATAACTTATAGATGATTAACCAGTATAGGTAGAACTAGATTTACTTAAGGTGTAAAAACTAATCAAAGATATCGGGCTTATAACTTGGTGTACTTTTTCGATGCTTTAAAAATATTATAAATATTATGCAAATTTTCATTTGTTAAACTTTATAATTTTATGATTTAAAGCTTTGTAAACAAAATACGTAATCGTTATGGTAGCAAATGTATTATAAATAGATTATGTTTAATCTAAATTTGTTTTCGAAAGTGTTTGCTTGAATATTTATATATATTATAAGTTGAACATTGTCAAAATTAATATCACCTGTCAATTGACATACGGCCATACCACAAAACATGGCATTTTATATTATAGTTCCAGATATGTCTATAGACTAAAATTACAAAATCAGCCATAAACATGTTGGTGGAACTTTTATAATCCTTCCACAAATTGATATCTAAATATTTTGTTATAAAATGCAATGGTGTTTAAAATAAATCATTGGTAGATTATGTTTTAATAGACTTGAAAATACGCACCTTAATGAATTGTGTTAAGGGTACCTCCTTAATTCTACCAGAAATCCCTCAATTACCACAGTTAAACAATGAAATGATACACTGTTAGCACTCAGGGTTAATATCAAAAACAAAATTCAAATACAATATAGTAAACTTATAACTTCATAAGTGTTTCTCGTTTCTCGTTTTTTATATAGATTAGACCGTTGGTTTTCCCGTTTAAATGGTTTGACACTAGTAATTTTTGGGGCCCTTTATAGCTTACTGTGCGGTGTGAACCAAGGTTCCATGTTGAAGACCGTAATTTGACCTATGATGGTTTACTTTTATAAATTTGTGACTTGGATGGAAAGTTGTCTCATTGACACTCATACCACATCTGCTTATATCTATTAATTTGAAATTCGATTTTACATTTTTAGCTTTTATAAGAAAAAAAAACTTAAATAGCTGATAGTTACACATAACATAGAAAGACTCTCACATATTTTCTTTCTCAAGTTTACTAATGCTGTTGCAAGGATATCATTTGACAGTAAATGAATTAAGTTTACTAAAGATGGATAAAAATAAGACTTACCCCTCTATAATGATTAACATCAACATAAACAAATCCAACCTCGTTGTGAAAGTGTTCAACCAAACCAGGTTTAGGTTTGTAGTTCAGTTCACAACGTAATATATGTCTGTTATAGTTTTAAGAATTACATCTTGGTCTCCGGATACATTTGTCGAAACAGGTTATCGGGGAAATGTTATTAAATATACGAATTTTATATCCTGTGAGCCTAGTGTTCATTCTGTCTGGATTCATAATCCAAATTCCGGATTTGCATTCAGCAGAAGCTATTACTAGCAAATCAGCCAATGGTAGTAACAATTGTCCAAGACTAAATATCATGTTGATAGTAGGGTTGGAAAACAAATGATACTTTTAAATGAATCAACTGATGCTTAATAACAATATACGTTTTCCCGTAATGTATATATATACTAGTATACATGTATATGCGATATTGTTAGTTATACGTGTTAGTTTTTGCTGAGAAATCAAAAGTCGGATTCATAATCATCCAATCGAGAAGCACAGCTCTTGCGCTGTACTTATGATAAATAAACGTAGATATTGCAAATCAGACCCTGATTGGTTACTATACTGGTCGTTTACAATAACTGTGTTAAATATATTGATCACAGTTAATCCGAATGACTCAGTCTTTATATTCTGCTGATCTACGATTATTTCGTTAACGCAAGAAGGAGAGATCTATAACGGGAAGGGACTGAATTATTCGGGTTAGATGACAGCCAATTCATATATTTGTGTTGTTCAGTCTTTCCTTTTTTGAAATTAAAATGTGGAAGGTCAACGAAATAATTTTTTACTGATTTGGTTCGTTATTGCAGATTTATTCCACCAGCTTTTTTTGCGGAAAATTGCTTTAAAAAGTAAGATATCAAAAATACCAAACACCAAGGAAAATTCTAAACAGAAATACCTCATTGAATGGCAAAATGAACAGCTCTAACACATCAAACGAATGGAAAACAACTGTCATATTCCTGACTTGGTACAGGATTTCCTTGCTGTAGAAAATGGTGAATTACACCTGGCTTTTTTAGCCAGCTTAACCACTCACTTGTAGACAGTCGCAAACGTTGTAAAGGGGAAGACTCAATCCAAATGTTTGAAGATATAAAGGTGACTTCTATAAATTGTAAATCGAAAAAATATACGAAATGAAATGCATGAAATTGTCAACAGTGAAAATAGTAAAATATAATAATAATCTAAAAACTCCAAAAATACAAAAATTAACAATAACAACTAGATTGGAAGTCATGTAGTCCAAAACTGTTAGTTTTTTTCTTGTCCTCTAGTGTTAACAATGCTTAGCAAGATATAGTCAGCGAAACGGTATCATTTAAAACACTGGCTGACTCTTGTCCAAATTCTAGCAAATCTGTTGTAATATTTGGTACTGATATGTTATAACAACCAATGGCTCAATACTCCCGAAGGTTACCAAAATTACGTCCGTTATGGTATGAAAATACGGATATGATTAAATTTATCCTCATTGAAATTTGGAAATCCTTTTAAAAATGTATTTTCCATCAGGTCTAACTTTGATCCCTTGTCCGGTTTTGACTTTGCTATTTAAGTTTTATCAGCTCTGCAACCTCTGATTGATATATGTAGATTGTTTGTCACATGACAAACTGGAAAGATACAGACAGGTTGGTTTCATAAAGAAAATTAATTGACAGTTTAATTACTTTTGGATAAATGACGAAATTGCAAAATACGCCATGAACCGCTATAATTATATTCGGGGTGTAGTAAAGATAAAAAATGGTGACATCAAAATTCTAACAAATGATCGTACTGTTGTGACTGCTGATCTTTTTGTGGAGCCTGCTTAATACGCTTTTACTCTCTATGAAAAACAAGATTAAAATCGCTTTTGTGTTAATGGTTGATAAATAATCAAGATTTCCTTAAGCTCTTTCACTTTAAATTAGCCTTAGTCAAGTATTAATCTTGTTTTGATTTTAATGCTTTTTTTAAATATTGTTGATATATATCGTACAAAATTTAAGCCAGGTATCTATGATGACTTTACATCATAACATGAGTCATGAGTTCCGTATCTGTTATCAAGCGTTGTTTTAGTAACATTTTTTGATAATATATTTTGAAAAGGACCAAGATTGTAGATTATTTATTTGTTTTTTTCTGCATATGATGATACATTATGCGAAACTAAACAGAAAGCTAATATAGTCATGAGATATGTATAAATGATTTTTATAAAATGGAAGGGAAAAAATGAAATAAACAGCTATAACAAATAATACTTGTTTGCATGATGATAAAAGGTCTACACCGATTAAACAAATTGAATTGTTTCCAAATTTTTTTTCCGAATGAATTTTTATTTAGAATTTGGAAAGTATCATGGAGTTCGGGAAATTAGTATGCACCGTATGGTTTAAATAACCTAAACACAGCGTACTGTTGATAATATCCCTTTTGGATCAGTTTACTCTAACTTTCCCCTAAATAATTCTATTGTTCCACCAAATAGACTTTTCGTATTTTGATAATTTGATATAGCTATATGATGTAAAAAAAAAGAATGCCGATGCCAATGGGACAATTGAAGTGCAGAATTCAGAACACATACACAATTAGAGAACGACACATTATTTAAGAGAGCGAACTGACAGTACATGTAACATGTCTAAGTACAATTTTAAACTAAATAAAGGTGCAACTTGGCAAAACGTGGTCGATTTCGTAGATTCAGAAGTTTGTTTTGTTCGGCAGAAATATATTAATTTTTATATGTTCCTTGCTGGCATTAAAAAATGAATGTCTTTTCTGTTGGGTCCTATTGGAGATGACGTTATTACAGAGGGGGATGATCTGAGAAGGCTTCCCTTAGATACATAGTTAAAGTACAAAAGTCATTTACAGCCACGTCATAATATATAATATAATTGGTCTCTTGCGAATGGTTGTTTCATTGGTAATCATGAAAAATCTCCTTATTTGTATATCGATAAAATGTGTATTGTCGAATAGAATCAAGATAATCGATGACAGTGCATATTACTATTTATTGTGAACAGCTAAAACTATCGTTAAAAGATTTCAAATATGCATGAAAAGTCCATTGTTTCAAACAACTGCGAGACAGAGCATTATGCACATTAACAAATGCATTTAAAATTTTAACATAAAAAGAAAAATCCAATGACGCAGGCTGATTAAACCAATATTAATTGAAATACGGAGCAAACAATGCTCAAAAAAATTTTCATGAAAGGTTGGTGAATTGTATTTATTACATTGGTTGCAATGAATTACAATGATTTCCCAGTGAAATAAAAACCGGTAATTTCACATGTGAAATAAACTCTCTGACGTCATACAACAATAGATGTTGTCAAGACGTTGTCGATGACGTCGCATCAAAACTAATTGTGAACACTTACATCTTTCAGAATACTCTTTCTTTACGTTGATTATTCTGTTGTTTTATAAAACACATATTCTTTATTACTTCGATGTATCTATATAATGTTCAAAAGCGGCAGAAGATACCAAAGGCGCAAACAAAAATCGTAACAAGTTTTGATGTTATTTAAGTTGATTAATAAAATGCATTGCCGACGATTGCAATTAACTATCATATTCTAAATATCTTATTCCATAAAGTTAAACTAGGCAATTAGCAGTAGTAATGCTTGGAGACTATAATGACATATAATTGTAATCTAAATATACATTTAATTTTTCGATACAGAAAACAATTATTTATAAATATAGCCAAAATTTCAGGGTTTACTTACTTAAGATCCTTAAGATACATGTGTATTGTTGCATACGGTATGTTGCCCTTTATTTGGTGAGTTTGGTGGGGTGTAAAATTAAAGGCACCTACTCTTTTCGGTTGTCATGATATTGATTGGTTATTGCATTTTCTCCATTAATGTTGTTTTTCAAATTGTTACCTTATGAAGACATGATTTAACAAAAATAATTTCCAATAACGTGAAAATGTGATTTCTCCCTGTACTGATTCTTTTCCCACTTGGAATTATATTTTTTGTTCACTGTACTCAGCAAAATGTTCAGCGCAAAACTGCAAAAAAAGCAAAAATATCCACCTTTTTATATCTTATTTATTGATATTGTACCATTAGCAAAGCCTTTCCAAAAAGATATTTTGAATATATTAACATCTATGTTTCATACATCTTGTACCAAATATCTTCTTGATAGAGTTTTTGCTTGTATCTAAATATTGATATCAATAATGAGGAGTTTACTTACTTAAGATGCGTGACTTGAGTATAGTTGAATATAGTGTATTGACCTTTAGATGTTTAATGTTTAACGGTTTTATAAATATTTATTTAGGGTTTTTTTTGTAAAGTAAAAGGGATCACTGTTGTATCGAACTAAAATTTTATTGAGGAATTATGTTTCAAAAACAAGAAGTACTTTTATATTTAATTCATTTAAATGAAACAGCTTTTGATATGGATAACCATTTAACACAAAGAATGTATCAGAAAGAAGTCAAAATATGTAAGCTAGACAAATTTTGATAAATTAAATTGAAAATTAAATATATATTTTAAAATGAAATCATATATTGTTTAGAATTACACTAACAATGATATTCCTGTAATTCTGTTTCACTCTGAATTATACAAACACATTTTAAATTGCTCAGCATAAGATGTAAACTAAAACGATTTAAGCACAAAAATATTCTCATAACAATGGCTTCACAAAGTAACGTACATAATAACTATTGGTATGATTCGTAAATTTAACACATGTTAAATATCGGTGTCAAATTCTTGTCTCGTCAAACTTTAACCAAACAATGGAACCCTCATCAATATTTCACCAAATGAAATTTTACCGTTAACACAATCTCATTTATGTCTTTAGCTACGAAAATACGGAATGCATTATCTCATTAAACGATGCAACACATTTCACAAAATACCACATGCTGTCATTTTCAATATTGATTATTTTCGTTAAAAAAATATCACTTAAAAATAAAACACATAGCGACCATTATCTATGTAAACGTTGTCATGGGCACAGTGAAACTAAATGAACAATATTTATATTTGTGTTGTCGAGCGTAGGGTTCTCTTATGAAATCACAACGAAGCATATTTCTTATAGTCTGCTGATTTTGCATCAATTTTTCGTCAGGCTTTTAAATTAAAGGGGCCAAAAATATAAATCGCCAATTTGAAATTTTAAACGTTTAATCTGTATGACCCGAACAAAAAATCAGATACTTCATCAATATGTCTCTTCAATATAAAGATCACAAATAACCATTGGTGCTTGTTTTCTGTAATACTCTAATGTCAGTTTGTGAATTTGGTTTTGATGTCAAATATTTGATAAAAGTCTCTATTTAGTTTATTACCTACCTACTTTTCTAGACTTTGTGGAATATAGTAGAGGTACCTGCTTTTAATTATTGTTGAAGACAGCACGTTTGCTTTTTGGTGCCATTAGTTTTGTGTGTGGATGGGGTGTTGTCTCATTGTTTTATACATCTGTCAAATGTTAAGGTGACCTTTGTTTCAGATATCAGTATTAATAATAGAAATGTATATATTTAATGATGATGGATGTCTGCTTAACGTCCAGCGTGTATACATTTGAAGTGGTGATATTAGCTTCATGTTTTATTAGTCTATAATTTTTGAAGGAAAAAGAAAACAAAACCAAAAATATAGTGCTAAAATTGACCCTTCTCGAACAACACGTATTCGATGAAAATTATTGAACAACCGCAGATAAATTCTGAAAAATGTTTAATAAGGCAAATTTGTCTTCCACGAATTTAAAAAGAACCTTATAACTCTCAAATAACGTTTTTGAGACGCTTAACTGTTAATCTCTATCTGAGAGAGATATGGATATAAAATATTCTGTCAAACGTCAAAAAAGGAACATTAAACATACAAAGAACAAGTTGTTCCTAGACTTTGTTTAAGATGTGTTATCAGAACAATGCTTGCCATGTTCATTCAGCAGATGTCATGTTTGATATTTAATTCTTAAACATTATACTTGGGCTTCTAGAGAAGAATGGAAAGAAACTGTGCTGGTTATGATTATTCCAACTACTGACTGTAGAGAACTTTATCTACTTGGATTTGACGCCAAATCGAAAAATTGTGTATACATTTTTGACGTTGCAAATATTGTTGTTCTTTTTAGTTGTTTCATTAAGGAATATAAATGATAATTGAATACTTAGGTTGTATCTTTTGTTGAGGAGTATTGAATCGTAACAATATAAACAAACCTAACTCTAAAATGGTTCTATGCAAAACGTAAAACGAAACGAATTTATGAATTTAAGCTTTTAAATTCGTTAATCAACGAAGATCTCTGGAAATATCGAAGAGCCAACGATCATGCTTCATTTACATTATAACTATTCGAAGTATACGTTACTTTAAAACCTATCAAAATATTATTTTTTCGTCAAGCTAGCATCAAACAATGGAACCCTCATGAATAATTTACGAAATGAAATTACGCAATTATATCGTTTGTTGCTTCAGGTACTTAAACATTTATCTGCGTTATCTTAACAAACTTTGTTAAATACCACATGCTGTCATTTTCAATAATGGTTAATAACGTATGAGAAGTACTATATAAAATGGCACACATCGACAATTACCTACGTAAATGCTACCATGGGTACAGTGTTGGGTACAGTGTTGCTAATCGAACAACATATATGTTGTGTTATATATCTGGGGCGTCTCCTGTGAAACTTCAACAAAGCAATTTAATTATAGTCTGGTGATTTCTCATCAATGTTTAATTTGCGATTTTTAAATCAAGGGACCACACATATTAACAGCCAATAGTGACGGTTTTAAGTATAGCGTATGGAACGCCACAGATGTCTTATGTGGTACTCTGATATAACGTTATGTTGTTTAATTATTCCTTGGTGATATTTTGTCATTACATAATATGGTTTTGACATTACGTCATGATGTTATGATATAACTCAATATGGAATAGTCATTACTTAATGATGTTTCGATATTACATGATATGGTTTCGTATTGACTTGATATAGTTTTGTCATTACTTAATATGGTTTTGTCATTACTCGATGTGGTTTTACAATTATTTAATGTGGTTGTGTCATTAGGCAATGTGGTTTTAACATTACTTGTTGTGTATGTGGCTTAACGTAATGTACTTGTTTCATCACATGATTTGGTTTTGTTATTTCGTAATGATGATTTGACAATTCTTTATATGGCTTTAACATTACATAATGATGTTTCAAAATTTGCTCTTTCTTGAAGGCCGTAAGGTGACATAAAGTATTTAATTTATGTGTCATTTTGGTCTCTTGTGGAGAGTTTTCTCATTGACAATCATACCACATATTCTTATTTTTATATAGACAATGTCATGGAAAAAAACTAAAACCGACGAAAAGGCAAACAATAGAATACAAAACACAAAATAGAAAATAAAGCTGAGCAACACAAACTCCACCGAAACCGGGGTGCTTTCACGTGCTCAAGAAGGGTAGGCAGATCCTGCTTCACATATGACACCCGTCATGGTATGTGTTATTCCAGGAATAAGTGTCACATTATATTGATTTCAGAAGAATTCTTTGGAGGAAGGGTCGTTCCTTAAAGAAACCGAATATATCCGGAACTCGACAAACGATCTTCAAGAATAAACAGAAGTTTCTATATTTAGGCCCACAATCGCTTATAATCTAAGAGTACATATTTTAGAGACAAAATACCTTACAAATCAAGTAAACTATGATTTACCTCTGTTCTTCTTTGATATTGTTTTACTTTAACGGTTCGTTCTTCTGGTTAGGAATCCTCGTTTGATTTATAGAGAATATCATATGGCTTTTTCAATATCGCATCCGTATCAACCCGAGAGACTACTATAATCCCAAGAGCTCTGCTCGAGGGATTATATTGGTTGAAGGTTGATACGGTGTGTGATATTGAAAAAGCCATATCATATACACTTTATTATATACATTAACCTCAAGTAACTGTTTTTATGTGACATGACGTCATACAGATAAGGAGTTTTGAAATGACGTCATACAGATTATAGGTTTGACATGACGTCATACAGATTAGGGATTTGATAAAGCTTTGTAACAGTGACTGCAATCGATTACGTGACGTCATACAGATTAAAGGTGTGATAAAGCTTTTGCAACCGTGTTGATATCGATATCATCACGGGTGGCTGATACAGCACGCTTGCCATTGACTGTATTACACATACAATTTATCTGTATTTACCACTAAGTATATGATAAATTGTTTTTTTAGACGTTTATTTTCTCCCTATAATATTTCCTAATTTCTCTCATTGCTGATGAGTTGGTACCTGGTTTTTCTCTCTGATACATTGTTAATTATTTTCCTTCGAAAATTAGCTTATAAGTTATCTTGCAGTGTCTATCAATTTGTTGTTTCACTATTACCCGCTATACTATGCCAAAGGCCAATATAGCAGGAAAATTGGGGTCTTTTCATCAGACAAACTTCTTTGTAAGTTATTTTACACAGCAACATTAAACCCACTCGACAAATTAACGCTCAGTTAAACATATTTGTGAAGTGGCCCTTTGTGTCTAGAAAAATACGTTTGCACGCAAACAACCTGCTATTTTGCAGAGCTTGTAAACAAAGTTCGATGCAAATTTATCAGTTAATTCGGATCATGAATTGTTATCGCAGAACTGTTAAAAAAAGTAAAATAGCAAAAATACTCCAAGAAAAATTCAAAACGGAAAGTCCTTTATCAAATGCGAAAAAAAAAGCTCAAACACATCAGACGAACGGAAAACAATTGTCATATTCCTGACAAGGAATTTTACATGTGTCATGTGCTGGTCTCGACATACACATTCATGTCCAGTGTACAAAGTAGTACCAATATTGTCGACACCGCAAAGTAGACAATGTCGACACAATATTGTACAACGTTGTCGATATCGTTTCATACTCTTGTCTACATCGTTGAAATTGACGATATCGCGAAGTAAACAATGTCGACACACAACGTTGTCGATATCGTTTCATACTCTTCTCTACATCGTTGACATTGTCGATATTGCGATAATGTCGACACGATGTTGTACAATGTTGTAGATATCGTTTCATACTCCTGTCTACATCGTTGACATTGACGATATCGCGAGGTAGACAATGTTGAGATGATATTTTACAACGTTGTCGATATCGTTTTATACTCTTGTCTACATCGTTGACATTGGCGATATCGCAAAGTAGACAAAGTCAACATGATAGTACATTTAGAAATGATTAGTCCTCGAAGTTGCCAATTTAGACTTTTTTCCGGCATTCCTCTAGCTTCCATTAAATATGGTCATAGTTTCATAAACTAAAAAGACAAAATACGAAGTCGTACAATGCCAATTATGAAACATATACTGATTGTATCGTATAACTAACACAGTAATATCGGCGTTGTCAACAAAAACTTAACGAAGGGTTTGGGAGCCGCTTATGGCCCTAAGAAGTTATAGAACAAATGATGCAAAATCATGCTTTCTGGGCGTTTTCCCAGACCCTTTCTTAATTTGAAAACGTTTTGTTTTGAAAATTTTTTGACAATATTTTGGTCTCAAAGCAAAATGTATAGATTCAGTGTAAGACTTTAGTGTTTAGGGACAACATCAAAAGACCAATATATAGGATAAAGCAAAAATGTAATTCACATATGTGGCTGTTTTTTTGTGTGTGTTTTTTTTTTTTTTGGATAGAGATTTGTAAACATTAAAAAAACTGTCCAAATAAGTTCTACTATAAAGAACATAAACACAGGCGTAATATAAATACATTATTTGAAAATGTAATTGATAAAATAAACACTTCTTTATTAAAAAAAAAATCAGTACAAACAACCAACTGCTTTGACATATTTTACATTTATTAGTTATCAAATTATTAATGCTGTGCCTTTATGAAATAATTACTGAAATCCGCAAATTTAGTGCATAAAACTTTCTTTACAAATATACAATCATACAGATTGACAAACGGGCACAAGGACAGCAAGTAGGACGATGTAGACGCTGTTGTACCAATGTTGTCAACTTCGCGATGTCGGCAATATCAACGATGTTGAATGAGAAGGGGGACGATGTAGACGATGTCGTCACGATGTTGTCAACATCGCGATATCGGCGAGGTCAACGATGCAGACAGCAAGAAAAACGATGTAAACGATGTCGTCACGATGTTGTCAACATCACAATGTCGGCGTTGTCAACGATGGAGACAGAAACAGGGACGATGTAGACAATGTTGCGAGCAGGTATAAAATCATGTACGAAGATGATAATATCGGTGATATCGTCACAACATCGTGCACTAGACATACCTCGACATACAGAGAGCAGCATAGTTTCTAATAATTGCACATATGTTACAACGTCCACATTTCGAGCGGACGCACCTACGTATTATTCAATCATTTAAGCCAAAATGACTGGCATTTTGCAAGTGACAAACAGAAATAATGAAAGGAAGTGGATTTTTTTCTGATTTAGTAGTCACAAACTGTTATATATTATATACATATGTTACAAAAATGAAGAAAAAAAACGATCTCCTAAATTCGCCGTTTTATGTTGCTTCATTGAGATATTGACCACCACTTCAAATCTCATTCAGATCAAGAAGATTTATATACATGGTATTTGTCATCAAACCTCATAGTTTGTTAGGAAGCTAATTGTTATTAAAATAATTTTATTTAGACAATTGTTATTTAAATGATATTTAATTTTGAGGAAAGTTGAATTGCTTGTCATGTGCATACCTTTGCATTTTATAAGTATACTTTTGTAGATTGAAATTGTACTTTTGCCAATTATAAGTATACGTTTGCATTGAATAAGTATAATTTTGCACTTAATAATTATACTAAATATGCATATTTTAACATTTCTTCGCATATGCATATCATATGTTTTTTTTAATATTTATTATTGAGCCAAGTTAGAAATATAACTAAGTTAAATCGGAAATAACATTTTATACTTTTAAATAACTTATTTTAAAAAGACCACAGAGAAATTCGAATCGATACTGCAAAACAATGGCAGACCTATAGCATAGCTATTTGTGGGGATTTATATAAGTTGACTATTTAGAACATTTCAACAGAAGCGCACGAGTTCGGCAAAGAAATTAATAACAAACTTCCTTATTTAAATATTCCGTACATGCTACATATAGCCATAACACAGTTGACTTTTTGTTATGTAAATATACTTTAAATACAAACTAAGGTATCGCAATTAATATAATTAGCCCTAATAACGTCTAGGTGCAATTATAAATTACACTATCTGATTTTCGCCAGGTAATCTGATACAAGTTCGGCATATAAAAATCTTCATAAATGTCATCGGAAGTTCGGCAGTGTCCTTAAAAGCACCGTTCAAAAGCAAACAAAATAAGTTACAGTCGATATGATTATTCCATATAATGTATGCAGTGTTATTTACCAGGAGACAATTCAACGCATTTGTTTATATAAAATAAAGATTTTTGTTATGCAGTGTGCATTACTAATCACACCTGACGGGACTTGAACACGTAGTTGCAGTTAAGCTATGTTTGCAAACATATCGATTTATTGAAAAATGAATCAACTGTCGTTCATGATGAGCTCCTTGTAACACTTCTGAAACACTGGGAATGTGTTCCAAAAATATGTGTTGATATCCTAAACGCATAGTGTGTACTAATCAGTCGGGGCACTTAGCGAACTCCATAATATTATGGAATTGGCTAAATTTGACTGCTTTATGAAAATCCATAATATTATGAGATTAAATAATATTTCCAGTTATATTATGCGTATCCATAATTTTGAATATTATTGAATTTCATAATTATGCATGAAAAAATTAAATTTGATGTGTCCGAAAAACAATGTTTTGGGTACTGCTAACAAGTTCCGTAATTTATTAATCTTAAAATGCTTTTTTTATGATCATCTATTGATTATATTCATCCGACAATCGTCGCCTTTCTCGCGTCATATTTAAAATGCTTTCGTCTTTAATGTCTTTTATCTAGGACAGTATTTTGTACAAGGGAGACAAATCGTGTCGTCTTATAAGCCATATTTTTCTTAAATGTATTATCGTTCCTTAAACAATGAATAAATCGTGTTTTAGAAAATAAATGTAGAAAATAAGTGTGTCAGTTGACCTCGTTTTCAATACATTAGTTTTATCAAGGGGAAATGTTACAAAACAATAGTACACATCCTTCAGACGTCTTTATAAATTATAAATGACTATGTACACAATAGGTATAGAAACACATTACTTTCACGTGTTTATATGTCTTGATTTGACGAAATTTAATTAATGGTCAGATCCACAAAAACTCATTACATGCAATTGTTATTGTTTCAAATTCAGTTTATGTTGCAGACCGTTTTAATGTTACTTATGTGTATTTGTGTATATTGGGTAAGGTGGGTACATTAATTCGAATACACATGCATACAACGTATTTTTTCTGTCACCATCAAATTTGAAATGTTTCTTTTCAAATCCTTTGAAATTAAAATTGTGTCTGTAAAAGAAAAGTCTCTTGTGTTGTCTTACATGTAAATAAAAATTACATCTTAGAATAAAAATCGAGACATCAAGACAGAATTAAAAAAAAAATCATAATCTATAAACATAGGCAGGTAGAAATTAGATATTCATTTTGATGTATTACCAATACATGTTTATTTCGACGTCGGTCAATATTTGATGATGGTACACCTGAGTATTTAAAACAGCACTATGACATGTATGATTGTTATTTTCCTACATAACACGTTGCATATCAAAATTCAGTTATTGCCCATTTGACTTCTATATATCTGCAGAAAAAAATTCTTAAAAAATTAAGATAACATATTGGTTCTTGAGAACCACAAAATTAATTTATATACAAGTATAAAAACAGCAGAAGAAATAAATTGTAAATATTAAACTATTTCAAAGCGAAGCAAGGTCATGTAATACAATATTATTTAGTTCAGCAGTATGATTAATTGGTAAGAAACAGATGACATAATTTACGTTTGATATGAAAATTTATACACATTGCAGAATGAACTCATAATATTAATGCCTAGTTGAAATTATATCACAACATACTAATGGGAGTGCAACCTGTCAAAATAATCTTTTGGAAATAAATATATAAGTACTGTATGAAATGTGGATGATGACTTATGCATGACGACATTTATAATAGACTTTTATTTTTGTTTGTTAATATATAATATTAAAATCGAAAGAAAAAAATTCTATTTCTATTTATCCAAATTTATTCGTTGACTTCTTTGCACATTATACTAGTCAAAACACGAAGTTTGTTAGTCAAAATATAATATAGAATAATATAAATAAATATATTAAATATTTATAATATAGAGATTTGAACACTCCAAACAAATATCAATCACTACGTGTTAATCGCAATTCATTGAATGGTAAATCAGTTGATTCAAACAATAAAATATAATATAAAAGCTACGAGAAATGTTGTATAAAGGTTTAAAAATTGTTCTATTATCTCGGCTAATATTCTAAAACTATAACACCTGTATTCCTTAATTTCCGAATTAAGTAGTATTTTTTTATTGAGAGTAATGACTTATTGCTCCGGATTCACAATAATATGTCCGAGTAGGACGTCATGTCTAATTACATAAAATTGAGATCGAAATAAGGAATATATGTAAAAGAGACAACACTCCAGCCCGAGAGCAGACAACAGACTGACACTTTGTGAACTAGCAAGACTTGAATCCTGGTCAACATTTAAGACTAGTAAAAAGCCGGGTTGATATGGTATTATCGTGATTTGTCGTAAGGAAGCTGTTTTTCTCCAATTTAAGTTTAGACGAGTAAATTCATATAAGATATATGACGTGCCATTGAATTGCTTTAAACTAATACAATAATACATTACATATATGAATGTTACTTCCTATTAAGTTTACAAAAATGTCGCGCTTACAAAATACTAAAACAATATAACCACTCTCTGTGAAAGATGGGCGACAGATTCCAGAGGGACGGTCAAACTTATAGATCGAAAATAAACTGACAAGGCTATGGCTAAAAAAGAAAAGACAAACATTCAAATAATAGAACCCAATACACAACACAGAAAGGTAAAAACTGAGCAACACGAACCCCAACGAAAACTGTGGATGATATCAGGTGCTCTGGAAGGGTATGCTGATCCTGATCCACATGTGGCACCCGTCGTGTTGCTCATGTTATTACAAACCCGGTAAATACTTTAATTCGATATGTCATATACGTGAAAAGGAAAGGGGATTTTAGTTATGAAATAAGGAACATATCCGATATCATCTGTAAAACGGTTAATCCATAACTATCATTTATCATCTACAAAATACCACATTTAATAAACATACTCTATCGACACCATTCAAACTCTCGTCATCTTTGAAAAACTAAAGCTAATGATTGAAGAGTTTTGAAGAAGGCTTATTTTCTTTGGTAAAGTGCTAGTTACATTACACCATAACGAATATTATGGTACACCATAATTTAAGATATATTATAAAAATCAATAATATTATAAGATAGCATAATGTGTGGATTAATATTATGAAATCAAATAATTTTGGAAATGCTTATAATGCATCAAGATATTAAAAAATCGATCATATTGTGATAACGATTTTATTGGAATATGTTTTTGTTTCGGTAGACATGTCCAACATTTGGTGCTTTCATAAGATAAACACTGGCAATGTTTTGAATTTGACATTGGTAACAATTTATTTAAAAATAAACCATTTATCCGCTATTTCATTTACTTTAAAAAAAAATCATAACTAAAAAACAGGCAAAGGATACCCAGAGGACATAAAAACCCACAAGTCGAAAATAAACTGACTAAGCCATGGCTAAAAAAGAAAACAAAAAAACACTCTGAAAACAGTAAACATTACAGAAGAATAAAAAAACGTAGACAATTTCATCTAACCTTTACAACATACCCAATTTAATAACCATACTCTATCGATGTACTCTTCGATTCTATTATATAAGTGCATTAATTTTAAAGCAATGTACTGATTCGTTCATTCAAATAAAGCAGTCAATATAAAAGTTTCGACACCATTCAAACTCTGGTTCATGGACATTTTTTATAAAACTTAAGCTTATGATCGAAGAGATTTGCAGAAGGCTTATTCTCTTTGGTAAAGTGCTACCCAAAGTATTTTTTCGTGAAAGCAGCATACCATCCGTATATACATTGGACATCCGTTCTGTCCGGACATCTTTTTTTTTCATCCGTTAGGCGCTATCGTGCTATCCGGTAAGGTGTGACCGAAGCACGAACGGACGTCTAACGAATGAAAATAAAAGTTGTCCGTTGACAGAATTGTTATCCGTTGGGAGTCCGTTGATGTACTGACCGAATACAGCGGACGTGTAACAGATGCCTTACGGACACATACCGGATATGCAAAGTACGAGAAACGGAAACGTACCGGACAGAACGGATGTCGAACGTACATCCAACGGAAGAGTACCGCATAAAACGCACACCTAACGGAAGCGTACCGGATAAAACGGATGGACAAAATATACGGAAAAATAAAAGGCAACAATAATAATACATGTACATCGCATAAATATTAAAAATGTTTAGGTGTAACTGTTTTTGGTTTATTCTTCAAAATACTGCATAAGGTCAGCGTCTGAAATAAGAGCTGCTTGATTGTGAAGAATCGCCCTTACTTTAAGGTTGATTATGAATAATAAGAATTCATGAACCTTAAGAAATCTGACATACCAATAATTGGCATTTCTGACAAAAATTTCAATTGGCATATATCCGTTTCAGATCCGTTGATCATCCGTTTTATCCGTTATACGTCCGGTAGAAGTCCGTTGGTGAGTTTATCATCCAGACCACCAACAGATGTATAACGGACACGTAACGTATACAAAATGGAAACGAAACGGACGAGTACCGTACAAAATGGACGCCTAACGGACGTTCAACGGACGTTCAACGAACATTTTATCCGTTGGACGTCCGTTCAACGTTTTGAATATGCTAAAAATTTTCGACCGGACAGAACGGACGTCGACGGATAAAACGTACGCTTAACGGACATGCAACGGATATGGACGGACGTCTTACGAATAAGAACGGACGTCTAACGGACATGAACGGATGGAAAAAAGGTTTTCCGTAAGGCGTGCGTTCGAGATATCCGGTAAGATGTGACCGAGGCTTTTCTTGCATCCTTATTTGCAACACACTATAAAACACGATTTTACATTTCTAGCGATAGACTTTACATCTACAGCGCTTGAATTTACATCTTCAGTGCTACACTTTATACGGATTTGGCTATACTTTTTGGACCTTTTGTATTATAGCTCTTCATCTTTTTTTTATAAGCTTTGGATTTCAAATATTTTGGCCACGAGCATCACTGAAGAGACATGTATTGTCGAATTGCGCATCTGGTGCAAGAAAATTGATACCGTTAATTTTATTACTACCACTGGGTCGATGCCTCTGGTGATGGACTATTAGTCCCCGAGGGTATCACTAGCTCAATAGCCAGTACTTCGGTACTGGCATGAAAATACGGATTTTTTATGTGTTATTATGTCACCCCTTTGAAAAAGGGGGGATATATTGTTATTCTACGAATTTTTTCTTCCACACTTTTTGTCAAGCCGATTTCTCGGAGATGCCTTGACATATATTTATAAAACTGCACCATAATGACAATCCCCATGTGCAAAATTGCAGTAAGCATGGAATGGTTCAAGATGGCCGCCGTTTCCATGGAAACGGCAAACATGTAAAAAACCGAAAAATGGTCCAAATTTAATGAAACTTTCAGAACAAATAACTCATCGTTAGAAGGCGTGACATCCATCTTAAGAACTTTTAAAATGGCTACCGTTGTCATGGAAACGGTCCAAACGTGAACAAAACGAAAATAAATCCTTAATTAATTCATAGAAAATAAACCGCTACAGATACGGCAAAAAAAAACCGTAGTAGAAAACAGCAGTATAAACTGTAGAATTCATTGCCGTTGGAATTTTTAAGATAGCTGCTGTTACCATGGAGATAACGCTAAAAGTGCACATTGGACCCATATGGTAAAAAACGTCAAAGTAACATTTTCGTACAAATTTTAAGCTCATTCCCGTTTAAATGCTATTGTATTGTCATCTGTCTTTGAAATTTTCAAAATGGCCGCCGTTGCCATGGAAACAGCCTTAAAAAAAAAAAAAAAAAAAAAACCTCGAAAATTTGAGACAAAATTCTGTGATGAAGACTATGTGCAAAACATCTTCTAGAATATGCTAGAAGAAAACGAATATATAATTTAACGTGCTTCTTTCTATTCTATACAAAAATCGTGCTCTGAAGAGAAAATCGCCACTGAGAGAGAGAGAGAGAGAGAGAGAGAGAGAGAGAAACATGAAGAGTACACATAATTGACATTTCTGCACTTGCATTGAAGTACACATCCGTTAATCGAACACCTGCAAAAATATACACATTAGCTGAAATCAATCGATAAGCGTGTAATTAAATTGTACAAGATAAAATACTTGTATCGTGTGATACGCGAGATATTGAAGAATAAAATGAACAGTTAGTATGCCGCTCCGTCAATATATACACATGTTGTCTGTCCAAGGTCCCCTCTAAAAAGAATAGTAATGTACTAACTCCACGATAATATACTTCAGTATCACGTGACAGCACCTTTCTTCCTCAAGCGTGTGTCTAATTTAAGATTTTAAAGAGTTCCCCAACTATAAATAGACATCACTCTTAGTCTACGAGAAGAGAAAAGGGGGGGGGGGTCAAAGGCATGTATACTAGACGTGCCATGTGACTTTGATACACTCAAACTGGTTGCTGCTACTGTGACAATGTCAAGAACGGGGTGACATCCTCCGCTATTGCTTGCAATGGCAAATCTAGTTAAAATTTGCTATTACAAAATGATAGAAATTGTTATAAATTAAGGAATGTATCTCCAGCGCTGGACTTTACATTTCCAGCGCTTGACTTTACATCTCAAGCGCCAGACTTTATATCTCCAGCGCTTGACTTTACATCTAGATCTCCAGCGCTTAACTTTACATCTCCAGCGCTTGATTTTACATCTTCAGCGCCAGACTTTACATCTCCAGCGCTTGATTTTACATCTCCAGCGCTTAACTTTACATCTTGAGCGCTAGACTTTGCATATCTCTAGCGCTAGATATTACACATCTCCAGCGCTAGACTTTACATCCCCAACGCTAGACTTTACATCTACAGCGCTTGACTTTACATATCCAGCTCTAGACTTTAGATCTCCAGCGCTGGACTTTACATCTCCACCGCTGGAGTCTACATTTCCAGCGCTTGACTTTACATCTCCAGCGCTATACTTTATATCTCCAGCGCTTGACTTTACATCTAGATCTCCAGCGCTTAACTTTACATCTCAAGCGCTTGATAGTACATCTTCAGCGCTAGATTTTACATCTCCAACGCTTGGTTTTACATCTGCAGCGCTTGACTTTACATCTCCAGCGCTAGACTTTGCATATCTCCAGCGCTAGATTTTACACATCTCCAGTGCTAGACTTTACATCCCCAGCGATAGACTTTACATCTTCAGCGCTTGACTTTACATATTCAGCGCTAGACTTTAGATCTCCAGCGCTGGACTTTACATCTCCAGCGCTAGACATTACATCTTCAGCGCTGAACTTTACATATCCAGCGCTAGACTTTACATCTCTATCGCTAGACTCTATATCTCCAGCGCTAGACTTTACACATCATCAGCGCAGGACTTTAAAAGACACTTTATAATCTGTGTGAGACCAACAGGGCTTCGTACTTTAGAGCCTCTAGTTATTTATTATAAAGAAATCGCATGTATAGGCGCACCTGTATTCTGGTTGATATTCGCATGTGTTACGGAGAATATATCTCCCAATTGAAACTATATTCCGCGCTTGTATGACAGTTATGAATATTTTTATATTTTTCTCATAGTATTTGTTATATGATATATTTTATAACAATTGCATTAGGATTTTTTGTAATTTCACATTTAAATTTGCAAAAGTATCATCTCCTCTAAAGCAGTGACATCGAATGTTTTCTTATAACTAATTTTTTTTATCCAATATTTACAACATTTATTATAATTTCACAACATTGTTTTCGCTGTAATAAAAGCGAACTGTTAACGTCTGCAACATTAGACAGAAAATTTCACACTAAGTTAACCTGATTCCCAGAGATGATAAAAACAATGTAATTAAATATCCACCAGCTGCATTTGCAGACGACTATTATTTGAACTCTTAATCACTAGACTGACCTACTGAAGGTGTCATAACATTTAGGAATCCCGTAAAGATTAACGTTCAACTTTCTACACTGTAATAAACTATTTAAAAAATACTGTTATTTTTAAAAGAAATTGTAACTTTGTTTCAACATAATTCATATTGTACTGAAAAATAACGATTAGATTAATTTAACTTGCAAAATTATAAGTAAAACTATAAAAACGAGTTCTACTCTACCTAAATTCAATCATACTCCTTAAAACTATTTAAAACTATTAACTATTGTTTTTCAATAATTTAAAACTATTTAAGTTAAGATATCTAATCGGATCCTACTAAAAAGCGTCGGGAGCGCCCGGATGAAGAAAAAGCGCCCGGGGAAAATATATAGAGATGAATGTTTCAATTTTAACAATAATATATGAATACTATTTCGAAAAGCTAATAATGGATCACAGTTTATGCTGAAGATTTATAAATCGTTAAACACCGACAGATACGTTTCTCAAATTTCCCAGATAAATATTAATTTTATAAAATTAAAAGAGTTGCACATTATTTAAGAACGGTAAAAGTAATTGAACAAGTGTTCACCATGCAGTTGCGAATATTAGAACTCGGGAACTGAATTTTTTTAAACTAACTAAATATACGTTTTGATCGAGGACAATATCGTTCATGATTCTTCTATATACTTATATTTACCAACTTATATACAATTTTTAAATCTAAAATGTAAAAGTGCAACAACACTATCTAAACACTTTAGATTTAGCATTGTTAATATCCCCATTTATACGGGTGAAACACGCAATGTTTTTTTTTCATTCAGGAAATCACTTATTCTCCGGGGCCTTGTTTTCTTCCTCGGGCGCTCTCGGGCGTTCCCAAGCGCTTTTTAGTAGGACAGATCTTATCGTATTATTTATTTATCGTAGGACATGTAGAAAAAAATCCGTCCATTCGGATAAGTAGTTTTATACATATCACCCCAAGATTATCCTAGTAACGTGTCGAGTAACGAGTAGCAGCATGAAAACAAATAAATGGTGGTGTCAAACTGTCAAATCCAATGTATTTGTGTTTTCCACCCAAAATGTTTTTATACGGAGCACTCAGGGGAGGACAAGATAACTTCTTTAACACCGAAAAATATATTAGAAAAAAAAAAATGAATAAATGATATGTTTTAGAAATTGTAATCACAATGACTGACATGCTTGAAATCCTAAATTGGATGCGCAGTTGCTTATTATTTTCTTTTCTCAATTTTACCCCACCCCCCTTTTTTTTAAGAAATGAATATATTTCATAGATTAGACTACATCCATTTTTTTGGGGTAAAATATGGTTCTTTAACTCCCAACATTGGTAGAGCCTTCAAACACCAAACCCTGGATCAGTGCATTTAGTCTGTTATGATTATGGCAGAAGACATGCAGAGAAATGACTAATGACCAGTGCATTATAGGATTTACATTTTTCCTTTTGGTCAATCATCTTGCAGGGTCCAAACGAGTTCACCTGTATGTGTGCCATTTGTTTTCTTAATTTCTTTATCAGCTATTGACTTGGTATCTTCTTATCAAATAATGTGTGTGAAATTTAAATCTCATTTAGATATACATGTTAGTTTCTTACCCTTTTTACTTAAAAAAAAGCCATTTGCCAATGTTATAAAAAGAATAACGAATCAAAGAATTCAAATAGGCTGCGCGCATTAGCAAATTCATGTGTTGTTCGGTCACTCGTTGAATATTTTTCTTTTTGGATTCTTCGATAATTTATTCTATAAATCTCATTTTAATTTCAATTGTACGTACACGTACTTATGTTTATACTGCACTCGTTCTATTTGAGCAGTCAAATGCGTTGACCGTATATTTCTATGTCATATACAGTCACTGACCTGATATCACTTTTTCTCATGAATATTTAAATAGGAATTGTCGAAATTATATTCAATTATTCATACGACCTCTTCAACCTCGGTTCTTGTTTCCAATGTAAACAACGATGCGTTTAACGACTCAAACTTGTTTCTTTTACAATTTTTGGGAAAACATATTTCACTTTTTAATATTTTATGTTTGCAACCTATAAATCATTATGTTTTATGTTTATTGTTGATATTTTAGTCTGTAAACAAACGAATTCGTTCACCATTGATAGCGATTTTCAAAAGGTAATGATGTACATTTCACCGTGTTGTACATTGTATATTTCTCCGCCTGTGTGATATGAGGCCCTTTTAAAGGGGGATTTTCCCCAATATTTAAATCATATAAATAACATTAACACACTAAACAACAATTGAAAATGGTTTTTTTTTTAGATTGCAGTATAAAGACAATAATAGTGCATTGACTTGACATATCAACGATATAAGGATTCGGCCCGAAACGGGGAAAATGCTCGGCACAGCCTCGCATTTCCCCGTTTCTAAGCCTCATTATGTAACGAGCGATCGGGAATGGTGTGAATGATGGTGTACGACATCTCATTGGTTGAAATGAATTTCTTTTTATTTTATTTTTTCGAGTTGTAAACATACTCAATAATAATAATCTTAATATTTGAAATATAATTGCATTATGGGTAATTTCGGATCGTGTAGATAGAATGGGGAATGGTGCATGGTGTAATGTGTAAGGTGTATGGTGCAAAGGTGTAACGTGTATGGTGTAATGGTACAAGATGTATGGTGTAATGCTGTAAGGTGTATGGTGTAATGGTGTATGGTGTTAGTGGGAAGTTTACACCATCCAAGGACTGTACATGTAACTGTTATATTAATAATAAAATAACAACAAACCAGTACATACTCTGTGACGTTTATTATAATATGAGGCAGGCATTACCTGTAAATGGGGACGAAGTCTGTATGAATTATTATTTTGTAACTTAAATATTTGTTCAAAAAAAAAGAAACGGAAATACCGTAACGTTTCCGATTTTGGTTCTGTTGTTAGGGATTTTAGTTATGACGTTATTTAAATTATGACGTCATATACAATGTAAACAAAGAAACGCTATCATCAGGTAACGTTTTTTCATATCAAGGAATTATGTAAAATGAAATTGGTATTGCGCGTTCCTTCCTATTTTTATACTAGACTGATAAATATATATTTTACTCAAAGATTCATGCAAACGAGACCGGAAAAGGAAGTACATAGTACATTTCTGCGCAGGTCCGGGATTTCAAAACACGACAAAAAAAAAAATTTGAACGATTTTGAGTTCATTAGTACAATGAAAAATTCGGGAAATTTTCCCGAATTTTTTTTTTTATTGAATTTTCTACTGTTATTGGGGACTTCGTCCCCATATTAGTATAATAGTCCCAAGTAAACTGATTTGTATCTCAACAATATCATAGTTATTACGGTGCGGTTGAATTTCCTGTAATTTATTCATCATCCACGCAAGAACTTGTCTCAGAAAAAAAATACTCTGTACATTAAACTCAGTTTCAGGTATAGCAAATGTACAGAGGTGTGATCTTTTTCTGTGACATCTGCTTTTGACCATCCACAAGAACTTGAGTCATCCGATGTTTAGTACTTCAGTACTTTGATTAAGTTGGAAGTTTTCAGTTCAAAATCGATTCATGAATTTTTTTGGTGAAAATAAGATTTTTGAAATATCAATTATTGCAACAACAGAAATCGCGTATTTGTCTTCAATAGTTTTAATAAGAACATAACACTTTGTAAATATAGGACCAATTGGCCTATTATTTTCCTTATTACAGTGTATTCAATTTAATGATATACATTGCCTTGTATTGTTTCTTGTGTTCGTCCGGAACCATTCATGAACTATTTGCCACTGGAGTCCAATCAAATCGTTTCCTTTGTTGACTAGTATATATAAATCGATTGAAGCTTGTTTATATCAAGTGACTAATTACATGTAATATTTTTTTTTATAAACTGTAGTATCAAAGCTCCTCTATGCACACAAGACGTAATTTATTATTAATTATGGACTTCTTCCAGTAGTTATTTTATATCTATGTTAATCTTTGGTACACCATTCTTACATGTCAGTCCTCTCCCACCATAACATCACTCGATTTTGGTTAATAAGTTGAAAAGTTAAATTTCGTTTATTGTAAGTGTAATGTATCAAGAAAACAAAGACGGGTTCAAACAGAAAGGTTTTGAAATCAAAGATAACTGTGCACCTTAAGATCAGCATGGGTTTATTAGTCGTCAATACGTGTACTTAAAGTCCAGTCTAAAAATAAGCATACTAGGTACTTTGATTCAAGGACGAAACCACGATGTCTAGTCTTACTAAAAAATATAATCAATATTCAAACTCTACTTATGAAGATGAGAACAGATTATACCCATGTCATATCTTTTACCAATTCAATTCAAATATTTATTGTCATATAAACTCTGAACAATAAGTTTGTGACAAATAATATAAACATACACAAAATGCATTTAACAAACAAAACCATGAAAACAAAAAAAGCAAAAAAGCAAAACAATCTATCTATATGATATATAAATATATATTTTATAAATAAATCAAGAGTCCCATGTCCTCAGTTCTAATGCCTGTTTAAAATAGGACCCTAAGCTTTCTACTTCTTTTGAGGTTGATGGACAAAGAAGATATGTATTTTTTTCATTTTCTTGGCAGGACATAAAATCTGGCATATGTTTAATTACATTTCCTATAAAGTTCTCTCTTAGTTTAGCAATTTTTTTGCAGTATAAAATAAAATGGGCTTCATCCTCCATTGTATTACAGGATGTGCATAGTCTTTTTTCTCTAGGTATTTTTAAATGTCTGCCTTTTTCTATCATTAAATTATGATCGCTAATTCTCATTTTTGTTATGTTACTTCTCTTTTCAAAAGATTTACAGTTTAAGTAGTTTTCCATTTCTAAATTTTGCTTTAAACTTTTATATAAATACAATTTACTTTTTTTATTTATTTTTTCAAATTTTTGTTCAAATATATTTGTGTAGAAATTTAAGAATTGATGTTTTAACGTTTTTTTTAACAACTTTACCACTTAATCATAAAAGAATCGCGTCTTGTCATTGCCAGTGGCGATCTATGATAGGGCGTGTGCAAGATGTTCACCCCCTCCTTTCATCGAAATAGACAGAAAATAGTATGGTTCTCACAGTTATATGTATCTAAAGGATAAAGTAGTCCTTCACCTAGCTCCTCTCGCCAGTATGAATTGCCTTTTTGGGATTTACACTCCCTTTTCACATTTCATGGATTCTCCCTGATTGTACTAACTATTGTACAGAAATTAGTTAAATCAGTCTAGAAAATACTTAAGGTGGTATGGGAGTCTAAATAAAAATGATAGAATTTGTTCGTTACTTTGCCAAAACGTAGTATCTATTGATACATGTCGAAAAATATAATAAAAATGATAAGTCAACGCGCATTTTCTCAAGCTACAGGACGGGACAAAATGACACATTTTGTATGGATTATACAGGAAAAAACACCATTTTGTGATTAGAAACTAAACAAAATGATAGAATTATTAAATACTTCAGGAACATATAGATTTCAGACACTGCTTTGAGAATATCAAACGAAAAGATAGGGTCACCGTACTTTTTTCCGTCTAAAATACAAAATAGGAAAATTCCATGAATCCTTCAGAAAATGCACTGTTTTAGAGATACCTCCCCCTAAAATGCCAATTAAAAAAACCTAAAAACAAGCCAAAATAGTTAATATTTGCAATAATATTAATATTTATAAGTTCTATTCTTATAAATTGGCTCTTATAAATGAAAATTAACATTAAATATCTGCATTCCTGCATCAAATTTTGCTATCTTGATGGAAAATCTAGATCTTTGGTTCTCTGTTTTTTACAATCCAAGATGGAGGAAGACACTAATACCACCTTAAGACTAGATCATCTTTTATTTAAATTTTCTCAACTTGTAATTTTTTTAAGAAAAATATGTATCAGGTTTTCAATCAAAATTAGTATTATCACAACTGCATGTGACCATGATGACTTTGTGTACTTTTGAAAATATTACAATTACTGTTACACAGTAGCATATCAGATTCCTAACCATATATATAATTATCTATAGATGAAGGCTATTCATTGGGGAACCGTCGTGTAATGCATTAAATTTTTGCTCGCGTAATTAACATAATTTAAAGAAAGATGTGATATTGTAATCAATGAGTCAATTTTTCACAACAGACCAAGTGACACAAAAATTACCAACTTAAGGTCACCGTACGACCTTCACTAATAAAAAAAAATACCAAACTGCAAAATCAGTTACAAAGACTCGAAATGATAGGTAAACAATACAAACAAGTTAACAAACAGCCTGACTTATGGTTTAATTGGTGAACGACAAAAAATGAATTATACTTCATATGAAAATGCAATATTTTGATGGCTGATACGAGGGTGTTAATTTACTCTATCACATGGCCGAGAGAGTGACAATTTTTTTTTAATGTTACCTTTTCGTCTAGAAAATCGATAGTTTAAAGGACAATGGGTTGACTATACATCAAGTAAATAAAAACACGGCTAAAGTTCCGCTACGTTTTGACTCAGATTTTATCATTTGACTGTCAATCCCCCCCACCCACCCAAAAAAAAAAAACAAGACCGTTCCTGTTTGTATATGGTTTAACACTAGTAATTTTTAAGACACTTTATAGCTTGTTGTCCGGTGTTAGCTAAGGCTCCGTGTTGAAGGTCGTACCTTGACCTATAATGGTTTACTTTTATGAATTGATACTTGGATAGAGAGTTGTCTCATTGGCACTAGCACATGCCACATCTTCCTATATATATGTATACTATATAAATAGAAAAACTGATTACCAAAAACAAGATGAATAAAAAATATCAAACAAGAATTACAAATACATCATTTAGTGAAATATTCCATGTGGAACACCTAATAAAATTATTATTTAGCGAAACAATATTGGGAGGAACATATATAAATTTGCATATAGGAAAACACATCAACTTAACATTGAATACAATGTTTCTTTGAGGATTTTATATTAAATGGTCTTCAAGTGAAATATGCCAATTTTCACCATTGAAGTGTTCTGTTAGGGGAACATAGAAATATTACACTAAGAACACATTTACATTGTACAAGTTACAGTTTGGTAAATAATTATCTAGGGAACCCACACACCTTTTAAAAGACACATATTTATGGTAAACACATACATGTATATCACTTAAAAATGAAGCGATCCCACATAACCCGTTATTTCCTGAGAGACGGACAGAGATAAAGGAACATTGGAAGGGAAGCGGGGGTTAGCGGGCGGGCAGTTGGGGTCAAGGGATTAGGAACTGGATGAAGAGAAGAGGTAAAAGATGTGATATTCTGGTGAAAATGATTTGACGGATTTTCGTATAGGGGTTAAGAAAATTGAAAGTAGGAATCATCCCTCTTTTCTGTAACGCCAAACGTATTTTTTATAAATAATTTAACTACCGAAAATAGCAGATTTTATATAAACATGTACATACATGTATGTTATAAACATAAACATGTTTACCCCCGCCACATTTTTGCGCCTGTCCCAAGTCAGCTGCCTCTGGCCTTTGTTAGTCTTGTATTATTTTTAATTTTAGTTTCTTGTGTACAATTTGGAGTTTACCATGGTGTTCATTATCACCGAACTAGTATATATTTATTTAATAGGGACCAGGACCAGGACCAGGTGCGGGAATTTCTCGCTACGTTGAAGACATGTTGGTGACCTTCTGCTGTTGTCTTTTCTATGGTCGGGTAGTTGTCTCTTTGACAAATTCCCCATTTCCTTTCTCAATTTTATGACTTCCTCAAGTTTTATAAACAAAATGGAAAACAATTTTCATGCAAGTAACTTTTGTAGATTTGTAAATTAAAATTTTACTACAGTTTTGGGATTCCGGAGTGGAGGTGGGTGAGGTTCTAGGGGTTGAACCCCCTTTTTTTTCTTAACTATTATTGCATTTGAATTGGGACATATGTTGGACCCCCCTTTTTTTAAATTGCTGGATCCGCCTCTCAAGTATACGTTATGTTAGGTTTCATTGCAAATTTATTGTGTAGCATTTTAAAACAACATATTTTGTACAACCTTGAAAATATATATCAAAGTTCACCAATATTTACCGCAGATAGAAAAAGGCGCGTTGTTGAAACAATCAAATGTGATTATCAAACAAGATAGGAATGTTAAAGTTAGGCTTGTTGCTAATTAGAATAAACAGGCTGGGAGTTCCGATAATAAATCTCAGACAAACGCTCCAACTAAACTGTCAACAATTGAGATTTCCTGTCGAAATAATTATCCGCTATATAAAGAAGAAATGCATGTGTTGGACGTTATAAAGTGCGAGTTTCATTTTAGTATTATAATACTAGTGTAGCCAGGTGTAGGGTGAGGCTGTATAAAGAACTAGCTTTATACATTTTTTTTCTAAAACATTATTATATTACTACATATTACTTTTAACTGATTCGCTGTAATTGATTGTTATTTTCTTTACGTCCAGTCACAAATATTTCGAACATGTTCAAGACAAGAACAGATAAATCATAAGTACAACATGTAGGTCCTTTATGTAACTGTATGGAGTTTAAACATCACGATTTTAATTGTTGTGAAATTTAATAAAAAAAAAATCTCCGAAACATATAAAGGAACCAAAATAAGTAGTAAAAAAAACCCATACTAAACTAACATAGGCCAGAGAATCCCGACTTAGAATAGCCGCACAAATGCGGCATGTATATATATAATGGCAGTCAGCAGGGTTAAAGAACATCAGTTGTTCGACCTGTTAGTCAAATGCGTTTTGTTTAAATATACTTTTTCACTATTTTGGTCTTTTGGAAAATGTTGTTTGTGCTGTTTTTAGACCCTTCTACAACGAAATTTGGTTTACATGCACGAGTATAATAATTGCGGTTTTTATCCAACGCAATCATAGGTTTGAACGTAGTTTTCAATTTAGACTCGTATAAATATATATAATTATATATATAAAACTCGTCTTAACATCAACCCAACAATGTTAGATCTGTAAACTTGCTTTCGCAAATTTTTTGTTCTTCCCTCGCCGGGACACCCAATCGCCTGCACTGTTGCCGTCCTGCTAGACCTCAATTTATATATAACTTGTTTTAGTGAAATCTTACCCCCCCCCCCCCCCCCCCCCCCATGTATACACCTATCCTATGTGGAATCAACAAACACACAGCAATATGCAAAGTAAAAAGAAGTCCGGAACCGATCTTAGAATAGGTAACACAAGAATATTTTAAGACACGTTCGAAAGGCGGCTATTGTGATTGTGTCAGCTCGACAGGGACACATTCAAATGTCTGAATGTTGCAAAACTGCACGAAAAACGTATCGCATGTAACACACCCACGAAGAGGCTGCCCAACGGAAATAAACCCTAGTACTGAAATGTTGCAAAACTACAAAAAGACAAAGAGTACACAAAACAACATTAAATACTGAGTAACAAAACACCTACAAAACAAACAACAGAAAAGTAAACAGATGAATGCATCTCTCACAAAAAATTAATTGTTTAGCTCTACCATGATTTATTCTGAAAGTTATAGATTTTTTTGGGGAAAAAGATCGTGGATTAAGACTTGTGCCTGATCAAACATATAAATTTAAAATCAGTATTTGCTGCTTGACAGGTGTAAAAGAAAATCTTGTCTGCCAGGAGTCAGAATAATGTATTCGAGTAGAAACTCTGCAATTTCGAACTTTATTCGATCGTCACTGATGAGCCTTTTATAGACGAAACGCGCGTCTGGCTCAAATACAAAATTCAAATCCTTGTATCTACGATGAGTTTATTAGGCTTACTGTGAGTACTCTCATATTTGTACTTAGTGTCTATTTGGTTTTGTTTGGGATGTACAAGTACCCGGACACGTCCACGTGTAATTTCATGTAGTATTTGTATCTTAAATCATCTGTCGAGTTAAGACTTTCAACTGATTTTTATAGATCGTTCTTATGTTGTACTATTACACCACTGTTTCATGTAAGAGAGTGGGTTGCGATCACGCAAACATGTTTGACCCCGCCACATCCAGTATGTATGTGTCTCTCCCAAATCTGGAGCCTGTAATTCAGTGGCTGTCGTTTGTTTCTGTTATATATTTATTTTTCGTTCATTTTTTGGTACATAAATTAGGCCGTTATTTTTCTCGTTTAAATTGTTTTATATTATCATTTTGGGGTTTTTTATAGCTGACTTTGCGGTATGTTGACCTATAGTTATTAATTTCTGTGCCATTTTTGGTCGTTTGTGAAGAGTTGATGCATTGGCAATCATACCATTTCTTCTTTTTTCTATATTTGCCTTGTGAACTAGCACGCTTAATAAACTGACCCAGTGCGTCATTGTAGTACAAAGTTTTGAAAATTTTCAAACCTCATATATCAATTGCCGTCATAAGACGGCATGCTGGACTCAGTCGTATCTTGGACTGTTCGCATTCGGGATGCAATCTGGACTCAATCGGCAAAAAAACAGCAATCATGGTAAATCTTTCTAGATCATGCCCGTTCCACATGACACTGTCCAGAAAATAGTTATCAAAGACACAAGGATTATAGGTTTTTAAGGCAGACGCGCGTTTCGTCTACATAAGACTGATCAGTGACGTTAAGTTCCAAAATAGTTATTAAGCCAAACAAGTACAAAGAAGAAGAGCATTGAGGACCAACAATTCCAAAAAGTTGTGCCAAATACGGCTAAGGTGATCAATTCCTGGGATAATGAAATTCTTAGTCACAGATCAATGTTACGATTTTGATCATCGCGATACTAGAGAATTTGTCACGACATAATAACGATTGTAATTCGACTAGACAAAATTGATTGAGACTTCCCGAATGTTAAGGGACGCACCTTACTGTCGGGGTGCTTGTCCAAACTCTCCGATCCGTAGGAGTCCGAGTGTTACGAACGTATACTACAGCGTTCAGGCAAATACAGTACATTCCATATCATTGAGGATAGTAATCCGACTTTTTAACTTTTCGAGTCTAAGCGCAGTCTGATCTCAAACGGGAGCAATAATCGTCCTGTGTAAACCCCGCTTCAAAGATCATAGAACGATTCTAGCACGCTCATGCCGTCCTAATCACGCACGTCTTACGACCTTACTACGTTCATATTACCACCATTTTTAATTATAGCCATGCTCGGGCTCATTCTCATTGTCAAATAAAGCATGTAAAAGCTCTCCAGGTTTTATTCGCCTGTATATAATTTGGACCTAATGTCGCTAGTCTCCAACAGCTCAGCCATGCTTGACACATTTGTATCATCCCACTATTAATTGTTCAATAAAATATCTTCATTTGATCTTGATAGATCAGCAATATATGTTGTGATAGGTTAATCCGACATCTCATCTGGATCAGGATTCGTATCAGAGGCCCCACTGACTCTACCTCTATCCATAGCATGCACAAATACAAAACATTGTAGATTTTGGTGGCCTGTCTGTGTTGTTATCGAGAATTTTACGTATAAATGAAAATAAGGAGGAATGGAACAGTATTTATATTGACTCCGACAACATGATATTGACGTTATTATATTACCGAGAGCGTAGTAAAATCGCCATATGAACATGGTAAGATCGTAGAATGATCGTGATAAAATCGTTCTTTAATCGCAGAAGAAACGTGCTAAGATCGTTTTTTAATCGGATAAAGTGTGATATAATCGTAGTAAGAACGTGATGAGCGTAGCAAGATCGTGATTATCGTAGTGAGGTCGCAGAACAAGCGTGGTGAAAACGGGGTATATTCTTGGCGGAATCCTTGTATATAGAAAAGTAATGAGGTCGTAGTAGCATCGTGAACTCATCCAAAATTTACATTTTCATGCCGCCCATACCGCGACCTCAACACGATCTGAATACTTTTTAGATCGTGCTGAGCGTGGTGCGATCGTGGTCTAGTGTGACTTGTTCATAAAATAACAGCGGGCAAGCTGAAGAGATGCCGTGCATTTACATTGATACATGTATACATTGTATATTTAGTATTGACCATTTACTGAAATAACTATCTATTCTGTCTTTTTGGAACATTACCATTCAACTTTCATTGTAATTCTTTTGCACTATTGAGGAAGTTATATAATATAAAACATCGTAAAGCTTAACTTATAGCTGTTTTGATTTTAGCCAGTGGCTTTATCTCCGAAATCTAAAAATAACAGGAAAGACGAAAACACCTGTTATATTTACCTGAATGTGTGATCTTGGATTGGGTTTTAAATAAAAAGACACTTTTCTATTATTACTGTTACTATTACAAAATAGAAAAGAAATGAATTTCATCTTCAAATTGGTTGCAGTTAATCTTTCTTCTATATATATTGGCATTCTACATTTCTAAGATATCTTCCTTTTTCTATTAATAAATTATGATCTCTTATTCTAGTTTTGTTATTAGTTTTCTAAATTAAAATTTTGAGTAAGTTAAATATTTTTCATTTGTATTATTTAGTCTTACGTAACAAGATTATAAATAGTGAGTTTGCTGTTATCCTTCATATCTTATAATGTACTCTCTTTTCATAAAAATCCTTCAATTTTAATTTTATTTGTTCTCTAATAGTTTTATTTATCTTATGAGAGGAATATTTCTTGAAAGTGTCTAAATCCATACCAGTTTCTTCTGATACATTTTTTACAAATGAGAACCAACTGAAGAATAAATTCGCACAGAGTCTAAGCTTTGAGACAAAAAAAATGATTCCTTTACAAGAGGATAAATGGCATGAGAATATAAACGTATACCATACAATATAGATTGAAATTTAATATGTAGTTCCAGGGGAAGTCTCTCAAGACCAGCTCTTAGATATAGGAAGATGTGGTGTGCAGTGCCAATGAGACAGGTCTCCATCCAAATAACAATTTAAAAAAAAAGTATACCATTATAGGTCAATGTACGGCCTTCAACACGGAGCCTTGGCTCACACCGATCAACAAGCTATAAAGGGCTCAAAATTACTAGTGTAAAACCATTCAAACGGGAAAACCAACGGTATAAATTTGATGAAACTATGCTTAAGCCACGTGTATATTTACAAAATTGTAAGTGTGACTTTTTAAAAGGTGGTTTGACATGAAGTGAATCAAATTATCAAAGGGTATCAAATAGTTGCAGGGGCGGATCCAGCCATTTTAAAAAAGGGGGAGGGGGTCCTAACTCAGGACAAAGGGGGGGGTCCAATTACATGTCCCCATTCAAATGCATGGTTCGTCCAACAAACCCCCGGACCCCCTCCCCCCTCTGGATCCGCACCTGAGTTGCCACTGACACATTGAGTCTTTTTAGTTTCATGCTCTCTTAATCAACTCAAGATCCAGAAAACTAGTAAATGGTACATATAAGACTGTACTTTGACCTTCAATGGTTTATCTTTAAAAATTATGACTTTAATGGAGAGTTGTCTCATTGGCAATCATATGTTATCTCCTTATATCTATAAAGGTCATGATACGACTTTCAACTATGAGTAAAATTCGTGCAGCATAGTCTGCTATATGAAAGGCCCCGAAATTACAAATGATAAAACAATTCAAACGAGATGCATTATGATTAGTTTGGTTTTTTTTCAATCCAAGAAAATATGTATAACTGTGTATATAAAATGTACAAATTGCCAATATCTCCTTTTAAGCTCACCAGGCCAAAAGTGACAAAGTGCGATTATTTATTAAACTTTTCTCATCAATTGTCGACCTTTGTCCGTCGTTGTCGTCTGATAGCTTTTACAAAGATATTCCACTCTGAATCTGCTGGGCTAAATAAAACCAATTTCGGCCTAAATCATTATTAGGGTATGTAGATAAAAAATTCATTCCGATGCATATGACCACGCTTGTGCACCGAGATGGCAGTCATCGCCAAAAACAGAACATCGGGGGTAAAATGCAGTTTTTGGCGTATAAATCTCTGAAACTAAAGCATTTATAGCAAATCTTATGTTCGTTCAGTCAAAAGTTATCTGCCAATGCAGTAGACAACCCGTTGTTGTGTTGTTTCCCCTTGAACTGATAGTTGAAAGAAAATTTTGCAGTTTTTGGCTATCATCCTGAATATTACCATGCATGAAGAAAAACTGTTGACAGCAAACTTTTTCAGCAAAACAAGGTCTACAAAAAGTAGTTATTGCCTTTTACAGTTAATTTCCCACAATTTGTCTTACATTTCGGTAATCCTTTGCCAAAAAAATCTCCTCTGAAACTACTTGTCCAAATTAAAACAAACTTTGCATAAACAATCCCTAGGGTATCTAGTTCAAAAAAATGTACCCATTGACCAAACATCAACCAAGATGGCAGAATGGCTAAATAGTAAATAAGCGGGGATGCAGTGTTTGATTTATATCTCTGAAACTTAAGCATTTAGTCCTAAATAAGATATAAATGAGAGAAACTGAACAGACTTAAATGACCGCCAATATAAGATAAAAAAAAACATATCTGTTTTTGTCATTTAATAATACTTTTCTCGTCTACAATGTTGAAGTGTGTCTTTGTCTAATATGATATAGACCAAGATGAGCAACACAGGCTATTTTGAGCCTCCTGTTATTATTAAACTGGCGTTTTTTTGTGTTGTTTTAACTCGCACAATAATCCGGGACAGTAGTGAAAATAGAGGTAATTCGAATCTTTCATTACAGTGCAGACAATGAATGAATAAATAAAATTGAAAGACTTTGTCTAGCTGCAATTGAAAGACTTTGTCTAGCTGCAATATTCCTTTTTTCCTCTTTCAGTATGCAATGCTAAAAACTCGACATGAAATATTAGTTAGGACTTCGATATGGGGAAAATATCACTCACCTCAAGTTCAAGAAAAACAATTTTCACTGTGTAAGTGATTCTTGATGTTGAAAGATTTCAGAAATCATGAACTAAACTTTATCTTATAAAAAATATGTTGTATGATTGCCAATGAGACAACTCTCCACAAGAGACCAAATGACATAGAAACTAACAATTATAGGTCACCGTACGGTCTTCAACAATGAGCAAAACCCATACCACATAGTCAGCTATAATAGGTTCCGAAATGACAAATATAAAACAATGCAAACCTAAATTACGTACAAAAATGAACGAAAAACAAATATGTAATACATCAACAAACGACAACCACTGAATTACATGATTCCTACTTGGGACAGCTTGTTTGTAGTTCTTTTGTGTGATGAATGCAATAATATTGAAGGTCGACTTGTTACTCATTTTTTTCCTGCAGGAAATATTAATTCTCTACCGTATTATTAGAATGAAATTAAGCAAAAACTCCTAGAAAAGTTTAATAAATAAATTGAACATATGAACAATACTGCTTATGTTAAAAGAAAGATTACAATACATGTATTGCAATATAATTAAATGTGTCATGTCATGTTCAAACCGACCCGTCAGTTTCGTGCTGGCATAGACATCTTTCGTATGAGTGATATTTTTCGAGGCAATTAATAAGAACTATTTCATTAGCGGATCCAGGGGGAGGGGATCCGAGTGTTTGAACCCTCCTCTTTTTGGCCGATCAATGCATTTGAATGGGAACATATAGTTGGACCCCCCCCTTTTTGTCCTGATTTGGGACCCCCCCCCCTCCCCCTTAAAGCTTTTAATATGGCTAGATCCGCCCCTGTATTATATGTCAGAGGAAAGACTGTGGTGCTCGCGGAGTCATATTAAGTTTTGTTGACTATTTAAATCTACATGTACATTAGCACGTAAACAAAATACAGCGCTGCTTCCCAGTTTAGTTGAATATGCCATAACATTAGTCATATAATTCAAACAAACGCGAGAAGAAAAGAGTTCTAGTATTTCACAAGCTTTTAGCATTGATTATAAATTTAATTTAAATTCCAGCAACCTTTCACGTTGAAGTCCGTGAAAGTTAGAACATACGAAAAAAAAAAATCAAACGAATTTAACATTCAAACAAACTCATAAATTTGTTGCGAGTGTTTTTCTATTATATAGACTTTTTCAAATGATTAATTTAGTTTTATTTTATTTTGTGTCGTCGATTAGTTTGTTTTCCTTCAGAAGCATATTAACAATTAAAGTTAAAACAAAAATAATAATTTATAACTAATATCTACGCTTGTGTATTATGATGCGTTGTCTGTTTTCAAAGTTGGCGATTATAAATCTCTAAACTTTTATCACAAAATATTATATATTAAAGTGGCAAGTGCAATTTGAGGGATCAGCGTACCATTGTGACCTCTAGCTTAAGAGAAATGTCTAATCGTCAGAGCTAATAGTTGAATTGTATCATTAGTTATAATGAGGTTTCCTGATGCACTTGAGCCATTAAAAATCAAATACCTTGTTACTGTAGCTTACAGTACACAGATGTATTAGTATCGTATTTCACTTCATTGATAAAACACAATATTTTGTAGCTTAGACGATTTATAATTACACAGTTTATATATCTCTGCAGATTATAATGTATTTATAGCACACATATGGAAACAGATACGCATACGTCAATGTGATTGCATCAACAATTTGTCAATAGTTGTATTTATGTCCTGCAATTATACTATCTAATATTTTTCGATAATTAAAAAAATACGAATCGAATATTTCCGCTTAGCTCTCATTTAAAATTCTCCCAAACAGAGGTGATCAGTTTTCAAAATCTTACACTTTAAGCTAATCTAAGTCATTCCCTCTCCATTTATACCGTCAGAGCATATATTTTCATCAGCAGGACTGTTAGTTACAAATAAAGTTGAGAATTAGCCTCATCCCAGGCACAGTTGTCAAGATACTACTTTTAGATCAGACAAATTCAATGCACCTCATGTCGATCCTCAGAAAATTATTAAAGTCATCAGTGATCATCAGTTAGTTCAAACATCACCCCTTTGTTGATTATTTTAAAAATGTGTTTTTTTACGGTCCCTTAATAATGTTGTTTGAGTAATAATTTTTCTATAGATATAACTTTATTTTTGGATTAGATAATTGTCAGTTTACATAATAAAATAAGAACATGTATGTCATGTATTAAATAAGCTTTTAATTATGATTTATATGGTATATAATTCATATTATCTAGTCCATTGTTATAATGTTGAGGGTTTTACGTTTATAAGTCCTTAAATTCTTTATTGAAAAGCACTTTACGCCCATATGAGCCCTCAGTATGAGCCAATGGCTTAAAACATTATACATAATATACAGTTTACATATATATAAAACAATGAAAAGACAACGACCCACAATACATAAAATGGATATAATTTTGTGTTTCCATTTTGCAAATGTTTTACCGAGCGAGTACTCTTCACCGAGGTAACTTCCCTTCATGTTATTATATATTTTTTTCCATTGTAGTTAAGAAAACAATAAATAGATTTCATTTGTCTCCCTTGTTTTTTTTTTAGAGAATCAGTTTCAAAATATAGTTATCTCCCATCTTAAATTTAGCCTGTTAGTCAAAGGGAGACAACTTTAATTTTCCACAAAAATTACGGAATTCCATAATATTATGGAGTTCGCTAAGTGCCCCGACTGCTAATGGAACATATTTTCACATGATCCCAACAAAAAGTGTTTCATTCTCTGAAACATTTTTTGTGGACAAGTAAACATAAAATTTGAATAATTAGAAAAATATTTAATGGACTTTAAGAGGCAAAATTCAAAAAAGACAAAAAAGAAACAATAATTGGCTTTTCTTCTGTGTATACATGCATGAATTTTATCCAGACAGTTTTACTTATCAAGGTGAAGTTGTTGTTCTTGAGTAACAGCGTAAGCATTTTGACCAGGCTTTCAGTAGGTGGATATTTTACTGTCAAATGCTCACGCTGGTACTAAAGAACAACAACTTCACCTTTGATGGCGATCATTATCTACAAGTTAATGGACCTGCTATTGATACCAAAATGGCTACTTCATATGCCAACATATTTATGAGCAAATTAGAAAAACAACTCCTTGAATCTTCAATCGAAAAAAAGCTTTCATGGTTTAGATTTATAGATGATGTGGATATGAAACGAAATAAAAGTGACAAGGATATAGATACACTCATCAATCATGCCAACAACATACATCAAAGTATATCAAATTTACTCACGAGAGATCTAAATCCAAAATCACCTTCCTCGATACTTCCATCTCCTTAACAGATGGCATTATATCCACAGATCTATATTCTAAGCCTACTGATACTCACCAATACCTGCCCCTAAAAGTTGCCATACTGCTAATTGTACTAAGAGCATCCCGTACAGTCAGGCACTCAGAGTCAATCGAATATGTTCCAACAAAGAAACAACTAAACAACGACTGAGTCAACTCGAAACTCGCTTGAAGAGAAGGAGCTATTCAAAAAAGTTTTCAGAAAGCGGAAACTATCCCAAGGAGTAAACTGTTATAATACAAAGATAAAAAGAAAAGGAAAAGGACTCCATGTGTTCTTACTTACCACCTATCTCTCAAAAACAGATTCGGTGTCATTCGTGAGCATTGAAAACAGTTGAAAAGACTTCCAAACTATCCAAAATATTTCCCGAACCGTCCATGATTGCTTTTAGGCAACCGAATAATCTGCGTAACCTGCTGGTGCAGGCTAAAGTGTCTGATCTGAGAATGTCGTTTGTGTGATGAAAAACGCGGCAATGCTGCCACAGATGCACAACTCATCAATTTTTCGCAGTAAGGCAACCGAAAATAACTATGGGATATGCAATGTGACCTGCAAAAGTATGAACATTATTTACATTCTAGAATGTTCGGTTGGTGGCCTCTAATATGTTGGTGAGTCAAAGCAGCCTTTCCACAAACACCTCAATGGCCATAGGAGTTATATCTCTACGAAGCCACTTCTCTCAGTTAGTCAGCATTTCAGACAGTCGGGGCACACACTTGATAACTTTAACCGCATGAAAATCCTAGTGATTGAACAGAACATTCACTGGCGTGATGCCCAGTGACAGGTTCGGGAAAGCTTTTGAATAAAGGAACTAAATGTACATCACCCAAATGGCAATAAGAAATACTAGCACTTTTATTTTACACTCATTTTAGGATGTATATATACACAGTCACGACTATTGAGTATTGAGTTTTGTTTTATTTTACGATGTTCAAGATTTGGGATTTGTATTTTTGAGCTATTTTACACAAACAATGAGCATTGTTAAAATTATTGACACTGACAAAGGCTATTTGTTAAGCCGAAATATTTGTCAACACGATTCTATAACATCATCCTCTTATATAACCATCTTGTATTAGTAGCGTTGTGCAAACTTTTAGACTTATATATTTTTTTCCTTATCTGCGCAGTATCATCTATTCTAGACGATCCGGTACATATTAAACTTGCTGAGTTGGTCCTTTTTATAGACTTCTTATAAATATATATCGTGAAAAATGTGATTAAGAAAATGCAATCAAAGGAATACGCCCTCTACATCCCCTGGATCAACCACTGTGGAACTGATAAACCAAACAAATAGAACTATGCATGTCAAAGATTATACATGCATGCATCTATATTCATTACAGATAAAAAGATGATCAATCCTTTTTCAATTCATTGTCTCTTCTGAATACATTTAAAATATATTGCATGTACCATTTTTTTTTATGGTGTAATAGCCAGTATGTTGTTTATATGTTGTATTTATTTTGCAGATTGCAGATAGTGTCATCAAATCCAGTAGGAATATCCATAGTACTATTGCGAAGCTAGTCAGTGGCATGGAAAGAGCTATCGTATATTATGATTGGGAGTAATACCATCAACAGTATTTTAAAAACAATTTTGTATTATCACATATCAACGTTTCATTATTGATTCAACAAAAAAGGATGTGCTATATGTTAACAATCATGTGATCCAGAGCCCATTGTCATCAATATGTGTAAAAAGACGAACACTATTATTTCACAATCAAATATGCCAAACATCTTAACACCCAAATAATTAAATGCAGTAAGACTTGTATATCTATGAACACATCAGGGAATATTGATATAATGAAACTTATAAAGATGTTGTCCGTCTAAATTCTACCATTGCCAAAACTGAGGTTGACTTCACAAATGAAGGAATATCCAATAACGTTAAAACATTAATGTCCATCAAGAATGCAGAATCTTCTGAATTAAAATTAAAAAAAGTTTGTTTTTCCTTTATTCTAATTTTACAAACAATTTTAAATTCACAGGCTATTGTCATCAACAAAGTCAAAAACTTCTTCAGTTGTTAAAAAATGGCCCACATGGCAGACAACTGGCATATTCTGCACTTAGTACAGACATTTTCAATTACAAAGCCACTAAGTTTAGACTTGAAACAAAAAATCAGATAGAAGTTTGTGAAACATTTTTTTTTAAATTGCATATGAAAACAAAACACACGTTCAAAACATACGATAACAAAATGCAACTCATAGAAGATCAACAACAAAAAAAGAACACTGTTATATGAAGTTTTAATCTTAATTAGCACATATTGGTGCATGACTTTTAACCATTGATTTATAAATAATATTACATTAAAAGTGTATTAAAAATGATTTATTAAAGCAGGAAAGTTCATAAAATGTTATTATAATTTCGTGGATACATTTGTTCCTGATTGCATATATACGATCGCCCAATGTGTTCAATTTGGACTACCAAGTGGGCCCCCCATTTGTAAAATAAATTATAACTCACTGACACTCCATGAATTTAAATGTATTTCATTTAACGGTCAACAAAAAATATTTAGAGTAAAAAATTTCCAGAAACCGTCCAGGACCTCCTGAGTGCACTCAGGACATCATGTAAATAAAATCATCAAAGATACCAGGATTAAATTTTGTATTTAATAGATACTTTAGTAGGCGTTGAGGGTATGCATTCAATAAATAATTTAATTTTTTATCTAATAATTTTTGTTTGAATAAAATCAATTGAATATTTAAGAAGTTATTGAAGCTTTTATTATCACGTGCCGTTATTTGGGATATGTCATGCATGTTTTTATTAATAGTTTAATTGGTGTAATAAAAGCACTAGACATTGGTGTAGACATTGATGGTGAAAAAATTGGTATGCTATTATATGCTGATGACATTGTATTTATTGCTGAAAATGAAAATAATTTACAAGCTCTATTAGATGTATTAAGTAATTGGTGTGTTACCAATTGTATGAATGTGAACTTAGATAAAACTAAATTTGTCCATTTTAGGAACCCTTCGGTTCAACAAACATCTAATCTTTTTTGTTAAATGATAATACAGTACAAATAGTATCTTGTTACCAATATCTTGGTCTACTGCTGACAGAATATCTCGATTATAATGAAATGGCTAAAGCTGTAGCAAGGTCTGCAAGTCGAGCTCTAAGTTTATTAATTGTAAAATGTAAAGCACATTGTGGTTTCCAGCACAGTACCTTTACAACATTATTTGATACTCTGGTCTGGTCAGTTATAAGCTACGGTGCATCCATTTGGGGTACTCGTTCTTTTTCTTGAATCAACACTGTCCAGAACAGAGCTAGCAGGTTTTTTATGGGTGTGGGCAAGTATACGCCAAATGATGCAATTAACGGGGACATGGGCTGGAGACCACCTAGTATAAAGCAATGGACATTTGTCTTCAGGCACTGGGCAAGATGTAGTGTCATGACCAATGAAAGAATAAATTATAAAGTGTTCAAATGGTCACATAAAAATGCTGTAAACAATAAGAAAAACTGTAAAAAGGAGCCAATAGAAAGTCACGACACATTGAAGGAAAATTTTATGGTCATAAGGGATAGATATAGAGACAATGGTGCATCTATACAGATAGAGAAGAATGAAAGATAAGGCTCTTACGGGAAACGTTTTAGAACGTTTAAAATTATAAATTTTATAAAAAAAACCAATTGATTCATTCAGGATGTACGTGTATTACAAGTATAACGATAATAATGAAGATCAAAGGGTTTGAACACTTGAGAAGTTTGTCTTGAGAGTTTCTTTTAAGAGAATTTGAATGTAATATCCGTATTTTTCTTTTAAAGACAGTGAAATATGTTACATAAATCTGGCATTCGCACAATTAACTAGGACAAATTACTTAAATGTTGAAATAAGTTTAGCACAGTTGAAATACACCATTTAGAAAGTTATAATCTTATATAAAAAAAAGATATCACGCGCCGTTTTTCTATCCGTAATTTTCTCCGGTTAAAACACCGCGCTGAAGTACGTCCATTATTCACAGTTCATTATTCATTATTCAATAATGAATAATCACTATTCACTATTCAATATTAAAAAATGAATAATGAATAATGAAATGGTTTATGTTTCATTATTCAAATTGAAGCGGTGAATAGTGAAAAAAATATAAAAAAAATTGACTGTGACACTATAGCTATATTTTGATTCGCAATGACCATAAGAGAGTTTACGGACGACCTAAATGCCACAACATGCGTAAAAATTAAGAAATATAAAAAAGAAGTTTTGGTATGATTGCCAATGAGACAAATATCCACAAAAGACCAAAATGAAACAGACATTAACAACTATAGGTCACCGTACGGCCTTCAACAATGAGCAAAGCCCATACCGCAAATTCAGCTATTAAAGGCCCCGATAAGACATTGTAAAACAATTCAAACGAGAAAACTAACGGCCTTATTTACGTAAAATAATGAACGAAAAACAAATATGTAACACATAAACAAACGACAACCACTAAATTACAGGCTCCTGACTTGGGACAGGCGCATAAATAAATAATGTGGCGGGGTTAAACATGTTGGCAAATTTTGAATAATGAAATGGATATTTTTGAATAATGGAATGGACTGCTATGACCCTTCAGCCCCTAATTACAGATATATATTAAACCTCAATCGAAATCTTATTAAGAGAGCAACAAAAGGTATATAGTCAATATGTTCCGCAACGCATATTAGAGGAGTAACGAAGGACTTAAATATCGAAATACGCCTGAACATTGAGAAATAGCCTATTTTGAATAATGAAATGGATATTTTGAATAATGGAATGGACTGGTAGGACCCTTCAGCCCCTAATTACAGATATATATTATACCTTGATCGAAAGCTTATTAAGAGAGGAACAAAAGGTTTATAGTCAATATGTTCCGCAACGGATATTACAGGAGTAACGAAGGACTTAAATATCGAAATACGCGTGAACATTGAGAAATAACTTATTTTGAATAATGGAATAAACTGCTGCAACCCGTCAGCTTCTTATTAAGGAAAAACAATATACACCAAATTAAAGCTTATGGATGGAGGAGTAAACTAAGTATAATCGGTATGTGGTGCAATGACCATTACAGAGGTTACAGAAGGAATAAATGCCAAAATACGCGTGAAAATTAAGAAATAGCCAATTCTGAATAATGAAATGGATATTTTGAATAATGGAATGAACTGGTAGGACCCTTCAGCCCCTAATTTCAGATATATATCACACCTCAATCGGAAATTTATCAACAGAGGAACAAAAGGTATATAGTCAATATGTTCCGCAACGCATATTAGAAAAGTAATGAAGGACTTAAATATTCAAATACGCGTGAACAATCAGAAAGAGCCAATTTTCAATAATGAAATGGATATTTTGAATAATGAAATGGACTGGCAGGACCCTTCACCTCCTAATTTAAGATATATATTATACCTCGATCGAAAGCTTATAAAGAGAGGAACAAAAGGTATATAGTCAATATGTTCCGCAACAGATATAACAGGAGTAACCAAGGACTTAAATATCGAATTACGCGTAAACATTGAGAAATATCCAATTTTGAATAATGAAATGGATATTTTGAATAATGAAATGGACTGGCAGGACCCTTCAGCCCCCAATTACAGATATATATTATACCTCGATCGAAAGCTTATTAAGAGAGCAACAAAAAGTATATAGTCAATATGTTCCGCAACGGATATTACAGGACTAACCAAGGACTTAAATATCGGGATACGCGTGAACATTCAGAAAGAGCCAATTTTGAATTATGAAATGGATATTTTGAATAACGGAATGGACTAGCAGGACCCTTCAGTCCCTAATTACAGATATATATTATACCTCGATCAAAAGCTTATTAAGAGAGGAACAAAAGGTTTATAGTCAATATGTTCCGCAACGCATATTAGAGGAGTAATCAAGGACTTAAATATCGAAATACGCCTGAACATTAAGAAATAGCCAATTTTGAAAAATGAAATGGACATTTTGAATAATGGAATGGACTAGCAGGACGCTTCAGCCCCTAATTACAGATATATATTATACCTTGATCAAAAGCTTATTAAGAGAGCAACAAAAGGTATATAGTCAATATGTTCCGCAACGGATATTACAGGAGTAACCAAGGACTTAAATATCGAATTACGCGTGAACATTGAGAAATATGTGAACTTTGTTTGGGTAGGGTAATACAATGTTACTGGACCTGCTGGTGTTTGTTTATGTAGTGTGTGTGACCGTGTACTGCTTGTATGAACTTGTGCTGGAACTGCACTGAACTGGAACTTAGAATACTGGAATAAGAACAAGCTTGTATAAAAATAGATGTTTATTGTTTGCTGGTCACGAATGCAAGTGTATAATAATAATACTATGAACAATGAACATACATAATAAAAACATACATATAGAAACATGAATATAATTAAATATATCAGTAACTCTGGTATTTGAATAATGCGAATAAGAATAATTAACCCACCCAAAAGTATAGTTCACTTTAAATGAATAGGGGTAAGACTAGCTCACTTGAAATATTAAATGTGAATTGAACTGGGGGAATGAAATATAAAAATGAAATATAAATATGAACTTGAACTGGGGGAATTAAATATAAATATGAACTTGAACTGGGGGAATGAAATATAAATATGAACTTGAACTGGGGGAATGAAATATAAATAAAGGGAGATAATTTGAATAGTATATCATGGTATATTTTACAGTTTCTATGGAAACTATGCCAAAGTAAGTTTATCTCATTTAAACCTGTTTCTGAATAAACAATTAATGTAATTATTACTAAACTATATAAAACATTTAACCAAAAGCTATGTACAATGTGCCAGATAAATATAACTGACAAACACAAATAAAACATGAATGCAAGAGCACCCCCCTTTTGTATGCACTGGCCATTTGAATGAATAATTGCCATGAGAAAATGTTTATAACGTATGTGCATGAAGAATTGAACGTCACGCATAATAATATGAATAATTGAACACTATAGAACACCTTGAATAGTCGAATAAATGAAGAACACATCATTTTCTGTTTTGTCAAAATAAACGCTACTTCAATAAGGGGAGTAACTCTGCAGTGATATGAACAATGACCCAAAAAATAAAAGAACTTAAAGTACTAAAAGACAAGAGGCTGTCACAACGACAGCAAACCGGATTTATTAACATTTATTTGTGTCCTGGCAATATCACAAGAACCATTACTGATGAATGGTGAAAGTGAAAATCGTCAATATCAAATCTGACCTCCATTTTGTCATCAGTATCAACATATTAAAATTTGAAAATCTTAGATTGAATGGTTCATGAGTAAATGCAACAACGTGAATCGAAACGCCATTTTACGATCTTTTAAGAACCATAACTCCTGAACGGTAAAAGTCAAAATCGTCATTATTGAACTTGACCTCTATTTTGTCATCAGTAACAACACATTAAAATTTCAAAAGCTTTGGTTGAATGGTTCATGAGAAAATGCACGGACACGACAGGAAACACCATTTTTCAATCTTTCAAGAACCATAACTCCTGAACGGTAAAAGTCAAAATCATCATTATTGAACTTGACCTCTATTTTGTCATCAGTAACAGCATATTAAAATTTCGGAAGCTTTGGTATAACAGTTCATGCATAAATGCACGGACACGACTGGAAACTCCATTTTTCAATCTTTCAAGAACCATAACTCCTGAACGGTAAAAGTCAAATTCGTCATTATTGAACTTGACCTCCATTCTGTCATTAGTAACAACATATTAAAATTTGGGAAGCTTTGGTAGAACAGTTCATGCGTAAATGCACGGACACGACTGGAAACTCCATTTTTCAATCTTTCAAGAACCATAACTCCTGAACGGTAAAAGTCAAAATCGCCATTATTGAACTTGACCTTCGTATAGTTGTCAGTAATAACATATTAAAATTTTAAAAGCTTTGGTTGAACGGTTCATGAGTTAATGCACGGACAACATTTGATTGCCGCCCGCCCGCCCGCCCGACAGCCCGACCGCCCGCCCGCCCAACCGCCCGCCCGCCCGGCCACCCGCCGTACATCCCCAAATCAATAACCGACATTTTTGTCACAAAAATCCGGTTAAAAATCGTAACTAACTATATACAAAATTACTTCTAAATGCTTCGACGAACTAAAATAGTTAAATCCCTGAAATTGTCGCATCGTTTAATTATCTACAGGAATAAAGACTGAACGAAATTGAATAAAGTATATCGAAACACGCACATTAAAATAAAACGTATTGAAACACGCATATTAAAAATAACAAAAAAATTTACAAAAACGAATTGAATACTTATTCTGAACTCTTAAAACTATAGAAAATACTTGAATTAAAAGAATATACTCTTGTAACTATTATTGAATATATTTTGTATAAAGAATTCCCTTTCGAGTGCGCAAACTTTCTTAATTTAAATAAACTGTTAAGAATTCAACTATATCTATAAAAATAATGTAATTTATGAACTGGAAAGTATAAATGCAAAATACATGAATATGAACAAAAATGCTACTTATTCTATCTTAAAACTTTGTAATAAAATCTTAGCATTAAGAAATATGAAATAAATAATTTAACTTCACTCACCTGGAATAAGAACAAGCTTGTATAAAAATAGATGTTTATTGTTTGCTGGTCACGAATGCAAGTGACCAGAAACGTTTGTCCAGGTATCAAGCTTGGTTTCCAGGCGAGGTTAATTAGGGGAATTTCTTATGATTAACAAAGGAAGAACAATTAATAATCCTGTGGGGTACCTCGACGTAAATTAAGGTAACGCTGTGAATCATGTGACTCACATATGTCACTTAGAGACGGATTAACTAAATTATTGAGAAGTAAATTGTACTAAATTATGTAATCCTTTATTTGCTATCTTTTGTGAAAAAGTATTTGTTAATTGACTTGTAAATTCTTTATGTAACGTAATTTTACCAAACAATGCTATGAAGATAGAAAGTTACGAAACTATATTTTTCCATGTGAAATCAGATATCTGTAAAGTTATAAAATTTAGAAATGAACTTTTATTATAAAAATCATGAAAATAAGAATCTTTATTAAAACATATAAATATAAACAATAAAACATGAAAATCTGAAACAAGAAGTGAAACATGAATTTCCGCTGTCACATATTCCCTCACCGCTGTAAAATTCTTTGTCCGCAAAGACTAAGATCAACAATAAAAACAAGATGACTTAGATTGTACCAAGTCATGCACAAGTATAAGATTATGTCCATCAATAAAAATATAATATATAATATCTTGTAAAGTAATTGTGGTGTGTGATTAAAGCATGACAGAAGAAAGGAGTACCAAACATCTTTTTAAGTCTTCTGGCGGTATAGGGATTTACTGAAATATCTTCAGGAATGGGAACTTCATGTTTAGTATTTATATTAATAATAGAAAAATTATCAAAATCTGCATGTAGTCTTGTACAAAATGTTCCAGATATTCTCATATTTTGAATACAGTTTGGTGCAGTAATATCCCAATCTGATGGACAAAGTGACAGGGTAACAATTGGTATTGTTATACATGATAATCCATTTGTGATCTCCAGTACTACTTTTGTATGGTTTCTGTTGCTTAACTTTTTGAAGAAATAAATCGAAACAATAACTAAGGCCAAAGACATGGTAAAAGACAGAGCAACAAAAGGCCAAGGATTACACTTTGTATTAAAAATGCTTTGAACATGTGAGGACTCAGTGGTTGTTGCAAGGTGCACGTGCTTGTAAATAAAGGATGGTAAGGGAGAAGGATTGGATAAACTTTCTGAACGAGGAATCTTTTGAAGTAGAAGTAGTGTAGCTGTAAGGATGCGAATCTTGTTAAAAAGTACTATACATGCAATGACAAGTAAACCTGATACACATAAAGAAGAAATACTAGTAATAAGAATTGTATTAAGATCAAGACATGAGTCATCCATAGAAATATCACCATTAATAAGAGGTTCAGAGAGGGATTTGAAGACAGTTTTCTGTTTTAGGGTAGCTTGTGCAATGCGTTTTAAACTTAGGTGAAGGTTATGGTCTTGTGCAATAATATTAGAAAAAGAATGTTGAAAATATTAATAGAAGGTATTTGAATATTAATTTGCTTGGTGAAGGTAGTATCTCCTAGAATGGAAGAGTAGGTGTCAGAATCAAAGAAATGCTGAATTAATGCTAAGTTAATTGGATGGAGAACAGTAACTGTGTCTTTATAATTTGTACATTTTTCTATTTTCTTTGGAATATACAAAGAATCTGTGGACAGTGAACACATACAAGGTATTTGGATAAAACAAAAATTGCAACCTTTCACTATTTTGTGTTTGTTTGGACACTCAAATGCAAGAGTATTCATTTTATACACTAATAATGTGTTGTCATAAATTTCTTCAACTGTAGGTTTAATAACATTCATGAGGAATCTAAAATCACAATGTTCATGAACATCTTGTTTAGAATTAAAATACAGAGAAGAAATGCAACTCGTTGAAACAGTTGACACAAGTGGTAAACTATAGGAACAATATAATGTTGTTTTTCCTGTACAAGAACTAATTCTCGAATAAGAGATATGATTGTAATATTGATTATTACTTGTAACAGTGAAATATTCAGGAAGGTCCATAATTTTGGTGCCATGATTGCTTGACGAATTGATAGGTACTGGAAATGAGTTTACTCTATACAATGCAAGAGGTGATGAAAACGTAGAAATTGGAAATTTCAAAGTAACATATAAAGTAGAATGATTTCTGGCATACAACAATTGTGAAGATGAATAATAATATGCCGGATCAGTATTTAACAAGTAGAACCCTTTGAATTTTTCATTTAGAATCAGCTGAACATGCTTGAGTGTATTTTTCAAAATATTTGGAGAAATGAGAAAAGGTGATCAATTTCCCTTTACCATTTCATGTATCCCTATTTTTAATTCCTCTAAATACTTGTTAACAGATGAAGAAAGATTCATTTGATCAATAAGTAAATTTGACAATTTTACACTGACTTCTTCAAAGTGTGCAACAAATTTTGAAGTTTCTGAAGTAAGGTTGACCATAATGTCATAATTTTGCTGAACACCTAATACAATATTTTGAAATCTTTCATCAGTTTTTGACATGAACGATGACAACAACTGATCATGTTCTGTCATTGCTTTAGCAAATTTATTATTCCTGTTTATTAGAATGTTTACATGTCTGTCTAACTTTTGAACGTCTTTCACTGTTGCTGTGCCGAATAGAGATCTGGAAATGGATCCGACGAAATTGAACAATCCTCTTTTACTCCTACTTTGTGTACTTGCTGTATTAATTTTGAAATCCGCTTTTGGAATTAGCTTATGAATTACTTCCACAGTACTGTTAACATTTGATGCAACGTCTGTTTTCAATGCAGAAAAATGTGAAATGACTTGATTAAGAATGAAGCAGTTTTGATGAATAATATCACAGGATGGATAGGAGAATTTATGAATTTTATGTGGAATAGAAATCTCGAACGTGTGGAACCAGTGTTCGCTTCCAAAGACTATATCCGCCTCTTTGACAAAAGTAACTCCATAATTTGTGCGTTGCACAAGTTTTTCCTTTTCTGCATTCACAGCTAAAACATTCAGCAGAAGCATCCATACTAAGACTGTGGCAAAACTTAAGGTTCCTAGAGAAAAGAAAGGTAGAAGGTGTTAGAGTGTGCACTGAATGTCGGTTTAGGGTTTATAACTCCCTTTTAGCACTATAAACACGAGTTTCCTCATAATTGTGACATCAATACACAGAAAACAAAGTTATAAGAAATTAAGCATAGGTGAACATCAAAGTTTTGCCAAAGTCAACATGAATATTCTGGATGTAAGATCAAGGTAAAAACAATTATTATTGAGCACTATGTCAAAAAAATGTGTTTGTACTGCACATGAACATGCACACATTTTGAACTGAATGAACTGAACTTACGAATGAACCAACATATTAAGGGAAGTATAATGAACTAGAAATCTCTTTCGAATAGAACGTTGTAGAACAAAGAACTGAATCTGCGAACACTGATTTTCACTAACCTTTGAATAGAATATGATTGCATGGAATATGAAACAATAGGACAATATGAAATACTAGAACAATGGAAATACTAGGACACTATGAAATACTAGGACAATGTGAAATATGAAATCATAGAAAAATATGAAAAGCATGAGTCATAAATGCTTAATTTATGCAACTTAATGAAAAATATTATTTCGTTTTCTTTTCTTTCGTCTGGTTCCTTTTTGTGTTTTTGTTGCAAGGTATTGACGCACCATTTGAATTGGCAGATTTTGTTCTGGTTCCCAGGTCTTTTCTCTGTATCCGACCCATTTTACAAGAAATTGTTGTTCACCATTAATCTTTTTACTTTGGATAAGTTTTTCAACATCATAAAATTGTTTTGAACCATCATCTATAGGTTCATCAGAATCTGGAGTATCAGCATCTTGATTTGGAATAATTTCATCATCGTTTGGATTCGGTGGAGGGACTGGATTTTGGAAATTTGGTTGTTCTTCCCTCCTTGGGTCTGGACGTGGAACATCAGGAGGAGGTGCATTTTGATCTGGACGATGATCTGGGGGAGTGTATATTTTCAACCTATTTGCATTGATCATGCTTTTTAGCATCTTGTTGTCTTCACACCTTCTCAATTTGTATGTATGATTCAGTCCCTTGGCAACTATGTAGAATGGACCGTCTTGTTTTCTGTGTAATTTTGACGCTAATCCAACTGGCACTTTAGGATTGAATATTAGAACTAAATCTTGGATTTCGAATTTTGGAAAAGCAGTGTTTTTGTCGTAATGCTTCTTTTGTTTTTCCTGTGCATATTTCAAGTTGTCAGTTGCACACCTTTTGGCTATTTTTAGACAATCCATGATGTTTTCAATATGAACCTTCAGATTTTTGTCAATGTCTGTTTTTGGTAGCAGAGTGGTGTCAACAGGAAGGTTCATTTCTTTACCAAAAAGTAAATGATATGGAGAAAACTCAGAAGATGCCGATGGAGACATGCGAAAAGCCATGAGTATACCTGGAAGGAGTTCTGCCCAATTTGATTGATTTTCATCTACAATGGTTCTCAGACATTGTATGACAGTCTTGTTTGTTCTTTCTGCAACTGAATTAGTCTGAGGATGGTACGAACTTGTGAAATAGTGTTTCACATTATAAATCTGATTTACAGCAGCAACAAGCTTACTCATAAACCCTTGACCACGATCTGAAACAAGGCTAGTGGGACTTCCGTAACGGGAGAATACCTCTTTGTGAAGAACATCCGCAATTTCTGCAGCTGTTTCAGATCTTACTGGAAAAGCCTCTGTCCATGTGCTGAATGCACATACTACTATAAGAATATGACGATAACATAATTTTGTTTCTTTGAAAGGACCTATGAGATCAATGTGCCATCTTGCAAAAGTGTCTGTAATAGGCATTGGAGTTAAAGTAACTCTTTTTGCATGAACATGTGGTTTAGCTCTTTGACAAGCATCACAGCCTCTAATGTAATCTGCCACTGCTTGGTACATTCCCGGAAAGAAGTACTTATTTTTGATAGCTAGATAGGTTCTGTCAAAACCAAAGTGCCCTATTTCATGATAGGATTTGAGAAGGTCATTTCGAAATTGACGTGGACAAGCAAGTTGTTTTACAAAAAGGTCTTTCTTTCTACCTCATGTCCTTGGCTGGTAAAAATGGTACAAGATACCGTCTAACAATGCATATTGACTTGCTTCTAAACAAATGTTCTTCGCCAGTTTAGATTCATCAGGAAGTGTGCCATTTTCAAGGTACGCATAGATATGCTTAAAGTCAAAACATTCTTTTTGCAAAGGACCTATGTTTTCTGGCATAACTTCAGTGTGAGTTTCTTGTATTTGTGTTGGCTCAGGATTTGTTTCTATCACTGGATCATCTGAACCTTCAGCATCAACTGCCATAACAGAAGGAATGGAAGAATTTGTTGGAGTGTAAACAAAATTTACCTGTAAAGGCTCTAAACTTTCTTGTGAACTGATAGAAGTAAGATTTACAGAAGGAATGACATCTTCAGGTTCTGAACTAGATTGAAAATCAGAGTACTCTCTTGTTGAGAGGCAATCAGCATTCCCATTTTTCTTCCCTGGACGAAAACAAATGTCAAAACTATATCCCTGAAGAAGTACTGATCATCTTGCTAAACGACCTATGAACAGCTTAATGTTCGTTAACGACTTAAGAGCTTGATGATCTGTGTAAACCTTGAAATGACTGTTTGCTAAGTAAACATGATATGACTTGATACCTTCTAAAACTCCAAGACATTCCAATTCACTGACACCCCAGGCTCTTTCGCCTTGTGCCAATGACCGACCTCCATAAGCAATGACCTTTTCCTGACCTTTAGAATCTAACTGACCTAATATGTACCCAATAGCTGTAACACTGGCATCAGTAGTAAGAATGAAAGGTTTGGACATATTAGGATAAGCAAGAATAGGTGCAGAACAAAGAGCCTTTTTGAGCAGATCAAATGCCTTTTGGCACTTTTCTACCATTCAAAAGGAACATCATTTTTCAGAAGGTGGTTGAGAGGTGTAGCGATGTAACTGTAGCCTTCAATGAATTTTCTGTAGTAATTTGTCAAACCAAGAAAAGAACGAATTTGTTTGTGGTTTTTAGGAACAGGAAAAGTACTAACAGCATCTACCTTTGATGTGTCTACCTTGACACCCTCTTTTGAAATTGTATGACCTAAATAAATCACTTCCTTCCTAGCAAAAAGACATTTTCCTGGTTTCAAAGTTAATCCAGCAGAAATAAGTTTGTCAAAGACTAACTGAAGCTGATTGAGATGTTCTTCGAAGGATTTGCTAAAAACAAGGATGTCATCGACATAGACAAGAGCGATTTTGTAATTCAGAGATCTGAGGATTTGTGTAAGCAAATGTTGAAAAGAGGAAGGCGCAGAGGCCAAACCAAATGGTAAACGCTTCCATTGGTAGACACCACTAGGAGTTACAAAAGCTGCCTTGTGTGCAGTTTTGGGGTCAAGGCCACACTGCCAATATCCAGATAGAAGATCTAAAGTACTGAAAATAGAAGCTTGGGCTTTACCAAGTGCATCGAACACATCTTCCAGCCTGGGTAAAAGAAAAAAATTTGGACATGTGACCTTGTTCAATAACCTATAGTCCACACAAAACCTCATCTCCCCTGATTTCTTCTTACACATAACCACTGGACCTTGCCATTCACTATTAGACTCTTCAATAATGTCATATTTCAACATTTGTTCGATTTGACGGTTCATTTCATCAAAAACTTGAGGAGTTTGCCTATAAAATCTCTTTCTAACAGGAGGGGCATCATCTGTTTCAATGACATGCTCATACATGTGAGTGCGTCCAAGTTCACTCAGGTTTTCAGCAAAGACTTTTCTATTTTTGTGAAGGAAAACTGTAAGTAAGTCTTTTTGTTCATCAGTAAGATCGGAATTGCTTAAGTCAAATTGAAGGACATTTTGGTCTTTTTCAGTGTGAACTTTTGACTTGGAATTGTCAGAATTCTGGACTTTATCATTGTCCTCGGACATTGAAATTATATCTTCTGAATTAACAGGAGTAACTGCAGCAACAACATAATTTGCAGGAAGGAAAATTTTGTCTTTAGTCGGATTCATTATTCTTAAGCATGACTGATTTGAATCATCTAAAGAAACACAACATTTTGCACCAGCAAGAGACATTTTTGGTAAAGATGGCAAAGGCTCTAGTAAAGCAATCTGATTCTTGATAGAAGAAACGCTAATTGGAATATTAGCCTGATGAAAAGGAGGAATGAAAGTACCACTCACTGTCCTAGCAAGACCTGAATTCAACTCTAAAGCATTTAGAGTATTCGAACACGAATCAGGAATGAAAATAGTCTCACTATCACATATAATATGAGCCTTAACATCATGAAGAAAGTCAAAACCAAGAATCATTTGCTGGTGTAATTTGTCAAAAACATGAAAATTATACCTCATGGCGACATTGCCTAATATAAGAGGAAGAGAAACTAACCCAAGTACAGAATGAACTTCACCTCCAACACCCATAGCACTTTTAATTTTTGAAATTTCTATGTTATCCTTACTTATCCCTAAGAATTGGAGTAATTGTACAGAACAACAACTCATTTGTGCACCTGTGTCAACTAGACTTGTGACATGTTTGCCACTAACTTCAATTTGCATTTTGTTCCCTGATAAATTCATTAACTGTGCAATTTCTGGAATTTTATTTTGCTGCTTATTTTTGTTTTTGCCAAAAGAAATAGGAGTTTTTAAAGAAGGAGGTGTCTGGGCTTGTCTTCTGTTTCTTTGAAGAGTGCCTACCCAGGGACTGGATAGGCCCGTGTCCCTATGCTGAAGAGTTAGGATGGCGTGAATTGAAATTTCTACCCTGAGAAGGATGGGGTTGTCTATTGTTGCTCCTGGGATAACTTCTTAGGTTTAAACCACACACCTCTTTGAAGTGACCTACTCTGTCACATTTAAAACACTTTACATTAAAAGCAGGACATAACCTCCTATCAGTGCAAGACTTACCACAACCAAAGCACACATAGTCTTGTCTGTATTGTGTTGGTACTTGTCTCGCTTGAAAATTCTGAGTTGGCATAGAATGCGGTGTGACAGCCATCACTTCAGTCACTTCCTGTTTTACAGCAGATTTCATTGTTTCTAAAAAAGATGAAAACATAGCATTTATGTCTTGCGACGTACATGGTGTGCTAGAACTAGCACATTCAGCCACATTAGTAGCTATTTCTAATGAATTTCTTAGTTGTTCAAAAGTTTTAGGTGATTTTTGTATCACTGTTTGTTTTAAGCTAGGTTTTAAACCATTGACAGCAATGTCAACAATTACCGCTTCACCTAAATTTTCAGCTCCCATTGCTAATTGCTGAACTCTAGCCAAATACGCTTGGCTACTTTCTGTATTTGTCTGTTGTAGTTTATAGATTTGCTGGTTAGTTTTTGTGTTGGAAAATGGAGCTAAAAATGCTGCTTTTAAATTACCAATATCGCCTTTAGTGTTTGCATCAAGGTTATGAAACCATAAAGACGCATGCCCTGTTAGTTGTAAAAGCAGAACCCATAATGCTTTATTATTGTCAACATTGTGTAACGCTCTGTACGATTCGAATAAATTCCACCATATTGCTGGCACACAACAGCTTTCATCGCTGAATTTTTGTAAGGAAGGACCTGAAGCCATTTCTGAGTCTAAATCTAAGTTGAAAGAAATAATTGAATTATTAGAATTTTCTGAAATGTTATCTTCAATGTCTGATACTTCGCCTGAATCAGTGTTATATGAAACGGTTGGTGAGTCGCTGTTATTATCTAACAGTATCAAACCTATATCTTGTTGAAAATTATCTGTGAGACTTTGGATTGTTTCTTCCTCTGTAATCTGTTTTGAGAAAGATCTTGTCGCAGGATGTAGGGAAGAATTCAATGGAGTGGCTCCTTTCTGTTCTGGTCTGGATTTTGGCATAGGTACCGTTATCTTTTGACGCTCCACCAATCTGTGAACTTTGTTTGGGTAGGGTAATACAGAGTTACTGGACCTGCTGGTGTTTGTTTATGTAGTGTGGGTGACCGTGTACTGCTTGTATGAACTTGTGCTGGAACTGCACTGAACTGGAACTTAGAATACTGGAATAAGAACAAGCTTGTATAAAAATAGATGTTTATTGTTTGCTGGTCACGAATGCAAGTGTATAATAATAATACAATGAACAATGAACATACATAATAAAAACATACATATAGAAACATGAATATAATTAAATATATCAGTAACTCTGGTATTTGAATAATGCGAATAAGAATAATTAACCCACCCAAAAGTATAGTTCACTTTAAATGAATAGGGGTAAGACTAGCTCACTTGAAATATTAAATGTGAATTGAACTGGGGAAATGAAATATAAAAATGAAATATAAATATGAACTTGAACTGGGGGAATTAAATATAAATATGAACTTGAACTGGGGGAATGAAATATAAATAAAGGGAGATAATTTGAATAGTATATTTTACAGTTTCTATGGAAACTATGCCAAAGTAAGTTTATCTCATTTAAACCTGTTTCTGAATAAACAATTAATGTAATTATTACTAAACTATATAAAACATTTAACCAAAAGCTATGTACAATGTGTCAGATAAATATAACTGACAAACACAAATAAAACATGAATGCAAGAGCACCCCCCTTTTCTATGCACTGGCCATTTGAATGAATAATTGCCATGAGAAAATGTTTATAACGTATGTGCATGAAGAATTGAACGTCACGCATAATAATATGAATAATTGAACACCATAAAACACCTTGAATAGTCGAATGAAATAAGAACACATCATTTTCTGTTTTGTCAAAATAAACGCTACTTTAATAAGGGGAGTAACTCTGCAGTGATATGAACAATGACCCAAAAATAAAAGAACTTAAAGTACTAAAAGAAAATCGTAACTAACTATATACAAAATTACTTCTAAATGCTTCGACGAACTAAAATAGTTAAATGCCTGAAATTGTCGCATCGTTTAATTATCTACAGGAATAAAGACTGAACGAAATTGAATAAAGTATATCGAAACACGCACATTAAAATAAAACGTATTGAAACATGCATATTAAGAATAACAAAACTACATATCCAGAAATCAACGCCACTTTGCTTATTTGAATATTATACTAAAGAAATCGGATACGGGTCACGGAAATTATATTGAAATAATAGGGAATTTTGAAGAAAAAAAACTGTCTTTTTTAACTTTACTTTAAGTGATAAACAGGTTGCCGGGGCAGAAAACAAATATACACATTAGTATACACCATTCAAACGAAACATGATGATTGTTGTTGAAAAAATCAAGGTTCCTGAGCTATTTTAAAAATCGAAGCGGGAGGCTTTTAACATTGCAGTATAAATTACAGGCTAAAATGGCTGAAACGTCAAATTTACAAACTTCGACTTGAAAATTTGCTAACAAGGTCATTAGAAAAGTAGGTTGCCGGGGTAAAATTTGAAACTTCAATGTCTAAAAAATAAGCAAGTCCAAACCTTGTATGTGTAGTCATTGAACTCTAGGTTCCCACGTAAAGTTAAAATGCACCTATTTAGGAAGAATCAGCTCACAAAAACGCGACAAAATAACTAAATTCGCGTTCATTGTTTTGATTTTGACCGCCTGACAACTTTCCGGAAATATCGTAGTGATTATAAACAAGGACTCAGTGACGGACAACTTATAATATCCATGTTTTAAAGATTTTAATGATACCAAGCCATGATATAAACTATTATCGCGTGGTTCAATTCTCATTTACATTTTATGAATATTAATTAGCAAAAGCACTACTAATTTCTGGCTATGATTTACAAAAACGAATTGAATACTTATTCTGAACTCTTAAAACTATAGAAAATACTTGAATTAAAAGAATATACTCTTGTAACTATTATTGAATATATTTTGTATAAAGAATTCCCTTTCGAGTGCGCAAACTAACTTAATTTAAATAAACTGTTAAGAATTCAACTATGTCTATAAAAATAATGTAATTTATGAACTGGAAAGTATAAATGCAAAATACATGAATATGAACAAAAATGCTACTTATTCTGTCTTAAAACTTTGTAATAAAATCTTAGCATTAAGAAATATGAAATAAATAATTTAACTTCACTCACCTGGAATAAGAACAAGCTTGTATAAAAATAGATGTTTATTGTTTGCTGGTCACGAATGCAAGTGACCAGAAACGTTTGTCCAGGTATCAAGCTTGGTTTCCAGGCGAGGTTAATTAGGGGAATTTCTTATGATTAACAAAGGAAAAACAATTAATAATCCTGTGAGGTACCTCGACGTTACTTAAGGTAACGCTGTGAATCATGTGACTCACATATGTCACTTAGAGACGGATTAACTAAATTATTGAGAAGGAAATTGAACTAAATTATGTAATCCTTTATTTGCTATCTTTTGTGAAAAAGTATTTGTTAATTGACTTGTAAATTCTTTATGTAACGTAATTTTACCAAACAATGCTATGAAGATTAAAAGTTACGAAACTATATTTTTCCATGTGAAATCAGATATCTGTAAAGTTATAAAACTTAGAAATGAACTTTTATTATAAAAATCATGAAAATAAGAATCTTTATTAAAACATATAAATATAAACAATAAAACATGAAAATCTGAAACAAGAAGTGAAACATGAATTTCCGCTGTCACAAATAGCCAATTTTGAATAATGAAATGGATATTTTGAATAATGGAATGGACTGGCGGGACCCTTCAGCCCCTAATTACAGATATATATTATACCTTGATCGAAAGCTTAGTAAGAGAGGAACAAAAGGTTTATAGTCAATATGTTCCGCAACGCATATTAGAGGAGTAACGAAGGACTTAAATATTCAAATACGCGTGAACAATCAGAAATAGCCAACTTTGAATAATGAAATGGATATTTTGAATAATGGAATGGACTGGCAGGACCCTTCAGCCCCTAATTTCAGATATATATTATACCTCGATCGAAAGCTTATTAAGAGAGGAACAAAAGGTATATAGTCAATATGTTCCGCAACGCATATTAGAGGAGTATCGAAGGACTTAAATATCGAAATACGCGAGAACATTCAGAAAGAGCCAATTTTAAATAACGAAATGGATATTTTGAATCATGGAATGGACTGGTAGGACTCTTCAGCCCCTATTTTCAGATATATATTATACCTCGATCGAAAGCTTATTAAAAGAGGAACAAAAGTTATATAGTCCATATGTTCCGCAACGGATATTAAAGGAGTAACGAAGGACTAAAATATCAAAATACGCGTGAACGTTGAGAAATAACTTATTTTGAATAATGGAATAAACTGCTGCAACACGTCAGCTTCTTATTAAGGAAAAAAAATATACACCAAATTAAAGCTTATGGATGGAGGAATAAACTGAGTATAATCGGTATGTGGCGCAATGACCATTACAGAGGTTACGGAGGGAATAAATGCCAAAATATGCGTGAAAATTAAGAAATAGCCATTTTTTAATAATGAAATGGATATTTTGAATAATGGAATGGACTGGTAGGACCCTTCAGCCCCTAAGTTCAGATATATATCATACCTCAATCGGAAGCTTATCAACACAGAAACAAAAAGTATATAGTCAATATGTTCCCCAACGAATATTAGAAAAGTAACGAAGGACTTAAATATTCAAATACGCGTGAACATTCAGAAAGAGCCAATTTTGAAAAATGAAATGGATATTTTGAATAATGAAATGGACTGGTAGGACCCTTCAGCTCCTAATTTAAGATATATATTGTACCTCGATCGAAAGCTTATTAAGAGAGGAACAAAAGTTATATAGTCAATATGTTCCGCAACGGATATTACAGGAGTAACCAAGGACTTAAATATCGAATTACGCGTGAACATTGAGAAATAGCCAATTTTGAATAACGAAATGGATATTTTGAATAATGGAATGGACTAGCAGGACCTTTCAGCCCCTAATTACAGATATATAGTATACCTCGATCGAAAGCTTATTAAGAGAGCAACAAACAGTATATAGTCAATATGTTCCGCAACGGATATTACAGGAGTAACCAAGGACTTAAATATCGGCATACGCGTGAATATTCAGAAAGAGCCTATTTTGAATTATGAAATGGATATTTTGAATAATGGAATGGACTAGCAAGACCCTTCAGCCCCTAATTACAGATATATATTATGATTCGATCAAAAGCTTATAAAGAGCTGAAAAAAAGGTATATAGTCAATATGTTCCGCAACGCATATTAGAGGAGTAACCAAGGACTTAAATATCGAAATACGCCTGAACATTGAGAAATAGCCAATTAAATAATGAAATGAATATTTTGAATAATGGAATGGACTAACAGGACCCTTCAGCCCCTAATTACAGATATATATCATACCTCGATTAAAAGTTTAAGAGAGGAACAAAAGGTATATAGTCAATAAGTTCCACAACGGATATTACAGGAGTAACGAAGGACTTAAATATGGAATTACGCGTGAACATTGAGAAATAGCCAATTTTGAATAATGAAATGAATATTTTGAATAATGGAATGGACTGGCAGGACCCTTCAGCCCCTAAATACAGATATATATATTATACCTCGATCGAAAGCTTAATAAGAGAGGAACAAACGGTATATAGTCAATATGTTCCGCAACGCATATTAGAGGAGTAACGAAGGACTTAAATATCGAAATACGCGAGAACATGCAGAGAGAACCAATTTTGAATAATGAAATGGATATTTTGAATAATGGAATGGACTGGTAGGACCCTTCAGCCCCTAATTTCAGATATATATTATAACTCAATCGAAAGCTTATTAAGAGAGGAACAAAAGGTATATAGTCAAAATGTTCCGCAACGCATATTAGAGGAGTAACGAAGGACTTAAATATCGAAATACGCCTGAACATTGAGAAATATCCAATTTTGAATAATGAAATGGATATTTTGAATAATGGAATGGACTGGTAGGACCCTTCAGCCCCTAATTTCAGATATATATTATACATCGATCGAAAGCTTATTAAGAGAGGAACAAAAGGTATATATTCAATATGTTCCGCAACGGATATTACAGGAGAAACCAAGGACTTAAATATCGGAATACGCCTGAACATTGAGAAATAGTCAATTTTGAATAATGAAATGGATATTTTGAATAATAGAATGGACTGCTATGACCCTTTAGCCTCTAATTACAGATATATATTATACGTCAATCAAAAGCTTATCAAGAGAGGAACAAAATGTATATAGTCAATATATTCCGCAACGCATATTAGAGGAGAAACGAAGGACTTAAATATCGAAATACGCGTGAACATTCAGAAAGAGCCAATTTTGAAAAATGGAATGGACTACTACAGCCCTTCAGTCCCTAATAAAGGCAAATTGTATACACCAAATTAAACCTTATTGATAGATGAATAAACTGAGTAGAAACGATATGTGCCGCAACGACCATTAGAGGGGTTACGGAGGACCTAAATGCCAAAATACGCATGAAAATCAAGAAATAGCCAATTTTGAATAATGAAATGGATATTTTGAATTATGGAATGGACTAGCAAGACCCTTTAGCCCCTAATTACAGATATATATTATACCTCGATCAAAAGTTTATTACGAGAGCAACAAAAGGTATATAGTCAATATGTTCCGCAACGGATATTACAGGAGTAACCAAGGACTTAAATATCGAATTACGCGTGAACATTGAGAAATAGCAAATTTTGAATAATGAAATGGATATTTTGAATAATGGAATGGACTGCTGCGACCCTTTAGCCCCTAATTAAAGATAAACCTTATACCTCATTCGAAAGCTTATTACGAGAGGAACAAAATGTATATAGTCAACAAGTTCCGCAACACATTTTAAAGAAGTAACGAACGACCGAAATATCGAAATACTCTTGAACATTAATAAATAGCTTATTTTGAATAATGGAATGGACTACTACAGCCCTTCAGTCCCTAATAATGCAAATTTTATACACCAAATTAAAGCTTATTGATAGAGGAATAACTTGAGTATAAATGATATGTGCCGCAATGACAATTAGAGGGGTTACGGAGGACCTAAATGCCAAAATACGCATGAAAATTAAGATATAGCCAATTTTGAATAATGAAATAGATATTTTGAATAATGGAATGGACTGCTGCGACCCTTTAGCCCCTAATTATAGACCTTATATCTCATTCGAAAGCTTATTTCGAGAGGAACAAAATGTTTATAGTCAACAAGTTCTGCAACGCATATTAGAGAAGTAACGAACGACCTAAATATCGAAATACGCTTGAACATTAAGAAATAGCTTATTTTGAATAATGGAATGAACTATTACAACCCTTCAGTCCCTTATAATGCAAATTTTATTCACCAAATTAAAGCTTATTGATAGAGGAATAAACTGAGTATAAACGATATGTGCCGCAATGACCATTAGAGGGGTTACGGAGGACCTAAATGCCAAAATACGCATGAAAATTAAGAAATAGCCAATTTTGAATAATGAAATTGATATTTTGAATAATGGAATGGACTGTTGTGACCCGTTGGCCCCTTATTACAGATATACCTTATACCTTAATTGAAAACTTATTAAGAGATGAACAGTAGCATGATTATGAGAGTTCTGCCACACACCCATTTTGAGGTTGGAGTCGAGGGAAAATTTTTCTTTGTGGAAGAAATAAACACACACACTCAAAAATAGAAATTCACAGATATAATAAACACAATGGACTTTAAGATTACAAATATGTCTGGCCAGAGATAGAATACGGCGCAAGAGGTAGAAATTCTGAAAAAAACTGGCCGCTGTTGAGGCCAATCGAGAACAGCGTTGCAATGATGAGGAAAGTAAGGCAGGACTCACCCTGGATTGTCAAATACATTAAAGACTTTGACACGAAGTAAAGGTCAGCAAAATTATAACCTTTTGCTGGAAAGGGGAAACTATTCGCATATGGGGATGTGAGAGATTAAACAAGCAGCTGACTACCGTCTTGGCAAAGAGAGAACCGATGGAGCTGTGCAAATTGTGAGCTATGGGATGAAAATCCAGACGCACCGGGTACGTTTCACGACTTTCTTATTTATATAAGGATTGTAGGATCGAAAGTGTTCGAATATATATGTTTTGTAGGCCCGAAAACTGGGTATAAAAACCAGTGAATTGGGGATAGTGGTTTTGGGGTGACCTAAATTGATTTTTTTTATTGTTAGGATAAAGACATTGATCCAATAGTGAACATGGAGTTAGTAGTTGAAAACGTCAAAGTCTTGAGGGGTATAGCAAAAATGAACCACCTTCGAGGGTTATCTCGGTTGAGGAAAGATCAGTTGGTTGAGAGTTGATAGAAACGAAGACAAATATTAAAATTCATCGTCGTCCCAAACCCCACACGAGGAAGGAGATTGTCACCCAGGCAAAACAACTTGGGTTGAAAGGGGTTAGCAGGCTGTCGATAGATCGACTGCTAAAGAAGGTACAGGAACAGATTTTGAGAGATAGGAAAGCCATTGGGGATAAAATTGAGGTACATTCGTCGAAGAAAGCGTTTAAAGATTTATTTACTACCTGGAATTATTGGCATGGACGTGCAGGGATACTTTCACTCGGGAAACTAGATTTTCACCGCGGCCACGGACTTGGTTGAAACCCTTGAGGAGATGGATGAAAAGATCGTAGAAAGCCCAGTGGACCTCTGACAAAACTAGGGAAATGGTGAATACTTCCTCGGTCCAGCGGGGGGTGTATCCCTTCTTGAATGTACCTTTCTTCTTCGGAAAATCGCGGTGGTTTTATGGGAGGTAAAGGTTCCAATACAACTTGTTTTTCATGCTCCTCATGACTTGCGGTAACATGGGCCATCTTGATAGCGGTGCTTGGTGGTATTGTACTGGCGAACAAAATCGTCCCGGACATCGATATAGGTGCGTGTGGAGTTGGCTGAAAAGTATTTGAACATTTTATCTTTCATGGTGCGGCTCCAACGTTTGACAATACTCGACTTCTCTTCGTTCCCGGTGGAGTAGATATCGATACCATGCTTTTGAAGCAGCTGATTTACGTGTTTGTTGTAAAATGCAGTGCCTTGGTAGCTTCTTGGGCACACCGCTTGGAATCCATCCCGCACCGTCACCCTTGTTTTTCTTGAGTGGTATTATCCAGCCATATTTGGAAAAGACATCGATAATGCTCAGGATAAATTTATTTCCCTTGTCCCTGGAGAAGTCACTCATATCAACGAGGTCGTCCGCCCAGGTCTCATCCACACCACCCACCACTACACAGCCTTTATGAAACTAGCGTCGAACTGGTTTGTGCAACTCCTCATCTAGCTCATCGGTCCAGCGAACATTTTTTTTAACACCCAGACCGAATCCAACTTTGGTACCGATGATGGGTCCGACGATGCTGCAGTCCAAGTGTTAAGCGAGGCTACATTGTAGCATAGCTTCGTCAACGATGGAGTTGTGTGTGCATGAATCCTTGTACTGTGCCAACGCCCCCACGAGGAGTAATCACTACCTCCTACCTCAGCGATCGATAAGACGGTCGATCATTGGGAAGTCGGACTGTGGTAAGACGACGCAGTTGAACAACTTATTCCTGCGCGATGGATGGCTCCGACTACAATAAATTGTTCGTCTTCGGATAATCCATTCACCAACCTATCTACCAGCTGTTGGAGCAAGCGCTGGAACAAAGCTTCCCTAAAGAAGATATCCGAGACCTCCTACAGTGCAAGGGCAATTCACCCTACTCGTTGATCGATGTGGTCAACACCTTACTACCACCACGACACCCGAGTGGTATCGACACTTTTTTTTTCGAGCAAGGAAGCGATGTACTAGAGAACTTGATCCTAGCCGCAAGAACCTCATGGTGAACCTCGAGCTCATGGTGAACCTCATGATGTTCGACGATGTTGAGAAAACAGAACACGTGTGAAGCCAACGACGATTGTTTCTACATGTGCCAAAACTACTTCACACTGCCCCGCCAGTCGATCCGGGAGAACGCCAACTTCTCCTGCCTCTTCCAGCAGAACGCTAAGAATATCAATCCCATCCGACCCGATCACTGCAACGATCTCACCAAGGAACAGTTTGACGCTCTGTGTAAGCATTGCTGGCAAATGGAAAATATCGATGCAAATTAAATGAGTTCTATGCGGTATAAGATAAAGAATGGATCAGCTCGAATATTTCTTTATGTAACTGAAGTATGAAGAATATCTGGACACAGAGGAACCCCAGCCCTGCAAGTTCGAATGGCCCTGCAAATGCAATTTTGAGTGGGTTTCAGTCGATATGAGGAGCATATGTTGAAAATGCGGTTGCGTGATCCTTCACCCGATCTAAAGCGGTGGAGGTGATTTCAACGCATGGAACTCCACCATTATGGTAAGGTGGAGCAATTTTCTCAACCCCAATGCCCTGCCAAGACGATTCGAGGCCACCAGTGCACATACCCATGACACTTGAATCTTTCGACGAAGAGGGATCCGTATCAGCTGTGTAATACCTTTATGTGCAACTCATCTATTAGGGGCGTTCACACAAACGCTTAGGGGCGTTCAACAGCATTCGATCTATTAGATAAATGAAGTAAGTTGCAAGACACCAAACGGAAGATTCAAGCCCGTAATATGCAGCATCGTGTCGACAAGACTGAACTTAGCCGGGACCTTTACAAGGTGTTCTAGCCTGTGGTTGAGGCTCACCGAGAGGCAGCTTCACAAATCACCGAAAAGATGGCAGACCTTCCTGCAACAGTGCCAGCCAGCCCTCCCTTCACCACCGCCAGAATTTGCCAACCCACTACTCATTGCACCACCTACAGACACCGTCCTCGAAGCTCGAGCACAGCAGCATTTGCAGTCAGTATGACTTTTTCCGCCGACCATTCCTTTGGATTGCGATCTGAAAACGTTGGTATCTTCAACGGAAGCTCACCATTTACTTTTGACGGCGATAATGTTTTCATGGATAGAGTGAAGTACAAAGGAACTCTTGGCTTCTGGGAAGTCATGGTGAAAAGAAACCATAATCGTTCGAGCTCGACGACCCTGACGACTATGCAGAGATCCTGAAAAGTTCCGGTAGGCGAATAAGAATTACAAGTGGAAGGGAATCGTGTCCCACATCTACCAGAAGTATAAGTTTCGCATTGAGCTGCAAACCGTGCTTTTTTTCAACTTCAAGCAGCTTCTCGATCGCTTGGAACTGTGTGCTGCAGCTTACCGAGCAGGAAATAATGGTGTGCGCAACGAACTTGTATCGATTTTCCATGCTATAAAAAAGGGTAGACATATCAGCATCGAAGAATATATGGCGATTCATCATAGCATCCTTTAAGTAAATGTTGCAAATCAACAAAGGTTACGCCTGAAAGTACGCATACGGTGGTAGAGGACTGTTTAAAACAATCGCCAGTTTGGCTGGACGCGTGTTTACTACATCTGCCACCAAAACCACAGGAAGTAAGGCCGTGAGTAAAACACCAATGCAGTCTTGAAAGGTGTTGAAAAGGGGCCCCAAAGCCGTCGACTACGTGGGTGATAAAGTGACCCGCCCCCAAAAACGCAGAATGTCCACTCAACAGTCCAATGTTCAACGCAGCACACCGCAGCAAACCCAGTTGAACAACCTGATCTCCGGTTCTGGCATTGGTACCATCCACGACTTCGTGCAGCGCTTTAAATAAATACATACTGTCCAACATCCTTATAATCACCGAAGGGTTGACCTTCGACGAAAGTCTCCAAAAATATCAGGTTCACGAATACGAACCTCAAGCTGGTGCCAACCTGAATAATCCAGGTGAGATCCGACTCAACATCGAAACCCAAGACTTGTTCCTCCATCCCGCTGAAAAGTATCTCTTGGTAGAGGGGCGACTGTAAAATAACCACGGTAGTGCATCTGCTTTTGCAGATCTAGTGTCTCTCATTCACAATGGGATCATGTATCTTTTCAAGACCATCAGTTACAATTAATGCAAGCTCTCAAGCCAGCTGATCGAACATCCCAGTCGTTGCCATCACCATGCTGGGAATGTTGATTTATACCAACAATTTCTCCAAGTTCCAAGGATTCAACTAAAATGTAGCTGTGGTACAAAAAACCATCTAAGCCGTCATGGGTATATTATCACCAAGCCCGCCAACAAAGGATCGTTTTCATTCACCATACCTCTGAGACACATTTTCGGCTTTGCAGACGATTACAACAAGATTGTGTATGGATCAAGCACGAATTGTCACTCGTGCGCGACTCGGACGAAAATGCCATTTTGCTGCTGCCGTCAACGACGTGGCGAAAATCAACCTGAGTAAGATCTCTTGGTTTGTTCCTCACGTCCTTCCTTCCTTCCGATGAAAAAAAAACTGCGGTTGTACAAGACCATCCAGAGCAAGAGTAAGATCGATTGTGGTTTCAGAATACGACAGTGTGATTCTACAAGTGTTACCCAAAACTTACAGTTCCACTAGCGTTTGTCTGCCAAGAGAGATCGGGAGAAACCGAGATACATCATTGTAGTCTTTCAGACCGGTAAAAGTACGATCGGACTCAAAATGCAATCGTGTTCGACCACTGCCAGTTGCGGTATATGCAAATATGGCGTAGATTTAGGAAATGAGTCCTCAATCCACATCTTTGATTTAGAGTTTTAGATAGATTGATTAAAACAAAATAAAATTTCTAAAACACAAAAAAAAAAAAAAAATCAAATTACTACTATTTGGCTAAAAAACATATTCATTCATTGTCACCACCACATGCAAACAAAGCAGTGCAGGGGAGACCCGATTTTCCACATTAACAACGACCGTGACATCCTCTGTATTTGTATCTGTATATAAAATTGAGAATGGAAATGGGGAATGTGTCAAAGAGACAACAACCCGACCATAGAAAAAAAAAACAACATCAGAAGGTCACCAACAGGTCTTCAATGTAGCGAGAAATTCCCACACCCGGAGGCGTCCTTCAGCTGGCCCATAAATAAATATATACTAGTTCAGTGATAATGAACGCCATACTAATTTCCAAATTGTACACAAGAAACTAAAATTAAAATAATACTAGACTAACAAAGGCCAGAGGCTCCTGACTTGGGACAGGCGCAAAAATGCGGCGGGGTTAAACATGTTTGTGAGATCTCAACCCTCGCAATGTGTCAGCTCTGCTTTAGCTGATGATGAACAGATCGATGATGCCGAGTTTGCCTCAAAAACTACTACGACCATAAAGATCAGATGCAGCAACCCATGTCCAGTTTCAGCGAGGATCTGTCAAAATGTTCCTTTTAGGCGTTTCCCACCATCCCCAATTCAATGGTTTAGACCCGATTTTCAGGCCTAAACAACATATTCTCACACTTCCAATCATACCATCCTTATCAAAAATATAAAAGTCATGGTAATCATACCCGGTGCGCATGTTTTTTTTCATCCCATAGCTCACGATTTGCACAGCTCCATCGGTCTCTCTCTTTGTCCAGACGGTGGTCAGCTGCTTGTTTAGTCTTTCACATCCCCAAGTGCGGATACTTTTTCTCTTTCCAGCACAAGGTTATAACTTTTGCGAACCAACACTTCATGCCAACATCTTTTAAATGTCTTTGACAGTCCAGGGTGAGTCCTGACCTACTTCTCGCCATTTGAGGGTTTCCTCATCAGTATTTTCCAAAATTTCTATCTCTTGCGCCATATTCTCTCTCTGATCAGACATGTTTGTAATCTTACAATCCATTGTGTTTATTCTATCTGTGGATTTGTTTTGGTGTATTTTCTTTTTTCCACAAAGATACATTTTCCCACGACCCTAACCCCCACTTTTTCCCCTTCAAACCCAACCACCAACGTTTTGCCCTCTTAACCTCGTCAACGAGCGTGCAAGATTTTCGGATTTTTAGGTGCGGTCCCAGCAGAAATTACCCTCAAAATGTTCACGCGTATTTCTATATTAAGTCCCTTGTTACTGCGTGGAATAAATTGCCTATATACCATTGTTTCTCTTTTTATAAGCTTCCAAATGAGGTATAAGGTAGGTCTGTAATTAAGGGATGAAGGGTCCCAGCAGTCCATTCCATTATTAAAAATATCCATTTCATTATTAGAAATTGACTGTTTCTTATTTTTCACGCGTATTTTGGCATTTGCGTCCCCCGTAACCCCTCTAATGGTCATTGCGGCACATATCGTTTATACTCAGTTTATTCCTCTATCAATAAGCTTTTATTTGGTGTATAAATTTTGCCTTTATCAGGAACTGTATGGTTGCAGTAGTCCATTCCATTATTCAACATAAGCTATTTCTTAATGTTCAAGCGTATTTCGATATTTAGGTCGTTCGTTTCTTCCCTTATATGTGTTGCGGAACTTGTTGACTTCATACATTTTGTTCCTCTCTTGATAAGCTTTCGAATGAGGTATAAGGTTTATCTATAATAAGGGGCTAAAGGGTCGCATCAGTCCATTCCATTATTCAAAATATCCATTTCATTATTCAAAATTGACTGTTTCTTATTTTTCAAGCGTATTTTGGCATTTACGTCCCCCGTAACCCCTCTAATGGTCATTGCGGCACATATCGTTTATACTCAGTTTATTCCTCTATCAATAAGCTTTTCTTTGTTGTATAAATTTTGCCTTTATTAGGAACTGTAGGGTTGCAGTAGTCCATTCCATTATTCAACATAAGCTATTTCTTAATGTTCAAGCGTAATTCGATATTAAGGTCGTTCGTTTCTTCTCTAATATGCGTTGCGGAACTTGTTGACCTCATACATTTTGTTCCTCTCGTAATAAGCTTTCGAATGAGGTATAAGGTTTATCTATTTTTCCGGGCTAAATGGTCGCAGCAGTCCATTCCATTATTCAAAATATCCATTTCATTATTCAAAATTGGCTATTTCTTAATTTTCATGCGTATTTTGGCATTGAGGTCCTCCGTAACCCCTTTAATGGTCATTATTGCGGCACATATCGATTATACCCAGTTTATTCCTCCATTAATAAGCTTTAATTTGGTGTATAAAATTTGCCTTAATTAGGGACTGAAGGGCCGTAGTAGTCCATTTCTTTAATCAAAATATCCATTTCATTATTCAAAATTGACTGTTTCTTATTTTTCACGCGTATTTTGACATTTACGTCCCCCGTAACGCCTCTAATGGTCATTGCGGCACATATCGTTTATATTCATTGTATTCCTTTATCAATAAGCTTTTATTTGGTGTTTAAATTTTGCCTTTATTAGGGACTGTAGGGTTGCAGTAGTCCATTCCATTATTCAACATAAGCTATTTCTTAATGTTCACGCGTATTTCGATAATTAAATACGGAACTTGTTGACTATAAACATTGTGTTCCTCTCGTAATAAGCTTTCGAATGAGGTATAAGCTTTATCCATAATTAGGGGCTAAGGGTTGCAGCAGTCCATTCCATTATTCAAAATATCCATTTCATTATTCAAAATTGGCTATTTCTTAATTTTCATGCGTATTTTGGCATTTAGGTCCTCCGTAACCTCTCTGATTGTCATTGTGGCACATATCATTTATACTCAGTTTATTCCTCTATCAATCAGCTTTGATTTGGTGTATAAAATTTGCCTTTATTAGGGACTGAAGGGCTGTAGGAGTCCATTCCATTACTCAAAATAAGCTATTTTTTAATGTTCAAGCGTATTTCGATATTTAGGTCGTTCGTTACTTCTCTAATATGCGTTGCGGAACTTGTTGACTATATACCTTTTGTTCCTCTCTTAATAAGCTTTCGATCGAGGTATAATATATATCTGTAATTAGGGACTGAAGGGTCCTACCAGTCCATTCCATTATTCAAAATATCCATTTCATTATTCAAAATTGACTATTTCTCAATGTGCAGGCGTATTCTGATATTTAAGTCCTTGGTTACTCCTGTAATATCCGTTGCGGAACATATTGACTATATACCTTTTGTTCCTCTCTTAATAAGCTTGCGATTGAGTTATAATATATATCTGTAATTAGGGGCTGAAAAGTCCTGCCAGTCCATTCCATTATTCAAAATATCCATTTCATTATTCAAAATTGGCTATTTCTCAATATTCACGAGTAATTCGATATTTAAGTCCTTGGTTACTCCTGTAATATCCGTTGCGGAACATATTGACTATATACCTTTTGTTCCTCTCTTGATAAGCTTTCGTTCGAGGTATAATATATATCTAAAATTAGGGGCTGAAGGGTCCTACCAGTCCATTCCATTATTCAAAATCTCGATTTCATTATTCGAAATTGGCTCTTTCTGAATGTTCAGGCGTATTCCGATATTTAAGTCCTTGATTACTTCTGTAATATCCTCTGCGGAACATATTGACTATATACCTTTTGTTCCTCTCTTAATAAGCTTTCGATCGAGGTATATTATATATCTGTAATTAGGGGATGAAGGGTCCTACCAGTTCATTTCATTAATATCCATTTCATTATTCAAAATTGGCTCTTTCCTAATGTTCACGCGTATTTCGATATTTAAGTCATTGGTTACTCCTGTAATATCCGTTGCGGAACATATTGACTATATACTTTTTGTTCCCCTCTTAATAAGCTTTCGATCGAGGTACAATATGTATCTGTAATTAGGGGCTAAAGGGTCCTGCCAGTCCATTTCATTATTCAAAATATCCATTTCATTTTTCAAAATTGGCTCTTTCTGAATGTTCACGCGTATTTCGATATTTAAGTCCTTGGTTACTCCTCTAATATGCTTTGCGGAACATATTGACTATATACTTTTTATTCCTCTCTTGATAAGCTTTCGATTGAGGTATGATATATATCTGAAATTAGGGGCTGAAGGGTCCTACCAGTCCATTCCATTATTCAAAATATCCATTTCATTATTCAAAATTGGCTATTTCTTGATTTTCACGCGTATTTTCGCATTTATTATCTCTGTAACTTCTGTAATGGTCACTGCGCCACATACCGATTATACTCAGTTTATTCCTCCACCCATAAGCTTTAATTTGGTGTATATTTTTTTCCTTAATAAGAAGCTGACGGTTTGCAGCAGTCCATTCCATTATTCAAAATAGGTTATTTCTCAATGTTCACGCGTATTTCGATATTGAAGTCCTTCGTTACTCCTGTAATATCCGTTGCGGAACATATTGACTATATACCTTTTGTTCCTCTCTTAATAAGCTTTCGATCGAGGTATAATATATATCTAAAATTAGGGACTGAAGGGTCCTACCAGTCCATTCCATTATTCAAAATATCGATTTCATTATTCAAAATTGGCTCGTTCTGAATGTTCAGGCGTATTCCGATATTTCAGTCCTTGGTTACTCCTGTAATATCCTCTGCGGAACATATTGACTATATACCTTTTGTTCCTCTCTTAATTAGCTTTCGATCGAGGTATATTATATATCTGCAATTAGGGGCTGAAGGGTCCTACCAGTCCATTCCATTATTCAAAATATCGATTTCATTATTCAAAATTGGCTCTTTCTGAATGTTCAGGCGTATTCCGATATTTAAGTCCTTGGTTACTCCTGTAATATCCGTTGCGGAACATATTGACTATATACCTTTTGTTCCTCTCTTGATAAGCTTTCGATTGAGGTATGATATATATCTGAAATTAGGGGCTGATGGGTCCTACCAGTATCTTCCATTATTCAAAATTGGCGATTTCTTAATTTTCACGTGTATTTTGGCATTTATTCTCTCTGTAACCTCTGTAATGGTCACTGCGTCACATACCGATTATACTCAGTTTATTCCTCCACCCATAAGCTTTAATTTGCTGTAATTTTTTTTCCTTAATAAGAAGCTGACGGATTTTAGCAGTCCATTCCATTATTCAAAATAAGTTATTTCTCAATGTTCACGCGTATTTCGATATTGAAGTCCTTCGTTACTCCTGTAATATCCGTTGCGGAACATATTGACTATATACCTTGTGTTCCTCTCTTAATAAGCTTTCGATCGAAGTATTATATATATATATATATCTGTAATTAGGGGCTGAAGGGTCCTGTTAGTCCATTCCATTATTCAAAATATCGATTTCATTATTCAAAATTGGCTCTTTCTGAATGTTCTCGCGTATTTCGATATTTAAGTCCTTCGTTACTCCTCTAATATGCGTTGCGGAACATATTGACTATATTCCTTTTGTTCCTCTCTTAATCAGCTTTCGATTGAGGTATAATATATATCTGAAATTCGGGGCTGAAGGGTCATAGCAGTCCATTCCATTATTCAAAATATCCATTTCATTATTCAAAATTGGCTAACATGTTTAACCCCGCCACATTATTTATGTATGTGCCTGTCCCAAGTCAGGAGCCTGTAATTTAGTGGTTGTCGTTTGTTTATGTGTTACATATTTGTTTTTCGTTCATTTTTTACATAAATAAGACCGTTAGTTTTCTCGTTTGAATTGTTTTACATTGTCTTATCGGGGCCTTGTATAGCTGACTATGCGGTATGGGCTTTTCTCATTGTTGAAGGCCGTACGGTGGCCTATAGTTGTTAATGTCTGTGTCATTTTGGTCTTTTGTGGATAGTTGTCTCATTGGCAATCATACCACATCTTCTTTTTTTTATATTTCCTCATTTTTACACATGTTGTGGCATTTAGGTCCTCCGTAAACTCTCTTATGGTCATTGCGAATCAAAATATAGCTATAGTGTCACAGTCAATTTTTTATATATTTATTACACTATTCACCGCTTCAATTTGAATAATGAAACATAAACCATTTCATTATTCATTATTCATTTTTTAATATTGAATAGTGAACTATTTCATTATTCATTATTGAATAATGAATAATGAACTATGAATAATGGACGTACTTCAGCGCGGTCAAACCTGGTAAGGGTTATTTCCCAGAGGGGTAGAACTCTTAGCAGGTTTGACAATTTTTAATATCTCCCGACCGATAGGACCGTAACTGTTTTATTATACTAAACAAATATTGGGAGGTGAATGATATGGTTATTCACCTGACGGTACAATTTGTTGAAGTTATTCACCGGCACTGCCGATTTAGTCGGAAAAATCCGAATTAATTCACACCACGTGATCCTTTTTTAGCCAATAGATTTATTCAACAAGTTGCTTTAAAAAAAAATGTCAATACGTGAACCTTTAGTACTTTTTTGTGCTAATTATTAATTCAACTGAATTAGAAATTATATCTCAGTGTTTTCATGGCCAAGTATGTGGAGGATACTATTTTCTTTTTATTGTCAATCATGACAATTTGGGCATGTTAAGAGTGCTGTTAAATATCAAGTGATGAGATAAAGACTATTTTGATTTCAATATAAATTTACGGCTGGTGTTAGCTTTCATTTTTTCCAGTGTGAAAGGTCTAACTACTACCAATGGATGACACTTCTGGTGTTTTTATTGGTACAGGTAGTGTTTCACTTAGAATCCCTCGGTTATTTTCTTTTCTTTTCTTTAAAAAAAAATATATTTCAGAGAAAGTACAATATTTTGTTTCATGGAATGTGGAAGGTTTATACCTACCAATTAAGACAAAATAAAATGAGTCAGATTCAAGTTAGCCAAATATATACATGTAGAGTGCTACCCATTGCTGAAAATGAAACCTCGAAGAAAAGCTACTTGCTAATCATTTTTTGTGCCTTAAAACCCTGTTCCACATTAGAAATGGGTTTGGATCCAGCTAATACATTCAATTTGCTGCTTCAATTCATAAAAGTATACCATTATAGGTCAAAGTACGGTCTTCAACACAGAGCCTTGGCTCACACCGAACAGCAAGCTATAAAGGGTCCCAAAAACGACTAGTGTAAAACCATTCAAACGGGAAAACCAACAGTCTAATCTATATAAAAAACGAAAAACACATGGCAATCGTGTCTGTTTTTCGTTGTCTTGTCTATAAATATGGCCATTGATTTATATCTTGTCCCAATTGTATAACACCTGTCAATTTGAGGTCATTTAATAAAATTGAGAATGGAAATGGGGAATGTGTCAAAGAGACAACAACCCGACCAAATAAAAAACAACAGCAGAGGGTCACCAACAGGTCTTCAATGTAGCGAGAAATTCCCGCACCCGGAGGCGTCCTTCAGCTGGCCCCTAAACAAATATATACTAGTCTAGTGAAAATGAACGCCATACTAATTTCCAAATTGTACACAAGAAACTAAAATTAAAATAATACAAGACTAACAAAGGCCAGAGGCTCCTGACTTGGGACAGGCGCAAAAATGCGGCGGGGTTAAACATGTTTGTGAGATCTCAACCCTCCCCCTATACCTCTAACCAATGTAGTAAAGTAAACGCATAACAATACGCACATTAAAATTCAGTTCAAGAGAAATCCGAGTCTGATGTCAGAAGATGTAACCAAAGAAAATAAACAAAATGACAATAATACATAAATAACAACAGACTACTAGCAGTTAACTGACATGCCATCTCCAGACTTCAATTAAACTGACTGAAAGATTATGATTTCATCATATGAACATCAGGCACAATCCTTCCCGTTAGGGGTTTAGTATCATACCATCATAACATATATGAGAAGAACATAACCCGTGTCATGCCAACAACTGTTTTTAGAATAAATGTGTTTAGTTCCGATGCAAAGACCTTATCAGTGACTCAATATTAACGCCAAAATATGCAATCTTTAATGACTTTGCTAAGACTTCACATTCAACGCCATACTGTGACCAAGATTGCTTAAATATATGACATTTGGTCTTTGATAAAAAGTTGTCTCATTGGCAAGCATACAAAATATTATATAATCATATCAGTCGCAGGATAATTCGGTTATTATGAAATGCAGTTCCTTCAACCAACATACGTAATAAATATTAAGACTTTACACCGTGTTTTGCTAACTTATGTTTGTTGCCTATATTTCAGAATATTAACAGGGTTTAAGGATTTTTTGCTTTAACTTGTTTAAACATGGATCCCTTTTCAAAAGTCTCCCAACTACTCCCTTGATTTATCAAGGTATTCTTTATTTTTTTGGTTTCGTTTATATGCTATGATAGATACTTGGGTGAAAATTTAACTGCATTGTTTGTCTTTTTGCAGATTGTTCCAATGTTTTCTTATGATTTTACTCAGAAGTTTTTCACCATTGGGTTATACTTTGTAATGACAGTATGTGGAATGTTGTTGTTATTCTATTTGTCTTTATTAAGGTAGTTTGTCTATCCGTTGCATTTTTACGTTTTTATAACATTTTCTGTTTCTTTTTTACAGTATCCTCTATCTATTAACTTCTCTTGTAAGTTAATTAAATTTTTATTCAATTCAATGATATCACAGTCACTATTATTTGTAATTGTGACGTATAGATTCATACACTGTATATACATGTACAACTCTTAAATGTGTGTTTTGGGGTGTGCCGTCGTGATTGGTAAATATTGATGCGTTTCTGTTGTTTTAATATCAAGTTTTCCGTTATTATGGAATTGTTCACACTTCGGTATCAATAGATCAAACTAGATGTCGACACATAATATGTGAACATAAGTAGATGGTCAATTTCGTTCGCTTATGTTAAAGAAATCTTTAACATGCTCTAATTTGCCATTGGAACGTATCTAAGATTTTCATTGATAGGACAGACAGATGCAGATCTGTGCATGTTGGTGAACATAGATTGATAATTTAGTCTTAGGTGCATGATTTTTTTAATTAGTTGTTTTAAACTAGCTCTCAGTAACTGCGAGTACTCTCAGATTTGTACTTAGTGTCTTTTCGTTGTTGGAATATACAAGTACCCGACCACGTCCACGCTGTGAAGTATTTCTTTTTTTTATCCATCTGAAGAGTTAAGCCTTTTTCAACTGATTTTTATAGTTTGTTCTTATGTTGTACTGTTACACCACTGTCCCAGGTTAGGGGAGGGTTGGGATCCCGCTAACATGTTTAACCACGTCACATCTTCTTTTTTTCTATATACCACCCATGGGCGCTTTTATAATTTGTTAAAACTTTATATAACTGTCCATTAGACTCAAATTCAATGTTTCTTAGAACTAATTTAACAAATGCAGTTAAATATTTGTTGTTGGGAATCTTTAAAGTATGTTTTTGTGTGTCAATTATTTCTAATGCACTGATAACAGTTGCATTTATTATATAGAGAATTACTGAAGTATGACTGTAGCGGCCCCCCTCATAGAAGTCAGTGCCCCCCTCCTTATGCAAATTTCTGGGTCTGCCATTGTTACATCATAGGCAATCAGAGTGCATTCTTTTTTTACCTCGTGCGAGTTTATTTTATTAATGAAATCCTCTTCAATAATAGTTTAATAATTAGAGCAAGTAATCTCTCTCGTGGGAGAAATACACTTATTGATGATTGGTCGGTAAGTAACATTAATGTTTCCTACTAGTTGACTAGTTCGCAATGGCTCATTAATTATTTCTAGATTAATTTTATGAATTTTTGGAAGAAGGTACAGGTATCCGTGTTTTGAATCATTATTATTTTTTAAGAAATTATACGTCTGGAAATCTATAATTTCTTTTTTTTCTATATACATTTTCAACTTTATCTTTTATTAATTTATCATATAGCCATGATAGCAGATATCATAAGTGAAATAGCGATCTGTGAAAAGTTCTTTATTGCGACGTTTTGAATATCTTAAATACCCCGTATGGATGTGTTCTTAATTGCAGGAATCTGATACAGATAAGAAGAATAAATCTTCCGAATGAACAATAATTTAGCTTCCGAGTAATAATAATTCCCCCCATAGACCATATTTCTAACTAATATATGTTAGGTATAATAACACTATTTAATTTCCGTAACTGCAACTGATAAGAAAACGGAGCAGTCTAGTCCCTCCACGTCGACCAATGTAGGTTTTCAGTTGTTATAATCATTGGTTTAAGATATTTAAATATTATTTCTGGACCAGTTGTAATGAGCTTCCTAAATTTGTTGATAATCGTTTAGAAATGAGCACTAAGTCTTGTTAATTTATGCAAGTTTTTACACAATAACAGTATGTCAATCCCGATCAACCACGCCACGGTTTCGAAAAAAGTCAAACACGTAGATCGAATTATCTCTCTTAGATAAATACCAACGACATTATTGACACAACTTTAAAAACAATAACACATCATTAAGCAGTTAAATATCCCCGTTAAAATGTTCTATGTAGTATGGTTACTAATAGAATGTAACGGTACGATCTTGATATACTTGTATGTACGCTCGGCTGTCTATCAAATGGAACTTCAAGGTTTCTTTTGCAATACCTTTAGACTTTTTGCTTTCAACGACTCATCCCGGGCTCTTGCTAGCAGAACCTATGTTCTCGCTAGACAGCTTCATCAACTATACTGTCTAATGAGTTTGATTTAATTTCAAAATTATTCATTGAAATATCTAATTCAAATTAAAGTTCTCATGTTTTATGTTATTGTAATAATTTATTTTACATTTAATGGCACTATACTATAGGTTGAAGAATCAATATAGTATTCATGATCAACGCTAAAATGCGGCGTTATCGAGAATTGGATAATTGAACTTTTCGTTGTTAGAATTTTTTTGTAGTTTTAAAAACGAACTACTAGTATTCAAATGAATATCATTAATTTTATCTAAACGAATTAAAAAATGTATAAGGCAGAAACAAGGGAGGTTAGGGTTTCCTCATTTGAAAAAAAAAAAACAAAAGTAGGTTAAGAACTTATTTTGTGATACGTAATTTAACCAAATAACTTGCTAAAGAGGAAAGATATATTATGTGGTCGTTCCCCCCTTTTCTTACCTTGAGTTTATTGTTGAATACCTACAATTTTTGTAAAGCTTCAACTATCAAAAGTAGCAATGGAACAAAGGAAAAATTCATTCAAATATGTGTAGTTTTCTTTATTCGGACATACAGAATATGAGATTATTTCTTTCCAATATTTTTTATAAGTTATATGTCTGACCAATAACGTTCTGAAATTTCATTTTATAATAATTTAGCCGCTTTCTGTTTCAAAAAATGAGATTATATAAATTTACTCGTGCCAGTTCCTGTCTTGCTTTAATTTGCATAGCGAATATGTTAATCGTATCACGGTTTGTAGTGACAATCTTTTCAATTTACGTTTCAGGATATGAATTATAACTGTACAGTAAATTTAACTGTCTTTTAATTATCGTCTATTGTTACTCTTAAAGTGCTAATCTTATATTTGTAAACATTCTCAGTTTTATTATTTCTTACGTAATCTAAATCCTTTGCCAACCTGTAAACATTATCTATATAACTTGTTGACTGAAGATTAGTTGAATTCAGCCATTGGACTGATACATTCCGTTTTTTGCTAGAAATAAAGGCTCTTCCAGTCTTTGACTTAGTTCCGATAGTGGTTTTGTGTTCTGTAAGCAGGTACATGTAACAGGTCGTCGTACGTTACCTGCATGTGTTTCGGCATCATCGCCAATGTCTACAACATATCATGTTGTAGCATTTGTTTGTTCCGGAAACGACAGCGGCGTTTCAACAATACAATGCTCTGTGATGACCGTACCTTGAACTATAATGGTTTACTTTTATAAATTGTGACTTGGATGGAGAGTTGTCTCATTGGCACTCATACCACATCTTCCTATAGCTGTCTTCAACTTTGTACTTGTTTGACTTTATAACTATTTTGATCTGAGCGTCACTGAATGGGTCTTATGTAGACGAAGTTTTAAATTAAAAGCCTGGTACCTTTGATAGCTGGGATAGGGAATTTGGAGTACAACAACAACAAAATTATCTAGAGGAATCCTAAACTTCTGGATGGGTTTAGCAGGATAAAGTCAAAACATGCAGAATGAATGACAACAAAATAATAAATATAGAAAAAGGCAAGACAAATAAAGAATAGAGAATGATAGGGTGCTTAATAATAAAGAAAAAAAAAATAGAAGGACCCTTATTCAGACACTCATACCATACATTAGGAGACGTTATATTAAAAAAACAAACATCGGCAATGTGTGTTCAGCTAGTTAAAGTGGATGAATCATGAATGTCAATTTCATTTCAATAAAAACTGAAAATCTAAAAACTATTTTGTATTTTTTTATGAGTGTGCGTGTGCATTACTGCTAATTTCCTAATGCATGTAGAGCGAGTGTTAGACTTCAGTTTGGTTTGCTTGCTTGCTTCGTTTGTATAGTGTACAATAATTATTGTAATTGGGATAACTTCCAAACAAATACGATATATACAGGTTTGAATATGCCTTTATATATAAAAATTAGATTAGCATCCTGTTACTATATGCACTAGACCACTCGATCAACTGGGTTTTAAAAATTAAAGCTTTCGGTGGCCGTGTGTTACCTTTCCTCGTCAGTTTTAATCTAGCGTCGTGATACAGTACATGATATATAAGGCATGAAGATGGAATTGTTACAGAACAGCTGAAATATCTTATATTATACATATAAATGTATATATATTGTTTGAAGATCATGTCAATCTTAATTATAAAGCTTTTAAGTAAACGTTTATACAAACAAAGCAACCATTGGCAAGGCAACCAAAGTTTTAGTCTACAAGCATTAGGGAATTAGCTCTAATTCATTAGGATTAGTTTGATTGATATGTTGTGCTTTTCACATGGCAATGCATCAATATTAATTTTTGTAAATCTTATATTTAAAAAATCCTGAATTATTACCATGAGACAAAGCATGAATTGCAACACATTTTACAGACGTGACTAAATAAATAACAACTACAGTGTGAATACTATTTTGTTTAGGTTGATCAATACAATACTTTTATAAATAATATAAAACATATTGTAAGCATATTTTATATTGCGTGTAAAACGGTTGGTGACCCATGAGGATCAGTATCTTCTTTAGTCCAAATAATTATGACGTCTTGAAAGGCTATTATAATTGTTTTTTTTTTTTTTTGACGCCTTAAGTCTTGAAAAGCTATTCTAATATTTTTCTTCGACGTCGAAGTAAGGCGTCAAAGAAAAAAATATAATAGCCTTTCAAGACGTCATAATTATTTGGACTATATCTTCTTATATTTCTGGAGCACCTGAGATCACCCCCAGTTTTTAATTGGGTTCGTGTTGATGTCGTAAGTTTTCTATGTTGTGTTTTGTCTACTTTTGTTTGTCTTTGCATTGTTTAGACATGACGTTGTCAGATTGTTTACGACTGACGAGTTTGAATGTCCAGGAGCGGATCCAGCCATTCTAAAAAAGGGGGGTCCTAACCCAGGACAAAAAGGGGGGTTCCAGCTACATGTCCCAATTCAAATGCATTTATCGTCCAAAAAAAAAGAAGGGTTTAAATCCCAGACCCTCCCCCCCCCCCCCCCCCCCCATGGATCCGCCACTGATGTCCGCCTTTCGTTTATTGTATATGTGATATCAAATGCAATCGAATAGGTCACAGTATAGGCAAGGTGGTGAACACTTCTAACTACTCTCTAAAATATCTAAAATAATTCTAATCGTATTAAAATTATTTTTCGTGAAAACATGTATGAGGGGGGGGGGGGGCAAGGGGTCCCCATAACAGCATAACAGGGAATTGATTTGGTGAAAAACAGATAACAAGGAATTGAAAAGGGATAATAACAGATAACAGTAAATGAAATATGAAAATAAATCTGTCCAGGACCAATCCAGTAGATGACTCGTAGATCTTAGTATATAACTTGTGGTATGGACCTAAAAAATTGTAATTTGTGTAAACAAGACGTTTCGGCCGTTGAGGCAGTTCTGCCTTGGTTGATTTTTTTCATTAACTTGTACAATAAGTTATAGTATGGATGTTGAATTTTTCTGAACGAAATTACTAGTTTCTGTTTTTGATATAGGGATATTTTTAATCTAGGGCATTTGAGAGATAAATTTTAATGATTTAGGTTTTTTTATTTAATTTTTGAAAATAGTGCAGCCAGTGACACTTTATTATCAATTTGATTTTTAGATTTTTTTTCTGAAAAGCAATATATATACTTTACAAGTAATAAAAAAAAAACATTGATCCACAATATATTTTTTTTATTTAATGACCTCATGATAAAACTTACTTATAAAATACAAAAATACCCAGATCAGTGGAGACAGGACATGTAACTGAAACACGCATGCCAGTTATGGTTATTCTGACAATAGACATTGACTCAAGTGACAATTCTGATAGTATAATAGAAATTGGACCTAACGTAAACCGTCCCGAAGTCGTCATGGGTCCGCACTTTCTAATACAATGTAATGACATGACGACCTAAAGACGCAATGTAAATAGGTAATCATACAGAAAAAATATTCAGAATTCGATATCTCTTTAGTATGAGGCCTTCAAACATTCGGAAATGTGGTTATTTATCGTCTTAACTACACCGGGGGAAGCCAGACGACTTCCGGACGGTCACGTCTATAAGTCGTCACATATCACGTCCATTGGTCGTCATGTAATATTAGCCCGTCTTTAGGTCGTCAACTCATTTCTTTTTTTAAACTTTTTATGAACTCTTCATATTGTTCATTATTCACAAAATAAGTTTTGAAGCAAATAGTTCACAAAGTAAATTCAATTTTCATGAAAAAGTCTAATCATAGTTAATTATGAAGCAATTATAGAAACGCACTGATGGGACTTGACTACTGTTCTAATTTCATCCTCACTGTTATCCTCTCCTTTAAAAGTTAGATGACACAGCTGATGTGGCCCTGTTTTTCTTGATTTTACTTCAATCGACTCTATTGGTCTAATTACACAAGGCGACTTTGCCAGATTGAGTTTCATTACTGACGATATAGCTGCAGCATATTCTCTCTATAAGTTTCCAACCTTTCTAGAGCCATCGTAAATTGCAACTGCATTTGAGTCATATTTGTTTAACGGCTCTGCCTCCAAATAGTAATTACTACCAACCGACAGTTACCGTCTACCGTAATGATGCATACCAACTGCCAACAATGGTCTGATTGTGAACTGTTTTACAAAAATAAAATAAAAAGTCAAAAGTCATATGTATCAATAATTTGAGTAATAACAGTTAATAGCAAAATGGACACGATACAGTAGAGATATAAGTTGGTATGCAGCTTGCATGGAATACACGGCTGCAAAAACAACACATAAACGGAACATTTGATTCAGTGACGATATGTTGACACACAAAACATGGGAATACGTCACCGCATGTTTTTGATTTTTTCCTCAAAAGCTGACAGTTCGGATTCGTTCGTTGGTTCGTCATTTAAAGACGAATCAAGGTCATCCGGGTTGACATCATTGCCCCCTCTGAACAGCAAAGTCCTGTCAATCGCGTTGGGATCAAAAGGATATATGCCAACTTCTCTCAAATATTAGTGAAAATTTGGATGACACCAAGTGAAACACCAATCATGTATCTTATGTGAAATTATAGAATATGGAAAATTTGGGTACAGCATTGGAGAAGCTGTAGGATTTTAAAAAGGGTATTTGTCGAAAAATTAAACTGAAGACACATCTGTATTTGAATCAATGGTTTCTGAGCTTCAATTTTCGCCATGTGAAGCAGTTAGAATACACTTAATAACACAGTAACAAACTACAGCCACTGAATCCAGGCTCCTGACTTGGAAATAGGCACATACAGAATGTGACTGCGTCAACTTTATCATGTTAGTTGGTGTCCAATCCTCCCCTAATCAGGGACAGTGGTGTAATAGTATGTACAACATAAAGATTATTATGTGGTCATTGAATAAAAAATCTAAAGGGTGTACCAAAACTTTTTTTTATAACAAAATCCATACTATAAGTTATTGTACAAGTAATAAGTGAATTATAATTTGTACAAAATGCTACATGTTCACAGACAATGGAATTTATTACAAAGTATAATAATAATATATACTGGAATGGTCCTGGGTCCAAATATTGATTTTATATGTTTATGTGATGTATGTTACTGAAATTCTTCTGCATAGGGCCACCCGATATTACCAGTAGAAAGACCCCAATAGATATACATTGTAAGAAGATGTGGTAAGCGTGCCAATGAGACTATTATTCATTCAAATCACAATTTTCAGTTATCCTCAATTTCTGTCAAAATGCTAACATTCCAATTTTCAATAACAGTTAACAGCAAATAGATTCTCACAATAACAGATAACAAATTAGATGATAGTCCTATAACAGCTAACAAAGAATAAGACAATAACAGCTAACAGTAAATATATTTTCAGAATAACAGATAACAAAGAATTAAAATTCCCCATAACAGCATAACAGTTAAACCCCTTGCCCCCCTCATGTATCTGAAGTTTTTACACAGTCACTTAAAGATTATAAATATTTTTTAATGACAATATTGATAAGATATTGTCAAAATATTGTTATTACGTTTTGTCAATCTAAAAAATATTGGAGACAATCTTATCTCAATAAATGGGTTTTAATTTTTGAATGACGTGCGAAATACATGTATCAAGGTCTTCATATAAAAAGTTAAATACCAGTACCAGTTATAACCCGAATAATCCAGTCGTAATATTATGCTCACTATTGATCTTACATTAACGAAAGACGGAGAGAATCGGAGACGGTAAGGGCATGAATTATTCGAGTTGTAACAGTTCCTGAATTTCATCAATTTCTACATGTGCATAGCCTTTTGCTTGCCAGAAAAGTGTCAATATAGCGGACAAGGAATGAAAGACTTGTTATTAAAAAGATGTTTATGTATCCACTTACATTATAAGAACATTCAATTGCCTTTTAGCCTTTTTACAAACATTGGATAGAAGGCAATTAAAATTTTTAAATTCAATTGTGACACTTCATCTTCACATGAAATAGAAATACCAATAAAATTAAATAATCACCTTTTATGACGTATTTTTGAACCACATGGAAAAAGAGTAAATTCTATAGGATTATCCTGAATATAGAATGTCTCGCTAATAGAAAATAAAATGCGAAAGAAATGTAATAACGTTAACACCACACTCCGAGGTAAATTGAAGAAAGGGCAGTCCGTTTAATTCGATTGACCCTTAGGGAGCTACCGTTTCATTTTGATTTTTCTTTTGGGGTTGGGGACTGGGCTGAAAAATTGTGACCTGCCTTTTTTTGTAGTTGTAATTTCTGTCAGGTCTGCATTTTCATTTTTCATTCTATTTGGTCCTGCATTCATACTGCAATTTTTTTTAAAACTCAAAACTCCTGTTTTGCATATTTTTTTCAAATTTCATCCTAGCGGCCCCCAACCCCTTTCCCACATAACAATCAATTGGTAGCTCCTTAGCGTTCGACTATATCTACGAATTCAACAGACTGACAAGCAACTATCCTATTCCTGAAATGGTACAAGCGTTTACCGACAAAAATGATGGATTAATTAAACCTGGTTTTATGGTGACGTTAGACACGTTTTTACTCATTTGAATCAATATCAAAGAAGTTATATGAAATAGAACTATTACTCCAGAGAGATATATGTAGGTGGTGCGGTTCTTTTGTTGTTGAGTGTAATTATTGCCAATCATATAAACACGAATACAAGTTAGGATGATCTGGGTCCTTCATTTATTATTCACTTTTAAGCCGTTTGTCTACTGTATATTCTAATGTATGTAAAAGTATAAAGTTCGATTCTTTTTTTGTGGGTTTCTTTGGTTGCTGAGTATAGTTAGTATCAATACCATACACATGAAAACAGGTATATAAGATAGGGTCAAATTAAAAGTCCATCTGATAGATAGATTATTCTCCTAAACTGAGACTTTTTCCCTGAGGAGAAGTCTTAAATCATATTCGATATCATGATATGAAATATATATAGCTCTCTAGGTACGATATCTCTAGGTACGATATTGTTGTAAGGCTAATTATTTAATGGTAAGTATAAATATTTTACTAGTCTTCTTGTAAGCAACAGGTTATTCTAATTAATATCTACAGTCATTGGTTTAAGTAATGGGATTTTAATTAACGACCTATTTAATCATTCAAAAGATTGAATGAAATCGATTATTGTTATTCATTACGCTATGCTCTGTGAACATGTAAACATTTAAATACCTGTTAAAATGAAATGGTATATATATTCAATTTAAATAATCCGTAGCGTTATTCTCTTTTTAAAAGTACTTATATATGTATTCAACTTGAGATATTGCATTTGAAATTGCAGTATTTATAAAACTTTTAGAATTGTAGACTGAGTCTATGTTTAAGGTGTATGTATACATCACCAAACGTAACTAGCAATAAATGGAATTATTGATCCACTATTGTAAACAATCAGGTGAAACTTGTTTACACGTTGCTATAGTAAATGTTTTGTTTATCATTATGGATGGTCGGCTAACTCTCTTATCAATTTCCATTTACGTATATATCCAGTATGAACTTGATTTATCTTTATTTTTTCTTGCATGATATTAAGTGCAACTAACTTTTAACCAATAAGATTTAAATCTTCACCTTTTACGTACAGATCCGCATATATTTTCTAAAGTTAAAACAAATTCTTGAACAAGTTTACTCATGCGCTTCTATGGGTGGTTAGATATTTAACATAATATATTTAGAAATTTTTAATCTATATAACGGTTTCCTGAAGTCTTTGTTGTGTCACGTGTCTGTCAAAGTAAACGGTAACGAGAATTGTTTACACTCTTGAATTTACCAATAGCCAAAGCAGTAACGGTAAGGCATTACATTTTTTACTGATACATTTTATTATTGATTGCTAATATTGCTTGTACAGTTTTATTGACATATTAAATTGTTTCCTGTCGTACACTGAAATCCGATAAAAGCAAAAAAAAAAAAAAAAAAAACCCAAACAATAACCGTTTATTTCTAAATTAGGCATGATTACTTAGCAAAATTTTATTTCACATGCTATTTTTTTTATGGTACATGCATACACACAGTACAAGTAATGCCGGAAGGAATGAATAGGTTCAAATACGGATATAATATAACCGAGAAGCCCCGCCCGTCGAAAGAGATGCTAAGCCTATTAACCTCTCCCTTTTTCGTTATTAATTTTAAAGATCAGACGAAAATATTACATTTGAAACTGTGTCCTTTTAAAAATAGCGGTTACATCCCTTTTGCCATCGCGTTTATTATTTGTTTACTATGGATACGAAAAACATCTAGCGAACTGAATTTCATCAATGAGTAAAGAAAACATATCGAAAAAAAAAAAACAGGTTTATGTAACGATATTATGATTGATTGAGTCGCAGAAATCCCTCGTATTGACCTTTTGGCGAGTTTTATAGGTCACATCTATTCGTTTGACGCATTTTGTATGCATATATGCATAAAGTTACATGGGAAGTCGTAATCATTATCTATAGAAACCATTGATCGATCCATTCGTTCAGAGTAAAATTGGCCATGCATAGTGAAAACATATTAAATAGACGGATAGGATTAACAATAACAAGTCAGGAATCAGATGCGGATTTAGAGGTGGGGTGGCCCGGCTACTCTTTTAGGGGAACATTTTGATTGCTTTAATAAGAAATCACTGAATCATGACGGAACCGGGATCCTCTGTTTCAGTCCGTGCCCTCCCCCTTTTTTAGAAATCCTAGATCCGCCTCTGAGATATAAACAAAATAAGAAATGGGGGTTGGTTCAAGCCCCAAGAACACCATTTGATCCGCCAATTAGGCATTCGAGACGCAGGTATAAAGCAGAAATAAGGAATACAAAGGGAGTAAGAATATTTTAAAACCATCTAACATTTATGTAACACAAAATGGAGGAGACCATACCAAGGTGCCAATTAAAAAACCAAAGGTTGTAGAAAAACAGACTAACTTTATGCATAATAGAAGATTTTGTTTTACATAATTATTACATAGAAAATTTGAAATTCATGAATACCCCCCCCCCCCCCCCCCCCAAATTGAAAATAAAAACCTCTGGATGAAAGCTTAAGTGTAAGGGGAGGAAATCGAAACTACGGTTGGTCTTGCTTTACATCATAAATATTTAGTCTTCCAATCTCATTTTAATCCTGGTGTAAATTATCATTCTATATATCCTACTAAAAGAAACTTCAAGGACAATTTGTTACTCGGCAACAAACGTGAGGGGAATAGAAAAAAGCTCGCCCCCGTCCACAACGAAAAAAGTTTAAACAAGTTATTACCTATTCACAACCCTCATTGCATTCTTTTATGTATACTTTAACAATCACTTTCTAAAAAAATACAAAGTCAGTATTCTATTTTACAATAAATTTGGTATAATGATCGTTTCAAACATTGGATTTAAAGAAAAGGTTTGGTTTAGAAAGTTTACAGTATGTTTATTGATTTTAAAATACAATTTATTATCCGCCTATGGTTGTCTGTCAAATTTAAATGAATTTAATATTTATAATACGTCTTTGTGTTATTTAATGTTACAAAGATATTTGATAGACAATAAAAAGGCTGGATTTATATTATCACAGGATGAGTCATGGACATGTTTAATTTCTACTTTCTTTTTGGCTAATTATTATATATTTAATTGATCCAACTTTTTGTGTACTATACATATGTGGATATCTATTTTTTTTTTCTTTTTGGGCTGCTTGTTTGTTATCTATATCAACCACACTTGTAATAAAATGCATTAGTATTAAAAAAAAACCAACATACTATAGATTCTTTATCTACGTATTCTTTAAGAACTTAAATAGTTCTCGTTTAACTTTTTTTTTTTTTTTTTTTTTATCTCATTGTTTGTATTGTATTATGAAAAAAAATTATTGATGTTGTAATGTTTATGCCCTTTGGGGCCCTTAATTGGAAATAAAAATATCTTATCTTATCTTATCTTATCTTATTATGTTTATTGTCAATTTTATATAGGGTGGAAGTTTTATTGAACAAATGCAGTGAAGTTAAATATTGACAATTTATATGATTAAACACATTGAAAAAGATAGTAAACGCCCGAAGGATATGCTTAAATATTGTTAATTTATGTGATTTAAACATTGAAAAAGATAGTAAACGCCCGAACGAAATCATTAATGAATTTGAATGACTTTACCCACGAACTATAAGCTTTGGGATCAAGGCCGTGACAAATCGATAATTGTTCTAAGTTTATAAACATACCGTTTTCATGTAACCTTATATCTTTAAAAACAATTTTGACATACAAGAGTCGACACACTACGTTTAAAAATACCAACGGTTAATTATATGAATAAGATTCACTTAAATAGTATGTACTCTTTGTGAGTTGTAAAACAAACCGCGATATATATTTTCTTCCTTTTCAGACAAAATGGCAGAAGGTGGAGATATTAACGATGTTATCGCCTCTTTTAAAAAATTCAACTTAGTTGGATTAGCTAAAGGCAAAGACCCAAACAAAATGACCAACCAAGCATGGGGTAAAATGGTCCAGGATTGTATTGGAAAAGATACTACAACTAAACAGAGAATGGATTCCAGTGTATGGCCATACGTCAGTGATAAGGCAACTAAGTACGTAACAGTGTCAATGGGAGATAAGAAGACAGTTTATCAATGATATTCAGGGGTGGATCCACTGAGCAATTAAAAAGGGGAGAGCAGGGCGCCGGGTTTTCAACGCAAGAGGTGGTGATAACCATATGTCCCCATTCAAATGCATTTATCATAAAAAAAAGGGTGGTTCCAATCCAAATTCCCCCTGGATCCGCCACTGTTATTACATTGTTCATGTCATCGATACTTTTAAATTACATGGTCTTTGATAACAATGTCTCTAATACCTCGTCAAACATCATTCGTGCTTCAAATATAACTGCCTCAATTTCAGTCTTAGAATTGCTTATGTTATCTATCATGGCTTGCACCAGGGGAATACAAAAACCCACTCTGTTCAAAACAGGAAATAAACAGAAAAAGACATTGGGATATTATGTTCATGTATAAGCGAACCACCATTTATCTTCAAGGGAGAGGGGTCTATGTTTTTTTCTCCAAAAAAAAAAATGATTCTGATCCTTAATGCAATACTGTGGATTCATTAATATTCGTTGGATACCAATTTTCGTGGATTTCGTGGGAACAGGGGAACCACGAATTAAAATGTTCAACGAATTACAATTTTTTAAAGGTATGCATGCAGACTTCGGCATAAGCACGAAATTCAGTATCCACGAAAGTTCAAATTTTCTTAAACCACGAAAATTGGAACCCACGAAAATAAATGAATCCACAGTATGATGTATAGAAATATTGTGGTCAGGACAAGTTTATTCAACCACTTATTAATTATATAATGTTTACAGAACACTTGATCTAACCAATGCAGCCAAGTGTAATGAAGCTTTGGATAGGGCTGCTAAAGTTTATAAAGAAATCAAAAAGAGCAAAGATAGCGAAGACGATATCCGAAAACAACTTGCAGCGAAAATTTGTAGCAGTAATCCAGATGTGAAAAAAGTGGTATGTCCATATCATTATGAAATTCAGATACTTCAATTAAAAAGTTTTTACAATTCGTTAAATTATTAGATTACAAACTAGACATTTAGGACTTTTTTTTCTTCAACAAAGCAGGTTTTGACGTATTTATTATTTTTACAATTTTTATTTTAGGGGGGTTCTGTTCTGGTTATCATTAGGGACGACATTAAAAGTCATCATTAGGGACGACATTAAAAGTTATCATTAGGGACGACATTAAAAGTTCAATGTAGGATACAAAACTTAATTCACATAGTTTTTTTTAACTGACCCCCACCCCCTCTCAGCTTCATTTGGGAAAAATTGATTGACCAATATGGATATAGTATGAAATTCAAAACAGTGTGGCTGTGGCCATTGATTGACACATTAAATTCATCCATTGACTGGGACAATTTACGTGAACGTTTGTCTGTAACGACCACTGTTCACGACGTACCTACGATAGACATTTAAACTGTGGGGTCACCAAAGGTTTCTTAACGCCTTTAATTATAAAGACGCAACGTTAGATATTGATACTACCACGAAAAATAGCGTTAAGTAAATATTTGACGGGAAATTTTTTATAGAAATGCTGAAATAAATATTTCAAATTATACATGAAAATAAAGATTGATTCTTAAATTTTCACATTATGATAGAGAAAGAATAAAAATATAATATCCATAGGCTTAGGAAGACACAGAATATCCGAAAAACGTTTACTTAGCGTTGTCCCATGTAACAAACTCGAAACATAAAACTCGAACAATTCGCGAAATGTTCACGCAACTCTTCGAAATTTTGCATGAACATTCTATGACGTGATATATTTCAGTATTGGTTAACATGGCGCTCTCTATTTAAAATTTACATACATATTTTCAAAAGAATATGATGTACGGAAATGTCCCATCGGAAATTTAATTTGGAAACTTGAAACATTTCAGTTCAAAAATAAAATTTTGACAGATAATTCATTAAATTGTAAGCACGATAGTTTAGTACTAAGTGTTAGCTCCCAAAATTCGAATTAAAAAATAAATTGATCTACATATTCAATTCAAAACAATAGATTTGCAATGTCTTGCGGAAATGTCCGAGTTAAACATTCATGCCTTCACAAAACTTTTACGGCCAAAAAAGCAGAGATTTGATTTCGTGAAGATTATTTTTCGGCTTTGATAACTATACCAATAAAAAGTACTTTTAAAGTTGAAGTTGGTACACCAAATAGCATTAACATTACAGGGTTATCTATAAAAAATACGGATTAATGAAAATGTCTTGCAAGTTTGTCCGTTATCATAATTTGACGTCGCTACAAGCGTAAAATGTTAGGGACGGCATGAACTGCATTCGTGTTCCTTCCTCCACTAAACATAAATGTCCTGCTTTCAACAAAACGAAATGATGCACACATTAGAAAAAAACACATCTATCAGACGATCAAAAAGTAAGAACACAGTCACTTCAGTATCATAAGTATAAGCTATTGTATGTCACTACTTGAATAAAATCATACTCGGGTTGAATATATAATGCAGCAATATTCCTCCAAAAACACATAATTACTAGCATTAAAATTGAATATCCTATGTTAATTATAAAATCATATTGGATTGGATTCTCACGGCATTTATTCTTGTGTGCTATACTTTGCATTTACCCAAAAAGGAAAGCAGGAAGAATTAGATATAGCGCGTTTCCAATTTAACGTCATTTTTCTGTTACACTAAATGGTAGCAATATCTGACGTTGCGTCAAAGTAATTCGAAAAAATAATCAGGAATAACCTTTATGTTTTGATTTATATAATTGGTATAAATCAAAACATCGTGTTATTTCTGATTAATTTTTTCGAATTACTTTATTGGGGTGTTGAGAACCTTTGGTGACCCCATAGTTTAAGTGTCTTTAAAAAGTACATAATGATCAGTGGTCGTTACATACAAACGTTCATCTAAATTGTCCCAGTCAATGGATGAATTTAATGTGTCAATCAATGACCACAGCCACACTGTTTTGAATTTCATTCTATATGTAAAATCGATGTCAAATAAAGAAAACTTGCAGCAATTTTTAACCCCAACCCCAAACTATTTGAATTAAGTTTTTTTTTTATTCTACATTGATCTTTTGATGTCTTCCCGTGAGCGTTCATACATTATTTGTAAGAAGTGTATCATTACGATAAAACAAGAGAACCCCGATATGCCGAGCGTTGTCAGATCCGAGTAAGGGAAGAGTGGTTACAGGGTCTGTATTTTAATCAGCATTGCTTAGACATTTGGTTGGAAAAAAGGAAAGCCATTGTCAGTTCTCTACACGAAATAAGGTTTGTTACTAAAAAAAACCCAAACAACTGTTTGTTTTACTCTTAAGTATAAAAAAGCTACAACACTTCACAAGAGACCAAATGACACAGAAATTAACAACTAAAGGCATAATACTCTCTGTTATCTAAATATTTTCATTTATTTCCAAAATGCCTTTAAAGTTACATTATGTTTTCTTTCAAAGTCAATTTTTCTTTTTTGGTAATTTTCAAAAACTTAATATTCAATTTATAAATATATGTGAAATTTGTTAGACTATAATATTTGTAATTTAAAATAATTCCAAGAATAAGACAGTATAGTTGTCATGACTGAAACACGTTCAAACAAAAGTCCTTATCCCATTTATTATTCAAGTTTATATAATTTTAGAAAATACTATACAAAGAGAATATGTTACTTTTGTCATTGCAATTTTAAAAAGAAAACCAACGTTAACGTTATATACCTTCCTTTATTTATTTGATAAATGGTTGTTTAACAACAGTGGCAAATATTACATGAACAATATGGACGATGACGTGTTTATGGCATATAAAGCACTCCCTACATGTATTAGCAAGAAAAACGTGAAAAGTAAGATTTTGATGCATAAGCTAAGACTAAGGGTGCATTTCTTTCTAACACAAACGATGCAAACGGCTAAGCGCACACATGTTTTGATCATTCCTTTCAAACATATGTTTGCAAAGTTTACATAAACTTTGACAAACTATTCAAACGATAAAAATGCGTCTGCAGTTTGTCGAGTACAAACCCTACATTTGTGTCTTACTTCAACCTGATTAAACGAAGTATTTGTTTCTACGTTTGTAAAAATTCTGTATACCAAAAACATGTGCATTCATTATTGAAAGTTTAAACAGGGTCAGTAAAGACTTATTACACGATGTATTTTCTTCTTCTTTTGGAGCGTTTAGAAAACAACAACAAACGCGACACAAAGTTTACAAAATTTTGGTTAGAAAGAAATGCGGCCACATATTGCACATTTTTAAGCGATTAGGCAAAAGAATAATGTTTTTGAGCATTTATTCCAAACGTTAAATACACTTTTACACTTCTGACTATGGTATAATACAACGATGGTAACAAATGAGCATAAGGTTAATAGATTGCTATTTTGGTGATTAACGCCTCATTTAAAATTGTGTCTTGTGTTTATTTCAGGCACAATCTTCTACAGGGGGCGTTGGCAGGATGACAGACACTTCAGGCTATACTGGTGCCCATAAAGAACGATTCGACGAATCTGGAAAAGGAAAGGGTGCAGCAGGACGAGAAGATAAAAGTGACAATACAGGTTATACCGGCCAATACAAAGGGTCTGGTAGTTACGGAAAGAAATAATTGCGAACACTTACGGAGAAATGACGTCATAGACAATGATGCTGCTTTGTGTGACTTGTTATATTTATATTTATATGCAATACGTAGAACCGTTGCAATATTTTTTGACTGTAGACAAATTTTGACTGTTCAATAAAATATATAAGTGTTTATACTTTTAGCTTATTATATGTAAATCAATACTCATACCTTGACAAACAAAGATCAGTTTATAAATGTCTTATATATATATACATGTACTATTTAAGACAGTACACATGATGGTTTATTTTGCTCTTTTAATTCACTGTTTATTTATATGTAATGATATTAGAGCAATATTATACATGTTGGTGTGATTCCAAAAAACCTGCTACAGATGTAGGTAAAAAAATAAGTTCCGGCCCGGAATCGATCAGTACAGATTAATTCAACCTGCTCTTCATTAACTACCCACCCCATAGTTTTTTTTATGGAACTTCCGAAGAGTTTGAGTTGATTAAGCACACAATACAAATAATGAAATTAAAGTATTTTCTGTCCCTCAGAACATATTTTTGAACGAGGTTCTTACTGTATAGCATTAGTCATCAAAGTATCGACATTTTGATGATTTTATGACTTTTACTTTTTGGATAATTCTGCACATTTGACAAATTTAAAATAATTCCATTGCTGTATTACCTTGTAACGTTTTTCATTAACTGAGTACTAAACAGTTTCAAAATTTTCAATCTGCAAAAGAGAAATTTTGAAATACAGTTTAGTTTTAATGCGGAGTTTTGCTAATGATATGCTTTTGACAATATAATGGCAAATTCATATTTTATTTTCGGACATCTTGAACAAAAGGGAATTGTTTCTATCCATGGGAAGGTCACGATTTTTTTTAGGTCACGACAGTCTCCGCTTCGGACGCTTTTTGTTCCCTTTTAATCAATGCAAGACATCCCTACATTATATAAATGGAATCATTCAATAGTTTCCTTGAACTGTAAACAAATTGTATATCCCCCACAGTGTACCTCTTTACGTTAATCTAACTATAATTCACTAAACCATGGCGAAAATATGAACTACCAACTTTTCAATGTATCTACTTCTGGTTGACATCGCAGTAAACTAATTTTGTTTCCATCGACTGGATTTCTCTCACCTAATTCTAATGAATCTCAATGTGTTTTTTACCTCTAAAACAAAAGATCGATGATATTCTTTAGAGTTTCTGTACCATAGATATTCGGAATTCTCTTAGACTAGTATGATCGAATTCATTCAAATTGGTTTCTGACTTTCTGATTTTTTTTATAACACAGATAAAAGTACATATTTCGGTGATATTTCATCTTTAAAAATACATTGATAATGAACACAATAACACAGTAATGTTGCAGAATCATTGTTTTTTTTTAAAGATAACATTCTGTCCGCAAATCGGAAGTAAATACATTGAAGAAAAGTTGGTAGTTCAAATTTTCGACTTGTTAATTAAACTACACATGAATTTGTTAATGGATTGGTGTTAAGCGCAACTTTTAAACGTTTGTACTTTTTCGTGGCGGTCAGTTTTTATTAAAGGAGAGTGAGTATCAGAGTGATCGGAGAGAACCACTGTCGGTAGAAAAGCTGACCAGAGACCAGGACACACGTACATATGCACGACGTTCGCCATTCGAACTAACAACCTAAGAATTGGATGGCTAGTGATAAACTAGTTCAACAACTTAGACCACTAGACTAACGACGCCACTTTGAATGCTAAACTAAAAAGGTATCTCGGCTTACCGTAATAATATTACCAAAGTACCGATACGAGTAAATCCTGTAATCCTAAACCATAACGGAATATACACACGTTTGACCAAAACCGGTTTCTTTTTACAAAGTATAAATCATATAAAATAAGACAATGTGGTAAACTTGCCATTGAAACAACTATGCCCTAATGACCAACGCACATGGAAGTAAACGATTATAAGGCACTGTACGGTAATACATGTAACATTTAACAAGGACCGGGCAAATAAGTAACAAAACACATAAAGTTGAACATCACAATCATAAACGTAAGCGGGGTAATTCATGATCAAATAATAGTCACTGCCTAAAAAAGTAAAATCACAAACATACGAAACACCGAGGAAAATTTAAAACAGAAATTCCCTTATCAAATGGCAAAATCAAAAGCTGAAACACATCAAACAAATGGATATAAACTGTCATATTCCTGACCTGGTACAGACATTTTTTATGTAGAAAATTGTGGATCGAACCTGCTTTTATAGCGCTAAACCGGGTCTCACTTTTACGAGAGTCGCATCAAATTCCAAATAAAGTGACAACGTTCGTGAACAAAACAAACAGATATACTGGGTAAAAAAGTCAAAATTAGGGGCACAGCAGTCAACATTCTGTTATAATCTTAATCACAATAAAAACAATTCTAATATGACGTGCTTCTTTCGCTTTATGAATAAACCCATGCTCTAAATCCAATATTTTTTTGCACATGCGTATATTGACTACTGCAAAATAATGAATGTTATCAAATTGGCATGCATTTAATATATTTTATCAACTTAAACACTTCAAAACTCCTAAATGATGCACATGTTGTTACTAATTCATTTATTATGACTGTAATGTGTTGCAGTCCGAAATTGACATATTTGACCTACATACGACAACCGTTCAGGCTGGCTTTTCAAAAACTCCTCCCTCTGAAAAATCACAGTGCCAGCTGTTTGCTTCTTTACAAACAAAAAAAGGGAGGTTCATGGAAGAGCCTACACAATCGCTTTACCCTTATACACTTCGGACATAGAAATTACCTTAATTGTCCTAATCAGAATAGAAATAATTGATGCAAGCTATACTTTATTGTAGTTTAAACATGGCTAGGCATTATATTTTGTTATTTTTATTTTGTGTTATTCAAAAATAATCACGAATATAATGCTTACATGTACCCATGTTAAAACTACAATAAAGCATAGCTTACATCAATTATTTCTTAAACAAATATCAGGGGCGTAGCTACCCGGAGGCACGACAGCACGTGCATCCACGTCGTTTTCAGAAAAGAAAAAAAAAAAAGAAAAAAAAAGCAGAAGAGAGAGAGATGAGTTGGTCAATCGGAATCGGAGACTGTTGGTGTCTTTTCCGTCTATACCGGATATTAGTTTGACAACCTAGTTACAAGTGTTGATGAAGCTGTTCAATCAGAAAAAGATCGTAGCTCCGAAGTTGCGTGCACATTGATTCGGCATGCAAAAAAAGAAATAGCAAAATAAAAATTTATAAATTGAATGTTAAAGGAAATACCTATGTTGTCACTTTTTTTAATTGATGAAATATCATTAAATAACGACATTTGGTTTAAAAATAATTTTTTTGGAGATTATGACAAAATCGGAAGGTTACTTGTATCTTTTACAAGATTTTTACTTTTGAATTTGTAATACTCAGTCTAAGATATGTAGTTTAGGAGCACATTTTACAGTGTACAGTTCATCAGTTTGGAATGAGATGTACCAATCGGCATTAGAATTATCAGATCCCTTCGATATCGTTGAAAATATGCCGAGGCGATGTGGTTGACAGACTACCGGAGCCAATCACCCTGCAACCACGGATATTTATCAAAGTAGTGTGACAGCGATATTTTCCGCTTTGTTTATTTCGTGGACATTCAAACTTTATCTAAAAGCAAGATACTATTGTTCTCAAAATTGTCAGCTTACATGTTAAGAATTGCATATTTTGGCGTTAATATTGAGTCACTGATAAGGTCTTTGCATCGGAACTAAACACATTTATTCTAAAAACAGTTGTTGGCATGACACGGGTTATGTTCTTCTCATATATGTTATGATGGTATGATACTAAACCCCTAACGGGAAGGATTGTGCCTGATGTTCATATGATGAAATCATAATCTTTCAGTCAGTTTAGTTGAAGTCTGGAGCTGGCATGTCAGTTAACTGCTAGTAGTCTGTTGTTATTTATGTATTATTGTCATTTTGTTTATTTTCTTTGGTTACATCTTCTGACATCAGACTCGGATTTCTCTTGAACTGAATTTTAATGTGCGTATTGTTATGCGTTTACTTTACTACATTGGTTAGAGGTATAGGGGGAGGGTTGAGATCTCACAAACATGTTTAACCCCGCCGCATTTTTGCGCCTGTCCCAAGTCAGGAGCCTCTGGCCTTTGTTAGTCTTGTATTATTTTAATTTTAGTTTCTTGTGTACAATTTGGAAATTAGTATGGCGTTCATTATCACTGGACTAGTATATATTTGTTTAGGGGCCAGCTGAAGGACGCCTCCGGGTGCGGGAATTTCTCGCTACATTGAAGACCTGTTGGTGACCCTCTGCTGTTGTTTTTTTTTTTTGGGCGGGTTGTTGTCTCTTTGACACATTCCCCATTTCCATTCTCAATTTTAAGAAGTTAATCCATTTTAATCCTAGCATTGTCTATTTCTTGCTATCGTATATATGTTTTTAATTGTATTATTCGTTTATAGCATTACGTGACAAATTTCATTAGTACATGTAGTTATGATTAAGTAAGATTACGTAATTCATTTTTATATTGTTTCTATGTAAATGGTCAGTTGGATACCAGCGGTCAAGCTGTACGGACGCCGTGCATTTACAGTGACATTCATTGTGTTTAGTATAGAACATTTATTGGAATTACCATTTGTTGTATCTTTCCGGAATATTTACCGTTGAACTTTTTTTGTAGTTAATGTTTTGCACTATTGAAGAAGTTATATATAAACGATCGTAAAGCTTAACTAAGTTTTGTTAACTTTATCCAGTGACTTTCCCCCCGAATTCTTAATATAACAGGAACGACGAAAACCCCTGTTATAAATTGGTGGAGGTACCCGGGACAGTTTGCTTAGTTTCAAACTTGTTAGACAAACTGTACACAAGATCATACCTACGCTCTACCACTGTACAATGGATTACAAATTGAAACAAAGATTAAATAGGTGGTGTCCACCTGATCTTCGGAAGGACTACAATATGAACAATCAGCCATGTTTCGTAGAAAACGGTAATTATCCAATACGCTCGGATTTTAATCGTGTCACCAACTCAAATATCGATAAAACAGTGAGATGTTTCCGCTGTGGACAAACAGGACATTTTTATAAACAATGTGCAGAAATTAGAATAAGATCAAAGAAAAAGCTAAACAGAGATTTTGAAAGACTTTCCTTATTTATTCAACGTAAAACGTGTGAAAATTTTCCTTTCTTCAAATTGGACGATGCAGAATTTCGTAAAGCAACACGGGCAAATTCGATTCTATATTTCCAGGTTAATTTACTTCAAACGAGTCAAACCAAAATTTTGAAAGAAAAAGTGAAACTTGAATCAGTCGTTGATTTGGTAAAAGAACAATTGAAAGAAAACAGAAAATCCCTCAGACAGGAAATCAAGTTTCTTAAGCAAGAGAACAAGACATTAAAAACCAAACTTCAGAAATCCGTTTCTAACAACAAAAATTCGCAGGAAGAAGTTGATTTTTTGCACGATGAAAACAATGTATTATCTGTCATAGTTCGGGATCTTAAAGATCAATTAGCAGATTTGGAAGAAAAAGAAATTCTAAACAAGACGTCAATAGAAGGTTTGGCTGCTCGTTGCTTAAAATTAGAAACGGAAAATAACGCTTTAAGACATAAGTCTTGTGACTGCAAAATTTCAAATCCATCGATGTCAAGACCGATACAAAACAAAGTACAAAATGTTAACAACGATACATCCCGTGGAAGAAGAAGACAGTATTTTTATTAGACTCTGGGACAGAGTCTTATTTCAGTTGGAGGGAATTTGTGACAGCGATATTTTCCGCTTTGTTTATTTCGTGGACATTCAAACTTTATCTAAAAGCAAGATACTATTGTTCTCAAAATTGTCAGCTTACATGTTAAGAAGTTAATCCATTTTAATCCTAGCATTGTCTATTTCTTGTTATCGTATATATGTTTTTAATTGTATTATTCGTTTATAGCATTACGTGACAAATTTTATTAGTACATGTAGTTATGATTAAGTAAGATTACGTAATTCATTTTTATATTGTTTCTATGTAAATGGTCAGTTGGATACCAGCGGTCAAGCTGTACGGACGCCGTGCATTTACAGTGACATTCATTGTGTTTAGTATAGAACATTTATTGGAATTACCATTTGTTGTATCTTTCCGGAATATTTAACGTTGAACTTTTTTTGTAGTTAACGTTTTGCACTATTGAAGAAGTTATATATAAACGATCGTAAAGCTTAACTAAGTTTTGTTAACTTTATCCAGTGACTTTCCCCCCGAATTCTTAATATAACAGGAACGACGAAAACCCCTGTTATAGTAGCACAAAAAGGAATATATCAATTTGAACAACCTTATTCGTTGCTTACTTATTTTTATTTATGTATGTTAAATCTATCTACTTTGAGTACTGGGACCGAACGGTTAGATTAACATTAAATGGATTATGGATCAACCCTTTAACTTCAAAGGCTGGGGGAGGGGGTTCTTACACAAATATTCTGACCCCCAATGTAATGAATGTGATGAAAAAGAATATTGTTGTCGAGCAGATGACTCAAAACAATAATCTTTATCCAGATTTCCCCCACACCTTATACCTTATAATATTTAATTTTGAAAAAAACATCATTTGATTGAATGTGTCAAAAAAATCTGACTCAGTGTTTTTAATCAAATTATAACAAAATGAGTTAAACGACACACTCAATGGCTTCCTAAAACTTGTCCGTAAACGTTTTTACAAATTTGAATTACTTTTTCAGTCTATTGCTATCACCGTGATAGGCTGTTGATAAAGCGGCAAAGGTAACAACATAGGAGTGTGGTCTACTCTTTTTTTTAGAGTAGTAGCCGTTGATCTCTTTTGACCCCGATTCGATAGACTTCTACACCAATAAGCCATGCAAAGGGTTTAATATTCGTTTTATTACTTTTTGTTGGTGTGGTATCCCAAATATGGATAAATAGATACCCCTTTTTAGCTCACCTGGCCCGAAGGGCTCATTAAGTGAGTTTTTTTCATCACTTGTCGTCCGTCGTCCTTCGTTCGTCGTTCGTCGTCTGTCGTCCGTCTTCCGTCGTCCGTCGTTTGTCGTCCATCGTCTGCCGTCTGTCAAAAATCTTCTCTCTGAAACTACTAGACAAAATGCAACCAAATCTTACACAATCATCATTGGGGTATCTAGTTTAAAAAATGTGTCCGGTGACCCCGCCAACCAACCAAGATGGTCGCCATGGCTAAAAATAGAACATTGGGGGTAAACTGTAGATTTAAAGCTCTGGTCACACCTTACCGGAAAGCACGAACGGACGCCTAACGGATGAAAATAAAAGTTGTCCATTGTCAAAATTGTTGATGTACTGACCGGATAAAACGGACGTGTAACGAATGCATAACGGACACACACCGGATATGCAACGTACGAGAAACGGAAACGTACCGGACAAAACGGATGTCGAACGTACATCCAACGGACGAGTACCGCATAAAACGGATACCTAACGGAAGCGTACCGGATAAAACGGATGAACAAGATATACGGAAAATTAAAGGTTTCAATAATAATACATGTAAATCGCATAAATATTCAAATGTTTCTGTGAAACTGGTTTTGGTTTGTTCTTCAAAATGCCACCAAAGGGCAATGTCTGGTCTGAATAAGAGCTGCTTGATTGTGAAGACGTGCCCTTACTCTATAAGATTGATTATGAATAATAAGAATTCATGAACCTTAAGAAATCTGACATACCAATAATTGGCATTTCTGACGCAAAATTTTCAATTAGCATTTATCCGTTTCAAATCCGTTTATCATCCGTTTTATATGTTATACGTCCGGTAGAAGTCCGTTTCTCATTCTTTCAACATCGGTTTTATCCATTAAACGTCCGGTAGAAGTCTGTTGGTTTATTTATTTTCCAGACCTTCAACGGATGTATAACGAATACGTAACAGATACAAAACGGAAACGAAACTGACGAGTATCGTTCAAAACGGACGCCTAACGGACGTTCAACGGACATTTTATCCGTTGGACGTCCGTTCAAAGTTTTGAACATGCTCAAAAGTTTCCACCGGACAGAACGGACGTCGACGGATAAAACGTACGCTTAACGGACATGCAACGGATATGGACGGACGTCTAACGGACGTCTAACGGACATGAACGGATTGAAAAAAAGTTATCCGTTAGACGTCCGTTCGAGCTATCCAGTAAGGTGTGACTGAAGCATTTGCTTATATCTCTGAAACTAAAGCATTACATGTAAGAACAAATCTGAGAGGAATAAAATTGTTTATTAGGTCAAGATATACATTTGTCTGCCCTGAAATTTTCAGATGAATTGGACAACCAGTTGTTGGGTTGCTGCACCTGAATTGGTAATTGTAAGAAAATTTTGCCGTTTTTGGTTACTATCTTGAATATTATTAAAGATAGAGATAAAGTACACACTGCAATAAAGTTCAGCAAAGGCAGATCTACAAATAAGTCTGCATGATTAACATGGGCAGTTGATCCCTTAAGGAGTTATTGCCCTATATAGTCGATTTTTAACAATTTTTTCATACATTTTGGTAATCGTTTACAAAAATCCTCTCCCCTGAAACTACTGGGACAAATGTAACCAAACTTGTCCACAATCATCATTAGGGTATTTATGTTAAAATATTGTCTGATGACCTTGCTCGTGAATCAAGATGACTGACAAGGCTAAACATAGTACATAGGGTAAAATGCAGTTTTGGCTCATATCTTTGAAACCAAAGCGATTAGAGCAAATTTGACAGGAATGTATTTTATCATTAGGTGAAGATTTATCTGACCTGAAATTCAGGCAACCAATTATCGGGTTTAAGAAAATTTTGCAGCTTTTGGTTATTATCTTGAATACTATTATAGATAGAGATAAACTGTAAACAGCAATAATGTACAGCAAAGTAAAACATAAAAATAAGTCAACATAACGAAAATGGTCAATCGACCCCGTAAGGAGTTATTGCCCTTTAAAGTCAATTTTAAACAATTTTTTTAATTTTTATTGTAACTATTACAAAATATTTTACACTGTAACTTCTGGGCCAAGTTTATTATAGATAGAGAAAATTGTAAGCAGCAGAAATATTCAGTAAAGTAAGATCTATAAACACATCACCATCACCAAAACACAATTTTGTCATGAATCCATCTGTGTCCTTTGTTTTAAATGCATATATACCCAGGTGAGCGACACAGGCTCTTTAGAGCCTCTAGTTTATATGAAGTAACCAAATAAATCAATAAAGCAAAGAGCTGGTTTCCTTATTTTTTGCAATTTAATAAAATTGTCTATCTGTCCAGGTGTAAGGCTAAAAATATTAACATCAAGGTCAGTTCTGAACTGAATTATATATATCTGAATTATAACATCTAATTTATCTCTTTTATTCACTACATATATCTGTCACTAAGTTTAACACTAGACAAGGTATTCTTATCAGTAACTTACTAAAACACAATCTATTAAATCGTATAAAAAGGAAGTTCAAATCTGCATTACCCGTGTTGAAAGAGCCCGATATGGATTTCGTATTCGTATTTCTCTTGCTGTTTTCAATTAATTGCCAAGGTTTTTTGTTGGATACTGTCACTCAAATATCGCCAACAAAAGATCAAGCCCTTACCGATAAGCATTTTGATATTCTGATGGACTTGTTGATGGAACAAAGACGTACCAAAAGAAAGCAAGATGAGGTGATATCACAAATGAGTCAAGCTTTGTTAAAACTGCAACACAAAGTATCGAGTTACCAAAAACAGAATCAAAGCGGATCGGCCAATAATCGACTACTAGAATGTGCAAACAAAACTGAAAAATTTCAACGCGAACTAAATAAGTTGACAGGAAACTATACCACACTACAAATGGAGTGTTCAGAGCTTAGAAGAAACTTTGAAATCATGAAGGTCGAATCTATGCTGGTTGTACAAAACTTAACTATCATCGACATAAAATCAAACAAATTAGACAAAGAAATTGGAATGTTAAAACATCTGAAGTCTGTTTCAGATTTACGTAATATTTCCGACATTTTTGATAAAGAAGACTGAAATGGACTTGAAATTTAAATGACAAACCATAGAATGAACGAAGTGATCAACGACGCTAATGCAAGAAAGCAAGATGTTATAGCTCTTTATAACAAAGCAGATTTAACAGAACACTATTTGGATAAACATTTGAAGGAGTTGGCTGACAGGGGTATGTTTATGTAGTCATTTTCTTGATCTTTATCATGCTGTAAAGCATGTTACCAATTTGATATAGTTAACTACGTAACACCTCAGTGATAGTATAAGATGATTTTTAAAAATTTAAATCATGATTTGCCTCTTCTAATGATTTAGTGCATGATACATGCATTCTGTTTAATATGAGCTTGTAGCTATGCGTGTCCATCAATTAGGCTGCAATAAAATAGACTTTTAAAATTCTTAAAACATGTAAAATATTATAATTATATTATAAGCTCTTTTAAAATTTGTAATTGGACAGTCAATGTACAACCCATGACTTTGAAAAGTTTGATAATGCAGCACAAATTTAATTTTCTTAAAATAAATTGGTTGCTACTTTTTTTCTCATAAATGTCCATTCGTAAATAATTTTGCATGCAAATTAAGATCGAGAAAAATTACAATAAGTTCAGTATTCAAAACAATCCGGAATGAATGGCATGGAATATGGACTGCCACTAGAAAATATGATGGTCGGAGAAAGGACAAACATTCTAACCATAAACAGATCGCACTAACACCTTAAATAGTTAATTCTAATATCGCATATTTCATGCTAGTAGCAGTGTAAACATCACATGACTATATTCATTTATATGATAGTGAAACCACTTTAAAAATAATTGAAGTATTTGTATGAGAGTGTGAACAGATTTTGATTCAAAGGCTGTTTAAATGAGGGATTTAATCATGGTATTAGTCTCTATATGATTTTGCGGTTTATTTCACCAAAGTTCGGCTTTACAAAAAGTAACATATTTAAATTTAGAACAAACGTAAAATAATTATATACTAGGCAAAAAACAAAAAAAAAAGACAGAAAAGTTGCATTCGTTTTTGATTTGAATTTTTTTATTATTTTACATTTATTAATTTCAAATATTTTCATGATTAGAACTATTAACCCGAATGATTTATCTATCAAATTTACTCATTTATAAAAAAATTGGGAAATGACGTGACGTCATTTTCTGATTTCAAAAATTTACCTGTATAGGGATGGAATTGAGTTGTCCTTTTGGTCAATAATTGTGTCGAACACGATTGTTAACAAAAGGTTGCATTAAAAAATTAAAAAGGTTACACGTAATTCAATGCCACGTCTACGTCAAAATGATAAAGAACCAGCTATTGAGATGTTAGCAGCAGGAATTACTCAAGTGCAGGTTGCCTATCATTTTAATGTCTTTAGAATGACTATTGTGAGGCTTAAGACGCATCTTAGTGATACTGGCACAACAAATGATCGCACCCGTAGTGGCAGGCCAAGTGAAACGACGTTACGTCAATTGTTATCAAAGGTACCAGGATTATAATTTAGTACGCCAGACGCGAGTTTCGTCTACATAAGACTCATCAGTGACGCTCAAATCAAAATTTTGATAAAGCCAAACAAGTACAAAGTTGAAAAGCATTGAAAATCCAACATTCCAAAAAGTTGTGCCAAATACAGCTAAGGTAATCTATGCCTGGGATAAGAAAATCATTAGTTTTTCGAAAAAAAATCATAGTTTTGTAAACAGGAAATTTATAAAAATGACCACATTATTGATATTCATGTCAACACCGAAGTGTTGACTACTAGCCAGGTGGTAACCTCGGGTACGGAACGTCCACCAGCAGTTGCATCGACCCAGTAGTGTAAATTGTTATCAAAAGGTACCAGGATTATAATTTAGTACGCCAAACGCGCGTTTCGTATACATAAGACTCATCAGTGACGCTCAAATAAAAAAAAATATAAAGCTAAACAAGTACAAAGTTGAAGAGCATTGAGGATCCAAAATTCCAAAAATTTGTGCCAAATACAGCTAAGGTACAGGCTCATCCGCATCATTCATCTCCGAAATCGATTTGTAAACCCGCCACGGAAGACATAACAACAGAATATCTGTTCAAACAGTTCGCAACCGATTGCGTCAAGTCGGTTTAAGAGCTCGTCGTCCATTGAAGGGACCTATCCTTACGCAGCGTCACAGGATGGCGCGACTTCAATGGACTCGGGTACGGATTCGATGGAATAGGCAAATACAAATGACCGATGAATCTAAATTCAATTTGAAATTGAGGGACGGCAGAGCCAGGGTCTACTGGAGGCGCAATGAACGATTTTCTGATGCGTGCATGCAGGAAACAGATCGGTTTGGTAGTGACGGCGGAATCATGGTATGGGGTGGAATAACCTAGCAGGAACGCACCGAGCTCATCGTTGGTAACCTAAATGCAACAAGGTATAGTGACTACATTCTTGCTCAAACTGTTCTTCCGTTTCTCCAAAGACATCGTTCTTACCACGTTTTTCAGCAGGACAACGGCCGTTGTCACGTGGCACACATTTCGATGACCTTTTTGGAGAATAACCATATTCGTGTGTTGCCTTGGCCAGCAACGTCTCCAGATTTATCGCCAATTGAACATCTTTAGGACGAACTACGACGAAGTATCAGAAATGGCCAACATCCAACGGAAACGCTCGCCCTGCTCCGAACAGCACTTTTCAGGAAATGGAACAACATCCCTCAAGACTTTCTTCGATGTATTATTGATTCCGTGCGACGGAGGTGTCAGACGGTCATAAATGCGAGAGGTGGTCATACAAGGAATTGACATGTTAACCTGAATTATGTTCTCGTCCTGTTAAAATTGTCCGAAAATGTGTAATATTGTTTTCAATAGAGAAAACTGGTTATTGTTCTCTTCAAAATTATGCTAGCTAACTATTCCATTAACTTATGATTATCAATTTTTTGTTATATTTTTCTTTAATGATCTTACAAGCATGTAACGCTTCTTGTTTCGCCTATTTCTTTTATCTTCATTCTCATCACTTGGCGTCCGTCGTCCGTCGTCGTTAACTTTAACATAAATCTTCTCCTCTGAAACTACTGGGCCAAACTTAACCAACTCAATCATCATTATGGTATCTAGTTTAAAAAATGTGTCCGGTGATCCGGCCAACCAACCAATGGCTAAAAATAGAACATTGGGGGGTAAACTGTAGATTTTGGCTTATATCTCTGAAACCAAATAATATAGAGCAAATCTGACAATGGGGTAAAATTGTTAATCAGATAAAGTTATATCTAACCTGAAATTTTTAGACGAAACGGACAACCCGTTGTTAGGTTGCTGCCCTTGAATTGGTAGTTCTAAGGAAGTTTTTGCTGTTTTTGGTTATTATCTTGAATATTATTATAGATAGATATAAACTGTGAACAATAATAATGTTATCAAAGTATGAACTACAAATAAGTCAGCATAACCAAAATGGTCAGCTGACCCCTTAAGGAGTTATTGCCCTTTGAAGTCAATGTTTAACAATTTCATAAATTTAATAAATTTTTGTAAATATTTACAACATATTTTCCACTGTAACATGTGTAACTCCTGGGACAAGTTCATTATGGATAAAGATAATTGTATGCAGCAGGAATGTTTAGTAAAGTTAGATCTACAAACACATTATAATAATGTTATCAAAGTATGAACTACAAATAAGTCAGCATAACCAAAATGGTCAGCTGACCCCTTAAGGAGTTATTGCCCTTTGAAGTCAATTTTTAACAATTTTTCGTAAATTTTTGTTATCTTTTACGCACATCTTTTCCTCTGAAACTACTGAGACAAACTTAACCAAACTTGTCCACAATCTTTACTTAGGTATCTTGTTTTCAAAATGTGTCCGATGACTCCTCCCGCCAACCAAGATGGCCGACATGGCCTAAAATAGTACATAGGGTAAAATACAGTTTTTGGCTTATATCTCTGAAACCAAAGCATTAAGAGCAAATTTACGTTAGTTGAATTATTTATCAGGTTAAGAGATATCTGCCCTCGATTTTTCAGATGAAGCAGACAACCCGTTTTGGGTTGCTGCCCCTGAATTTGTAATTTTAAGGACATTTTGCAGCTTTTGGTTATTATCTTGAATATCATTATAGATAGAGATAAACTGTAAACAGCAATTATGAACAGTAAAGTAAGACCTAAAAATAAGTCAACATGCCCAAGATGCTGAATTGACCTCTTAAGGAGTTATTGCCCTTTATAGTCAATGTTTAACAATTTCATAAATTTAATAAATTTTTGTAAATATTTACAAAATATTTTCCACTGTAACATGTGTAACTCCTGGGACAAGTTCATTATGGATAAAGATAATTGTATGCAGCAGGAATGTTTATTAAAGTTAGATCTACAAACACATTACCATCACCAAAACACAATTTTGTCATGAATCCATCTGTGTCCTTTATTTAATATGCACATATACCACGGTGAGCGACACAGACTCTTAAGAGGCCCTTATTATAACTATTATACTCAATAATGTGGCATTTCGATAGAAAGCAATATACCACTATACTCCATGGGTAGTTGAGTCAATATACCTATAAATTCTCGTCATAGTCAATGTAAATTTTTACCGATTACGTGAAGTTTTGATACGAACAATGAAAATACCTATACTTAAAGTTATACAGTGTGCTGGTATTTACTCAACCAATATATCGCTTTTTCGATAATTTACGAGTTTTTCCTTTGATCTTGCTGAATGATAATTTCCTTTCTTATCGGAGTCAAGTGATATAAAAGTTAAACCAATACCGTTGTTATAAAACATACGAAAGCAGACTTGAGTATAATTCACGATAACCCAAAATGATACAATAGCAATATATGGTATAATTTAGTTATACCATGGTTTCTTTTCAGCAACTGTGTTATTTAAATTTGACCCCAGTTAAACCATAGCTTTTTGTTTTATGTCACAACAATTTAAATTCTTTTTGACATATCCGTTTGTCCCTGACAATAGCCTTTTCAGCAAAAGTTCTTTTTGAACTCACTTTCGGCTTGAATCTTCTAACTCTGCGTTGACAAGTTAAAATTTTTCTCAACTTCTCCAGACATGCGTCTTTGCTGTTATACAAAGTTCAAAATTTGCGTACATCAATTCTTGTCAATTGTCAACTTTCGACATCGTTTTGTCGTTCATTCTCTCTATAAACTAGACTCCTAGCTGAAAAAAAACCTCAACATTTTATTCCTAAGGTTAAATCTATCACAATTATTATTAAGCCTTTAACAAAAGTATGTTTATGGCATGTATGGTGACATGTTAAAAATGTTAAATCGTCAAATTTAAGTAGGGCCGAGTTCCCCAAAACGATGCTTAAATTTTAGGCCAATCAATTTAGTAATACGTAGCATTTTCTTGATCTAGAAATCAAATATCTATTATAGTTTTAGCGTTTAATGTAAATTAAATAGGGTAGATTTATTCAAATTCAAAAAGATAAAAGTATAAACATTTTAAACTTAATAATGGTGATTGAAAACAGTAATACTCACTCTTTGCAGCAAAACAGTTCATGTTTAATTCTCCAATGTAGCAAAGTTATAGTCCGACAATTAACATTCTTTAAACCGTCATATTTAAAACTGTCATTGTTTGCTGCAATCTGTGAATGTCTGTTAATATCACTGTCAAAAATTGGGTCTTTTCCAATATATCTAAACTTCATATATTCAATTTGTGTCACGGTATGTCTTTAAAGTCATCGCACACATATAAAAATCATCTAATTCCTTCTGTATTATCAAATTTCGTCGGAAACGTTATTTGACGATCCATTACTGTCGATGAATCTTTTCAAACTGACAGTCCCGCCTGTTAAGAAGTCTGTGACTTTTAGACAGTTGGCGGGATTTAAATATTGGGCACATACCAATAACAAGGAAATACTTTTACTGAATCTTTTCAAATATTTTTAATGCAAAACAAATACAATATATGTAAACTTTTTTTTTTTTATCAGTGACTGAAAGTTGCAATAGGTTAACACAAATATTTCATGTTTTGAAAAGTTCGGTCTCGTGATGCCGGGGCTTTCAACAAAAGCTATGTTGTAGTTTACCAAACAACGCAAAACTACTCAAAAGATATGAAATATCTATTACTTATCGCTAGAAACTTAGGGAACACGTGCCCGTTGTCAATTTCCAACGTCGTCATAGGTAAATTAGCGATAAACAGATTGTCATTGCTCATCTCACCTCGATTGCTTTTTCTTACTTTCGACGTACGGCTCAAGCGAAAAAATCAATCTCGTTGAGATAACCAATATATACGGTTTGCAACCATATACCTAAGAATATATAGGAGGTAAGATAAATTTCCATATTCCTATATTCTAAATAACAGGTTATCTTTAAACAGCCTTTAGATATTACCAATTCCAAACTACATGCGCCTATATTTACATTTATCTTATATTTTGATTTCAGTTTTTATTACTGCAAGACCATTATCAGGCTTGTATGATGCAGGGCGGATTATTACATACGATTCAGTTGAACCGAGCAATGTAATAAAGAATGTGACCTCATTTCAAACTTCCGGCATATTCACGTGTGAAAAACGGGGCATACATCAGATTTCAGTGTTTATTACGACAAACACACACAATTCGCGTTTTAATGTTTACAAAAACAAACTTTATATAGCAGAGATTTTTAATTCTTTTGAGAATTTTTATAGTACTGGTACGACCATAATAGTTACACAGATGGAAGTTTCTGACACTGTATTTGTCAAAGCTATAGATGTAGCATCTATGGTATACAATGGCAATTACGAATCCGGTATTTCAATTGTGCAGTTACAGTGATAGACAATTTACAAATGCTGCTTTTAAAGTAATAAAAGAAATACCATGATAACATTTATAAGAAGAATTATATAAAAATGCATATATTACATAACTTGTTCAGTCTTTATTTTTCTATGTTGTGGTTTGTTCACTGCACCTTACATTTTATTGTCTGTTCGTCATATTCGTTTGCCAAGGCATTGTCAGTCTGTTTCTGACCTACATGTATGCTTTTGCATGTCTCTTTGGTTTCTCCCCCTCATTGTTGAGTTCGATCTGAAAATGATGTTTGGTATTAGTATAATGAGAGAATAAAATCCATACTCATTTATATGATTATATGGAAGGTTCATGTCAGGTAAAGGGTTACATTAAAGTTTATTGTGTTGCTCTGTTTTAAATTGCTTAACTTTTCAATCTTTTAAAGCATTTGTCAAATATGTGATTTTTATATCTATTTATTTCTGTGTGTGTGTGTATGTCTAAAACTAATGCTGAGATTTTGCTATTGTGAGTGAAATACAAAAGTCTACCATTATTTGATTCATTAGTTTGATGCAATTACATTTATCATTAACTCATAAAAAGTATATGATAAGTATTCTCGAGAATTGAGTTTGCTTTAACATGTTTAACGCAAGAGTCTGTGTAGATTATTGTTCACACAAAGCAATAATAACTATACGTCGTGGATGCATAGTTTATTTTAACCTTGCAGACTATATTCGATGTTATTTCTTAGTGACATATGCAGGCCTGAGGGGACGGTTGGTTGGAGTGTTAGAGGGTAAGAATTGGATCCGCTCCTGGGTTTTCCTATATATGATTGAAATATTCGCCGCTGGAATAATATATGATAAGCATTTAATGACTCGTCGTTTTCAGCATTGTGCCTTGTATCTTCCCCTGATTTATTGTTCTATTGTTTTATTTTTGTATGGTTATCAAATTACCAAACACAGTATAGAATATGTTTTTATATTGTGCAAAATGTTAATTGCCGAGAGTACTGTAACTTTTAAGTTTGTATGCATAAAAAAGCGAAGAGGTCTTTTTATCAAATAAAAGTTTTGCCTCTTCGTTACCTTTTTATTTATCCTAGTGTTTTGAAATGTTAATCTTTATTTGCGTTTTCTGTCTTGCAAACAATGTGGAAAATACCGAGGAAATACAGATGTCGGTCTAACTATTTATGTGTCATCTCTTTGTTGTACAGACACTACCTTCATAACAGTTTTAATTTCATTTTTTTTAATATCAGAAAATAACGCATATTGTGTTTGAAAATCAACTGGAAAGTTCGTAAATCCCTAAAAGCGATGCTTTTCTCCTTGACTTTCTGGAATTACTTTGCTCCCTTTCTGTGTCCCTGTTTTTTTCTGAACTTTATTAATTAATGACGCCGTTTCATAGGTCAATGATCACATCGTAGTGACACGTAATACTGCGTAGAATAAACGTACAAAACCGCAAGAAAACGTGCGCAAACGTACTTTAACCGTTGATCGAATAAGAAACGTACTGACCCCTTGTAATACGTACTGAAACGTAGTACAACGTAGGTTATACGTAATAAAACATATTAAAACTGAACGAAACGTGCCCCGTGTTTATATTTATCGAAAAACCTAACAAAACGTACTAAAACCTAGCTATCAAAATATGACAAAGTCTGACTGGGCCTTTATCTAGCGTCAAATCTGTGAATGTGTGAACAAAGCATATGAAACCACCCTTTAGCATATATGGTAAATTTCTGAAGCGCTCGAGTATGCACTTACATTTGTAATTGTTTGACTGCATTTTACTCTAGTTGTGTTCATTAAATCCTGAAAAGCTGAACAGACGTGTAATTGCAGTGATGATATTTTTCAAGTTGTGTGTATTAGTTTAGAATTATTCAAACTGGACCTTTTCAGTCATAACTCACTACCACTCTCTAATTAGTATTGTTGCTTTGCATCACGGTACATAGCTATCTGTTTTAGTCGATATACTTGCCATCTTGAAATAATTACGTACCACATAAATATTCTGATTTGTTGTTTAATGAAGACTGAAATACAGCAAACGGCTATTTGCTTAATAAAGGAAACGGAAGTATACCGCTGTTCGAAAGTCATAAATCGATTGAGAGAAAACAAATCCGGAATACAAACTAAAACGAGGGAAACACATCACCTAGAAGAGGACAACAACGAAACAACAGAAACACTTATGTGCAACAAAAAAAAAAAAAGAAACAACAACAAGAAAACGACAATGTAACACACACAGAAACTAACTATAAAATAACTGTAATTTTCCTGACTTGGTACCGGGCATTTTAAGAAAAAATGGTGAGTTTAACCTATTTTTGTGGCTAGCCAATTCTCGCACATTTATTGAAATGTTCAATATAACACTAAAATGACAGCATTACATGACAGGACTACAGTACAAATAAATGCAAGAACGGGAAATCATTTTTAATCTTTCCTCTTTATAATTTTCTGATTTTGATAATATCATCTTCAGTATGTTTTCAGGTAGTTTCAGTGTGGTTCATCACAAAATAATAAGTTATCTTAAGTAAGAAATGTGTATCTACGATTTTCATTTTTATAAGAAAAAGCTCTGTTTAATGTGATTGTGAATTCAATCTTTCTATTGAGCACAGGGAATAGTAGTGTAAAACGTAGAAACATCAACAGTCTTAATATTACTGCCTCAGTCTTAAATGAGAAAAAGAAAAACAGATTTTTCTAGTCTCAGGATAAGACATCAAATTCCGGAAAATTAAGTATGTAAAATTGAGAATGGAAATGGGGAATGTGCCAAAGAGACAACAACCCGACCATAGAAAAAAACAACAGTAGAAGGTCACCAACAGGTCTTCAATGTAGCGAGAAATTCCTGCACCCGGAGGCGTCCTTCAACTGGCCCCTAAACAAATATATACTGTTCAGTGATAATGAACGCCATACTAATTTCCAAATTGTACACAAGAAACTAAAATTAAAATAATACAAGACTAACAAAGGCCAAAAATGCGGCGGGATTAAACATGTTTGTGAGATCTCAACCCTCCCCTTATACCTCTAACCAATGTAGAAAAGTAAACGCATAACAATACGCACAATAAAATTCAGTTCAAGAGAAGTCCGAGTCTGATGTCAGAAGATGTAACCAAAGAAAATAAACAAAATGACAATAATACACAAATAACAACAGACTACTATTAAAATGACTGAAAGATTATGATTTCATCATATGAACATCAGGCACAATCCTTCCCGTTAGGGGTTTAGTATCAGTTGCATTTCAGTTCCGATCAACTGTCATTAATTTATGTTTATTTTACTGTGCATGTATTGCACACTTAAACTCAATATTGAAATATCAATCAGTGTTAACTTGCTTGGTTAATCTACAATATGCACCATTTGCTTAGCTAAATCATTTTCCTGTACAATATATACAAAAACACATTACCTGAATTGTAAAACTTCTGTCAATCTAGGCACACCTCAAGAGAGGCACAACTCCAGAGTTGTGTCTATTTTGAAATGTTTTAATTTTTAACAAGTAAGTGAACAAAATTTTAAAAGCATTGGTGTATAACGCAAGCTCTTAAAGTAGAACAACATAGTTTTCTCTGAATCTAAATAGTTAATGCTGTGTAATTATACTTATTGGTTTTGATTGTTAATGTCTTCATCACTCGAAATCATGTTACTCTTAATCAACATACCTAAACATTCATATATATCTAAATACATTATATACTACAGAACAAACCATAAAAATCGCAATTCAATCACCAGAAACTAGAAAATCACACTCAACAAAAACACGTTGACAACTAAACACTGAACAGCCAGTTTAAAATTTCAGAAAAGTTCATCCTAATAATTATATATACCTAAGTTGATATTCCAAGTCTAAGACATCTATTTTATATCAATCAATATCTAGAAATACCACATTTCAATACTAAATCAACAGCCACATGCACACATATAACCTTAAATTATGATAAAGCGAAGAAGGTCACAGCTTTTGAAAAAGCTCAATCTGTGTATGCTTTGGATTTCAGATGCAACTTGAAGATATTTGTAAACTTACACATTTCCTGTAAATTTTAGACTCAATGTATGCACCAAATCAATCAAATCTCATCAAGCATACTGGACAATTACTGTCCAATGAACGAAATGCATTGGTCAAGTCTGCTGCAAAAAGTTTGTCTAATAGTACGTAGAGATATGAATGTAAATGGAGAATAAACTAACAAATTAGTTATTGAGTGTTGGATTACTGTCTTTTAGCGTATTCAATTGTTATATATAATTACAATACATATATTTAATCAATACCAACAAACCAAAAATATTATGATAAACATTTACGTGATTAAACAATAATGTAACTTGTGCTGCAGGATCTGACCCTTTTGGATCACACAAGACTTCCGGTTCATTTTTCGGTATGGCTATTCGTTTAACTATTTTTTTCTCACTTAAAGATTTCTAACACACTTTATAAGATATATTATATAGTTTATGAGATATCTTATAAAATTTATAAGATATCTTATATAATTCCAATGGGGACTAACTGTGCACCACTTATTGTGGACCTGTTTTTGTATTGCTATGAGATACAATTTATGACAAAAATAAGCAAAGACCCATCGAAACAACATCTGATAAACAAATCTAATAATACTTTTAGATATTTGGATGATATTTTGGCTCTCAATAATGACGACTTCAGTATGTATATTAAAGAAATTTATCCTGTTGAACTTACTTTAAATAAAGCTAATACTAACAATGACCACTGCCTTTTCCTCGATCTTGATATCTATATCACTAATGGAAAGATGAATACTAAAATTTATGATAAAAGAGATGATTTTTCATTTCCTATCGTTAATTATCCATTTTTAGATGGTGACGTTCCCTTGTCACCATCTTACGGTGTTTATATATCTCAACTTGTACGATTCGCTCGTGTATGTAACAATGTTTTAGATTTTAACGAAAGAAATTTATGTATTACTGAAAAATTATTACACCAGGTTTTTCGATATCACAAACTAGTCAAAACATTTACTAAATTTTATCATCGGTATAAGGACATCATTCGTAAATATAGCTCAACATGCAGACTTCTTATACGTTCAGGTATTTCACATCCAATTTTTTATGGAAATATTCTTTATAAAGCACAAAGGTGTCAGTATCCACCTCAAAAACTAACAAAACCTTTAAATAGACTTATTAAGAAGGGATATAGTTACGATACTGTTGTCAGGTCATTAAAGATTGCATATTTTGGCGTTAATATTGATTCACTTATAGGGTCTTTGCATCGGAACTAAACACATTTATTCAAAAACCAGTTGTTTGCATGACACGGGTTATGTTCTTCTCATATATGTTATGATGGTATGATACTAAACCCCTAACGGGAAGGATTGTGCCTGATGTTCATATGATGAAATCATAATCTTTCAGTCAGTTTAATTGAAGTCTGGAGCTGGCATGTCAGTTAACTGCTAGTAGTCTGTTGTTATTTATGTATTATTGTCATTTTGTTTATTTTCTTTGGTTACATCTTCTGACATCAGACTCGGACTTCTCTTGAACTGAATTTTAATGTGCGTATTGTTATGCGTTTACTTTTCTACATTGGCTAGAGGTAAAGGGGGAGGGTTGAGATCTCACAAACATGTTTAACCCCGCCGCAGTTTTGCGCCTGTCCCAAGTCAGGAGCCTCTAGCCTTTGTTAGTCTTGTATTATTTTAATTTTAGTTTCTTGTGTACAATTTGGAAATTAGTATGGCGTTCATTATCACTGAACTAGTATATATTTGTTTAGGGGCCAGTTGAAGGACGCCTCCGGGTGCGGGAATTTCTCGCTACATTGAAGACCTGTTGGTGACAGTCTGCTGTTGTTTTTTTCTATGGTCGGGTTGTTGTCTCTTTGGCACATTCCCCATTTCCATTCTCAATTTTATAAGATATCTTATGTAGTTTTTAAGATATATACTATAGATTATAAGATATCTTATGTAGTTTTAAAATATATAGTTTGTAAAACACGCTGCAAAAGTATAAACAAATACATCGTTCAATTAGTGTTTACTGACCCTGTTTGAACTTTCAATAATGCACGCAAATGTTGTTGGTAAACAGACTTATTACGGGGTTATAAAATGCCGCCGGGTTCCTTCAACCAACATAGTAATAAATCACTAGATTTTTCACCGTTTTCTCTATTTCATATGTATGGAAGTGTGATGCCTATAATTAGGATTATTACTAACAGTGTTTCGGGATTTTTTGCTCATACTGGTAATAAAGCATGGATCTCTTTTAAAAAGTCTCCCAACTCATGCAACTATTGCCTTGATTTATCGAGTTATTCTTTTATATTTGTTTTGACACCAGGGCAAAGATTTCACGGTATTGTATGTTTTTTTGCATATTGTTCAAATGTTTTCTTATAATTTTACTAAAATTCAAAGTTGAAGTTAGAAACGAGTTCAAATGTTTTCTTATAATTTTACTAAAATTCAAGGTTGAAGTTATAAACGAATGTAGCGTTGTACTAACAAACGATGAACGACAAACTGTAGACGCATTTTTAGCGAGTGCCTAGTTAATGTCAACTTTGGCGTCTTTGCAAACGTATGTTAGAAAACAATGATCAAAATATGTGTGCGCTTTGTTGTTTGCATCGTGAGTGTTAGAAAGAAACGCACTCCTATTGTATAAGATTTTCACAATCCACTATTCATGCTATAGGCTACAACATTGCACGATATAAATTTATTCCTTTTTTGTGTTCTTTTGAAGAAAAATAAGAAAATTTGCTGCTGTAATCATAATGAATATATCGATCAAGAAGTGATTACAATCGCCAATCATCGGGTGTATCCGCTACTCTCCTTCTATCCGAAGGTACGTAATCGGCCGATTTGTGACAAATGAAGGCACGGAATCGGCCGAGTTGTGACGAATGAAGGCACGGAATCGGCCGAGTTGTGACGAATCGAAGTGATTAAGGAACGTTGAATAATATATAACAGATGTTACAATTGCAACATAAACAAATTCATAATTTGCATAATCAATTTGACTAACAAAGAAAAACAAAGTCTGCTACAAATCATTAATGCATACCTTGTAAACATCATTGAAGTAATTTAATTTCTTTTTACATGCGAGTATATGAAAAGCTGTAGTATCTATTCCTTCATAGGTGACTTACATTTTCTAAATCTACTATAATGACGTTTTATAATAAAAACCTGGACAAAACATTTATGTGTTGTTCTAGCACTTTATTAGTCAGTTTCAGAAATTGTAGCCAAATTGTATCACGAATGACGCTTGTCTGTGAAATCCATGCCCAAGTTTGCAAAAATGTGGAAACATTTTCGAATATCTGAACAAATACTTTCAATATGTTTCAAAATACATAGGTTCTTGGGGACAGGCCAATTTTTCGCGCCTTCACCCTTTTTGACAAAATCCTTTTTTTGTTTGTTTTTTCCATTAATTTCAATTACTTTCGTGTTTTTCAGTGTACTATGAACATAAAATATACTAGAAATAATTTGTAATCGCTGTTTACTATCAATTCAAAGTTTGCTATCCACAGCGATCACTGATACATCTCATAGAGAGAAGGTATTTCGCTTTGTACCTTATCACCTATTTTCCTACGCGAAATCTAGGGAGGAATCACTTTTCTAATTTATTACATTTTGCATGTTTTGTAAACAACTCATTCCCTTTGGGTCAGTTGGCATTAATCGTTTCCGCAAATATTCCTCTGTTTAAAAGAGGGACGAAAGATACCAAAGGGACATTCAAACTCATAAATCTAAAACAAACTGACAACGCCATGGCTAAAAATGAAAAAGACAAACAGAAAAACAATAGTACAATATATTTGACGTCTATCGACAGAACAGATCAGTTTTGCTCGTCGTATGGTCGTCTTTTGATTCTTAACTGACGGAAGTATTGTATGGGCGACAATTCTAAATCCAGTTCCTTCATCTGATGTTTCGAATGTCATTGAACAACATCATAAGGTACGAGAGTTTCTGATAACAGTATAAAAAAAAATAAACAGTAAACTTTCTCTTCTTTATTTATACTTTAAACTGTGATGAGGAACTCTGGTACATTATCGTGTTGTTCAATAACATTGATAGTAATTAAGTTCATTTATATGTTTCGGAGTCTAGTGTGACGTCCATTTTATTTGAATTAGTACTCAACTGTCCTAAGAGGCCAGCTGAAAGCCCTCTTCCGAGGTCGGGATCTTTTCGCTGTGTTGATGGTGGCCTTGGCTGTTCTTTGCTGTAATGGGACGTAAGAAAAAGGAAGGGACAACAGTTATTGTATCCCTGTAATGTAAAGTTAAGAGAAATACTAATTTATCACACACTAAAGATTTTCATATTTTGCAATAGACTTCAGAGAAAAAATATACAATTGAAATATATATGTATATATATTTTCTGTGCTTTGAAAGAGACATGTGAAATTCCGATGATGACGTCAAAAAAAAGTGTGAATCAGATTATCAATATATAACAACACCAAAAAGTACATACTTTGCACAATCAATTCGATAAACGGAGGAAAATATAGTTTGTAACAAATCATTGTTGCATACCTTGCAAGTATCATTTAAGCACTTTAAAATCAATGACTGCGGTTAGTTCATTTGATCATGTTGAAATATGCCTTTTTGTACTTTTTGGTTAAACATTTGCTTGTTTTATCGATAGAAAGATACTTATGGTACTTGTACATTCTGTAATTATTGTTTATGATATTCTCGTATTGTTGTCTTTCATTTTGCTAATGTGCTGTCTCTTTATGCCTTTTAAATTTGGTGTTACTGTGAAAACTTGTTTGTTGCTCGTCTTTCATTTTTGCTATATTCTTTGTCTATATGCCTTTTCATGTTTCTTCGTTACATAAATGACGTGGCTCTGTACTTATATATCCCGCCATTTTGTTATTGTACTATGGTAATTTTTGTATTGTATATGCTTGGTCTGTATGCCTTTGTGTGCTTCTTTATTTCATTTTTGTAGTTTTTATAGGGATTGGCACAATGTTAACTGCTGTATTTTTGGCACTTTTTACCTATTATGTTTGTTTGTTTTGTTCGCGCAAGATTTTGATTTTGCCATTTGATAAACGACTATCCGTTTTGAATTTTCCTCTTAATTCAGTATTTTTTGTGAATTTACCTTTTAATTTGTGAGTATTACAAAATACGTTATTAAAATATCAAGACCAAATAACATATTTAATCAAATATTCTATTATTATTCCTTATTCTGTATTTTTCATGCAAAAAATATGGTGATGTAAAGATAATTGTATATAAAATAAGCTAATTACAAAGACATTTCTGTAAAAAAAAGTACCAATGGGACGAATACAAATATTCCCGCTTGTTCAAACAATCCAAGGACGACATTAACAGTAGTCCATTCTCTGTTATGTCAAATTTAGGGAAACACCAGTTTATTACACACTTAAAATTTTCATATTTCACTCTAGACTTCACAGGAAAATATATAATTGCAGTATATATAAAATTGAGAATGGAAATGGGGGATGTGCCAAAGAGACAATAACCCGACTAAAGAGCAGAACACAGCCAAAGGCCACAAATAGGTCGTCAACACAGCGAGAATATCCCGCAATCGGCGGCGGGTCTCATCTGGCCCCTAAACAAAACAAAAATGTGTACTAGTTAAGTGAAAATGGACGTCATACTTAACTCCAAAACATATAAATGATCTGAAATTAAAAAAAAAAACATTCAAGACTCACAATGCCAGAGTATCCTTGCTTGAAACAGTCGGGAAAACGCGAGGGGGAGGCGGAAGGAGGTAAAATGTTTTGTGAGATCTCAAACCCTTCTTTTAAAGAAACATGATGTAAAATTTTGCCGATAAAATCATAATGATTATGCTATAAGATATTCCAGATATTACAAATGCAACATCAAGATGTACATAATCTGCATAATCAATTTGATTAACGAAGAAAAACAAAATCTGTTACAAATCAATGTTGCATATCTAGTCAATATTATTGAGTACTTTAACTAGCCTTAATTAGCAAATATAACAAAAAACTTAATAAAAATTTCAGGAAAAACTGATAAACTTCTAAAACTGTCCGTTTATAAATTTTGAAATTATTTAGAAACCAAGGTTTCCACTCCCTCATGCAAAGTTGACTTTAGATAAATTTGGCTATTCATTTTTGCTCTTCAATGGTTTAGGTACTTATCATGCTTATACATCCTCTGATTTTAAATGTTTGGCTTCGAGCGTTCCTGATGAAGGTAAATCCAGAAAAGCGCTTCGGACGCATGGAATTATTAAACGTATTGTTTTCAATTTTTTTATTGAAATTATACAGAGATCAAAGTTTCTAGAAACTACTAAGTATTCATATATCTATGCAAGACAACAGTATATGTATGTTAAATAACGATTCAAACAGTTCATCATAAGCCTATGAAGTTTTATATTATGTATTTAATGTAACGATATACTTTATATTCAGGTTGTACTATAATAAACAATTCTTCTTCTTCTTCTTCTTCTTCTTCTTCTTCTTCTTCTTCTTCTTCTTCTTCTTCTTCTTCTTCTTCTTCTTCTTCTTCTTCTTCTTCTTCTTCTTCTTCTTCTTCTTCTTCTTCTTCTATTTATGACTTAACAAATTAACAGCATTATCACAACTTCTATAAATCATATCCCTATGAAGGACAACGTATACTATAAACGAATAAGAAAAAAAGAGCACTGCTTCTGAATTTTTTTGTCTATACGCAATATCATAAAATCACGATTTACTCATATATTACAAAACATATTTCTAACACTTAAACAACAATACCAACAAACCAAGAATACTATGATAAGCATTTGCAGGGTTCCATGATTAAACAACAACATTACTAGTGTTACAGGATCTGACCATTTTGGATCACATAAGTCCACCCGGTACATCTTTCGGTTTACTATTTTTTTTTACCTTCAACATGTTCAAGATATTAATTAAACTTTGTAAGTTATATTATAAAGTAAATGAGATATCTTAAACAGTTTATAGGATATCTTATATAGCTTATAAAATGTCTTAAAAATATATGATTTATACGATATCTTATAGAGCTTATAAGATATCATATAAATTATATGATATATCTTATATAATTTAAATTATATAATTTATAAGATATCTTATAAATTATATGAGATATCTAGATATCTCATAAAGTGAAGTTTTCTCGCTGTGGTGAAGACCCATTGGTGACCTTCGGCTGTTTACTGTTCTTTGGTCAAGTTGTTGTCTTTAATGTAGAGTTGAGAAATATACCATTTCACCTATAATTAAAGATTTTCACATTCCACTATGGGCCACAACATTGCACTAAATATTTTTTTTGTCTGTGCTCTTTTACAGAAATATAAAATGACACACAAATTAACAACTATAGGTCACCGTACAGCCTTCAACAATGAGCAAAGCTTATCCCGCATAGTAAGCTATAAAAGACCCCGATATGACAATGTTAAACAATTTAAACGAGAAAACTAACGGCCTAATTTATTTACAAAAAATGAACGAAAAACAAATATGTAACACATAAACAAACGAAAACCACTGAATTACAGGCTCCTGACTTGGTACAGGCACATACATACATAATGTGGCGGGTTTAAACGTGTTTAACGCAGTTAACTGACAGCTAATTCAAAGCCACTAACAACTAATAAAAAAATCATGCATCTAAGACTAAATTATCAATACGTACACATCCGACATCCAATGGATTTAGTGTAAAGACGTCATAAACAGTCAGAGAAAAACATGACCTTGTGCAATGCCAAGATACAGGTATCGACATATTGTAGATCCATGAATGTGTATATGTATATAATATACTAGTAATATTTAGTTTGCTTTTAATTTACTGATAACAAAATCAATATGTATACCAATAAACAAACAATATTCAATGATCTTATTAAAGTGTTGAATTGGTAACCTTTTAGAATAAGTTTATTTAAAGGAGCGATAAGTTTACAAGGATTGTTTCTAAATTTCAGGGCACGGTTAACAACATTTCCGTAAAAAGTATTTAAGGAACGTTGAACATGTTGAATGATATAGAACAGATGTTACATTTGCAACATAGACAAATTCATAATTTGTATAATCAATTTGATTAACAAAGAAAAATAAAGTCTGCTACAATTCATTAATGCATACCTTGTCATTGAAGTAATGTAATTTTTTTGTACATGCGAGAATATGAACAAAACATGGACAAAACAGTTATGTGTTATTTTTTTTTTTTTACATTAAAACTAAATGGAATATACATTAATCTGTTAATTAGTGCTTTATTCAAGGAAATGTTTCGAAAATATTTGTTTTGAAAGGATTATTGATATGAGGTTATCTTTTTCTGTTGTGAATATTAGTTTGAAATGCAAATGCGTTTTACAAAATCTAACTACACTGTCTACAGTAAAATCGGATGCTATTTCATCAGTTGAAGGTAATTTTCATTTTCTGAGTGACAAATTATAGATTGTTATGTCTTGGATAACGTTAAACTAGTAAAACAAAATATGAGTGGACCACAACAAAAATGAATAATATATAGTACGAGTAATAACCATGAAAACATAACAAATATAGATAAAAACAACTGTTGACTGTTGTATGAAAATACAGTCAAATCTCAACTCACAAATGATAAACACTATAACTTACATGTATACTCAAACAGGTAGTTATACCTGTGCAGCGTTTGAAGAAAAATTCAATATAATCTCAATATTTCAAATATTTACATGTATATACATATGATAAATAGGTAATTATACCTGTGCAATGTTTGAAGAAAATTACAGTACTGATAATCTCTGTATTTGGGTGAGGTATTATTTTTCCAGTCATCATTTATTATGTCCTAGTCAGACATTCAGTTCATTAAATTGCTTTAATAGTCTGTCAATTTTATATTCTTAAAAGTTTCTTATTTCAATAAAAGTTCTGATCTCTTGGCTTAATATTTTGAGTGGTTGTATAACTTTTATTTTTTTGTCAGACATATAGTATACTTTATATATTGTGTAACTGATAATAGTTAAAAGTAAATTTAGTTCATAGTACTCTTTATCATGTATTTTATATCCCAAAGCTATGCTTTTTAGATTATTAACATGTCTTCCAATATTTAATTTCTTAAGAATTTGTTGTACTTTTCCCCAGAATAATTCAAAATATGAACATTTGAGGAAGAAGTGTTCATAATTCTCTATTTGTTAACAGTGTAAGCAGGTATCTGTTTCTACTATATGCCATTGTTATAATAATTGATTAGGGAAGTATATGATGAAGTAGTTTCCATCTAAATATTTTATATCTATTATCATCTAAAAATGTAAAAATAAATTTTAATGTTTCATATGCTAGATTAGTATTTTCTAGTGTAAAATATGATTTCCATTTTAAAAAGCCAATAGGTGCTTGCATTTCCTTTGCTTCGAGTAAGAAGTTATAAATATCATATGGTTATTTAGGGTTTGAATAGGTTTTTTGTTGATGATGTTCAGATTTTCTTTTGTGTTTATATTGACTTGTGTATGTTTAGAAGGTGAGTTTTTGATGATATTGGTCCACTGTTTTGGAATAGCTTTCTTCAGTTTTGTAAGCTCAGCTATCCAGTTTTCCTTATTTTTTAGTTTACTTAGTATGATGTCTGAGGATATATTTCCATCTTTATCTAATAAATCATTTATAACCAGAATGTTGCTTTGTATCCAGTTTTTTAACAGTAAACATTTATTGTTGATGTTAATATATTTATTGCCCCATATTATTTGTTTCCTTATTTCCCAAAACATTGTAGGCTTTCGTATAGTTTTTCTTTTGCTTTTATCCAGGTCTTTATTAACTGCATATAAAACTCTGGGATTTGTTTTAAAATATCTTTTTCAATTATATTTATATTGGCTATATTCATCTTGAATATTAAAAAATTATCTCCTAACGTATTCAAAAAATATTTTGGAATTATCTTCCAATTTTGCTCATCATTTTCTTCAAACAATAATTGTTTTATCCATTTTAATTGAATTGTTGAAATATAGGTATCTATACTAATCATTTTTAATCCCCCTTCCGTATAATTTTACGACAAATTATCTCTTTTAATCATATCTATTTTTCCATTCCATATTTAATGAATGGCTATTATTCATTTTGAATTTATTGAACCATCAAACTAATTTTTGACTCCTCACAATGAATAATCCGCGAAGCGGATTATGTAAAATGTGAAGAGTCAACAATTAGTTTTATGGTTCAATAAAATCAAAATAAATTATTGCCATTCATTATAAATAAATTTCTATCAAAAATAAGGCTCAAAGAACTTTCTATATTAATTATATTAAAACAATAACAACGTACACACAAGTTGGCGTATGAATATAGAACGTCAGAGTGGGCGTGTCGCCATAAAAATTGACAACATTGAAAATAAAACTAATAATTTTAACCAATCAGAAGACAGTAAATACACCAACTTTATTTATATAGTTATATATCTTAGTTTTAATGTTTTGTATAAAATGTTTTGGTAATATCATATTGCTTGCTATATATGTTATGTTTGGCAGTATTAGAGACTTGACTACAGTTATTCTTCCTAGCATACTTAGCTTTCTTTTTGACCACATGTTTATAATTTTTTCAATTTTATCAGCTTGTTTTTGACAATTAAGTTTTTTACAGTTTTCTTTATTATAGCCAAAATAAATTCCCAAATTTTTTATAGGTTCTTTCGTCCAATTGATTCTTTCGAATTTATCTTTAGTATGTTTAAGTCTGCCTAGCCGAATTCCTTCAGTTTTAGTTCTATTTAATTTTAATCCTGAGAATGAGCCAAATGTTTCTATTAAGTTCATGACTAAAGATATTTCCTTTTTGGATTTTAAAAATAAGGTTGTGTCGTCAGCCAATTGACAAATTTTTATACTACAGTCTTTTCCATTTAATTTAATTTGGAACCCTTTGATATTTTTCTCAGATCTAATTCTGCATGCTAATACCTCCACCGCTAGTACAAAAATCAAAGCGGACAACGGACATCCTTGTCGAATTCCACGACAGATCTGAAAGGGGTTTGATATCCACCCATTATTTACAATGCACCCTGATATACCATTGTATATAGTCTCAACCCAGTGTATAAAATCTTTTTTAAATCCAAATTTGTTTAATGTTTGTATCATGAAAAGCCATTCAATTGAATCAAAAGCTTTTGCAAAATCTAGAAATAAAAGTGCTCCTTCAGCATTGAAGTTTTCAGCATAGTCAATGACATCTTGTATTTGTCTTATATTAAATCCAATGTATCTATTTTTTACATAGCCCTTCTGGTCGGCATTAACAATATTGGGTAGAACTTTTTTTAGTCTTTGTGCAAGTGTTTAAGCAAGAATTTTAACATCTACATTTAATAAAGTTATTGGCCTATAGTTATCCAGAGATTTTGGATCATTCTTTTTAAGGATCAATGAAATTGCCCCCTTTTTTGTGAATTGGTCAAACTTTTCTTGTTATATGACTCATTATATACTTTGGTTTGTATCTTTTGAATTTGGGGCCAAAATTTTCTGTTGAATTCTACATTAAGTCCATCTAAACCTGGTGCTTTATTAAGTTTCATTTTAAATACTGCTTCTGAAATTTCTTCTGATGTCACTAGCCCTTCTAAACTATTACTATCTTTATCTGAGAGTTTTTTTTTTTCTATTTTAGTATTTTGAATATACTCTTTAGTATGTAATTTATCTTGATTTGATGATTTATATAGTTTTTCATAATATTTTACTTCCTCTTTTAAAATTTCTGTTTGGTCTGTTATAGTATTGCCTTTATTGTCATACAATTCTTTTAAAGTTTTATTTATTTGTCTTGATTTTTCTAAATTCAAGAAAAAAGCAGTATTTTTTTCACCTTCTTCTATCCATTTTGCCCTTGACCTTATTTGAGCTCCTTTAGTTTTTTCAAGGTATAATTGATCTTAATTTTCAGATATATTATTTATTTGCGAAAGTAGTTCAGAATTATTAATACTTTCACTTTGGTCTAATTTAGTTTTTAGCTTATTAAGGTCGTTTTCATAAGTTTGAATTTTATCTCTTTTTTGTTTTGCTTTTCGTTTGCAAAAATCTAGACTGATGTTCCGAACTTCAGATTTAAAGTTGTCCCACAGTATACCTAAATTTTCTGTCGTTTTTTCTTTTTTTTCATAATATTTTATTAGTTTTTCTATATTACAACAGTAGTCTCTATCATTCAGTATTGAAGGATTTAATTTCCAGTATCCTTTCCTTTGTTTACTTCTTGAGTTCAGATTTTTAATGAAATACCGTTATGGTCTGTTGATTTTAATATAATAGGACTTATATCTGCTTTGACTATTTGTGATTTACATTCTTTACTTACAAGGAAGAAGTCGATTCTAGTTGCTTCTAATCTTGATTTTCTACGCCACGTATATTGAAGTTGTGTTGGGTTTTTATCTCTCCATATATCTATGAATTTGAAATATTTTATGAGCGTTTTAAGCCCGTGAACTGGTTTGTCGAATTTGTTTTTTGTTTTTTTATTTTTTGTATCATTAATTTTTAGAATATCATTAAAATCTCCTCCCATTATAATTTGACCTAAGCTATGTTCTAGAGTCCAGTCTTTTACTTTTTTAAAGAAGGCATTTCTTTTTTTTGGTTATATTTGGTGCATATATATTTATAAGAGAATAGACATTATCTCCTAGTTCAACATTAATTGATAGATAACGTCCCTCCTGATCTTTAAATTCATTTATAATGTTATATTTTGTTTGTTTTGTAAACCAAATAGCTACACCCCTTGATGCGCTACTACCCCAACTATGAAAAATTTCTCCAGGTAAGTCATTATTTAAATTGTCATTCATACTTTTGGTAAAATCTGTTTCTTGCATCATTAAAATTTGACATTTTTGCTGTTTGCACCACTCAAATAATCTTTTTCTTTTTTCAGATTGCAGTAAACCTTGAGTGTTTACAGAACATATGTGAAGTGGATTAGGAGCCATTTGTCTGAAAAGGTAAGTTTACTTTTTTATTTTCCTTCATTATTTGATTGTTCTTTCCGTTTATTTTATTTATTCCGATGACGTACCTATTTATTGTTAACTCTGTCCTTAATTTAAATGACCTAGTTTGTTGGACCTTATAACATCGCATGTGTGTATTGACACTGTCACATGATGAGTGTAAATATAAACAATACCACATGATTTTGCTATCATGTGACGTTTGTAAATAAAAACAATGCCTTGTGTTTTCTATATTAGTTGATTCAAATTTGTTTGTTGTAATAAGGGTTTTGCATAAGTTCTGATTTTTTCCCTGTTTAAATACCATAAACTAGTATGTATCTTGTAACAATATTTTTCATCCTTGCATGCAACTTAGCAGCATTTAAATTTAAATCTATACACTGTTCACCAACTTATTTTTGCATACAATACAAATAATGTGACATCCTTTTGTCGCATTGGTTTCATTAAACCACATGCAGACTAAATATTTTTGTATATTTTTTTTGTATAAACATTAGAACATTATTAATACAATGAGATATTTACATTTAAAAAAATACATTGTATATTTAATGTGTTAATGTGTCATATTACTATTCTTGCAGTTACTTTTTCTGCTTTTTTGAACAATTTTCTCTTTGATGTAATTCTTCTGGAGGTGTCTTTTCGAATACGTTCAAAAGGCATTTCACATTTGTTGACTTTGGTGTTTTTGGTACTGTTTCACTAGTTGTATTTGATGTTTTAATAACATGTATATAGTCTGACATATTACTTTGTGTTTGATTCTGCTTTTTTTTGCTTTTTTTTTCCGTCGTTCGTCATTTCTACTGATATTGTCTTTTGGGGTGTTTTGGGTTTCCTGTGGAATTGACTGAGATGGATTTATGTTTTCTGTGTCACTTTGGTTTTTTGTCGCTTTCTGATTTTCTTTATTGTTTAGATTTTCCTTGGATTCTGTTGATTTACCATCGGTTTCATTTTCTTCTTCATCTCCTGTTTGTGCTTTTGATGTTTCGTCTTCTTTCTCTTCCTCAGATTCTGAAATTTCTTTATTGTCTTGTTCATCCTCTGTGAACATACCTTCAGTGCACGCGTCTTGTTTGTGACCAGACTTCCCACACCCTTTACATTTCCAGTCGTTTGTACACTCAAAAGCTATGTGTCCTTCTTCAAAACACTTTCTACAGATTATTTTCTGGTTGTTTCTTGGCTGTCCATAATGTATTATATTTGCAGAATACTTTCCTATTTTCAGAAATCTTGGAAGAGGGTTTTCAAATTTCAGGCAAATGATTATACGGTCTCCTGTTTGACAATTTGTATTGAGATCTTTGTACCTTAACCGTTCTCTGTAGTGTGAAAGTATTTTGATGTTATATCTTTCAAAAACATATAGTATTTCTCCGTCGTCTGCGGATAGTGGTATGTCTTTAACCCTGACTCTAATACTATCTTCTTTGTCATATTCTGTGAAGCGGGGATTTCTGGTATAGATTGTCATGCTCTGACCTCTAATAGAAAGTCCTTTGGATATGAGTGTTTCTCTATAACTTTCCCTATCTAAATATATTCGCCATAGACCTTTGACGCGTTGCAATCCTCGTATTGCATGCTTTTTAACTACTTGAGACAGGTTATAGAACATTTCTGTGTTGGAAAGTTCCAGTATTTCTTTTCTATAGATTAACCAGCAAACCACTCTTCTTCTAGAATAAATACTGGCGTTTGTGCTTGACAGTTTGATGATAGCCCTACTGGATCTTCAACTTTTTAACTTTGTATCTCGGTCCTCACGGCCTCGGCATAGGACGCCATTTTGTCGTTGTCTTTGTGTGCAGTTTGTTTATCATTTTGAGTTGCCATTTTTACTTTATTTTGATTTTGTATGTAAAAACTTTTTGTTTCCCACCTTACAATGATCATTGTTTATGTCATCTAAATCGTTTTCTGTATCAAATTCTTCAATTTACACTAGTAATACACTTTTTCTTTCTCTCGAGTCAGTTCGTGTCCTTGGAGAAAAAAATGCGCTCGAAAAGTCCGTATGTGTTATACTAGCACTTTATTAGTCTGTTTTAGAAATTGAAGACAAATTGTATCACAAATGAAGCTCGTCTGTGATAACTATGCCCAAATTTGCAAAAATGTGGAAACCTTTTCGAATATCTCAAGAAATCCTTTCAATATAATTCAAAATGCATTGGTTATAGGGGACAGGACAATTTTTATTTTGCCCTCCCCCTTTTTTTTAATTCCATTATTTTTGTGTTTAACCTTGTAATATGAACATAAATATGTTAGAAATAACTATTTTTACTATCCACAGCGGTCACTGATATATTATATACAGAGAAGATATCTCATTTCGTACCTTATCACCTATTTTCCTACGTGAATTCTAGGGGGAATAACTTCCGTATTTTATCAAATATTTAATTTCATTTAGGTCAGTAAGCGTTAACCGTTTCTGCAAATACTTCCCTGTTTAATGTGCCATGGTATAAATCGACCATCGTCGTTTCGTCTTATTTTGATTCTTAATTGACGGAAGTATTGTATGGGCGACAACTTTAAATCCGGTTCCTGCATCAAATGTTCCGAATGTTATTGAACAACATAATAAGATACGAGAGTATCCCATGACAGTATAAAGTATAAATCAACTGTAAATTTGCTCGAGTTTATTTAAATTTTAAACTGTTATAGGAAACTCTGGTACCTTATCGTGTTGTTGAATAACATCAAGAGTCGTGGTGAAGTGGTTAATGCATCGGACTACAAACACAAAGGTTCCTGGTTCGATTTCCGTTCCGGGATGAAAATTTCAGAGACTGAATGTTAGAATCTCCCTTGACACCATTTGCGAGTATGGTCTTGAGGAAACGATGATAATCCGTCGGAAGGAAACGATAAATGGCTGACCCGTGTTAAGAGAGAGTCATATCTCTTGCACGTTAAATACACCCTTGTAGATTTCGAAAAAGAGCAGGCTAATGCCGCTACAATGCAGCACTCGCACCAGCACCCGCAAAGTGGAAAGGGAATATCTATGATGAGTTTATTTAATACAAGTGCAAAACTTGTTTCCCAATCCACTGTGTATAAATATGTTTAAACTAATCAATAGTAATTAAGTTCATGTATACGCTTCGGAATTGAGTGTGATATCCATTTTCATTGAACAAGTTCACAAATTTTTTAAGCCAGCCTCCTGGTACGGGATTTTCTCGCTGTGTTGAAGAACTATTGTGGCCTTTGACTGTTTTTGCTATTTTGTCGGGTTGTTGCTCTTTGATGTATTCCCAATTTCCATTCTCAATTTTAATAAAATTACTGTTGTTTTGTCGCTGATTGAAGGTTACAAAATAAATGGTATGCTATATATAGATCATTGCAAATATCGCCCCACTGATCCATTCATGCACAAAACAAGTACTACTTGGCATATGAAAAAAGTAAATGAGAACTGTGAAAGCACTGTGAGTCGGTTTCACCAAAAAAAAAATGGACTAAGATCGGTTGTAATTATACTGAATTGTTCATGACTTTTTTATCAATCTTAGTCGTATGTTTTTTTTGTGAAACCGACTCCTGTAATGTAAACAGGTAAAACTAAGAGACATACCAATTTATTATACACTAACCATTTTCATATTTGACCTCAGAGAAAATGTATACCATTGAAATGTATATGTATAAATATTTTCTGTGATTTAAAAGAGACCTGTGAAATTTCGATGATGAAGTCAATTAAGATAGTGTGGATAAAATAAACAAGATGTAACAACATCAAGATGCAAATAATTTGCACAATCATTCGATTAACGAAGAAAAACAAAGTCTGTAACAAATCATGGTTGCATACCTTGTCAGTATCATTAAAGCACTTTAAATTGCGAGTATTACAAATATCAAGACCAAATGACGTATTAATAAATAAAAGAAAGATTACAGTTTCTGTAAACCACTTCCTATATATTTACCAAGCAAAACTATTTGTTTTGATGATTAAACAGGTTAGAAAATAGTCCCAAGTCCTGTAAACCTTATACATATCTTCGTCTGGACAAAATGTTATATTAATGAATAAAGGAACGGTCATAGTTTCTGTAAACATACTTTATGTCTATAGCAGGCTTAAATGTTTATATCAATAGTTAAACTCGTGAAAAATATGATCGCAACTTCTATAAACTACATGTCCAATGAATGTAAGGATAACATATAATATTACCAATTATAAAAAGGATCACAGGTTCAGAAATGTGTTGTTCATACCTTGTATCATCAACAGACATTTTATTTCATAATCAAACAAAGGAGTATTAAAAATTGTATGACGATCTACTTGGACATACGTTTTAAGATTTTCACATTTCATTCTTGACTACAAAGAAAAATATATCATTATACTTAACATATACATTATATTTACTCTTTAAAAGAAACATGTAAAAATTTGCTGATAAAATCACGCAATGATTATGTTGATGAAGAAGTAATTAATAAAGTTTGAATAAGATATTCGAGATGTAACAAGTGCAACATCCAGATGTACATAATTTGCATAATCAATTTGATAAAAAAAGAAAAACAAAGTCTGTTACAAATCATTGTTGCAAAACTCGTGATTTAAGTAATTTAATTAGCCTTAACTTGCAAATACAACGAAAAAATACTTTTATAAGAAATATCATAACAAAATGATATACTACCAAATTAATGAAAGAACACAGTTTCTGTAAACGATACCCAACATCAATTTCAAGCAAAAACATTTATAATAATGATCAATATAAAAATAAGAAGATGTGGTATAATAGCCAATTTGACAACACTCAACTACAGACCAAATTACATAGAAGTTAACAACTATAAGTCAGCGTACGGGCGTCAACAATGAGCAAAACCCTTACTGCATATTAATGCAGCTATAACAGGCGTAAAAAAGATATCAAAAGAAGGGTTACAAACCGTATGTCATATCTGCAATGGCAGAACGAAATAGTATATTCATGAATAAAAGAAAAATCACAGTTCTTTAAACCTTTCTATTATATATCTTTACCAGGCAAAACAAAAATATATTAATCATTAAACATGTTATAAAAGAATGATCTCAACATGCATAACTTCTGTTGATGACATCCCTATCTGCAAAGTAAGGAACACATATTATACCAATTAATCAAGGAAAATAACTTTTTAAGAAAACCATACTCTTTATCTATATCGGGTAAATATAATTATATTTAGGATAAGAAATGTTAAAAGAATAATCCTATCTTAGATAAACAACATCTTATATCTATGTACGGACAACATATCATATTACTGAATAAAGGAAAGATCACACGATCAGAAATCTGTGGTCCGTAAATTGTATCATCGACAGACAATTTTGTCATAAGCAAGTAAAGAAGTATTAAAAAAATGTGTAACTACCTGTACTACATATACTAATTTGAAGAAAAGCTATTATATATGAAGAATGAACAAAAAAGTATAAAGTGTGAACTTTGCTGAGTGGTAATGTAAAATCAATTTTAAATAAAATTCAACTGATAACAAAAACATTTCGACTAACAAATATATTAATGTCACGAATAAAAATATACAGAATCCATTGAAGACAGTAACTGTGACCGTTCTCTATAATGAAAAATTTAGGGAAACACCGGTTTATTACACATTTAATATTTTCATATTTTACTCTAGACTAAACAGGAAATTAAATATTTGCACTTTATATAAAAATTAAAAACCAATTGTTCAGAGAACAATTGAAGGTCTTTCCACAAGTAAAGATCTATTTTGATATTGATATAGGAAAAATCAGTTAATAATGTTAGTTCCTATGGCTTTATGATGTATTTATATGAATTTAAAGCAAAGGTCAAAATCTAGAACGTCCTATTAACCTATGACCTTGACCTCAATTTCAAGGTCACAAACCAAGGACCTCAAATCAAAAGACTATAGGTCTTATTTATATTTGGTTAATGAGTTATATCACTATACGTGTATTTCTAAATACAAGAGGGGAGAAAACTCCCTTTTACGTTCAACGTACCCTTGCAATCAAAATTTACGTGTAACAACATGTCACAACAAACAATTTAGTTAAAATAATTTGTTGTTATCTTATACAGTCTCTGGAAATAAGAGAGAATAAGCTAAATTCAAAAATTAGAATATGACCTTGACCTTTGACCTTGACCTAATTTTCTAAGTCAGGACCCAGGGGACTCAAATAAAAACATTCACTGGTTATACGGTTAACGGTTTATGAGTTAAAAAAACATACCGACAAATTTATTCCGTAAAGGTAGATAACTCCTATAAAATTTCATCGAATCGCTTCAATCCAAATTAGCAAAAAATTCCTGAGGATCTAACGAACAATTTGTAAAAGGAATTTTGTATCTATCTTTTTTTGTTACGAAGGAGATGCACACAGATGATAAACAGTGAATAGGGAGATAACTCTTACAAAGAAAATGGTTCCCCTTAGCAGGGTGAAATTTAAAAGCGCATAAACTATTCGATACCATATTAGAAATATCTAAGCGACATATTGCGAAACAAACATTTATCGCAAGAATGAAATTTGGCGAAAAAAAAAAAAAAAAAAATAATAATCAGAACAAATACAATAGGTCTTTCCACAGAAAAGTGGAAAGACCTAATAATTAAAAACCAATTGTTCAGAGAACAATTGAAAGTCTTTTCACACCAAAGAAATTTTGATAAGAAGATAGTTTCTTCATACTGATGAGATAAATAATGGTTTAATTATGTTTTTGAGTGATAAAAGGGAGATAATATGCTACTTCCGGTGAAATAAATGTCACTTCCGGTCTCATATGATAGCTTATTTCACACTGATTCCAAAAATATATAGTTTCTATATACTATTGTATGTAGAAGGGGAAATAATTGGCCACTTCCGGTTTGTTGGAAGTCATGTTTCGTCTCCAGTAATCAGTGTATGTATCTATATGACAAAATATATTGATTCTGGGTACTTTGAGATGAAAAAATTGCAAAAAAGGCTACTTCCGGTTTTCTCAAGGTCACTTCCGGTAGTCATTTTTCAAGGTCAAATGTCATCTAATCGTTTGTACAAGGTCAAATGCCTTTCTTATGAACTTAGTTGAAGTAATAATCAAATAACCTCATATCAAGACATTTGAGGGGCAATAACTCCTATAAGATGCCATTAAATTGTACAAGACAAAATGTAGCATATCTTCATTACAATAAAGCTGACATTTTGCACTTGTTCTTTAGTATGTATCTTTCAAAGTGTCGGAGAAAATGCAAAAACAAGCAAAAGTCACAATTGAAAACTTGACCTTGACCTTTGACCTTGACCTCATTTTCTAAGTTAGGACCCAGGGGACTCAAATAAAAACATTCCAGGGTTATATGGTTAACTGTTTATGAGTTAAATGAACATACCGACAAATTTATTTTGTAAAGGTAGATAACTCCTATAAAATTTCATCGAATCGCTTCGATCCAAATTAGCCAAAAATTCCTGAGGATGTAACGAACAGTTTGTAAAAAGAATTTTGTCGCTATCTTTTTTTGTTACGAAGAAGATGCACACAGAGGGTAAACAGTGAAAAGGGAGATAACTCTTACATAGAAAATGGATCGGCTTAGCAGGGTGAAATTTAAAAGCGCATAAACTATACGATACCATATGGGAAATATCTAAGCGACATATTGCGAAACAAATATTTTGCGCAAGAACAAAATTTGGCGGAAGAAAAAAAAAAAAAAAATTAAAAACCAATTGTTCAGTGAACAATTGAAGGTCTTTCCACCAGTAAATAACTATTTCGATATTAAAATATTAAAAATCAGTCTAAAATGTCAGTTCCTATGGCTTTATGATGTATATATATGAATTTTAAGCAAAGGTCATAATCTAGAACGTCAAATTTATCTATGACCTTGACATTATTTTCAAGGTCACAAACCAAGGACCTCAAATCAAAAGACCCTAGGTCTCTAATATGTATGGATAATGAGTTATATCACTTTACGCATAATTTTAGATATGAAAGGGGCTAAAAACTCCCATTTATTGACTACGCACCCTTTCAACCAAAATTATGAAGTTACGACATGTCGTTACTAACAATTTAGTAAAAATAGCATGTCGATATGTTATACGGTTTTTGAAGAAAAGTGAAAATAAGCCAAAATCAAAATTTATAATATGACCTTGACCTTTGACCTTGACCTAATTTTCATCTTTTTGGACCAAGGACCTTAAATCAAAAGACCCTAGGTCTCTATTACCTATGGTTTACCAGTTAGAAATGCATATTACTAATATCAAATGCAAAAGGGGGAATAACTCTCATATGGAGTGTTCATATCGCTTCGGTTAAAATAGGATAAATCATGCGAAGGATATAACGAACAATTTTATAAAATAAATTTGTCGCATTTTTCTACGGTTACGGAGGAGATGCACTCTGATGATAAACAGTGAAAGGGGAGATAACTCTTACAAAGAAAATGGTTCGCCTTAGCAGGGTGAAATTTAAAAGCGCATAAACTATACGATACCATATGAGAAATATCTAAGCGACATATTGTGAAACAAACATTTATCGCAAGAACAAAATTTGGCGGAAGAAAAAAAAAAAAAAAAATAATAATAATCAGAACAAATACAATAGGTCTTTCCACAGAAAAGTGGAAAGACCTAATAAGAACAAATAGGTCTTCAACACAGATAGACAATTCCGCTTCCGTCGGCGGGCTTCAGCTAGCTCCTAAACAAATAAAGTTAGTTGAATATGGACGTCATACTAAACTCCAAAGCATATAAATGAACCAAAATGATAAAAAAAAATTCAAGACTAACAAAGGCCAGAGGCTCCTTACTTGGAAAAGTCGCACATATGCGGCCGGATTAAATATGTTTTGTGCGATTTCAACTCCCTCGTTAAAATAAACATGTAAATTTTTGCTGATTAAATCATAATGTTGATGTTATTAAATATTTCCGATATTACAAATGCAACATCAAGAAGTGCATAGTTTGATATAATCAATTTTATAAACGAAGAAAAACAAAGTATGTTACAAATCAATGTTGCATATCTAGTCAATATTCTTGAGTACTTTAATAAGCCTTAAATAACAAATATTACAAAAACAAAAACTTTAAATAGCTACCAGGACAAACTGATATATTAATGAAATAATAGAAAGATCAAAGTGTCTTGAAACTATTTCTATATCTTTACCATGCAAAATTATTTGTATTGAATTGATGACTAAATATAGTTAAAGGATTATCTCAACATCTATAAATCATATCTCTATGAATGTAAGAACAACGTATGGTATAAACAAAGAACGGAAAGACCACTGCTTTAGAATTCTTTGGTCTATGCACTATATCTTCAAGAGGACAACACTTTTTTTACAAACAAATATAAAAGGGGTATAACAAATTGTGTTATATAACGCGTTTAAAAATTTATATTAAAGAAAAACTTTCAAACATAAAAAAATTAAAGAATAATAAAAAGTGTGACCTTTAGTTATTGATAAGCTTTTAGAATACTGTAAATTCATTTTATTTGTTTGTAACCAATATACGAGGATGTCGTTGGTACATTGAAACTACGAATTTAAATGTTCGACGATTTGCAAATTTACTGTATGATTAAATGCAGATTTTTGAAAAACCACGAAATCAAATATCCACGAAAATGCAAGTTTTCCAAATCATGAATCAAATAAATGAATCCACAGTACATATTTGTTATTTATATTCTAATTCGCCAACTCAAACGAATATAAATTATTTAATAAATAAAACAACACATAAATAGGATAAGTGTGCCTACAGCTGTAGCAGCCTTTTTGGTCTTGGTCGACTGGCATAGGCAAGGATTTCCATACTCCACATGAAAAAATATCTGAAAAACGTGCATATGAAATAGAAATATAATCTACTATACTACAAGCTTACAATATAATTCAATGACCTTGCCAGATTTATTTTTCACACTGGCCATGTCAGTGAGACCTTGCCTATTAAATTTGGCCTTGTCATCAACACACGACCTTGCCAAAAAATTGGCCTTGTCTTTACTATGCGACCTTGCTCAACAGACTTGTCGTAAATTCTTACGTGAACTCAGCGTTCAATCTTATAGCTAAAACACTAGAAACGAATTCAGAAGATCCCAACAAGGACTTATTATTCATACCATGAATAAAAATGTTCTGATTTGGTTGAAATTCTAAAACATTAATTACATATGGTTGCAAATGAGAACCTCTTTTAAAAATCATTGTCCAAAATGACGAGGAAGGCCACTTTGGAACTATCAAAGTGCCTCTAGCCTTACATAAAGTCAAATGTTTAATTGCTCTACAGACAACAGAAATTGGAGGAACAATCCAATTAACTTCATTATTCCAATTTTGCGTGAACGCATCAACTTCTTCAACACCTGGATTCCAGAATTTAGAATTAAACCTGGGTGATTTTTTATTTAAATTACTCGCAAACCTGTCCACAGTATGCGAACCCCACATATCATCTATAAATTTAAAAAATTCTACGCTTGTTCCCCAGTCTTCTATATCAATGATTTTTGAAATATAATCAGCTTTAGTATTTTCAGATCTCGGGATCCAAACAACATCTAACGTAATATTCAATTCAGAACACAACTAAAAAATATGCATAGCTATCTCTTGTAAATGTACTTTTGTTCTTACTTTCTGAACAATGAAAACACAGTTATTATTATTTGTATGCCATTTAACACATTTATTTCCTAAACGGTTTTTAAAAGACATCAATGCCAACAAAATAGCTTGACGTTCTCTCCATGTAGAACTCTGTATGGACTCTTGTAAAGTCCACATCTGATGAAAATTATTAGAGTCAATACCTATCGAGTAAGCACCAGCAGCTACATTACTAGCATCGGAATATACAATCACGTGGGGAAAAGAATAACCTGCTAAATGTTTTATGTTCAATGAGCTCATTGAATACACAATCGGGACATTCCAATATTAACTTTAAATCCCACTTTACTCTGTTTTCAATAGCCCAGTGTAAATAGCGGGTCATTAAACTAGTTATGTTACCCATGACTGGAAACATAGAAGTTACCTTTCCCGTTACCTGAACCAATTTTCGTGCTGTGAAATTAGGAAAGTTATTCAAAACATCAACCAATGATGTTAGGGTATTTTCAATCCGTCTATCTGATATACTAATTGAAAAATCAGACGAATTCCAAACTAAACCTAACCACTTTAAACATTGGACTGGTTCAAAAATAGATTTGTCCATGTTAATAAGAAACCCTGCTTCTAACAAAGACGTGTTCATGAACATTCGGAAGCTTCTTGTTTATTTTTGCCCATTCCAATTCCATCATCTAAATGAAGCACACTATCTACGCCATTTTCTCGCCAGTATTTTACGATTGGACGTAAATATTAAGTGAATAGATATGGAGCAGATGAAAGACCAAAGGCTAACACTGTAAAACAGTAAAATTTATTGTTCCAGCAAAATCCTTAAGATCAAACTTAAACTGATAGCAATCTTTTGTGAAATAGTTTAAAGCCACTTTCCAGTCTTCAAATTTTATTCTTTCTTTTTTAATAAAAACATTCAGTTCACTTAAATCCAAAATCAAACGTTTTTTGCCCGAACTTTGAACTGCAACACTAAGCGGACTTACAACAAATGGTTGAAATGGAGTTTCAATAACACACCCGATATTAAGTAATTCTGAAATTGCTTCATTTACAAATTTAGAATGAACATTAGCAGCTTTGTTATTCTTAAATGACATAGATGTAGGAGTCTGCAAAAAAGGAATAACGTATCGACTTTTGATAGTATTTATAACGAATTCATTAGCACCTATGTGTTTTCAAAATTGTATATGCTTGCGTAAACTATATTTCACCCCTTTTGCGACAGATGAAATATCAATCTTATCAAAATATTTTGCATGTGACATAAACAGTTCAAACTGTCCGTGAAGATTTCATCTAAAAAAGTAGTATAAAAATACTTATCATTAATTCTGTAGCCTTGTTGTCCCTGTGACACCTGGTTTAGTACTGAATAGGAGGGGGCACTGAGTTCGCCAGTGACCAAGTTGGTTGCAGTTGTAACAGATGTCATGAGATGAGGGTTCCCTCTGTCTGCCGGTCCGAAAGGGCGGCTGTTGGTAGTTGTTTTGTCTAACGTTATGTTGATTAGGCATAAGTGCAGAAGGAGCAGAAACAGTAGCTGTAGCGGATCTATAAGGATGAGGTCTTTTCTTTTCCTTAATACTCCTGATGGCACGGGTTTCTGCAGAACGAATGCGCTTCTCATCTTCAGAGTCGGAGGCAAGGTCGTCGCTTTCATATTCACGGACGGTTTTCCATCCTGCGGGAGATTTGTCTGCAATGCGGATGAGTTTCATTCGCTTCTTAACCTTAGAGATAGCTCCAGATACCAATTTAAGACATGCTGTATCTTCATCAGGAATACGCTTCTGGAGCTTAACAAGGTCGGCCATGATTTCAGAATTAAAGTTGAATTGTATCTGGTTGCCCTCACCTTTGAGTTTAACTGAAACTTCCTGCTTGAGTTTGGTAGCAAAATTCTCGTTGCCAACTGCCAAATCTTTGTGTAGAGTAGCGATCTTCCCGTCAAAATAGGTTTTAAACAGAAAGAAAGTATCCACCAAGTCGTTATTCCCAGTATGATGTGCAGAAATACCATCACGCAACGAATGTACACTAGTACCAGCTGGCAGAGATTCATGGTCGGAATCTAGAAGTTTCTCGGAGTCAGACATACCACAATAACGAATGCTGCTACGTTGAACTATAGGCAAACTTCGAATAACTTAATTTTCTCAAACTTACCTCTTAAGTAATACTTAATCATGCTTTTCACGAAAATCATGAGGGCATATACACGTAAAACCGGCAATACGGGTATATGCCATCCAATCAAATTGAACGTAAACACACACCATGTGTTTGATATAAACACACACACGTGTTTATAGTAAACAATCACTTGACCGTTACAACGTCATGTGACTTAATACCTTTAATAAATATATATATAGATCGATTCCACTGATTCAAATTTCATCCCGACACTGTAGAAATTGGCCGAATTAAAACAATTTACTTACAAAGGTCAAGGACGACAGTAATTTCGTCGATTCCTGAACATGTATATTGTAAAGTTCACATAAATACCAGTGTATCACACATTTAGGATTTCACAATGGACCAAACATAACAATAAATATACCATTGCATTGATATATGCGATATCATAACTAGAATCAACTTAGTCTAATCTTATTTAACAATGTAGAAGTCATAGTTTGCTTAGTGGTATAGGTAGTGAAACTATTGCATCAATAGCCTTTCAAGAGTAAAGTTAAATCCTTCACGTGCCAGCTGCGCACTACTCCAATCTTAATTGACTAGGATTGTCAGTTTTCATACCGCATGTCGATGGTTGACAGCCACGAAAAAACTAAATAGTGCTGAAAGTGGCGTTGATTACCAATCAATCAATAGACCAACGAACGTAGAGAGTATTACGTTTATTAATCAACGACACTTAAGATTGCAGATTTCAATTTTGTCAGCTTAACTTGATACCTAATGATTTTTTTCTTCTTTAAAAATCCTTAAATCATCATTTTTGTCAATCTTGGGACAGAAAAGTCTACATGAGGTACTTCTTTGCAGTGAACATATGAAAAAAAATATCCTATGCTGGTTGCAGTCTTGTAAACAGCTTCGTAGGCTTACATGCAAAACAGGTGATCTTTGAAGATAAAAAAATAAAAAATGCTACAGAAAAAAAATCATGTTCATATCATGTATGTAATACTGTGTAATTGTGATTTAATTGATAAAAAGATGGTCAAGCCACGAAGAATGAAAAGATACGTAACCCTGAGTTCAAAACATTTTTTTTTGTTTCTGTTTGCTGTTTTTAGTAGACCGCACCACTTCCAGTAATTTTGATACCGTTCCACTTCCCTTGATTGATATCCCCCAAAAGATGCAAGTTAGTTTTTAAATCTTTATATATGTTTCAATTTAGCATTACCTTTTAATCAAACAGAAAAAAATGAGTCCAGAACAAAATTCAGAAAAAAGTGGACTATTTTATTTATCTCCATGTTTTGACATGCACCGGAAACTGGAGTTGTAATACAAGACTTGTATCTAAAACGTAAAATGTGGTACAATTTTATTCACATTTTGTGAATTTAAAAAAAATACATACTTTAAAATTGTCTTTCTGATTTGAAAGACTACACGTACAGGTAAACATTGGCTGAGGTGAAATATATTTGAAGATGTGAAAATGATTTGCATAAGAATACAGATGTTGCACGCCCAAACAAATTTTTGCCTATTCAGCAAAATTCAACAAAGATAAACAACATATGTCACTAATTATTGTTTCACACCTACAGCATTCTTCGATTAGATACTTTAATTGCATCTGCTATTTAAGTAGCCACTTCCTTTAAACAAGTAATCTTGTTATCATTAGGTCTACTATTACAGATTGCGGTAAGTGTTCATTTATTTTCTTAGAAACGAAAATCCGTCTGATCTGAAATTGTCAGCTTTTGTTGTTTGTTCAGATTTTTATACGCCCGTCAAAACTTTGACGGGACGTATTATGGTTATACACATGTCCGGTGTCCGTCCGTCCGTCCGTCTGTCTGTCTGTCCGGCGTAAACATGTCGCACCGTAACTTGAGAACGACTTATCCAAATTTCATGAAACTTAACATAGTTGTTTCTTATGATGGTCAAATGATCTGTATACTTTTTGGTGAAAATAAGATTAAAACGTTTTGAGTTACGGCACAGGGGTGTGTTTTTTTTTACATGTCGCACCGTATCTCAAAAACAATTCTTGATTATGGCTTAAAACTTTAAACACTTCTTAGTTATATTAATCTTAATATCTGTATACTTTTTGGTGATGATTCAAAATTTTATTTTTGAGTTATTGAGTATTTTGTAAAAAAGGGGGAGGTTTTTTTTACATGTCGCACCATATCTCAAAAACGATTTATGATTATTGCTTAAAACTTTACACACTTCTTTGTTATATGAATCTAAAGATCTGTATACTTTTTGGTTTTGATTCAAAACTTTATTTTGGTGATATTTAGTTTTTGTAAAAAAAAAAGAAAAAAAAAAACAGAGTTGGGGTTTCACATGTCCTGCCGTGTCTCAAAAACAATATATGGTTATTGCTTAAAACTTTCTCTGAAACTATTTATGATTATTGCATAAAACTTCCACACAAGACGTCGGGCGTATCATGCGCTCATGGCGCAGCTGTTTATTAGACACTGAAAACAAAAATATCCATTATGTAAATAAACGTAAGGTTATTGACACAATAAAACTGTTCTAAATCTTTTTATATGCTCAATTGGGCCAGTGGGCCAAGTGGTTTTTTTTCATCACTTGGCGGCGTAGTCCGTCCGTAGTCCGTCGTTAACTTTCACAAAAATCTTCTCCTTTTGCATCTCCTTTGCCAAATTTAACCAAACTTGGCTATAATCCTCATTTGAGTATCTTGTTTAAATACGTGTCCAATGACCCGCCAATACACTTTCAATGAGTAATTTGATTGTTAAGAGCTAGCTTTAATAAAAAAGGAGATATGGTATGATTGACAACGAGACAACGATCCATAATTTTTTTAATGAATGGATTTTAGCAATTATGAAAAACTTTACGGCGTTAAATAAATAGAAAACTTAATACCGCATAGCCGGCTATACAACACCCCGCCGACATCAATTGATCACAACACATTTGAATATCATAATATATGGGTTAAATAAAAGAACAAGGAGTAGGTAGAGAAAACAGGAAATTTGATTCTGAAATAATCCTACAAAATTACATTTGAAATTAAGATAAAAAAAAAAAAAAAAAGGAAAAACCCACATAGAGGCATTAAAGTATTTGACAAAAATTAATAAATATTGCAATGTCTTTTTTTAAGCAATGAGTAATATTAAGGCGTACTGAAAGTTAAGTTAAGTTCACATATAAAGACATATAGCATTGTTGTGAGCAGCCTAGAACATAGTGTATATATCTGAATCAACTCCATCATAAGGATAAATAAGTGCCTTTATAGAAAAAAACAAACAAAAAAACACCGTCTGTTCGGCTGTTTATTAGTGACTTCGAAGTTGAGTTTCAGCATATTTTAGAAGCTTGAAGCTAGCAATCAAAATTTATCATATAATGCATACAAGTTAAACAAAACTTGCTACTAAATATGAAGCAATATATAATCGATGTTTTCAAATTGTCACATTTTTACAAATTTTCTCTTTTAGTATTACAGTATCATGATGAAATTTTGTTGTTTGATTGTAACCATCTTCTGCGCAATTCGTGTTTCTCATTGCGGAAGTAAGTAACAGTTTATGTTAATTATTAAAGAGGTGGGTGTTATTACTCATACACTATATAAACAGAATATGTGATATGATTGCCAATGAGACAACTCTCCACAAGAGACCAAATGACACAGACATGAACATCTATAGGTCACTGTACAGCCTTCAACAATGAGCATTATACTCAATAAATTACCAAATGACTAAACAAGATGTATGGACTGTTGTTTTGTCTGCCAAAAAGTAATTTTGTGACAGGTTCACTACTTAGAATATCTTGGGGCGAAAGTCAAAACCAGTCCCGCCTGCATATTAAGTTGAATATGATTTCACAGCAATACATAATTTTATTTATGTGCAAGAGCACGTTAATTTAATCCATTAGACTTGTATACAATAAAGATGAGGAGACATATAAAGTAGAATACAAAACAAAAGTCTTCAAGTGTTAATGTTTGAAGACACAATAGGAAAATGCACATAAGCGTAGCTGAAGGTGAAACTCGCTTTTTATTTCGTATGTGGTGTCCTGGTGGGTTGTCGTAAATTCACGGAAGGTGTCCGTTGTTATTCTGCGATTTACATGTTGTAGTGTACTATTATATTATTTATTGATATACATTTTTCTAGGGTTATCATTTTAACGGACATTTTGCCAACATTATTATAAACATGATATAAGTGGGAGGTTTGACTATCCAAAAAACCAGATGTAACCAACCATTTTATTTTTCAGAAATATGGCAGTAGTATCACATATTGCGTTTCTAGGTATATTGGCGTTTGCATTTGTTGTAGTTCAGTGTTTCTATTGTTTTTTTTTCCTCTCAGAGTTGATGTGTTTATCTCGATTTAAGTTTGTTACCTGGATTTGTATTTGCTTAGTCAAGTAATGACTATTGTACAGTGGTAAACAACTGTTGCCTTTATTTAGTTACCGGCATCTCGATATGGGTTTTTCTGAAACTGATGTAACGAATGTTTCCTTTAATCAAATTCGAGTAAAAAAAACTTAATTCAATGTTTCTGTCAATTAATCAATTAATTTATCACAATAAAATGCTGTTTACATGAAGAATCCATCTTATAATTAAAAAACAAAATCGGTATAGTGAGATTTTGTTTTCAATCGATATGAACCTATTGTTCCTTTTTTTTTAAAGTCATTAATGCAATGAAGAATTTTACTTAAAGATAATGACTACTAAAATCCAGTTTATTTCCTAAAAAATGTTAATTTCTTATGGTATAATGCAGAGTTTCGAGCTTTCAATGTCACATTGTATTTAAGTACTCTACTATTTAGGACTCACTAGAAATTGTCTGACTTCAAATGGTAAATGTGCAAGAAAAGGTGTTGCTTGTGATGACGCGTTTGGTGAAGGATGGATAGACAAGGGAAAATGTTGTAATGAAATACCATGTTGTATATATAAATGTCCAAGTAAGTTAACACAGAAAACATGCGATAGCTCTGGTCCCTTCTATTCAGAAGTCAAACATAGGCATGTATTAGAAAAACATCATGCTGTAAATTAAATTTAACAATGTCATATTGTAAGCAACTTGTATGATAGTTTGTTGGTGTCCTCAAATTCCAAGAACACCAATAAAAGCGAGTAGTTCACGTGTTTGTGAATTGAATTGAGCCATCATTAAGGATACACCGGAAGAATGAGATTAAATTGTAAGAAGTTATTTAATAATTTCTGCTAAGTTTGGGGATTATAACCCGTTATTTTATAACTAATTTTTGAACCATAACGATTTGAACACATCGCGATTTGATTTATGTGATCTGAAAAAAATTCAGAAAGGGAATCATTTAGTAACTCGTCCTAATAACGGCTACCTCTGTGCAACTTTGCTTACATGACAGGTTTTTTACATGATTCAAATGACCGATTTCATCCCGTTCTTTGTTTTTTAATCTACAGTTACACCTCTGCAGCTCATTTGTTTTTTGTTTGTGTTTTTTTGTGGTGTTGCTGTGCATGTATTTACTTTGTGTCATGAAAAGATAACAAGTATAATTGTTTTTGTTTTTTCTAATAATAAATTATTAGTTTCAATTATATCGAAATAAATTATAGACAAACTAAAACAAAACAATAAGATAACTGTGAAGAGAAAGCTATCATAACGAAAACCACGACTTAATTTTGAAGTCTAATAGAATTAGTCCATTTTAATGCCTAATCTATATTTATTTTTGCACAGATTTATGTAGAAGTGCAAACTACAGCTGTGGATTTGAGGATCATTCATGTGTTTTTCAGTTTGATACCCTTGGTGATTATGTATGGTCATATAAAACTGTAAGTTTTAAGACAGGTTCTGCATTCTATAAAAAAAAAAAACCCCCAAAAAAAACCGGTCGATTTACGACCAGTGATAGATGACAAGGAGAGTTGGTTAAGAGAATCGAACGATATCAAAATAAGTATTTAAACTCAAAAAGCGATTACACAAAATCTTTTTTTAACAAGACGACCTAATAAAAATTAAATCAAAAGGGCAAATAGACCCTGGGCGAACAGGTAGTAGGCGAACAGCTACTAGGGCGAACGTGATTCAGGGCAAACAGATCCAGATTCCTGAATACACGATTATATGTTCAGATGAATTCATAATTAGTATTAAATGCCTATTCTTTCAAACATTGTTGTGTTGATGAAGCTTAATAACGATTTATTTTATAATTCATATGAATGTGTTACACTAAGCGCAAATAATAAAAATTCTTATTTGAAATACGGGGGTAAAATGGAACAGCTCAACATAACCATCTGTATACGGCTTTCACAGTTGATAAAATTTCCGTAATTGTCCTTTTGAATCGGAATAATTCATGGCAGCCGTAGATTTGTTTTCATTTAACCATGGATTTGGCATTTATATTCGTATTTTTCTACTCGCTTACACTCGGAATAAAATGATCGAATACAAATGCTACACCATACTTCTAAATGAAAAAAATCTTTGAAATTCTTCATTATATTGCCCGCCCTTCGTATTCATTTCTACATTTTTCATTAGGCGAGTTTCAGAAGAACACACATTAAAGTCAGTTTATTTAGTACTTACATGATTTAATACCTTGTTTATTCGCATTTTTTTTAATTTTTATTTTGAATTAAAGGCACTTACAACGGCTAGTATTATCTCTTTTATAACGTAATTGAAAAAGAAATAATCTGTGCATTATCTACACAAGACAAAAATATCATTAAATACAAAAAATATATACAAATTAAAAACTAGCTACATGATTGCATCTACATGTCTTTACTTTTGTTGTGTCATCGGATTGGTATTACTTAAAAAAAATGTCTATTTATCGGTTTATCATTTTTTAACGTCTATGTCCTCACTATGTAAACTATGTTTTTCTCTTAAGTTCACGTTTTAAACCTTAAACACGATAAACGGAAATCTAACTGTTGATTAAGTTTAAACTTGATGTTTCAGGGTAGTACAACCACGGCGGGAACTGGGCCCTTAGAAGCAGCCGAGGGAACACATTACCTATACACAGACGCCAATAATGGGGAAAATGGAACTACAGCTATACTCACAACAGCAGCTACTAACTTACCAGGTATCTTCATAAGTTCATTTGTTCAGAAATGGCGTTCTTTTAAAATTATGTTTACAAAAAAAAAATGACTTACTCGAAGAAGGTAATTCCAGACTTGAAGGTATATACATGACTTCAGCAATGTCAGAACTGAGCGAATGCCAAACAGTAATCTCATGATTTTCAAGGTCGATAATAGTTGAAGTTATTTACTTTGTGGATATCAACTTTCGTGATTTCTGAAAAAATATCGTTTCTTCCAGAGGATCCTAATTTGTAGATTAATAATAAATACGATTGAACTTATCTTAAAAAACGTTTTTCACTGGGAAGGTAATGTCGTGACATGAAATAACAAACTAAATCATCCCAGTTGATATAAAACATCAAAGGTTTGTTAGGATTTGTCAGGGTTTGTTTGACAGTCTCAAGGTGAGTTATACGACAAGGAGAACTATAAAATAGCATTATGTCACTGATATACTATACACAATATTTTCCCTCTCAGAAAATGCAGATTTTCATGATAATGTATATCCTTTACCGTTCTTATCAAATTAGATTTTTTTTCCTGACGTCTTTAGGTGTAAAACCACTTTGAATTTCTCCTGTTAGTCTTCGTTGAATTTGCACTTTTCAAACAAAATGTCCAGAATGTACTCTTGATTTAAAAAAAGAAACACTCGCCCAGTTTTATTCTAACCAGTGCTATAAACAAACATTCACATACCATTCAATTGCATATAAGAAAAAAACTATCACTGGAAGCTAACCAATCTAATTGTCACTTGTTTTTGTTATATGTGTACAAGCAACATGTAAATTTAAGTTTCCAAAATATTCTATAGAAATCAATAAATTAAAAAAATAATGGTGGTTTGAAATACTTAAGATATATGATTATGACCAAGACATTTTTTTAATGCAATGATATGTAGGATTAATTTTCCTACAACTGTCAAATTCAAAGGAATATTTTTTTTACCTTTTCCGTTTGCAACCGGATATGACGTACTTTGATTTGGTGGAACTTGACTTTAAGTGCTAACTCTTTAATACGTCTCAAGCATAAGGTGACTTATTAATTGAGATGTAGACGTTAGTAATCACTGTCTTTTATTATTAGAAATAATTATTTTTGTAATTTTCTGAAGTGATTCGACGTTCCTAATACCCTGGGTCATGTGGTATGAGTTAGAACTGTGTTGTTTTGGTTCCTTTGACTCTTGTAGCCATATATTACTAAATTGAAAGTGAATGCTATATACGGTATTGACTCTTGTGCAAATTTAATTTCAACTACAAAATAATTTTGTTGACGTTTTGCTCAAATTTGAAATCAACTACGAAAACATTTTGTTTGTTTATTTGTTAAAATTGATTTTCAAATTGTGTAGTAATAATAAATAAACTCATCATAGATACTAGGATTGAAATGTATTATTACACAGCTGTGTCTCCTGGATCCCAGTAATAATTAAAAAGTAACTTGCCACGCCATTGTGTAAAAATAACCCAGACAAACAATAGTACACATCATAAAGACTAAGCAACATGAAACCACAAAGACTGGGAGTGCTCCTAAGTGCCCCGGAAGGGCGAGAAAATCCTGCTCTTTATGTGGTTCAAGTGACTACAACTCCGAAACAATTATAAGTTGGAAGGTCACACTCGTGAAAAAGGGGTAGGATTACAGTTACGACAATATTAACTGTGGAACGGATATTACATAAATTGCGATTTACGTCTGTAATTTACGAAAGGAGGATTTCAGAAGCACAATGAGGAATTCCTATTTTATGTCTTTATCACACATTTTGGACTATTAATATGTACATGTTTGCTTGGTCAATTATGGCAGAAAGTCAAGGTTTGGTTTGCCTTTGGTCTCATTTTGTCCTCTGACTTGATATGGGAATATAGTGCTAAAATCGAGGCCTACATTGAAAATGCCATATCCTAACCTATAATATGTTTAATAAATAGATATGATGAAAAAATGTCTCTTGAAAATATCATTCACTGTTGAACAGTCAGAACGAGTTTAAAGCGATAGAATATTGGCACAATTCACAGTTTTTTTTTATCGTCACACACATATGAATTAGAAGAACTACATCTTTTTGAACTGGTGAATTATGAAACATATGAATTGTTTTTTTCTTCAGTATTTGGTTACAACTTATTACGGTTATCGTTATGTTGGTTCATATTACATAAGATATTTGTAAGAATCGCAAATACTGAATCAGAATATATCAATGTTTTGGTACATGTAGTATCAGTCAATAAAAAATCAAAAAAGAAGAGACAAATAAGAAAACTAAAATTCCAAATAATTCTTGCATTCTTGTCAGCAGACATCTCAATACCAACTAAAATAGATCTCTTGATAGTATTTTGATTATAACCTTTATTATTGCAGCATGTCCTTATTGTCTGTCCTTCAAGTACCACATGATGGGGCCTCACGTTGGAACATTAGAATTTTTAGCTGGGGAGAAAGGATCTACCCTGAGAAGGGTATGGAAATACATAGGAGGATTAAGCTTTTCTCACGATGAGTGGAAAAATGATACTAAAAGCATTCCACAATATTGTAATCCTGTTGTAAGTATGACTATAGATTCATTTATTTTCTTTAGTACCAATTTTCGGGGATTAAGAAAACTTAAACTTTCGTGCATATTTAATCTCGTTGTTTTTCTTAAGGGCATACGATACAGTTACAGGGGAGGTAATGACGTTGCTAACGTAAATTATTATTTTCGCGACGTCAAACTACGACTTATCGAGAAAACATTCAGTTTTCGACTGTTTTTTATCATTCAAATTCATTTAACTTGAAAACGAGTTCATTGACCCCTCTTTTTTAAAATGCCATTTGGTTTGATTACGCGAGAAGATTATTTGTGCCAATTTTCATGAAAACATAAATAGTGCAATTTTTTTAAATTTGATAAACATACAGGAAAAAAATATGATTTTTTCTACATTCATGAACTTTTGATAAATAGAGTTATTTCTGAATAAAAAATGTATAAATGTTTAGGATACTTATAAAATACAGAAATTACTGATTATTTAACAAAAAACAATTGGTGTTTATCTTTTAAAACAAAAAAGTTATGTCTTTCTTTCGAAAAACAAAATACGGCCACAAATCTGAATTTTGAGCAAATACACAAAATTTCGACCTCATTTTACTCAAAAAGTAGCACATGAATGTATATTTTTTATTACATATTTAATTTAATCAGGTAAAAAATAGCCTATATGCAAATTTTCATCAACTTGTAAATACAGGATCAAAACTGTATCGTATGCCCTTAAGTCTGAATACAAACTTTTGGAAAATTTGTAATTTGTTGAACATTTAAATTCGTGATTCCCGTGTACCCTGTAAATCCACGAAAATTTGACGAAAAATTACGTATCCATTGTAAATTAATCATATATCCAAATTAAGCTGCAATAGTAAATTTGGTTATACAATAACTAGATTAGCGGTCGTAAGTTAAAAAAATAACACCGAATTATTGAAAGTGAAACATATGACAGTATTAACTTACCTTTTTTTTTTGCGTCAGACACTTTGTAAAAGAAGCAACTAGAACTTCAGGAATAATTTGTACTAATTTTCTTGATCTTTAGAATTTGAAGTATCTAGGTACACACTGTCCAGCATAAAACTACGCAATGCAGCACACAAAAATACATCCAAAAGCACGTTTTCCAAGTGAATACAATAAGGAAATATAACTGAAAAATGAGTCCGATTAGGTTGGGACATTCGTCTTATTTACAAGCAACTTATTTAAAATACGATTTTTACAGAAATAATTGAAAAGTTTCCTTCTGTACCCTCTAGATTTGATTTCCACTGTTATAACATGTATAAAGTCAGTCCTCTGTTATTCATTGGTTGTTGTTTATTGATCTGGTTCATATGTATTTCTCGTTTCTCTTCTTTTTAATAAATATTAGACCATTAGTTTTTCGGCTTAGAATTAAATTTACACTAGTCATTTTGGGGCCCTTTCTCGCGTACTGTTCGCAAAACACTATCAAGTATAAATAATTTAAGTGAGAAAAAAAAAAGGATAAGAAAAAAAAGAAGGGGGGTGACTTTGTATGCCAATACTATTTTGAAATATTTTTGTTTTCTTTTTATAGGTCACCATAATAAGTACCAGAGGTGATGGAACGATTGGTGATATTGCCATTGATGATATTCTCCTCAGAACTGGTGCATGTGGTAAGTATATCAATGATATATTTCCTAATTAATATTTTTTATTTAATAGAGAGAGGCGACTATAATTCAATTATGTGTATAGAAGTTAACATTGTTGACCTTTTTAACTAAAATCATAGCGCGTAGGTGTTTTTTTTTTCTTGTACAAATATTTGAAATATGTTGGATGAAAAAAAAAATGTCTCCAGATTTAGCATTTCAAATTGGTATAAGTCTTATTCTTTACCACATGTATTGTTCATACAAAAGTTTGAAATGTGTCTCTACACTTGGTAAACATTATTCGAAATGTCGATCATCAAATATCTGATACTTTCAAAGCGTCATGAGGAAAATAAATCGATATCTAGACAAGATAACATTGAAAATGAAAATGTTTAGGAGACCACAACCCGACCAAGAGTGGACAAAAGTCAAAGGCCACAAATGAGTCTTCAATGCAGCGTGAAAATACACCCGGAGGTGGTCATAAGATGGTCCCTAAATAAAATTGTGTTCAAGTTCAGTGAAAATAGACGTCACACTCGACTCCAAAACATATAAATGAAGTAATATAAAAAAAACATATACAAGACAAACAAAAGCCAGTCGTTCCTGACTGTATGAGTTCGACTGTCCTTTTAGTATCTTTTGTCCCTCGTATAGAAAAGGCTCAAAATGTAAAGGGATAAAACATATTTTGTGAGATCTCTACCCTCACCTTATACATCTAGCCAATGTAGAATAAAAAAAAATAGCAATATACTTGTTTGTGCACAGATGCTTATAAGCAAATACATCAAGTTGGAGTAATTCATGGCGGCCGTACATTTCTTTGTATCCTTGTCCGTGTATATTTGCGTCCATTCGTTTTTCGTTTTGAAATATAACATGTATAAAAAAAAATATCAAAAGGGTTTTCGATTTTTCATTTTTGATTTTCGAAAACCAAAATTGAAAAGAAAAGTTTTTTTTTCGTTTTTGATTTTTCAAAAAACCCTAATGAATATCAAGAGTTTTTGTTTTGTGTATTTGATATTTCATAACGAAACACGAATGGACGCATATACACGGACCGTTTACCCCGACTTTTCTTTTCTACTTTTATGACATATAGTTTCAAAATTACTATCTGAAAATGTTATTGAATCTTTGATATATTTTCATATGTTTTTTAAGAAAAGTACTGCCAACGTTAAATGTTTAAAAGTCTAGAGGGAATTATTATTATGAAACAGAATAGAGAATATCCTTGTGAACATACACTTTCCTCTTTCTTCGACTAAAGAACAACTGTTGAAAACAAGACATCTCATGTATACATACCTTAAAAGCTTCCTGTTCGGTGCGAGTTAAGGCTCCATGTCGAAGGCCGTACTTTGACCTTTTATGGTTAACTTTTACAAATTAGAATAGAGAGTTGTCTCATTAGCATTCATACCACATCTTATAATATCTTTTTCAGATGCTGGAGAATAAACAGACAAAAAGAGAACACATAACAATAATTCGATATTGACAGTTAATTATAAATAACACTGATCATGTTATATTTAAAAACAAAATGTGTTATTTTGTAACATTGAACATGATATATTGAAACCATTGAATTAAAATTAAAAGAATTTATTTAACCAAACTTACCTACTATCATTTATACACGAAAAGCTTATTTTAATAGGGTTTGTGTTGCTCAGTCTTCAGTGTTCTATGTTGTGTATTGTGTTCTATTATTTGTCTGTTTGTCTTTTCCTTTTTTAGCCATGGAGTTTATCTATGAGTTTAACTGTCTCTCTGGTATCTTTCGACCCTCTTTTATCTTTATCATTTAACACAATTGGTATCTCCTTTATACACTGCAGTAATGTCTGCAGCTACAGAATCGTAAATGCAAATAAAATTCAGAATCTGTTAGAATTCCGTTTTTTTTCTTTCGAAAAGCAAGTAAAAAATATAAAAACCAAACACACAAAAAATCAATGGAATGTAAAATAAAATACTTCTGATCAGTATCTAATAAGAAGCAGATTGCTCGTTAAGATTGGTAGATTTTATCAACGTAATCAAACATGAATACATCATTATATAACTCACTATTATCTGATCAATGCCGTCCATTGTTTTGGATGATAGTTTTCCTAATCGAATTGTTTCATATTTGTCATGTCGGGGCCTTTTATTGGCGATAATACAGTGTTGTATTTCCTCTCAATTGAAGGCGTATGCTTGCCTTTAATTGCTGACATGCACGTCATATGGCCTTTGGTTGAGAGTTGTCACATTGGATATCATACAACATCTCCTTATTTCTATGTTACAATATCTTTCTTGATGAGATTGCTGCTCATATTAATTCGGTCTAAAACAGTTGAATGGCAACATATGTTTTTGAAATACTGTACAAGACTCACGCTCACATTTTGAAAGCTGGATTTGGAAATGGAAAAGCAAACAAATTATATTTTTATTAGTATACAATGTAACATAAATGACTGTAATATCAGAAAAACTCATAATAATTTTGTTACATTTTCATAACATCTTATTTTTAATATACTTTTCATTCCTTGAATTGTTTCAAAATCATACGGCATTTAGTCATTCAGTTTTTGATAAATATGGAAATCGAAAATAAAAATAATGTATTGTTAAACTGCATGTATACAAACAAAGTTGAAATTTAATAAAACATTTTCAATTTGAAAAACATTACATATATATCGAAAATAAATTACTACGGGCGAACAGAAGCTTAAAGCACTAACATTAGTTAAGTGTATAACTGTCAATTAGATAGAAAAGTCTGGAGAATTGTAAAATTATTGTTATTTCAATACTAATTATCATAGGGTATTCGATAAACGGTATCTTTGAACCATCCTAAGTAAGAAAACCTAGCAGTGTTTTGTTATATCTGTACAAGTCATGTGTTTATGTATGTTAGTTTTTGTGTCTTTCAAAACACAAACAATAAACAGAACTAATTGCAGGATAAAGACAATAACTGTTTAATGTCTTTAAATATCAGCTGTATTTGTACTCGGCTCGAACCAGGTGTAGTAGCTCGCTAAAAGCTCGCATATACCTTGTTTCCTAGCCTCGTACAAATACAGCTGATATTTAAAGACATTAAACAGTTATTGTCTTTTTAAATGTTGTTGATGTGCATTTGTTTAAATACAGTTATATGTGTTGGTTTCTTTTCATTGCGGTTGTTGTCTCATTTGCCATGTTAACATAATATCAACATCTTTGTTTTGATCTTATATCTGCTATTTTCATTTTAAAGTGGTAACTTGTTGAAGAATTATGAATATCATCAATGGAGATTTACCCATACATGTTTTAAGTTGTTTTTATTTACTGATATAAAGCAATACGTTTACCAAAACAGTTGTTTCCTTTGTTTAACTAGTCGTTTAGATTTGACAGTGGTATTGACATATTGTTATATTGATTCCTATAATTGACATTTAAGGGTATTCGTTTTCGAAATTAATTTATAATTTTATGACTAAAATATGCCTAGTATATGTCAATGAGAGAGCAGCCCAATGAAATCACCTCTTAAAAAAGGAAAGCAATACGTGAACATAAGTACGCTGACTGCTCACCAAAAGATTGTTTCAACTTTCATGAATGTTTGATATATGTTTCAAGGCCAGAAGCACACAAGATTCATTTGAACTCCTATATAGAGACTTATTTTGGTCTCATAAAACATCTCAAATTTAAGGATTTCCGGATTTTCTTAAATCAATCTAAATATTCTACAGGGATACTATGTTTTAAAAATATCTTATTTTCAGAAGTTTTATGAATACATAAACATCCTCTAAAACCCCCCATTTTATATCAAAAGACATGTAGGTATGAAAAGATACCAGGATTAACATGTTGTACACCAGACACGAGTTAAGTCTACAAGGAATCATTAGTGACGTTTAATGAAAATAGTTAATAAAATGCAAATAAAGTACGAAGTTAAGTTATCTATTCCCATGGTAGAAAATCCCTGGCATTTCGAAAATGTCAAAAGTTATAAACGGACAGTTACTTTAAAATAATAAAATAAAAAATGATTGTGCTTGCAAATGACGTGTCAATATTTTACTACCGCGTCCTAAATTTAGATCAGAAAAGCGTAAATTCGCATTCGCGAGTGAAATTAATATTTATGCCTGAACGTGGTATTTTTGTGCAAGAAGTAGTAAATAGAAAGCGTATGCACTGATACTCTGAATAAGAATACGCATTTGCGCCATACCACATATTAATCTAATAGTTGAATTCGGATGTCAAACTACATACAAAGTGTTTTAACTCTTGATTCACTGACATTTTATCCAGGTTTTTTTTTTTGTGAACGCAAACTGATAGTGTGTTAAATTTCTTATGCTTTATGGCACCAAAATTCCTCTAAGGTCCACAACACCGCTAAAGTCCACAAATATTTTCCGCTAAAGTCGACAACGCCGCTAAAGTCCACAAACTTTACGATAAAGTCCACAAAATGTCCTCCACTAAAGTCCACAAGAAAACGCCGTTAAAGTCGTTAAAGTCCACAATAAGAAGTTCCGCTAAAGTCCACAAAAAAGCACCGTTAAAGTCCAAAGATTTTTTTTTATTATAAAAAAATCAATTCGCTTTTTATACTTGTACGGTCTAGGTACGAGATCGACCATACACGTGTATTTGGACCACATGGGTTAATTTGTAAAAATTTATCAGTAGTTAAAAAATGAAATAACATTTTCAAATGAATACAGAAGTAACGCTACATTGTAACTTTATCAGTTAATCTCCTGTATTAGTCATGTTGAATATGAAATTTGTATTCAAATGCTCACTGGAATTGGAGTTATTGGAAGTACATACATGTATAATGTTGGAAGATACGTATACGTTTTTAGAATATTCAGAACTTTAATAGAAAAAAAAAAACGTCAAGCCAGTAAACGGTCAGAAGTATGTGTCAACTACAATTTGTTGTTACATATATGAGCATTGTATCATGCAAATCTACGTTATGTTAAGGGACTATTTCATGCAGGACTTTAATCAAAATCGGTACCAATGGAAGCAGAGTTCTCATTAGTTTATTTGTTTGTTTGGTAATATAATAACACAAGGTGTATATTTTATCCAAAAATTTGATTTGCATCAGGAGAAAAACAAAAATAACCGAAGAAAATTATGACCAAATAAACAAATATCTATTCTGCGTCTTTCAACAAATGGTTAGTGAAAATACAACTGTAAATACCGTCATATGTAGTTTTGAATAATTTTTTTATGATTTTTATATTTTTTCACTGACCGATTTATTTATGCTTTGAGAAATTCAGAACTAATAAAAAATATGTTGTTACGGTTCGGGTCTGTAGACCTTAAACTGTTTTATGTTACACTATATATTTTAAGTCAACCTTGGTAGTAGGTTACTTCGCTGGTTTTCAACCATTGGTAGCATGGCTTGTAAAGGCACTGGTTTGTATATATAATAAAACACTTAAAAATAATTACAGAGTCAAGATCAACTCCTAATCAATTTAATACACAGTTAATAGAAATATTTCACACAAATATAATAATCCCCAGAGCATCAAACGATTCAGAGACCCGCAGTGGAACGTCAAACGTCAATCATAATGTTTCGGTTGTAAATTCCGGAGTAGTAGTGAAACGATCTAGTCAGAAGCCAGTCTATCATTAAATGGGGAAACCTACTCAATATAATCAGGTAGCAATGTTTGAACAGTTGCTGATGGTAATTTCTCAGGTATAATTTACAGTGTATAATATTGAAAGGTCCCTGGTATCGGGTTGCAACGTTAGAACCAGAGCCCATACAAGATGCCCTTTATATACTTAGCGCCCACAACCCACATCCCCATGGTTTTCGTTGGCAATTCTACGGCACTTCATTGGTTGATTGCCCGAGGGGTTATAGGTCCCACGGCAAGCACATGCGCAATCAAGGTAAATAAATGGCGGCCTCCAGTAAACGTAGGAGAAATATAGAACAATATAGGAAAAGGGAACGATGGAAGCTTAGCATTAACAAATGATATGCCCAGTTACAATATATAAACCGTATATAAATATACGATAAAGGTGAGAAAGCGTAATATTGATAACCCGGGGAAAAATTAGGCTGGTAACATTTCGGAACCCCCCTTTGGACAAACAGTGAGACGAACTCTATATCCTATCATTCCCAGTTGATATAACAATAAATACATACATTAATAATATAATTCGGACACGGTAACTGAAATAGAAAAGTGTTCGTACATATAATCTCAGTCACAGAATTATCCAGACTTAAACGGCAGCGACCGCGAACGAAGTAAAACAGTGCAGTCTGGATAATAAGAAAAAAAATAACCATAGCTTTACATAAAGCTTTACATAAATATACTTATTATACTTAACCCTTACCCCTATTTTGTAACAATATGTATATGAGCATCGGAGGGTGTGAGTATAGGATTAAGGCAATAGGAACGTTCATCTTGCATTGAACCCGAACACCAACAATTGTGGAACTATCATATTATAATCGTAATTATTGATCAAATGTACGTCACATCAAAGTTAACTATATCGCATTTAGAGTTTATCTCCTTTCTTTATTTTCCTTTAAGATACATTTTTTACATCGCGATGACCGTGAGGGCATTCCAGTGTATTGCTATCGCATAGATTTCCATTACGTAACTTTCATTTTGGGTTTGTAACCGATCTATAAACATCTTATATTCATTGTGCATGAGTAAAAATAGAGACAGAACTAGCGAAATTGTCTGCAGTCTATTATTATAAGCACTGGTAAATAGGAGTAAATAATACCACGTTTCTGAAATGTGAAGCTAGTGTCTGGGCTCGGGCGAAATATGAAAATGTGTTATCGCTGTAATTGCGTTAATCAATAAAAACAGAAGTATGTACAAAAGGAGATAAATAGAATTAGCCTCGAGCTTTCGTTAATTGACTTTTATTTTTTACAACAAATACGTTCAAGAGAATTTCAACCGATGGATTTTACAGCATGTTTACATGTTGCGTGCTCATCAAACAGTTATTATATGAACATTATGACAGACTATTTCTCATTCTTGTCATGTTGCACTTCAATTCGTCCTCTCAGTTCTACATTCTTTTATGTTTTATGATACGCCCAAGAATTTAGTTAAATCACAGAACAAAAGTAATCAAATAACATAATAATGTTATAGTTATAATAATATATCCATTACATTTACCAAGTCGATATATTCAAAACAACCGAATTAACCGTTGACGGAAAAAAAAAATTGCCAAATTTTTGACAAAAGCATATGACCCCTACATAGAATAGAAAGATATTTAAATACAGGAAAAATGTTGATTATAGATGATCACCAAATATACCTTATTATATATTTTCATATTTACCTAATATTATTTAAAAATAACAGTAGTTTACCAATATTTTAACATCGTAAATGTTATTAAAAATAAATCAAACTTAAAAACAAACAAAGCAATACCAGATGAGCCTATCTGTATGCATGTATCACTAGTCTTGCTAATCATATCAGTAAATTTTGCTGCGTCAATATTTGTTTTCACGTAATAAAATGTCAATGATATTATAATTTCGAAAGTTTTTTTTTCAAACCGTGATTCTAGTTCGTAAACCATAATTTAATATTTAACGAATCCATTAATACACCTAACCATAACCTTAACCTTACCCTTTCCCTATTTATCTAAGAATGCAATCTCTAAATAGCTGCAACATGAAATAAATGAAACATATAGTTTTACAAATTACAAGTAACAATTTGACGATAAATCAGAAACTTGACATTAAAATTAACATTGTATTGATACATAAAGTTCCGTTTACGTGATATACAATAATAATTTGATAAATAATTATGATGTTAGTGTTTTAACCAATATGTTCCTCATTTGTAGTAACATACGTACGTATAGACGTTCTTCGGCTAATACAAGTGATGGCACTACGTTTTTTGACGTTTTATAGTATGTTGTCACCTAGAACACCACTTTGAATGATGATTATGGTAAAAACGAAGTCGATGACTGGATTTGTTTTTCAATATTATTTAAAAGAAGATTAATGTATACCAAACATCATCTGTAGAGGAAATAAATATGGATTGTTACATGTTACAGTAGATTTGATCAATTTAAGAAAAAAATTGACTGATTATAAGAGCTGTTTATACAAATATGACAAACGAATACCTGTTCTGAAAGGCTTAATTCAGTTGATTTTCAAACTTTTAAAGGGGTTAAAGCCTTATGTTATCGAGGTTCAGTTAAAGTTTAATGAGCCCAAATTGAATACAGAATATATCAACAATATGTGACATAACCCAATTACTGAATCGATTTTGTCCTTACTGAACAGGATACATATATCGTTAACCACTGTATGGTATCAATCAAAACAAGGTGAGATTAGTTATGTTGATTACGTTGTTCAAAGTAATTTACAAAGATTACGGACCTATTCATAAACATGATGATTTTGAAATGTACCGTTTACCGGTATAACATGTTTACTGTATTGATAAATGTAAGAAAGAACATATCAATGAAGCTAGAGACGACAAAACCGTGGTTGATAATATCATTTGATTTTCAAAACGGTATATAAGCAATACATTTAAAGTCTATATTCTCAACTTTTAAAAGAAGACATGATTTTAATCAGTTATTTTGTTTCGTTCGTTTGTTTTGCAAATGGATTTTTGCTTGAAGGGAAAACGCTCCAACCTCCAACAACAAGCTCTCTGATAACTGACGTTCATTTTGATGTGCTGATGAAGTTGTTGCTAGAACAAAGAGACAATCAGAGGAAACAAAATCAGATTATTGCGCAGTTGCAGAGAGATCTGCTTACCACACAACAGGAAGTCACGAATAAATATTTGGATCTTAACAAATCTTCTCTCAACGGAACAGTAGAAAAACAGTATAACCATCTGCTTAATAGAACAGATACACTGCAAAATCGCGTTAATATCCTCGAACAACAATATACAGCTTTACAGAATGAATATCTTCAACAACAAAAAATGCATAGTGTCGACATTATGCACATGCATCAAAACGTCTCGAAGTTAGATGTTATAACTAAGAATTTGGGAAATGAATTATCGTCATTAAAACATTTAATGACTGTTTCTGATTTGCAAAGGGTAAACGATATTCTTAATGAAACAAAACATTTAGAGAATGAAATACAGAAAACCAATGGCAAAGTTAACATTCTTGAAAATAACCTAGAAGCAAGAAAGAATGATGTTCTTGCACTTTTTAACAAGGCCGATCTTACAGAAAGAAAACTAGCAAAACGATTGAATGAATTAGATAATAGAGGTAAGTTAAGATATATTTACTATCAGCTCATTTGACAAAAATGTTATAAAACTTGATTATGGGCTTTTCAGTTAAATCATGACTGTAATTGAACAATCCTCTAGGCAAGAAAGTGTAACGTTTGTTTTGAAACCTGTTAACACATAAGAGATAATTTTCAAAAAATGCATGCATCTAAAACTTATTTATAGCCTGAAGGCTTTGTAATTCATAATGGACATTAAGGATGTGATGGATGTTTGTCATTATTTGATTTGGGTTGGTGTTTTTTTCCCCGCCATTATCACACCAATATAAATACTTTCAAATGATATACATTTACAATATTGACACAACACATAAAATACAGGGACCTCGTTGTTCAAGTGGTCTAGGTATTTAATATGGTAATCACTAGCCAGTAAACACTGAGGTTGTGAGTTCGAACCCCGCTCGTGCAGGTGCACACGACTCCAATCTTAATTGACTAGAAACGTCAGTTTTCCTATTGAAGGTCGGTGGTTTTCTGCGGTCAGTCCGACCTCCTCCACCAATAAAAGTTGGCCGCCACGAAGTAGCCTAAATGGGGTGCTTAAAAGTGGCATTAAAACATCAAAAATATAAATCAAATCATAAATTACAATTTTAAATGCTGATCATTATCCATTGTTGATCGTAAAAAGTACTTCCATGCTGCTGAAAATGAATACTATATTACATTCACATACACTCCGAAACATTTAATTGTACTTGCATATCCAAAAGCCGGCTATATTGTTAAAACATTTGCAAAGAAGCAACGCGGTGGAAAACTTATTTTCATTCTGTCTATTATTCTGGCCCGATGTCGTTAAATGTGCCTATACTCAAATTTATGATAATGCCTTTTACAACTGACATTTTTGTTAGATAAATATTGTAGGCACAATAAAGATATGCAATAACAGAACAGCTGACTCATTGACAATCATACCACTATTTATTTTTATATTTGTACAAGCTTTGTTTTACTAATTGTTTTACTACTCCTAAAAGTGATGTTTTTTAACTTCAGTTGAATTATGCATTGATCATTAGATCATCACAATGAGATAACTGAATTTCTGTTTTATCTGTATATCTTTTGTTATATTTCAGTTATCCTGGTGGCAGGGGCAACCAGAGGAAATTATACAAATGGACAAAACATACTTTTTAGTGACATTATCATTGCAAATGGTGTAGGAAATTTTACCTCTTTTAAATCTTCAGGGATTTTTACATGTGAAAGAAGTGGCATTTACCAAATCGCTGCATACATATCATCCAATGCACACCATTGTGCATTTAGTGTTCGCAAAAACAAGACTTTCATTGGAGACGCATTTGGATCAGTCAGCGATTATGTTTATGATTTTGAAACCATGACTTTCGTTTCTGTTGTACAACTTAACGTAAATGATACCCTTGAAATTTATTCCGATAGCACTGACGACCAGCTGATATATGGGAATAGAGAATCTGGCATGTCAATTGTACGGATTTTATAAATTTGATTGAATATGATCTTCCAGAGATAGTTCGTATATCATTTATTGAATATTTTAAAATGTTAAATAAGACAAATAGTAAACCAAATTATTTTCATGAATACCTCATTTTGCGTTTAGTCGTTTCTGGCCAACTTCGCGCATATTTAATTTGACGATATCAAACACATCAAACGAATGGATAACAATTGTCATATTACTGTTGCTACAGGCATTTTTTTACGATGAAAATGGTGAATTAAACCTGGTTTCAAAGCGTTGTTTTCTCACTTGTATGACATTTGCATCCCATTTCATTATATTGACAAAAATGTGTGAACAAAACAAAAAGACACAATAGATTATAATGTCACAAATTGGGGTACAACTGGTCCAGCAAAATAAGTTTGAACTTCGAATTAATTGCAACAGAAATTGTTTTAGTTCTTATTTAGCCCCAAACATACACAGAAAAAGTCCTATAACATCTAACTTGAGAAACACTCAAATTTTGCATTTTCAAATTCTTATGGAAATTACCATTGTAAAGGGAGATTGCTCCGCAAAAAAATAGTCCTTTTTTGTCAGTTTTTGGTTGATTTTTCTTAAAATTCATGTAAAATATGATACTTTGGTGGGGTTATAAATAATTAAATTGACTACATTATATAATCTTCTGCTCATTTGAAAAAATGATGGTGAATATTTGGTATTGTTTATATCATTCTGTAAATTATATTTGTTCAGCATCTACCTTGTTTAAAGAAACTTTAAACCACAGAAAGAAGTTTTATTCAATTTGAGATTTTTTGAGATTTGACATGCTGAAAAATCTAATAAATGGTCAACTAAGGGACGACATCAAAAGTTCAATGTAGGATAAAAAACTTAATTCACATAGTTTTTCCACTGACAACCTCCCCCCCCTCTTAACTTAATTTGGGAAAAATTGATTTACCAATAGGGATATATGTAAAAATCGATTTTAGATATACAAAACTGCAGAATTTTAACCTCCCCCACCCCCAAACTATTTTATTTAAGTTTTTTTAATCCTACATCGATCTTTTGATGTCGTCCCTAATGAATTATTAAATCTATGTTGTAGCATGATAAAAGATTTAAAAACACCTTTAGAGTTGTTTGTTATACTTTAAAGACGGCTAAAATATAAAGACTTAATACATGCTGCTGAATAGAAGCGTTAAAGTTATAATTTGGTATAATTTTTTATGGATATTTCTGCCTTTTTATGCAGAGTTATCTCCCATATCAATGCAAATCTCTATAGGAATTTTTGAATAATTATTTTTTAGTTTTCCTCAAGTAAGATTTTACGGGACTTTTTTTTCTGTGTATATCTTGTGTATAATGCTAAATATTAATTTTTTTAAATCTTCTGTTGCAATAACTTCAAGGTTAGGGTCAAATTTATGCTTGATTGACTGGACTTAACAGCAACACTAATCCTACGAAGAACCGGGGTCGACCTTGAAGGGCAAGCAGATCCTGCTCTACATCTGGCACCCGTCATGTTACTCGTGCCCTTACAAAGCCGGTAAAAAGTCTAATTTGGTTGGTCACATTCATGAAAAGGGAACGGGAATGAAGTTACGACATAAGGAATAAGTCCGATATCATCTGTGAAACGAATATTCCACAACATTCAACCAACTTGTGAGGGAGAAAAATCTACGAAGCGATGAGTTCAACTTTACAAAGATAACTAATGATAATTGTTATTATTTACTCGGATGAATTTTCTAAATAATGATCAGCCCTATCAGAATGGTGAATTAAATATAAACGAAGTTCTAAGGATGGTTCTTCATACACAAGAAGGTATTCAGTGATTCATGTGGTTGCTGGGCTGATATACCAATTATAAAAAATAAGAGAATGCGGTACAATGGACAATGGGGCAACTATCCACCAAAATTGAAATGAAGTGGATTATTGGCAACCGTGAGTAATTCAACAGGCTTTACAGACTCCGACTTGAAAAATATTAAACAAAATAACTAAGAAAAATAACGAACTCGCTTATGACAATACAAATTATGAAAAATAACAGACATAGAAAAACGACAAACACTGAACTACAGTCTTCTGATTTGATACTGACACAAAGAGAATGAGGCGGGGTATTATACCTTTTGGAACCCTTGTTGCCTTGTCCGTTTGCTTTCATACAACTTATAGGTCGTATAATGTGAAACTAGATGCATACGATATTCCGATAGAGAGTAAAATAATATGGCTGTATGTATTTATTATCAATTCAAACATTATATTAATGTTCTTAAGCTGATTTTTTCTCTATTCTATAAAACAAAGCTATATTCAACTCGATAATCAAAACTTCACAAAATAAAAAAAAAAGATAAAAATCATAATGATAATGATAATAAAAAAAAAGTTTAATACAGAGCTTCTATGATTTAATTCTAGTGATCAATTAAGAATGTTTGCAAGTCAAACCAATGTAAAAATCATTCCTTTTTACTTATGATTTGCAACTAGTACCTGATTTGTATTTCTATTATAATGAAGACCTGTTGCATCTTGAAGACCATCTCTGGCATAGAGTATTTTCTTATATTCCTGTCCATTAGCGGCTAAAACAATCACATTCTTGAAAGTTTTACCAATTGCATACACGTTACCCTCATTATCTACAGCAATACCACTTGGAATCTTCAGGACGCTTTCATTTTTAAATGACCATTGTACTATACATGTACCTCGTAGATCATAACATGTCACAGAATTTGATGTGTTATTTGTATGGTACATCGTGTACCCAAACATTGCAACGTAACAAAAACGAGGTATTTCCTGTCGAACTAAATAACCTATTGAATTATTGTACGAAAAAAAACAAGCGTATTCCTTTTGGAGATGTTGAACAAACAAATCTAGTGCCTTTTACCGCTTTTCCGTTATAATAAGTATCAACATCAATCTTAATTTCAACGATGCATGTAACATGTGTAACAATAACTACACTAGCGGACCAGCGTCAAAGCTTGACAAACTAATTAGATAAAAATATCGTGTTTGTTTAACGTTCAGCAGAAATTATTTGAATATAGATTTTTGATGGTAATAAAAACTACAGATACAAGTTACATTTTTATTTTCTTCTGAGGATTTTTTTAAGAACCTACCGGATGCGTCTTAGTTGTGTGTGCTGTTGTTTGTTTGTCTTTTTCATTTTTAGCCATGGCGTTGTCAGTTTGTTTTAGATTTATGAGTTTGACTGTCCCTTTGGTATCTTTCGTCCCTCTTTTAGTTGATTATTATTACTATTTCTTGATTTTTATTACTTTGTTTTGTTAAGCCCAAGTGAACTGTTCACAAGGTGGCAACTGAGCAACAGATGAACATTTGAAATTACAAAAAATGACTTCCGTAAAATATTCAGTATGCCTTCGGAATATACAAATATTAAGCTTGTAAACAACGACCATATACGAGTCTAGACATAAATTGTTCTTGTTCATGTAATGTAAAACATGACAACATTCTAATAGTATGTTCGGAAACACACCTGTTGATCTTTTATCTTCCTATATTCAACCACGACATGTCCACAGTATTTTTCAGATCACGATTCTTACCTTTCTTAAGGGAAGTTTAAGTATAATCTTCTATGATGAGCCTCCTCATGGGGTTTTTGATTATTCGATTACTTTGCCATTTTTATAGTTATCATTTTATTACCAGACTAAATATTTTATGATTATTTGATAATCTAGGTCTGTATTTTTGACTATTTGTTTATCTTGTTAAAAAATAATTAATTATAATGTAAATATATTGGCAAAACATTTGTGCTTATTTGATAACTTGGACATCCCCATGTGGGGCCTCTATAATTTATTAATCAAACATCACGCAATTGTGACAGTGAACATTTACTTCTGGCAGTTTTACAATATTCTGTCAGACAGAATGTCTAGAAATAAATATCATAAGGAAGTTAGAATATTTTTCAATAATATAATTTGTTGGGTTTTCAATAAATTGTTGCCTTACTTCATGTTCATATTCATAATTCTTGAAATTTTAGCCTAATATTATTTACATTTTTAGTAATATTACTGGTATTCACAAACATGGTTTTGATAACTTGATATGCTTACAGATGTAAATTCACTTACACTTTTGGTAAACTAAGATTTACATAATTTGATGTCTATATTGCACGTTAAGACAACAATACTATGTATTTGTATTTATGAATAAAATTGACTAGTAGCTACATACAACTGTACTATAAAAATAAGCATTTTCAGTGGTTAAACAATTCACCTTTTTATAACCTAAATGACTACGGGTAATCTCATTGTTCGTACACCAAATGAAAATAACATTAAGTCATTGGCTGAATTTCTATTGTTTATCACTTTTCAAACCAATCACAACGTTTTGGTGTACGCTTATGGAAATAATTTGTTGAATCAAATGTTGTTCTATTCTTGTAGTTATTATTATAATAAGTATTTTACTTCAGCACTACTTAACATATACACACTTATTGAACATTTTGTGGATCACGCTTTTAACAAATTCAAGGGGATTGATGATCAGAGTTTTTAAATTGTTGTTAGACTTTCTGAAATGTCTTTGATGATTGATAAGCATTGGTCACATAGTTGATTAACTTGCTAAATTAAAGGTAGTTTAGATGCATGTTATATATGAGTCTGCAGCAATCCCCCTTCTACAAGCATCTGACTACATGTGTACATTCAATATATTGCCAAACATAAGTTCATGGATCAATTATAATTTCTATAACGACTTTTACAACATGTTACGTTTTATTGTAGAAAGAATCAAAATACATTTTTAAAGCTTTCAACTTTTTTGTCCATGATAAAACACTTGACCTAAAACATATAAACTAACTGTTTTGAACACAATTAAGATTATTTAAAAAAAAGGTAATGTAATTTTTTTTGTATTCTCACTGTTACTTGCATTAATGAAGGTAAAATATTAGTATTCTAATGGTATTTCAAACATCATACATAAGCTTTACGCGTTTTTGAAACATTTAAGGACATACAGTTTGTAACGACATTTTATCATCAAGGTAACACGTAGCACTGCATAGTTGTGATTTACTTTTAAACACTTTGCAGTTCAATATGTCTCAATCTGTCAAAATATGAACAAATTAATGTTCGAAATAATTCCCAAAGCTCTCAAATGAGGCATATCAAAAATTAAGGGCTGACACTTGTAATATACAGTGAATATGTACCAACTTAACATCTTTGAACACTTAAAGAATATTTGTAAGGCAAAGTTTTATGCTAATACAGTCAAAGTGGTCAATTGTAATTTTATAACAGCTACTATGGCGACGACATTATACTGCAAAAACGTAGTTCATCATTGCAAGCTGTAGTGTTGTTTTACCGATGCAGTCCTGAACTGCACAACACACTTTGAGCAGACTCGTTGACCGCTTTCCAAGTTAACTTAAGACATTTAAATGAGTCAAGGTTTTTTTAGGACTGCAGGTCATCTTTGGTTCAGACATGTGAACACGTCTGTTATGAACCAGTCCCATTCTAAAAAGACATTTGGACAGGGCTTCTCCAGACCAGACCAGACCTTAAGACAGGTCTGTTCTTGACCAGACCTAAATACAGACACATCTGACGCCATCTTGGATTATCTTGATAGCATGTTTTTCTTACTATATCGGTATACTTAACGGTTTGACAGACTAAATTTACTTAGATTAACAAATGACTGTAATATGGCGCGTAGCAATGGTTTATATCTACTGTGATACATTTTGTACTATGTTAATAAATCGTTGTTTTGTAATGTCAATTTTAATAAACTGATTTGTTTTATGATTATTTGAAATTAATTGAAATGATTGGAGAATAATCACATGCTAGTAATTTGGGTATTTTAATCTATATTGTTCACTGCCTCAATGTGCGGTTCTCTTTAAAATTACATTGACCTATGACTGCAAATCATTCAAAAAATGTATAGTCAGGTCATTCATAAGTATGCAATATATCCAAAGAGTGTTTGAATGATTAGTTTTCATCGATTGAATTATATTGGGTCTTTGACCTGTCCATACATTTTCTTAATACTACTGAAAAGATAATACTGCATTCTATAAAAACATATGAATGAAAATTATTGAGGGAGAATATCTTTTTTTTGCACGTAACATTATATATTTTTAATTTTCATGCTTTTTATTCAAACACCAATTCCTTTCTTGAGTTTAAAACGAGAAGAATACAAGGTGTGACAAATAGAAATTTTTAACGACCTTGACTGGCTATATAGCCCTTGCACAGTCGGTCCCTCAATTAACGATGTGTGTTTAATAATCCAAGATGTGTCGCTATATTTCAAATGCATGTCTATAATTCCATGATTTTAAGTATCTTAAAGTTGTCAATCATATGCCATTGTTGATCAAATCTTTCCTTAAATTGCGATAAAATATTTTGAAGTTACGTCATATTTTATAGACATAATCAAGGGTTAAGTTTTGATATGTTCCAATTTAACTAATAAGCCTTTATTCTTTTCTATATCAATTAACTCAATCCAAAGAATCAATTTAAGAGTTAAGTATGTAGCCTTGACCATGTCCATGAAATATTGATGGGTTTCTGGTCCCGATGAAAATGAAAATATAAACATCAGCAGACTGTAAAATATAATAAAAAAGAACAGTTTTACCTGCTTTTTCATTCCTCACTGCGACGATCCTTGCGCATCATGTATAAGTCATGTTAGATATATGCTAAGTATTAATCATTTCACAATTTATTTTAGAGTAAAAAAAAATCAGTTTGTATCAGTTTGGATTATAAAAAAACACATGTTTACTGAAAAAAGCTTAACCTTGATTAATAAGTACTAAGTAACATAAATGTTACGCAAGTATACTTTTGTCCATCAATATCATACTAAAGGTACCGGCATGAGATATTATGACATGAATTTGGTAACACAAATTTTAACATAAAAAAACTACAGACATTTATAAATAAGCTTTCAATTTTAATGTACGTTTTAAATTAAAAGATTTCAATTGTGTGTTCGCAACGATGGTTAAAGAATTCATATTTGCTAACATCTGAGTCTGCACTCCCGTGTTGATATGAACTTAATTATCATATTTCGGATCGTTGATGCTCTTCAACTTAACTTTAATTTGCCTCTTTTGTGTTGATTTGGGCGTCACTAAATTGTTTTATGGACAATACACAGGCCTTGCAAAAACGAATTTCATATCTAGTTTTTTTCTTGCGTTGATTCATAAATATTTTTCAAAGGTGCAAGGATTATAATCTAATACTCCAGGCGCGTAAATCATTGACGCATTAGAAAAAATTGATCAGCGACAGGATAGTTTAAACATATTTATTGATAGTGGATTGGGAAACAAGTTTTGAAACTTATCATTACTCCATTTCCACTTTGTGGGTGCAACTGCTGCCTTGTAGCGGCATTAGCCTGCTCTTTTACGAAATCTACATGGGTGTCTTTAACGTTCAAGAGATATGGCTCTCTCTCAACACGGGTCAGCCATTTATCATTCCTTCCGACGCACTATCATCGTTTCCTCAAGACCATACTCGCAAAGGACAAGAGCCACAGCAAATTAATTTGCTTGAGTTTGAAGTGCAATACCTGATTCTCATATTGAGAAGCTTAATTTTTCCATAACAATAGAACGAGATAAAACGTTCAGCTTTGTGTTTACAGAGTTATCTCCAAGAAATGTTATGAACACCTTAACTCGGTGTTGCTGTTGTATTTTTAATATCTAACTCTAATCTAACACCATGTGTTCCTACCAGATATTGTTCTGTAGGAAATATGTCATTGGATGACCAAACGGCTAGTTCTAATTGTTACTTTGACAGTACACAGTACGTCGGAACACTGAAAGTGATAGGCTAGTAAACCATATGCCGTTTGGTTGAAAATTCGTTCGACCTTTTAAACATTTCTTGTAAAAATCAACGTTCGGAGAGACCACAATAGAGTGAGCAGGATGGCTCAACATTACCAGGTAGATATTATGTTTTTTTTTTAATATATATTTTTCAACTTTTCCCCTTAATTATTGTGCAATGTCGTCATGTTAAGTTTTATTATGTTGCTCAATAAACGTTAAACATATAATGCTTAACGATATCTTATAGCTTATAAGACACTACACAATTTTAACAAATTATTTTGCTTTGTAATTTACAAAACCATCAACACCCGAAAGCCATTCAACTCAGTTTCTTTGTAAATTTATGCTAGTGTTGAAAATCAATGAATTTACATGAGTACAAGTACATACAGGTGCAAATGGTTCGTTTGAATCATCTTGATTATCAAACTGATAAGTTTTTGTCGCAAAAATGTAGCTTGAAATCAGTTCAAACATGTTTTTGATCATCTTCCCATATAATGTCTTTTATAACTATTTCAAATGATTTGCTTGATCTTAATCTTAAATATATGAGCTATCAATAGCAGATCAATGAATGTGGTACATGTAGTTGTTTCAAAGTGTGGTAAGTGTTAGTATGAGAAGCACATTTTCTCTTTCTAAAAAATAAATACCACTAATGTGTAGGAAACCCAGTGATTAGTACCAAACATTTTTCATAAAACTTTCGCTGTAAAAATTATATGGATATCCGATTTAAACGTATCAAAAGCATTTCATTATGATAGTCACCGACAATTGTCAACAAGCGTTCCTTTTTTACACATTTCAAACAAACATAATTGTCAATAAACATAACAAAAAAAGTTTTTAGTTACAATTTTCGTTGGGAATAGTTAGATAAAAAAAAATATGTCTGGCTTATATACATTGCATATCATTTAGAATTACTGTATTATTTTACGTACGGTTGTTTTATAGCTATATCTGATAGTTTTGATCGTGCTATTTCTATATATAAGTGCATCTAAAGCACATATCATAGCGGGACAAGACACACCAGAATTTTGTTTTGTTATTGAAGGCCTTGAACATAGAGGTTAGTGAATGCATTAATCAATAACAGGATGTATTTGTCATTGAAGTGTGGAAAAGTTAACAGCAAGTGATAAGTTAATAACATATATGGCTCTAAGTTGAACATTTTTCACTACCTTTTAAATTTTGCATCAAAGTTCGGAAAGAGAGCAATATAGTCAACAAAATGGCTAAACATTACCAACTTTTTCTGATCGTTTTGGTTGTAGTATGCTTTTCTGAGAATGTATGCTATGCATAGTTCACACTAGGACAGGACAAGCAAGATTTGTTGTTATTGAAGGCCTTTGAAATGGAGGTAATTGAATTCTGTATTGGTACTTGATTAAACACAATAAATATCACACATTTGTGTGAATAATTACATTTATTAGTATCAACTTAAATTCTTTGAACAATATGTACGATCGAAGAATGCTTTACACGATTTGCTGTGAGAAATAAAGCATCTTTATTTCATTTTATACATAAAACATGTAAAATGTATAACTACTCGAAATTTCAGCACAATATTTGTATTAGTTTTCTTTTTCCCTTGCCGGGATTCGAAATCATGTAATTGAGATATTGAGACAACTATCCACAAGATAATACATAACGTATCTACAGAAACAAACGAGTAGCATTATACTTTTTGATACAGTTCTTTTATAGATATGATCTCCTTTAATGAGTTTTTTATTCAATATATCTATATACTTATAGAATTTTTGAAATAAGAGATAACTTGAATATTGAGAATCTGCCTAAAAACTTGACTGCTATCTTTAACGTGTTTAGATACATTCATGAATTGACTAAACGGTTTGGTTAACTTACTTCAGGTAAATAAACTATACATCGCCATCTCGGATAGGAAAATATCAGTTCATAATAGGTATATTTTTCGTCTAAATCTGCAAATTGACAATAAAAAAGAAGAACTATTTGAAATAAAAAAACAATTAAAAATGTAATAAGTAACTGCACTATTCAGGGTGATTTGTCAAATATCAAATAGTTTTGTTTGTTCAAATCAAATTATCAACTTATACATTCAAAGGAAGTTAACTCCAAGTACTTATTTTTATAATAAAATGATATCAAAAGTTTCAATGTTTGGATAACAAGTTCGGTTACACCATTTATTTCTTTTCGTAAAGGTTATTTAAAACTTGTCTTCTCATACATGTATCTATTTTCAAAATTCTATATCATAGATGTCTTTGATTTCTGCGAAAACTAAGTATATTTTAAAAGACGTCTTGGTTGAGAAAGAGCTAGGTGACCAATACTTTTTACCATATTCCAAAATCAACATTCTTAAGAAAATTACATCCGCAAAAACACCTTATTTATAAGGCAAAAAGAGCAATTGAAGACAAAATGCAAACGAGGCTGTATCTTCATTAAATAAAGAACAACTTACATCAACCAACTGATATGCAAACGGTTTAGATATATACATACAGGAATCAGTTAAAATTGTTTCAAATAAATAAACGAAGAAAAAAAATGTCTGACTTATAAACATGTACTATATTGCGGACGTTTAATTATTTACAGCTATTTTTGATTTTTTTAATGGTAGTATTTCTGTATATAAGTGCATATAAAGCACAGTTCATACCGAAACCAGACAAACCAACAGATTTTTTTTCTGTTATTGAAGACCGAGATGATGGAGGGAATTGAATAATGATAATACACATGAATATTACACATGTGTGGGAATAATTACACATGTTATTATCCACTACATTGTAATAGAATGATGTTTATTCAAGTCGATCATGTATATTACAGAAGTACGACCAATAAATGGCATACACAATTTGCTGTGAGAAATTGAGCAACTTCTATGTTTGTGCATAATTTACATACATATCTTTTTTTTTTAAATGTCAACACATTTCATTTTATAAACCCTTGTGTATAATAACCCGAAGTAGCCAGCAGAACAATTCTCCTTGGCCATGGAAAATATATATATGGAAGACTATGTTATTTTTTTATTATTTCAAACACTTTAAAATTATTTATAAACATGTATATTGCATATAAGACTTAAAATAATTTTCTTAACACTTTTGTTCTCCTCAATGCGATAAAAAGTAAAAATATTAAATATATATAATAATACATTCTTTAAGACAAGACATGTATACTATTTTTGAATTATCCCTGTACACACACCAGAAAACAAGAGCACTAGACAGAGGACAAGCCGATCTTGTATTCTTGTTTTGGCCCAAAGTTAAACTAATATGAGGCAGGCATTACCTGTAAATGGGGACGAAGTCTGTATGAATTATTGTTTTGTAACTTAATTATTTGTCAAAAAAAGACACGGAAATACCGTAACGTTTCCGATTTCGGTTCTGTTGTTAGGGATTTTAGTTGTGACGTTATTTAAATTATGACGTCATATGCAATGTAAACAAAGAAACGCTATCATTAGGTAACGTTTTTTCATATCAAGGAATTATTAAAAATGAAATTGGTATTGCGCGTTTCTTCCTATTTTATACTAGACTGATAAATATATATTTTACTCAAAGTTTCATACAAACGAGACCGGAAAAAGGAAGTATATTGTACATTTCTGCGCCGGTCCGGGATTTCAAAACACGACAAAAAAAATTTGAACGATTTTTAGATCATTAGTATGTAATGAAAAATTCGGGAAATTTTCCCGTATTTTTTTTTTATTGAATTTTCTACTGTTATTGGGGACTCCGTCCCCATATAAAGCCACTTTGGTTTATCACTGATTATCCAATGCATATGAAAACCACACATGTAATTTCAATTTCTTATTTGCCTTACTACATAAATGTTCCCACTGAAATGAAGTAATTTTCTGAAACAAATTGACATTTATCAATCAATGACAGGATGTATTTTGCACTGAGTTGTAGAAACATTAACAAGAAGTCATCAGTTAATAAAAATGCTGTTTGATAGAAAATTTGTTTGACCTTTTAAAAACTGCATGTACATATCGAATTTCGAAAACAGAGCAAAAGAGTGACCAGGATTGATTAACATTACCAGAATATATTTGTAACGATAATTAAATTTACATAAAAAAAAGATAAAGACGGAACACAATTTCAACAAATGTTTTTGTTTTTGTTTTTAGAGGTAATCGACAGCTGAACTGATACAGGATTAAAAATCTCAAATTGATATTAATGTGAAACTTATGTTTTCATTTACAAGTATCACTTTTTACCAAACAAAAAAAGCATTATGCTGGACTACATGAATATTGCCCTAAGATAAAATTATTTCTGGAACAACTTGATGTTTATCAATCAATAACAGTATGTATTTTTCACTGAGTTGTAGAAAAATTATCAGGAAGTGATTGGTTAATAAAACATATGTCACTTAGTTGAAAAGTTTGTCGACCTTTTAAATGCTGCATATCAACATCAAAGTTTGGAAAGAGAGCAATAGAGTGAGAAGAATATCTCACCATTACCAAGTAAGATATGAAAAGATTATTTAATATATATTTTTTTTTCTTTATTTAATGTTTGTGCATTTCACTTTTTTTATCACGTTTGATCAATAAATCGTTTAAAACTACATGTATTTATAACGATATTTTAAATCTTAAACGACATAAGACAATTTTAACAATATGTTTTTATATTTTATTTAATTTTTTTATTTACAAATCCATCAACAGTCAACAACTATTCAACTGAGTTATATTGTACATATATGTAAGGATTAGAAATTAATGACTTTACATGTGTGACGTGTATATACAGGGGCTGATGGTTTTTAGGGATCATTTAAATTATAACATTTATAAGTTATTGTTTCTAAAATTGTAACATGAATTTGATTAAAACTTGTTTCTTTTATACTTTTACGAACTTTTTAGCTCAATCGTACCTAACGTTAATCCGAATGGAATGAGATATGAATATGATATAAATGAATGTTGCGCTTGTTTCAATGTTGTATGGTTAAGTGCCTTTTGACAGTGATAAATACAATTCTCTTTCTAAAAATAAATAACACTTTTGTGTAGGAAATCCAATTATCATAATAGTTAACGACCATTATCGACAAGCGTCTGTTTTCATTCATTTGTTATTCACAGCATTTTGACAAACACGTTACAATTTCATTTTTGTTCCTATCTACTTTAAAAAAAACCAGTATTTTATTAAGTTGAATAATAATGTTATAAATATCTAGGTTCGACATTCTTTTAATCATATATTTGCTGCCTTCGTACAAGAGCTAGAAATAAATAAGAAATAGATTCAAAATTCATTAGCGTGAATTTCCTATTAAGAAAGGGTCGATACTTGCTTGGAAGCTATTGAACCAAGAGTTCCAACTGATAAATATTGAAATAATTTATTTGCAAATGTTATGAACGCCTTGGAAATAGAGTTAATTGAATGCTTAATTGATAAATTAAAGGGTAAAACTTTTTATTGAAATAAACAACAATTACAAATGAGTTACCATGGTTACGGTTTTATTCAGGCTTATTCGTCAAATATCAAACATTTGTGTTTGTTCAACTGAGACATTTAAAAGGAGATCACTCAATTATTATTTTTTTTATTTGATAACAAAATGATAGAGAAAGTTTGAATTTTAACTTGTTGCAAGAAAACAAGGTCGGTGGCACCATTTTGTTTTTGTTTAGATTTTTCTAAAACCTATCTTCTCATATTTCATTTCAAAATTATATATCATAGATTTCTTTGAAATCACAAAGACCGTGTTTATTAATGAACAATCTATGCAAATTTAGCCATTTTTGACTTCTTACTTGAAAAATAGCTAGGCGACCACAATATCTCTTCAAATACAAGCAAACATCTACATTCTGTTTAAGATTAATCAAATTCTACATGTAAACAGAAAAACTAATAATCCACCAAAATTCAAAGGCAAATAGAGAATTTGCAGAAAAGTCTACCGTACGGTGAATAAAGGAAAATTTACATCATCACACTCATATTTTTACGGTTTGAAGATACAATTCACGAACCATTTAAAAGTGGTCTTAATGAAAAAAAATATTATTGACCTATTAACATATGACTTAAAATTGTTTTATTTACTTACATATTTTACGGACTTTTATTTTTTTACAGCAATTTCTGATAGTTTTGATCATATATTCCTATATATAAGTGCATATAATGCACAGATCATACAGGGACAAGAAATGGTAGAAGATTTTTTTGTTATTGAAGGCCTTTAAAATGGAGGTTAAAAAATTATCAACCAATAACAGGATGCATCAATCAATAACAGTTTTCATTTTTCTTTTAGTTTTAAAAAAGTTACAAGGAAGTGATTGGTTAATAAAACATTTGCCGCCAAGTTGTGAAATTCGTTCGACTTTTTAACTACATGTGAATATCAAAATTTGGAAAGAGAGCAACAGATTTAGCGGGATGGCTAAACATTACCAGGTAAGATTTGAAAGGATTAGTCAACATATTTGTTAGCTTTTTTCTTGACTATTGATGATTTTTGTCGTGTTTTTTTTTGTTTTTTTTTGGGGGGGGGGGGGGGCTCATTAAATCGTTTTATTTCATATTCAAGTATTCAGGAACTGTTGCTCTAGAGAAGATTTTTTTTTCGAGACAAAAATATATTTATATTCCGCTAGGTGGAAAGTTCATTCGTTCGACCTTTAATTATCCAGACTTAACTAATCGATCAGATCGGTAATCGAACACAAATCAATCATATTCGATCAGTACTCGATTGATGACTTGAAGTCATCGATCAGTAATCGATCAAACTCTCTCAGGAGTTTGATCGATTAGTGATTGATTAGATTACTGATCGATTTAAGACCGATTACTGATGGATTAGTGATTGATTAATGACAGATTAGTGATTGTATTGTTATTGAGAAAACAATGCTATTCCAGAAATAAGCCTTATGAGAGACATCATTTGTGAAATAAAAGTTCCATGGAAATTTTTTCACCATTGCCAAAATTTTCTGGAATTCTAGAATTTAAAATCATTTTCCTGCTAAGAAGATACTGGATTTTTTTTTCATGATGTTGTCAATATGTCTGGAAATTTGAGTGTAAAGGTTAGAACTAATACCAATGGAAGACATCAGTGTTTATTTTTTTAGTCTTGAATTTATGTTTCTGTCTAAATATGCAAAAAAATCCAGGATTTACTCAGCAGTACATGTTTATACAATATGCAGTCGTAACCAAGAGAAGCGTATTTAAAAGCTTAGCCCTAACATATTCCTGATTAAAAACTACATTTTTTGTAGGTTTACCTGTGTATATTAGTACAATAACTATGACGTCTTGAAAGGCTATTGTATTTTTTTCTTTTACGTCTTTCATTGACATCCAAGATGTCATAATTATTGATATAAAAACTTTTATATGTGTGCAAGTAACAAATTTGGTTGTAGAGGGGTCTAAATACAGCACAAACTACATTTTCCAAAAGACCAAAAGAGTGAAAAAATAGATTTTAACAACAACATTTGACTTGAATATAGTAGTTTATATATACTTCCATGGTTTGATAAATATTTGATGCCTTTTAAGTTAATGACCTTTGTTAACACATCAAAATTAATTTTGACATATAATATTAGCTTCAGACACTTGTGATGTTATTAAGAAGATGAAAATTTCAACCAAGTTAATATATATTAAAATCTGTATTTTTCATATATAAGGGTTAATCAACACAAATAAATTGTGCAATTTAATATATGCTTAACTTTATGATGAAATTTAGGGTTTGTCCTATCATGGAAGTAATATTTAAATATTACTTCCATGGTCCTATAATATTATTAACTAATGCCAGATTTTAGGTCACAACTAAATAGCCAGAAAATTTACCAATTAACAGAAAATTGATACATCATTTATTCAAACACACTTGTTTGTCTTCACAGCAGGATATTGTCTAATGACCACAATATTGTAGAAGACTGACCAGAAATGACCAGCTGTGGACTATGACTCTTCTATGGATTGCAAAATACTGATAAAAATGAATAGATTGTTATCAGTCAGTGAAAAACTGTCTATTGACTTTTGAATTTACATACAGAAGATCCCCCCTTTTTTCTAAAATTTTAAAATAGTCCTAATATTAGGCAAAAGTAGAGTATTTGTGGTTAGTGTTTTATTTTCACATGAAAGCATATATTACTAAAGATAAGTAAAATGAATATGAATAAGAAATTAAAGATGTTTTTAAAAAGAATTGAGTATGTGCCTGCAGAGTGTGCCTGTCACAAGTCAGGTGCCTGTAATTCAGTGATTGTCTTTTTTTTATATTATGTGTTACATATTTGTTTTTAAATAAATAAGGCCGTTATATCCACCTATGATTTGTAGTTGCATAGTGCAACTACAAATCATTGTTCTGGCCGCCATTCATTGATACTGTGTAGCAATGTTTAGAGTTTTTCTAGAAATATGTTGATTTAAGGGAAAGTTTCAGCAGAGACCACTCCTTCTGTTTGTCATTTTTTTTTATTACAGTTTTAATTTTATTGATTTTTTCATAATTTTGTAAAATTTGTTAATTTGAATTTAGATTTTTTGGTTTTTTGATTTTCTGACTATTTTAACCTATTTCAATAAATGTTGAATTTTAAAAGTGTTTTCCTGGTAGAATTTTTTCTTATAAGAATATCAGTTTGTATAAACATGTGAGGTTTACATGATAATGGTCATTACCGTAATTAGTTCTGCACAGTGAAATATTTCGAAGGAATTGTGACCTTCATACAAACTATTTTATAGGTCATTTCATTAATTCACCAATGTTCTATTTCTTTTGAATCCTATGGATAGGTTTTAATGGGCAATGATACACAATGTAGCACCTATTGAAGAATCTGTTTTAATAAGATGCCAGTATTTCCTGAATACTTTTTGAAGTTCTTCTGCTTGAGGATGATAATATGTAATGAATGATACATAACATCTATTTTAAACTTTTTCCTTTTTCTTAATCATGTTTATCTTTTCTGTCATGGAATTTGATAAAATTTGTTTTACCAATTTCAGTTTCTTTCTGGTTTGTGTTTCTATGTAAATGAATACCTTTGACTTTAATATAGGATTTAAAGTTCCAAATGGGTTGGTTTCGGTTTTTATGAAGATGTTGGAATTTTTCTGTATTTTTTTGATAGCATTTCATATCTTAAACACCAGTATTGTTATGTGTTCGTCTTTGAGGATTTCAAGGTCTAGAAATTTTATGGAATGATTATTGCATTCCTGAGTAAACTTGTTGAATAAATTGAGTGGTAGGGATGAGCTGGTCACCATGGTCACTATTTCAAGCTCTATAATAATTACATATTTCATGATAAAATCTTGAAATTTAGATGGAGGTGAAGTTTTCAACTTGCCTGTTTATATCACAAGTGTCTGAAACTAATTAGATGTCAGAATCTTTTATTTTTTTATGTTTGTTTCCAATAGTGTGGTCAAATCAATTATCTCTAAATCAATTTTCCCATGCAATCTTACCAGCTATTTATTTGCTGTTTGTGCTTTTGATCCTATTATTTTGACATTTTCACCTAACTAACATTAACAATATATAATAATGAAACATTACATTACTACAAATGTATCCTGAAAAGAAATTCTGATGTGCTTAGAAGAAATGGCAATGTATCTTTCATCTGTTAAATATATACTTTAGGTTTATCTTATTTTCATACAAAAACATTTATATGCTTTTATGACAGATATACATTTTTGATCAGTAAAAATATGATATGGGAAGGGTTGGGTACGTGCTGGATCCAAGTTCTCATGGAAATAATGTTGTACGTCATATATAATTATATAAACAGTAGTCCAAATAATTATAATAATTTGAAGGCTATTTTAAATTTTGCTTTGACGCCTTCCGTCAATGAAAGACGTAAAAGAAAAAAGTACAATAGCCTTTCAAGACGTCATAGCTATTAGGACTAATATACACGGGTAAACCTACAAAATTGTAGTTTTTAATCAGTAATATGTTAGGGCTAAGCTTTTAGATACGCTTCTCTTGGTTACGACTGCATTGTATAAACATGTATTGCTGAGTAAATCCTGGAATTCCAGAAAATTTTGGCAATGGTGAAAATATTTCCATGGAATTTTTATTTCACAACTGATGTCTTCCATAAGGGGATGGCTTATTTCTGGAATAGCATTGTTTTCTCAATAACAATACAATCACCAATCTGTCATTAATCAATCACTCATCCATCAGTAATCGATCTTAAATCGATCAGTAATCTAATCGATCACTAATCGATCAAACTCCTGAGAGAGTTTGACCGATTACTGATCGATGACTTCAAGTCATCAATCGAGTACTGATCAAATATGATCGATTAGTGTTCGATTACCGATCTGATCGATTAGTTAAGTCTGGAATTATTGAGAAGATGAAAATTCGGAACGAGAGCAATATAGTTAGAAGGTGAGATCTCCAAAAAAAGATATATGTATACCAATGGTCCACCTTAATTCTAAGACAAAAAAGAATGAAATTACAGAAAAATTCAGATGAAGATGAAGCTATGTTTTCGGCTACTACAAACCAACCTTTATAATCACGGTTTAACAGTATAAATACACGAATCAATTGCAAAACTTTTCAAATAAATGAAAAAGAAAAATAATGTATCTTACTTAACTATGCGTATGACATTTAAAGGTTGTATTACAAATATATGTACGTTTATTTTCTTAAAGTATTTCTGATTGTTTTGATCATGGTATTCATATATCGAAGTACATGCTCAGTACAGTGCACAAAGGAACTAGACACGCCAGATATTTTGCTGTTATTGAAGGCCTTATAAATAGAGGTAATTGAAGCTGATTTTAAATATGATGAAAAACTTTGAGTATTACACATTTGTGTCATAAATAATGAAAAATAAATGAATTTGGTGTATTTACTGTCTTTCTGATTGGTTAAAAGTATTACTTTTATGTTCAATGTTGTCAATTTTGACTCTTCACATTTTTACATAAGCTGCTTCGCGGATTATTCAACGTGAAGAGTCAAAAGTTAATTTAATAGTTCAATAAATTCAAAATACATAATAGCCATTCATTTAATATTGTTATCCTTCATATTGCAATGCTAGTAGTATAACATGTATGTCATGTTGATTGTTTATCTCCGTCATTAAATAAGGTTACAGTCGTACGATTGAAGACAGCTGTACATAATTTACAGTGATAAAAAGAACAACTAATATTTCTTTTTATGCATCAAATATAAATAAATTTCTTTTAAATAATTATAAATATTTACATATTTGTTTCATAATACATTGGCTATTTTCACTAAGCTGTTCTAACACCTGTTATAAGATATATCTTAGGACATGACTTATGATCCTTGTATGACTTTTTTATATGATGCATCAGACCTCGCTTCGAAGCTGTCTTAAGATTATATTAACAAAGATATCCTTAATCTGTCGCAAGTACTTTTAAATATTAACATCGATTTATGTAAGTGTAGTATGACTTTCCCATCAATTGAATGTATTAACTGTTATAATTAGATAATTAGTAAAATTAATATAAACGTACGTGTAATTAATGACTGAAGGAAAAAAATGATTGCGAGTTTATATATTGAAATTAAATACGTCAAGTTGATATCAAGTCATATTCCATCATCACTCGTTTAAAAACATATAACTTCATATACAACTATCCATTTTTTCCAGAAAAAAATTCTCGCATTTTGCCTCACATGAATGTTGCCCCTGAGATAAAAATATTTCTAGAAACCCATTGACATTCATCAATCAATATCAGGCTGTATTTTTCACTGAGTTGTAGAAAAATTCACAACAAGCTTGGTTACTAAACATATGTCAAATGGATAGAGATTTAAAACAAGAAACATTCAATTAAAATGACAGCATTAACGTTTATATAAAGCACTTTTTGAATAAAATGTTTTGTAAAAGATCATAACTTCACTTTTCTTCCTATTCATGAAATATTTCGTGAAATGACAAAATAACGACAACCTAAACAGTTGTGGTTATTTGGTATACTATAGTCTGTGATCTTTGTTCAAAACAACAACCTTCACATGTGTAAAACACTAGGTTCTAATGATACAACAAGGATACACAGACTTTAGTTCGATTAATTGGATTCTTTCGCAATGTCAATGGCAAATTTATAAGACATATTCGGAACAAAGTTCATATTTTTTAGGAATAATGAAGAGTTTTTAATACATAGATTCTTATGTGAAATTAAAAAAAAAAATACGCGTTTTCGACTTTATAACATAACTTGGAAATCATTTCTATTAGTAAGCAACATATAAGAATAAACCCGAATACTATCAATAATTCTAATAAAGATTTTTAATACATAATGTTTAAACCTATACTGAGAATACCCGAATAAAATCTTTCACGGTGTTAATATTCTGACCATCTCTTGTGAAGAAGCGGTAAATGTTATGCTTTTTAATTTAGCAGCCACACTCCCCTTTAAATTTACAACTGTTCTTTATATAGTTTCCGACCATTAAAAAGCTATTTCTTCTAATTCAGTTAATGTTGAAATATCTCAATTATTCATTCAGAAAAAGATGAAAGTTCTTACGTTATGTATTCCTTTGCGTTGTTTGAGCTCGAACTCCAAGTTTATTCTATGTCTAATAAGTACCAAACTTGCATTGTATAAAAAAATTATTGATTACGTAAATAATTTGAAAAATGATTCCAAGGTCCAAATGTTCCATTGTTCGAAAGTTCACAAATTGTCACACGGACACGTTATGGTATAATGGTCTTTCCGGTCTTGACAAGTATGGATTAATTTGATAAATGTGTTCCTTCTCCTACTAACAAAACTATCTTTCTTACTTTTAATGTTCTTTTTCATCTTCCTGGTGATGATGATTGGGTTTTTAGGGTCAGTCTATCCTTTTATATATAGCTGACTATCGTACATATCGAAGCAGAGCTGGACCTGCTTAAATTGTCCCTTTTCATTTTGCACCGATTGTGTTTTTATTTCTGGTACGGAGTGTTTAGCCTTGATGATAGTTTTGCAGCATCTTAAGTCTCTCTCTTGAATTTGGTTCGAGGTCAACATATGCGGTGGTTTGGTTAGTAGATCAAAGTCGTCAATGTAAAACCCAAAAGTCAATCCTAGTAATTAGGCGCTGATATGCCGTTTTGGGGATTTTACTAACGAGTGAAAATCTCCTTGTCGGTGACAGCTTCGACTGGTTCCTGACTGTACCTAGTTAGTGTGAGTTGTGTTCCTGGTTTCTGTATGACTACTATAGTTTACTCTAGCCTTTAATTTTTGTTGTTGGGTGGAAGTTTGTGTCACCTGTAAGATGGTTGCTTGTTTACTTTTGCAGGGACGACTCAGTTGTCCTGGAGGACGTATCAGATTATTTAGCCTTTTTCCTAGTGAGCTGTATTGAAACTGGGTAAGAACTAGCCAAAATATCCCTTTGTGTCATTTTCCATCATATTTCGTGGTAACAAGTAAATTCATTTGGTAGATCCATAATGATTGTCCACAAAAATGATCGATTCAAGGATAAAATCACGAATTTTCCATCTTCCTTGTCTGTACAAGTTAGTTTATATGCTTCGGGATACATGTTTTAGCGAAACTGTGGTCACAGGTGTACTAATGTCAAATATGATTATATATCAAAACATAACATTTAATTGACAAGTTAGATTTGCCTTGTGAAAATGTTAACATCCGGTCAGCGTGGGGGTCTAGTACAATACAGGGTTAATATTCATTAAATATCTACATGTTCTTGTCTTGAATATAAATATAATTTACAGCTTGACGTAGATCAGCAATCCATAACCTTCATTCATTTTATCGTTACTATATGAATAGTTTTTCTACTTTTTTTTAATACACCTTATTTGACTTCCATCGATCGGATTTTACAAAGGGAAGGGGATATGTATAAATAGCACACAATTTGCTTGTGCCTTCACCATGTTCTTGGTATCTGATATTAAAATAAATGTGCCTGTTGAGATATACTAATTTACAGATTTAACTCTGTGAATCGAGGCATTGTTATATTGAAATATGTAAAACTTTTGTTTGGCTGAAAGTAAGAAATGTCGGAAGTCGGAAGCTGGTATTTGAAATTTAAGACAAAATAAAATGTCTTTTCAAGTTTTTTTATTTTTACTGTGTTAAATATTTCAAATCTGTGTTCATTTCTCAGATATGTGACCTAATTCATATTTTCTACAAATACTATTACAAATTTAGACTTTACATTGACCTACATGTATGTGTGGACGTTGTAATTCTCTAAACGTCTTTATTTTTTTAGTTTTGTTGTCAAATACATCACTAAAACTATACTGTTTCAATTAATTCGACATCAGTTAAGACAATTGATAAGTTAATCTGTATTGAACTATGAAGGCATAGGACTTAAACAGGGATCAAGGGTACGGATTTGAGACCAGTATTATATTTGACTCTACAAAAAAAATTTCATCAACATTGTGTAACAGTACCGCTAATATATGATGGTTTATTTATATGATTATCTGAAATTATTTTTCAGCATTCTATATAAGTATAGCGTATGAATAAAAATGTAGAACCTAGAATGTATATTTTTAATATAAGGCCTTCCAATACCACCCTATTTGTATTCCTTTCGAAATGATGGAAAATGTGTTGTTGCAGACAACCATATGCAATGCCAGGAAGCATTACACATTAAACCATTGCAATTTTATCTTGAATATGTATATTTTTACAAGGAATAATTTTTAAACAAAGATGAAGGTTGAACATATATACATTTATTTTTAATATCTACAAAACGTTGACAAACTTATATCACTAAAACATGATCAAAACATTGTCACAACAGGACAACGATCCTGAGGTTTCTTGAGGTTGAAAGCGTCATGTGTTCCGGAAACTTGCACTAAGGGATATACGCTACTACAAAACCAAGCAACTAGTACTAATTGTTAATTCGATAATGGTCCTGGTCTTGCTTATAATAGAATTAAGAATCAGACTCAATTAAGTATGTGAATAAATCACAATTTATAAACACGAGTCTGTAACCTAAATAGGAATAACAAACTGTAATATACAGTAAATTAATCTGTAAGCAAAATATATGATAACAAAAATATTCGGGCAATAGAACAATGAGCTGATCTTCATACCTCGGGAAATATGTTTTGATCTATTGCATAGTTACATATAACTAACTGTAAACTGACACCTGCAGACAAATGAGCACATGTAAGACAGGTTAACAATGCTCTTCAATACTGTACTTGTTTGGCTTTATAAATATTTTGATATGAGCGTCACTGATGAGTCTTATGTAGACGAAACGCGCGTCTGCCGTACTAAATCATAATCCTGGTACCTTTGATAACTAATTAATCACGACTCCTGATTTTATAATTTTAAGGTATACACACATGTGTACTTATTGGTTTTTGAGGTAAATTCATAATAAAGGAATACAATAAGTTATTTGAATATAGATTTATGATGGGAGTACAAATTACAGATACAAGTAACATTTTTATTTTCTTCTGAGGTTTATTTTAAGAAACCACTCGGACGCGTCATAGTTGATTATCTATAACTATTTGTTGATTTGTTAAGCCCGAGTCAACTATTCAAAAGGTAGAAACTGAGCAACCGATGGACATCTGAAATTACCAAAAATAAATGACATCCGTAAAATATTCAATATGCCTTCGGAATATACAAATATTAATCTTGTAAACAACTACAGGATAGTTATACACTGTTCTTGTTCATGTAATGTAATGACCTTGATTACAATCTAACAGTTTGTTCGGAAAATTACCTTTCTCTTCCTTAATTCAACCACGACATGACGACAGTATTTATCAGATCACGATTCTTACCTTTCTTAAGGGATGTTTAAAGTTCAGTCTTTTATGATGAGCCTCCTCATGGGGTGTTTGATTATTCGATTACTTTGCCATTTTTATAGTTATCATTTTTATTAAAAGACCAAATATTGTATGATTATTTGATATATATAATCTAGGACTGTATTTTAGACTGTTTGATTATCTTGTACAAAAAATAATTAATGATAATGTAATTATATTGGCAAATCATTTGTGATTATGTGATAACTTGGACATCCCCATGAGGGGCCTCTATAATTAATTAATTAATCAAACATCATGCAATCGTGACAGTGAACATTAACTTCTGGAAGTTTTACAATCTTCTGTCAGACAGAATGTTTGAACAATATATATCACAATGAAGTTAGAATATTTTTCATTAATCTATTTTGTTGGGTTTTATATAAATTGCTGACTTACTTCATGTTGATATGTTTCTTTATGAAATTTTAACCTAATAAATATATTTTGAGTAATATTTCTGTTATTCACAAACATGTTTTTGATGACTTGATAAGCTTACAGATGTAAATTGACGAAGACTTTTGGTAAACTATGATTTACATGATTTGGTGTCTATTTTTCACTGTTAGACAACAGTATCATGCATTTGTATTTATAAATAAAATTGACTAGTATTTACATACCTATACCATCAAAATAAGCATTTTCGGTGGTTAAACAATTCGCCTTTTCAAAACCTAGAGGACTATAGGTTATCTCATTGTTCGGACAACAAAATGAAAATAACGTTACGTCATTGGATAAATTTCTACTGCTTATCACGTATCAAACCAATCACAACGTTTTGGTGTATGCTTATGGAATTGTTACCCACAATGCATTCTGAAACGGCGAATGGAACAGTCCGTTTAAATACGTTTAAGTCTCATTTATTCATATCTTGACGTCTGGTATCGTTAATGTTATCCGACAATGTTTACTATATTTTGACTTCAACATGTTATGTTTAATCAAATGTTTTTCTATTCTTAAAGTTATTATCATAATAAGTTCCTTGACTTCATCCCACTTATAATATACACATTTGGTGAATCACAAATTTAAACATATGCAAAGGTATCGATGATCAGAGTTTAAAAATTGTTTCTGAAATGTTCTTGAAGATTGATAAGCATTGTTTACGGAGTTGATGAACCTGCTAATAAAAGGAAGTACAGATGTATGTTATATATGAGTCTCAAGCAAAACACCCCCTAAAAAGCATTTGACTAAATTCAATATGTAGTCAAACATAAGTTCATGGATCAATCTGTAATAGTTCTATTTCATAATAGTCAAACAATTACATGTAGTCAAACATTAAAAAATAGCTTTAATAAGAAAATACCATTTAAAATAGAGGCTTTTTGAACAACATCTTGTTAAATCACCCGTTGAGCATTAAAAAAAACGTTAATCAAGACGTGTAATAACAATTAATATATTTTAATGATTTTAGTCCATTGCAGGTAACATTTACTTAACTGTATACGAAGGAATACACCAAACGTAATACAGTTAGAGTATTATAATTTCTATAACGACTTTTACAAGAGGTTACGTTTTATTGTAGAAAGAATCAAAATACATTTTTAAAGCTTTCAACTTTTTTGTCCATGATAGAACACTTGGCCTAAAACATATAAACTAACTGTTTTGAACACAATTAAGATTATTTAAAACCAAAAAAAAAAAAATGTAGTTTTTATTTTATCATTTTAGTAGTGAATAAGTGAACAATGAATCGTTTAGATTATAACTGTATGTATGTCTTAACTGAACATCAGGATTATTACTACAAGGACATTCGATCTACGGAATAATAACCATGCCAAAATGTACCAAATATTTGTTTGTTCCATTGTTAATACTTGAACGTTCAAATTCAAATTCAATCTGTCACTGTTTAAAGACTTGCGTTAATGAGGGTAAAATGTTGATTTTATTATGGTATTTCAAAACACATACATAATGTTTACGTGTTATTGAAACACTTAAGGACATACAGTTTGTAATTACAGTACATCATGCAGCTAACACGTAGCACCGAATTGTTGTAATTTACTTTTAATCATTTTGCAGTTCAATGTGTCCCAATCTTTCAAAATTTAAATAAATTAATGTTCAAAATCATTTCTAAAGGTCTCAAACATATTTGTTGAAGCCTATGAAAAATGAAGGGCTGACACTTGTCTACATACAATGTAGTTGTACCCACTTAACATCTTTGAACATTGAAAAAATATTTGTAAGGCAACGTTTTATGCTAGTGAAGTCAAAGTGGTAAATTGTAATTTTATAACTATTACAGCTAATATGGCGACGACATTACACGACAAAACATGTGTACTTGTACCCACATAAAATCTTAGAACATAGAAAGAATATATGTAAGGCAACGTTTTATGCTAATAAAGTCAAAGTGGTAAATTGTAAATTTATAACAGCTAATATGGAGACGACATTACAATGCAAAACATGTGTATTTGTACCAACTTAAATCTTTGAATCTTGAAAGAATATTTGTAAGGCAACGTTTTATGCTTATAAAGTCAAAGCGGTAAATTGTAAATTAATAACAGCTACAGCTAAAATGGCGACGACATTACACTGCAAAACATTTAGTTCAAAAATTGCAAGGTAAAATTGTGTTTTGCCGATGCAGTCCAGAAACTTTAAGAAGATTCGTTGCCCGCTTACCAAGGTAATTCAAGACATTTAAATGAGTCAAGCTTTTTTGGGACTGCATTAGGTCTTCTTCAGTTCAGACATGTAGACAAGTCTGTAATGAACCAGTCCCGTGTACATGTTTAATTGAGAAAAGACATTTGGATAGGGATGCTTCAGACCAGTTGATTAGACGAGGGTGTTCTTGACCAGGCCTACATACAGGTCTGCTTTTGACAGGTTGTCGCATTTTAGACTTTTCTTATCAGACCTGACCATTCATAATATTTTAACAATAATCAATCTATCATATTGTTCTCTTTCCCAATACAAAACAATGCTGTAATCGTTAGCGTTTATAAAGTACACTTTACTATATACTCTTTAAAAAAAACCATCAGACAATTCCGGTTTTCTTTCCATGTTTTTAAATGACGATAGTTATATGTATTTATTTACATTTTATCAATTAAAATTAGACAATTATCATTTTTTATACACTAAATATTTCAACTGGCCAATATTGACAGAATTTTCTATGAAGGTAAAAATCTATCCCAATCACATATTGGATCTCTTTTTGAAAGTGTTAGCTTTGTCTCTGAGATTGCGTTAAATATCCGTAGCATCAATTATAGCCACCACATATCATATGAACAAAATTAATACTGGGCTATATGCTACGAGGCTTAACTAGTAAAAATTGCGTACTCGGCAATGACATATATTATGCCATTTCAAATTGTCTTGATAACATGCTTTTTTCTTACTATCTCGATATACTTAACGGTTTGGCTGACTTAATGTACGTACATTTTTTGTAAATATAACAGCTGTAATATTGAGCGAAGTAATGGTTTATATCTACTGTGATACTATGTTAATAAATCGTTGATTTGTAATATCAATTTCATTAAACTGATTTGTTTCATGATCATTTGAAATTAATTGAAATGATTCGAGAATAATCACATGCTAGTTATTTTGGAATTTAATCTATATTTTTCACTGCCTCAATGTGCGGTTCTCTTTAAAATTACATTGACCTATGACTGCAAATCATTCAAAAAATGTATAGTCAGGTCATTCATAAGTATGCAATATATCCAAAGAGTGTTTGAATGGTTAGTTTTCATCGATTGAATTACATTGGGTCTTTGACCTGTCCATACATTTTCTTAATACTACTGAAAAGATGTTACTGCATTCTACAAATACATAGGAATGAAAATTATTGAGAGAGAATATTTCTTTTTTGCACGTTACATTATATATTTTTAATTTTCATGCTTTTTATTCAAACACCAATTCCTTTCTTGAGTTTAAAACGAGAAGAATACAAGGTGTGACAAATGTAATTTTTAACGACCTTGACTGGCTATATAGCCCTTGCACAGTCAGTCCCTCAATTAACGATGTGTGTTTAATAATCCAAGATAATGCGCTCTATTTCAAATGCATGTCTATAATTCCATGGTATTAAGTATCTTAAAGTTGTCAATCATATGCCATTGTTGATCATATCTTTCCTTAAATTGCGATATACTATTTTGAAGTTACTTCATATTTTATAGACTTAATCAAGGGTTAAGTTTTGATATGTTCCAATTTAACTAATAAGCCTTTATTCTTCTCTATATCAATTATCTCAATCCAAAAAATCAATTTAAGAGTTAAGTATGTAGCCTTGACCTTGTCCATGAAATATTGATGGGTTTCTGGTCCCGATGAAAATGAAAATATAAACATCAGCAGACTGTAAAATATAATAAAAAAGAACAGTTTTACCTGCTTTTTCATTCTTTACTGCGACGATCCTTGCGCATCATGTATAAGTCATGTTAGATATATGCTAAGTATTAATCATTTCACAATTTATTTTAGAGTAAAAAAAAATCAGTTTGTATCAGTTTGGATTATAAAAAAACACGGGTTTACCGAAAAAAGCTTAACCTTGATTAATAAGTACTAAGTAACATAAATGTTACGCAAGTATACTTTTGTCCATCAATATCATACTAAAGGTACCGGCATGATATATTATGACATGAATTTGGTAACACAAATTTTAACATAGAAAAACTACAGACATTTATAAATGTAAGCCTTCAATTTTAATGTACGTGTTGAATTGAAAGATTTCAATTGTGTGTTCGCAACGATGGTTAAAGAATTCATCTTTGCTAGCCTCTGAGTCTGCATTCCCGTGTTGATATGAGCTTAATTATCATATTTCGGATCATTGGTGCTCTTCAACTTAACTTAAATTTGCCTTTTTTGTGGTGATTTGGGCGTCACTAAATTGTTTTGTGGACTAAACCCAGGCCGTGCGAAAACGAATTTCATATCTAGTTTTTATGTTGAGTTCATTCATAAATAGTTATCAAAGGTGCCAGGATTATAATCTAATACTCCAGACGCGTAAATCATTGACGCATTAGAAAAAAATGATCAGCGAAAGGATAGTATAAACATATTTATTGATAGTGGATTGGGAAAAAAGTTTTGAAACTTATATTACTCCATTTCCACTTTGTGGGTGCAACTGCTGCCTTGTAGCGGCATTAGCCTGCTATTTTACGAAATCTACAAGGGTGTCTTTAACGTGCAAGATATATGCTCTCTCATAACACGGGCCAGCCATTTGTCATTCCTTTCGACGGACTCTCATCGTTTACTCAAGACCGTACTCGCAAAGGACAAGACCCACAGCAAATCAATTTGCTCGAGTTTGAAGTGCAATACCCGATTCTCATATTGAGAAGCTTAATTTTTCCATAACAATAGAACGAGATGAAACGTTCAGCTTTGTGTTTACAGAGTTATCTCCAAGAAATTGAGAATCACCTTAACTTGGTGTTGCTGTTGTATTTTTAATATCTAACTCGAGTTGTGTTAAATAAGTAAAACCATGTGTTCCTACCAGATATTGTTCTGTAGGCTATATGTTATTAGATGACCAAACTGCTAGTCCTAATTGTTACTTTGACAGTACACAGTACGTCGGAACACTGAAATAGGTTAGATAACAATATGCCGCTTGGTTGCAAATTTGTTCGACTTTTTAAACATTTCTTATAAAAAAATCAACGTTCGGAGAGACCGCAATAGAGTGAGCAGGATGGCTCAACATTAAAAGGTAGATATTAAAGGATTATTCAATGTATATTTTGTCCCCTTAATTATTGTGCAATGTCGTCATGTTAAGTTTTATTATGGTTGCTCAATAAACGTTTTACATATGTTAAACGATGTCTTATATCTTATAAGACACAACATAATTTTAACAAATGATTTTGCTTTGTAATTTACAAAACCATCAACATCAGAAAGCTATTCAACTCAGTTTTATTGTAAATTGATGCTAGTGTTGAAAATCAATGAATATACATGAGTGACATGTACATACAGGTGCAGATGGTTCGTTCGAATCATCTTGATTATTCTAAGTATTTGCCGCAAAAATGTAGCTTGAAATCATTTCAAACACGTTTTTTTTATTATCTTTCCATCTTATGTCTTTTATAACTATTTCAAATGTTTTGCTTGATCTTAATCGAAAATGTATGATATATAAAGAGGAGATAAATGAATTAATACTGCAACTAGCTGTGTTTATTTTCCAAATTTAGTAACATAGCTTTAGTTTGTATAATGTCAATTTCATCATGTAACACTTTCTTCACAATCCGGGGTCTATAAAGGGATGGAAATAAGTTTCACATTTGTGTTACGATTTAAAACGCTATCAATGTAATAATTGCAACTGCAGTATAAACAAATATTAGCCTTAATTTAGGTTAATATCATAAAGATATAATTTGTTTTGTACTCAGCGCAAAACTAGGGAAGGGCTCGGTAGAACCTTGGCCTTCCCCAGTTTCTCAGCCTCATGCAAAAAAGTGTATATTTTCCTGACATTGACCTTATATTGTATATGTGGTAGTTATTTTCAAGTGTGGTACACAGGCAAATTTCATTCACATCGATTTCACGTGAATTTAAATTCATGTTAATCTCATGTGAAAATTCACATGAATTTCACCTCAAACTAGCTTATACGTGAAACTCATGTGAAATAAGTGTTTGTGAGTTTCACGTGAATCTCATGTGAAACTCATGTTAATTTCACATGAAAATCACGTAAATTTTGTTCATGTGAAATTCACATGAATTTTTAAAATAGAGCATTTCAAATAGCATTTAAATTTTCAAATTTTATTGAAAGCATAAAAAATATCAATTTTTTTGTTGTAAAAGAGGGACGAAAGATACCAAAGGGACGGTCAAACTCAGAAATCTAAAATAAATTTCACGTGAAATTCATGTGATAAATATCACATCCGATTCATGTGTTACTCAATTCACGTGAAATTCATTTGAAAAATTTCACGTGAGTTTCTTGTATAAGCTCGATTGAGGTGAATCTCACGTGAAATTTTTCATGTAAATTTTATGTGAGATTCATTTGAAATTCATGTGAAATTCATGTGAGCAAATTTTGCCTAAGTATGGTGACTTTAGTGTGATAGTTGCATATTATTTTTCTAAAAAATAAATACCACTAATGTGTAGAAAACCAAGTTATTAGTACCAAACATTTTTTATAAAACTTTCGCTGTCCAAACTATACGGATATCCGATTAAAACGTATCAAAGCATTTTATCATGATAGTCACCGACCATTATCAACGAGCGTTCGTTTTATTACCCTTTCAAACCAAACAAATTGACAATAATCAATAACAGGATGTATTTTTCATTGAAGTAGGAAAGTTTACAGAAAGAGATTGGTTAATAAAACATAAGACTCTATAAGTTGAACATTTTTCGCGACCTTTGAAATCTGTGTCAAAGTTCGGAAAGAAAATAAAATAGGAAACAGAATGACTAAACATTACCAACTTTTCTGATTGTTTTGATTGTAGTATGCCGTTCTGGAAATGTATGCTATGCACAGTTAACACTAGGACAGGACAAACAAGATTTGTTGTTATTGAAGGCCTTTGAAATGGAGGTAATTGAATTCTGAATTGGTACATGATTAAACACAATAATTATCACACATTTGTGTGAATAATGACACTTATTGGTATCAACTTGAATTCTGTGAACAATATTACAGAAGTGCGATCGAAGACAGCTTTACACAACTTGCTTTTATACATAAAACATGTAAATTATAGAACTACTAGGAAATTTCAGCACAATAATGTTATTTTTTTTCTTCTTCCCTTGCCAGGATTCGAAATCGTGCTTTTGGGATCTCGATATCGTTATAAGAACCTGCATTATTCAGGCTAATTTGTCAAATATCAAATAGATGTGTTTGTTCGAATCAAATTAAAAACTACAAACTAAAAAAATACATTCAAAGGAAGTTAACTTTTTTTAAAACAAAATGATAGAAAACGTTTCAATGTTTGGATGACAAGGTCGGTGACATCATTTTTTTTTTCTTTTCGATAAGGTTAGTTAAAACTTATCTTCTCATACATGTATCTATTTTCAAAATACTTTAACATAGATTTCTTTGATTTCTTCGCACAATAAATATATTTTAAAAGACATCTTGGTTGAAAAATAGCTAGGTGACCAATAGTGTTTACCATATTAAATAAATCAACACTCATTGAAAAGAATAAGACAATTATATCCTCGAAAACACCTTTATTCTGAGGCAAAAAGGAAAGTAGAAGAAAAAATGCAAACAGGTTGTATCTACGGTAAATAAACCAACTCGTATTCAAACGGTTTGAATATATATACTAGTCAACAAAAGAAACGATACACGACTTTGAAATAAAATTCATCAAAAAGTTTTAAATATAAAACAAAATAAGATATACTATTTTAAAAAGCTTTCATTTGCAATGTATGTACATGTGATAATGAAAATCAAAACTTGTCGGAAAGTATATAAATTCCGTGTAAACGAGCATAGGGTGTAAATTAGTTTTGCGGAAAGTTGAATAAAAAATCGACAGATAATTTTCTAAGTACTAAATAAAATTTCAAGTTTGTTTTAAAATATTGAATATGCTAATCAAGTTATGTTTATGTTGTAATTAATGGGTTGAAATATTGTTTTTTTCAAATTTTTGGGAAAAAAGTGTTTTTTGAAATCTCAAAAAATGCAAAAAAATGTTGTTTTATTTTCGTCTCAAATCAATGCTTTAGATATGAAAACAACACACAGTAAATTTGGAACCTTTCGGATTAGTTTTAAGATTTTTACCGCTTTTTGAATATCACTTTACACATACTGTCTATGGTAAATCAGTTGATAATGTATACATTTTAACGATTTCTCGTGGGGCCGAACTTTGCTTAACAAATAAACAAAGAAACTGTATGATTTTTAAAAACAAATTGATGGCAAACATTGTCTTTACTTTTAAATGAGAGGTTGGCATCATTAATTGGAACTTCTGTTTTTAAAATTGTCGTTTTATGAAAATTTTGTAAACAAAAAAAAAAAAAATCGCGAAAAAACGTCACGAAAGCAAAAAAAAATTTTTTTTAAACGGATTTATATTTCCATAATGATTAAGTATTACTACCTTCAATATTGGTCCAATGAACGGAAAACTTTTATCTTTAATTTGAAAAAAAGTCATGTATCGTTTCTATTGTGACTAGTATACATTCAGATATCAGTTAAAATTGTTTCAAATAAATAAACGAGGAAAAAAAATGTCTGACTTATAAACATGTATATTGCATATAAAACTTAAAATTAGTGTGTTCACTTATACATTTTACGGACGTTCAATTATTGACAGCTATTTCTGATCTTTTTAATTATAGTATTTCCGTATATAAGTGCATCTTAAGCACAGATCATACATTGTACCGGAACCAGACACACCAACAGATTTGTGTTCTGTTATTGAAGACCGAGGTGATGAAGGGAATTGAATAATGATAATACACAAGGAATATTACACGTGTGTTTGAATAATTATACATGTTATTATCCACTCAATTGTAATAGCATGATGTTTATCCTCGTCGTTCATGCACACGTATCTTTTTATTAAATGTTAACACATTTTAATCTATAAACCCTGGTGTATAATAACCCAAAGCAGCTCAAGGACGCATGGCAGTACAACATTCCCCCTTGGGCAAAGAGTATATATATATATATATATATATAGAGAGAGAGAGAGAGAGAGAGAGAGAGAGAGGACTATGTTATTTGTTGATTATTTCAAACACTTTCAAATTATTTAAAATAATTATAATTTTCTTAACACTTTCTTTCTTTTCAATGCGATAAAAAGTTGAAAATATTAAATATTTATAACAATACATTCTTTATGACCAGAAATATATAATATTTTCGTTTTATCCCTGTACCCGCAACAGAAAACAAGATCACAAAACAGGTGACGAGCCATTCTTATACTCTTGTTTCAGCCCAAAAGTAATTATAAAATTAATCTCGTATACCACTGATTATCAATGTATATGAAAACTAAACATGTTAATTCAATGTCTTATATGCATGATTACACGAGAGTTGCACCTTGGATGAAATTACTTCTAGAAACAAATTGACGTTTATCAATTAATAACAGGATGTATTTTGCACTACGTTTTAGAAATGTTAAGTGGAAGTCATAAGTTAATAATACATGCTGATTGATTAACAGTTTGTTTTACCTTTTAAAATCTGCATGTGAATATCAAATATCGAAAAAAGAGCAATTGAGTGAGCAGGATGGATCAACATTACCAGAATATATTTGAAACGATATTTTAAATTTTACATAAAAAAAAATGGTTGTTTTACTTCTTTTTTGTTTTGGAAGTTACTAAGCCATTAACAGTGGAAATCCATTCAACTGAGATTCATTTTAAATATTTGCAAGTGTTAAAATTGATGACTTTCTGTGTTTTACATGTACATGCAGGTTCTTTTGGACCATTTAAGTTATAAATTACATAAACATACTCAGATGCATTCGAATTGACGATATGAATACACGAACCATTTGAAAACGTTTTAAATAAAGATATAAGAATCTTCACTTTGCATATGACGTAAAACAATTGTACTAACTTATTATATATAAATGACTAACGTTTATTTTTTACAACTATTTCTGATAGTTTTGATCATATTTTTCTTTCCACAGTTTATGCTTAACTAAATGCATACAAGAACCAGACACGCCAGACTATATTTTTCGTTATTGAATGCCTTGAAAATAGAGATAATCGATACTGAATTGATACAGCATTACAAAACTCTTGTTGATATTTCTGTGAAACCTTTATTTGCATTTACAAGTATCACTTTTGACCAGACAAACAAATAAAGAATATGCTGGACTACATGGATGTTCCCCATAAGATGAAATTATTTCTGGAACGACTTGACATTAATTAATCAATAACAGGATGTATTTTTATCTGAGTTGTAGAGAAATAAAGAGCAAGTTATTGATTGATTTATAAAACATATGTCACTTGGATTAAAAGTTCATCAATCTTTTAAATACTGCATATGAACATCAAAGTTTGGAAAGAGAGGGGCGAAATTCCTTTAATCATATATATGCTGCCTTTCTACAAGAGGTAGAAATAAATAATGAATAGATACGAAATTCCTTAGCTTCAATTTCCTATCATGAATTCATCGAGAAAGGGTCGATACTTGATTGGAAGCTATTGAAGACCGAGATGATGGAGGGATTTGAATAATGATAATACACATGAATATTACACGTGTGTGGGAATAATTACACATGTTATTATCCACTACAATGTTTATTCAAGTCGATCATGTATATTACAGAAGTACGATCAATAAATGCCATACACAATTTGCTGTGAGAAATTGGGCAACTTCTATGTTTGTGCATCATTTACATACATATCTTTTTTTTTAAATGTCAACACATTTCATTTTATAAACCCTTGTGTATAATAACCCGAAGTAGCCAGCAGAACAATTCTCCTTGGCCATGGAAAATATATATATGGAAGACTATGTTATTTTTTTATTATTTCAAACACTTTCAAATTATTTATAAATAAATGAAGAAAAAAAAAATGTCTGACTTATAAACATGTATATTGTATATAAGACTTAAAATAATTTTCTTAACACTTTTGTTCTCCTCAATGCGATAAAAAGTAAAAATATTAAATATATATAATAATACATTCTTTAAGACAAGACATGTATACTATTTTTGAATTATCCCTGTACACACACCAGAAAACAAGAGCACTAGACAGAGGACAAGCCGATCTTGTATTCTTGTTTTGGCCCAAAGTTAAACTAATATGAGGCAGGCATTACCTGTAAATGGGGACGAAGTCTGTATGAATTATTGTTTTGTATTCTTGTTTTGGCCCAAAGTTAGACTATAAAGCCACTTTGGTTTATCACTGATTATCCAATGCATATGAAAACCACACATGTAAATTCAATTTCTTATTTGCCTTACTACATAAATGTTCCCACTGAAATGAAGTAATTTTCTGAAACAAATTGACATTTATCAATCAATGACAGGATGTATTTTGCACTAAGTCATCAGTTAATAAAAATGCTGTTTGATAGAAAATTTGTTTGACCTTTTAAAAACTGCATGTACATATCGAATTTTGAAAACAGAGCAAAAGAGTGACCAGGATTGATTAACATTACCAGAATATATTTGTAACCATATTTAAATTTACATAAAAAAAAAGATAAAGACGGAACACAATTTCAACAAATGTTTTTGTTTTTTGTTTTTAGAGGTAATCGACAGCTGAACTGATACAGGATTAAAAATTTCAAATTGATATTAATGTGAAACTTATGTTTTCATTTACAAGTATCACTTTTTACCAGACAAACAAAAAAAGCATTATACTGGACTACATGAATGTTACCCTAAGATAAAATTATTTCTGGAACAACTTGATGTTTATCAATCAATAACAGGATGTATTTTTCACTGAGTTGTAGAAAAATGATCAGGAAGTGATTGGTTAATAAAACATATGTCACTTAGTTGAAAAGTTTGTCGACCTTTTAAATGCTGCATATGAACATCAAAGTTTGGAAAGAGAGCAATAGAGTGAGAAGAATATCTCATCATTACCAAGTAAGATATGAAAAGATTATTTAATATATATTTTTTTTCTTTATTTAATTTTTGTGCATTTCAATTTTTTTTTATCACGCTTGATCAATAAATCGTTTAAATACTACATGTATTTATAACGATATTTTAAATCTTAAACGACTCAAGAAAATTTTAACAATATGTTTTTATATTCTATTTTATTTTTTATTTACAAATCCACCAACAGTCAACAACTATTAAACTGAGTTATATTGTACATATATGTTAGGGTTAGAACTTAATGACTTTACATGTGTGACGTGTATATACAGGGGCTGATGGTTTTTAGGGACCATTTACATTATAACATTTATAAGTAATTGTCTCTAAAATTGTAACATGAATTTGATTAAAACTTGTTTCTTTTATAATTTTACGAAATGTTTTGGCTTAATCGTACCTCACTTTAATCCGAATGGAATTAGATATGAATATTAGATAATTGAATGTTATATGGTTAAGTGCCTTTTGACAGTGATAAACACAAATTCTCTTTCTAAAAATAAATACCACTGTTGTGTTGGAAATCCAATTATCATAATAGATAACGACCATTATCGACAAGCGTCTGTTTCCATTTATTTGTTATTCACAATATTTTGACAAACACGTTAGAATTTCATTTTTGTTCCGATCTACGTTGAAAAAATATTTTATTAAGTTGAATAATAATGTTATAAATATCTAGGTGCGAAATTCTTGTAATCATATATATGCTGCCTTCGTACAAGAGCTAGAAAAAATAATGAATAGATACAAAATTCATTAGCTTGAATTTTCTATTAAGAAAGGGTCGATACTTGCTTGGTAGCTATTGAACCAAGAGTTCCAACTGATAAATTTGAAATAATTCATTTGCAAAAATGAACGCCTTGGAAATAGAGGTAATTGAATGCTTAATTGATACATTAAGGGCATACGATACAGTTTTGAACCTGTATTTACAAGTTGATGAAAATTTGCATATAGGCTATTTTTTACCTCATTAAATCAAATATGTAATATAAAATATACCTTCATGTGCTACTTTTTGAGTAAAATGAGGTCGAAATTTTGTATATTTGCTCAAAATTCGGATTTGTGTCCGTATTTTCTTTTTCGAAAGAAAGACATAACTTTTTTGTTTTAAAAGATAAACACAAAATGGTTTTTGTTAAATAATCGGTAATTTCTGTATTTTATAAGTATCATTTAAAATTATGCAATTTTTATTCCGAAATAACTCTATATTTATCAAATGTTCATGAATAGAGGAAAAAACGTCATTTTTTGCTGCATGTTTATCAAAATTAAAAAAATTGCGCTATTTACAGTTTTATAAGATTTGCGTCACATAATCTCCTTGCAAAATGAAACAAATTGCTGTTTTAAAAAATAGGGGTCCATGCACTCGTTTTCAAATTAGATCAGTTTGAATGATAAAAATCAGTCGAAAAATGCATCTTTTCCCGATATGTCAGAGTTTGACGTCGCGAAAATAACATTTTACGTTAGCAACGTCATTACCTTCCCTGTAACTGTATCGTATGCCCTTAAAAGGTAAAACTGTTTATTGAAATGAACAACAACTACAAATGAGTTACCATGATTAGAGTTTTATTCAAGCTTATTCGTCAAATATCAAATATTTGTGTTTGTTTAACTGAGACATTTAAAGGGAGATCACTCAATTATTATTTTTTTATTTGATAACAAAATGATAGAGAAAGTTTTAATTTTAACTTGTAGCAAGAAAACAAGGTCAGTGACACCATTTTGTTTTTGTTTAGATTCTTCTAAAACCTATCTTCTCATATTTTATTTCAAAATTATATATCATAGATTTCTTTGAAATCACAAAGACCGTGTTCGTTAATGAACAATCTATGCAAATTAAGCCATAGCTAGGCGACCACAATATCTTTTTCAAATACAAGCAAACATCTACATTTTGATTAAGATTAAACAAATTCTACATGTAAACAGAAAAACTAATAATCCACCATAATTCAAAGGCACATAGAGAATTTGCAGAAAAGTCTACTGTGAATAAAGAAAAATTTACATCATCACATTCATATTTTTACGGTTTGAAGATAAAAAAAATGCACTAACCATTTAAAAGTGGACTTAAAAAAAATATATATTACTGACCTATAAACATGTATATGGCATATGACTTAAAATTGTTTAATTTACTTATATATTTTACGGACTTTTATTTTTTACAGCTATTTCTGATAGTTTTGATCATATATTCCTATATGTAAGTGCATATACAACACAGATCATACAGGGACAAGAAATGGCAAACGATTTTTTTGTTATTGATGACCTTTGAAATGGAGGTTAAAAAATGTATCAATCAATAACAGGATGCAACAATAAATAACAGGATTCATTTTTTATTTAGTTTTAAAAACATTACAAGGAAGTGATTGGTTAATAAAACATTTGCCGTTAAGTTGTGAAATTCGTTCGACTTTTTAAATACTACATGTGAATATCAAAATTTGGAAAGAGAGCAACAGAGTAAGCAGGATGGCTAAACATTATCAGGTAAGATTTCAAAGGATTAGTCAACATATTTGTTAGCTTTTTTCTTGATTATTGATGATTTTTGTCGTGTTTTTTTGGGGGGGAAGCTCATTAAATCGTGTAATTTCATATTCAAGAAATGTTGCTCTATAGATGATTTTCTTTTCGAGACAAAAATATATATATATTCCGCTAGGTGGAAAATTCATTCGTTCGACTTTTAATTAATGAGAACATAAAAGTTCGGAACACAAGCAATATAGATAGAAGGTGAGATTTCCTAAAAAAGATATATGTATACCAATGGTCAACCTTAATTTTGAGACCATAAAAATGAAATTACAGAAAAATTCAGATGAAGATGAAGCTATGTTTTCAGCTACTACATACCAACCTATATAATCACGGTTTAACAGTATAAATACACGAATCAATTGCAAACTTTTCAAATAAATGAAAAAGAAAAATAATGTATTTTACTTAACTATGCGTATGACATTTAAAGGATGTATTTACAAATATATTTATTATGTACGTTTATTTTTTTAAAGCTATTTCTGATTGTTTTGATCATGGTATTCATATCTCGAAGTACATGCTCAGTACAGTGCACAAAGGAACTAGACACACCATCTTTTTTACTGTTATTGAAGGCCTTAAAAATAGAGGTAATTGAAGCTGAATTTAAATATGATGATCAACTTTGAGTATTACACATTTGTGTCATAAATAATGAAAAATAAATGAATTTGGTGTATTTACTGTATTGTAATTGGCTTAACGTATTACTTTTATTTTCAATGTTGTCAATTTTTATGGCGACATCCCCACTCTGACGTTGTATATTCATACGCCAAAATGTGTGTACGTTGTTATTGTTAATACATGTCTAAATAAAATAATAAGTTCTTCGAGCCTTATTCTTGCTAGAAATTTGTTTATAATTAATGAATGGCAATAAATTATTTTGAATTTAATGAACCATAAAATTGTTTTTGACTCTTCACATTTTTACATAAGCCGCTTCGCGGATTATTCAACGTGAAGAGTCAAAAGTTAATTTAATAGTTCAATAAATTCAAAATAAATAATAGCCATTCATTTAATATTGTTATCCTCCATATTGCAATGCTAATAGTATAACATGTATAACATGTTGAATGTTTATTTCCGTCATTAAATAAGGTAACAGTCGTACGATTGAAGACAGCTGTACATAATTTACAGTGATAAAAAGAACAACTAATATTTCTTTCTATGCATCAAATATAAATAAATTTCTTTTAAATAATTATAAATATTTACATATTTGTTTCATAATACATTGGCTAGTTTCACTAACTGTTCTAACACCTGTTATAAGATATATCTTAGGACATGACTTATGATCCTTGTATGACTTTTCTATATGATGCATCAGACCTCGCTTCGAAGCTGTCTTAAGATTATATTAACAAAGATATCCTTAACCTGTCGCTATTACTTTTAAATATTAACATCGATTTATGTAAGTGTAGTATGACTTTCCCATAAATTGAATGTATTAACTGTTATAATTAGATAATTAGCAAAATTAGTATAAACGTACGAGTAATTAATATAAAAAATATACTAACAATGCACCACTAAACATTTTGAATACAAAATACAAAATTGAGGGAAAAAACTGATAGCGAGTTTATCAGTATATTGAAATTAAATACTTCAAGTTGATATCAAGTGATATTCCATCATCACTCGTTGAAACACCTATAACTTCATATACAACTATCCGTTTTTTTCCAGAAAAAAAATTCACGCATTTTGCCTCACACGAATGTTGACCCTGAGATAAAATTATTTCTAGAAACCCATTGACATTCATCAATCGATATCAGGCTGTATTTTTCACTGAGTTGTAGAAAAAAGTCACAACAAAAGCTTGGTTACTAAACATATGTCAAATGAATAGAGATTTAAAACAAGAAACATTCAATTAAAATGACAGCACTAACGTTTATATAAAGCACTTTTTGAATAAAATGTTTTGTAAAAGAACATAACTTCACTTTTCTCCCTATTCATAAAATATTTCGTGAAATGACAAAATAACGACAACTTAAACAGTTGTGGTTATTTGGTATACTATAGTCAGTGATCTTTGTTCAAAACAACAACCTTCACATGTGTAAAACACTAGGTTCTAATGATACAACAAGGATACACAGACTATAGTTCGATTAATTGGATTCTTTCGCAATGTCAGTGGCAAATGTATAAGACATATTCGGAGCAAAGTTCATATTTTTTAGGAATAGTGAAGAATTTTTAATACATAGATTCTTATGTGAAATTAAAAAAAAAAATACGCGTTTTCGACTTTATAACATAACTTGGAAATCTTTTCTATTAGTAAAACACGTATAAGAATAAACCAGAATACTATCAATAATTCTAATACAGATTTTGAATGCATAATGTTTAAACCTATACTGAGAACACCCGAATAAAATCTTTCCCGGTGTTAATATTCTGACCATCTCTTGTGAAGAAGCGGTAAATGTTATGCTTTTTAATTTAGCAGCCACACTCCACTTTAAATTTACAACTTTTCTTTATATAGTTTCCGACCATTGAAAAGCTATTTCTTCTATTTAAGTTAACGTTGAAATATCTCGATTATTCATTTAGAAAAAGATGAAAGTTCTTACGTTATGTATTCCTTTGCGTTGTTTGAGCTCGAACTCCAAGTTTATTCTAGGTCTAATAATACCAAACTTGCAATGTATTAAAAAAATCATTGATTACGTAAAATAATTAGAAAATTTATTCCAAGGTCCAAATGTTCCATTGTTCGAAAGTTCACAAATTGTCACACGGACACGTTATGGTTTAATGGTCTTTCATGTCTTGACAAGTATGGATTATTATGATAAATATATTCCTTCTCCTACTAACAAAGAGAGGAATACATGTCTTCTTTCTATATCTTTCTTACTTCTCTGTTCTTTTTTATCTTCCTGGTGATGATGATGATTGGGTTTTTAGGGTCAGTCTATCCTTTTATATATAGCAGCCTATCGTACATAACGGAGCAGAGCTGGACCTGTTAAATTGTCCCTTTTCATTTTGCACCGATTGTGTTTTTATTGATGGTACCGGGTGTTTAGCCTTGGTGATAGTTTTGCAGCATCTTAAATCTCTCTCGAATTTGGTTCGAGGTCAACATATGCAGTGGTTTGTTTAGTAGGTCAAAGTCGTCGATGTAAAACCCAAAAGTCAATCCTAGTAATTAGGCGCTGATATGCCTTTTTGGGATTTTACTAACGGATGAAAATCTCCTTGTCGGTGACAACTTCGACTAGTTCCTGACTGTACCTAGTTGGTGTGAGTTGTGTTCCTGGTTTCTGTATGACTACTATAGTTTACTTTAGCCTTTACTTTTTGTTGTTGGTTGGAAGTTTGTGTCACCTAAAAGATGGTTGCTTGTTTACTTTTGCAGGGACGACTCAGTTCTCCTGGAGGACGTATCCGATTATTTAGCCTTGTTCCTAGTGAGCTGTACTGCAACTGGGTAAGAACTGGCCCAAAAATCCATTTGTGCCCTTTTCCATCACATTTCATGGTAATCAGTAAAGCTTTTTATTCATTTGGTAGATCCATAATGATTGTCCACAAAAATGATCGATTCAAGGATAAAATCACCAATTTTCCATCTTCCTTGTCTGTACAAGTTAGTTTATATGCTTCGGGATACATGTTTTAGCGAAACTGTGGTCACATGTGTACTAATGTCAAATATGAGCATATATCAAAAAATAACATTTAATTGACAAGTTAGATTTGCATGTCTGCAAGTAATAATAAAATAATTGTACAAATCCCCATCGTGTTACGTATACATTTTCTTCCTGCCAACTAGTACCTTTTGAAAATGTTAACATCCGGTCAGCGTGCGGGTCTAGTACAATACAGGGTTAATATTAATTAAATATTTACATGTTCTTGTCTTGAATATAAATACAATTTACAGCTTGACGTAGATCAGCAATTTATAACCTTCCTTCATTTTATCGTAACTATATGAAGAGTATTTTTTTTCGTTTTTCTACTTTTTTTTAATACACCTTATTTTACTTCCATCGATCGGATTTTACAAAGGGAAGGGGATATGTATAAATAGCACACAATTTGATTGTGCCTTCACCATGTTCTTGGTTTCTGCTATTAAAATAAATGTGCCTGTTGAGATATACTCATTTACAGATTTAACTCTGTGAATCGAGGCATAGTTATCTTGATATATGTAAAACTTTTGTTTGGCTGAAAGGAAGAAATGGCGGAAGTCGGAAGCTGATATTTGAAATTTAAGACGAAATAAAATGTCTTTTCAAGTCTTTTTTTTTCACTGTGTTAATTATTTCAAATCTGTGTTCATTTCTCAGATATGTGACATAATTCATATTTCTACAAATCTAGGTCCTTACTATCATCAAATTTCAGACTTTACACTGACCTATGTGTGGACGTTGCAATTCTCTAAACGTCTTTATTTTTTTAATTTGTTGTCAAATACATCACTAAAACTATACTGTTTCAATTAATTCGACATCAGTTAAGACAATTGATAAGTTAATCTGTATTGAGGTATGAAGGTATAGGGGTTAAACAGGGATCAAGGGTAAGAATTTTGATACCAGTATTATATTTGACTCTCACAAGTATTTAACTACATCGTTCCATAATGAAGCATACGTAAAGCTTTTCTCCGACAAAAATTTTCATCAACATTGTGTAACAGTACCGCTAATATATTATGGTTTATTTATATGATTGTCTGAAATTATTTTTCAGCATTCAATATAAGTATAGCGTATGAATAAAAATGTAGAAGCTAGAAATTATATTTTTTATATAAGGCCTTCCAATACCACCCTATTTGTATTCCTTTTGAAATGATGGAAAATTTGTTGTTGCAGACATCCATATTCAATGCCAGGAATCATTACACATTAAACCATTGCAATTTTATCTTAAATATGTAAATTTTTACAAGGAATGATTTTTAAACAAAGATGAAGGTTGAACATATTTACAAAACGTTGACAATTTAATATCACTAAAACATGATCAAAACATCGTCACAACAGGACAACGATCCTGAGGTTCCTTGAGGTTGATAGCGTCATGTGTTCCGGAAACTTGCACAAAGGGAAACACGCTGTTACAAAACCAAGGAAGTAGTACTAATTGTTAATTCAATAATGGTCCTGGTCTTGCTTATAATAGAATAAAGAATCAGGCTCAATTTAGTATGTGAATAAATCACAATTTATAAAAACGAGTCTGTAACCTAACAGGAATCACAAACTGTAATATACAGTAAATTAATCTGTAAGCAAAATATATGATAACAAAATTATTCGGGCTATAGAACAATGAGCTGATCTTCATACCTCGGGAAATATATTTTGATCTATTGCATAGTTACATATAACTAACTGTAAACTGTTTAAAGCCACCTGCAGACAAATGAGCACATGTAAGACAGGTTAACAATGCTCTTCAATACTGTACTTGTTTGGCTTTATGAATATTTTGATATGAGACGAAACGCGCGTCTGGCGTACTAAATCATAATCATGGTACCTTTGATAACTAATTAATCACGACTCCTGATTTTATAATTTTAAGGTATGCACACATGTGTACTTATTGGTTTTTGAGGTAAATTCATAATAAAGGAATGCAATAAGTTATTTGAATATAGATTTATTTTGGGAGTACAAATTACAGATACAAGTAACATTTTTATTTTCTTCTCAGGTTTATTTTAAGAAACCACTCGGACGCGTCATAGTTGATTATCTATAACTATTTGTTGACTTATTAAGCCCGAGTGAACTATTCAAAAGGTAGAAACTGAGCAACCGATGGACATCTGAAATTACCAAAAAGAAATGACATCCGTAAAATATTCTATATGCCTTCGGAATATGCAAATATTAATATTGTAAACAACTACAGGATAGTTATAAACTGTTCTTGTTAATGTAATGTATTGACCTTGATTACAATCTAACAGTTTGTTCGGAAAACGCCTGTTGATCCTTCCTCTTCCTTAATTCAACCACGACATGTCAACAGTATGTATAAGATCACTATTCTTACTTTCTTAAGGGATGTTTAAAATTCAATCTTCTATGATGAGCCTCCTCATGGGATGTTTGATTATTCGATTACTTTCATTATTTGTATAGTTATTATTTTATTAACAGCCCAAATATTTTATGATTATTTGATAATCTAAGAGTGTATTTTTGACTATTTGATTATCTTGTAAAGAAATGATTAATGACAATGTAATTATATTGGCAAATCATTTGTGATTATGTGACATCCCTATGAGGGACCTCTATAATTGATTAATCAAAGATCACGCAATCGTGACAGTGAACATTTACTTCTGGCAGTTTTACAATCTTCTGTCAGACAGAACGCCCGAACGTTATACATCAGCTAACAAGCTAGCTAACCAAGGATTCTACCTTTCTCTACACACTCAATGCAATCAGCTGCAAGTCTAATTTATTCATATCTTGACGTCTGAAATCGTCAATGTAGTCCGACAATGTTAACTATATTTTGACTTCAACATGTTATGTTAATCAAATGTTTTTCTAATCTTATAGTTATTATTATAAGTCCGTTCCTTTACCATGTTTACTTCAGCACTACTTAATATTTACAAACAAATTGAACATTTTATGGATCACACATTTTAACATATCCATGGGGGTTGATGGTAAGAGTTTTCAAATGGTTGTCAGACTTTCTGAAATGTCCGTGATAATTGTTAAGCATCGGTCTCGTAGTTGATGTACTTACTAGATTAAAAGGAAGTTGAGATGCATGTTATATATGAGTGTTCAGCAACCCTCCCACCCCCCCAAGCATCTGACTACATGTGTACATTCAATATCTTGCCAAACATAAGTTCATAGATCAAGCAGAAAAAGTTCTATGTCATAATTGTCAAACAATTACATGTAGTCAGAAATTATAAATTAGCTTTAATCAGAAAATACCATTTAAGATACTGGCTTTTTGAACAACATCTTGTTAAAATTATCCGTTTAGTATGAAAAAAAAAACGCCGACCAAGACGTAAAGTTGTGTTTTAACCGACGCAGTCCTGAAACTTTGAGAAGATTCGTTGCCCGCTTACCAAGTTAACTTAAGATATTTAAATGAGTCAAGCTTTTTAGGACTGCAGTAGGTCTTCTCCAGTTCAGACATTTGGACATTAGTTATCAAAGGTACCAGGATTATAATTTAGTACGCCAGACACGCTTTTCGTTTACATAAGACTCATCAGTGACGATCATATCAAAATATTTATAAAGCCAAACAAGTACAAAGTTGAAGAGCATTGATGATCCAAAATTCCCAAAAAATTGTGCCAAATACGGCTAAAGTAATCTATGCCTTGGACATGACAAGTCTGTTATGAACCAGTTCAGTGTACATGTCTATTTGAGAAACGACATATGGACAGGGCTGCTCCAGACCGGTTGATTAGACAAGGCCTAAATACAGGTCTGCTTATGACAGGTTGTCGTATTTTAGATTTTTTTTTATTAGACCTGACCATTCATAATATTTTTACAATAATCATATTGTTCTCTTTCCCAATACAGAAAAATGCTGTACTCGTTAGCGTTTATAAAGAACACTATACTGTATACTTTAAAAAAAAAATCAGACAATTCCGGTTTTCTTCCATGTTTTTAAATGATGATGGTTATATGTATTTATTTACATTTTATCAATTAGAATTAGACGATTATCATTTTTCATACACTAAATATTTCAACTGGCCAATATTGACAGAATTTTCTATGAAGGAGAAAATCTAGCAAAATAAAATATTGGATCTCTTTTTGAAAGTGTTAGCTTTGTCGTCTCTGAGATTGCGTAAAATATCCGTAGCTTCATGTATAGCCACCACATACCATATGAACAAAATCAATGCTGGGTTACGAGGCTTAACTAATATAATTGCGTACTCGGCAATGATACATCTGATGCCATTTCAGATTGTCTTGATAACAAGCTTTTTTCTTACTATCTCGATATACTAAACGCTTTGACTGACTTAATGTACGTAAATCTAACAGCTGTAATATTGAGCGTAGCAATGGTTTATATCTACTGTGATACTATGTCGATAACGTTGATTTGTAATATCAATTTCAATAAACTGATTTGTTTCATGATCATTTGAAATTAATTGAAATGATTAGAGAATTATTACTTAAGTTTATGTTGACAAATGTAAGAAATAAGGAAAATGTAGTCTGCATTAAAGATGAGAGCAATTTCATTGATTGACAAACTGTATTGAAGCTCTTCTAAGACAGCGGATCATATATTGCCAACTTATCATACTATTTATTTGAATAGTTGTATTTATATTGTTTATTGCCTTAATGTGCGGTTGGCTTTAACATTACATTGATCTATGACTGCAAATCATTCAAAAAATGTATAGTTAGGTCATTCATAAGTATGCAATATATCCAAAGGGTGTTTGAACGATTAGTTTGCATCGATTGAATTATATTGGGTCTTTGACCTGTCCATACATTTTCTTAATACAACTGAAAAGTTATTACTACATTCTAAAAATGCATATGAATAAAAGACATTGAGGAAGAACATTTTGTTTGGAACGTAACATTATATATTTTTTAATTTTCATGCTTTTTATTCAAACACGAATTCCTTTCTTGAGCTTAAAAGGAGAACAATACAAGGTTTGACAAATGGAAGTTTTTAACGCCCTTTAATGGCTATACAGCCCTTGCACAGTCGGTCGCTCAATAAACAAGGTGTGTTTGATAATCCACGATATGTCGCTTTATTTCAAATGCATGTCTATAATTACATGGTTTTAAGTATCCTAAAGTTGTCAATCATATGCCATTGATGATCAAATCTTTCCTTAAATTGCGATAAAATATTCATATTTTATAGACCTAATCAAGGGTTAAGTTTTGATATGTTCCAATTTAACAAATAAGCCTTTATTCTTTTCTATATCAATTTACTCAATTCATAGAATCAATTTAAGAGTTAAGTATGTAGCCTTGGACTTGTCCATGAAATGCTGATGGGTTTATGGTCCCGATGAAAATGAAAATATAGACATCAACAGACTGTAAAATATAACAAAAAATCATGCGCATCATGTATAAGTCATGTTAGGCATTTGCTACGTACTACTCATTGCGCAATTTATTTTAGAGTAAAAATAAAACAAATCAGTTGGTTTTATTTATGGATTATAAAAAACACGGGTTTACTGAAAAAAAAACTCAACCTTGATTTATAATTATAAGTAACATTAATGTTACGCAAGTATAATTTTGTCCATCTATATCATACTAAAGGTACCGGCATGAGATGTTATGACATGAATTTGGTAACACAAATTTTAACATAAAAAAGACTACAGACATTTATAAGTGTAAGCTTTCAATTTTAATGTACGTTTTTATTTGAAAGATTTCAATTGTCTGTTTGCAACGATGGTCAAAGAATTCATATATTACTAGCCTCTAAGTCTGCACTCCTGTGTTGATATGAACCTAATTATTATTTTTTCGGATTAACGGTGCTCTTCAACTTCACTTTAATTTGCATATTTAGTATTGATTTGGGCGTCACTCATTTTTTTTGTCGACAAAATACGGGCCTTGCAAAAACAAATGGCATATCCAGTTTTTATGTTGAGTTGATTCATAAACAGTTATCAAAGGTGCCGGGATTATAATCTAATACGCCAGACGCGTAAATCATGGACGCATTTGAAAAATAAGATCAGCGACAAGAGCCACAGCAAATCAATTTGAAATGCAATACCTGATTCTAATATTGAGAAACTTAATATTTCCATAACAATAGAACGAGATAAAAGTTCAGTTGTTTTTATAGAGTTGTCTCCCAGAAATGGTATGAATAACCTTAACTCGGTGTTGCTGCTGTATTTTTGACAAAAATGTTTGATATCTAACCACTACAAACCATTAAAGTCTGAAATGGCCTATATCTGTACTCGACTGTTCTGATTTTTACTCGACCAGTCTGAATTGGTCTGACTTTTACTTGACATTACTCGACCCCAGTCTGAACCATACTTGACTGTACTGAATCGTACTTGACCCTTATCTTTGCCGTTGAAAATAGTCTGAACTATTACTATTACTCGACCAGTCTGAAACAGTCTTAACCCATTCTCGACATGAACTCGATCTATTTTTCCAGTCTAAACCATACTTAACCAATGGTCTGAACAATAATCGACCAGTCTGAACCATACTAGACCAAAAAACCTCTACTTTTGTAACTGTTAAAATACATTTCTTTTTAACTGACATATATAACAACAGCCAACAAAATTTATAAATTTGTTTAACCTTATCAAAGAAATATATCTCTGATTATATTTAGGATAAAAACAATATATTATATAATAACTTATATCAAAAAGGGATAAAATAAAATAAATAAATAAAAATGTTTTTCTGATAAGTGGTGAAACATAAAGTATAACATCTGCTTGGGGGCAAACTCATAAATAAGATCACACCTGGTCAGAGGTATTAAATTCTAAATAACATTGATTCAAAATTGCAACATCCTTTTTAAATCAAATAGCAAGGCCTTTCGAATATACATGTACTAGATAAGTAATACACGAATTTAAGAAAATGGAGCTTTCTTTTTACCTGTAAAACACACATGTACTGAGGTAATTAGAACATATTAAAGTGCTTTATGTATGCCATGTAAATTTGACAAAAAATACTTAAATTAATTGAAACATTTTTTACTGTTACTTTGGAATACATTTCCTTGATTAATAAGGTTATCAAGGATTGCTATGGAAATTCTATTATCATGATTATATTATATTCTTGGTTTAATAAAACAAAACAATTAAGCTCTCATTTTTTTTAAATTTATCAAGTTGTTTTATATACTATTTTATATATATCTTAATAAAAAAAAAACATTCACTGCATTATTACCTGAACTCAACTGACACCATAAATCTATACTAGGCTTAATTTAATTGTGAAAATAGTCCAATTACCATAAAAATACTTCCGAAATATTCATAACATTTTGAATAATATTGAAAATATTAGTCACGATTCATTTTTTTAGATTATTTGATAAGCTTGTTTTATTTGTATTTTAAAAATTTATATATATTATTATGTAAGTGTTGATTATTGATTATTGTGAAATTTTAATTTCAAAATTGTATTGAATACATTTTTATTTTCAAGTTGTTGTTCAAATTTCATTTTTATTAAAAAAAATTCCTAAATTGATAAAATTCAGTTGATAGATACAAAAAATAGGTCTAGGTTGGTTAAGACTTGGTCGAGTATGGTTCAGACTAGGTCGAGTATGGTTCAGACTAGGTCGAGTACGGTTCAGACTAGGTCGAGTATGGTTCAGACTCGTATAAAATGGTTAAGTACTGGTCAAGTACACATTCAGACTGTTAAGTATGGTTCAGACTACAGTCGAGTATTATCAAGTAAATCTCAGACGAATTCAGACTGGTCGAGTAAAAATCAGTACAGTCAAGTACAGATATATTGTTCTGTAGAATATATGTCATTGGATGACTAAACTGCTAGTTCTTATTGTTACTTTGACAGTAAATAGTACGTCGGAACACTGAAAGTGATAGGCTAGAAAACCATATGCCGCTTGGTTGAAAATTTGTTCGACCTTTTAAACATTTCTTGTAAAAATCAACGTTCGGAGAGACCGCAATAAAAATGAGCAGGATGGCTCAACATTACAAGGTAGGTATTAAAGGATTATTCAATATATATTTTTCAACTTTTCCCCTTATTATTGTGCAATGTCGTCATGTTAAGTTTTATTATGGTTGTTCAATAAAAGTTTAACATATGTTTAACGATATCTTATATCTTATAAGACACAACACAATTTTAACAAATGATTTTGCTTTGTAATTTACAAAACCATCAACACCCGAAAGCCATTCAATTCAGTTTCATTTTAAACTTTTCCTAGTGTTGAAAATCAATGAATTTACATGAGTACATGTACATACAGGTGCAGATGGTCCGCTCGAATCATCTTGATTATCGAACTGATAAATTTTTGTCGCAAAAATGTAGCTTGAAATCATTTCAAATATGTTTTCTATTATCTTTCCATCTTATGTCTTTTAGGACTATTTAAAATGTTTTGCTTGATCTTAATCTTAAATGTATGAGATATCGATAGCAGATCAAAGAATGTGGTAGTTGTTACCAGGTGTGGTAAGGTGACGTTAGTATGACAAACACATTTTCTCTTTCTAAAAAAATAAATATTACTAATGTGTAGGAAACCCAGTTATTAGTACCAAACATTTTTGTCGAGCCTTCGACTTTAGTCGAAAAAGCGAGATTAAGCGATCCTACATTCCGTCGTCGTCGGCGGCGACGTCCACAAATATTCATTCTGTGGTTAAAGTTTTTGAAATTTTAATAACTTTCTTAAACTATACTAAATTTCTACCAAACTTGGACAGAAGCTTGTTTATGATCATAAGAAAGTATCCAGAAGTAAATTTTGCAAAAATAAAATTCCATTTTTTCCGTATTTTACTTATAAATGGACTTAGTTTTTCTGCGAGGAAACATTACATTCACTCTGTGGTTAAAGTTTTTTAAAATTTTAATAACTTTCATAAACTATCCTTGATTTGTACCAAACTTGGACAGAAGCTTGTTTATGATCATAAGATAGTATCAAGAAGAAAATTTTGTAAAAATAAATTTCCACTTTTCCGTATTTTACTTATAAATGGACTTTTTTGCCAGAAACAAAACATTCATTCTGTGGTTTAAATTTTAAAAATTTTTATAATGTTTTTAAACTATCCTGGATTTCTACCAAACTTAGACAAAAGCTTTGTTCTGATCATAAGATATTATTCAGAAGTAAATTTTGTGAAAAAAATTTACTTTTTCCGTATTTTACTTATAAAAGGACTTAGTTTTTCTTCAAGTTGACATTACATACAGTCTGCAGTTAAAGTTTATAAAACATTTATTAGATTCATAAACTATCCTGGATTTTTTTACCAAACTTGGAAGCTTCTTTCAATCAAAAGACAGTATCGAGAGGGAAATTTTTATTGATGTTTTTCCTCATTTTTGTTGAGTCTGCAATTAACAGCAAAAGTAGGCGAGACACTGGGTTCCGTGGAACCCTTACGAATTTTTTCATAAAACTTTCGCTGTCCAAACTATATGGATATTCGTTTTAAACGTATCAAAAGCATTTCATTAAGGCAGTCACCGACCATTGTCAAAAAACGTTTGTTTTATTACACTTTTTAATTGAAACACTTTGTTAAAAAACAGAACAAAAACATTTTTCTTAAGTTACAATTTATGTTCTAAATAAATGAATAAGAAAAACATATGTCTGACTTATATACATTGCATATCATTTGAAATTATTATATTCACAAATATATTTAACGTACGTTTATTTTTTCATAGTTATATCTGATAGTTTTGATCGTGCTATGCTATTACTAAGTGCATCTAAAGCACATATCAAATGGGGACAAGACACACCAGAATTTTGTTTTTTTTATTGAAGGCCTTGGAAATAGAAGTTATTGAATGCATCAATCAATAACAGGATGTATTTGTCATTGAAGTGTTGAAAATCTAACAGCAAGTGATTGGTTAATAAAACATATAGCTCTTGATTGAATATTTTTCACGACCTTTTAAATTCTGCGTCAAAGTTTGGAAAGAAGCAATACAGTCAACAGAATGGCTAAACATTACCAACTTTTTCTGATCGCTTTGATTCATCTGGAAGTGTATGCTTTGCACAGTTCACACTAGGACAGGATAAACACGATTTGTTGTTATTAAAGGCCTTTGAAATAGAGGTAATCGAATTATGTATTAGATAGAATACAAAGGTAACAAAGAAACAGGCCGGTAACAACCGTTGCCGGATAGATTTTATGCACGAGTAGTCAGGTCAAGGTCCGAGGCGATAGCCGAGTACCTTGACCTGACTACAAGTGCAGAAAAACTATTCGGCTGGTTGTATCCGGCCTGTTTCTTTTGTTACTTTTGTTTTTTTATCTGACTTGTACGACGTTTCAAGTAATAATACTTTAAGCAAGACTAAACATTTGAGAAACTTGGATAGCCATAAAGTAGAAAAAAAATCAGGAATCTAATAATTTGATAAAAAAAAAGAACCATTTCAAGTAAAAGATAAATGTTGTACACATTTAAGACTTTTTAAAATGCAACTTCGTAAAAAAGTAATATATTTAGGAATATTTTAGTTGTAAGATAACGTTTAATTTTTATGAACAAAACGAGAAGCGGGGAGGAGGAGGGGCTAATTCATTTTAAAATACACAGGCTGTGATCTTTATTTTTGATGAAAAAATGCAGGATGAGCCATTCAATCCTCCCATTCCCCCTTAAAAAAAATCGAAAAAATCGCGCGTTTGTTGCCAAATACATGAATTTAATATGCAGTGGTGGGGGTCCCGGGGGTTGAAACAACCCTTCTTTGAAGATCAATGCATTTAAATGGGGACATAAAGTTTACCCCCCCCCCCTCCTGTTTTGTTCTGGATTTAGACATGGATCCGCCACTGATATAAATTGATAACAATTTAAAGTTATCAAAAGAATGAATAACCTACTTCATTAGGGAATGAAATATTTATGAAAAAAATGGATTTTGTCTTAATATTATATATATTCAGGAATATACTTTGATTTTTTTTTAAATTCATGCTCGTCTCTAGATCTGCAAGTGTTGATCGGGATTAAACACGTGTTACTATATGATCCAATCGTAGCTTACCGCCCAAAATTGAATCAATGTAAGAGTTAAGTATGTAGCCTTGGACTTGTTCATGAAATGCTGATGGGTTTATGGTCCCGATGAAAATAAAATTATCAACATCAACACACTGTAAAATTTAATTAAAAAAAAAACAGTTTTGCCTGCTTTTTCATTCTTCACTGTGTTGATCCTTGCGCATCATGTAAAAGTCATGTTAGACATTATGCTGTGTACTACTTATTACGCACTTCATTTTAGAGTAAAAAAGCAAATCAGTTGGTTTGATTTATAGATTATAAAAACACGGTTTTACTGAAAAAAGCTTAACCTTAATATAAATGTTACCCAAGTACCCAAGTACGCAAGTATAATTTTGTCCATCTATATCATACTAAAGGTACCGGCATGAGATATTATGACATGGATTTGGTAACACAAATTTTAACATAGAAAAATTACGGACATTTATAAGTGTAAGCTTTAGATTTTAATGTACGTTTTGATTTGAAAGATTTCAATCGTCTTTTCGCAACGATGGTTAAATAATTCATATTTGCTGGCCTCTGAGTCTGCACTCCGGTGTTCATATGAACTTAATTATTATATTTCGAATCACTGATGCTCTTCAACTTATCTTTAATTTGCCTTTTTTGTGTTGATTTGGGCGTCACTAATTTGTTTTGTGGACAAATCACAGACGCGTAAATCATTGACGCATTAGAAAAATTAGATTAGCGACAGGAACCACAGCAAATCAATTTGTTCGAATTTGATGTGCAATACCTGATTATCAGATTGAGAAGCTCAATATTTCCATAATACTAGAACGAGATAAAACGTTCAGCTTTGTTTTAACAGAGTTATTTCCAAGAAGTGGTATGAATCACCTTAACTCGGTGGTGCTGTTGTATTTTTAATATCTAACACTAATTGTGTTAAAAAAATAACACCATGTGTTCACACCAGATATTGTTCTGCAGAATATATGTCATTGGATGACCAAACAGCTAGTCTTAATTGTTACTTTGCCAGTACACAGTACGTCGGAACACTGAAAGTGATAGGATAGAAAACCATATGCTGCCTGGATGAAAATTCGTTCGACCTTTTAAACATGTCTTGTAAAAATTAACGTTCAGAGAGACCGCAACAGAGTGAGCAGGATGGCTCAACATTACAAGGTGGATATTAAAGGATTATTTAATATATATTTTCAACTTTTTTCCTTATTATTCTACAATGTCGTCATGTTAAAATTAATTATGGTTGCTCGATACATATGTTTAACGATATCTCATATCTTATAAGACACAACACAATTTTAACAAATGATTTTGCTTTGTAATTTACAAAACCATCAACACCCGAAAGCCATTCAACTCAGTTTCATAGTAAATTTATGCTAGTGTTGAAAATCAATGAATTTACATGAGTGACATGTACATACAGGTGCAGATGGTTCGTTCGAATCATCTTGATTATCGAACTTCTAAGTATTTGCCGTAAAAATGTAGCTTGAAATCATTTCAAACATGTTTTTTTATTATCTTTCTATTTTATGTCTTTTTTAACTATTTCAAATGTTTTGCTTGATCTTAATCGAAAATGTATGATATATCAAGAGGAGATAAATGAAATAATACTGCAACTAGCTGTGTTTATTTCCCAAATATAGTAACATAGCTTTAGTTTGTATAATGCCAATTTCATCATGTAACACTTTCTTCAAAATCAGGGGTCTATTAAGGGATGAAAATAAGTTTCACATTTGTGTTACAAGTTAAAACGCTATCAATGTATTAATTTTAACTGCAATATAAACAAATATTAGCCTTAATTTAGGTTAATGTCATAAAGATATAATTTGTTTTGTACTCGGCGCAAAACTGGGGAAGGGCTCAGTAGAACCTTGGCCTTCCCCAGTTTCTCAGCCTCATGCAAAAAAGTGTATACTTTCCTGACATTGACCTTATATTGTATATGTGGTAGTTATTTTCCAGTGTGGTACACAGGCAAATTTCATTCACATCAATTTCATATGAATTTAAATTCATGTGAATCTCATGTGAAATTCACATAAATTTCACCTCAAACAAGCTTATACGTGGAAACTCACGTGCAATAAGTGTTTGTGAGTTTCATGTGAATCTCATGTGAAACTCATGTGAATTTCACATGAAAATCACGTACATTTTGTTCATGTGAAATTCACATGAATTTTTTTAAATAGAGCATTTCAAATAACATTTAAATTTTCAAATTTAATTGAAATCATGAAAAATATCAATTTTTTTTGTTGTAAATTTCACGTAAAATTCATGTGAAAAATTTCACATCCGATTCATATGTAATTCAATTCACGTGATATTCAGATGAAAAATTTCACGTGAGTTTCATGTATAAGCTCGATTGATTTTTCATGGGAGATTCATGTGAAATTCATGTAAGCAAATTTTGCCTCTGTATGGTGACTTTAGTTTGACAATTACATATTATTTTTCTAAAAAATAAATACCACTAATGTGTAGAAAACCAAGTTATTTGTACCAAACATTTTTCATAAAACTTTCGCTGTCCAAACTATACGGATATCTGATTAAAACGTATCAAAGCATTTTATCATGATGGTCACCGACCATTGTCAACGAACGTTCGTTTTATTACACTTTTCAAACAAAACACATTATCAAAAAACATAACAAAATAGTTTCTCTTAGTTATAATTTACGTTTCAAATAAATAGATACAAAAGAATATGTCTGACTTATATATATTGCATATCATTTAAAATTATAATATTCACATACATATTTTACGTACGTTTATTTTTTTTATAGTTATATCTGATAGTTTTGATCGTGCTATGCTAATATATAAGTGAATCTAAAGCACATATCAAATGGGGACAAGACACACCAGAATTTCGTTTTGTTATTGAAGGCCTTGGACATAGAGGTTAGTGAATACAATAATCAATAACAGGATGTATTTTTCATTGAAGTAGGAAAATATACAGCAAAAGATTGGTTATTAAAACATAAGGCTCTATAAGTTGATTATTTTTCGCGACCTTTTAAGGAGGTAGACCTAGGTTAAGGGAAATAACTCTTAAAATCATCAGTACGTTTGTGTCAGCCATTTTCATAAATATGTTCTAAGCTTCTTGGATACATAGATTATTTTCAATCTGTTTCAGGTAAATGCTTAAAATTCATTGAGGAAACTTGACTTTTACAAACACATAACTGATTTAAAGAGTTATCTCCCTGTACCAAGGTCTACCCCCTTAAATCTGCGTCAAAGTTTGGCAAGAGAGTAACATAGTCAACAGAATGACTAAACATTACCAACTTTTTCTGATAGTTTTGATTGTAGTATGCCGTTCTGGGAATGTATGCTATGCACAGTTCACACTAAGACAGGACAAACAAGATTTGTTGTTATTGAAGGCTTTTGAAATGGAGATAATTGAATTCTGAATTGGTACATGATTAAACACAATAAATAACGCACATTTGTGTGAATAATGACACTTATTGGTATCAACTTGAATTCTTTGAACAATATTACAGAAGTACGATCGCAGACAGCTTAACACAACTTGCTATAGGAATAAAGCAACTTTATTTCTTTTTATACATAAAACATATAAATTATAGAACTCTCCGAAATTTCAGCACAATAATGTTATTTTTTTTTCTTCTTCCCTTTGCCAGGATTCGAAATCGTGCTTTAGTGATATCGAGACAACTATCCACAAGATAATAGATAAAGTATCTACAGAAAAAAGAACGAGTAGCTTTATACTTTTACAGTTCTTGTATCGAGATGATCTCCATTAATGAGGATTTTATTCAACATATCTATATACTAGTAGAATTTTTGAAATAAGAGATAACTTGAATATTGTGAATCTGCATAATAACTTGACTGTTATCGTTAACATGTTTAGACATATTCATAAATTGACTAAACGGTTTGGTTGACTTACTTGAGGTAGATAAACTGTACGTCGTTATCTTTGATTGGAAACTATCAGTTTATACATGTTATAATAGATCTAGTTTTCGCTTAAATTGGCAAATTGCAATAAGAGAGTAGAACTATTTAAATAAAAAACAATTACAAAATTAATGTGATAAGAACCTGCATTATTTAGGCTAAATTGTCAAATATCAAATAGATGCGTTTGTTCGAATCAAATTATCAACTTATACATTCAAAGGAAGTTAACTTTTTTTTATAACAAAATGATAGAAAACGTTTCAATGTTTGGATACCAAGGTCGGTGACATATTTTTTTTTCTTTTGGATAAGGTTATTTAAAATCTATCCTCTCATACATGTATCTATTTTCAAAATACTTTAACATAGATTTCTTTGATTTCTGCGCACACTTAGTATATTTTAAAAGACATCTTGGTTGAAAAATAGCTAGATGACCAATATTATACCATATTAAAAAAATCAACACTCATTGAAAAGAATAAGAAAATTAGATCCTCGAAAACACCTTAACTCTCAGGCAAAAAGGAAAATAAAAGAAAAAATACAAACGAGGTTGTATCTACGGTAAATAAACCAACTCGTATGCAAACGGTTTAAATATATACATTCAGGAATCAGTTAAAATTGTTTCAAATAAATAAACGAAGAAACAAATGTCTGACTTATAAACATGTATACTGCATATAAGACTTAAAATTATTGTGTTCAATTATAAACTTTACGGACGTTTAATTATTGACAACTATTTCTGATCTTTTTAATTATAGTATTTCCGTAACTATATAAGTGCATCTTAAGCACAGATTATACATTGTACCGGAACCAGACACACCAACAGATTTGTGTTCTGTTATTGAAGACCGAGGTGATGGAGGGAATTGAATAATGATAACACACAAGGAATATTACACGTGTGTTGGAATAATTATACGTGTTATTATCCACTACATTGTAATAGCATGATGTTTATCCTCGTCGTTCATGCATACGTATCGTTTTTTAAATGTTAACACATTTTATTATATAAACCCTGGTGTATAATAACCCGAAGCAGCTCAAGGACGCATGCCAGTACAACATTTCCCCTATAGGCCAAAGAATATGTATACATAGAGGACAATGTTATTTGTTGATTATTTCAAACACTCTCAAATTATTTAAAATAATTATAATTTTCTTAACACTTTCTTTCTCTTCAATGCGATAAAAGTTGAAAATATTAAATATGTATAACAATACATTCTTTATGACCAGAAATATATAATATTTTCGTTTTATCCCTGTACCCGCAACAGAAAAGAAGACCACAAAACAGGTGACGAGCCACTCTTATACTCTTGTTTCGGCCCCAAATTAAATTATAAAATTAATCTGGCATACCACTGATTATCAATGTATATGAAAACTAAACATGTTAATTCAATGTCTTATATGCATGACTACACGGGTGTTGCATCTGGATGAAATTACATCTAGAAACAAATTGACATTTATCAATCAATAACAGGATGTATTTTGCACTACGTTTTAGAAATATTAACAGGAAGTCATAAGTTAATAAAACATGCTGATTGATTGACAGTTTGTTTTACCTTTTAAAATCTGCATGTGAATATCAAATATCGAAAAAGGAGCAATTGAGTGAGCAGGATGGATCAACATTATACGAATATATTTGAAACGATATTTTAAATTTTACATAAAAAAAAATGGTTGTTTTATTACTTTTTAGTTTTGGAACTTAATAAGCCATTAACAGTGGAAATCCATTAAACTGAGATTCATTTTAAATATTTGCAAGTGTTAAAATTGATGACTTTCCGTGTTTTACATGTACATGCAGGTTCTTTTGGACCATTTAAGTTATAACTTACATAAACATACTCAGATGCATTCGAATTGACGATATGAATACACGAACCATTTGAAACCGTTTCAAAAAAAGATATAAGAATCTTCACTGTGCATATAACGTAAAACAATTGTACTAACTTATTATGTATAAATGACTAGTGTTTATTTTTTACAACTATTTCTGATAGTTTTGATCATATTTTTCTTTCCACAGTTTATGCTTAACTAAATGCATACCAGAACCAGACACGCCAGACTATATTTTTCGTTATTGAATGCCTTGGAAATAGAGATAATCGATACTGAATTGATACAAAACTTTAGGTGATATTTCTGTGAAACCTTTATTTTCATTTACAAGTATCATTTTTGACTGGACGAACAAATAAAGCATTATGCTGGACTACATGCATGTTGCCCTAAGATAAATTATTTCTGGAACAATTTGATGATCAATCAATTAAAAACAGGATGTAATTTTCACTGAGTTGTAGAAAAATTATTAGGAAGTAATTGGTTAATAAAACATATGTCACTTAAAAGTTTGTCGACCTTTTAAATACTGCATATCAACATCAAAGTTTGGAAAGAGAGCAATAGAGTGAGAAGAATATATCAACATTACCAAGTAAGATATGAAAAGATTATTTAATATATATTTATTATTTTTTTCTTTAATTTTTGTGCATGTCTATCATATTATTTGTTTATAACGCTTGCTCAATAAATTGTGAAAGTATCACATATATTTATAACGATATTTTAAATCTTATAAGATCCAAGACAATTTTAACATTTTTTTTGTAGTTACTAAAACCATCAACAGCCAAAAACCATTCAACTTAGTTACATTGTAAATATATGTTAGGGTTAAACATTAAGGATTTTATATGTGTGACATGTACATATAGGTGCTGATGGTTCTTCGGGATCATCTAGATTATAACCTTTATAAGTAATTGTCTCTAAAATTGTAACATGCGTTTGATTAAAACTCGGTTTTCGTTATATTTCCATCTTTTTTTCTTCTCAGAACTATATATTATATACGATTTTTTGGCTTGATCTTATTTAACTTTAATCCGAATGCAATGAGATATAAATATTAGATGAATGAATGCTGTGCTTGTTTCAATGTTGTACGGTTAAGTGCCTTTGGACAGTGATAAACACAAATTCTCTTTCTAAAAATAAATACCACTGTTGTGTTGGAAATCAAATTATCATAATAGTTAACGACCATTATCGATAAGCGTCTGTTTCCATTCATTTGTTATTCACAGCATTTTGACAAACACGTTACAATTTCATTTTTTTTTTTTTTTGTTCCGATCTACGTTAAAAAAAAACAATATTTTATTATGTTGAATAATAATGTTATAAATAACTAGGTGCGAAATTCTTTTAATCATATATATGCTGCCTTCGTACAAGAGCTAGAAATAAATAATGAATAGATACAAAATTCATTAGCTTGAATGTCCTATTAAGAAAGGGTCGATACTTGCTTGAAAGCTATTGAACCAAGAGTTCCAATTGATAAATTAGAAATAATATATTTGCAAATGTTATGAACGCCTTGGAAATAGAGGTAATTAAATGCTTAATTGATACATTAAAGGGTAAAACTTTTTATTGAAATAAACAACAATTACAAATGAGTTACCATGGTTACGGTTTTATTCAGGCTTATTCGTCAAATATCAAACATTTGTGTTTGTTCAACTGAGACATTTAAAGGGAGATCACTCAATTTTTTTTATTAATTGATAACAAAATGATAGAGAAAGTTTCAATTTTAACTTGCAGCAAGAAAACAAGGTCAGTGACACCATTTTGTTTTATGTTTAGATTCTTCTTAAACCTATCTTCTCATATTTCATTTCAAAATTATATATCATAGATTTTTTTGAAATCACAAAGATCGTGTTCGTTAATGAACAATCTATGCAAATTAAGCCATTTTTGACTTCTTTCTAGCTAGGCGACCACAATATCTTTTTCAAATACAAGTAAACATCTACATTCTGATTAAGATTAGGCAAATTCTACATGTAAACAGAAAAACCAATAATCCACCAAAATTCAAAGGCAAATAGAGAATTTTCAGAAAAGTCTACGGTGAATAAAGAAAAATTTACATCATCACACTCATATGTTTACGGTTTGAAGATAAAAATTCACGAACCATTTAAAAGTGGTCTTAATAAAAAAAAATATTACTGACCTATTCACATGTATATAGCATATGACGTAAAATTGTTTTATTTACTTATATATTTTACAGAATATTTTTTTTACAGCTATATCTGATAGTTTTGATCATATATTCCTATATATAAGTGCATATAAAGCACAGATCATACAGAGACAAGAAATGGCAGAAGCTTTTTTTGTTATTGAAGGCCTTTGAAATAGAGAGTAAAAAAATGTATCAACCAATAACAGGATGCATCAATCAATAACAGGATTCATTTTTCATGTATTTAAAAAAAAAATACAAGGAAGTGATTGGATAATAAATTATTTGCCGCTAAATATTACATGTGAACATCAAAATTTGGAAAGAGAGCAACAGAGTAAGCGGGATGGCTAAACATTACCAGGTAAGATTTGAAAGGATTAGTCAACATATTTGGTAGCTTTTTTCTTGATTATTAATGATTTTTGTCGTGTATTTTTTTTTTTGGGGGGGGGGGGGGGAATGCTCAATAAATCGTGTAATTTCATATTCAAGTATCCAGGAAATGTTGCTCCATAGATGATTTTTTTTCGACACAAATATATATATGTATATCCCACTAAGTGGAAAGTTTATCGTTCGACTTTTAATTATTGAGAACATGAAAGTTCGGAGCGAGAGCAATATAGTTAGAAGGTGAGATTTCCAAAAAAAGATACATGTATACCAATGGTCCACCTTAATTCTGAGACAAAATAAATGAAATTACAGAAAAAATCAGATGAAGATGAAGCTATGTTTTCGGCTACTACATACCAACCTTTATAATCTCGGTTTAAGAGTATAAATACACGAATCAATTGCAAACTTTTCAAATAATGAAAAAGAAAAATAATGTATCTTACTTAACTATGCGTATGACATTTAAAGGTTTTATTTACAAATATGTACGTTTATTTTTTAAAGCTATTTCTGATTGTTTTGATCATGGTATTCATGTCTCGAAGTACATGCTCAGTACAGTGCACAAAGGAACTAGACACTCCAGATTTTTTGCTGTTATTGAAGGCCTTATAAATAGAGGTAATTCAAGCTGAATTTAAATATGATGATCAACTTTGAGTTTTACACATTTGTGTCATAAATAATGATAAATAAATGAATTTGGTGTATTTACTGTCTTCTGATTGGTTAAAAGTATTACTTTTATTTTCAATGTTGTCAATTTTTATGGCAACATGCCCACTCTGACGTTGTATATTCATACGCCAACATGTGTGTACGTTGTTATTGTTAATACATGTATAAATAAAATAATAAGTTCTTTGAGCCTTTGTTTTGCTAGACATTTGTTTATAGTGAATGGCAATAATTTATTTTGAATTTAATGAACCATAAAATTATTTTTTGACTCTTCACATTTTTACATAAGCCGCTTCGCGGATTATTCAACGTGATGAGTCAAAAGTTAATTTAATAGTTCAATAAATTCAAAATAAATAATAGCCATTCATTTAATATTGTTATCCTTCATATAGCAATGCTAGTAGTATAACATGTATACCATGTTGAATGTTTATCTCCGTCATTAAATAAGGTTACAGTCGTACGATCGAAGACAGCTGTACATAATTTACTGTGATAAAAAAAAACTAATATTTCTTGTAATGTATAAAATATAAATAAATTTCTTTTAAATAATTATAAATATTTACATATTTGTTTCATAATACATTGGCTAGTTTCACTTAGCTGTCCTAACACCTAGCCTGTTATATCTTAGGACATGACTTATGATCCTTGTATGACTTTTTTATATGATGCATCAGACCTCGCTTCGAAGCTGTCTTTAGATTATATTAACAAAGATATACTTAACCTGTCTCAAGTTCTTTAAACTTTTAAATATTAACATCGATTTATGTGAGTGTAGTATGTCTTTTCCATAAATTGAATGTATTAACTGTTATAATTAGATAATTAGCAAAATTAGTATAATCACTCGTTTAAAAACCTATAACTTTATATTCAACTATCCCTTTTTTTCCAAAAAAAAAAAATTCACGCATTTTGCCTCACATGAATGTTGCCCCTGAGATAAAAATATTTCTAGAAACCCATTGACATTCATCAATCAATATCTGGCTGTATTTTTCACTGAGTTGTAGGAAAAATTCACAACAAAATCTTGATTACTTAAAATATGTCAAATGAATAGAGATTTAAAACAAGAAACCTTCAATTAAAATGACAGCATTAAAAGTTTATATAAAGCACTTTTTGAATAAAATGTTTTGTAAAAGATCATAACTTCACTTTTCTCCCTATTCATAAAATATTTCGTGAAATGACAAAAAAACGACAACTTAAACAGTTGTGGTTATTTGGTATACTATAGTCAGTGATCTTTGTTCAAAACAACAACCTTCACATGTGTAAAACACTAGGTTCTAATGATACAACAAGGATACAAAGACTTTAGTTCGATTAATTGGATTCTTCCGCAATATCAGTGGCAAATGTAAAAGACATCTTCGGAGCAAAGTTCATATTTTTTAGGAATAGTGAGGAATTTTTAATACATAGATTCTTATGTGAAATTAAAAAAAAAAATACGCGTTTCCCGGTGTTAATATTCTGACCATCTCTTGTGAAGAAGCGGTAAATGTTATGCTTTTTAATTTAGCAGCCACACTCCCCTTTATATTTACAACTGTTCTTAAAATAGTTTCCGAAAAGCTATTTCTTTTATTTAAGTTAATGTTCAAATATCTCGATTATTCATTCAGAAAAAGATGAAAGTTCTTACGTTATGTATTCCTTTGCGTTGTTTGAGCCCGAACTCCAAGTTATTCTAGGTCTAATAAGTACCAAACTTGCAATGCATTAAAAAAATCATTGATAACGTAAAATAATTTGAAAAATGATTCCAAGGTCCAAATGTTCCATTGTTCGAAAGTTCACAAATTTTCACACGGACACGTTATGGTATAATGGTCTTTCCGGTCTTGAAAAGTATGGATTATTGTGATCAATGTATTCCTTCTCCTACTAACAACGAGAGGAAGACATGTCTTCTTTCTATATCTTTCTTACTTCTCACGTTCTTTTTCATCTTCCTGGTGATGATGATGATTGGGTTTTTATGGTCACTCTATCCTTTTATATATAGCTGACTATCGTACATATCGGAGCAGAGCTGGACCTGCCTAAATTGTTCCTTTTCATTTTGCACCGATTGTGTTTTTATTGCTGGTACGGAGTGGTTAGCCTTGATGATAGTTTTGCAGCATCTTAAGTCTCTCTCTTTCGAATTTGGTTTGAGGTCAACATATGCGGTGGTTTGGGTTTGCGGTAGGTCAAAGTCGTCGATGTAAAATCCAAAAGTCAATCCTAGTAATTGAGGGCTGATATGCCTTTTTTGGATTTTACTAACGGATGAAAATCTCCTTGTCGTTGACAATTTCGACTGGTTCCTGACTGTACCTAGTTGGTGTGAGTTGTGTTCCTGGTTTCTGTCTGACTACTATAGTTTACTCTAGCCTTTAATTTGTGTTGTTGGGTGGAAGTTTGTGTCATCTGGAAGATGGTTACTTGTTTACTTTTGCTGGGACGACTCAGGTATCATGGAGGACGTATCAGATTATTTAGCCTTGTTCCCAGTGAGCTGTACTGCAAGGTGTGTGTGTACTGAGCTGTGGTAACAAGTAAAGCTTTTTATTCATTTGGTAGATCCATAATGAGTGTCCACAAAATTGATCGATTCAAGATAAAATCACGAATTTTCCATCTTCCTTGTCTGTACAAGTTAGTTTATATGCTTCGGGATACATGTTTTAGCGAAACTGTGGTCATAGGTGTACTAATGTCAAATATGATTTTATATCAAAATATAACATTTAATTGACAAGTTAGATTTGCATGTCTACAAGTAATAATAAAATAATCGTATAAATCCCCATCATGTTACGTATACATTTTCTTCCTGCCAACTAGTACCTTGTGAAAATGTTAACATCCAGTCAGCGTGCGGGTCTAGTACAATACAGGGTTAATATTCATTAAATATTTACATGTTCTCGTCTTGAATATGAATATAATTCACAGCTTGACGTAGATCAGCAATCCATAACCTTCATTTACTTTATCGGAACTATAAGAATAGTATTTTTTTTCGTTTTTCTACTATTTTTTAATACACCTTATTTGACTTCCATCGATCGGATTTTACGAAGGGAAGATGATATGTATAAATAGCACAAAATGTGCTTTTGTCTTCACCATGTTCTTGGTATCTGATATTAAAATATATGTGCCTGTTGAAATGTACTCATTTACAGATTTAACTTTGTGAATCGAGGCATTGTTATCTTGATATATTGAAAACTTTTGTTTGGCTGAAAGTAAAAATGTCAAAAGTCGAAAGCTGATATTTGAAATTTAAGACAAAATAAAATGTCTTTTCAAGTCTTGTTTTACAGTGTTAATTATTTCAAATCTGTGTTCATTTCTTAGATATGTGACATAATTCATATTTCTGCAAATCTAGGTCCTTACTATCATCAAATTTCAGACTTTACACTGACCTATGTGCGGACGTTGTAATTTTCTAAACGTCTTTATTTTGAAATACATCACTAAAACTATACTGTTTCAATTAATTCGACATCAGTTAAGACAACTGATAAGTTAATCTGTATTGAGCTATGAAGGTATAAGGGTTAAACAGCGATCAAGGGTAAGGATTTAAGACCAATATTATATTTGACTCTTACAAGTATTTAACTACATCGTTCCGTAATGAAGCATGCGCAAAGCTTTTCTCCGACAAAAAAAATCATCAACATTGTGTTACAGTACCGCTAATATATGATGGTTTATTTATATAATTATCTGATATTATTTTTCAGCATTCTATATAAGTATAGCGTATGAATAAAAATGTAGAAGCTAGAAATTATATTTTTAATATAAGGCCTTCCAATACCACCCTATTTGTATTCCTTTCGAAATGATGGAAAATGTGTTGTTGCAGACAACCATATTCAATGCCAGGAAGCATTACACATTAAACCATTGCAATTTTATCTTAAATATGTAAATTTTTACAAGGAATGATTTTTAAACAAAGATGAAGGTTGAACATATATAAAACGTTGACAATCTAATATCACTAAAACATGATCAAAACATTGTCACAACAGGACAACGATCCTGAGGTTTCTTGAGGTCGACAGCGTCATGTGTTCCGGAAACTTGCACAACGGGATACACGCTGTTACAAAACCAAGCAAGTAGTACTAATTGTTAATTCGATTATGGTCCTGGTCTTGCTTATAATAGAATAAAGAATATGGCTCAATTAAGTATGTGAATAGATCACAATTTATAAGAACGAGTCTGTAACCTAACAGGAATCACAAACTGGTAAACTACAGTTAATTAATATGTAAGCAAAATATATGATAACAAAAATATATGATTATTTATCGATTGACATTACGTGATTCTTAATCTTTGATTAAAGTAACGTTTAACATTAAATTTACATTTGAAGTATTAATAAAGTATGATTTCATCCTATTGTGTATACTATATACACAATAGGATGAAATCATACTTTATTATACTTCAAATGTAAGATTGTATGTGCTAAATCTTATCCTATTTCACTGTTTATGTGCAGTGTTTATGATAATATTGCTGGGGTTAATTAAAATATAATTTATGCAAGCCATCTATTTGTTGAAAATTTACGCATGGAGTGGGCAATAATATTCGAATTTTATCCTGAGGATAATTGGTAGTAGGAGGCATGTTTTGTTATGAAAAGCATTACTAGAAATATTAAAGAAATCTAAATTATATGCATTTTCTGATCTTTCTAGCAACTTAAAAGGAACAACTATTTATTGTAAATGGGTTAAGTCTCTCGAATGTTCAACGGACAATGCATTTTTTGGAATTGAATGTAATTTGTGTTGGTGAAACTCGACAAACTTCGCGTAAAAACGTGAATCAACACAGATCATTAGTCATGTGCCCACAACGGATAAAAAAGCACAAGACAGGTAAAGAGTCCATCTTGTCCTCTTGTTTAGGCCTAAAAATTAGATTATAAAATTATTTTGTTTATATCACTGAATATTGATGCATATCATACATTCATATGATAACACCTTCTTACATGTAAATAATGTTGCGTGAAATGATAAAATAACGACAACTAAAACAATTGTGGTTATTTGGTATACTATTGTCAGTGATATTTGTTCAGGGTTACAACCTTCACTTATGTAAAACACTAAGTTCTATAACAAAACAAAGATACAAAGACTTTAGTTCTTAATGTATCGAGAAATAAATTGTTTATGTAAGGATTTTTGAAAAAAAGAGGTATAAGTTACTTTTGTAGTTTTAAAAATAAGATTTTTTTCTCTTTTATACCGCTTTACCTCGGAATGTCATGAATGTTGTTGTATGGTGTTACATTACACCTTAATTTCCATATAGTGGAAATGTTATATCATTATACATTTTATTTTTAACAATATGTACTCTTTAACTACTAATGTTATTTCTAAAATATAAGAATTAATCTGTAATTATAGTCATGTTTTGTATGCTTAACTCTTAAACTGATACTGTCAAAATTCCAATTTAAATATTTCTAACTGTTATTGTTCAAACCATTCCTTTTAAACAGACGGCAGATATCAAACATTTTAATTCAGCCGACACATTTTCTTTAAAATTTACATTTTTCTCAAATAAGTGCCATCTCTTCAAAAGGTTTTTTTTTTTACTTTGACGTGGAAATATCTTAATTGTTCATTAAGAAAAGAATAAAAGTTCTTACGTTTTATATTCCTTTACGTTGTTTAGCTTCCAAGTTTATCCTAGGTCTAACATACACCAAACTTGCAACATATAACGACGCCGATTTTGGAATTAAATCATTAATTACGTTAAATTATTTAAAGAATGTTTCAAAGTTTTAAATGTTCCATTGTTCCGAAGTTCACTTATTGTCAAACGGACACGATATCTTGTGTTGATTGTATTCCTTAGCCTAGCCACTGGAGAAGAAGGTCTGACGGTATCTCTTCTTCCTATTTTCTTTTCATATTTCTTATATACTGTTCCATCCTATATCTTCCTGATGATGATGATGATGATGATGAGGATGATGATGATGTTGAATGGGATTTTAGGACCCTTTAAGATAGTGCCGACTATCGTACTTATTGGAACAAAGCTGAATTTCCTCTTCTTTTCGCTATTTTTTGTTCCAACTGCGGGGTTAGTGCTGGTACGGTTGTTAAGTAGTTATGATAGATTTGCAGCTACTAAAGACTCTTTCTTTCTTTTTTGGGTTCAAGGGCGACGTATCCAGTGTGATAAGTAGGTCAGAGTAGTCATCAAGGTCAATCCTACTACTCTTGCAACGTCATGTTTTCGAAGTCTAGTAAATGAGGCGATGTCAAGGGTTAGACGGACGGGTGTCAATGTTGATGACAATTTCGACTGGTTTACCTCTGTACTTAGTTGGTGTAGTTTATTTACAAACAATTGTGTCCCTGGATTCCGTCTGATTGTTGTAGTCTATGCTGGCCTTTGTGGTTTGCTGTTTGGAGCATTTGGAATCACAATTGTTTGTGTATCTATCCAGTCACCGAAACTCTGAGCGTTGCGTCTCCATGAAGAAGGCTGCTTGTTTATCTTTTGCAGGCCCGGCTTAGGTTTCCTGGCGGACGCGGCGGATTCTTTAGACTTGACTCAAGTAAGCTGTATTAAAACTTGGTAAGAATTGGTATGAATTTGTATTCTGGCTCATGTCCGTCCAATCTTATAGTTACAAGTAAGGCTTTTAATGCATTAGGTAATCCAAAAGTTTGTTTACGGATCGATTCAAGGTTTAAATCACGAAGTCTTCATCTTCCTCGTTTGTACATGTTAGTTTATATGCTTCAGGATACATGTTTCAGCGAAAACTGTGGTCAAGTGTACTAGTGTCAAATATGATTACATATCAAAATATAAAACTTATTTGAGAAGTACACACTCGTATGTCTGTAGGTTATGATTAAAGTTTTGTTCCAATCCCTATTGTGTTACATTTTCTTCCTGCCAACTAGTACATGTAGTACCTTGTGAACACGAAAAAAACTGGTAAACGTGTGGGTATAGTACATGAAATAATTAATATTGATTTCATAGTTACATATTCTTAAATATGCATTTATTTTGCCGCTGGACGTTGAGCAGCAATCCATTATCATCATTCATTTTACCGTTAAGAAATAATTGATTGTCTATTTTTCTAAACCCTATTGTGTTTTCTTTCGTCCTTGTATCATGTAAACATGAAAACATCCGGTAAGCGTGTTGGTATAGTACAAGACAGGGTTAATACTTAGTATATTTACATGGTCTTGTCCTGATTTTACATTTATTTTGCCGCTAGATGTTAAGCAGCATTATATTATCATCATGTATATGACCGTACCTATATAATAGTACATTTTCTATTTTTGACTGTTTTATTTTACATCTTCTTTATTTTCCATTGATGGGATTTTACAAAGTGAAGGGCATACGTAAAAATCTCACAAAATGTTATTGTGACTTCTTCACGTTCTGGAATATATTTGATTCCATATGAAATTAAAATTAATGTGCCTGTTGAGATATACTCATTTACAAATTCAGCTCTCTGAACCTAGACATTGTCATCTTGGTATTGTCAAACATTCGTTTGTCTAAAAGTAAGTAATGTCAAAGTTGGAAGTTGATATGTGAAATTTAAGAAACATGTAAAGTCTTTTCTTGTATTTTTTAATTTAACTGGACAGGTCTTAACATGATATGTCCAACGTCAAAGTTGTGTGCTTTCTCAGATCTGATCCTATTTTCTTCTTAGATGGTCTAGATCTTTAACATGTTTATCAAAATGGTCAAATGTTGAGAGTAGGAGGTAAATCATGTGTAAGAATTTTCATTTCAAAAAAGAAAGTGACATGTTTTATTCACTTTGCCACATAAAGAGAGGCAACTCAAACGTCAGGGAAGATAATGCAGATAATGGTTTGATTGCAATAAAATGTGTTAGGAATTTACCTATTTTTATATAGCAAGAAAGCGAGTCCCGTGACTCCATTTCTTTTTTTCTTATCTGAAAGCACAACTTTAGATCTATCTTCACATATTTTATCTCAAAATTATATGCTGCAGTTTTGGTTTGGTTGAATGGCAAGAAATTATGGTTTCCATGAATACTATATACAAAATCTGTCAATTTTGCACATTCTGTAGCGTGAAAATAAGCACCGTGACCCATCATTTTTATTAATATTTTGTTAAAGGACATGCTATGAACTACATTTTAACAAACTATTAAAACATTCTATGGATTTTAGTGTAAACAATGTATAATCCACCTTTCTTCTTTTTTCTTTCTGTTTTTTTCTTTTTCTTTTTACAGTAAAGTTTCTTCTGTTTTTTTGAATTTCTCTTTTCATTTTTACATATAATATGATACAAGTACTGTTAAGTTAGATGGAAATATTAATGCCTCAAATATACATAATTTTGGTAGTAAGTCCTAGGCTACAATTGTCGTCCCTTGATTTTCGTTTTCCCCAGTGTTGACATTGAATTACTTGCCAATATTTTTTATACCCCTTCCAAATTTATTTCTGCATGATTTATGCCTCAATTTGCAAGTACATGTCAGGGGGTGAACTTACACTGTAAAAAAAAATTGTTCCAGAATTTTAAAGGAAAGTAGTGATTCGGTTCAGCTGGAAAATGTTAAAAATTAGCACTTCGGAAGCTGTCAAAAGTATTCAAGACGCCCTAAACATACAGTTGTCCATATTTTGAGTTAGAGCAGATGAAGTTTTCTATAATTTTGATAAAATTTGTCCCACAAGTAGTACAATACACTGTAAAAATTTCATTGAGAAAGCGCAAGTGGGATTTTTTTTAATTTTCATTTATAATCTAAAAGAAATGCACTACGAAATAATTGTAGTCTCGGACCTCTGATGGAGAATCGACTCATTATATTGACAATCATGCCACATTTTTTTTTATAACCCATACCTTTTGTGCGTCCAAAGCAAAGCATGTATCTTATGTATTTCTAATATAAATTTGCTTTTCATTCAGATACATCTGTTATTTTATAAATACGTCTTGCAACATTTGAACACAATCATTCTTTCTTTTTTCAGAAATTAAAACCAAGGCATATGTTTTGTTTCTTCAAAGAAATAGCGTTATGTATTCTGCAAACTTGCTCAAGGTATATGCAATGTTACCAGACCAAGCCAGGAGTATTAATTGTTATTACGATAGTTGTTCAGGTCTTGTTAACAATATATTGTGCAATCAGGTTGAGTTCAGTACGATATTGATCACACTTTGCCGGAACGAGTCTATAACTTTTAAAACTAACTGGAAACACAAGCTGTGTAAACTACAGTAAATCTGTCAGCAGAATATATATATACACTGTAAAACTACAGATATGTCTGATGTATTTATTTAGTGGCATTACAGACTTCTTATTCTTTGATTGAGGTAAAGGTTTACCTTTACTTACGTTTGAAGCGTCCTGAAAGACAGTAATACCCAATTATGTATACACAAAGAGCGACAACTTTAAAATTCTATTGAACAAATCGTATCATAATTCACTATGTATGTGCATTGCATATTTATGATAATAGTGTAGTAGTTCTTTTAATATATAAATTATAGTGTTTGAACTTGACATATCAACGATGTAAGGATGGGGCTTAGAAACAGGGACATGCGAGGATTTTTCCGCGTGTAGGGCCAAATCCTTATGTCATTGATTGATCAACATGATTAAGTCAATACATGTAGACTATTATTGCAATTTAGAAAAAACAAACAATTTCATTTGTTGTTTATTCTGTTATTGATATCTTTTTATTTATTTATTTGGAAAACACCTTTTTAAGGCATCAATACTGGCTAGGCATACACGTCATATAGTATTTTCATTTACGGGTAACTGTTTTTAGAATAACAAAAACAACTTATCAAATTTGTTTTTAGAACATTGGTCAATATGTTATCTTTTGTCAGTTTTTGAATTTGCCTTTTGATTATTGACTGACCGTTTTGAATCTTCCCATGAGTTGTTTTTTTATGATTTTACATGAAATTACTACAACTAATTCGATTTCAAGTTTCTTCCGAGAAGAAACTGTACTGCTGGTGTTTTATTCTCTAATACATTTTTTAATTGATAGCATAATGTATGATGAATACAAATAATACAAAGAGCAAACTGTCTATCATGTCGCACGGAGTTACCAAAGTCCTCTTTTGCCTCACGAAACACTGTAGCATTTAATTTCATGTGATGCACGAATTACTTTCGGGATACGTGGGAGCTACATATGTTTAGCAAGAAGGTAATTACTACTTTATACATTCAGATACTTTTTAGAAATCGAAAACCTGTTTCAGTAATCTAAAATATTATTACTTAATAAAGAGTATTTTAGTATTTTATTAATATTTTCATATTATTTGTTATTTTTCTTCCATTTTTTTTATATTCCATGGTCAATTGCACTGTAAGTGATCGTTCTATTGCACCTGTGAGCAGTCTTTTTCAATGACCTGTAATGACCTCTTATTTTGAAATCTGATTAGTTGAACGGTATTCATGTTGTCTAATCAAATTAGGTCTTTTAAACGTTCTTGGTATAGCCGTTAAATATTTTGAAGAATATTTAATATGTTGACTTTAATGATTTCTTGTCATTTAAATTACTCTGATTTCATGTCTGTTTCATTGAAAAATATTGCTTGTACATGTATGCAACTTACACATTGTAATTTATACAGTTGTTACTTTCATGTGTTTTATTTGTAAATTTTTTCTAGAAATGACTCAGTATGTATTAGGTAATAAAACAGTTATTAAATGTGTAATAGTGCAAAAGATCCAAATATATTTCCCTCGGTATGAACATCATCTCATTGTTCTATTGCCCTCAGTCGTTGGCCTCGGGCAATAGAACAATTAGCTGATATTCACACCTTGGGAAATATATTTTGATCTATTGCATAGGTACATATAAATAAACTGTTTAATGACACCTGCAGACAAATGAGCACATGTACGACAGGTTAACAATGCTCTTCAATACTGTACTTGTTTGGCTTTATAAATATTTTAATATGAGCGTCACTGATGAGTCTTATGTAGACGAAACGCGCGTCTGGCGTACTAAATTATAATCCTGGTACCTTTGATAACTAATTAATCACGACTCCTTATTTTACCAGTAACTTTACAGGAAAAGTGTATTAATTATACGCCGGAATTAAACCGGTCTATTATATTACGTGGGTTTGAGATTGTTACATGAGTTTTTGCAGATCTACATTGTTATTTTCTGCGGTATATAAGATTTAAAGTAACTGAAATAATAACATTTTTTCATTATTTTTTTTTATATAAGAAGATGCCAAATATTTATAACAGTGAAAGTTCATTGTTTTATTCTGCACAGAATGCGTGACCCGTATTTGGAGGTTTCCCAAACCAGGTTATTTCTAGAAATGTAAACAAGTTACATAGTTGTAGTATGAAGCAGTGTTTTAGTCTGTAGCAGTGTTTTAGTCTGTCGTATACCCAATGAAAATATGAAGTGGATATGAAGTAAATGTACATGAGACAATATTAATATCAATACATGGTAAAACCCAAATATGGAACGTTTTTATTGTTGACCTGCATCTTCAAGTCACCATGCTGTATTCAAAAACGATAAATATTTCTCATAACTGGTAGTATGTTTAAGTTTACCAATTGCATTGGTTTGAGCAGAATTCGTGGTTAAACATCATCCAAGCTAACTTCCTATTTTTCTGACTGTTTTTTAATACTTTTAAATTTAACCAAACGTGAATAGAAATGTCAACAGTTTGTCTAGGATTTCTCAACCTTTCCTTCGAGGAATAATTTGATATTTGTTTGCTGTATATTTTTATATCTTTTGTCAAACGAAGTTGGGTAAAGGATTTAGTGTTTCATTTGTCCATCATAAAGTTAAAGTCCAACTATCTAGTATTAACATAATTATTTATAGTGGATTGGGAAGCAAACTTTTGCAATTTATAGTTATCCCTTTCCCCTTTGCAGGTGCGAGTGCTGACTTTTAGAGGAATCAGTCTTCCCTTTTTCGAAATCAAAAAGGTCGTATTTTAAGAGGAAGAAATAAGGCTCTCTCCAGGGGCGGATCCAGGATTTTGGAAAGGGGGGGGCGAAGTATTAAAATTTTGCCGAGCGTAGCGAGGCCAAAAAAAAAATTTTTGGGACCTTTTTCTAGCCTAAAAAAACATAAAATAAGTGTAAAATGCACTTTTTTAACGGTTACTGACGTGGGGCATGTATTTTTTTTATAGTTACTGTAAAGTGTAAGGGTAGGAAATTTTTGATGCTTTATTCTCCCTATTAACTGTCTATCATAAAATGATAGTATGGATTCAAAGATATATGTACTGATATATTTGATGCGAGACTCGTTTGTTGTATGTTTAATGAGCCTAACCCCGTTAGATTTCTTGTTATAAACAAGATATACGCCGGGCTATTCAAAGAAATTTACAATACGACCGACACGAGTTAAAACAAACGAACACGCAATTTTATTTAAATGTTTGGTTGTTATGTTTCACCAAAACATAATGAAGGGAAGTGACGGTTTTGAAATCAACAAAAGGCTACGAATGAGTCTGAAATGACAACGAATTTATGAACGACGGTCGATAAATGGAGACATAAAGGCCACACCCATCAGGCAGGTTGCAGTCTGGTCTTGAGGAAAAAAACCAATATATCAATTCGGCGAAACAGCAGAAGTGCAACCCCCCCCCCCCCCCCCCCCCCCAATAAAAAAAAATACTCCCGTTTTGTATTCATCATGTTCATTTAATGCTAAATATTCTGTTGGAAATTTCGTTTCTTATAGCAAAAAGTGGATAGGAGTATTGTTTTCAATCAACATACGGCCAGAATTTTTGTTCAAGGTAAAAATCAGAGTCAGATTTTGTTCACTCATATATCTCAGACTTCCCCCTCAAATCAAATGGTCCGTACCTTAGACTTTAAATATATCTAGAGCTTATACTGAGTGGGGATCATTATTCAGCTACATGTAATATGTTATTTTAGACTACGTGAAAACTTCGACTCATCCGAAATTTCAATTACGAGTCAACCGAGTAAGATACAACGAGAGTTACATTTTAATTAACTTATGTTCTTTAGAATAGGATGGGGTGTTTGGGGTTAACATGATCAATCCTGTGTTGCTTTGCAGGTGTCATGATTGTCAGTCTCAGCGTAAGCACTGTGTTACTGTATTTTGGATTTCCAAATGACTAAGTGACGTTTTTTCGACGCACTCGTCAACTCCACCATAGCAAATCACAGGACTTTGACATGATAAGTAAATACCAGCGAAAAATATCTTAATAAGTAAAGAATTGTCGCATAAAAATTCAAGACACGGGAAATGGCAAAATCCACGAAGTCTAGTCTGATTAATCATTTTACAAAAAAAAAAAAAAAAGAAAAAAAAAGTCCGAGCAAAGGGGGCGTATGCCCTCTACGCCCCCTCTGGATCCGCTACTGTTTGACATGATAAGTAAATACCAGCGAAAAATATCTTAATAAGTAAAGAAATGTCGCATAAAAATTAAAGACACGGGAAATCAGTTTAGTCTGATTAATCATTTTACCAAAAAAAGCAAAGAGCAAAGGGGGGGGGGGCGTACGCCCTCTACGCCCCCTCTGGATCCGCCACTGCTCTCTTAAAACGGGTTTGTCATTGGTTTGAGCAGAATTCGTGGTTAAATATCCGCCTAGCTAACTTTATATTTTTCTGACTGTTTGTTGATACTTTTAAATTTCACCAAACGTGAATAGAAATGAAAATATTATGTTTAGGATTGCTGAACCTTTACTTCGAGGAATAATTTGATATTTTTTTGCTGTATATTTTTATATTTTTTGTCAAACGGAGTTGGGGATGCACTTATCACTACACCATGACTCCTCATATATCTGTGAAAAAGTTATACTTTTAAATTTCACTTAACGTGAATAGAAATGAAAATATTATGTCTAGGATTGCTGAACCTTTACTTCGAGAAATAATTTGATATTTTTTTACTGTATATTTTTATATATTTTGTCAAACGAAGTTTTGGATGCACTAACCACTACACCATGGCTCCTCATCTATCTGTGTTCAAGTTATACATGAGATTTTGGTCATTGATGCGTTTTGAATAACCAAGGGGTCCTGATAACATAAGGTTATCTTGACCTACATTTCACATGTGAGTGACTAATTAAAGTTTGCATTAGAGTCCTTATATGAGATACAACTCTTGGAGAAATTATATTTTGTCAGTAGATGCGGCTGTAATAGTCTGAATCGGGGGTTCTACAAAATATGTCATCTTGACATAAAATTCATTGATGAGAAAATGAGATGAAAGGCTTTGTTTAAGTCCGTATCTGAGATGAAGAATACAAATACTTTGTCAGTAGATGCAACTTTGATTAGTCACGAGTTCAAACATCAAGTCTTGATAATGAATTAGATAATATTCCATTTCATCAACTTCATAATTAAGTTATATCTTATAGCATTATCATAACTAATTGGATTGGACCAGTTCTATCAATTGAGATTTAAAGGCAACTCAACATAAAAATTAATGATATAATATTTTCCATTTTGTACTCCAAAAATCTCCATATTTCCGGCCCAAAAAATTAGTGCGTCCACCAATTGATTCTCTTGTTCTAAATTTTTTGAGACTCACGAATGTTCCAAGGACAATGTAGTTACAGAATTGAATATATTTTGTGTGGATTATTTTAGGTTGATGAGGAGGAACCAACGCAAGCCCGAAAAAAAATTTCACAGTTCTTAATTATGCATTTTAATAATAGTTATCAAAGGTACCAAGATTATACCTTTTTCTACGCCAGACGTGGTTTCCTCTTCATAAGACTCATCAGTGACGCTCAGATTAAAATAGTTATACAGCCAAATAGGTATAAAGTTAGAGAGCTTTGAGGACCCCAACATTCAAAAAAGTTCTGCGAATACGACAAAGGTAATCTGTGCCTGAGGTTAGAAAATCCTCAGTTTTTCGAAAATGTAATGTTTTGTAAACAATAAATTTATAAAAATGACCATATGATTGATATTCATGTCAACACCGAGGTGCTGACTATTAGGTTTTTGAAACCCTCTGGTACGAAACGTCCACCAGTAATGGCATCGATCCAGAGGTGTAAAAGGTTCCAGGATTATAATTTTATAATTAAAACGGACCATGATCCTTCTTTATATATGAAAGTACGCATCATCAAGACAAATTATCAACACACCAATAGCCCTATATCAAGTACTCCTTTTCGAAAAAATAAAAAACTTTCTGGATAAGAGTACTAGGTACCAAAATGTCAAACGGTGCGTTGAAACATCAGAGGAGTAGGCAGTCATGTTAATGTAATGAACGTCATAACTACTACTTTAAGACACTAACGTAATAATTGGCAGACACCTTACTATCGGCCTGTTCCAAATATAAACCGCCCTCTGGGAGCTTTTTTTACTTTCTTTCGCTTTTTTAGCATCTGAAAGATTTACATAACATTATAACTATTATTTTTTCACTTGCTATTAATTTTCAAGAACTTTGGAGATATTATGAACTAGACAAAGGATGCGTAAATACATTATTTCCAATATTCAGACTAATCAGTATAATATGTGATGAAGCTCTTTCCGTCTTTTTAAACTATACAATCGGTCGAAAGTTAAGCACCGCCTGTGTTTTTGCATCTAATTTCTTTTTTCATTTATAATAATCAGTTATTCCACGAAAGAGACAAAACATTCATGTAGCAATTTTTCTATCATATTCAATAAACAAACCATAAACTTAGGTATGGTCACTTATGCATGTTTTACGCATTTTAATCTTGTGTTCACAGAAATAGTGCAAATTACACAAATCAGAAATGGAAATGTTGTTTCACTGTGATTTTATTTGTTTACAACAATTAATAACCCAATATCATTATTATTCTCTACACATATTCTTTGGTTTATAGAATACCTGTTTTCAATTCGTAATGCGACAATTTTTATCCAATGGAACACATTGTAAACATTACAGGCATTTTAAAGACACGTTTTGATGAAAACAAACACAAGTGTTTTACCAAAGCCAATACATGTGCTTCCGTAATTATATTAAATATATTGGTTGTCAATATAGTCAGACGACTCTCCACCAGAGACCAAATTGATTTACATTTAAGCCATGGATATTTTCATCTTATATAACAGTACTAGTATCTTATTGAATGTAAAAACAGAAAAGAAAACACAGAAGAGACTGTACATTAAAAAGTAACAGAAACAAATGAAAAAATAAACAGAAAACAGAAAGAAAAGAAAGAAGAAGGATGAATTGTACACTGTTTAAATTAAAATCTATAGAATTTTTAAAAAAATTGTCAGAATATTGTTTATATCATGCTTTTTTTAAATAATTAAATGAGACGGGTCACGGGGCTTGTTTTTACGATATAGGTTGTGCAAAATTGACAGATAATGTATAAATTATGCATTGTAGACCTAATTTTCTGCCATAAAATAAAAACTACACTATACAATTATGAGAAAAAATATGAGAAGATAGCGCTAAAATTATGCGTTTACATAATAAAAAGAAGAAATGGGGTCATGGGACTCGTTTTGTCCTTCGAACAAAAGTTAAATCGGGCTAAACAAATCAAAGGAATGAATTCGAAAAAAAGAAATATGTTTAGGTAATCTATAAACAGACATTGGCGGAAACTAGGTCTATACCTAGGATTACACTTTAGACTTACGATTTCAGTTGACAAAAAACAAGGATTCGTCTCAAAATACAAAAACAAACCAACAATACAGATAAAAAATAGCAAATGGTGTTTTCTAAAAATAAAAGATGTAAGCTACACGTTACAATTTATATATTTACCATCCGGACCGCACAAAGCCGAATATTTGAAGACAATGATGTATAAGGATCGAAGGGTGTAGATAGATGTATAATAGATACTAGAACACACCCGCGATATCGCGCGTCCGTGACTGATATATAACTATGCGTATGCCTTATTTTAGTATTAGTATTGTCATCTGATAAAGTCATGCCGATTATAACATGTACATGTATAAGGTGCACAGTTTTCTCTGCTTTCAAAATCTTTCTGTTTAAACCCGTCGACCTGGAATCTATCAATTATTAGTAATATTAATAATTTGGAAAACAAAAGGGCCTGGAATGGAGTATTTTTTACTCAACAGTATACAGCAAAATTCTAAATACACTGTTTGGTGGTGCGCCTGTCAGATGCGGAATGTACAGATAAGGTAATAGGTAACAGGTGAATATACTATTGGTATCGGTGTCGGACTCAATCCGGAACTTCTTAATTATTGGCAATATTAATTACGTGGAAAACGAATGGGCCTAGAGTGGTGTAATTTTTAATCAACACCATTGTACTATATTAGTTATATATAAAGTTGAATTCTTTGATTCATCGTTTTTACGTGATGACGGCTGACAAATTGGACCTCGTAATTTTAGTATTATAGATTATCAGCAGGAGCAAAAGACTTTCCCCGCGAAACAGGGACGCAATTAATGGTTAGTATACGAAAACCAGCAAAAATATTGTTCAGAGGATACTATTTTTATTTTTAGAAAACACCATTTGCTATTTTTTATGTGTATTGTTGGTTTGTTTTAATTTGTATTTTGAGACGACTCCTTGTTTTTGTCAATCCGCCTTTGAAAATGGCTTGATCGACCCCTGCGTCGTCAGTGCACTCTTTATTACTATTCCATGAAAATAGGACCAGTCTCGGAACAGGGGTTAAAGCTCATGTTTTGAGCATACCAGTCATGTTTCGTTTTTGATACGTTTTGTTTTTTGATTTTGCCATGTGATTACGGACTTTCCGAATTGATTTTCCTCTAAGTTCAGTATTTTTGTGATTTTACTTTTTTCTACAAACTGTTTGATTTGAAATAGTAATGTTGGTGTCGTTTTTGTTATGCACGATTACATATTTGTATCCGCAACTGTTGACTTTCCTACTTACATAGATTGTGATTTTTTCACAATTTCTTCTCGCCTTCTACACTATTGCATTTTTAATCTCTAACAATCAATTGAATAGATTTGTGTACATGTATAAACTTTGTGTTGAAATAAAAAAAAACGTGGCAGTGAGAGATCACGGGCTGTTCCGGGGGTCGAAACATTCGTTTTCTTGCCAATCAATGCTTTTAAATAGGAACACATGGTCGGACTCCCCCCTTTTTTTATCTTGGGTAGGAATCCGCCTTTGAAAATGGCTTGATCGACCCCTGCATCGTCAGTGCACTCTATATTACTATTCCATGAAAATAGGACCAGTCTCGGAACAGGGGTTAAAGCTCATGTTTTGAGCATACCAGTCATGTTCATGGGGGATAATTATCGACACCGCGAAAAAAACGTACATACGTAATGTTTTCCAAAATCTCAATTATACTATTTGTATGAAAGAAAAACAACTTGGAAGTCGTTTATCTTTTTTTTTTTTTGTTGTTGTTGAAAACATAGATAGCAAAGTGTTAACTATATAAGTACAGCTATTCTTACATTTCAACTGAGTCCGGCGAACAGTCTTAAATATATTTCCGACATAGAGAAAGTCGTTGATAAATGTTTTTGGGGGTTTTATTTTCTCGAGTAGTTGTGACTTTTTTCTATTGAAACTAAAAACGTAAACAAAAGTGTACTATTCAGGAAAAATAAAAGATTTCAAAATTATTCCGAATGGCAAGTGAAATTTCATGAAGATTGAATAGCTCAAAAACACCCGTCCGCTATATCTTCTCATTCTCTTTCAAACAAAATAAAAGAGAGAAAGTATGTTTAAGCATTTAGTAATTCTGACGGTACCTTTAAAGACATAGTCACTTCCGTTATGCATGCATCACTAGAAATAATAGCAAACATTGTCTACCTCTTAGTGAAAATCATATTTTATTTCAGGCGTCTTCTGTAGAAAAAGCCTTTTTAATCTTTGCTTCATCTTGAACGTGAAATTCATAAAACACATAGGTTTAAGTACAAGTATTGTTGAACTCTATTTTCAGTGTAATTTAATAGCGATATATTTAATAAATTATAATAGATGATCCATATTCTAAGGTTTTTCTAGTCGTAGAGCACATCGAGGGGTGTCAGGATTGATCAAAGGAAAGACTGACCGTAGGCAGATTGAACTTTAAGAAGTAAATTACAAAATAAAAACAAAAAACAAAAAACTATCAGACGAATTTATTTTTTTTTTTTTTTCAAAGTTAATAATAGTTTGCATTTTTATCCAGACTAATTATGACCTCACACAGGTCATTATTTTTATGCCATGGAGCATATCTCATTGAAAAATGGTATCGTCCGGGTCGATTCTTCGAATTAATGACATAGCGTTCTGAAAGAAATAACTCCTTATAGGTATATAATCTGTGACATTTTAATAGCGGTCTACTACTACTGCCTTTATCTATTTGTCCATATTACAAACATACGGTGTTAGCAAGATGTTTTGCTTTGAATACAACAAATCATGCTGTGTATGATGTACTAAAGCTGACATGTATTTTTTATGAAGGCAGAGTGAAATTCAACCAAAAACCAAATTTGAGTTCTTAATAACTGGTTTGTAAATAACTAAGAAAACGTGGTTATTTAGAAAGCTTATGATACCATTCAATAATACCTGTTTAACAGGTGATGACGGATATGTTTTAATCGTTATTCCATCAAATCTGTCCTCCTTTCCCAAGATTGTAATTAACCGGATTATAAATATCGACAGGTTTGCATTGACATGAGCCACACGGCGAACATGATCCGATTATCTCTCCGTAGTTGGGGTTTTAATTCAATCTATGCATTTTAGTACACACAATTTAAATATAGATGTTTCTCATGACAAAACTAAGTTTTAAGAACATTTATTCTTCCCTTTCTTGAATGTGACCAACCGATTTAGACTATTTACCGGATTTGTTATAACATAAGCAACACGACGGGTGCCATATGTGGAGCAGGATCTGCCCATCCTTCCGACGCAACTGAGATCAACCCTAGTTTTTTTGTAGGATTCATTTTGCTTGTTCTTTAGTTTTCTATGTTGTGTCATGTGTTCTAATGTTTGTCTTTTCATTTTTTGCCAGGCGTTGTCAGTTTATTTTCAATTTATGAGTTTGACTGCCCCTTTGGTATCTTTCGTCCCTTTTTAATTTGAATGTTCTCAAGACGAAAATTTGACATACTCGGAATCAATTTAGCATATCAAAGATAATTATCCCAAAGCTTGACATATACCTTCCTTTTCAAGATATACATATTCTGTTTCAAAAACATGGTACATATAGACAAAAACATGATGCAATCCTTACTTATCAAGCGTTATAAAGTGTTGACATCGGAACATAAAGACATTGATTTTTATATGGCACCAACGACTAACCAGTTATTATATTTACTCAAAGATTATGTATGTAATTTGCATTAACTATACTGTAGCTTCGGGCATTACTGCAGCGTATTTAGGAGATACCAATTTGGTTAAACTGTGGATTCACTATTATTCATGGGATATCAATGTTCGTGGTTTTCGTTGGTACTGGTGAGCCACGATTCTAAATTTTCAACTAATCATTTATTTTTATTTGGTTGAAGACAGACCTTGACAAAACACGAAATCAATCCACGAAAATGCAAGATTTACTCAATCATCGAAAATTGATACCAAAGAAAATAAATGAATTCACAGTTTTATATCGATAATATTAACTATACTTGTATCAATGGTTAGTTTTGTTGAATACATTTTATTAATTATTATCCAATGTTATAAACAGATTATGTTCACTGTTACATATCTTTTAATTAATATTTAATATCAGTGTTATGTATAATTAACTGTCAATATCGAACAATTATTTTTACAGTTCTAATGTGTTCTTTCTTTGTCTGTTTACTCTCCAGCATCTAAAAAAGAAAGAAAACCAAAATGAAACATTTTTTTTTGCTTTACAAATTTCCCTGATATTTGAAGTACATTTTATAGACATAAGAAGATGTGGTATAATGAAAGAACTCGCTATTCAAGTAACAATTGGAAGTAGTTTGATATAGGTCAAAGAACGGCATCAACGCGATATGTGGCACACACAGAACAGTAAGTTATAAAGTATGTATACATACGATTTCTTATTTGGCACAGTATTTATCGACGATGAGAAACAAGAAAATGTATGTTCTTAAGGATGTTTGCTACTCTGTTTCAGACAAAAAAAGCTTTTTAAAAGACTGTTTATAAATTGACAGTAAATAAATGAAGTAATTCAAAAGGCAAAAGAAAATGAAGGATCCGTATGCTGTTCGAGAAATAAGCCATAATAAGCCATTGACAATTTGGAGGGATGTAATTCTCTCTAGATTTTGTATACTCTTAACATTCAATTTGGCAGTTTTGTTCTTTAAAAAAGAAAAAATAACAATGAATTTATAACATGTTCAAACTATATGTAATAGAATTAGGAAAAGAAAAGTAAGGGTTAGCGGGTATTTTTTTTTAATGAAACAACATCGATAAAACCAGAGAGTTTATACTGAAATTTTGTTTCACTTACAATATTATTTTTTACTTACAAAAGGATAACTTAGTTGTGGTAGTAACAGTTGCAGCTCAAATTCAGTATTTGATTTATATACTATAGATATTTAATTTTTTGTTGTAAACAAAATTCGTTGATTTCATTGGCTCACGGGAAACAAAAATTTAAATTTCATCAAATCACAATTTTTTCCACATGCTTTTATGCAGAATCAATGAAAACCACGAATTTCAAAGAACATATCCACGAAGGTTTGAGTTTTCCTTAATCCATGAAAATTGGTTCCCAAGAAAATAAATGAATCGATAAAAATACTTACAGCAAGATTGCTAAATAGTGGTATGTCTATAGTTCCAGTGTCTCATTTATCGGGATCTTGGGTTTGTGCTCCTATTTTTTTCCAGATACTTTTCAGAGAAGATGTTTTGTCCCCAGCAAATACTTCTAATGATCATATGCTACTCCCAAACATGTGGTGTTTGAAGGAAAGACAATAGGGACATGCTGCAATAATAAAGCTTATAATCAAAATTTTTTAAAAAGATCCAATATAATAGACATTGAGCTGCCTGTTGTCAAGAATGCAAGAAGAGTTAAGTTTTAATTTTATTTGTATCTTCCTGTTATTTTTCCAAAATAGAGGCCATTTTTCATTGAATGATACTGCAAAAACATTGATATATTTTAATTTAGTATAAGCGATTCAAATTTTAAATTTCTTCCAAATAGTATATAAAATATGATCTCTTTGTACACGCATATTATTATGATTTTGAAATTTATTCATATCGTTATTCATACATAAATTAGTTTTAAACTGGCTCTAACCATTAAACCATTTTTGTTAACAGCAAATTTATGATTTTAACAAATCTATTACTATAAATTCAAAAATTATTGCGTGCATTTGTTATTGCAATTTTGTCGTTTAAGATTTAAATGCGTTTTTAATTTTTACAATTTTCATCAAAATCCTGTTTAATTCATCTTAAATATTTTAAAAAGCGAGTTTAAATTATTCCGTTTACAACTCTGACGCTTTTTGTCGCAATAATGAAAACCTCGCAATAATTTCTGAATTTACAGTAATTATAGATTATGACATGTTTAATATTTTCAACAAAAATTCAAAAACATTGGATTTTTTTTTTTTTAAATGTATCAATATAGAAAACACAAGGACATTTTGCAAAACTATAACCATTGTAACAGTTCATTGACCTGAAACATATTATGGAATTTTATGATGATGTTACCTGGCCAGAAAACAATTTAAATGCACGTGGCACATATTTAGAGTAAGTTTATTTCAAGACAATTTCAAATGTGTTTATAATTAATCTACAAATCTAGATCGTCAGGAACCAACAAATCTTTTACAGAAATCATGAATAAAAGTTGATAGCCACAAAATAAATAACTAGAACCGACCTTGAAAATCACGAGCTTAATGTTTATATTGTCTCAGTTCTGACATTGCCGATGACATGTATATACCATCAAGCTGGGTAATAACCTTCTCCTAGTAATTCCTTTGTTTTGTAAACATACATTTACAATGAACGCCATTACTGGAGAAATGACTTTAAATTCGAACAGCGTACTTCTGAAAATACCTTGTAAGTTTGTAGCTTTAGTTGTGAGTATAGCTCTGGCTCTATTTCGAACTCTACTGACAAGTATGTATGTATAATATGTCCCCTCGGCCGCTGATGATGTGGATGGTGAACCCTAAAACATCAGAACTGATTAACAGTTAGATTTCCGTTTATTATGGTCATAATAATTAAGATTTAAACGTGAAATAAAGAGACAAATATACATTTTTTGTTCATATGCATTAAAACATTAACTCGTCCTATCATTTCTGGAACAGTTTAATTTTTAATAAAAGGATATGAAGGGTATATTTAAAGTTACAGCAACCTTATGAAACAAAAAATGAAAATCTAGATGCCATCATATAATCAGTTTAGGGAGCAAACATGTATCTTCAAAAGGCGGAGCAGTATGTTTTTTTTTATCAATCAATTTTTGCATTCATAATTCTTTCTTTTGGGATAGTCTTATGTAAAAGAAAGAACGAGTCGTTGCAAGCCCCTTTTGTTCCAAATCAAAATAATAATTAATCCATTAAATGACATCCTTTTTCTTATTGACAACACGCAGGTTGGAATTAGTGGATAAAAAAAGGTTCGATCTATTTTGAACACTCTCAGAAAGCTAAAATACCCTGGCCTTGAAGTCATAAAAGTTTTGAGTCAGCTTTTTGTACTTTGTACTTAGACTCCAAAATCAATCAATCAGAATGTTAGATTTCATGTTTCGAGCATGATTTTTGTGCTCCGAGAACTGCGCAAAAATTTATGACTTCAACCCGTGGTCATTTGTCATTACCCATAACCATGATAACTTTACATTTATTGCGAAGACATGTTACTGGTCCAATATTAGAACAATAACACACTGACTGAATGATAAAGTACAGATAATTATCAAAGGTACCAGAGCCACGTCAAATTAATATCACAAAAACAGACTGAACAGTAAAGGCATTATTAATAACGACAATTGAAAGAATACTTTAAAACGTTATTAAGATGATAGACAACTTTAGTAACCCTATATATATAATTATCAAGGATTATGTCACTAGAATTTAACCATTCATCTCTCAGTAATTACTTTCTTTACTTATGTTATACACATTTGCCTTAGGTCTATGTTTCACGTTATTAAGGGAAAGAAGAAAATTGAAACAGACAATATGCAAAGAAATAATCACAGATGTTGACATGATTACCGACTATATATGTTAGCGGAGCCATTTGAAAGATTTTTTTGTTAGACGAATGAGTTTAAAAATCCATTTTGATACCGTCTGCCTCTCTTAACAAACTATACGTATCATGTATCATTGGTCGTAGACCAAACGGCTTTTTTGGTGAATTGCAGACCTGGTATATGAAAAACTTACAGAATTTCGTGACCAAAAAAAATCCCAAAGGGATGAATCCTTAAAAACACATGATGCAGCAGTCTCAAAGCCACAGCTGTAGCTTGTAAAATCTGTGAAAAGAAAGTTTTTTTTATTATGAATTGAAATACACAAATTTTATTAACTTTAAAACTGAACCGTGTAAGTCTTCTTGGTTATGTTACCTTTTCTCTTAACTGTTATCTTATTGTGTTTTTTTTTTTATAATTTATAAATTGGAAACTAAAATAATTCATTACTAGAAAAACAAATGATATGAGGTACCTGTCTAAGACACAAATGCATATCAACACCAAAAAAACACACAAAAAGCAAAGGAACAGCGTTTTTATTTCTGTTATTCATCTCAAAATCATAGTGAGGCCTTCAACACGGAGCTAAAATAAACTCTGACCTCACTGCAAGATTAAGAGTTCTTTGCAAAATTAATTTTAAAAGATCAATATTTTTTCAAAGTGTAATTTGATTGATTGATTAATATTTTGATTGATTGTCGTCTGTTTTATGTAATTTTCAGCACTATTGTGTTTTTTTTTTTCTTGGCGGTCAGTTTTTGTTGCTAGAGAAAGCCTCTGGGATACTTATTCTATTGGATAACTATCAAATAAAATATTAGAAATGTTGCATTATATACACGTGCACGTGTCTGTTTAAGACTATATGTTCTGCTCTGAAACCAAGCTCAAAAGATGATTAATAATAGGAAAGACTATAGCTTGGTAGGTTTTCATTAAAATTATGTATTTGAGTAAAGTGATAAGTTTTACTGAAGGAGTTTTATTTTCTTGCTGATTCACGGCCAAATATATCGTTAATTGGTGCTTGATCAATTCCAAATAATCTTTTTTCATAAATAATCAACTCAAATCAATTTCAAAGTATATCAACCATGTATGTACGGGAAAGTTGGAAGACCAAGATAAAAGGACGGGAGTTCAAATGCAACTTGAAGAAATGTCATATATAGACATTAGGCAGTATACCTAATCTTAAAAACCTAAATGACTACGTAAGAGTGAGATAAAATGGCATATAAAAATTAGCCAAATCAGTCTAAGGTTAACTACGTATTATAGAGTTTACTCTTTATTACTTTAGTGAGCATACACTGAATATCGTAGAAAGATTTGCAATAAACTCTGTCAGAACTGAATACATGCAACAATGTCATATACATTGTCACATCATAAACATCTTGTTTTAAATTTTCAAACAGGGTACTAAAAAGTATTTTATTATTATTGTTATACTTGAGATACGACTGTCGTCATGATAAGAAGAAATAACTATACACTTTCATCGGTGTTCTTTGCAATTGAGGAAACATTTTCTAAAGGAATGGAAACCAACAAGATATTCTATAATTTGCTAATAGTATAACATTGTTTAATTTCATTTACAATATTATATTTTATTTCGACACATGCCTATGTTTCATTCTATTTTAATATCTGGGACAAATACCATCGCATGATTTATATGTTTACTTACATTTACAACATGGTTTTCCATAACAACATTTTCCTTTATCTATCCATCCTTCACCAAGCAAATGATCACAAGTTAATCCTTTTTTTCCACATTTTCCATTTGAAGCCTAACAATTTCTAGTCAGTCCTAAAGAGTACAGTTCTTAAATACTATTAATGTGACATTATGAGCTCCAAACTCTGCATTATACAATACGAAATTAGCCTTTTTAGGAAAATAATATAATCTTAGAGTTAAATTCTTCATTGCAGTAATGAGTTTATGGAAAGTACACTAGGTTTATATCGATTGAACCAAACCCTCATAATTACCGACTTTTTTAATAAAAGGTAAATTCTTCATATAAACAATATTTTTTCTGATAGATTTAATTCAAAGAATGTTTTACTCAAATTTATTTGGAGGAAAAGTTCATTACCTCAGTATCACTACGCAAAAACTAATCCAGGTAACAAACTTTAACCGAGGTTAACGCATCAACTATGAGAGAAAAAAATCAAAAAACAACATAAACACTGAACTAAAACAAAAGAACGCCAACATACCTAGACAGTACAATATGATACAACTGTCATATTCATGACTTGGGAGAGGACATTTTTAGATAAAATGTTGGCTGAACCTGGTTTTATGGATATTCAAACCTCCCGCTCATCTGGCAATGTTGGCAAAATTCCGCTAAAATGACAACATAACGAGACATGACAAACAAAGACAAGAACAATCAGCACATAGACATATATAGATAAATGATATAATAGTACATTACAATATTTAAACAGCAGAATAACAACTCCAATGAATTGATGACAGTAACCAAGATACCACAAACGAAATAAAAACTGCTAGTTTAAACTAAAGTTACGCTTATGGCATTTTCCTTCTGTGTCTTTTATACATCAACATTTGGTTTTTATTCAACTTGTCCCTTTACCTCTTTTGTATACAATAGTTGTTTACTTTGACATTTAATAAGTTTCATTTATTGATTTAAAGTTGTCTCGCACGTAAATACAATTATGTATTGTTGTAAAATCAGATTCCAACTTAACGCTTATGCAGAACTGGTTTTGACTTTCGCCTTATTTTCAATAGTGAACCTGTAACATACTAACCTTTTTAGCAGACAAAAAGGTAGTTTAAACAATGTTGTTTAGTGTTTAGAGGACATTGTGTATAAGTAATGACAGAACCTACATGTATACGATCAAACATAAAGAATACTTACTTCCGCCAGTAGAAACATGAATTGTGCAGAGAATGATTACAATCCAACAATAAAATTTCATCATGATACTGTGATACTAAAATGAAAATTTGAAAACATCGGTTATTTAGTGAAGTTTATGCAGAAGGGAATCGTCACTCAGTATGCGCTATTGTACTTGTATGCATTAAATGAAAAACTTGACTGTTAGCTTCAAGCTCCTTAAATATACTAATACAAAAGTTTGAAATCATCATCACCAGCCGAAAAAACAGGTTTGGTTTTTCAATAAGACAACTAATGCCATAGAGTGGATTTTATACGTAACATGCACTGTTTTCCAGGATGCTAACTACATTGTTATATGCTGTAGAAATTTGCATTTGACTTTCTGTACACCTAAATATTACTCAATGATAAAACAAATGCCATTGCAATATCAGTTTTCTGTCCAATATTCGAATGTCTGCATGTGGTTTTATTAAAAAAAATATCAATTTTTAAATGTAATTTTCAATGATAATTTCAGAAACACATTTCCTGCGTTTTCTACCTGCTCTTATTCATTTATTTCAACCACGGAGTATTTTATTTTTATTTGTATGTTTGAAATGAGAAATAGAATTCTGTTGTACATTTTTTATTTGACTTATTTTCATGTCGGGTTCTTAAATGGTCGACCGAACGGTATGGATTTTTCTCTTTTTAAGGCCGTTCGGTTGTCTTTAATTGCATACCTCCACTTCATTGAACTTTCGTGGATAGATTTATCATCGGCAATCATACCACATCTCCTTATTTTAATATACATAGTTTTAAACAATCAAATAACTCATTGAACGTTCAGAAAATAATGCATCGTTTCTCAAGGTGTAAATAAACTCATCATAGATACCAGGACCAAATTTAGTATATACGCCAGACGCGCGTTTCGCATACAAAAGACTCATCAGTGACGCTCGAATCCCAAAAAGTTAAAAAGGCCAAAAAAGTACGAAGTTGAAGAGCATGGAGAACCAAAATTCCTAAAAGTTTTGCCAAATACAGCTATGGTGATCTATGCCTGAGGTAGAAAAGCCTTAGTATTTAAAAAAATTCAAAAATTTGTTAACAGTAAATTTATAAATATAACCATATCAATGACAATTCATGTCAGCACAAAAAGTGCTGACTACTGTGCTTGTGATACCCTCGGAGAAATAAATCTCCACCAGCAGTGGCATCGACCCAGTGGTTGTAAATAAACTCATCATAGATACCAGGACCAAATTTAGTATATACGCCATACGCACGTTCCGTATACAAAAGACTCATCAGTGACGCTCGAATCCAAAAAAGTTAAAAAGGACAAATAAAGTACGAAGTTGAAGAGCATGGAGAACCAAAATTCCTAAAAGTTTTGCCAAATACAGCTAAGGTGATCTATGTCTGAGGTAGAAAAGCCTTAGTATTTCAAAAAATTCAAAAATTTGTTAACAGTAAATTTATAAATATAACCATATCAATGACAATTCATGTCAGCACAAAAATTGCTGACTACTGGGCTTGTGATACCCTCGGAGCATAAGATCTTACTTCCATTTGTCTATCCAGAAAACAAATGACAACAATAACAACATTTCAGCTTTTAATTTGTTTTATGAATTTATTTCAATCGTTCATTACATGTATCAAATTCTTCGTGTGATGAATCCCTTCAGATTTCTTTTTTTTTGTTGTTTTGTAGAGGAAGTAACTCCGTTATGCCAATAAAAACTTGGTAGCTTTAACTAAGTTTTATGAACTTATTTCAACCTTTCATCATCAATTTCTTCGTCTGTTGAATCCTTTCAAATTTTTCCTCAACACCGTGTTGTTTTTATTCAGGGTTGTGGTATCTTTTTTGTTAGTAAGGGAAGTAACTCCTTACTAACCCAATATTGTAACTAACTATGTATGGTAACTAACCCTATATATTTTTAGGACACCCTATATCAAATAAACATAGTCACCACGTACAGTCCTTTAACCAATCATGTCTCTTTAAATCTATAGAAGATAAGATAAAATATAAACTATATAAGACATCTTATAATTTATATAAGATACATGTATCTATAAACTATATAAGCTATCTTATAAACTATATATTATAAACTATTTAAGATGTCTTATAAACTAGATACGATATCTTATAAACTAGATACGATATCTTATAAACTTTATTAGATATCTTATAAACTTAATTAGATATTTGATAATCTATATATTAAGATATCTTATAATCTTTATAACATATCTCATTAACTTTACAAGATATCTTATAAAGTTTATTAGATATCTGTCAGTTAGAAAATTAGAAAAACGGCTTGCCATGCCGAAAGATGAACCGGGTGGACTTATATGATCCAAAAGACGCAGATCCTGCAGTACTAGTCACATTTTTGTTTGATCACGTCTTTTCATAGTATATTTAATTTGTTCGTATTGATTACAAATGTGTTTTGTAATATATGAGTACATTAAGATGTTATGAATACGCCACAAGACAGTAATCCAACACTCAATAACTAATTTGTTTGTTTCCAGTTAAAATATTTCATATTTCACTTACAATTAGACAAATGGTATTTTTAAGTTATGACAAAGACTTGACCACTGAATTTATTCCATTGATCAGTAAATATCAAGTTTGGCTGACGATACTTGATGAGTTTGGGTCATTTGCACAACTTAAATTGAGTCTGAAATTTACTTACATGCATTGTAATGAATTTTGTTCATTTTAAAAGTTTAAACATTTATAAATAGACACGACTCTGGATGTGTATACATACCTCTCTTGGGGTGTGCCTAGATTGGCAGAAGTTATACAGTTAATGCATTTTTGTAAATATTGTACAGGAATGTTGTTGAGCAAAACTGCATATTGCAGATCAACAAAGCAAATTTAACACGTTATAATAATAGTTATTTCAGAATTGAGTTTTAGAGTGCTGAATCAGATTTTCGCCATTCTCGCCAATATAAAGATGCAACATTTGTTTTTACTGAATTTAGAGTGGGTATGAATTCAAAAAGTTTTACGAAGAAAACAACCTTTAAAAAGTCATTTATTTGTTTCAAATTTCGATTTAAGAAATTCGTGCAACTTCAATGATCCGGTATGACTAATGTTCAATGATCTCAGGTATGTCAGATATTGATTTTTTTTCAAAAGAGAAAGAAGTTTGGTAAGCATGAATAATAGTTAGTTGATGACCAATCATGATTTTGTCAATAAAATGTGTGTTGCGTTTTATAGTCCGTCAGTATATGTATAATTTCAACTAAATGCATTCCACCCTAAACTGAAAAACATATAAATCAAACATTTGTTAAAATCAAACACATAAGACTGATTAAGGCTACATGTTCCTAACTTCAACATTATTAAAATATAGTTCTATGATTTCGTTATACATGTTTGTACTCATAAAATTCATATGTACGAGCAGAAGAGTTATAGGATGCACTTCCGTAAATATAGACAATGCAATATTCCATAAGAACTCACTTTCGGGCTAAAACTGTGACACTTTTTTTGAGGTTTCGTGAAAAATTAGAATAGAAAGTTGATATCAATTGTTAAAATTTAATTTTATACTAAAATGATGCACTAGCCCAACCTTTACTTTTTGTCTACTTCAGATTTTTATTTTACCGCAGTAGGATGTTTTATACTGGTAACAGGCCCAAATTATGTCCCTATGAAATGAAACATAGATATCATTTCTTGGAACCAGCATGTCAGCAAAAAAGGCGTGGGATGGGAAACAGCTGTTATACAAATTGCAATCTATACAAAACCTTATTCAAATAGAAAACTCCCTAAAAACATAATTTAGTTAACATATGAACTAGAGGTGTTTAAACAAAACCATATTTGGAAAAGTTGTATGCACAGTACAACCTGGGACATCCTTTTAGTAATGTCTACCCTCTTGAATGGTCAACATCAAATGGTGACCATTTATTGGGGTATTCAATTTTGAGAAATTGGCCATTTATTGTTGTCATAAAACATAGGTTGATGTTTTATTCAATTATGTCACTTACTGAAATCATCCGGGGTTGAAGTTTAGCTTGTATTTTTATTTAAACTTACATGTACAGGTTACTCAGGTTTCTTTTAAAATTTACATTTCACCTTTTTTTAAATGAAGAATAAAAAGTTGTTTTAGTCTTTGTTTATCAATTTATTTGTTGATTTTTCGGTCTTTAAATTTTCGAATTTTGATTTATTTAATGTTTTTAATTATTAATTTTTTTATTTTAATGTTGTTATTTATTTTTATTTAAAATTCTAGTGTTTTCATTTATTAATTAATTGTTTTTATAAAAAAATTGTATCCTTTTTTTATTTGTTTTTTATTTCTTCTTCTTTTATTTCGTCTTGTATAATCTTGAGTAGAAATGAAAAAAAATCAAAAACATAAGTTATTGTCTACTATTTGAAAAGAAAACAAGAGAATTCTTTCAATAACTACTTTTAAAGTAATAAAAAAAGGTTTTTTTACATGAAGTACATTATATGTAATTGTTCGTTTGTGTTAAAAAGATAATTATTATTTATAAATTATAACTTCTAATCATGCACATGATATTTTTATAGGAACCATGTAGCTAGTAATTTAACAAGCCTATGCTCAATATAAATCTTTTCACAAAAGATTTTGACAAAACAGTTGTACAATCTGAGGAAAACTACAAATATCATTATATGGTTTAGGAAAAAAATAGGTTTGTTTATATATTTTTGTTTTGGTAGATTTTTGCATTCTTGTATCATATGTATTTCATTTTATAAAATTCTATTATATTGACATAGATGTGTGAACAAAAGAAACTGACATAAGTTACAAATTTGAAAACATAGGAGTACAACATTCAACATTGTGATATAAACTTGATCATTATAAGAAGATACAAATATGTCAACAAAGAAAAACAAAAAAGGTACATAGACAGAGGAAATGAGGGAAAAACGTAAGTCAAGAATACAAAAAGTTACCATCGCAATAACGCTATGATGAGCTGCGTAACTACCTTGCCACGTCAAATGAACAATACCAAGAGTAGACTTATCAGTTAAAGTTAGTTTCACCAAAACAAATAAAAGAACTTTTTTTTAAAAGAGAGGCAAAAGACATCAAAAGAACAGTCAAACTAATAAATCGAGAATAAACTGACAACGCCATGGCTAAAAATGAAAAAAACAAACAGACAAATAATATTACACACATTTTAGAACACTATCGACTGAGAAACACGAACCCCACCAAAAATTGGGGGTTATTTCAAGTGCTCCGGAAGGGTAAGCAGATCCTGCTCCACATTTGGCAGATGATAAATAAACAACGTCAGTTTCAAGACCATATACATACCAGGGGAAATACGCCAAAGATGTGCATTATCTGCCTCACTATTTGTTCGGTTTGTTAAAATCATGGCGCGAAGGTTATAATTAGGAAGCCATAATGATTTTAAATGCATGAATATCAAAGTGGTTGTCAAAAGCGAAGAATAAATATTTCGCAAATATAAGACGATATTAGTTTATTTTATTTTAATCTTTCCAGTGTATGATCTTTAGAAACACGAAAAGTGTAGCATAAGTTACTATGCTAATAGGGTGTAGAACAATCATTCCATCGGTACAAGGCAGTGTAAGTCTTTCATCAGTGAGCTACAATAAATGCCACTCGTGTTATCCAATAAAGAGGTTTTACTAATCTAAGGATAGTTATACTATATGTATCTGAAGAAACTAGATGTAAAAATTTGATAGGCTATCCATTCAATAAAAGTAATTTACGTTTTCTATCTACACAGGTTTATAGTACGAACCTTCTTGCTAGCAATGTAGATCGTTAGTAGAAGCCAACTTTCAGTTCACATCATTGTGATTTACTTCTCAAGAAAAAAACGTTGTTAATGGATTTAAGTATGCTTATATTATAGCGTATTTTTGATGATTTTTTCATTATTCGAATTGGTATAGCTTTCGTAAATTTTCAATACATATATCTATTACAACAAACGTATAAGTATCAAATACAGATATTGTATCATGCAATGCACATGAAAGAAATGCCATTAAATTTAGTTACGACTATTCTATGTCTAACTAAAAAACTATCGTCAGGACAAGTTAACTTCTTTTCCAATTATTTTCTATAATTTATCATTTTTTAAATTAGTTTTCCTTTACGTTACGTGAAATTGTTGAAAGACCAATCATAAAGTTGTTTATAAGGTTTTTTTTGACACGGAGAAGAGCATTGATATAGAAACAAATTCTTTTAGTATATAAACGTTATTTTCATTCATGAGATGTCGTCCTTTATATATCTATATAATTACATTGAATATATGTTTCATTATAATACGTGATTCTGATTAGCTATTCTGCAATCTCGCGTTATTCCTTAAGCAAATTCATTACACAATAAAATGTATCATTCATGAAAACACGAGGTCCCACAATAAAGTGCATAGGTAAATTTAATTAAAACCAGATAAAAATCGTGTTGTCATGATCCTAGCTAAACACTTTAATTATAAGTATTGAATGCGTCTTTTTGAAACTTCATATGGTTGTAAAAGCGTTGACGGTACAAAATGTACTTCGGTCAACGCTTTTACATCCCAATTAAGTTACAAAAAGAAGCATTCAATTCCTAAAATAATGTACAACAGAGGAATAAACAGCATGGTCCATTACTCGTACAAATAAACAGTTCAATATAATCCAAAAAACTTAGATCTCCACTGCTTCATAGATAACCTAATTATTAAATTCCCGATTTAGAACTGTTTATAGCATGCTTATTTTGCACTTCGTTGTTATGATGAAAAACACAACTTACTGTAGTATCTTTTCAAATGTTTTTGTCGATAGAAACACAGACACGTGAGATAGGTGTTTGTGGAAGGTCTACCTTTAAGTCCTACTTTTATAGTGCAACAGGATTATACTTAGGTTCAATTGTATAATCAAAAGAAAGATGGTCTTTCTGTGTCTTTTTATACTATTGTTTTCGTGTACTAGCGGATTTTTGTTCGAGGGAAACTCACAGACTGTAAGTACGACTAATTCTCCTGTGTCTGACGATCATTTTGACATGCTGTTGAAATTACTGGTAGAACAGAGACAGAAACAAAAGGACCAAGACGAAATGATTAAACAGCTTCAACAGGAACTTATTACTACAAAAATTAAAGTTACAGAAGCAATTCATGATTTGAATAAAACATCTTGTAAAGAAACGGGATCGGAGGAAGTTCGGAATTTGACGAGGTCCCTACAAACACAAATCGACACCCTAAATGTGTAACAGATTCGTCAAAAAACAATCGTGACGGATTACATGAATAAAATCCAAGCTTTAGAACATGAATTTACAACGTTTAACCATCTGAATAGTTCTATTAATCTACTTAGTGTTTCCAATGTTTTAAATGTGACCGAACATTTGAACTCCGAGATACAGGAAACAAATTATAAACTTGCCGCGATTGAAAATGATGCCAACGCTAGAAAAAATGATTTCATAGCACTTTTTAACAAAGCTGATTTGACAGAAAGAAAAATGGAAACTATCTCACAAAAACTGGAAGAAAAATTGAATGATTGGAATAAAAGAGGTGAGAAACATTTTTCTTTGTTCTTTTTAATTTGTATCTTGTGTTGGATGCTGATACTACTTAATACCGTTAACGTTACATATTGTACTAGACCAGAAGAACGATTTGTATAATGGCTTGCTGTCGAATGTTCTTTTTGCTGTTTTTTTGGAAGTATGTCCTGTGCACGATGTTTTGTCAAAATTGTTAACATCGCAATGTCTACGTGATTGTGTCTTTACATTGTATCTTATCTATATATTAATTTTGAACCTTTGTGTTTCCATCGTTCATATTGAATACATCCGTCATGTTGACTTCTGTTTTCTGCTTATGTTGTATATATAGTCTATTCCTTTCTGTTTACATCGTTCATATCGTATAGATTACAATGGTTAACATATCGCGTGAACATCCTGTTTACTAATATATTGTAAATCGAGGTTAAACCTTTGTTTTTACATCGTTCACCTCATCAACATCGTATTAATGTTGTGTACCAATTCTAAGTTTTTTAAAATATTTGTTTTTATTCATTTATATTTTCAATACATTTTTTTGTAGATTTCATGTATACCGTTTGTATCTTTAATGTATTTTTTCTGCATTGGTGTAGGATTTTATAATTTTCGGTAAAATAATTTTATCATATATGCAATTATTTGTAATAGCACTTAAGACATTACTTGAGTATCGAATATTAAATGGTTTTAAATAAAAGAACATACAATAAGTTGTAACATATCGATGTGAACGATGTCAACATTTCATTACATTCCTAACATTATATCGCACACTACAAACCAAACGATGTAAACATGATCGATATTGACAATATATTATATACATCGCGATGTTAACGATGTAAACGATGTAAACAGTTTATAAGAGTTATTACAATGTAAACGACATACAGTATTTAAAACACATTTGATATCGAGATGTAAACGATCTAAACACGATATCTTTACAACATTATATACTTGACGATGTTAACGATGTCAACAATATATAAGAATTCATACAATGTAAACGATGTTGAATTGACAGGATATAGTGTTAACATTGTTCGTATCACGATGCCACCAAAATTGTTTTAACATGTTGCACTGGACATGTCCAGGGCAATAATAAAACAATGTTTTCGACATGGCGATATTTATATACAATAATACGATGAGAATGATGTTAACACAAATGTATATGTATGTACAATATAAACATTATATTGACACAATTTTGTTAACATTGCGATGTAAACGAGGTGAACGGTGTGAACAGATTATAAACACGTTCTTGACACTTTATTGTCAAAATCCCGATATTGGTGACATCGCAATGAATGCGTTGTGAACAAGGTAAACACAAACGTAAAGATTTTGTATACAATATAAACACGATATTGTTAACATTGCGATTCATACGAAGTGAACAATGTACACAGAAAGGAACAGACTCTATTAACATAATCAAGACGATGTTGACAGGATATTTTTAAGAATGCGATGTCTACGATGTAAACGATGTTATAAGAAAGATATAGATATGGACCATATGAACTAGATGTTGACACGTTATTATCAACACTTCGATGTATACGATGTAAATGATTTAAACACACGATGTTGACGATGTGGACGATGTAAACATGATAGTATCGACACTAATAATTATGTAAGCGATTTGAACGATGTAAACACAAACGTTTAAATTCAGTTCACTCCAAATACGATGTGCACGATGTGAACGATGTACACTCGATATTGTCAATATCCTGAAATATACAATTGGATTGATGTACTCTCAAAAGTAAAGACTCGATATACAATATAAACACTCTGTTGCAATATTATTGTTAACATTGCGATGTAAACAATGTGAACGATGTAAACAGAAAGGTATAGACGTAATATTCATAACATGGCCACAATGTTGACACGATATTGTAAACACCACGAAGTATATGATGTGAACAATCTAAACACAATGGTACAGAACAGATACATATAAATAGGATATAATGTAAACACAATTACTGTAAATTCAGAAATTATTGCGAGGTTTTTATTATTGCGAATAATGCGACTGAGTTGTAAACGCAATAATTAAAACTCGCATTTTGTAATATTTGAACTGACTTAAGCATGACTTTTCTCAAAATCGTAAAAATTAAAATCGCATTCAAGTGTAAAATGACAAAATCGCAATAATAAATGCACGCAATAATTTCTGAATTTACAGTACTACACGATAAAGTAGACATTGCGATTGTCAACAAGACAAACAGGATACTGGAGTCAATAATATTATACATAATTGTATGCTGATTGACATTATGAAATCAAATTTAGTTAAACTGTTAATTTTATAATAACTCGTCCTTAAATACATGATTATAGTTTGAAAATTAAATTAAGAGCATACATAATTTCAATTTATACATTTCAGTTATTCTGGTAGCCGGGGCAACAGAAAAGGATTATAAAGACGGACAAACAATATTATTTGGCTATATATTTATTGCAAAGGGAGTTGGAAATGTTGACTCGTTAAAAACATCTGGTATATTTGTTTGCGAGAAAAGTGGCGTATACCAGGTATCTGTATATGTGGTGTCAAACGCTCGCACTTCGCAAATAGAAATTTATAAGAATGACAAATTTCTTGGAGATGCATTTGGCAACCTAGACAGCTATTATGAGACATTAACCTTTATATCAATCGAACAGATGGACATCAACGATAGACTAAAGGTCATCGTTGATCAAGACATGCATGTTTATGGCGGAAGAGAATCTGTAATAACAATATTGCAAATTGCGTAATTCCCGATTTTGCCATAACCAATAATGAAAGTTTCGAAATTATTATATTTAACTATTAACCAGATACAAATATGCCTTAGCCAAAGGCATCTTATATGATAATCAAGATGTGGAAAATATTTCACTGCTGAGAATGCAACACAATGACAATCAACCAAAAAAGTATAAAGGTAGATATTATTATAATATGTATGCCGTTATTAAACAGTTTAGAATCAATATTTTATCGATCGACTATAAATTATTTCTATTTGGTCAAACTATAGAACCGTTTTATTTGAGCTGCGTTGATTGAAAATCGAACTTATGAAAATGTGTAAATGCGTGTATTCATGTCCATACATTAACAATGTTTGACTGTGCTTGAATTTGGAATATTATACTACGGAATAAAAGATGGACCTTGAACTGCAGAAAAGAGTTCTTATAACAGCTAAATTTTGAAACAGTATCGTATTACATATAAAGCCTGTCCTTTTCCATCTATTTCTCATTTACACGTAAATTTCACGGAACAAAAACAGGCATGCCACCAAAATCTACCAGAACTTGTAGTCGTGGTGTTAGTGGTAGAGGTAGAGAATGAGGCCTCTGACACAGGAGAAATTTTGAATTGACTATTTCAACATGAATCACAACATATTGCTGGTCCATCAAGATCAAATCAATTCTTTACTCTTTCATCAACTGATCATAGTGACCAAACTGGAGTCTCATGTCGGTTGATAACCAAGGATGAAACCAACAGGACTTACGCTGTCTGAAATGTTTTCGTCTTTGCTCTCTCAATAACAATATCATGGCCTGTTCTTTTTGTATCTGTGTTATTAATTGTAGGAGCATTACTACATGTACATGGTCCTGTGTTCCATGATTAAATTGAAATTACTGTTTCAAACAAAACCAGAGCTTTTATATATTGTATGTTACAACGAAAATGACTAGAACTCGAAATGGTCGTATTATGAACGTAGTCAAGTCGTAAAAAGGCGTGACGAGGTCGACATAAGCGTGTTAGAATCGTACTTTAGTCTTCAACATCATAGTATGAACATGGTATAGTCGTAGTAGCAGCGTGGTTGGATCGCAGCAAAAACGTGATGGTTGTATTGAGGTCGTGGCAACGTCGTTGTGAGAGCATAGAGCAATCTCTTCGACTAGAATCGCGCTTTCGCTACGATCTCGCTACGTTTGTACAGCGACCTTTGTGATCTCACCACGACCCTACTGCGGTCTCACTACGTTTCTACTACGACCTGATTTTTTCAAGAACGCACCATGATGGTTTTGAACATGCTCTGCTTATCACGTTCATCATGATCATGAAGAGCTCATCATGATCGTACCATGACCTTACTGCAATCTATTCGCTGTCTACACAATCGCACTACGATCGTCAAAATTTGCATTTTTCAGAGATCGTAGTCCGATCTTGGTTTAGTGTTACTCCGGTATGAATGTCACACAATATCAATTAAAAAAAAAAAACAGAAAAACTAGCATTAGACTAAAAATACAGATGAACTTGCAGAGGCAGAAGATGCTAAATAATTAAACTCGTATGTCAAACAAAAACCCACAATGCCATGGCAAACACGAAAATTGACCAAGCAACAAACAACAGTATACAGAACACACATAGAAAAATAAACACTGATCAACACGAACCTATCTTTAAGGTTGATTTATGATGGGTGGGTACGCAGATCCTGCTCCACCTAGAGAAGCCCATATAGGTAGGTCACATTCGAGAAAAAAAGGACTCCGACAACTTAAACACAAATTTTCGTAGTCTTTTCTGAAACAGATATTTAATAACGGTCAACCAGCTCGTGATTGCGTCCGTACAATATTGGCGAATAGATGATCTCTACCACTTGGAACCTGGTTAAATACCTTCCTTCTTATACAGGCAATCACGAACGAAATGCAAGCTCTGGAATATCGGATCAACAGAACCTGGTAAAAATAACTAAAAATTGCACAGTCTCACATTCTCAGACAAATTTTGGATATAGAGTCAACTAAAAATTAATTCAAAATGAACGCCCAAAAAATCAAGTGACTAAGTCAAATAGATTGGTATAATTGACAACCTTTTATGGAATAAACATGAAACTGTGAATAGTGTTAGGTATGATGATAATGCCTTTTGTTAATACGATACCATTTAAAGAACTAGTAATCAATAATGGCTGCCAACAGTCTAAAAGTTAAGTCCAGTACATTTGTACAAGAGGAGTGAAAGATACCTCAGATATATCCATGGTTAACAAGATAGAGACCTTCATACAAACGATTAACAACACAACACAAGATAGAAAAATAAAGACTAAGCAACAAGAAACCCACCAAAAACTGGGGGCTCAGGAAGGGTCAGCAATCCTTCTTTACATGTGGTACCCGTCTTGTTTCTTATGTTAGTACAAACCGGGTAATAAGTCATTTTCGGTATATCACATTTGTGAAACTGAAGGTGATTGTAGTTACGACATAACGGAACGTATCCGCTACCTACTCTGAAACGAATATTCAAAAATGGTCAGCCTACTCTTGATGGCATCCGTAACATTTACGAAGGGGTGATTGAAATTTCAACAATTGGAAATTTTGGTTTGATAGCTTCATTGTGAGCATCAATCCTTTATGAAGGAAATCATGATATAAATTACAAGCCCGGAAATATCTTTTCACTTGGAGATATATACTACGTATGCAGGCGCTTCTGGAATGGTGCTACATAGAAATAGAATGTTCACCATGTGGAAGCTGAAATCATCACTTTTGTCTTAGTAAAGTTTTGATTACAACCAACCCTCATTGTCAGCTTCGAAATGCATGTCAAGATATGAAGAAGACTTAACTGTATCTGTTGTATGCTTTATCTCAAGTTCGATTGTATAGATGCATTCAAAAAACTAAAAACATCTGATTTTTTTAGTAAGAGCTAGAACATCATCTATATAGCGGAAAACAAAAGTTACCACTTTCTTACTTTCTTACTTTTTTGGAATTTCATGTATAAAACCAGCCTCATAAGAATAATAGAACAAGTCGGCAAGAAGTGGGGCGCAGGTGTTCCCATGGGAAAGGTGTTAAATTGTTTAAAACCAAGTCCTCCAAATGTAACAATTAGTTGTTAAAAAAAATCAAGGATCTTGATAATGTCGGTTTCAAAATATTTTTGTTTGAATCAAGGTGATGTTTTAAGATTGATTCCTCACTTAGACAGGATACGTGTATCTACGTTGGTCACTCTGCTTATGAACCAAAACAATACCAACTTCTTAAGCTTGGAATGGGGGATACGTTTGTAAAGTGTAGAAAAGTCAATGTACTATTGCAAGATGAAAGAGTCTAAGATTATACGTTTTCTAAAAGATCTTTGGGTTTGTTTTTTTTTAGTTTCAACATCTGTTTCATGCCAAATGTAGAAAGGTAGATTCACACTAACTGTAAAGCCCGACTTTGAGTGGCTGATCAAATTGATGTGAATATTTTAGAAAGAGGTGCTTGGAGCACTTGAAGACCAAGTAAAAAACATATACCTTTGTTAGTAGGAACTCTTATGTAGTTTATGTATTGAATACAGCAATGACAGACCCAGTTTTCATTTGAGGTTGAAATTACAACGGAATATAGAACAAACCTATGATTATCCAGGATTTTCTCTTTAGTGAGTGTCGTGGGGTATATGTTAAGTTTCCAAGTGAATTGTCAATACATAATTCCTTTATCAAGCAGTTTATGTAAATAAATGTGATTAACACACAAAACGATGGAACAACAACATATTTCATGGATTTAGGACAAGTATATTGCAACATTTGGGTCTTTATTGATTGACGTACCATAGGTATTGACAGACCAATTCAGTTGCCTAATTCTGATTTGTATCAACAACCTCAGAGCCTTAGTGTTCTCGGTGATAAGTGATTATTTGCGTCTTCTTTCTCGCGTTTAAGCCATTGCCTGGCATAAATCTTGACTGAATTTATTTAAACTTTGATGTTGTGTTTTTAATTGATTGATTTAGTCTCACGAAATCTCGCATTTCTCAGAGAAGTTTTATTTGCAATCATACAATTGATCACTTTTCAGTAAAAGCATAAAACTTTCCAGTGTTAGTTACTATGCTAACGAACATTTTGACATACAGTCATCCATAGAAGAATATAAGAAGTTTCTGTATCCCAGTAGCTTGATATATGAAGATGTGGTATGAGTGTCAATGAGACAACTCTCAATCCAAGTCATAATTTATAAAAGTAAATCATTATAGGTCTTCAATACAGATCCTTGGTTAACACCGAATAGCAAACTATGAAGGGACCTAAACATTGCTAGTGTAAAACAATTCAAACGGGAAAATCAACGGCTTTAATTTATATTAAAAACGAGAAACGAGAAACACTTATGAACCACATCAACAAACGACAACTAATTGTTTGTCAGTATCATTCTGTCTTGAACCAACATTCAGGATCGTGCATTTTCAAAATTAACAACAGCGTACAGAAAAAAAAACAATCCAATTGTCACATGAGAGACAATGAACCCCCGTTTATGCATAGTTTGCTTTAGGCGTATCACAGCTTTTGGAATTTTGTATCCTCAATACTCTCCAATTTTGTACTTGTTTGGCATAAAAAATATTTTGATATGAGCGTCACTGATGAATCTTATGTAGACGAAAGGCGCATCTGGCGTACTAAATTATAATACTGGTACCTTTGATAACTATTGGAGTCACATTCAACTGTTATCTAGTTGACACTTTCTTCAAACTTGGACTATCTGTTTTCTGCCACCGATTGTAAGAAATTTCAACATCGATTCCAATGATGCTTGTTGTCGTTGTGTCCATATACATATCTAGCACTCCCAAACGTGTCCTCCCCCCCCCCAAACGTGTCCAATTCCCCCCAAACGTGTCTATTCTCCCCAAACGTGTACGTAATATTCAATATTTCCCAAACGTGTCCGATTTCATAACCCCCAAACGTGTCCAATAATTGTTATACAACAAAATATGTCCACTATTACAAGCGGGAACGTTTCACGTCTTTTAGATCAAATACATGTATGTCCTAAATGAAATAAATAACGTTTAACGGCTATTCTATAATGGGGGACACAGTTGATATTATGGTCATTTATTGGCATTAGTTTGTTCAATGCCGGTTATTAATAATTATCATAATTGCAAGTTCAATCTGTAATATTTGTGTATCGACTTTAGACTGGCTTATTGGCCAGTTGCAAGTATTTCATGCTCAGTTTGAGCGAACATAATTATTGTACAGTTGAATTAATCGTTTACTTTGTAATTTGAACTAATAAACTCCGATGATGCTTTTATGTTAATCTGAATATTGCACGAAGTGCTTTCAGCAAAATTGACTTCCTTTTTACAATTCTCAGTCTGGTATTTTAAAGCTCTTTAAATCATCAACTGGTTTTCAGGTTTTTTGTTAATAGATTTTAGGTTTCGAGCATCACTAAAGACACACGAATAAGATACATAACGTACAGAATGAAATATTTCATGGATTATTTGAACGATATAATGTTAGCAAAAATACATTTGTCCTTTCGGAGTCTTTTATAGCTTTTTATGCGGTATGGACTTTACTAATTTTTGAAGGCCTTACGGTGACCTATAGTTGTTAATTTCTGTGTCATGTGGTCTTTAATAGAGAGTTATCTCATTGACTATCATACCAAATCTTCTTTTTTATATTGTAAATAGGTTCTATTAGCATACCGGGAATTGAGGATTGGACCTACAGTTTTATAGTTATTTGGACTAACACTAGTTAGGATTTTAATCTAAAATAATTAAGGGAGAGTACAAACGATTTTTGTTGATCTTCAGTTAGATTTGCGCAGTGAATCGGACATTCTCCCTACAAGAAGTATCTCATTTTATATCTACAACTTAACGGAGAATGGCTGCTTACATGTACATTCAACATAGCTTAACTTACGCCCCCACTTTTACAAGGTTATTCTACCGGTTTAGAAACAAAAACTAAAGTTATTTTCTACGTTTTAATGAAATAGCAAAATGAGTATACCTTACTGAAAAAGCAATGACCAAATAACCTACATACTCATAATATTGACACGAATGACATTTCCAGTAAAAAAAAAACATATGGTCACATTTGGGGAAATTAACACATTTGGGTGTTTATTAAAAAATGGACACGTTTGGGCGTTTATACACATGATATGCTTTGGCGCTGTTTTACAACTAGACAAATTTTGCAGTTCAGTGTCGTGGATGTGGACACGTTTGGGGGAATCGGACAATTTTGGGGGTAACATGGGTAAGGACACGTTTCCGAATGTTACATATATATATATGCCCAAACCATGTACGGCAAAATGTTTTCACGTCATTTGCTGTAAACAACATCAACCATTTTCAAAATGAATATGAACCGATATAATGATACATTCTGCTGATTCAAATGTATTCTCAAATTTGTAACTGTTTTAATGTTTATCTTATTTTGAACCTTCTTCATATATTCAAACTTGATCTTTTAAATAAATATTTTTTAGGATTTAGACATGACGCATAATCATAATATATTTAAACTTTAAATTAGAAAAACCTGTCATGTGTGACCTATTCTTATATTGATCAATATCCTTTGGAACTTTTTAAAAGAATTCTTTTCGTGTTCACCATTTGGTTATTTTTCTTTGGACGTTAATATGAACTTAGTAATATTTTGACGTCGGATACCAATAACAATTATAACAATACATCTTGTAACAGCGCGTCTGGTGCTGAACTATTTCTAACGTTTAAGTTGAAACTTAATAAATACTAATTTGAGACACCAGCATGTTTAAAATTAAACCAAACATATCTCTAGGTTGTATATATTCCACCTTCATTCTAATACCAAACTGTTGCTTTATAGGCGTTTCATCTAGGTTATTTGCACACCGATTTGGTGCATGTACAAAATTAAAAATATTTTATATACATATAATTACAATTACTCTTTTTTACCACCATACGTTTTACAAGGCAACAAGGTAATGTAAAACATGTTAAGTTACTCCAAAAAGCAAGTGAAAACATTGTAATGACGAACAACTCCATTTACTTAACAACACTACTGTCCAAGATAGATTTTCTTCAGATAATCTAATCCTCCAGTGTCGACACGTTCCAGAGCAAGCATCAACCTGTATATTGTAGGTTTTACTTGTATTGACGATTTCCATTTTCTCAAGATATCTGAAATTTGCTTGTACATATCCTTATGATACCGTACCATTGTCTCCTTTATCGAACTAACAGTAATTCCTAGCTCGATTCCGAGTTGTACAGCGCAATTGCCAAGATTCTCAGGCAGACCTTCCAAAACATCATTATGGGGAATTTCTTGTAGTCGGACATCAGCAATATCTATCAAGATAAATGTATATTATGTAGTTTTATTTTATTTACATATATATGTCGCACCTTATTTGGAAACTTGGAGCTGCAGAAAGAAAAGAACAACAGTCATTTGAGTGTACTCGTAGTTGTTTATGTTATAAGAGATATTTAAGAAGAAGACAACTCTTCACAAGAGACCAAATTGCACATAACTACTAACTAAAGGTCACCGTATTTGTTTTACTAATATAGGTTCTAACGTATGTAAACATTGTTCTACAATGTTTTTTTATGAGTACTCCTAATAAAAATTATAAACAAAAGCGTTGCTGGAATACACATTCAATTGTGTCAATTTTATCTTACGTGACAACAATGTAGAGGTAAGTTTTATGATCATAATATGTTACCAATAGATGCATTATTTATTTTACGCCTTCAATCACTTTGAAATAACTTATTTCACTTATTTATCATTTGTTGTAAATTCGTTGTATAACATGTATAAGAACATTGTGTTTCCCAATCGTGCCCATGTATATCAAGACCCAACTTTTGACAAATAGAAACAATTTTGGTAAGAACTCTGTACAGGACTTTCCCCTTAAAAGTATATATATAACCGCTGTGCAGTATAACTTTGAACACAGGTTAAGGATGTCTCAACTTAGTATACGAAATAAAACGACAGATGGACGGACATACAGACCGACTATAAAATAGACACATTGATTACTATAGGGAACAGTCGACAATATGGAAGACCAATATTACACTAATATATTATAGCCTCTCCCATATACCAGAAAACACATTGAAAGGAATAAAACGACTCACCAACAATTTCACACAGTTGAACAGATAACATCAATACAAACATCAACGCCAACTTCAAAATCCTGAACAAACCGGACATCAACACAGGGACAAATCTTTGTTCTAAACAAACACTTTTTCATTCACTTTGCCGACTTAACCACTAACTGCAATCGAATAGTATGTACGGTACAGAATTTGCCGCAGAGAACAAGTCAGAACCTCACTGAACACGACTTTTTAACTTATTGTTAATGCCACATTGACTGTTTCAGTTCAAAACTTGATTAACAGACTAACAGATGCATACGTTATCTGGACTGATTTTATTGTACTACTAGAACACACCCGCGATATCTGTGACTGAATTAAAAGAGGGACGAAAGATACCAAAGGGACAGTCAAACTCATAAATCTAAAACAAACTGACAACGCCATGGCTAAAAATGAAAAAGACAAACAGAAAAACAATAGTACACATGACACAACATAGAAAACTAAAGAATAAACAACACGAACCCCAGTATCTAAGTATGTGTAAGCCTTATTTTAGTCTGGATTTTAAGTATTGGTATTGTCATCTGATAAAGTCATGCTGATTATAAGATGCACAGTTTTCTCTGCTTTCAAATTCTTCTGTTTGAACCCGTCGATCTGGAACTTATCAATTATTGGTAATATTAATTATTAAGAAAACAAAAGGGCCTGAAATGGAGTAATTTTTAATCAACATCAATGAATATATAAGTTATAAATAAAGTTTAATTCTTTGATTCGAATATATTTTTAGTATTCGTATTGTCATGCTGATTAAAATACTACAATTGAAACAATGTGACAATGATAACATTTAGTAGTGTCAACCCTGTGATTATGACCCATGTATATAGCAAATCTCAAATACACCGTTTGATGGGGTGCCTGACAGATGCGGATCGTACAGATAAGGTAATGGGTAACATGTGACACATAATGATATGACAAAAAGGAAATCACATCAGATAGTTCCGGAACTTATCAATTTGTTTAATTGCTTATTGTTGGAAACAGTAATCGATGTAAAGGGGTTAAATTTTCAGTAAATCCTATCAAGTATATATATACCCTTATATAAGTTTGAGTTGTAGCTTACTTCCGTTATACGTTTACTAGAGGTTTCCCGATTTGCTACCGTACCAACCGTAGTACGAACTGGGAGCGGTGATTTAACTTTTGGAAATAATTGATGTATGTACTTTAAAATACCAACGTATGTTTTATGAATCATATGCAAAACTATTTTGAGAATTTCTAGCTGTACTTTGGTACTAATTTCATGTGGTTACTTCTTGTATTCATAGTAAACAATATTGAGTGCACTCGATTAAGCTTTCAAGCAACCGTTGCAAGTAACCGTTGGAACGAAAGGTTTATAGTTAAGAGTTATTTTCCCCTGAAACTACATAGACCAAAAGAAGCTAAAAAAACAAAACAAATTTAAAACCTATATAAATTTTGTTTCTAATAACTGTATATCAGTATAAAAATTTTAAGAATTGTATTTTTCTGTAAGTTTTCGTAATACATGAACAAGCAAAATGTATATTAACAAAATAAATTGACCTCAATTACAAATGAATAATGATAAAATAAATAAAAAGCCAACGCATTTCTGAGTTATCGAATACAAAAAAAGGATGAACAGCAATAAATAAACAGAAAAAAAAACCGGAATAAATAAACAGAAAAAAAAAACGAAATAAATAAACTTGTGATATGACATTCACGCATCAATTACAGTCCCTGTAACATAGATACCGTTGTATATAGATATAAGAAGATGTGGTATGAGTGCCAATGAGACAAATCTCCATCCCAGTCGCAATTTGTAAAAGCAAACCATTAAAGGTCAAAGTACGGCTTATTATCTTGAAATCTTTGATAGACAGAATAACTTGAAGAGCAAAACTGATCAGCAATCCTAAATCATCCGTCGACTTGTTTTTGAGGTTATTGCTGTAGATTGATAGAAACTTTGAGTAGCAGATTGATAAAAAAATACAGGATCTGCACTGAAATAGGTCACCCCATATGGAATTTACTGACCCTGTATATATCATATTAGGTCACTAACACACTATGTAACTAATAATGCATAGAGCTATAAGTGATATCGTATTCACTTGGAATCCTTCCTTTTTTATAAAATAATGTATACACTCGAACAAGAAGTTTGAAAAAAAACTTAAATCACTATGCTATATTAATTTTAGAAACATGTCCTTTTTTAAAACACAATAGTTCATATATCTTTTTCGCAGTAAGCAGAGTGAGAAAAATAAGGAAACCTAGAGTTAAAGTATTCTAGGTAAGATCGATAATTATAAACCTGAACAAATTACCCTGGAAACTTTTATCAACCGACGAAAATGGTCCTTATGTACAATAGTTGTCGTTTGTTTATGTAATTTATACGTGTTTCTCGTTTCTCGTTTTTTTATATAGATTAGACCGTTGGTTTTCCTGTTTGAATGGTTTTACACTAGTAATTTTTGGGGCCCTTTATAGCTTGTTGTTCGGTGTGAGCCAAGGCTCCGTGTTGAAGGCCGTACATTGACCTATAATGGTTTAATTTTTTAAATTGTTATTTGGATGGAGAGTTGTCTCACTGGCACTCACACCACATCTTTCTATATCTACTTAATTTGGAGTCCAGAAATGAGTTTTAAATGGTGCTTATAAGACATTGTATAGCAATACGGTTTTCCCCGTAGAACAGTATCAAGAATTAGAAGATATATACATATTGCATTAGTGCAAATATAGCGTCAAATTATTGCCGTAACCTGTGGACAAAATACGTTGGAATGTAAGAATTTTTTCTAGCATTGCTGTATGATAAAAGGATTAATGGATGGATGTTCAATTTGGTTAATATTATCCCTCGTAGATTATGTATACTAGTCTACTCGCAAGCTCTTTAATTCAGTGGTAGTCGATTGTTTCAGTGTTACATATTTGTTTTTCGTCATATTGTTTCAACATAAATCAAGCCGGAAGTTTTCTCGTTTGAACTGTTTTGCATTTGTCATTTCGGGCTCTTTTATAGCGGACAATGCGGAATAAGTTTTTCTGGTTGTTTAAGGCGGTTTGGTGATCTATAGTTGTTAATTTCTGTGTCATTTGGTCTCTTGTGGACTGTTGTCTCATTGGAAATCATACCATATCTTTCTTTTTATATTTGTATTTTTTCATCAACAACAGAATAGAGGAAAACTTATTTTTCAAAATATATTTTAAGTTTACCTTTTAAGAATGCATTTCTAGAAAAGAAATTGTTGATGAAAAAATATGAGAAGAGAGCCCTTTTGAATTTCTCACGCAATTTAAAATATCAAGGGTCTAATCATTCAAAAAAAAACTCTGATGTAACGATCGAAATAGATTATTTAATAATAATATCAAATTTCAAAATCATTCAAGAACTAATTATAGTATGAAATGAAATAATAACAATTTCGACATGTTAACGAATGTAAGCAACACCAATAACACGTATTTTAGAAAAAGGTTGATAGATGTTATTTTATTTGTTCAATATTCTCATTATCAACCTGTTTCTGTCTATAAATAAACGAAACAGAAACATTACCTATATCACATTGAAACGCAAATCTATATTTAGAATATCAAGGTCATGTCAACTCAGTTCGTTTAAGGTCTGTTTGATTCATGGTCTTGTGCACAACTAAACAATTTCATAAAAATCATAAACAGAGAGATGTAGAAACGTTGAAATCGTTATCAACGGGTTGTCCGATCCATCTGAAAGGACAGATAGCTCTTGACCTGATAAACAATTTAATCCCAGTCAGATTTGCTCTAAATGCTTTGGTTTTTGAGTTATAAGCCAAAAACTGCATTTTACCCCTATGTTCTATTTTTAGCCGTGGCGGCCATCTTGGTTTGATGGCCGTGTCACCAGACAAATTTTTAAACTAGATACCCCAAAGATGATTGTGGCCAAGTTTGGATTAATTTGGCCATGTAGGTTCAGAGGAGGGAGAAGATTTTTCTAAAAGATTACTAAGATTTACGAAAAATGGTTAAAAATTGACTATAAAGGGCAATAACTCCTAAAGGGGTCAACTGACCATTTCGGGCATGTTGACTTATTTGTAAATCTTACTTTGCTGAACATTATTGCTGTTTACAGTTTATCTCTATCTATAATAATATTCAAGATAATAACCAAAAACAGTAAAATTTCCTTAAAATTACCAATTCAGGGGCAGCAACCCAACAACGGGTTGTCTGATTCATCTTAAAATTTTAGGGCAGATAGATCTTGACCTGATAAACCCCATGTTAGATTTGCTCTAAATGCTTTTGTTTTTAAGTTATAAGCTAAAAACTGCATTTTACCATTTAGTTCTATTTTTAGCCATGGCGGCCATCTTGGTTGGTTGGCTGGGTCACCGGACATATTTTTCAAACTAGATACCCCAATGATGATTGTGGCCAAGTTTGGTTTAATTTGGCCCAGTAGAGGAGTTTCAGAGGAGAAGATTTTTATAAAAGGTAACGACGACGGACGACGACGACGACGGACGCCGGACGCAAAGTGATGAGAAAAGCTCACTTGGCGCTTCGGGCCAGGTGAGCTAAAAACGACAAAAGTCTCTAGCATACCAAATTACAAGTAGGGATCTTTGGTGTTTTAATTTTTAATATGACGACCGCTTATTGATAGAACAGAGTCGTTTTAGCTGGGTAATTGAATTAATATTTATATGTTACCTAACAAGTCTGTGTCTTCTCTGAATACCTGCAAAAACAGTGGTGTTAATATGCTTTTTTGTGATATTTCAATAGCATTGAATTACAAGAGGTCATGACAACTGTTTTTGAATCAGAACAAAATCGTTTAAATTCATTCGGTCTTTCATACGTTATAACCGACTATAAGTTTACATTTAAAGATTTTCTAAATTTAAATTATATGATCCATGCAAAAGATATCAGAATAACAATAAGTGTAATCCCGACTTCTTCGTCAGTTGTTGACCATTTTGTTTTTGGCAGCAATATTTTGTTGATCATTGCATTATATTAATTATGTGAAGCAAATACACTTAATTTGATTAAACAAGCTGTCTTACGAATACTTCCATTTTAATATTTATGAATAAAATTTTACACATTGAAAATATTCAACCGTCTGTAGACGTAAAACAAAAAACCGGAAACTTAAAAAAAATAACAAACAAGAAAGCCTACATTGGATTTGATGCTCTTATTGAATCCAATAATCTTACAAACCTTGCACAATAGATGTCTTGTTTCGTCCACAGCTTTCATTGCGTCCAACAAATTTGTAAATGATTTGGTAGGTTTTCCCCTTATCCTTTTTGTTTTCCAGCAATGTAATGCCATGATTCTGACAATAAGAGACATCCCTGTGTAGCAGTCCTCTATATCTTGCCAATCTAGCAGTTCTAACCCAAGATGAAGCACCAAATCTCTACAACAACTGTTAGTAAGCTGAACGGCAAATCTGGCAAGTTCTTGTTCGCTTGGCGACTTTGTCAGAATTGGTTTTGCAAGACCTAAATAGCATAAAAAGATAGCATCATTATAAACGATTTAAATCTTTTGTTATTGTTTTTTGTTATGTGTATCGTTGTCTTAATAGTAGCAATTGTCTGTTTACGTAAATAATCGCTCTGAAATTATCAAATGTTATCTACTCCGATCTTCATGTTAATTTCCATCTTAATGTACTGAGGTGAGTAAGATGTGCGTCCTCCTTGTTTTTTTCCGAAGCTACATGGTAAAATACTTTGCACCGCTTTATCTTTTCACAAAAGACTACAATAGATCATTAAAGGTCATTTCTCATAATTTAAGCAGATACTTGATATGTTTTCTTTCCATTTGGGAACCAAATAAAACCATTGCAAATATAAGGTAAAAGACCGAGTCTGCCTTTTCACGCCGTTTTTATAACTCAAATATCTCCCAAAAAAATCCATAATCTATCAATATTTTAAGCTTATTTTGTTCTTTAACTGACGCTCTTTCAACTTAAAATATCAATTTAGATTTCTTCATTTTCAAATCTTCTCCTAAGTAGATACTCAAATATCTATTTGTGTATTTAAAGTATTATCTAAATTGATTTACCTGGACAATGAGAGGGACATTCGTTCTGTTTCTGAAATTAAAATTAAGAAAACAATCAGTGTGATCGAAACTGAAAATAACATGGTTTTTGTTGTAATGATTTGATTTGATGTTCTGTAACTGATAGTGTCCTTGTAAACATGATGAAATATATCATTGACTAGAGTTGTTTTAACAACGAAAAACCCTCCACAAACAAAAAAAAGGCTATCTCATGCAATGTCAATCAAGTTTACTATAGATGGTTATGATGTTTAACTAAAATATACGATACCAGTAAAGAATTTACTATTATTACATAGCAATATAATATTTCACATAGAATGTAACCAAAAGTTAGCGTGCAATAAATTCTAATATTGCACTAGTGCAATAAATCTTTAAAATTTATGACGTCATCAACGACAACATCTTAGTTTAAACCAATTTTTACTTTCAAATATTATATTGCTATACAATAAAAGGGTTATTGCATGAATATTGGGGAATATTGTCCCTCGTAGAACATATATTGAACTCGCAAGCTCGTGCAATATAAAATTCTACTCGGGACAATATCCCCCACTATTCATTCAATAACCCTATATTATTATTTGTATTCTACATTCTTGTTAATGTTGCGTACCTTGTTAAAAAATCATAGTAAAGGATATCTGGAGGAATGTTCATTTCCACTGTCGCACATCCAGTCTGAATTCATGTTTGCCTTTGAAATGGTAACAACACATGGCGATCTGTGACACACTTCTCCGATCTCAATATGAAAGAGATTTGACAGATTTGCATTTTGGTGGCTCTTTCCAATGCTGGTAAGATAGAATTTCAAAACAACTTCTAAAGTGGAGGTTAAACATTCTTGAATGCTGGCTGCGATATCTGGAGAAATTGAAGATTTAGATGAAACGTGTGTAAGGTAGACGACGACCTTTGTTTCTTCTACAATTATTCGAAACTCGGTTTTGGCGTCAACACATAACACTGCTGATGAGTGGTATAACAATGGATGACCGTTTAACTCCATTATAGGCCATATACTACTGACTGCTCCAATAAGTTTGAAAGAAAGTGCGGATGGTATGGATGACTTTTGTAATTTATAGACCAAAGAAATTGTCCTGTTTGCAAATGATTGTTCATCCAGAAATGACTTCGGCATCTCGTTTTTTACTGTGCATGGCACTAAATAATAATTTGCATGTGCATCACTCTTGTCTGAATATCGTTTCGGCAGAACCAAAACATCAAGATGTATGAGAACCTGAATAATGAAATCTTTGGTCTCATTATCTGGTATGTGCTTGCAGAATTGTTTCTGTTGCCATAGTTTTAGGAGATCTTTTTTGTATAGCTTTCCTGTATTTGTCATTTTTCTTAGAATGCTTCTAAGGATTTCATCCTCGGGCCAAAATATCTCATCTGTGACGAATGACCTCAGAATGTTGACCAATGCAGGAGGATAAAGTATGATGAAGTTGTTAAGTTCTGGTAAATTGAAGTACATGATTTTGCCCAAAGCGTGTTGTGTTAAGAGAAAATCGTCCATTTGTTTGTCAGAAAGTGCTAGATCTCCATTCATTGTGTTTGCTTGAACCAAATGTGATTTAGGTATAATATTGATATTATCTGTTTTCATATTGTTGATCAGAAGCTCGAGTGGAACCCAAATCAAAGGCCGCCGTTGTCCCCATGATGGCTGGTTCCGAGCAATACGGACAAGTTGGACTTTCAAATTTTGAATATCCTGATCCTCTTTGTCTGTACCATTTATGAAGAAAACTGAATCAAAGACAAAGTGTTTATTCCTTTCATGGGTACCAAACATTTCAGTGACTATCTTTACAAACTCTTTTTTCCTCGTCTTTTGCATATCCTAGAAATTAAGGAAGGTATGAAAAAACTAAATGGTTAATGATTCTTAACTATACTGAAACAGGTTTCAGGCGGTTATTCGTTTTTACTCAATGAACAGATTTATTAACGACACATGCAACATGTAGTCTATAGATCATTATTAAGAACATACGATCAATTTCATGGTAGTAATACGTATAAAGTTTTGAGGAACGTTAAGAATCGATACTACAACATTTCATTTTATTCTGAAATTGAATATGTACTGCTTTGATAGGTTGTTTTATAAGAAAATAACGGAAAAATTTTCTGTATCTTTTAAATAAAAATTTAACTATGTTTTAGATTTTAATTATATGAGGCTACAAGTTAATACATCAACGCTTACCTCCGTTAGAAGGTCGCTATGCGTTGCAGCGAACAGGATCATAGGCATAACATCACTATCATCAACACAGTAAGTTAATATTGAATTGACCCAATGCTTCACAATAGCTAGAACATAAATATTGATGCAAAATACATATTATGTCTACGTTTGTTTATGTCGGTTCAATGCATAGTTATCTTTACGCCATGGTTTAACTTATTGTTGAAGGCAGTTCGGTAACAAATCTTCTTTAACAAGTGTGGTCAAACGTCTTAAAACCAAGGATACTGTTATATGCGTTGTTTCAATTCATAATTTACTCCCAATGTTTAACACATTCCATTATAATTACAGTATTTAGTTATATTTTTCCCGAATGATCAATGAGGTTAACCTTACGAACATTACCAATTGGTCATTCAGAAATCATATGTCGACTTTAATTGACAAATCGATGGCCACAAACGAAAAACTACAAAAGACAGACACGTTTACCAGTAATTAACATAGTATCATAATACAGCGCCAATCGTTTGTATTCAAGGTAAAATCACAAAAATACTGAACTTCAGGAAAAATATTCCCCAATCAAATGACAAAATCAAAAGCTTAAACACATCAAAGGAATCGATAACAGCTGTCATATTCCTGGCTTGGTTCAGGCATTTTTTATATGTAGAATTATGTGGATTGAACCTGGTTTTATAGCTAGCTTAACCTTTCACTTGTATGATAGTCGCATACAACACCATTATATTAAGAACGATGGATGAACAAAACAAACAGACATACTAGGTAAAAATGCCAATAATAAGGGTTCAGCAGTCACCATGATGGTTAAATCCCAATCACTACAAAAATAGACAAGTATGTCAATAAGGATGCACAAAAAGGCATTTAGAAAGAGCACATCAACAAAAATGAAAGACAAGGATATACGATTTTACAATAGCACAATAACACAATGACGGGATGTATAAATAAAGAGCCTCGTTAACTGGATATCACCAATAACAATCTAGACAGTAAAAGTAATAATCATGAAGACAGAAAAAGAATACTTAGATTACAAATAACGTCATTACCACGAATCTTTACTTTTAGACCATCGTGTATTATTCAAGAAATTGATACGGAATATTTATCAACAAGGCTTTGGTACGTTCCGTTGACATTTATTTTAGAAAAAGGACGAGACGTTCCTTGGCGTACACAAGTGCTGGTTCATAAACCTTCAGCTCAGACACTTGTGACGTTTTCCAAAGTCTGAGTAGGAGCTGCAAGCTATTGAATACCAAATAAATTGAATGAATATCCTATATGCAGGTGAAATTGGGTTATCGATACTAATGTGCAAAATGCAAAAAATAAGCTACAAACTACCAAAAATTCCGTATGGTACCCCCAAATGATTGAATTATAGTGTATGCTGCCATTTTTTCTGTCCAAAAGCATTGTGAACTACTGAAGAATTATATCGGCGTACTAAATCAGTTAGTTAGTAAAGTAAAACGAACACTTACAACATTTTTTGTACAAGGCATTCGATGCATTACCAAACATGCGAGTTACCATGAATAACACAGTAACGCAACAAACTGAAACGAATTGTATGATCTTCTTTTGTTTAAATTGTTGCTAAAATGAAATAGTGTGCATTGTCGTAAAGTTAAACTTACACTCATTAGAACATGTAGAAACATCACCCGTAGGATATTCTGCCAATGGTTCCCGAAAATCCTTACTGCCATCAAACATCACGACAAATGTCCCACCGTGCTGAACAAATAACTGATGGGTCATATCATACGATCGTTGACCACCAAAGTCGACAAGATCCGAAGGGGCAATCTTGATTGTATACTGACCACTCTTAACTTCCTTCAAAATGTCGTCATGAACAGCATACGCTTCAATTTTTTTCGTCTTAGGAAGACTAATCGATGAAACTTTTTTCATTTCCGATATGGTTGTTTTTGAATCCAATATTTCTTGAGAATCCCTTAAACAAGCTTCGATTGATTCGTTAACTTCGGAAACATCATTGATATCTGTCTCTATTGCCTGTAGATTTGATTCAAGATTTTTAGTTCCCGGCGATGGTAGTCCTGGTCAGTATCAACACTTTGACATAAGGATGTCTGCTCACGATTGGGTTTACCGATGACAACCTTAGTCAACACATTGTGACCTCTACCTCCTACAAAAACAGTCATTTGTATCGTTTAAAAAATTAACAACACAGATTAAAAACATTTATCTGATGTGGTATTCATGATGAAAGTTAATAACGACCAAGATATTTGATAATTGCATTATTTCCTTTAAGTAAATGAGGTAGTGTAAAAGATCGATCATGTAGACATTTATTTTTAGTTTAGAAACTCAATTCTAGCTTTTGAGTACACTATATGTCAATTTATACAATGTATTCAACCTAAGTATATAGTATATACGATGAATTAACAAAAGAGGGCGAAGAAACAAAATACTTAAGCCCCAGTCCCCCTAGACCACGATCGCAACACGATCACTGCGATCTAAAATAAATTCAGATCGTGGTGAGCTCGCAGTATGAGCGGCATGGAAATGAGGATTTTCGTTTCAATCACGTTGCTACTACGTCCTCATTACGCTTCTACAACGATCCCGCTACGACTATACCACGTTCTTATCACGTTTATTCTGCGACCTTACTACGATAAGCACGATCTTTCTACGCACATCACGTTCTCACTTCGACCATACCCCGAATTATCCGATTGCAACACGATCTTATCACGCTTTTACTGAGATTATGACACGCTCTTACCACGACCCAATTACGATCATAACACGTTCATACTGTAATCTTACTACGCTCCCAGCAATAACGTCAATATCGTGTTCCATATAAATACTGTACATAGTATTCCTTCTGTTTTTCATTGAAACGTAAAAAGTTTCTTGAAAACAACGCAGTCATGTTATCAAAATTTACGTAAGGGTTAGGGTAGAGGTAGAGGCAGAGGGAGATCTGATAGTAACGAATCTTGATCCAGAAGATATATGTCGGACCGACCAATCAAACCTAAATCACAACTTATTGCTGGTCAATCAAGATCAAATGACGATGCTTTAGTGAATGATAGTAGGGATGACACAGATGTGTCAAAAATGATTGAGCCGTTGGCAATAAAGGATAAGAGGTCCAAATTACATACAGACAAACAAAAGCTTGAGAGCTTTTATAAATATTATATGTCAATGACAATGAGCATGATGATCGTAGTGTGAACGTAATAACAGCGTGATGAAGACGGCTTTGGCGTACTAGAATCGTACTATGGTCTTGAACAGCATGATATAATCGTAGTGTATAAACGTGGTATAGTCGTTGTGGAAGCGTGTTTGGGTCGCGATAAGAACGTGATGGTCGTAATGAGGTCGAAATAAAGTCGCTGTGAGATCGTAGATCAGTCTCCCCGACTAGAATCGCTCTTTTGCTACGCTGTCCCTACGATGGTACAGCGACCTTTGTTATCTTACCACGACATTACTGCACTCTCACTACTCTTCTGCTACGACCTGATTTCGTCACGACCGCGCCACAATTGTTTTGAACATGTTCAAAGTTGGCCACGCTCATCACGATCATGAAAACCTCACCACGACCATACTACGACCTTATCATGCTTACCGCGATCTGAACGATCGTACTACGGTCGTAAACATTTTCATTTTTTTTTCACAGATCGTAGAACGATCGTGACCTAGTGGGACTGAGGTATTACATAAAAAAAAAGTTGTCAATTTTCTTATCTTATAATTGCACAATTAGAAGATTGGAATTCTCCTAACATGTTTAACCCCGCCATATTCTATAAGTATCTACCTGTTCCAAGTCAGGACTCAGAAATTAACAACTTTAGGTCATCGTACGGCCTTCAACAATGACCAAATCCCATACTGCATAGTCGGGTATATGAGGTCCCGACGAAACATGTTTATTCAGTTGAGCACTTGTACATGTTGTATAAGATGTACAATAAAATACAGTTTATTTCGATGACGGCGCGATTATAACGTCCCACTTCACACTTGCGTATTGCGATCACAAGATTTGTTTGAGGAAGGTCACGCTGTGGTCACTGCATACGGAAAACATGTCGGCGAAATGTTGGCTGAAAGTTAACAATTACAAAAAGTAAACTTCCTCTAAATTTGGGGAAATTAAAGAATGAGCCATTTAGTTATTAAAAGTATATAAATTATCTTTTTTCAATTAAAGTTACATATAACTGTAACTACATTTTGACGATTGATGATTGATGATTATAGTTACCAAAGGTACCAGAATTCTAACATAGTACGCCCGACGCGCGTTTCGTCTGCATAAGATAATATGCATTTTCTTTGAAAAACACACTTTTTGTTTTTGAACTTCAATTGTGTAAAAAAGGGCGAACATGCCTTATGACGTCACATAGAAAAAGCACATCTTTTTGCAGATCATCCGAAAAAATGGGTTAGGTTTGCGTGCGTATTATTAACCATTTTCACTCCTCAAAATTTTACACTGCATTACCTTCTTTTAAGGGAACCATTTCATAGGTTCCTAAATTTATTCCGTTACGTCCAAAGTGTATGACCAGTCCATCTGTTGACTTCCAGTTAAGTGGTATAGGACTACCAATAAGAATACTAGCTAGAGTAGACTTCCCACATGCACAACTGCCACACAGGAAAACTCGATTTTCAAACGATTCATATGTTCCAGTGGAGAGTAGTTTGTGAAAATCTTCAGAGGTACCAGCAAAAGGAAGAAGATCGGGATTTACTAAAAAAAATATATATATATTCGGAAACATCATCTGCATGTTCTTTTTTCTTAATTCATATGTTATATATATATTCAAAAATAAAAAAAAGAATGCCAGGAAATTCTTAAGTACCTGAGAAAAAACAGTATATGTTACCGGTGATAATCAGAAAACGTGTTTACACTTTTGATAATGTATGCACATGTTGTTGGTAAACAGACTTTTTACAAACGTAGTAACAAATGCATCGTTTAATCAGGTTGAAGTTGGAAACAGATGTAGGTAACGACAAACTGTAGACGCAGTTTTAGCGAGTGCAAAGGGTGCATTTCTTTCTAACACAAACGATGTAAACGGATAAGCGCGCATACGTTTTGATCATTTCTTTCAAACATACGTTTGCACAGTTTACATAAACTTTGACAAACTATGCAAACGATAAGAATGCGTCTGCAGTTTTTCATTTGTCGTTTGTTAGTACAAACGCTACATTTGTGTCTTACTTCAACCTGATTAAACGAAGAATTTGTTTCTACGTTTGTAAAAAGTCTGTTTACCAACACCATGTCATACATTATCAAAAGTGTAAACAAGTTTTCTGATTATCACCGGAAACATTTACTGTTTTTTCTCAGATACTTAAGAATTTCCTGCCATCCTTCTTTTATTTTTGAATATATATATATAACATATATTTACCAACAACATGCGCATGCATTATTGAAAGTTCAAACAGGGGCAGTAAAGACTTATTAAACGATGTATTTGTTTCTACTTTTGTAGCGTTTAGAAAAAAAACAACAAACGCGCATTTTGGTTAGAAATAAATGCGGACACAGTGTATCAAAGTTGATGTAAACTTGGCAAACGTATGCTAGAAACAAATGATCTAAACATGTGCGCGCTTGTCCGTTTGCATCGTTTCTGTTAGAAAGAAATGCACTCTTTTTATAAATAAAATGAAAATGTCATAATGCAGTAATAAGTCGACAAACAAGCAACGAAAATAAACTTATATATTAAATAATGGAGATATTACAAACTGAAAGTCGATTTTAAATATACATGAAATACACGTTTCTTTATCCAACTTGATAATATTATCTTTGCATTCACTTGCCAAGTTGACTTATACAAAAACAAGTCAGTCTGAATTTCTAAATTTCAGTTCTTTGTTTTAAGTATGTCTTCCGGAAATTTCGACTTATTTTCTGATGACGTAAAAATTATAATTGTTTTTGTAGAATGTTAGGATTATTTAGTTATAAGAAGTGTATTCAATATTGCAGCAATTTATATTAGACAATAGAAACAGATGTATGCGACACCTGTTGTTTCGACTAATACGATCTCCAAAGGTATCTCGAGTAGTTTACAAATTACAACGTGTGTCCGATGAAACTGTCAATTCAGTTCATATGTGTTGTTGAAACTTTTCCTTTGTATAGCATTGAATATGCGCAATAGGTTTTTGAAAACACAAAAGTATTGCTGATTAGTTTGAGGAGATATTGATCTACTTCTATCAAACACTATTCAAGTTAGATAGTTCTGATGTGCTGTTATATCTTAGCGAAAGTCCCTGATTTCAACGACGTCAAATTCTGAGAAAGTAAAGTTTTGTACTCAATCAATCTATTAACCCTCACACAAATGTCAAAACAAGTTGAAGTAATAATTCCACTATGTTAGCAATGGCAAGTCAGCACGTTTTCGACAAAGTCAGGTTTGATAGTTTGATATTATAAATGACAGTATTTATTAATGGTAATATTGGTAAACAATAATCTGATACAAATGGTCACTAAGGTAGGTTATGAGTGTATGGGGCAGTTCTGACAATTCACAGTTACATATTTATCTAACAGGTTATAGATTTCCAATTCTACAACTTTTCGAATCTTTAAACAAGCAAAATCTTCTTCATAAATTTTCATCATAACAGGCATGAGACAAGCTGAAAACTAAACATGAAATGGATTGCTAAAATCAAAAACAGTTAAAAAAAACTATCAACTGCTCCTTCTTTCGATAAAACTTGGTTTGATAAGTTGTTTGCCATTTTGAACATACTTACTAGACTCATCTGTTCTGAAAGGAGGTCGTGACGTGGGGAAATGTCTTTCAGGCACAACATCAAAATCGTTTGTGCTGTAATTAAAAAGTAAACATTTACTAACATACTTTTGCAAATAGTAAATTAAAAGACAATGACCATGTAATTGATATTTATGTCAACAGCCGACTATACACTCGGATGGTGAATCCCTCGAAAACAAAACGTCCATCCACAGTGGAATCGACTCAGTGGGGTAAATTGTTATCAAAGGTACCAAGCTCATATATTGATACATCAGAGGCACGTTTCCTTTTACGTAAGCCTCATCAGTGACGCTCATATCGCAAAAGTTAGAAAGCCAAAACAGTATCAAATTGAAGAGTATTAAGGACTCACAATTCCAAAAAGGTGTGCAAAATACGGAATGTAATATCAGCCTGAGGTAATAAAATCCTAAGTATTTCGAATAATTCATATTTTTGCCAGCACTAAATTTTAAAATAAAATACCATACAAGTGATGCATGTCAACAGCTGACTACTTGGCTGGTAATACCCGAGAGAACAAAACGTCCACCAGCACTGACATCGACCCAGTGCTGTAATAGTTATAAAAGGTACCAAGCTTATAATTTGTCTACCTAAGACATAACATTGACGTTCAGATCAAAATAGTTAGAAAGCCAAACAAGTACAAAGTTGAATAGCATTGAGGACCCCAAATTAAAAAAAGTTGTGCCAAATACGGATAAGTTTATCTAAGCCTGGGATAAGAAAATCCTCAGTTTTTTCGAATAATTCATACCTTTACAAACAGTAAATTAAAAAAGAAATGACAAAATAATTAATACTCATGTCAATACCGAATAACTGACTACTGGGCTGATGATACCCTCAGGGACGAAAAAGTCCAACAGCAGTGGCTTTTTTTCATTTTCAGGTATTTAAACTCTAAAAGTTTGAAATACTTTGTGTAGGGTTGAGGACTGTCAAACTTCAAATAATAAATTGATGAAAGTTTAATTAAAGACCTTTGACCTAACTTTTTTAAAGTCTCTTTATCAATATAGTGCAAACTTATGTATGCCGCAACTCACTGTGATTTTCTGTACTCAGCTTGAAGATTTTTAAGATGATTTCGGAAACATTTTTCGGCATCAGAGGAGTTGAGCAGATCAAAAGGAATTCTAATCTCTGAGTAATTTTCGACAAAATCTAGTTTTGACTTCCAGCTTTCATCACCAGGAGCCAACTCTACAAAGTATGTGTCATAGTCCGGATGGTCAGCGATGTACCGTTGACAACCAGACCAGGGTCTAAAAGAAGAAACGAAAAAGTCAAAAAATACAAATACATGTAATAATCATCGGAAATTGTACAAGTCAGGGCTTTAATTTTCAATAATACAAGTAAATAAATGTTGTTTTTTTTTTTCTAAAAAAAAATGTTTCTAAAATATAAGCATACATATACGTAGTTTCACTTTTTTACTAGCTTTTAATTTTATCTGTATAAAAGATATATATATATATATTCAATCAATATAAATGCCATGATGTCTGTGTTATATTTAAATGCTGATTTTGTTTAGTTGTTTTACGAATTTTCTATTTCATAGTTCTAGTTTTAAACAATTCACAGCTTTCCTAGACTCGGTAACTTGGAGAGAATTACACGGAAAAAAGAAGTATCTTTTTCCATATTAAGGTGCTCAATCTACACAGTACTGTTAGATTAACTTGAACAATCAACTAGTAGGCTTGGTAACTGGGTCATGCGAAGAAATATCTTGTGATATAACCATGGGGAATTTTGAGATCAGCCGTTGTCCTCTTGATGTTGGTGTGGTTATTTATGTAGGAATTTGGGATCAAAGCAATGTCACAGAGAAAAACTTAAATAAAGAGATGTGCAATGAGCGCATGATACGCCTGTCGCCTTGTCAACTTTTTCTAACTTCTCAATGGCAAATCAGAAATTAGATTTTTTTTTAAAGGAACTTATTTTAATATATTAAAACCAGTCATCAAAGTTTCACGAAAAATCTCACAGCATTTTTAAGACATTGTTCTCCTACAATGTACTGTAAACTCTTAATCTGAAATTTATAAAATCGAAAACAGCTTACGTCATTAGACAAAATAGACATAAACAATTCACCAAGAGTAAAGCATTATTGCGTTATTGTCAAACATGTTGATGACTGACGTACCGACAGACGGACAACATTAAACCATAATACGTCCGTAAACAAACGTAAAAAGCAAGAAACCACCTTAACAACTAGTACTATCAGTTTTAAATAGTAAAGCAGAGAAAGCTGAAAATTCATTTTTAATATTGGCACAGCAGTAGAAATTCGGTATGTTTAACCGTTCCTTAGGGACAACTTTTCAACCATGATAATGTAGCAGAGTGATTTTGTATTCCTTGTAAATTAAGTAACTTGTACTTTGGGAATCATTGATTTATATTAAAACTCTACTTCTTATTGAGTCTTAGATCACATTTCACGCTTGCAAAGTATGTTTACAAAAGTATATTTATCATTTATGATTTGACTTAGTATATAATTTACGTATTGAGTAATGATACTCATACATATTCATGGAGGTTGAAATTACACTCTTTGTTCTGATTAGTTATCAGTTATTGGAGGTTAAGTTGAGTTTTTCATGTGTGCTCTTTCGGTAGAAATTACATGGACGCTGGGCAGAAATAGACGTCCATCTATGTATCCAGTTTGACATACTAGAGGTATAGGGGAGGGTTGAGATCTCATAAACATATTTAACCCCGCCGCATTTTTGCGCCTGTCCCAAGTCAGGAGCCTCTGGCCTTTGTTAGTCTTGTATTGTTTTAATTTTAGTTTCTTGTGTACAATTTGGAAATAAGTATGGAGTTCATTATCACTGAAGTAGTATATATTTGTTTAGGGGCCAGCTGAAGGACGCCTCCGGGTGCGGGAATTTCTCTCTACATAGAAGACCTAATGGTGACCTTCTGCTGTTGTTTTTTCTATGGTCGGGTTGTTGTCGCTTTGACACATTCCCCATTTCCATTCTCAATTTTATTAGAAACCAATATTACAGATTATGTATATTTTAGATTCATCTTTATGGTTTGTTAGACACGACTACTCTACTGACAACGAATCTAGTGTAGATTACTTGTTATTCAGTGTGCCAAGAGAACTAGAGAACTCGCTTGACTAGTGGTAAGCGCATAATTTATAATTTTTGTACTATTCCATATTATTCAAATAATAGAAGGCAAGAGAAACATTTCCTATGACGATTTGCACGTTTTTAACAAATCAGTTGAATTGAATTTAAATGTCGATATTTAATCCATAGTGAATTCTATTGAATGTTGTGAAACAAAGGATAAATTCGAATTATCATATATTAGCTTTATTATAATGATCAAAGTAATATTAGTAAAGTTAAATTGCAAATGTTCATTTACTTGCGAGAAGAAATTTTAAATATACATTTAAGTCTATTTGGATGTAAAAGCAATGAAACTGAATTAACGTTATATTTAAATGTCGAGCACAGAAATCGGGTTTATTAAAGGGCATGTAACATGTTATGTACATTCCACTTCACAATCAAATGAATGAACATTCCAATGTAAATGTGTTTATACTGTTTATAGTAACACTATTATATCAGATAGTTATCAAAGGTACCAGGATTATAATTAAGTACGCCAGACGCGCGTTTCGTCTTCATAAGACTTATCAGTGACGCTCATATCAAAATATTTATAAAGCCAAACAAGTAAAAAGTTGAAGAGCATATCAGAAATTGTTTTAACGGAACTATTTTACATGAGTTATCATTAATATTTATCATTTTGTTATTTCAGAGTTTTAATTTTCTAGTAATAAACCATCAGAACTCAAGAAAGTCTCCTTTATCATTTATATTCAAGGTGACACTTTTAACACTTAAATGACACCATGTTTTTTTAACTTACTTGTCATTTATGGAAATGAGATCTGAAAGGAAGTGGTTTATAGTCTCTGGCAATTTCTGTAGAAAGAACTGTTCTCGCTTCTTAATTTGCTCATCACGTAAATAGGCAATGTGTTTTCTGAACAAACGCTTGGCTGAATCAGTCCCAAAAAGATCAACATAATGCCCAAAGTCCAAGTCTTTTTCTAGTTTCCGTTTTGTTGTAGACCAAACTGCTTTAGAATCTATTACTTTCAACTTTAACAAACTCTTGTATGCTTCCATGGCCACATCCAGAATGTGTTTGCGGTGTTTCACAGCTTCGCTGAATGGAATTATGTTTGGCCGTGTTTTAGTTTTGTCTATTAATTGTGCTAGAGTAATAAATGCTAATTCAATGTTCACATTTTCGTGAGCAGAAGTGTTAATCAAGGGAATATTATTTTTATACTCCTTACGCGCCACGATTTTCTCTGCTTCCTTTAAGTATCTTTTATTTGCTTCGTCAGTTTTTGTTGTCACTAAAACTACAGGTTTATTTTTTTTCAAAGCGCAATTCAAGAGATGAATCACAAAATCAACTTGTTCAAGAGTTCGTTGCTGTGATTGGCTCACGTCAAAACAGCATATGAAGCCATCAATGTGAAGTTTACCATCCGGCATTATATGCTGATCGTACGAACTGTCGGATTCCATACCTTTCAAAAGCAAAATTATTATTATATATTAAAAAAAAATAACTAGTGAACTCACTTAATGTAAAGTCGAGTTTACACTGCTGCATTTTTTAACCAAAATATAGATACTTGAATATTTCAAAAGTGTGTACTTAAACATGCTGATTAAAATAAGACATCTTACATGATTCAAATTTAAAACTATACATCACGTTATTTTCATTTCGGGTTAGAAACAATAAAATTAACAAAGGTCAATTCGATACTGAAACTGCAAATTGCTCTTTGTTTTCTTTAAAATCATCATGGCATAGCTAATGAAAACAAAACACGTAGAAATGATACTAAAATGTGTTAATTTATTTTTACACCAAATAAATCACTCTTCCATCACGAATATAAATGGCTATTTATTGTTCAACAACTAATGAATGTTTCATCTATATGAGTGTTGCTTTGACATGATGCTGTTTTATTTACATTTTAAATAGATCTGAACACTTATTCGATTATTTTTATATATTGCAAGTTATTCAAGCTTTAAAAATAAAATCATACATTTTTAGGTAAAACATTGTCAATTCACCATATTGTTCACGTAAACCAGATTTATTTTTGTTTGTATACCATGATTTTAACTGTGATTTTCTAGTTAATAGCTCTGTCTATGGTCATAATCTTTAATTTACCAATGCATTAAAATATACATAATTGAACTTCTATTATTATTTTTCAATGTAACTATAGAATTAGTCATAAAGAAAAAAAACCAGGGGTCATACAAAACATGCAAAATATCCTTTTCTAGTATCTTTAATTACAGGTTAATCATTGTTAATGAGTCATAAATAGTAAAAAAACGAAAGTGTATTGCGTTAACTGTTTGATTACAGCAAGTTTGACTATGTTCAATGTATATCTTGTTGTTATATTTATAAGTTATACTACATTGTATTTGTTTTCTTTTATTATAAAAAAAAAAACAATCAAATCCATAGAAAGGATGAATATCCAGAAATATCCAACGTAAAATTTTTTTCGCTGAGACTGAGGACCTTTTGAAGTGAAATAATTGTGAAGGGTCGTCAAATTTTGAGACACATCGCTTCTGAGGGTCCACAACTGGTTTTTTTCTCATCGAACTATTACATATTATAGAAGAAGGGACTTTGGAACCATTGAAAACATGTTGAAGACAGTGCATGCCTTACTCAAGTAACTGTTGTATGTACCTTTCCTCGCCAGTAGAATTCTGTGAATGTATCAAACGACCCTTTGAGATAGATAATTAGCTTATTTGTAGTCAACTCCTTCTGCATGTCTTATGTACCATGAACTGTATTACCACTCTAGATGTCAAAGAAAGATAAGACTAGGCCAACGAAGGCGGAACTACATAGTTAAGAATGGGTGGCCTAGTAGTCTAGAGCGCGAGACACTGTGCGGGTGGTGCTGTTTAGATATCTCAATAGCATGAGTTCGAATCTCGTGAGAAGGAAGACGAAAAATTTCCTTTCGCAAATAATACGATCAAACATTGTTGGGCTGATTTATACAAATTATATAAATTTATAAACATTTGCAGAAGCAAATTTCTGTTCTGTTATGTCCGGGAATAGAACTCGTGATAATGAGATATAGTGGCACCAAATCGCCTTGCACTATGTTAAGTATCACAGTATCTTAAATTACTAATTTGCTAAATAAATAGTTTTTGATTTTGCTTTTAAATATAGATCACTTTTGTCCTCTCTCTTTGATTTAAAAAAAATGTTTGTTTAAAAAAGCTCATTGAGATTTAATTTTGATACAGTAAAACATTAATACCTGGACAAAACCGCTATAAGAAGAGTTGCAGTAGAGAAACATTTATATTGTACCTAATACAATTTTACATTTTTTTTACTCTTTATTTTTTTTTAAGACAATGTTCTGGTTATAAAAAAAATATCAATATTCAGGTGAAAGGAATTCCATGGACCTAGTTGTCAATGCTATATAATGGTCTGGACCAGGACCCTACATTTTGGCGTAGTTTGTCCATCTTGCATGTATATTTATACTTTTTATTATGACAGGTTAGACCCCGTCAATGAACAACGTTAGTATTTTCCACTATAACAGTAAACTTAAAGTGTGATAGTGTAATAGACATGTATTTCATTTACTTATTACCTAGCTGGTTTTTGCAGATGTACATCAGCTTTTCGGCTGAACGAACTTTCGTCATGATACATCTTTTATGGTACGGGTCTGTTCGTCCAGTTTTAAACGGCTGGAATGAAACATCATCAATAAATTCTGTTTGCTCAATTACATGGAATGTGAAGTTCGAACCGTCATCAGTTTTTGTAACCTCTCCCCAGTATAAGAAATGATCATTGTTAATCACACGGCCAGCAAAATCACTCTGACTCAAGATCGAGATGTGGTCATGTGAATACTTATCGGCATCCTGACAGATGAAACGGTTGCAAAAACACGACTTTCCAACTCCATTTGGTCCTTTGTATTTTTCTGTCCCAGACAAACCAATAACACTAACATTGAATGTACGGTCTTCTGTTTTCTTGTCCATGATTTAGATATTTTTTCAGGGTTCAGTAGGTTACCAAAGGGTGATAAATTATGACATTGATTCGGTTAACAAGTTATTTTAGCAGTAGTTTAACCTGATGATTCACACTGACACATCATGTCTAAAGCATCACAGATATAACAACATTTGTGGATGGTATTATAGGAAGTAAATGATTAATCAAAATACAAATGTGGACTTCATGGTATCTACAAAATCTTGTGCCCATCAGTTATTGCATAGATAGTTAGTATGAACCTGTAAAAGAAAGAACGTTTTTAAGATAAAGATTGCTAGTGCGTAATGACAATTGATACTGACATTTACTTTATATTAAGCAAATGGAAGCAAAAGATACAGTTGGGTGAAAACCAGGCATTACATGTAGACGGAAGGGAAAAGTTAACGCAACGTTTACTGGCGTCCACATAATGTAAATCTGCGTTTACTCCCAAATTTCAGTAGACATAAAGTTTACGGTTTTACCTTCGCGTTAACGTAAAAAAACGCGTCTTCTTTTTATGTATAGCATGTGGTATAGAGTAAACCGGCGTTTACTTTCGTGTTTACTTCCGAGTTAACGTAAAAATAGGAAGCTTCTTCTGTTTGTAGTAAACGCACGTTAATGCAGATTAACTTCTAATAGTTATCAAAGGTACCAGGATTATAATTTAGTACGCCAGACGCGCGTTTCGTCTACATTAGACTCATCAGTGAAAATCACGTTTCGATGAAAAGCCGAGATTATGTGGTACGGTATGGAACCAAATTTTTGTACGATATGTTATTCATTTTATTTCATGAAGCATAACCTAGTTGAATCTGCCTGAAAAAAAGTTGACACATTACTCATGATACTGTATACAACATAATTTTTATATGTATACGACTATGCGGTATGAGCTTTGCTCATTGTCGAAGACCGAACGGTGACCTATAGTTGTTAATGTCTGTGTCATTTTGGTCTCTTATGGAGAATTGTCTCATTGGCAATCATACCACATCTTCTTTTTAATATATATGCCATGCTACATACTAGGAGTTTGTGGTTATTAGTTTTCAAGATTGCGATTTGCACAGAAATAAAAGTCGGTTTAAAAAATCGATTAACTCACTTATATAGACGATTAAACCTTTAATATTTTGGGAATATGCTTATTTATTTAGGTTGAACATAATATTAAATTTTTATTTTTTTGCGAATTTTCCCTTTTAGATAATATTATTTTACAAAATTTGAAAAATGTACAAAGGTGTACGATGTTAATTTTATAATTAACACATTGAATTAGTTAACATGAAAAGAAAACATGCGTTTACATGCAAGGGCACTTAAAAAGTAAGCGGCAGTTCTCATTAATATGAAAGTGCACGTTAATATAAATGAAAACAGACACATAAAATACGGGCGTTTACTCGGGTAGAAATTAGAAATTTTCATTTTGACTGCGTTAACATAATTATTGTTAACGTGAAAATTAACTACCGAAATATGTGCACACGGCTTTACCGTGCTTTATTTTATGTAATGCTTAGTCTGCACACATCTGTAAATTTCACTTTCTAAATGAGTCGTTATACTGATCTCTTCTAGTCAGAATGATAGCAATGGCAACAATTTCCAAACAAAAGTTTTTTTTTAAATAATATATTCTTAGGCATATTAAAAAGTTTATACAATTTATCTATAATGAGAAAACTGCATTGTATTTTAAGCTCCGATGGCATCAATTGGCGATTTGAGTATCGAAAATTAAGTTAAGTGGCGACACGTAAGCGGAGCCAATTAACGGATATTTGCGACCATCAAATCACCAAATGATTCCGTCAAAGCTTTACATACAATATTGTTATCTTCATTTTGATAAAACTGACAGAAAACAACGTCAAAACTTACATTTAAAATCTGTCATACTTCATTTGCACCTGCGTGAACATTTTATAGCATCATTTGTAAATTGATGTCATCGAAATTGGTGACGTTATCCAATCTAAATGAACGTTAGAAACGACGTTACATTAGAATAAACATTCGTTCTAAAAACAATAATGCGTAAAAGAGAATTTTTCCCCATGGTCAACAATCAGCAAGAAGCATGATGTTCAATCTATTACTTCAACAAAGTTGTCATTTGTGATCAACATTTGAGGGATTACTCATTCTATAACAAGGGTTCTTTATACAAACAGTTATAGAATGAGTAATGGGATTAACATCTGTCAAAGGTAAAGATACGGAGAGGAATTCAAATTTAAAACATAGGTGAACAATGACTGTAGATATACAAGATTTGTGAAAATCAAGTTTCAAGAAAAACACAATTGACCTTAATAGTGGATCATGACTATTTGTTGTCTGGAATTAAACAAATTATTGTGACAAAGGTTCAAAGTTTGTGGTTCATTTTTTTAACTCAAGGGTTTCTTCACAATGTTTTAATTTAGGTCCCGTTTTACAAAATGTGTAATTCCCTCGTATTTAATATAAGATGCAATCATTAAAATAATTAACACACTGTTGTTGGTCTAGCACGGGTATCAACGTGATGATCGTATTTGCAATTATGATCATCAAGATATGGCGGATACAAATTCAGGTAAATTTGACACGGCCGATTTCTCAACTAAAACAGCTTATTTTCAGATTTGTAATATATCAAGAAACATCTGTATAAGCACTGCCACTGCATGTATATCTCATTATTGTTTGTGTCAAACTACAGTCCTTAAACAGATACAAAAAGGTATGTTAGCCTTTTTGTTTCTCATTTAGCATTCAAACAGTTAAGACATATCTTGCAGTGTATTTCAGACTGACATCATTGCAATATTTAATTTATGACTGGTATATACCAAAATTCCAACCTTAAGCCCTGGTCACAACGAACCTACGACACATTTATACAGCGCCACGACATGAAATTTTGTCAAATCGTGGGTCATCTGTGATTGTCGTACGAGTGACCCACAACTGTTGCGCGACAGGCGTACGACAGTGACACGACAGTAATACGCGCATCCCATGACATAAAAACCTAAAAAATAGCCCCAAACAACGATTGTCATACCACCGTAGCACGACCGACTTGCGACAGACCCATGACAGTACAATTACAATTCTTTTTTCTGTCGTGTACCCATCGTGGACATGTCGTAGCTGATGTGACCGCTCGAAATATGTTTTTGACATTTTGCTAGACAGTGACAAGACATTAATTTTATAGATCTTTCACGACTTAAAAATCGTACGATCTCTTGTGACCGGGGTTTTATGCGTTACTGTTCTACAAATGCATGTATCGACAAGTTTGCTTCAAACTCACGTCATCAATCCTTAAGACTTACAGAGAGAATATTTGAATGATATGACGAACAAGATGGATTTACCATCATCTACGTCACATGTTGAAAATGTACGAATTACAGAATGTAAGCTTTTTTCATGAAATTACAAAGGCGTGCCATAAAAAAAAACGAAATGTCTAAGCACGAAAGCCCTACCTCTTATTGATAACAATTCAGCAAAGTTTTCAAAACTAAGATTTTACGTTTGTGAGAATAAAATAGAAATGTGCAGATAAAACTAAAAACTTCAATAGTATTAAAGATCGTCGTTATTCTATCCGCATTTGTTTTTGTAAAACCTACTAAATTTGCTGAAAATACTCTCATGTATCAAATGATCCATTATAGCAAATTGTTATTGATTTATTCCTAATGAAATAAAGAAATATGCTTGTGGGACACTACGAAAAAATGGAAACAAAATATAAAAAAATAGTTCGTTTTAATTAAAAAACATTATATATTTACAAGAATAATTATATCCAATGATCATGAAAATTTACTAATATAAAGAAATTATTACATTTGTATTTAACACAAACAATATTTAATTATATGTATGTCATACTTCTTGAATTTTTTATGAAAAAACATTTCCAACAGCATTTGAAATTACTGATAACAAACAACGATGCATTAGTTTTTATGAATTGGAGAAAAATTTATATTATTTAACATCAAAAACAACATTTTAGTATCTTTTCTCTGATATTCATCATTTAGATCGACCCATTTAGAAGTGCATAAATAACTAATATCGAATCAAAGGTTATGATTTCTATTGAAAAAAGAAATAATTGCATTTCTATTCATCACCAAGAAAATTTCAGGTACATATATCTTAATCAAAGTAATCATCGAATTTGATTAAAATATATGATTATCAAGAGTCGTTTGAAATAACTTTCATGAATGTGACCTACCGAATTAGACTATTTACCGGATTTCTAATCACATAAGCAACACGACGGGTGCCGCATGTGGAGCAGGATCTGCTTACTCTTCCGGAGCACCTGAGATCACCCCTTGTTTTCGGAGGGGTTCGTGTTGTATATTCTTTAGTTTTCCATGTGTACTATTGTTTGTCTGTTTGTCTTTTTTATTTTTAGCCCTGGCATTGTCAGTTTATTTTCGATTCATGAGTTTGACTGTCCCTGTGGTATCTTTCGTCCCTCTTTTATTAGAAACGACGGTAAATCATGTTTGTTTGTTTTTTTATATAAAAAGAAAAATTGTCACTTTTAAATTGTCTAATGGATGTTTATGATCTATATTACAATAAAACAAATACTTTCTTATTCAACACACACACACACAGAAACAAACAACTCCACATCTTTTATTGTTCACTTTTTATTAACCCGAGGCACACAAAATGATTGATTGTTATTAACCTGGCATCATTTTGAATAAAAAGAAGAATTACTGGCATTTTGAAACTATGCAAACAACATTTTAGTATTTTTTCTGATATCCATAATACTTAATGAAAAATAACCCATTCTGAAGTACAAAAGCTAACATCCATTATATTGACAACTATGTTCACATTTATATGGTCATAACTTTTGAATCGCAACAAAAACGAAACAGTATTCATCATTATGAGTATAAACCGAATACCCCTTTATGTATATTAAAAATACATATCAGTCATAAATAAATACGCCATGATGTTTCTAATTTTAACAATTAATACTAATTTAATTGATTGGTTGATCGGTTGTTGGTTGCTTAACGTGCAAAAATATAAAATCAGAACAATGATTTCGTACCGAGCACATCGATATCATTGTTTAGGCACTATATCATTGTTATTTCCAAGGCTGTTTAAATCTTTTTTACACTGTCAGACAAAGGGTCTGACAACCAGAACTTAAATTTATATAAATTTCCGTAAGTCATGTCCTCGAATGCATCGGTGTAGTATTAAGACTAAAAAAAACAAGAATGTGTCCACATTACACGGATGCCCCACTCACATGTTCAGTGGACCGTGAAATTGGGGTAAAATTCTAATTTGGCATGTAAATTTAAAAAGATCATATCATAGGCATGATAGGGAACATGTGTAATAAGTTTCAAGTTGATTGGACTTCAACTTCATCAAAAACTACCTTGACCAAAAATTTTAACCAAAAACTTTAACCTGAAACTTCCACTATCATTTTCTAGGTGACAAAATCTAATTTGACATTTAAATTAGAAAGATCATATCATAGGGAACCTGTTTACTAAGTTTGAAGTTGATTGGACTTCAACTTCATCAAAAATTACCTTGACCAAAAACTTTAACCTGAAACGGGACGAACGGACGGACTGACGGACGAACGAACAAACGGACCCTCAGACCAGAAAACATAATGCCCCTCTACTATCGTAGGTGGGGCATAATAAAGGTAGTAGCAAACATGATACTTGACTCTAAGGAAACTGTCTATAAGAATGAACATTTCTGCATCCCCAACGTCAAACATTCCTCAACACAATCAACAAATATAATGATTCTAGCTTTACAATAATTGATGGTTACAACATAGTTAAAATCGTTGTATCATGCACATGTTTTGCCTTCTCTCAACTATAACCCTTTGATTACTAACCATAATTAAACATAAACTTTAAACACTTATACACATCCCCAATTGCCAACATAAGGAATGGTGCAAGTCATTAATAGTTATAAAAGCAGTCATTTCAAAGCACTATAAATGGTATACATGTAATCCAGGTCTGGTTAGTACCTAGGAAAGAGTCAAGAATTATAAATACATTTTCATAATATTTATTTTACATGTGATATGTCAGCTTATCAGCAATATATTTATTAAGAATTAAGGTTTTACAAATAACATAATATCTTACATAATTAATAACCATATGATTGTACTTGATGAATAATTTACTTAATACGTTTCTTATACTCTGTTATGTCTAGGAGTCAATTGAACTTAATTATTCACGTTCGTGGGTCTTAAAATACTTTTAACGCACTTAACTAACTTCATTAATTAATTTAAATAACTTGTCATAACATTTATTTTAATAATTAACTGATCATTCTTTTCATAAAACAAAATATGTATTTCCTTACATCAAAGATGTTTTTATTTCTCAGAACGTACATTAGAACATTTACGGTAATCTATTTTTATCTGGAAAACTCTTAGTTGATACCGATTTGTAATAAACTTGAGGGTCTGAATAAGGGAAAATTGAGATAAGAAAATAATACAAAATAATAACTTATTAACCATTGTTAACGGGTATAGGGCTACATAAAAATATATAAAACCTAACCTAATAACAATAATTGTAAATACAATATTAAAAGCATGCAATGTATTTTCTACTTGAACAGCTCTTTATCGAGTTATCACGTGAAATCCTTTGTTCTCTGAAGACATGTGTTATTCGTACATTCCTATACATAACATGAGGTAAACAATAATACACTCATCAACAAAACTAATACTTTCTACCGATATAGTTTAAACTGGATCATTGTAAATATTTTACGCTTTAGAAGATACATGTTAAGAAAAATAGTGAAAATCATTATTAACTCAATAAAAACAAACAAAGATGTAGTCAGTTAAATTAATCAATTAATCAATTAATCAATTGAAAATAACTAAAGATTCAAAAATATCCAAAAAGTTTAAAAGAAATTATAACTTTCTTTAAAAATGAAAATACAATAAAATTAAGCTTCTTACCTGGGAAAGAATAAAGAATTATAAATACATTTTCATAATACTTATTCTACATATGGTATGTGGGCAATATAATGATAAAGCCCGAGAATACACATGATACCGTAAACCACCTAAACAACTGTATTGAAATTTTTACTATAATAATAAGATAAACAAATAGGGGTCCCTACTTTTTACAAAACTTCACTGTTTCACATCCTTCCCCACTGAAAAAATGTCGTCCCGACATAAGAAATAAAAGCAGATCCTCTTTCTTCATCAAGAGACACTTCACATCAATTTCTTCTTAGGACTCTTAAATGACTATTTGGTCCTTATGGATATCACCATAATAATATTAAATACATAATAATGTCACTTTAGAAATGGCCATTTTTCAAAAAGTCATTTAAGCCTTAGTTTTATGACCACAGTAAAACTGAAGTTTCGTTCAATTGGTACTGAACAGTTCAGACGCGCAACTTAACTGTACTTTCACTATATGCTTTTCGTTAAGTGGTTTTGAATCGTTGTTTCTCCACACATCTTTTCATACCCGTAGCCAGGGGGGGTTCGGGGGGTTCGGACGAACCCCCCCTTGAAATCAAATAAGCACTGTTAAAGTCAACGTTTTGTTCAAATTGTGACTGTTAAAGTCGAGTTCATGAGTCCAACGAACCCCCCCTTGGAAATTCCTGGCTACGGGCCTGCTTTTCGCTTAAACATGTCTGTTCTGGTAGAACAAAACACATTACGTGTCTGTACATTAATGTATGTGAAACATATATTGTGGCGGTATGAAACGGACATTAGGATGTTGATACGGTTGCAGCTGTCGCGGAAACCGGGGAACCGAATTAAGATTTAGATTGCTCTCCAAATAATTAGATGTGACTGTTGTTAGATAATGTCGTATATGATTACTATTCACATCAAAAGCTTGTATGCTTGGCTTTCCGATCGTATGTAAACCTTGTGGCAGGATGCCGTAACCTTGTTGGTTTGTCTTTACTTGTAACATTCTCGATGTTATTCGGAATAATGATTTCAGATTCGTCGTCTCATACTGCATAAGGATCATTGCCAATTCCATTATCAACATGAATTCCATCGATCGGTAGTTTTGAATATATATTAGTAGATCTGTCCTTGTACGTTAAGTCATTTGAATTGTCACTATCTTTTTCACAGACATCATTATGGGTGTGATTGTAGATTTTGTGTTTTCCGGTAATCGGTTTTCTTTTTGTCAATTCCGTGCGCACTTGTACTTTCTTGTGGTAAACTGTAGCATTGCATGAGAAGATTTCTCCCGGTTCCGTTTTCTTTTTAACCTCATAAAAAGTACTTTCGTCATTTTCAAATCCAAATGTCAAATCGATTGGTAACCAAGGATTTCGTCCAAATAATAGATAAAATGGAGAAAATCCTGTTGTGTCGTGACGTGAGCAGTTATATGCATGAACAACTTTATGACAGTGATATTTCCATTGACTTTTAAAATCTTTAGGTACCGTTCTTAACATGGAAAGTAAAGTTCTATTAAATCGTTCAACCTGTCCATTACCTTATGGATGGTACGGAGTAGTCCTACTAGCTGCTACACCTGCTAGTTGATGTAAATGCTTAAATAGTTTGTTCTCAAATTCCCCATTCTTGGTCATGATGAATTTTTCGAGGAAAACCAAACTTTAATATAAAACTTTTTAAGATTTTCTCGGCGACTGTCCTAGCTGATTTATTGCGTGTCAGATAAACTTACGCAAATCTTGTAAAGTGATCAATAACCACCAGCATATATTCATAACCACCCGAACTATCTAGATGTAAAAAAATCAATTGATACTTGCGGTGATGTTGTCTTGATGGACTGCATTGGTGCAATTTCCTTTTTTATTGGTACCATATCTTTCACGCAGGAACACTCATAGTTAATATATTATTCTATGTATTTGAATAGACAATATATTTTTTTCTCTGGTGAGAGCCCCTACTCTTTCCTTTCCAAGATGTCCCATATCGTTGTGTAGTTGTTTAAACACTAGTTTACGATAGTGCTTATGTACAACTCATTGTTCCTTTATTTTTCCATCGATGGTTACAATTCTTTGTAAAATCCCTGTTTCATTCACCAGTAGCTTATTCCAATCCCTGACAATAAGTTTCTGTGTATGATTGAATTGACGTTTCTCGTGATCTGAGATCTTTTATGAATCTTCAAATTTATTATCAGCTCTAAATCAAGATCCTGTGTTTCGATCATATGTATTAATGGTATTGTTCCACTTGTCTGCAAATTAGTTTCTAATTTGTTTTCCGGATTTGTCAAACTCTGTGCTTTATCATTTGCTTGAGTCACTTTCTCTGACATACATTGTACTTCCGAACGGACTTGACAATTTTTCAACTTCATCGTCGGTCATTTCAACGGTGCATTTTGATAGTGTTACAGTCCAATCAATTTCACCATTGGATTGTGCGTCAGCAGTTTGTAGTGTTGTTGTATTACTATTATTTTCAACCGTGTTAGAGCAGTTATTCATATAACCTTTAAAGCAGAATAGCATTCTTGACAATCCGTCGGCATCACCATTTTGGATGCCAGGCTTGTAATGAATCTTGAAATTAGAGTCGTCAAGTTCTGCCACCCATTTGCGTCTTGCCGGATCTAGTTTTGCGGTAGTAAAAATATATGTTAGGGGATTGTTGTCAGTATAAGCATCGAACTCATTTGTGTAGTAGAGCTAATTCCGAAAACGTTCACAGATTGCACATTTAAGTGCAAACAAATTCGAACTTCCCAGAATGCAGGTGATAAATTTGTTCTGCCGGTGTTAATGTTCTCGATCCATATGCAACTACCCCTAAAAGTCCGTCTGCCTGTTTCTGGTATAAAACTGCGCCTAAACCTTCTTGTGATGCATCTGTATGTACAATATGAGGTTTTTCGTATTGTGGATAAACCATTATGTTTGGCTTAACTAAACAATCTATCACTTCTGATAATATCAGTTTATGTTCTTCTCACCAATTTATTTTTATGCCTGACGAGGCCTGGTTCGTCGATTTGGCTTTAACTTTTCTCTTCTTCTGTGACTAATCATTGACTTTGAGCAGGTTGTAAATTGGTTTAAATCGTTTTGAAAAATTAAGAATGTATTTCCTATAATATCCTACAAATCCCAAAATTTTACGAAGTTCTCCTAAAGTCTTTGGTGTTCTTTCATTTAGAGCAATCACTGCTTCCTTGTCCGCTGGGTCCATTTGGTATCCCGTCTCAGATATAAAATGTTCTAAATATCTTACTTCTATTTTAAACGTTCACACTTTGAAGGGTATAACTTTATACCCTTTTCTTTAAGCCTTCGCAATACAGTTTTAAAATTCATAAGGTGTTCATCAAAACTACTTATGAATAATAATACATCGTCTAGATATGATATGCAAATTGTATATCGGATATTAGATAACGTTCTTTCCAAGAATGACTGAAATGCTGCGGGTGCTCCAGTCAATCCAAAAGGAATTCTTATCCATTCGTACAAACCCAAAGGTGTACAAAACACCATTAATTTTTGACAAGTTTCATCCATAAATCCTTGGTCATATGCTTTACCCTGATCTAGCACGGTGAACTATTATTTTCCACCTAGAGAGTCTAATTCATCCTGGATTCTAGGGATTGTTTGTCTATCGGCTATCATTTTCTTGGTGAGCTCTCTGTAATCGATACAGATACGTATACTTCCATCTTTCTTTCTCACACAGACCATACCACTTGAATAGCGCCAGTTGCTTCGTCAAAACAAATTCATATGTATAAGATCGGCAAGATAATCTTTAACCTCTTGGTACAGTGATTGTGGTATTTACGGGAGTTTTATCGGCTAATTCTATCTTCATTTTCAAGTCCGGTGCACAACCAACTTCCCAATCCTTTGAAAAAGTTCCATACTCTCCCCTAAGTAGTTGCTGTATTCCATTTTTTTTTTTTTTTTTTTTGCTTAACTCCAAGTTTTGACCTAGATCGATTGGTGGATCCAAAAGTTGTTCATTGTTATCCAATACATCTTGTTTGTATGTATCTTTAGTTTTATCGTCCTTATCTGTTATGTTAAAAACGCCTTTAACGTTCTGAAGCATTTCCATATTTACTTTCTTTGATAAAATGACATCACGAGTTGATGTGTTCTTCACAACGACATTAATTTTCGATGTGCTACCATTTCCACATCTTACAAGACTTTCTTAGATTGTTAGTTCTTCTGGTATATCGAAATTTCCTTCTGGCATGAAAACAACTGATGTACTATTGCTGGTATCCCTCACGCGCGCAATTCCCTTAACCACAGACTGTGAGTGTACTGAAATAATTATATTCCTTTTCCCGTTTCTTACGGAGCAAATGTCCCCATTACTAGATTGATGATGTTCATTACTTTGTTTATTCGATTGACTTTGATTCCCATGGAAGATTTAAGAATTTCATCGGCATCTCTATGCTTTTCCATGTAATATTCGATTACGTTATATCCTATAATCGGTTCATTCATGTCCGGATGTGAACTAAGTAGGAATGCCACTTCTGGACTATTTTTCCTCTCTGCTTTTCAATTTGAAGTTAACTTGTACCCATCCCTCAGATGGAATTTCGCTGCCATTTGCCGACTATTAGTTCGCCATCCATCAGTTCATTCAATGGTCTGATTTGAGTTTCGTTCATCTTTTCTTTCAGCCATTACACTGGGATGATTGATATTTGTGATCATTTTACTATTCAGTGTAAACTCATACATTCTTTGAATAAACTTATTCTTGAAGTTTATCAATTCAACATCATAGTTAAACATTTCAATATTGTTGTTATCGATACAAACATCATTTTGAAAAAAATAAACCTAATTAAATGTATGATTGAGTTTTTTGTACAGTTATGAGAACTTATGTTTCTAAACCCTGTTGATACAGTTTAACTGTATTCTTGTTTTGTGTTTCGCAGATTGTGCATGACTTCAATATGTCATATAAAAGGGGACTTGATCATTTTTTTAAAACGGCTTTGATCTAACTGTCAAAAACTGCGACTGTCAGACCACTTACATGTATATCAGCGCTTTGTGTCCTTTCTTTTTGTTTTAGGTTTTGTTGAATGTACGTTGTATCGATCTATTGAGTAAAAGGTACATTGTAATATGTTTTCACACAAGGTTTTAAATCCGGTAATTAGATGTCGTATTGCCAATCATAGAACGTCTCATTATTTTTTTTAATTTTAATGGCTTGCAAAACATTTCTACATTTATTTAACAGTGAAGAAGGGAAATTGTTTCAAATGTATATAAAAAGTAAAATCACAAAAATACTGAACTCAGAGGAAAATCAATTCGAAAAGTCCATAATCACATGGCAAAATCAAATAACAAAACGCATCAAAAACGAATGGACAAGAACTGTCATATTCCTGACTTGGTACAGGCATTTTCAAATGTAGAATGTAAATGTAAATGTAAATGCAAGAAAGACAATATTCATTATACACTACACAAAACACCAACGATTTATCTACTAGAACGCCTTCTTTCAATCTATATCCATGAATGCAGTCATGCATGTGCTAATAAATTACCATTAGTGGCTACTCCATTGCAACTGACCTCATTGTTTGTATATGTAAAAGTTTACACAATTGCTAACCAATAAACTGTAAATGAGAAAAGGTTGATTCGTTTATTCGAACCAAAATACCGGTAATAATTGATATCTTCATCCCATTTAAAAATATGCACTGTGAACGATTTAAATGAATGGTAAGTGTTCTCTGTCAACCATCAGCATGATTTTAAGCGTTCTCTGTGAACCATTAAAATAATTGTTCCTTTTAACCAATTTTAAAAGATGGTTGCTAGGGTTTTCTTTAAAACATTAAAATGAATTATAAGTGTTCTCAGTGGAACATTTAATTGATAGATTAGTGTTCTCTGCAAACCATCAACATGGCTGATATTAGATCTCTTTGACACTTTAGAAATAGTTGATACGGGCTCTCTTTGAACCATTAAAATGAATTATAAGCGTTCTCTATAGTATAACATAACTAAAGATTTAACATATTATCTGAGAACCAGTAGAATGCTTGATATTCCAAATATAATTATTAAGTTAATATGCAAACTGTGTGAATCGATACAATGTTATTTTAAAGTGTTCCCTGTGAAACAGTAATAAAATTGGTTGATAAGTGTACACTGTGAAACATCAAAATGGTTGATTGTTTATCTCTGCAAAACAGTAAACATGTGTAATGATACTCTGCGAACTAGTACAATGGTTGATAAGCGTTGTCTAAATTATAATCCATAGAATTTTTTAATAGTTTGCCAAAATGTAGTTTATATCATGCTTTTCAAAAAATAATAATAAAAAGAATAGGTCACGGGGCTTACTGTGTTCAAAATTGACAGATGCATGGAAAACCTAATTTTCCGCAATAAACCATAAACTACACCATAGAATTTTCAGATAACATATGAGAAGATAGCTTTAATAGTATCCTTTCAGTTAATAAAACGAAAAAATGGGGTCACCAGACCCGTTTTCTTTCTACATAATAAAATAGGTAACTTCCTAACACATTCTATTGTAAAAGTACCTTTATTTGAATTATCTGCCCTTGTATTTGAGTTGCCTTCCCTTATGTGGTAAAGTTAGAAAAAAAATAATCAAACAAACTTTTTCTGTTTTTTGGAAAATACAACCATACTGTAACTATAATAAAACATGTATTTTCTTTATTGAAATGAAAGTTCTTACAAATGAATTTCCTACTACTCTCAAAATTTACACATGTTACACATTCTATTAAAGATCTAGACCTTGTTTTCTGTTATTTCCAAATCCAAGATGGAGGAAGACACCCTATCTGCCTTAATAATACTTTAAGTATGATAATCCGTGTCCTGTAGATCAGTGGTTAACCTAGTATCTTCTACAAATGCGTGTCTGGACTGGGGGTCCTCTATTTCTGTATTTGTTAATTTTTTAGGCCAGTTTACTGTTTTCTTTTTACTTTTTTGTGCAGTATTTTCTATTCTTTTTATTTTAGCACCAAATTATTTTCTATTTTGTACTTTTTTGGTCCATTTTTTTCATTTCTGTATTTTTTTACCATTATTCTCTGTGCAGCAAATTCCCATCCACAGCCTCGTATATACATTCAATTGATATGCATTTATTATATCAGTATACCTAACCATGGAAAGAGTGAAGTGTATAACATTGTTCTTAACTATAATTTTGACCCTTGTCAAATTTACTGTAAGTCATAGTCATCAGAACTACTATGATGGACTGATAAAAAAGTTCAGCGCAGATGGAAAACTATCACGTAGTCAATTTCAACAACTGGTCTTGGACGTTACGTCTCAGAAACTACCACCTGCATTTATAGTTGATTGCAAGGACAAAACAGAAGATATAGTCTGCTTACAAAATGAAACAATTCAAGTAAGAGCAAACGCATATATTCTTTATAATCTGACAACCAAACATGACGTGTTAAACTTTCTGCTGAATCCTTCTTCAATAGCACTTTTGTATGCACGTTTGGTTTGATGCAAGTGTACAATTTATGTTATCAGTTGATATAAAATCTATACAATCGAGCTGAGATTCACCTAAAATTATCATAAGTTCAAACACGATCAAAATGATCTTTCAATTTTTTGTGTTGTTTTTTTTTTTTTTGTTTTTTTTTTTTTGGTGTTTTTTTGGTGTTTTTTTTCAGAAATAATGTTTTCAAAAATATCGATAATATCAAGGCATGATACTTCACCTAATAAAGGATTGGCGAGATACATTACTGCAGATCAGCTTCCTTAGTATCAAATATTACTTCAAACTGTATGCAATTTCGCTTTCGTCCAGAGCGGCTTTTGCCTACCCGTCCAAAGCACCTAAAATCAAACCTAGTATTTCCTTTTACAGAGACTTTCATATAGTTTGCTTTGTGCGTTCATTGTGAAGGTAAACGCAGAAGCGCGTGTCGGACGCATGATACTAAAAACGAATTGATATCATTTATTTTCAGTTTTCTATGTTTCGTTTTTTTATACGTCTGTTGATTGCCTTTTAATAGTGGCTCGATTTTTACCATGACGTTGTCAGTTTGTCATCGACTCACGGTATGCCTCACTGGTTCATTTAGTTGATATGTTGTATATTATATCGTTTTTTCTTAATGCGATGGTTCTTTTCTTAGCTGTAGTTTTTCTTATTCTATCGAATAAAAGCAATTGCTTTGCTGTTTCGGCTTTTTTTTTTTTAATTACAATTATAAATCATTATCTCATGTCCTTGATTAAAATCATATCAGCATATTAAACGCGTAGTTTTAAGATATCAAACTACATTATACGCTATTACTTACTTTAAAGAAACCGATGTCTCTGCACAGAATGCGTATCCTAGACTATAAATGACTCATCCAGTGATGGCTTGATCGTAGTATTTGAATATTCGGTTCCTGATATAACGTTGATGAGTTGATGAAATAAAACAAGGACCTAATGTATAACCAAATCAGGACAAGGAATCAAAGCTATCAATAAGGGCACTTAACTAATTCTTTAATTTGAACTTATTTCCCAAAATTCAAACACCTTTCAAGTTAGAATTATCCATATATTCTGATATGAAATTTAAATGCTTGTTATTTATATTTGTTAGCATTATTCATATCACCAACTATTTAAATGGTATATGGACATAGTACAGACTGCTTCTCATTCCAGTCCAGATCTTCTCCTTTACATAAGTTTATGATCAACTGTAGTATTAAACCATTGGCGGATCCAGGAGTGGGGTCGTCCAGGGGTTGGAACCCCCTTTTTTGAACGATCAATGCATTTGAATTGGATCATATAGTTGGACCCCCTCCTTACTCTGGGTTGGGACCCCCCCCCCCCCCCCCCCCTTTTAAAATGGCTGGATATGCCACTGTAAACTGTTCTTATTATACAATTCAAAGTGCAGACAGTTATAGTATGTAAATCATTAATTATGGATTCAGGAACGTGGTTGCTCACAAATTATTTGTAATTTGATAACATGAATAACGCCACGTGACTTAATAATTCGATCAAATCAGCTTATGCTAGAACACAAACTAAAAATAAAGACCCTGAAGATTTTTAATTTCTATCATCCATTACATGTAGTTACTTTCTCATCTTGACATATTATATAATCTTGTTTGAATGTCTTGCATTATAAATTTCGTATTTTTAGTATAAATTGTTTAACATGTTTAATGGCAATCTGCAAAACAGATCATAGTGTTGTTATAACTACTTATCAGTACGTACCAATAGTCGATAATAGGGTTGGATATGTAAGACTTCATGTATGAAGGAACACAATTACTAAAAAAAAAATACATATATTTATGCTCCTATAAAAACAAACAACAACATCATAATTAAAATAATGTTAGTACATTGCATCATTATTGATATTTTTGTTTTGTTGTTTTGTAGTGCTTGGGATATGATGAAATATTTAACAAATATTCCAACAGTAATAGAATGGATCAGTTATCTTTGGAAGAGGCTGTTCCAGCATTGTTGTATTACACACAGGATGTCGACTGTAATACTGTGTCTGAACTTCATAGTAAACACAAAAAACCTACATCGGCTCAAGGTTCATAAATTATTATGTTGCCCCCCCCCCCCTTTCTTTTCCACACTTTTTCTGAAACTTAGTATAAACTAAAATAAAAAAAGAAAAGACATTTTTATCATGCAAAAAAAACAAAACATTAAATCCAAGCGACAAACATACACATTATGTATATGATGTGTTAAAATGTAGCTTTTGATTCAGATCATGGTTTTCTCAGACTGCTTACTTATTTTTATCATTTTTTGTAGTACATGTAGTAGTAGTAATAGCATTAATTATGCAGACGGTGTTCTTCTTATAATTGTATCGCATTTTATTATACCGAGGACTTTTATAGTTTACTATATGAGATGGGGTTTTTTTTCCTACTAATTTTAGGATGCCGTATGGTGACCTAAAATTGTTCCTAATAGTTTATACGTGTCCTTTTGGTCTAGTGTATAGACAGTAATCTCATTCTCAATCACGTTTTATCTCATTATATTTGTTTTTCAATTATTTGGGGGCTTTTATTCGTTTTATATCGCTGTTTTTAGGAGGGTCACAAGAAAAGCATTATATATTGGAGAAAACAATGCAATATTCACCATTTCCTTTCTCATTTTTAATATAAAACAACCAATAATGCGGCAATAAAAACATCATTGATAAAAGAACACGTAATGCTTACGCAAAAAAGAGGCGAACGATACAAAATGGGACATTTAAACTTACAAGTCGGAAATAAACTGACAACGCCATGGCTAAAAAGTAAAGAGACAACATACAAGCAACAGTACACAAAATACAACATAGAAAACTAAATAATAAGCAACCCGGTCACCACCATAAAATGAAGGTGATGTAAGGTGTTCCAGAAGGGTGAGCAGATCCTCTTCCACAAACATGACAAAGTCATAACGGCAAAATATTCAAATAAAATTGAGAATGGAAATTGGGAATGTGCCAAAGAGACAACAACCCGACCATAGAAAAAAAACAACAGCAGAAGGTCACCAACAGGTCTACAATGTAGCGAGAAATTCTCGCACCCGGAGGCGTCCTTCAGCTGGCCCCTAAACAAATATATACTAGTTCAGTGATAATGAACGCCATACCGAAGGTTTTATTTTGGAACAGTAAGTTAACCAGATTTATCGTAAGCAGCAACTCTCTCAAGAGAAAATGCAAGTTTTTCATAATAGAAAAAAGTATCAACTAAGAAATATATTTTGAATGAATCTGAAATAGAAATTTCAATATCAAACGAGTAATATTAAGACCAATCTAATTAAAATATTGATCTCTGATTACGTTATAATACTATAACAATATTTTAATTAGATTGTATCAAGAAATATCTACATGCAGGCGAATTTGACCATGGGATGAAGAATAACAATGAAAGCGCTGTTCCTTTTGTTTTGTTTGTGTTTTTTTCTTTCAGTCCATGTACAGATTTTGTGTACTATGTGTTAGATGGATATCAATATAAAACTAAGTCATAGAGGCAGGCATACATTTAATGTATACATGATCTACGCAAACTATATAACTACATTTTTTACAGCTTGGGGTTATGGTTTTGGATTTGTGAGTTTAATCGTGTTTGTATCTAACGTTGGCGCATTACTTGGACCATGTATGAAAAATAAACTTTTTAAACGAATTCTAATGTTTTGTGTTGCTTTAGCGGTTGGTACGTTGGCAGCAACAGGACTTCTAGTCCTAATACCCGAGGTAAAATATGTTTTTTGTTTTCTCTATTTATTTATGTAATCGAATAATTTCCACATTTATCGAAAAAAATTCCAAACATGCTTTTTGTATACGGATACGAACATGTGGTATGCTTGCAAGTAAGACAACTCTCCACCCGACACATAATGACAGAGAAATTAACAACAACATGTATAGGCTTTCAACAATGAGCAAAGTCCACGCCGCAGAGTGAGGTATAAAAGGCCATGAAATGACAAATATATAACGATTTACAGGCTCCTGATTTAGGACAGGAACATACAGATTATGGAAGGGTTAAACTAGTTAGCATCAAATACAATAACCTAAGACAGTGGCGTAACGACACAACACAAGATCAAACTATTCAACAAATACACGAAAAACAAATAAGAAAAACAGCAAATAACGACAACAACTGAATTATAGGCTCTTGACTTGGGACACACATGTGGTGTAACTTAGATACATGTATCTGACTTACAAAATCCCAGAAGACAAATATACTTAATAAACAAAATAATTTACAGTGATAAATTTATACTTGTTTAGTCATTAAACTTAATGCAGAACGATAATCCGACTGGTGGTTTTAGTTATATGAACTTCATGTGATTTAAATATTGCAGTCTTTGGGCTTGACCGGGGCGGACAGTCCCGTCCCTGATTACAACTGGAAAATGACTTCAGTTATTGGAGGAATATATTTTGTATTCGTATGTGAAAGACTTCTAACAATGTGGTTCTTCAGAAAAAAGGTCAGTTAATTACTATAGCAAGGTGATGTGTATTGTTGTAATTATCAATTATGTCAATCAATTGATTGTAACTGATTTTATGCCCCGTAATTTGGGAAACACAAATACTCTATTCTATTCTATTATCTAATAATACACACATGACAAATGCAGCCTGTAAACCTATGCAATTTTATAGCCGTTTTGTTTGTAATGGACATTATTAGACAATGTGCAATGCTGTAAAGGTTTTTCATAACAAATGTGCAAAAAAAAAACCGGCTTAGTTTGCATAAAATTGTGCTATATTTTCCTGACGTATTTTATTGTTGCTTTTAAGTCAATAGTGTGACCCCAACTTTTTTTGTGTGTCAAAATTAAAAGCAAATGATGCAAATCGTCATTTAATTTGTTTAAATTTACATTATTCCGGATACATGTATGTTCAATGAAGAACATAATTCCGATGATTTGTAACTTTTAGTAGTAGAGTTATTGCCCGTTGAATTGTATTTTGTTATCTAAAAAAAAATTACAATACTTATTGTGCGTCCTGCTATTCTGCAATTAATTAAGCACAGTTTTTAAATGATTTTTGTTTTCGTTTTATATAAATATATACCAGATTTAAAATGTAAATTAAAATACAATTTCAACCATTCACAATTTTCATTGAATTATATAGCTGAACAAAATAGTACTCGTAATGTTGCATAATGCTGCGTACTGACTGCTTGTCCTCTTTGCGGTCTGCGTTTTCTGTGAAAACAAATGGCATCAGTTCGGAATATTGAGATTTAGAATATCATATTATAACAAGCAGGGAAATTAATATATTTCAGTCGATCTGTTTCTTTCCTGAAAAAGTAAAACTCTATTGAGCTTGCTTTGAAACAAGAGAAAAGCTTGTAGAACTTCACTAATATTCATACGGTTGTTGTCTGCTCTGTGGTCGGGTTGTTGTCGCTTTGACACATTCCCCATTTCCTTTCTCAATCTTGTTTACCTCTAAAATTAAAGTTTTTTCTATAATTTATAAAAAGAAAGTACAGATTGTGCGTATATTAATCATTTGGTAAGGTTTTGTTATTTCATTAGATATATAATATAATCTAAAACCAGATACATTGACCTTATAGTGTACTGATAAAAGCTAATGAATTGAATATGTATCTTAAAATAACAAACTTTTTCGGGACAAAGAAAAATTAATTAAGAAGGTGTGGTATGATTGCCAATGAGACAATTTAACACCAGAGACCAAATGACTTATAGAAGTTAACAAATATAATAAATCACAGCACGACCTACAACAATGAGCAAATATTGTACTGCACAGTAACTCATATAGCTACTTTTAATTAACAAAAGTGTATGAGCTACCAAAACAAACATGTTTAGTGCACGTAATCCAGCAGCAAAAATGGATAACATAAATAAAAAAATGCACACAAACAAAATATTATTCGTACTCTTTTGCACCAACATTTCTTAAATAATGGCTAGGTTTTTTTTTTTTTTTTTTTTTAATCTTAATCTTATTTAGGGAAAGGCAAAAAATGAAGAAGAACAAGTGATTCAATTTGACCCTGAGAAGAACATGGATCAAGGGCACTCCCATTTTGACCAAGAAGACATAGAAAAAGGATATGACGGAGTAGCGTCTGTTGCCTGGATACTTTTAGTTGGTGATGCTATTCATAATTTTGTAGACGGTTTATCTATAGGTGCAGCATTTACTGAAAATGTTTTTACTGGAATAAGTGTATCCTTAGCTGTAATTTGTGAAGAACTACCACATGAGTTAGGTATATTCTTAAGATCTACCAAAAACTTATTATTTTATCAATTCTTCATTTGCATACACCAATGACTGTAATTATTTTCTTACTATTATAATAACCCGTTCAGACTGTTTGGAATTACAAAAAATGTAGATACTTTTTATAATAAGATGTGTCTCTCTCTCTTTTTTTAGAAGTTTTAATTGGAAGTATATTTATTACATCACTATCTTGACTAAATCGATTGCGGTTTTAAAAACAGCGACGATAATTTTGTGAAAAATGTATTTATAGTAACATATTGTTACAATTCTACGTACATGCTAGCTACTTGCAAGTGGGTAAAGATTAGCTACTTGCATGTAGGTAAAGATTTCCGGTGCATATGAAAATAAGGAGACGTGATATGAATGCATATGTGACAGCTATCCATCAAAGTTCATATGAAGTGGGTGTGCAAAAGCGATCAACATTGAGAAAAAAAGTCATACTATATAGTCGGCTACCAAAGGCTCCGACGTGAAAAATATGAAACAATTTGATTAAAAAAATATTACGGTATAATAAAACAATTCAGTTGAGAAATAAACTATTAATGAAAAAACAAATAAATGTAGGTTTAAATAATGTCTATTTCTTTTAAAGAAAGTGTGTGTAGAAACACAACCCATACCCGTAAACCAGTTTTAGTCTGAAATGCATTATGAAACTAATTATTATAACTAAAGAGAAGTTTTCATATCTGATGAATATTTAATATTTCAGGAGATATTGCAATATTGCTTCATTCTGGGTTATCCATGAAGAGGGCGTTGTTTTACAACTTCCTGGCAGCTGTCACGTGTTACGGGGGACTAGTTATTGGTATCGTTGTTGGAGAAAGCACGGATGCTAATATGTGGATATTTGGTTTTGCTGGTGGATTGTTTGTCTATATTTCATTAGTTGCCATGGTGAGTAGCATTTTCTTAAGTACGGGTATACCTTCCGGAAATGGAAACAAGAGAAAAGTTAAAGAAATTGACATTTGGGTTTCTCCTTCTAAGCTCTTATGGAATAACTAGAAATTCATTTCTTTTTCTTTAAAAGAGTTTTCTCTGAACATTTGGCGTGTAATGCGCTTTTTGTGGACTTAAGCTACGTATATGTTCAGGACTGCACGTGCACAATTCAAATGGTTTACAAATTCTGTAAACTCTCTCCAATATTATTGATACTTTACAACATATACACGTGTACAAAGATTCAACAGAACGCATAGACCCTGATGACTTTGAGGTATGGTCTGATATATTCGATTTTTGCCACTGAACATTTACCAATGAGGGGTCAATGCAATTCATCCATTGATGGCAGGTTTGCTGTGAACCGATACATGTATACCGAATAACACTATGCTTTCCGCAACTGGAACCCATGAAAGAGGAAATGTTATACGTTATTGATATTGAACCGTTTTACCTATCATGAAACAATAGAATCGTGGACAGATAGTTATCTTGTTTTAGTTGGCACTTTTGTCTCTAGACACTCAACGTTTAATTATATATATGCATGCACATCCATGACAATTCACATAAAACACACTATTGTTATGCTATTATATAATATGACGATACATATATAATTTAGAACTATATTTGAGCAGAATAGCTTTGTAGATTTGTAAAACAAAGTGTTTACTGTTTACGTATACATGTACATGAATGCACAACAGATATAATACTAAGATTAACAGACCATGGCCCAGTTTCACGAAGCTGTCTTATGACTAAGACGTGTTTTAGGATGATCTTACGACATATTTTAGTCCTAAGTGGATTTCAGGAAGTGGTCCTAAATTAGGACATCTCTTAAAATTGATCATAAAGTAAGGACTACACAAGAGGTGTCGTAATAAGTATGATGGTATTAGGATAGTCATAAGTTTATTTATATAAATTACACTATTTTTTTTTATATCAATTTTGCAAAATATCTTATTATCATCTAATATTATCTATTGTCCTTTTCTGGCTTATAACTAAATCTTTATAGGTTGACGGATTATCATGCTTTGTCAACAATAAACATTCGATGTATTGATATCAAGAATGCACGATTTTAACCGATACAGTGGCAAATTGAATTCAACTCACTTTTACAAAAAAAAATGTCATTATTTATGTCATTATTTTATTCTTTTTATTCTCAATTTTGATTTTAAAATTTTATGTATGTAGGACTCAAATCTATGGCGGGTTCCAAATCTATAGCAGATTCCTAATCTATGGCATATGTGACTGTGCAAACGCCAAACAACTCAAATCTATGGCAGAATTTTGTTTTCTCCAAATCTATGGCAGTTCCTGGGAAAAGAGTAACATATAACGTTTCAATAAAATAACGCCATATTACATAGTCGCCGACGCTAACAATGGCGGAACCCATAGATTTGAACGCGATTCAAGATGTAAGTATTTCCCTTGGCTACAATTTGCGGATGGTTTAAAGGATTACATCCCAGCTCCTTTGTTCTAACAGGGGTGATCTGAGCCGGATTACCCCTACCAGATCACCCTAGTTTAAGTTTCTTTGTTATGCATGCTTTCCTTTGTTCTATAACATTTTGGCGGTAATGTCAAATCCACAATAAAACTTATAATTAATTATACGAAAAAGACTATCAAAATTCACGTAGAAAAAATCCAGTGTATCGGCTGGAATTCGAACCCAAGACCTTTAGCATATAAAACCACGACACATACCACTACTGTACACCAGGACGACTGGATACGAACTAACAGTAATTTAACATACTTAAAGGAAGCAAGATCTGTTTATAAGTGGGGCGAGTTGGCAGACCTTTATTCAGTGGGGTTTAAACCTTTTTCGTTAATAAGTGAGTTGTCAGACTGATTGTTCAATTTGATTTTACACTTTCAAAAGTGGGGCGAGTCGGTAAACAAGAGTCGGGCGATTTTTGTATAAAGTGGCGTTATAGTGAGGGCCGATTGGCAAGTGGGGCGAGTTGACATTGTTTAATATCCACTCATCGTGTTCGGGGGTCATAAAGGGTATACATCATATAGTAATATATAAAGTATGTCATAATGGTTGTGTGGCGTTCTAAACTAGATTTTATGAATTGTAAATGGTTTTTTGTATAATCTTAAACAGCTGGGATGTAAAATAATTGTCCTACTCGGACTTAGTGTGTCAGTGTTAGATCACCCTCTGGCCTCTGGCCGTCGGGGTGATCTTACACTGACACACCGCGTCCCTGTGGAATAACTATTAAAGATGTAACCTATTATCCCTAAGACGGACAAAATGTGCAGTACCGGCGGAAGCCCGCAAGGAATAAGGGTATTTTCAGTACCGCATATTTTAGAAAAAGAGTTTTAGTAGTAGTTAACTTTCTACGGCTGACAAAGATTATAAAATAAAAGATGAAATTAACAGATATGAATTTGATTTAAATCGTCATCAAATAAAAAAAAATGTATTAACGATATCGTTGAAATAAATATTATTATATAATTCAAACATTTTTATTTATTACTTTTTTTTTAATAAAAAACGGCCGTCATTTTTGCTAAGGGACTCCGTGGTTAGTTTAGTTAAACAGGTACCATGCACAGATTAGAAAATGTTTATTCTTTACGGGGCAGATTATTTTAATCTTGAAGTCTGCGATATATAAAAAATCATCATTTACGATTTTTGGTATTGACCGTTATGGAATGTTTATTTCACAAATGTTTATAGACATGGAATGTTTATTTCACAAATGTTTATAGACATGGTCCCGTTGACGTACATTTCCACTTGTTTAAAACAAGTCATTGGTCGTATATGAACTGCATCGTTTTCCATTTGCAAAAAAATTGCCATAGATTTGGAGACAACATAAATCCGCTATAGATTAGGATTCACGGTAAAAAATCTGCCATAGATTTGGGATGGCATGACGTCACATTTGCCATAGATTAGAAATCTGCCAAAGATTTGGAACCCACCATAGATTTTAGTCCTACAAGTATATTGGTGTATTATTCAGATGATAATTTTTATACAAATTATTTTTTTTTTTTTTCATATAAATTTTGTAAAATATCTAGTTATATTAATCAATACGTTGAGTAATTTATGCTAAATACATACTACATTTGCAAGATTTTTTTTTTTTTTTTTTTTGAAAATTAAAAAAACTTGACGTGACAGGTTTAAGATATCTTTACTAAGATGATCCTAAGACAACTTCGAGACGAGGTCTGAGATATGTCCTAGGATAGTCACAAGAGGATCATAAGACACGTCCTAAGATATATCTTCGTCCTATGGATATCTTTCAGTAGTGTAAAAAGTAAAGTAACACAAAAACATACCCGAAAGGGTAACATGTAACTGAAAGTCCTTTATAAAATGTTAAACTTAAAAGTTTAAAAACATCAAATTAATGAAAACAATTGTCATATTCTAGACTTGGTACATGCATTTCCTTATTTAGATAATGGTGGCTTAAACCTGGTTTAATACCTAGCTTAACTTCCAACGTATTGGACAGTCGCATTCAATTATATTATAAACATTCTATTACTTCAATACTTTAACACATACATGTTAGTTTTCTCGTTTGAATTGTTTTATATTGTCATATCGGGGCCTTTTATAGCTGACTATGCGGTATGGGCTTTGCTCATTGTTGAAGGTCGTACGGTGATCTATAGTTGTTAATTTCTGTGTTATTTTTGTCTCTTGTAGACAGTTGTCTCATTGGCAATCATACCGCATCTTCTTTTTTATATGTATTAACTAGTTGATTACGTTCCCAATTTTGAACATTCAACTCTTTTTCTTGTGGTCCTAAAGTGTTCTTTATTTTCATGTTAGGTTATGTAGTTTGTTGAGGTTAACTTGTTTCGTACATTATTGCGTACGATTGTAATTAACATTGTATATACTTTCGTTTGTTTAACTCTTTTTTCCCTTGCTTTCTGGTGTTTTATTCAATTGATTATGTTTTTTTCTATTTTATGCGTACACATGCGTAGTTCTGTGTTGGTTTCAGGGAGAATGTAACATTTTAACAGTGACCCCACGTCAGACGTCCTTAGGAGTAAAAGAGAGGATTATTGGATCCTCCAACTCAGAGCGCTAAAACCCATGGGAATCAACAGTTTAGAGACTTTTTTCAGTACCCTACTCACTCTATTCTCTAACATTTTAACAGTGATTTCGAAACTGAACTTATAATTTTCATCATCTACATTATGATCTCTCTTGATCTGGTGTACAGTACTCTCAATGGCAGTCATGCCACATCTCCCTTTTTTACATTAAGTGCCAGTCTGCCTAAGAATCAGGCAGTAGTGAAAACATGACCAAAAAAAAACCACCCAATTTGACATTGATTTCAGTTCATGATATGTAGTTATGCAGAAAAATAACTTTCATTTCCATTTTTTGTTCTGGTGATAGAAGATACAATTTGGTTGAAATGCACTAGAAATTGACAAATAAGGGGAGGTAACTCTGTAATTTACTATCATTCTAACCAATTTTCTAACCAAGTTATTTGATATTACCAGACACACACAAATAAAAGACTAATACTTTTTAACTCAGGATGATGATTAGTATTAAATGGCATGATTAGCTCGGTGGGTTTTTTCTAATCATGTTTTAATTTTTACCTAAATTGTCTGATTCTTACAAAGACTGGCACTCAATTATTGATTTTGATTATTTCAGATTCCTGAAATGAACGAACAAGCTGCATTATCAAAGAAGAATAAAACAGAAAGTGCAAGCCAGGTGTTTTTATATCAGAATGCTGGACTACTAATCGGTTTTATCATTATTATTCTGATATCTTACTATGGGAAGTACATTGACATGTAAACGAGGGGGTGGATGTGGTTTCCAAAGCAGAGAATGATGAGCTAATTATAGATTATCGATGATCATCTCTACGAGATTGATGAGCCGGGACGGCGAAAGCGAGAAAAGCAATCTAGTTGAGATGAACAATGATAATCTGGTTATCGCTATTTTACCTATGATGACGTGTCAATTTCATTTCAATTTCATTAGCAACGCCACGTGCCTCCTTAGTTTCTAACTTTTAACGATAACTTTCCATCTCAAGCGAGTAACATGATATGAAATATACACATGGAAAAAAGTATTGCAACACCAAATTGAAATTGAAATAAAAAAAACACTTTTTATTTTTTTGTGATATAATTTGGTAAAATAGAACAACTTGACACTGGTTCTCCGTTAAAGCGCCCATTTTATAACGTTATTTTGTCCCACCGTAAGAAAGCAAAACTAACAACTTCCAGTTATATACCCGTAGCTTGTTATACTTATATCTGAGAGTTTTAAATTTCTTTATTATCTATATTTTTAATTTTTATAAAGGTTAGTACATATTGCACCACGATGGTGATCGTACCGGCCGTCCATAATATTTTCTTTGAAAAGCTGAAATTTCCGTTCATGGATAAAAGACCAACCAGGACAAAATATTTAGTACACTATAGAGTGTAATATGAGTTTAATTTGATCATAAGGTTACCATGAATAATTTTATTTATAACAATGGTCATTTATTGCAAGTTACATCAGTCTGAAAAACGAAGCAAAGTTGAAAACTGTAGAGATTTGTTAAGCGTGTAATCTCCGTGGAATAGCCAATTTCTTAAAAAACATCAATTTTGAAAATAAATTCCACATCCAACAGATCGATATCGGTGTCAACATTAAATTTTAGTACAACTTCAATCTTTAGATATACATATTATGGTTAATAAATGACGAAATCGTCGAAATGTAACCTCCGTGGAATGTAATCTCCGTTGACATTTTGGTAAAGAGTGCTTTCTATCACGTCCGCACTTTTATCGAGTATGGCATGCCAAATAAACATATTAGATAGTTATAATGGATGGCGAATAAATCACTTACAGATCAATAATATATTGTAATTCAGACGACATAAGACGACACCATGTAACAATTTTTATAAATCAATTGTTTGAGTGTCACAGAGTTGCTTCTTTCTCAAATCTAGAAGAAGAAAAACAACCGAACCGGATGTTTTTATATCAATCGTAATGCATGTAAATAATTTAGACCTGTTTTCAATATTTAAGATATGAAGCTTTTATATGATTAATATAAATTTGATTCCGAATTCAATACGATTTAACAATTATGCAATTGCAAAAAGGTATAAAAATTGTTCTTTCTTTTTTTTTTGTGTGTTGCACAAGGAGAGAAGCTTTTAATTTCTTTCATCGAAATTAGGACGTCGGTTGAAAAGGCATGATATATTGTCTGCTACATTTATTAACAACACCTTGTACAAAATTCTTTTCGAAATTAAAAGCAGTTAAATAGATTAAACAAAACTATCCGTCAAAATGCTATATATTACGGTCTGTATTAGAGGAGGAGATCTACATTTCTGTATTCTATAATTCTTTTAGCCATTTTTCTCTATTCAGTTAGAAATATATGCCCTTCTATGTAAAATTCTTGGGTTCAGTTCCTGCATTTGAAAACTTCCGTATATAATATTTTGACAATATATAGTGTCTTGACTGTATCAAAAATATACGTATAACGACACTACTCCGTATAGCCCCTCTTTTTTATTCTGTCACTGTACTGCATAAATGATACCATGTTTAAAATAAGTATAAAACTTGGAGAAAAAAAAGTATTTCAATTTGTTCGAAATCAGTTGGATATTTGGGATAATAAACAAAAGGAAAGATGATATGAGGTATACTTTATCATATTTTCCTTGTGATTCGGGGTACTAGTAATGAGGAGCTGAACGTTCAGTTTTATAACAGTGACAGTACCGGTAGCTAACCGACATTAAGAGAAATCTGAAATCGGATAAAATAAAAATTTGATCACCAAAAAGATTTTATCATTGATTACTCATCTGTCCAACAAAATATAGAAAGAGACATTGCTTATCAATCAACTGTTTTGGTGAATAGTGAAATATATTTAATATATGTTGGTACTAAAAAAATGTTATACCCAAAAGTCTGCCGTCCTCGAGCATCAGTATGAAAATTAAAACGTACGAATTATGACAATGTTTTGATTCTGCAAATCCTTACAATTCCAATCAATGGTCAATTTATATATTTTGGAATTATAAAGATACCTAAGGTTTTAAACTTCATCAATCAATGTTACATTCGACTGATTTGACTTTTTTTGTGTGTCGTTTTTGTCATATAGCTCATCAACTCTTTCTATTCTTTCATATCTTTTGATTTCAAATACTTGTCGCTGAGGCGTAAATGATGAAGATCAATCAAAGATAGTGCCCGCTTCAAACGCATGAAATTTATAACTTTTTTTTCGACCACTATTGCAGATCTTTTTGTTATCGGATTATCGTGGTCTGACATCTGTCACGAACTGTTTTTTTTTTAAGGTGAATAACATTAAATATTAAATACGAGAAGGATGTAAGGTTAAATTTGCCTACAATAGGAAACGAAATGACAAGTTAACTCATGCAAGATCGTGATTTTGGCGAAAAACACTGAACGGATGCTTATATGAATGTATAAAATTTGCATCGCTTATTTCATTTGACCAGTTGCGTTTACAACCAATTTGAAAGTTCAACGTTTCTTTCGAAATGATCTACTAGAATATTGTCAATAATGCATTTAATATGCAGAAAACGGAAAGTTTCATTCATCTTTAAATCTTTTATTTCTGTTATTTTTAATTCACCGTATTCTTATTTTTCATAATTGTTTTTTAATCTATAAACCACCTCCTATATCTTGGATTAATTCAAATAACTTTATGATATTCAAGCGGAATACGATGCATAGTACTATTAGTATAAGAGTATCTACAAAAAAAAGCTGTTCAATTAGTCGTTACTGGTTGTCTAAAAATCGAAGTTGCGAGATTAATAGACTACAACTAACCAACAAAGAGGATGAATAAAATATCTATGAAAAATGATTTTATATTTATATTTTGCTGGATCATTTTTTGTCGTGTCTGTCTCATCATTTCTTTTTTTTTATATATTTATATTGAACCTTTTTAAATTCTTTATCAACGGCAACGCATGTAACATCTGATTTATTTTTTGAATATTCTTCTCCCGCTCATAAATCTGCATGAAATATTTGCCACTGTACGTCCAGAAAACATCAATCACGAATAAATCATATCTCCTCTAAAGTTGTAGTAATATACTAACTGTAAACATTATCAAATAAGTGATTCTTTTAAATTCTAGTCAGATATTATCAGTTACACAGTATGTTAGTGACCTAATACGATAAATTCGGGGTCAGTTAATTCCATAAGGGGTTTGAGCGAAAATAGAACCTCATATGGAATTTACTGACCCTGTATATCGTCACTAACACACTGTATAACGAATTTATCGTGCCGACTATCTTTATTAGTTGAATTTTGAATTTTAAACTCGAGTCTCATTTGCAATCATACCACATCTTCTTAATTGTTATATTAAAGTGTTCAAGTGTTCAGTTTTAAGAAACATACTCTCATTGGTCTGCTATATATATATAAAATACTTATATAAACTTCTCGTCTCTCTCCTAATTTTTTTCCCAAATTTTCGATACAATGAACAAAAAGGTATCAAAGGGAGTAACCCATCAAAGATACAAGATCATACAAGGGTTGTGCTTCGGCTTCGAAAGAATTTTTCAAAACAGTTCAAAGCAAGGAATTCATGCGTTATACGCCATACTTGTGCATTTTGAAATTAAAACAGTTGATTTATATATATGTTTTCGATATCAATATGACCACATCAATGATAATTCATTGTAACACAGATTGGTAAATAGGATGATGACGAAAAAGAGGAGAATTCAGTGGCGAATTATATGCATAGTTGGGTTGAAAGCATGTTAATACGATTTTGTTATTTATTCTGCTTTGTACAAGACTAAAATGCTGAGTCGATTGTTTATCGTACTTATTCATACAGAAACGGCCAAATTGAAGATTTATCACATTAATTTGTGTTAAAGAGATGACAAAATGATTTTTATATATATACATATAATAATAATGCAGACATGACTGAATATCTTAAATTTCAACTAACAAGAAAAAGAAAAAAAAGTTTACGTGAATCAATAAAAAAAGTTTTTAGCATTTTGGCATTGAAAATCACGACGTCAAAGAAAATAAAATGACGTTAAATTTTTTTTTTTATTGTTTTATTATCTAAACTGTCTCGATCATTACAAATTTACGGTAGCACATTACATGCTGAAATTTATAGGGTGGATAGAATACACTAAGAAGATGTTCTATGTTCTTTATAAACAAGTTTCGCTGTAATTTATATTTTATCATTTTTTACTCTGACGTTGGGCGCTTTAACGGAGAACTAGTGTTAAACATTATTTAAGTATCACCTGAGCTTAATCAATAAATATCGAATCGATAAGTTTTTATCTGCACATGCAGCTACTGTACCCGTAAACAGCAAAACAGATGTTTTCATCCTCATTGTTTTCAACACTTTAATTAACCAAGTTTTTAAAGTTATGTGATTGACACCTTGTAATGGGTCCTCGACAACTCTAAACTGCAGCAAGATGGCATATTATCAGCATGAGAGAAGCAGGGATGTCGTTGTAACAACTGCACGTATTGTTGGTCATCACCATTCCACTATAAGTCGTTTTGAGTTAAAAATAAGGCACTAAACGATGTTCAAGACCTTCCGAGATAAAGAAGATCCCCTATACCATTTGCTAGGGAAAATCAAGCATAATGAAGGTTGGTCAGAAGGAAACCCATTGCATACAATACAATCCTAAAAAGAGAGTGGTGGGCATACAGGAGCTTTTTAACAAGAACTGTTCGTGATCGACTCATCGCTACTGGTTATCGTGCGATAAGACCATTTCAGAGACCTTTGCTTACAAACAGACACACACTTTTCCGTATCCAATGTAGTGCAGAGCTCGCTAAAGTTGAAAATTAGCATCATGGAGGAATTTCCATTGTTCCAATAGAACTCGGTTCATCTTCCTTGGACGGATCGTAGCCCGGATTTTAACCATATGGAGCATATATGGAACACTATTGGGCGGAACGTGCGCGAAAGGACACCCCAGTTCAAACACATCATGAAATAAACAATGCTCTTATCAGAAATGGTTGCTGCTACCTTAGCAACAAATTAGTTGATTTTTGGCAGGAATTAGAAGACGTTTAGATGCGGTTATCCGTTTGAATGGAGGCCGCGCACAAAGTACTAATTCTTTGGCGTATAACGATCAACCATGATGTGAACAGTCATCTGAAGATTAATTTTGAAATGTCTGACATTGTAAGGTTCGACTACAGTAAAAGTTGTAAAATGCATTTTTTTCTAAAAAAAACACTTCATTTTGTTATTAAAATTGTGGTTATATAAATCATTTTTTTTCAAACATTTTTTGTTCGTTTCAATGCCAATGTTATCATAAACCATTTTTCAATAATATTATACAAATATTTTATTATATTCCATCCAAAAAAAGAGGCTGATTTTTCAAATTTTAAAAAATCAAGGTGTTGCAATACTTTTTTCCATGTGTATATAATCACAAATAAAGATCAAACGTAAAAAGCACCAAATAGCGATAATACGGCATAAAATATTTGACTTAAACTTATAAAAAATAGAATAATGGGGGTGGGGCTAAAATATAAAAATATGGATAAAAGTTGTAAAGAAATAAAAATGGCTGAAAAAAAATAAAAAGTACTAATTGAATGACCCCTCCAACTAGACCCTTTACTGTGTACTACTTATTAATTCTGTCCACGTTACAATAAGACATTCATTTACATTGTAGCTCTATATTGATAATTTGTAAAGTCACGTGTGATAATGGTTTCACTATACTATTTGAATAAAAATGTATTGAGTATAATTATCATGTACAAAGTTGTGATTGTTATATAGGTACATGTATATCTTGCATTAACATGGCTCAAAATAAATAATGCAAAATTGAAATGTGGTTCAACTTAAACTTCTGGGGAAACAGATTTATATTATCCGATAATGAACAAGAAGATGTCATATGATCCAACAATTTCTAAAACATACGACAAGGAAAGACGAACTAAAACAAATTAAAAACAAAACAAAAAAGATGGAAATTAAAAAACAACGATCCAGAATGCGCATATTCAATTCAAAATTTAAAATGAGAGAGATCAGTGTCATTTGTTTTACAAATACGTTCAACAATAATGGAAAACATTCGATACAAAAACCAGATCAAATGGACAAGGGACGCATACGAATCCTTTGGTCCACCCACTCAACAACAGGTGTGTAATAATGTATCATTATTTTGGTACATACATTAGCAGTCGGGGCCCTTTATAATTGACTATACGATATCGGCTTTGCTCATTATTAAAGGCCGTACAGTGACATATAGTTGCTAGTTACTATGTCATTAGGTCTCTTGTGGAGACTTGTCTCTTTGGCAATTTTATCACATCTTTTGTTATATATGGTAGTTTGTATCAGTAATTAATTTGACTGATTTATTGATGGATTGATTGATGATGCAAAAAGTGTAAATTCAGGACGATAAAATCGCGACACAAATACTTGTATACCTTGACCTGCATCATAAAGCTGCTTTGAGTCAGAGCTGTATGTACTAAAACGATATTAAGAGTCGAATTAAGACTAAAACGATACCAAGAGTCAACTTTGGACTAAAACGACACAAAGAGTCGGCTTTAACTATAAAGATACCCAGAGTCAACTTTGGACTAAAACGATACTAACTGTAGGTTTTAGACTAAAACGATACTAAGAGTCGACATTGGACTAAAACGATACTAAGAATCGGCTGTGTACTAAAACGATACTACAAGTCGGCTGTGTACTAAAAAGACACTAGGAGTCGGCTAAAACTAAAACGATACCCAGAGTCAACTTTGGACTAAATCGATACTAAGTTTCGGCTTTAGACTAAAACGATACTAAGAGTTGATATTGGACTAAAACGATACAAAGAATCGACTTTGTACTAAAACGATACTACAAGTCGGCTGTGTACTAAAACGACACTAAGAGTCGGCTTCAAACTATAACGATACCCAGAATCAACTTTGGACTAAAACGATACTAAGTTTCGGCTTTAGACTAAAACGATACTAAGAGTCGACATTGGACTAAAACGATACTAAGAGTCGGCTTTGATATATAACGACACTAGGAGTTGTCGGTTTTGGATTCGAACGATACTAAGAGTTGGCTTTGAACTAAAACGATAATAAGAGTCTATATTGGACTAAAACGATACTGAGAATCGGCTTTGGAATAGGACGATACTAATAGTCGACTTTTGATTATAATGATACTAAGAGTTGACTTTGGCCTAGAACGATACCAAGAGTCGGCTTTGGGCTATAACGATACTAAGAGTTGGCTAAGTACTACAGAGTCATTCTTGATAACAAGGTTCCAGTCCGGTAGATCGTCCAAGACTAGTATTCTCTGCTGTGCACGTACTAGAACGTACGAAAAACAATTCTCAGAGCCGGCTTTAAAATAGAACCTACTATACGTAGAATTAGTTGGATTTGTGAAGGTATCAGTCTGAATCTTCCATGAATAGTATATATTTAGTGCTATGTACGTACTAGAATTATACGTAGAGTTGGTTTTATAAACATGCTTGATAACAAGTTACATTGTACCAGTTAGGGATATCTGCCACTACTAGTATACGGCCTCACCCGCACAACACTCATTTCACAAGCATTATCATTTATATATTTATTTGAACAGGAAGTCAAAACAGAGAACACCATTAAAAAATAATTTACCAATAATAAAGAAGCATGCTATGCAATGTCCGTACGGAATAACGTGTGACTCTGGGATAACAATCGCCCTACATTATAACGAACGTTTGGAAGCCAAACAATGATACTACTTAGGTTATATAGAATTTGAAGGTGTCTTTTAAAGTCAATAAGCATAATGGTTCGATTTGATTTACAATTTAAACTGACATGATACAGCTGATAACATTTAATATGTCTTAATTATACGTATATCGTATGAAAATGACTTTATTTAAATTTCGAATATGAAAAGGTTATCAAAAATATTTTAAGTAAAGTCAACTGAAAGGATGGACTAAAGTATTTCTGCTCATCAAGTTAGACAAGGACGTATAACTAATATACGTCCTTGAGTTAGAGTAATAAATGTCATCATTTTTTTTTTAATTACTGTTTTGTCGTTTAAATACAAATGTAATTTTACCTGTGTCATAGATTTCAATTGAAAAATGAAGTTTGTTTTTCTACAGATGTATTGAGATGTAACTACGTTGTATATTTCTTTAATTTCTGTGATTTTTAGTATTTTCTATTGTCATGAATGCTATTAAACCTCCCAAGGGTAAGAACAATCCCAAACACTTATGATATACCCAATCATTACTTAGTTTATATATATTTTGAAATATAAGTAGGTACGATTACTTTGACACTTTTCCTTTAGAATTTAAATGGAAATAACTGTGTTTGTTTTTATAAAGTTTAAAACAGTCAATTATAAGAATGAACTTTGATAACCAAATGAAGGTACAAATATTAACTTTCATTTCCTGAAGAAAAGATGATTTAAAAAGGAGCAAAATGAATAAATGGATAAAAGTATTATTATTCATAATAAGCTGCATTTTACAAGGTAAATGAAATGATTTAGACAATTATCTAGTTTTATTAATATCGTATTATAAACAAATAAATATTTAACTTGGAATATATTTGAAAACAAATAAAACTGAATAATTTTGAAAAATGTACAGATTTTTTTTTATTGATTTACTGATATAAAAAATTAAATAGATTGACAATTTTGTATTTGAATATATAACGGTCGATGTAACTAACTTTTGAAATTTACTTCAAAAATACAATAAATAAACATAAGTTTTAAAATTACCTCTACTGAAATTGATCATGACATAACTGTATTGATGTTTTGTGAAAAATAGTCGTGAAAAGTTCGTTACAAGGAACTTAATTCCTGTCAGATATGATATTCTCCATTGCTCTAAAATAAGTTTTATATAATTATCTCTTTTCTTTTTTTCTTTTTTTCTTTGAGGGTGGGGAGGGGGCTGGAAATGGGTTGGTCGTAATATAATTCTGTTATATTAAAAAAAATGTAACATTATACGATATAGGAATGGAAAAAACGGGAAAATAAATAAAAAACCAATATAAAACTACATAGTTTAAGCTTACTAATTTTCCGTATACAAACTATAATAATTAAATAAAAGATAAGAATCTTCAATAGCTTGATGCCTTTAAGGAAAACTATCATATCGACAAGAAATAAAGGAACATGCCGGACTATCATTCATTGGTTGTGCTGTGTTGCACATTTATCTGCCTGTAAACTTAGACATTTTAAATATATTTCTTATCTTGAAAACCAAAATTGTCATTTGAAAAATTCTAAACCTCCCAAAAAAAGGAATTGGATGGAGAATGTGTTCATGGGACAAAGATAATGTCGCAGCTTGCATATATCGTTATAATGGGACATAACTAGAGAATTTAACTTCCCAAAATAAAAATTTATCTGTGTTTTGAAGCAACAAGCTATTTGCATAATTTAAAAAAAAAAACTTCATTTAGGCTAACTGAAGTTAGAGAACGGAAACAAAACAATCAACATTTTCCCAATTTATGAAGAGACATCATTCCAGAACGGTAAATGTGTTGACACTCAAATTCGCACTTGATCTGGGTTGTGTGGTTATACGCATTGCGTATAAGTTTTATAACATTTGAGTGAGGCAAATTAAAGTAAGAGAACGGAAACTTATTTCGGGATGTACAGACGGTCATCAGTAAATCTTAATCAGACCCTTCCCCGTATTGGCGGCGGGAGGCATACACAGATTTTGAAGCTAAACGGGTACCAAGTAGGACATCGCAACTTTTTCATAGTATCATACTCTAGTAGTTAGTTTGAGATTAATATTGAAAGTATAAATTTTGTAGTTGGTAGTAAATCACACACAATAAACCCGCCACATTTTAAAAATCAGCGGATAACAGGTCCTCATGTGCACAACGTTTGTAAGTATATAAATATCCAAAAAAAACGACACTATAAAAAAGATTTCAGATTCTTATTTTCACATATCACTCAATCATAAATATTTTGTTGACATTTTTGTTGATCTTGTATCAAAATAAAGATATTGTAACACTAGGTCTTTAAACGTAATTTAAAAATCCTGTCATATTTTTATAAGCATTGACCTTTGACTTTGTGACGTAACGAGTGTTATTATATATCGACTCTAGGGTCAAGATGGTCTTACTGACCAAGCTGTTTTTATTAGTAAAAAATATTGCGTAAGATGTCATTATCTGTGTATCATAACTTAAACTAGTAACCTCAAAGTTCAATGTATTTTTTAAACCATTGATAGATATTACAATGTAAGATTGCAAGTACCCATTTTGTAAAGATTTGTACATATGTCTTTATGATTTATAGAAAATTTTCACAAAATACGTTTATCGAGGAAACTTAAAACTAACCGTTCAACGGTTTAAAATTCGAGGAGAGGCTGTTAAGGATAATAACTTTGGAAAACAATTAGAGTTAGTTGCTTCTTTTTCATCACAACAGTTAACTTAACAAAATAATACTATAATCCCGCATATTATACCATTGAACTCATAGTTTCTATCTGGGAGGCTTAGCTTTTATAAAACAATGCTAAGAAAGAGCACAAAGATTCTACATAAACAAAATTTATATAAAAAAAGGATTATGATAACGGGGAATATTATCTAATCTGTATATATTTCTTTAATATAAATCATTTTAAGGCTCAACGTTTCGGTCTAATACAAAACAGGGTTAATATTCATGATACATTTATATGTTATCGTCACGAATATACATTTAATTTATTTATTTCTGAAATGCACATTTATACCCCTAGGGGCTGAAGGCATATACATGTACAAACAATACAATACAAATAAATTTGCTGCTGGACGTTAATCAGTTATTCGTCATCATTGTCAATGAAAACGGTGTAAGTCTTCGTAGTTGGATCGAATAAAGTAAATGAAATTAGAGACAATAGCAATGTGACTGTAACAGCTAATTAAGAGTATTTGTTATAAATATAGTTAAAGAAATTGTCGTTTTGATACAATAAAATTATAAATATTCCAATGAATAAACATTTGGGATTTAATAAATACATGTACATTACGTATTTAGTAGCCAAAACACCTGTGATTGATTCTTCGACTTAATACCTAAAACCTTATCAAAATATGTTTCTTCAATAAATGATATTCATATTCAATGTCTATATACCTTCCATTAAATATCACAATGAATTTAAATATCCTAATATACTAAACACTTTATTTTTCTTTATTAAGTTGCTTCATAGTACTACATGTATGTATACATCGGCCATCGATGATGTCCTATGACACCACACAGATATCCTTCTGGGGCACCTGATATAACTGTCGGTTTTGTTGGGGTTCGTGTTGCTTAGTCTTTGGCTTTATCCATGTGGAATCCAGCATAATTGTGTCAGGGATAACAACAAAAACGGATAGAGAACAGTTTGTGACTGAATTTCAATGTTCCATGTATAAGAAACCACTGAAAGTAGTTTTTGTTTTCTTTTTACTATACGTTTCTTAATTCAGTTTTAAGTTCTGAATACATGTAGCTCCGGGTACTCTGGTTTTCCCCATCAACACAAACTACATGATCGCCGCAAAAAAAAAATAGTGCTGTAAATGGCGTCAAAGACTAACCATAGAATTACATTAACCTGCTTTTAGTAACAAATAGAAAACAAAAATGATATACATATAGCAACGTTGTACATGCACGAGAACATTGTCCTTGTAATATGTTGAAAAAAAGTTTTTACAAATGTAGGAGGAAAAAATATAGCTTCCCCTACAATCCAATAAAAAGGAGAGCTTTACAAAAGAGGGACGAAAGATACCAAAGGGACAGTCAAACTCATAAATCTAAAACAAACTGACAACGCCATGGCTAAAAATGAAAAAGACAAACAGAAAAACAATAGTACACATGACACAACATAGAAAACTAAAGAATAAACAACACGAACCTCACCAAAAACTAGGGGTGATCTCACTGTCCCAAGTTAAGGAGAGGTTATCGCCTTAGAACTAGATTCGTATTCAATATAATACATGTCCTGCCCCTTAACAGTTTTGGAAGAATATTAAGAAATACTGTAAAAGCCTGCGTACGTTTCTGAGTTTTTCCTTCTGTACCTGCCACCTAAAAATAAAAATACAAAGAAATTACCCGCAATGCAATATTCTGGATGTTTAATGCGTGACAATGGGAATGTTTAAAAGGTTCATCACAATAATTCACTCAATTTCAATAAAACAGATCATGTTGCGATCTTTCATACGTGTTTTCCTGAAGATAGTTAGGCATTTCCGAATCATAGAAATTAATGAATAAAAGTGCATTACACTTTAATATGATAATTGTATATATTTTAATAAGCAGTAAAATTAAACAAACATTTATTTTTCTTTCAAACATGTTAAGAATTATGAGAGTAACAACCTTAAAACTATTGTACAATTGTGTAGTGTTTTTATTCATTTTTACTTAAGTCAAAGGCTCAAAATATAATTATTAATATTGCTTTCGGCCGCAAGTTATTGACCTCAAATTTATAAAACAATCCTTGTTACATTTGTTTGTAGGTTTGTGAAATTGGAACTAATGTGTGAATTGGTTGTATAAATACTTCGTGAAGTTTTCAATTGGTTGAATATTTGCGTCCTTTGTCACTTAAGTTATTTGTATAACCGAATATCCATAATATTAAAAAAATAATGATTAACGCCAAAAGAAATTACTGAAAAGCATTTGCAATTTTCGGCACAATCAACACATCCCGAGTTTAGGCGAGTTGTGAAATAATTCTCCAAAAACAAGTAAAAATTTCATATCATAATACCTTCAAAACTACGAAACCTTCCCATTTACCTTTGTCTGTGTTAAGAAACAAAAAAAAAATACTAAACTGCTAAAAAAAAATCAGGGATTATGAAGGCATTATATCAAATAAAATTGAAAATGGAAATGGGGAATGTGTCAAAAAGACAACAACCCCACCAAAGAACAGACAACAGCAGAAGGTCACCAACAGGTATATCAAAGTCCATCTGTTGCAAATAATTTGATAAACAGCAGGAGTATATTAGGGGATAACAACGGATTTGACCACCGGCCGCCATCCTGAACTATCGTTGGGCCCTATAATGGACATTATGTGCTCGAAGTTCCTTGAATGCAATATAGCCAACGACGATAAAAAAAAAAACAGAGCATGAGACATTTGTAATATACATTTTGTTGTATCTATGAAACAAATTCCCATAAAGGAAACCAAGAAGAAACAATATGTTGATCAACAGTAACTCATTACTTTGAGAAATTGTAAAATAATATGGTTCGCATTTTGCTTAAAAAAAAGACAAGTACTGTTACTGAATTCTTTAATGACACTTATTGATAGACACAAAGGATGAAAGAAAAACAAATCACAAAACCAAACAGTTATTTTGTTAGCATATGTTGTATGCATTAAACAATAATTTGAAGAAGCCTTATTTATTGTTAACACAACGGATGAAAAATAAATAAATCACAATAACAAAGAGAAATTTTGTTAAGCATGATTTTTATTCCTCAACAATAGTTTGAAGAAGCCTTATTTGGTATACAATTCAAACTAAAACTACTTATAAGAAGTATATGAATTATGACGTCTAGTCTTAATATTTGAAGTTTAAAAATTAATTGAAAAATATTGAAATCATTAAATTGTATGAATTTTTCAACTCAAGGGATTATTTATTTAATTGCATATCGATCATAGACATTGACCTATTAGACCTTTTTGAAAATAGAGTAGCGTTAAATACTTATGAAGTACAATGTACATGATTGTCGTTAATATGGAATCACTTCAAAAGAAAAGGAAGAAGTCATAACAAACTGTCAGATTTAAAAGACAAACATTGAAGTAAATGTGAAATGTTTGCATGCACCAAGAGAGCTAACCATGGATTAGAAATAGGTCCCACTTTCTCTGTTGAAAGAGTACTACTCTGCTGGAATAGTGGTCCCCTCGTATGTCTGTAAGGGGTGTAATACTACGCAGTGACGTCTTGTCAGTAAAGGTGCGCAAAATTTACGTTTAGTAGATAAATAAAAACTCTGTTGTTTCTGTAGACGTGTTACGAGGATAAAACTGTTGTCCATATCAAATGTGTCATCATTTTTCGTCCGGTCGTCCCATTTGGCAGATGCTAACTATAAGATGGTCAGTTTGATAATTGTTCTAATCTTGAATACGCATGAAATATTTGCAAAGTAAATACAGTCATTCAATTAATTTCTGACTTGGAAATAGGCTAAACTTTTACTGAAATTTTTTTTAAAGACTTTATAGGTTTAAACATTCAAAATGTGCATATTAAATCGGCTTTTAAATCAATCAAGAGGTCACACCATGCATCTTTCTCATATCTGTACCCGCTCTTCTTGACTCTATCTTACACTTTCTTAATTATATTCGAACGACTTTTCAATATCATAAGGACCAACATGTATTACGGCATTGTTTGTGTTTTTTGACAATGAACATTATTATTTTATTTATTTTGCTACATTTACGCTTAAGCTTGTGTTCAGAGATGGGTTTGATGAGATTACTTGCAAGATAACGTGCAAAAAAAGGGACGCGAAGATATCAGATGGGGGGATTACAAAAAAAATATTACCAAAGTAACGATAAAAGAATTAGTTTGGGCGACCGGAACTTATTTCGTAAATATGATTTCATCCTTACTCATCGATGTAACAAACGTAAATGTTGGTCTGTATTGGTCTATTCATTTTATTTTATTTTGTAAGCCGTTTCTCATTTTTCTTTATAAAGTGTGTCCATTATTCTTCATTTTATACATTTTAGCACCCAGTTATTCAGTCGATTCTTTGTTGTTTTTGGTCTAGTTATCTCTTTTATCAAAATTTTCGGTCATCTGCATTATTCTTTATCCAGTAAACCCCATGCAAATGTAAATATGTAACCATTTCAGAATGTATGAACAGAGCAATTATGTCCCCTTGCGACTGGAAAGATCTAATGTGTTTTACAACTTTCTAACTTTTGTTTATCTAAATATGATGTTAATTACTGTTACTTTATACAGTGGAGATTACTTCTAACCTCTCATTAGAACTGTCAGTATAATCTGTCATAGAACTGTTCTAAACTGTCCTAGAACAGTTCTACCTAGAACAGTTCTACCCTAGAACTGTTCTAAGTAGAACTGTCAGAATCAGTTATAGATAGAACTGACCAAATATGTTCTAATTAGAACTGTCAGGATCAGTTCTAGGGTAGAACTGTCTAAAACTGTTCTAGGTAGAACTGTCCAAATCAGTCAAAAACTGTCAACAGAACTGACTAAATCAAATATCGAAGTTTATGTAAAAGGAAACTACATTCATTAAAAGGTGATTTGTGTATTTCTTTATTACAAAAGTCATCTAAAGGTCAAACAATGTCAATACCCTTTACTTTATTGTATCATGTTTGAATAGCCACTGGCTTATAGATTATTCGGAAACGCAATCATGTTAACGTTATTTATTGTTACTATTTGCCTTTTGTTAAAATATGATATATCAGAACATAATCCCTTATCATCTGTTTACCGGGTTTGTAATAACATGACCAACACGACAGGTGCCAGGATCTGCTTACTTTTCCGGAGCACATGAGACCATCCCCAGTTTTTGGTGGGGTTCGTGTTGCTTAATCTTTAGTTTTCTAAGTTGTGTCTTGTGTACTATTTGTCTGTTTGTCTTTTTCTTATTTAGCCATTGCGTTGTCAGTTTACTTTCGATCTATGAGTTTGACTCTGGTATCTCTCGCCCCTTTTTTCCTGTATAATTGATCTGTCGTCTGACGGGTGACGGATCAACAGCAGGAAGTACCTGACCTGACGTCATTTACTACAAATGTACGACTAGGTTTTTTTTGTGTATACATGATATGTGTCTTTCTGTATCTCGGTCCGTTTGTGAAATTCTATGGACATATGTGTATGTACCATCTTCATATTTTCTATTCAACCAGGTTGCCAGCTGGATTGTCAAAATTTAGTGTAAAATCATAGTACAATAAGGCCCCGAATTATTAAACGTCATTCTATTCTTAAAGTTTTTCATATTTCTTAAACATTTCTAAAAAATATTTTGATTGCAAATAAATAAATGTTTTGTTAAAATCTATCATAATAAAGCTGTAGAGTTAATATTGTTGAATAATATATAGTAACTTCTGAAATTGACACACATATTCCTTTTAGACACCTATTTTAAGATATGTTTAAAAACCTATTTTCTTATTTTCTTATTATTATTTCTTAGAATTCAATTATTCCCTTCCATTTACTAAGTTACTGTTATAGTTTTAATTACAACTGAAAAGTGTGTTTGCCATTCTATTTTCAGGAAAAACAGTGTTTTCAGCCTGCACCGGAAGTGGATTTCCAGCAGAATGGACAACAGCTACATCAGGCGTCACTTATTGGTTCGTTACAGAAGCAATAAAACGACAGTTTACATCTAGCTATACCATTACCGATTATCAAACATCAGATGGTTCGGCATATGGTTAGTATAGTTATAGTTATGAATAATAAAACAAATACTCTTCAGTGTGAAAAAAATCATTGGTTTTTAGACTAATTACTAGTTAATTCGTCCTACTTATTTCTGAAGCAGCTATCATTAGTCAGGGAACGACCGTCTATCTTCAAAAGGGAGTGGGGTATGTTTTTTGTTTAAAATATTCCGAGTCTTTATTTGATGGAAAAAGAAAGACATTGTGAAGATTATTCAACCACGTAAACTTTAATAAAATCAGCCAACTAACTTTTGTCTGTTGTAAACCTGTACATTTCGATAGATGTTTGCTTCTTCATGTGATGTGTTTTAATTTTATATTCACCCACAATGGGTGTCAATACTTAAGATGGCATATCCTTAATGTTTTGGGACTTCATCTTTGGTAATTGGTTGGATTCGTGATTTTAAATCCGTCGTTTTCTTGTTAGTAATTGTGGAGTGATATGTATCTTTTTTTTTTTTCTTTATCCTGCACAATGGCGATCACCAAGACGCTTGATAAAAATCAAAAATGCAACGATACATGCGATGCCCTCTATCTTGTTAATGACGTCACAATGGCGGGCATAATTTACAAGAATAATTTCGAAAGTGGTATATATATATATATATATATTTCTAATGCTTTACAGTAAAAACCATATTTGTTTATCATTATTTTACAGGTTCATCACCAACTTGTGAGGACGAGTATTACGACCCGTCAACTGGTTATTATTATTACTTGATGCTTTACAGTGGAACCCATATTTACAGTACTGATACTTCCAGTCGACAGTTATGTCAAGCTTTCAAACAGTTCGACAGTGTTATAAGGGAATACTATGGTACGGTATTTTACTCTTTACGATTGTTTACACTACTTCTAATGAACACGTACAGAGAAGTATTCAACCTTTGGAACTTTTATCGACAATCCGTGATTTTAGATGCGCACAAATATAATGATTTTTCGTTTCTAGTAATTCTTGTCACACTAAACTCCGAAACACATAAATGAACACAAAAGGAAGAGAAAAAAAAGCAAACGATTAACAAAGGCTAGATGTTCCTGACTTAGGACATTCGCAAACAATGACTGGATTAATATATTTTGTTAGAGAAGAAGAAAAAACACACAGCAATACGCACAGTAACCTAATTTTAAAAGAAGTCAAGAGTCCGATTTTTTTGTTTTAAATTTGATTATTACTTTGGATTGATATTCTAAATGTAATAACATTTGGAAGAATTTATAAGTATAGATATATTAATTTAATTTAAAAGAACCATATCCCGAAAATATTAGTTTTTTTTAAATATCTTAAAATGTGTGATTTCTTTTAAACACGACATAACGTTTGCATGATTAATTTTTTTTCGTCTTTTTTTCTTTCTTCATTTGGTCTATATACTTTACAGAGGATCTAGGAGGCACAGGTGTATTGGCAGCCGCTTCAACTTGTGCTTCAAGATTTACTTCATCAACGTCGAGTTTTGCTCTTACAAAATGTAAGTATGAAAAGAATAATAATTGTTATCCGTTTCTATGAGGATCTAGAACGGGGTGATTGTGTCCTTCATTTATACATTATTTAATGTGGTTGGTAATTTTTATGCCCCACTTATGAGCATGAGGTGTTCTGGTCTGTGCGTACGTCCGTCTGTCCGTCCGTTTTTCAGTTCGTTCGTCCGTCCGTCCGTCTGTCCCGCTTCATGTTAAGTTTTTGGTAAAGGTAGTTTTTGAAGAAGTTGAAGTCCTATCAACTTGAACCTTATGACACATGTTCCTTCTGATATGATCATTGCAATTTAATACCAAATTACAGTTTTGACCCAAATTTCACGGTCAACTGAACATAGAAAATGATAGTGCGGATTGGGGCATCCGTGTACTATGGACACATTTTTGTTCTCTCTACTTATTTGCTGTTCTTCATATTTCTTTACCGTATTCCTTTATTTATTCATTTTAGCACCAGGTATACTCTAGTTTTTGCAATTTTTTCTACATTGTGTGTGTTTTCGGAGCATTTACTATAATAGAGTTTTAGGACAAGATATCCTTGTGGTGTTCTTGAATGAGAGTACCCGGAATGACCCTCTTAGTAGTTTTTTTTTAGAAATTATCACGTATATCAAAACGGTACGGAAAAAAACAACAACAAAACGCTAAAGTGTTCATTGGTCTGCACAGGCTCTTAAATACGTCCCGGGTAAAAATATAAAAAACCTAAATCAAGAAATAAGTATGGTAATCATTAATCAAAAAATAAATTGTAAATAAATATTCTGATCATTTTGAAATCTTAAATAAATCTTTTGTTAAACTGATTCAAATTCTTTTAAAGACTATTGTACGACCTCAAAAATGTACTGCCGTAAATTGGCATGGCGATGTCGTCGATGTCGTCTCGGAAGCCATTTTGTTTAATAATAATAATAATAATAATATCTTTATTTAAAGAGAGTAACTCATTTGGATTAAACCAATTTTCAATAAGGCTCTCTACATACAATGTTAACAATATGAAGATTGTTTCAAGATAAGAACTTGTCGAGTGAAAGAGAGATAGATCTGTATGAAATTGTACAATATAACACGAATTTGTGTTTATTTTAGGGGGGTATTGTCCTAACTATATTCTATGGTACTTATTTGTATGACGGCCGGTTAAGGCCATTTCGCGTTTTCGCGTTTTCGTCTTTCATATTCTATAGGGCGAAAACGCGAAATCGCGAAGTCGCAAACGCAAAAACGCGAAGCCGAAAACGCGAAATCGAGAAAAGGCAAAGTCGAAAACGCGAAATCGATTTCGAAAACGCGAAAACTAGAAATCGCGAAAACGTGAAAACGCAAAAACGCGAAATCTCGAAGTCGAAAAGGCGAAAACGCGAAAAGGCGAAGTCGTCCATTTCGCGTTTTCGACATCGCGTTTTCGCGTTTTCGATTTCGCGTCTTCGCGTTTTCGCCCTATAGAATATGAAAGGCAAAACGCGAAAACGCGAAATGGCCCTAACCGGACACCATATATTTGGAGAGGATTATTTTAAGTTGTTGTAACTTGTATCCATCCTATTGTATATTTAGACAATAACATATGTTTAAACTTAACTGCAATCTTTTATTCCAGACAATAACATACATGTACGGTATTCCTATTTCAGATAATTATCAGTACGTGAATTGTCCGTTTTCCTTTGAGACTTATTACTTCACATTTAGTAGTGGCGGTAATACCGATTACTGTGCCAGCAGCCAATCATCGGTAGCTCCCATCTCAGATACCAGCATTGCTTTAAAGAGTTGCTACGATTTTAACTTGGTATCTAACGGTAATATATATATTTAATGTTAATGTAGACTTTGAATTATAAAGTATATTGTATTATTGAAACGGTTCTAATGCATATTTGAAAAAAGTACCTATATGGTCCACATGCTCATATGTTCAGGCCCGTTAATAACCAAACGAGTATATACTCATATGGTCTGACCATACGCGTACGGACTATATGAGTATACGCATATTGTCATGACCATACGCGTATGGTCGAAATACTCATATGGTCCGGAACACGTATAATATATACAAGAATAATTTATACTTATTTACATAGATAATCTACTTTTATGGATTTCTGAATATCAAAAAGGTTTTATAGCGTTTAATTCTTCTATGCCACCAACATTGTAGAACTTTGAATATTTTCATGATAAAGAGATTGACGAGGTAATGGAATATAGGGTGGCAATCAGGGGAGGAAAGCGGGTGATAGGTAGGTGGTAGTTAGAGAATGACTGGATGGTTAAAATAGGAATATACTGCACATGTTTTAGACCGATTTTCGTCTGATATTAAGGAGAGGAAAGTAGAGTAGGGATAGTGAGCATCTGTAACCCTCCTGTTAGATGAGGCTGGTTTGATAGATAATTAGTTGACATTTGTATGTATAGATTTAATGTGACCATCTTGGTAAAATTTAATTCTTTATTTCCTTTTATTGAGCACGGATCATTATTTTCGTATGTATGTTGTCAAACATAGGTTTGAGAATGAATTTATGACAATTGTTGTGCCTTTATCACTAGTCAGTCTGCAACGAAATTATGAATTTGAACCCGAACGTGCACGTGGCAGATGTGTTTGAATCTGAACTTAGTTTACAAGGATTTACCGAATGCCGTTGGCTCTCTGCGATCGCTGATTTTCAAGAGTTAACTCGCTTATGTGTTCTGTACCCCCTTAATAATTCATTCAAAACTAATTCATTAACAATTGAAAAAAAAGAAACAAAGGGGCAAACCAATATCACATTCATTTAATTTCTTGATTATTGTATAAAATCGAAAAAGTAATCAGGAGAGATCATTGTACCAGTCGCAAAAACTAACCATAAAACGGAAAGACATGATATATTTCAGCAAATCCATTCTATGGAGCATTTAACTGTCTCGGTTCCTGGTCTGCAGAGAGTAGAGATACACCATCACGTGGGGATTTTATAGTTATGGAAATGTATGATTCTTCGCCCTGGCCGTATTGTGGGGTAAGTATTTATAATAAAAAAGGTACTCGTACTTGTCATGGTTACCATGCACATACATGTAGTAATAATATTTAATCTAGAGGCTTATTTCAAATGTACATATGAATGTTAAAATTGAAAATAACTAAAAAACAAATCACTTAATAATTAATATGAATGCTAAAAGGCAGAAATTTCACAGTTTGGTATCGAATCATTTATGCTGAAATAAACAAAAATATAAAATAGTTTTGATTGGCTTGTAACATATATTTAAAACAAATTATCTCTAGTCTGTATTGTCAATCTTATAATTGTATATACATTTATGGAAGGTACATGTAATATAAGCTGGTACAACATTGATTTTTTTTCAATACATCTGTACAAGTCAAAAACAAAAAATAAAGAATATCGATATAGCTTCTTTTGACGAGCAGCTAAACTGCAAAGAATAATTTACATAGCAATTTATTGTATTCTACGGTTTCTTTATCATTTGAGAGTCGGCATCACTGTGCACCCGAAGCACTGTATGGTCAAATTTTTATATAAAAATGTTTGTGTCTTTTTTTAGCGATATAAGGTTGGATCAGATGGAGCAATTACTCTATCTCTTTACCTATCAATGAGTGAAGATACATTTTTTCCTGTATTCTGTGACGCTACGAAGGATAACGAATACTACTATGAATCTGGAGCCACGAAATATGTTAGGATGCATTTTACTCCTGTTAACCCATGTATGTATAGTCAAATATAAAAAAAAAGATGTAATCTGGTTTCCAAGTTTGTTATATATGATAAAAAAACAGAAAGTATAAAATAAAGATAATACAAAGAGTATATACATTCGTAAAAATATAAGTACATGTATCATACCATTTTCTTGTCTAGATATACATGTAACCGCCAATTTCCTATAATAGACGCGGGGAAATCCACACAAATAAAAACAAGCAAGAACAAGCAAATGAATAAAATACAAAGTGTCAAACGCTTTAGATTCACCTGACTCGGATACACTGAAACTAAATATGCGAGAGTATAAAACATAAAAATACATGAGAAGCACTTTAACATACTTGCTCATTCGTCACATCTCGGCAGATTTTGCACCTTCATCTAACAGGAGAGTATTGGATTCACCTGAGGATTGCCTATTGCATACTTGCTTTTGCATTAACGGCCGAAACCATTTATTGTCATCTTTACCCGAGGTTCTTTTATAATTTCTATATAGATCAGTAAAATATTTAGAATATGTCTATTGTAAATGATGTAATTAGCGACGCACTCAAATCAGGGCTGATAGCTCCCTCAAAGACTAAGTAGTATAGATAAAATGAATAAGTGTTGATTCTTGAAAAAGAAACCATGAGCCTGTTGGATTGCACGGTAAATAAATATTTTGACGTCACGACAATGGTTTAACATCTAGGAGTAACGATCCATTGGTAAACAATTCATTTTATTTTTTGATGCTTTGATAGGGATTTTCGGAATTTATCTGCATTAGGAATGTACAAAAGAAATTTTTGAAAGACAAGATTTTTTTTATCAAAAAATATAAAAAAGAAGATGTGGTATGATTGCCAATGAGACAACTATCCACAAAAGACCAAAATGACACAAACATTAACAACTATAGGTCACCGTACGGCCTTCAACAATGAGCAAAGCCCATACCGCATAGTCAGTTATAAAAGGCCCCGATAAGACAATGTAAAACAATTCAAACGAGAAAACTAACGGCCTTATTTATGTAAAAAAATGAACGAAAAACAAATATGTAACACATAAACAAACGACAACCACTGAATATACAGGCTCCTGACTTGGGACAGGCACAACCTTTTTAGATAAAAAGCATAAGCTTTTTAGATAAAAAAAAAAATGACATTAAATAAAACGTTCAATTCCAAGTAAAACATTACATCATTGATTTTGAAGATAACAAAATTGTGGATCAGGTTTGTAATAGATATAAATATTTATTGTTAGACATATCAAATGTAAATGATACTTTATTAATTGGTGCGTCCAAAGCACTTTCCAGCATGAATATTCACAAGGAACGCTTAACCTCAGGACATTAATTTGAAAACCAAGGAAGTATTGTTAACCGAGATCGTGACAAGCTATATGACCAAAACGAACATAAAAAGAAATATAAATCAATTGCTTTAAAAAAGCAATTGTAAAAGGTCTTTCCCCCTTTGAAATTGATTATATGGGGGCGGGGGGGGGGGGGGGGTCTGTTTATTTGTTTGTTTCGGTATGGGGTCTATAGTATTGTGTTACCGGAGAAGTTTCATGCTTAGTTTGGAAAGTTTTTATTTTATATTTACGTACAGCGCGCGCGCCAGATTGAGGAGACATCACGTGACTTGGGTTTATAATAACGAAAACTTAGTCTTTTAATTTCTTTTTAGGTCGGGACGTTAAACAGACAACATGTGTAGAGATGGAATGTACACAATGTAATTTCTTTTGTCATTGTAGGAAATTGACATTTTGATCACAGGTCACGGGCAGTGCATGTTTTGGATTTAATCGATCCGGTGTAACTTTAAAACACATTTAATGATTATTTTCTGATAATGTACATTTTTCAGCACCTGTTTGTAACACAGATTAGTATTTCAATCTCGGAGCGGACATTTTATTGTAGGTTTTTACTGAGATTTACGGACCAAGCAAGCGATTTTTACGGCCATTGCCATTTCTGTTCTCTAGGAAAAGCTTTGAGAGATATCTGCAACAAGTTTTTTTATAAACCTTTAGTACATGTATGCACTGCTGACTGCAAATTTTGAGGTCGATTGTACTTGTAGTTTCAGAGTACATGTGGATTTTTTTTTCAGAAGTGACGCAAGAACAATATTGAATTTCGATTTTTCATGAAACATGATTGATTGATCATGATCATGATTGATTGATTGATTGATTGATTGGTTGGTTGGTTGATTGATTGATTGATTGATTGATTGGTTGATTAGTTGGTCGGTCGGTCGGTCGGTTGGTTGGTTGGTTGGTTAAACACGTTGGATAGGGTCAATTGAAACAGCGAAAAAGAAACAAAGATCTTGGACCCTATATTAAACACATGAGACGGACACATGATTGATTGATCATGATCATGATTGATTGATTGATTGATTGGTTGGTTGGTTGGTTGGTTGGTTGGTTGGTTGGTTGGATAGGGTCAATTGAAACAGCGAAAAAGAAACAAAGATCTTGGACCCTATATTAAACACATGAGACGGACACATGATTGATTGATTGATTGATTGATTGATTGATTGATTGATTGATTGATTGATTGATTGCTTGCTTGCTTGATTGGTTGGTTGGTTGGTTGGTTGGTTGGTTGGTTGGTTGGTTGGTTGGTTCGTTCGTTCGTTAAACACGTTGGATAGGGTCAATTGAAACTGCGAAGAAGAAACAAAGAAGATCTTGAACCCCTTTATTAAACACATAAGACGGAATTATGATTGATTGATCACGATCATGATTGATTGATCATGATCATGATTGATTGATCATGATCATGATTGATTGATTGATTGATTGATTGGTTGGTTGGTTGGTTGGTTGGTTGGTTAAACACGTTGGATAGGGTCAATTAAAACAACGCAAAAGAAACACAGATTTTGGACACTATACTAAACACATGATTGATTGATTGATTGATTGATTGATTGATTGATTGGTTGGTTGGTTGGTTGGTTGGTTGGTTGGTTGGTTGGTTGGTTGGCAAACACACATAAAACTCTCCAAGTAGTGCCAAAATCACATAATCTGTCCCTTTGTACATGACCTTGACCTTTGACCTTGACCTAATTTTCATTTTTTTGGACCAAGGATCTCAAATCAAAAGACCCGAGGTCTCTATCACTTATGATTTTCCAGTTTAAAATACATTTCAAAATTTCAAAAACAAAAGGGGAAATAACTCTTATATGGAATCTCTTTACGGCTTTGGTCAACATAAAACAGAACATCCTGAGGATGTAACGCGCCATTTGGAAAAATAAATTTGTCGGTTTCTTATACGGTTGCGAAGCCTTAGAGATCACAAGAATAACAGTGTTCGGGGAGATAACTCTTATATGGGAAAGTATTGGGTTTCGCGGTGTCAGTTTCAAAAGCGCATAAACTGTTCGATATCATATTTCATTTATCTAAGCGACATCTTGCGAAACAAAAAAACAGCGAAGGAAAAAAAAGTTGGCGGAAGAAAAAAAATAATAATAATAATAATAATAATAATAATAATAATCAGAACGAATACAATAGGTCTTTCACCTGAAAGGTTGAAAGACCTAATAACCAAAGTGATCTAAGATCAGACTAATTTGATATCTACGGTGTGTTTCAATTTGACGTTTTTAACAAATTAAGGTCAAGGAACAGTAAATGAGCTATGTACCAGACTTTTCTAAAATTTTGCTTACAATCTTGAAATATTGCAGATTAAGTTCTTTTAATATGGATGAATATTTGTATAGAACGCACATAAAATTGAAAAAAAGCTTTCAAAAAGAGGGACGAAAGATACCAAAGGGACTGTCAAACTCATACATCGAAATAAACTGACACACCATGGCTAAAAAATAAAAAGACAAACAGACAAATAATAGTACACAAGCCACATCATACAAAACTAAAGACCTAGCAACACAATTTTATAATATATGTCTTAAAATCATGAATCTCTAATTTCTACTCCGTAGACTTTTTAAAATAAAATGTGTATGTTATTGACACTTAAATTTCTGTGTTAACGATAAAACATAATCTTATGTTCACCGACCTAGTGACTTTTGTCTTTAATCAATGTGTTACGTTCATTGACCTTGTTGGTGGTGAAAAACGTCAAAAATCAACGTTTAACAACCTACAACGTGATGCCGTTACGATTATTTCGACGTTTGGTAGGATATTTTCACAAAACAAACTTTGAATTATGTATACCGTACAAACGAAGTCGGTGACCCTATCTTTATTAGCACCATTAAAACGGAAATGTATGTATCAACAACATATACTTTTTGAAGATTTAAGACAACTTTGAGAAGGTTTTTCGTTGATTTTATATGCTTTGTATAGAAATTTCCACCATTTTGGAAGCATTTAACCAGTTATATTTCAAATGATAAATGAGATAAATGCATTATTTTTTTTATCGATTTTCAGTTGTAGTTCTTTGAGCCAGATGCCAAATTTTACTGAAATCTGCGACATAGCCCATTTACTGTAACTCGTCCTTAAAATGATTAGTACTAACAATAACTTTGCTATAACTTGTAGGGACAACACAAGAAGCCGCAACAGACGTAACTACAGATTCCATGACAACAATCGATACAACAATAGGACTGACAACAATTGATTCAGTAACAACCACAACTACTGAAGCCACGACAACAAATGTAGTGGCAGTAACGCAATCAACAACAACTACTGCTACAACTACTGCTACAACTACAGCAGCAGCTGTTTCTACTGGGTCTGTTGTGACAACTGGTAATAGTACAGGTAAACACTGATTTTCGTGTATTGTTTCATATGTTCTTATTATCATATTGTATAGTACATGTACCTGCTGAGTGTTCAATTTTCAAATACATGTACATATTTTAAAGATTTCGTGTTAAGTAGACACTATTGTATAGTACATGTACCTGCTGAGTGTTCAATTTTCAAATACATGTACATATTTTAAAGATTTCGTGTTAAGTAGACACTATTGTATAGTACATGTACCTGCTGAGTGTTCAATTTTCAAATACATGTACATATTTTAAAGATTTCGTGTTAAGTAGACACTATTGTATAGTACATGTACCTGCTGAGTGTTCAATTTTCAAATACATGTACATATTTTAAAGATTTCGTGTTAAGTAGACACTATTGTATAGTACATGTACCTGCTGAGTGTTCAATTTTCAAATACATGTACATATTTTAAAGATTTCGTGTTAAGTAGACACGCTTCTCACACTAAACAGTTTTGAATTAAGATATCAACCAGTAAATACCAGGATGGCAGGAAAACAAAGAAAACTTAGGGAACATACGATAATTTGTTCTTTTTGATGGAATCAATTAGAAAATGTGAGGCCGCGTATCTTCAAAACTCTTGATACTGGAGCCCGAAAACATAACTTAGATTGTCCCAACACTTGCTTTTCCGACGAAAGTAAAGTGTATTAGTAATGAATAATTAAGACTGTTTGATCTAATCTTCTTTCTTTCACGATACAGCAGCTCATCTGCTTGCGTATAGAATTAGGAAGATGTGCGTAATATGATTGCTTTGAAAAACAGCAAGCTTTAAAAAACTAAAATGACAAAAGTCAAACAATTCAAACACGTGTTCTCTGTAACAGTAATATCTGCCATTTATAAATGACTTTAATATGCAAAATAATTACAACTTAATGAATTGTTCCTGCACTTTATATGGGGACGAAGTCCCCTTTTACAGTAGAAAATTCAATAAAAAAAAAAAGAAAAAAAATTCGGGAAATTTCCCGAATTTTTCATTGTACTAATGAACTCAAAATCGTTCAAATTTTTTTTGTCGTGTTTTTTAATTTCCGGATCTGCGCAGAACACATAACTCTACTTCCTTCTTCCGGTCTTGTTGTCGTGAGACTTTGATTAGTCTAGTTAAATATAGGAACTCAAGGAACACAATACCAATATTTCATTTTTAATCATTCTTTGTCTTTGCTATGAATAAACGTTAGGCCTACCTGATGCATTGCGTTTTTTTGTTTACATTGAACATGACGTCATAACGTGAATAACGTCACAAGTAAAATCCCTAACAACAGAACCAAAATCGGAAACGTTACGGTATTTCCGTATCTTTTTTTTTAACAAATACTTAAAATACAAAAAAAATAATTTAAACAAACTTCGTCCCCATTTACAGGTAATGCCTGCCTCATATTATCTATTATGACTCAAAGACAAAAATCTTGACCTAATGATCTTCTTCACTATTTGAACATTTTTTATTGAAGGTAATGCATCAGTCTCGTCTTCAAATTCAAGTTTCTGGGAAAAGCTACGTGATTTGTATTGGCCTTGGTGGATGCTTGTTGCAGCAGCTGTTCTGACTATTATGACATTATTTATATGCCTCTTAGTCTTCGCAAGAAAAAGGAAAAAGAGGAAGGTGGAAACTCTTAAGAAATCAAAAGACGCGGATCCGGAATCTGTTGAACATCATTCAAAAGCACCGAAGACTAAAACAATGTCAAGGAATCCATTCTTTTTTAAAGGAAAATCCAATGGTGAATTCATTCCAAGACAGATTAGAGTGAAAGAATTTGAAAAACCAATTATAGATTTTTAACGATTCGTTAATGCTTTACCTTCCGTGCAATATATATCGTTTGAATTATATCTGTAACCATGGTAACAATTCATTGAATATGAAAGAAGTAACTATATATATTGCATTTTCATATATTACTTATAAATGTGAAGTACTCCCTTTGTGTTTGTGACATTTTTTTTATATTATAAGTCACCCTCAAGAAAAACACACAAGCGAAAAGTGAATTGTCAGACGTCTGCATAATGTTTATAGGAAATTGACGTAATGATACAAGTTTTATCTGTACGTACGAAAACATTGGTATAGTCTGTGTTGACCAATTACCAATTTGAATGTAATGTATTACTGTTGATTCATTTATTTTCGTGGATATCAAATTTCATGGTTTTGCTGAAGTCTGCATTCAAACCAATGTCATATTTGTTATTCGATGAACATTTTATTTCGTGGTTCACCTGTAGTCACGAAATCCACGAAATATTTGTATTCAACGAATAATAAGGACACGTACGTTAACGATCTTGATTATAATAACGTGATATATCAAGAATTTTCTGATATGCTATGTAATGTTTAAATAAGAGAAAACAATGTAATGCGACAGCCATACAAGTGCGAGGTGAAATTTGCTAGTTATAAGACCAGGTTTAATCGAACGTTTTTACGTACGAAAATGTCAGTACTAAGTCAGGAATATGACAGTTGTCTTCCATTCGTTTGATGGTGTTGAGATTTTGATTTTGCCATTTTGTAAAACAAACCGTTCTTTTTTGAATTTCCCTTGCAGTTCGGTATTTTGTTATTTTACTTTTTAGTTTCAGTTGAGAGATTTATTTTTTTAAATGTACATCACACTACAAGGTGGTAACGAATATTATGCATCGATCTTAAGGATCCATATAAGTGTTTGTCAAGCTGGTAAAAACATTGTAACCAATAAAAGATTTTCAATATATGAATAAAGTGTGTGGTTCAATTTTTTTTATTTTTTTTTTAACAGGGATATAGGATTTTTAAATAGGCAAAATACATATTTTGAGTTGTGTCAAATTGTGTTGGCTAACAGTATGTAGGCGGAAATCATATTTATATGTCAGAGAACATTATAGCATGTCTCTTTTACAATTTCCCCAAAATTTTCCTTTGATAAGGGATACAGATTTATATAATAATTTGTTTTCTTGTTTTCAAATCACTTTATATTTGTAACTGTTGTCTTTTTGTCATTTATGCACTTATGCAAATTAAAAAACTATAAATTAAGATAACTTTGTGTGTCGCGGCATTCTAACATGAAGAGTAGCAGCCAATTTGTCTTTTTTTTGTGCGTATTTTTCTTTTAAAGACAAATTCAGTTCAAATTTTGAATTTTGAATCAATAAATCAATAAATTGAGTTTATAAATGAATAGCACAACTAGACATGTTATTCGTTTATGAATGAGTTTTACTAGGAAAGAATTGCCTTACCTGCGCAACTAAAAAACCATATGCTCATGGCTTTGTTCACCAGACCTTTGTTTCGTCTAGAAATGACTCATCAGTGACCCTCGGATAATACATAAAAAAAAAAAAAGAAAGAACAAAGTTTAAAAAAATGAGTATCCACAATTCCCAATGGTTTTGCCAAATGTAGCTAAGATACCGTATTCATATTACATTGCACTGTATGGAAATTACAATCTGTTCAATGAATCAAAATAATATAACAGAGTATTAGTTATGCAATAAATCGAAAAATCAAAAGTCTTTTCTTAATGAAAGTTTTTTAATGAAAGTCTGAAACACAAAATGTATTTGCATTATTTTGAGCTAGGTAGGACTTAGCCTTGAAATTTCGATAGAGCGGTGGTTTGTAGTATAAGAAAAAACGGCAACGTCTGGTAAATTCTATAATAAACTCAAATATGTCTATGCAACAACAATAAAGTGGACATTGCACTCACAGTTTTCATCTCCGAGTTGACACTACAACTTCATTGTACTAACATGTCTTATAAAAAAAATATAAAGAATACTGATTTAAATACCTGCTGCTCAACGGAGCTATTTAACCAAGAATTACTAGTGATGAAGTTGAAGTCATCTCATCGTTATTTTGATAGACTCTATCACGAGTTGACTGACCGTTATGATATATCCGTTTCACAGATAGTAACGGTTATGTTCGTAATGTCGTACAGACAAACCCGTATATACCTTTTTCTGATTGTGACCCTCCGAATTCGACTTATTACCGGGTTTGTAATAACATGCACAGCACGACGGGTGCAAAATTTGGAGTAAGATATGTTCACCATTCGGAGCACATAATATCACCCTCAGTTTTTGACGGGGTTTGTTTTGCTTATCATTTAGTTTTCTAAGTTATGTTTTGTGTGCTATTGTTTGCCTATTGGTATTTTTGTTAGCCATGACAGTGTTTGATTATTATCTGCGTATGAGTTTCAATGTCCATGTGGTATTTCTTTTCCCCTGTTTTACAACATAGTCCTTGAACTGAGGGTTTCAAGTGGCAAAGTTAAATAATGTCTTTGAAAGTTTTTAAAGTTTACAAACGCCATCGTTATTAGGTTGATCATTATGAAATATGTTGAAAACCACTGAAATGTTCATATTTGGATAAGTCACAATTTAATCCTTGTTCCTCTACTACAACATCACTGAATGTTAATTTTCAAGTGAGAGGTTAAGCTATCTATAAAACCAGGTTTAACCCATCATTTCTACATAAAAGAATGCTTCTATCAAGTCAAGAATATAACAGTTGTTATCCATTCGTTTGATGTGTTCGAGCTTTAGTCTTTGCCATTTGAATTCGGACTTTTTGTCTTGAAATTTTCTTGGAGTTTGGTTTTTGTTTTATTTTACTTTTTGCATTGACCGATTCTTCATTTGAGCACCAGAATGGTGTCTTAAGTTGTAATAGTACTTTTAATAAACCGTGTAGTGTCTAACTTGCGTTGTTTTTTTTTTGTTGTTTTTGTAAAAAGTAATGTGTCTTTATTTCGTTTCTTTTAGTAAGTTTTGCACCTGAATTTTCTTTTAATTATGACTATAAAACATAACAAAATAAAGCAAAGCAAAGCAAAGAGAAATAACACGAAACATAGCACTAAAAATCATTTTTATTATTTTTTTTCTTTTCATTAGTGTATGTAAATAGAAAATATGATACAGAAACATCACTTTTTACAAATATTAGATAAATGTACAGGCACATAGTATTATGTAGTTAGTGTCTATAAATGAGATAAGTACAAATGATATAAAAAAAAATAACGACCGAATTAAAATTTTGTTTTCTAATTGCCAAAAACAATATAAAAAATATGTCAATCTTATAAGATGAACATCGTTTGTTTTCATTTTTAAAACAAGGTAAAACAAATATAAAGTATTTATTTCAGCTAAAACAAATCAATGTTTGTAATTGACAGTGGAAATGAGTATCAAAGAGACAACAACCCAATCATAGAGCAAAAAAATAATCGAAGGCCATCAATGGGGTTTTAACTCGGCGTTAAAATCCCGCAGACTAAAGCGTGTTTAAGCTGGCCCCTTAACTAGGAAAGGTGTATTAGACCTGTGATTAATGAGACCATACAAATGAACTAAAATTAAAAATCATACAATATTTACAAAGATTCTGTACATGTGCAAAATGTTTCTGTTTCAAATATGTCCTAAGCGTTTCACAAATATATTCCTCGTTTTTAATATATTATATATATATATATATATTTATAAATATGTTACAGGCATTATCTAAATTAAGCATTTTGTAAAATGACTGATTTTTCAAGCAATTTATAAAATGCCTTACCAAGATAGGCATTATATTAAATGACTTTAACAAAAATCATCATTTAATAAATTGACTCAAGATTTGAAGCTAAATTCACTTAATTGCCTGTTGAATTCGGGTTATCTTAAAGATTATACGGAGCTTTGTGTCTTGCAAACGATTGCTGTTGTCAGTGTCAAGGTGTATTTATACGGAAGCCGATAAGGGCCATTAAAAAAAATTATGTCGTAATTACGACATAGCATGTCGTAATTTCGACATAACATGTCGTTATAACGACATCGCGTTGTCGTAATTTCCACATAACATGTCGTTATAACGACATCGCTATGTCGTAATTTCGACATGACATGTCGTAATAACGACATCACTATGTCGTTATAACGACATAACATGTCGTAATAACGACATCGCTATATATATATAAAATAATATGTATTATGAATTTCCCTAGAGACTAAATGACACAGAAATTAACAACTAAAGGTCATCATAATGCCCTCAATAATTAGAAAAGCCCCGGCATAGTCAGCTTTAAAAGAAGGACGAAAGATACCAGAGGGAGAGTCCCCGAAATGCTGTGTGGCAGACAGTGTTATTGATTAATTATTAGCTCCCTTGGTTAAACTCCAAATTTTATATTTAATGTATTTCATTGTTTAATAATTTACATGAAGCTTAATAAGTATATATTTGTTAATTGCATAGCTTTCGCTATTTGAATTCATTGGTTAAAGATATTTATTTGTATTGTAAAGTTTAATATTTGCATCGTCGCAAAATCTTTGGTTACCTTCTCTGGTTACCTTCTGTGATAAACATTCATATTCTATAGACCCCAGGTTAGATTAATAGATTACTGACCGTGCAAAGGCTGTATAGCCAGTCAATGTCGTTTAAAACGTCCATTCGATGATAGATTTATTAGTGGAGTACTCTGAGGACGGACTTTAGTTCAACCAAGACAAGCCAAGCTTTACACCCCCTTAATAGCGCATACTACTTGCCTTCTTGTAATAAGGGTGCATTGAAGTATTCACTGCTCTATTTCTACTTTCAAACGTTGGGAACGATGTTCCTACAACACGACGGTACACTGAAAATGCGGCGTTGAAGAGGGTTTTTGACTTCGATTAATTTTTGTAAGTTTTATTCGGTTTTTTATATGTTGGTTGATTCTGGTTCTGTTCGTTTTGTGATGTCATTTTATCATAAATTACCTCTAGTTACGGAAATCGATTTAATAATTTTTACCCTTTAGGTTATTTCATCTAAAAATGCAGTAATGTCGCAAGTAATGTAGGAATGGAAAATGGGACGGAAGTACATGTATACGGTTTTCCATAAATGTTTTTTTTTTCAGATGTACCAAACTTTTATCATTGGATGTTTAAATTTCAAGGTGCATATCATCTGTCATTGTAAAATTTCTATATCTTAATTCAACCCAAATACAAATATATCTGACACTCTGCAAGTAATTCGAAACATTTTTACCCTTGGTTAAATTTGAATAGAATTGTATTTTCCCGGGCACATAATTTGTTGAAATAGACCCCTTCAATTACTTGAACCTTGGCTTGAGAATTATTTCCCAAGTCATCTATAGTTTCTTGCTTAAATTGTTTATCTTCTGATATACATTTTAAAATATAGTAATCTATATAATAATAATTGTCAAAATGTTGCTCTGGATACTGTCTTTTGGTCTAAGTTTATAAAATTTTATGGAAATTTGACTGTTATTTATGACCAACTTATTTTAGTTCAGACTGAAACTCATTTTTACTGTATAAAAACCCTCTTTTTTTATATTGAAAAATATAAAATATAAGAAAATTCAAATTAGAAAATTAAACTGAAATGAAAATATATATTTCAAACGTTTGAGTCTAATATTATTTTTAAATCATGAATAAAACGCTTAAACCTTTGTTTTTATAAAATGTCTATGGAGATTTGAAAAAGTTATTGATGTTCATTGAACGGAGAAATGGAAGGAAACAAATCGTTATAGTTTTTCTCTAAATACAATCTGTTGATCATAAAGACACCTCTGAAAAAAATGTCATCATATTCATTGTAGATTTATTGATGTATACATTTGCCTTCAATGGAAATACCAAAGAGTTCTTATCAATTATACGTAAAGAGATTCACACTCTATTTACAAGATACATAATAATTAATGTACATACAATTTATTCACCAAAAATGCAGTATATACGACCTGCACAGCAAAACTGATTCCCAGCTGTAGCATGGGCTTAACCTAAACAAGTTATCACAATTAAAAATTAAAATAAAACTGATCTGCCCTTAATATATTCAATGACTCTGTTTATGTGAACATTTCATACTTTAAAAAAATTGCCTTAAACTTGATAGTTTTACAAAATGCTTACTTTTTTAAGTCATTTTACAAAATGCTAAATTTAGAAAAAGAATCTATTACATGAATAGAGATACATCGAAGAGAAATCCATCTTGTGCAAATGAATACTAATACTTCAGATTATTTCTTTTGGGTTGAAAAATACAAAATAAAAATTTATATGCAGTCGGTAAATATTTTAAAATTGAATTGATATTCGGACCCTTCAAAATAGAACAAAATTACCCCTTTTAATAATTGATTGTTCCAGAATAAATCAAAACTATATGCATGTAAAGATATATGTGCATTTGCATAAGGTCGATTTCTATCCGACGCAGCTCAATATTTGATTCATCTGAAATGTTAGGACATCACCATTAAAACAGAAAAAAACCAATAGCACAACTCAACAATAAAACTTAATTCAAAATTTCTTTCATTTTCTCCAAAAATACAACATTCCCTGTTCATCATTTGGGTATTCGATACAGGAATCGTTTTGAATCTGAAATATTATGACATCACCATCAAAACAGAAAAAAACATTAACACAACTCAACGAAAAAATTATTTCAAAATTGCTTTCATTTTCTCCCAGAATACTACATTTTCCTGTTCATCATTTGGGTATTCGATATAGGAATCGTTTTGAACATGTTCAAGCATAATAAGAGGAAGATCTTTTGATCGAAATTGGTCTAAGAATATTAAAAACAATATGTTTTCTTTACTTCTGGAATAGATACTTTCCATTCTCGCCATGTTAAATTCAAACATGCAGAAATATGATTCAAGGAAGGACTTTGTTATGATACACACTACCTTTCTACTTTCGTGTATAGAATTAGTTATATTATACGTAATCTCGTTTCCGGGCAAAAAATCACGTTTATGGATGCATAGTTTTGCATTGCCGCCTTCTTCTAGATTCGGTATACACTCTCTTACAATAAAATCTTGTTCATTGTCGGCATATGATATGAAAGCATCGTATGTGTATTCCTGTTCATCAGTTTGGGCGATATTGTCTCGTTTATATTTACTCTTTATCATGTAGTATGCATATCGCAATCTCCATCTATATCTATATACAATTCCAATTATCGCGATAACTAACATTGACGTAATCGAAATAGAAATGCAAATTATAAGAACGAGGCGTGATGCACAATTCCCTTTCAGTTGCAACATTGTACTTCTAAAGTCTGTCAAAAAAATACTTGTTTCATTTGCGAATTTACATTTCGTCTCATTTTTTGCGGAAAAATAGTCCTGTTTGTCAAGTAACCATTCAATGAATGAAATAGCATCACAGCTGCATTGTAAGATATTTCCTCCAAGGTTTATTTTTACATTCGACAAACCAAACAGGACGTCTAATTTCTTCATAGACTTTTCGCTAAACTTTTGTATTCGATTATTCGATAAATCAAGAACTTGAAGTAACATTAAATGCGAAATGTCAAAATCGATATTGGTAAAATAATTGTTGCTTAGATTTAAAACACGTAAACTTTGATGTCCATGGAAAATGGAAACATTCAAATAGTCAAGGTTGTTAAAGGCGAAATTTATTACCGTTAAGTTTGATGGATAGGAAGGATAATATGTTTTCAATCTTAAATAATCTCGGAGATTGTTATTTTCTAAATTCAGACTCGATAAATGTGGCATTGATAAACAGAAACAGATTAACTTGTTTGATGAAAGGTCCAAATACTTTAAAGTTAAGGGTAAGTCAAAATCATGAACTTCACAACTAAAACAAAATCTCTGCATTTCATTGTGATCTAAAAATAACTTCTGTACACCCGTTTTGTTTAAAGCATCGAAGACAAGGCTTTCCCACATTTTCCTTAAAGCTTCGATAGTGTCTGATAATACTAGTGTATCAACGGTGAAATGTTTAAAATCTTGCAAAATATTTGACCAAACCGTTAGCTCAGGATTAGTTGAACTAAGATTGAGATATTTTATATGTCGCCCTGAAAATGTTCCGACTGCATAGGATTCTATAACACAGTCAGTTATATCTATTTGGTCTACGTGAGGTATGTTGGAAAATGTTTTCTCATTGGCATCCATGACACAAAATCCGGCTTTGACTTTCTTCAATTTTGATAAAGACAAAAATCCCTCACGAAACACATTATCAGGAGAGATGTCGATTTCAATACTTTGTAGATTTGAGAGGTCAGATATTACATATTTTGAAAACCAGGTGGCGTTCAACTCTTCAAACCCGCCTCTTTGAAGACTTATATCTAAATATGTTAAAAACTTCAAAGGTTGAAATACAGATTTAGAAAAATGTCGGCTATTGTAAGCAAGACTGTTCTTTCGTAAAATTAATATTTCTAAACTTTCGAGCCCCAAAAATGCCCCAATTTCTAACCATTCTATTCTATTAAAAGACAAGTTCAGCTCCCAAAGATTACTCAAGTTCAGGAATGTCTTATTGTGTACAACTTTAATCTGATTACCGCTTAAGTCAAGTGAAACTATACCCGATATCACAACTGGAATTGACGTAAAATTTCTTTTAGAACAATTTGCATGTAGATTAAGATGTCTATCTTCCCAATAACTGCATTGAAATTCTGTTCTTTGAGAAATGGTTCCATATACTGTTGTGACTATCGTCAAGATGAGCAATAAATTCATTGCAAATATGATGCTTTTCTACCTGTTAAGATAATAAAAATTAAAAACTTATAAAACATTATGGAAGTTAAAGTCATTTACACGAGTGACTGGTGAACAATAATGGTTGTCCAATTCTTAAACCAATGCATGTATATAATTATCATAAACAAAATCTGCTGTGGACGATGTTTTCATTTCTTACACAAAAACTTCGAATAATCGTAATTTTTTGTTGTCTCTGTCTGTTATGATATGAATTAATGAATTAAAATGAATGATAGCTAATTGACTGTCGTGTTTTGAAGCCGTAATTTACAGATTGTCATCTTATAATAAACAATCAACAAAGAAGCATGGATATTGAGTACGTCTTTAACAAGTACAATAAAATAATAGTTTATTTAAATGACAGATCCATGTGTATTGCGATCACAGAATTGTTACTAGAGGGTCACGCTAAGGTCACTTGCATACGGAAAATATTTCGGTGAATTGCTTCCTGGGAGCAAGCAATAAAAAAAGGTAAACTTCTTGTTTTATTTGTTTATGACTTTTATTTCAACTTTAACATGTATCATACACTAAGTCAAATAAGGATTTCAGAAACAACAAAAAAAAACGTCCGTTTCGACAATATGGATTAGTACATTTTAATATATAATTGGTCAATGTTATGTCCTTTTAAAAATAACAATTGTATTTTTCCATCAAAATCAAAATCGATCAATGGAACAGTTTTCATTACCCTTTTAATATGAAATTTTTGCAAACAACTACTTTTGCATAGGTTCTATTTCTCTACCAAAACAATAACTGTCGTACAATTTTTAGTACCATTTTGTTACTTTGAAATCATTGTAATATCTAGCTACCTGTAATACAGTGTATTTCACAGTATTGATTTGTACTTGAAATCTACGAACTACAGATATTTGGTTACACCGTTACATTTACAGCGTTTTCAAAAGTTTGTCTATTTCATATCTCTTAGAGTTATGATTTTCAAACATAGGATACTGTGATAACTGTTGGTATTAATTCTGTACCAAAATTTGTAGTACTAAATAAACTCATCATGGATACCAGGATCAAAATTTTATATTAACGCCAGACGTGCGTTTCGTCTAAAAAAAAACTCATCAGTTACGCTCGAATCAAAAAATGTTTAAAAGGCCAAATAGAGTACAAATTTGAAGAGCATTGAGGACCAAAAATTCCTAAAAGCTTTGCCAAATACAGCGAAGGTAATCTATTCCTGAGGTAGAAAAGCCATAATTTTTCAAAAAATGCAAAGTTTTGTTAACCGTTAATTTATAATTATGAACATATCAATGATAACTCAATTCAACAAAGACGTGCCGACTACTGGGCTGGTGAAATATTCATTAAACTTTTAAAGCACATATAAACAGATGTAAACAATTTTGCTAGCTTCATCTGACTTTTTACCTTGTATAAAAAAGCGTTCAATTTCTTTTGTTTAATTTCTACAAAGTTTCCGTCTGACTTGTTGTATAAATTTATCACAGTATCTTTAAGTTCATATTTTTAAAGATATAATTGTAGTATAAGTTCAAAAATAATGTTAAATTAAATACCAGACTTGACGATGACATGTATAGATCGAATACGGAAGTATTTATGAAGTGTTGGTATCAAGTATAAAAAGTGGAGATAATCATCGTTATTGTGTGTGTAAAAGAAAGGAAGTACTTTCGTTTATTTCGTCATTCGTTGAATGATGGAGGAGTATAAGAAGAATTCTACTCTTTAAAATATTTATTTTTGCATACGAATACGACACTTTAGCTATGTTTATTTGATTGATAGCGTATTAAAAGTGATAGAAGTTAAAAAAAATCCGTGTTCATTCATGTACAGGTCCACTTTGGCTTCCGCATTTATAACCAAACCAATTGTTTTTATATTACGTTAGTGTATTATCATTCCCAAAATTTGAAAAAAGCAATGTTTCATACGAACATATTGAGCTCTGGTATGACAGCTTATGACACAACATTCTACCAGATTTCAAATGAAATGGGTGCACACGTTTATTTAGGTGTCTATCAAATATTTAAAATATTATCATCAAATATATCAAATACTATATCAAATATATCAAATATTATATCAAATATATCAAATATTATATCAAATATTATATCAAATGTTATATCAAATATATCAAATATTATATCAAATGTTATATCAAATATATCAAATATTATATCAAATATATCAAATATTATATCAAATATTATATCAAATATTATATCAAATATATCAAATATTATATCAAATATTATATCAAATGTTATATCAAATATATCAAATATTATATCAAATATATCAAATATTATATAGAATATATCAAATATTGTTGCTAAGTAAATACATTTACCTGTCAGTTTATATTAAACTTTCTTCTTCAACTATATGGCACACACGTTAGAGTAGTTCATTTAGAAAAGAAAATGTTCTGCAGCTAATAAGATACTTCCTACTATATGATAATGATTTAAAATTCGTATTGGAGATTCCTTATGAATGTTGTTGAAATAGGTGTATACGTATAAATACTTCCCGTTTTGAATAAATGCTTCCTGTACATGTCATGATTTTGCATTACCTATTTTGTATGGTGATGGTTTAAATAAATGTGCTTTGTCAGGTTATTCAAATCTATCGTCAAACCCGTCTTCACAATAGACTTAAAATGTACTTTCTGACAAATGAAAACAAAAATCCTAATTTTATTTTAAAATGTTTTTTACAGAATGTATATCAATTAAAATTTCTCCATACATAGTGTTTAAAACTTTTTTTAAAACATCATTCCACCCTTTAGTTTTTCAGTTTTATTGTGCATGTTTAGCGTAAAAGGACCTTTTCATGTATAAAATCTGATGTCTCGTGTATTGATTCACAGTGTCATATTATAACAACAATGTCATCTATTTGCATTTGTACAAAACACATACTTTACCATTATATGTATCGTCATATAATAAGAGGTCTTTAATTTCATACTATTAGTACAGGCCAAAAATGAATGATATGGTAAAAAATGCATATGTTGTTAATGTATATCTTGCGTACTATTACTACTGTGAATCATCGCCTCCTGAAACTAGATTCAATCGAAGCAAAAAGTACACATTTAATACAAAATCATGTTTGCTACTTGTTTGCATAAAACAATTAAACCACTATATATCAAAAAAATAGTTTATAAGCTGTTACCTCATCAAACCAGAAGAAACAATTTACACTTAAGGAATTCTTACCTTGTACAGTTACATGTATTTATCCCTTGTGTCCCCTATTCGTTGTAACCATATTATCGGTGGCCATGATACACAGTGAAAACTACTGCTATGAGAAAGAACAAAAAACATCCTTTTATGATATACTAAACTATAATTTGCTTTATGTAAATGTTTTTTAACTTATAAGATATTCTCTCGTTTTTGTTTCAATTATTCCTAGGTTCTTTATAGTTTGGTATAGGTTATCATAAATGTAATACTGAAATCGACGAATACAAAAAGCGTACTGATATATTTTCGAAACTGCAGAGGAGAAATTATTACGCTGTTGACAGTGTCTATTGTTACTATCGTTATCTTCTTATCTTTATATCTTCTTATCTTCTTATATTTTAAAGAAATGGATATGGAGTTTTTATGTAATACTGATTTTTCTATTGATAAAAATACAATTAAACAAATTGAAAAGGAAAATTTTTGTAGATATAAAGAGAAGTGGTACTCTGACTTAATGTACAATGAAAGAAGTAAATTGCGAACGTATAGAATGTTTAAGCAATGTTTTAATAAAGAAAAATATTTATGTATTAATATGCCTGGAAAATATAAGAGTGCATATGCTAAATTTAGATGTGGTGTTGCACCTCTGAGAATAGAAACTGGCCGATATGAAGGCATTATGGTTGACAATAGATTATGTTTTAATGAGCAATGTAAGAAAAATAACATAATTGAAGATGAGAAACATGTCTTAATTAACTGCCCAGTATATGCAGATTTACGAGCTATTTTATTTAGACATGCTAGCTCTTTTAATTGTGATTTTGTTAATTTGTCTGATGATGATAAATTCAAATTTTTATTCACTGATGAAAATGTGTGTTACTTTTTAGCCAAAATCTGCTATGATGTATTATTAAAAAGAAAAGGTATTTTATATAATTGTAGATAATTATAATGTGTTTTGTAGAAATTTTATAGTCTCTCATAACTCTTTTTAGAGTGGCTCATGTTGTTTTAAATATTACTGTAATTTTATAAATGTATAAATGTATGTCAATTTTGAGGTGAGACTCTAATAAAGTATTTGTCTTGTCTTGTCTTGTCTATCTTCTTATTAGAATACTATCAGTTACTAAATGCAAGTTCAAACCCAATTGACTGATTTAAAAATATTTGTATCTAAAACCAAATTTATCAAGTACACAGACTGTCATCCACCTGTCAACAAATGTTTGAAAAATATTCAACTACTCCAATATAGAACATGCGTAAAAAAACATAAAGGCACAACTAGAAATGTAAGTGAATTAAAACAACTTGAAAGTACGTCTTACTTGTGGAATATAAGGTCTGTCGGTGATACGTTTATTTGAGAGAGAGGAGAAGTAAACCTGGACCGAAGTGTTTCTGATAAACATTAGCAACACGACAGGTGCCAAATGCGGAGCCGAATCTGCTTATCCTTCAGAAGCGCCTGAGATCACCCAAAGTTTTTTGGTGGGGTTTGTGTTGCTTAGTCTTTATTTGTCTGCATTGTGTCTTGCGTACTATTATTTTTCTGTTTGTCTTTGTCTTTTTTCTTTTTAAGCCATGGCGTTGTCAGTTTATTTTCAATCTTTGAGTTTGCCCTTTGGTATTTTTTGCTCATCTCTTAGTAAAAATATAGCAAAAATATACGATTAAAAAAATAATCATACACATCCACCACCCATAAAAACCCATGCACACAAAAACACAAAGACACCAACATACCCAAATTCACCCACACAAATATCCCTAATGCATATACACACTCTCATACTGACATAAATCGATATTATTGACAAGTCGATCTTGTTTCCTTCTTCGATTAGAAAAATAATTGAATTCCACCTGAATCTTTTATCAATCATATCGTGATACTTCGACTGTTTGTAATTTATAGGTTAGACAATACTTGGCCATGTTTTATGAAGATATAAGCCCAAGGCGAAGCCGAGGGCTTAAATCTTCATTAATCATGACCAAGTATTGTTTGACCAATTTAGAACATATTCACACTTTCGAGTGACCTTACAAAACTATCCATTCCCATTGTAATATTCAAAACTAAATAAGAGTTCACTTTTTATAATGAACTAAATATAAAACATAGGTAATGATCATTTCAATGGATGAAATGAAATAGCACTGACATAGTTTGTGAAGGATAACTTGTTTTTCTTCTGCTTCAGGTAAAATTTAATACTTATATATCTTTAGATTATTTTTATTTTAAAAAAGCAACACAATGTTATATAAATCCCCTTTTTGAAATTTTTGTTTTTTTTTTATATAAATGTAAAACTCTCTGTATGAATATTTGAATTGCGACCATTCAACATTAAATGCTTACTTTTTATTGATAAATTTAAATGTATTGTGTTTCTCCGAAAACAATCCTTTGCTTTATATATCAGCAGTCTGGCATTGTGTTTTTTTGCAAGAAAAAGAAAACAATTCCCTCAAATGTATGGTATATGAATTAAATAAATTTTATTGATCCTTACCAATTTTATTTTTTGTGTATTCTATATATGTGTATCGTTAGAAAATGAAAATAAATCTTAAATGCATACCAAAGACATTTTTTACCTTTGATTCGTGTATTATTGAACTGCAACGACTAAACAGGAAATCTTTATTGCTTATAAAATTAAAACTGAAACTTGAATTGAAAATCAAATCTTAGACGATAAACAAAATGTTGTGAGTAATGTTATTTATTATCAAATTAAAACATTTGACTTTCATAAATAAAAAAAAAGACAACTAATAAGAATGGTAACACTTATTGAAGATATAGGTTTGGAATGTTCTAATGTTTCTAATTATTTTCACGTCTTTCAAATAATGATTTTAGAATAGCAAACTGTCTGTTTGAGAAATGTGTACCAGGATGAAACGTGAAGGAAAACAAGAGGACGGAATAGTCTCGTTGGTACACAAACAAAAGCACCCCAAGAAAAGACTTACAGCAATAAATTTCTTCAGCATATCAAATAATACAAAATTATAAAAAAAAACGTATTCATACAAACCTAAATATGTATATTTTTTCGTTTATTCAAAATCAGAATTTCAAAGTTTACATTTCCTTATAATTACATTTTTTGGATAGAACATAAGCTTTGATTGTAATTGTCTTCGCATGTCACGTTGAATCGTTGATATTTTGGTTGTTTTTTGGGTTTTTTTTAGATATTTTCAGTCTGTGTAACTCTTTTATCTAACTGACGTTCATTCGTCCTAGTTGTGGTTATCCACTTTAGCTTTTCCGTTTTTCGAGGCATACATTAAACTGCCAATTAACAATGCTAACAACGGAATTGAAACACCAACAATGATCCACCAATATGGAAACTTGGATGACTTCAGTGGCATTGTGTCTACAAAAGTGAAGGAAAATGTTATTTAAAAGTAAAATCACCAAAATACTGAACTCAAAGGAAAATCAAATCGGAAAGTCCCTAATCATAGCAAAATTCAAACGACAAAACACATCCAAAACGAATGGGCAACAGCTGTCATATTCCTGACTTGGTACAGGCATTTTCAAGTGTAGAAAATGGTGGATTAAACCTGATTTTAATAATGCAGATTTCAAAATTCAACCGATAAATACGACGAAGCAGTCAGATGAAAACAAGTTCAAACATATGGACCCACTGACTTTATAACCAAAGTATAACCAACACACCCTTCAAATTCAAACAGAATGCTAATAATTTTACAGCACAGTTAACTAACAAAATGTGATTGCATACAGATACCAACTGTCTAAAATAACAAATAGTCCGTTTTACTCAGAAAATTGCAATTAAGAATATTTCAAAAACCTTACACATAAATGTGATGATTGTAAATAAACTCACGTTTTAAAATTTTTGTCATTTAATAATGTGTCAGATCATGTATAAGTTCGTACTGATGATCATTTCTTTAATACCAGTACATTCCCTCTGATAAAGCTTGTTTGTTAGAAGTTTCTACTTTTAATTGGGAATGATAACATAACATCCCAAAGCTCTTTTATAGAAGAATTAATAGCTGTTGTCTTTTTGTCTTTGCTAAAAGAGGGACGAAAGATACCAGAGGGACAGCCAAACTCCTAAATCGACAATAAACTGACAACGCCATAACTAAAAATGACAAACAGACAAACAATAGTACACATAACACAACATAGAAAACTATAGAATAAACAACAGGAACCCCACCAAAAACTAGGGGTGATCTCAGGTGCTCCGGAAGGGTAAGCAGATCCTGCTCCACATGTGGTACCCGTCGTTTTGCTTATGAGATAACAAATCCGGTAAATAGGTCACATTTATGAAAGGGAAGGGGACTGTAGTTACGACGTAAGAAACATATCCGATATCATTTGTGAAACGGTTATTCCATAACGGTCAACCAACTCGTGATGGCGTCCGTAAAATTTACGAAGAGATGATTTCAACTTCATCATTTGGAACTCTTGATTTAATAGCTTCCTTGTGGGCAACAGCCCTCTATCAAGAAAATCGTGATAGGAAATGCAAGCACGGGATTATCGTATCAATTGGGAGATATATACACCGTATGCAGGTGAAGCAAGTGACCTAAAAATTGTGCATTAAGCGTGATACAAAATTCAGCAGTTGATTCTATATAAAAAAAAAACAGGGACAATTTAACACTGAGGCAATTTCATCTTTCATTGAAAAAAACATGTTTAACTTAGCGCTTTGCATAGTTCTGAATTGCTAACAAATATGAAAAATTAAGTAGTATATATATTTTTTTAAATATTGAATTACTTGAATAATTACATGATTTAGGAGTAAACACCATTTTAACAAATGTATCAATATTAATTTTAGATTGGAAAGAGAAATGAATTTTCCATTTATTTAACATTTTAAATTTAGGTAATATAACATCTTCCTCGGTTCGTCTTTCTCTAAGCATATCACTGAGGGAAAGAAATTCAAAAGCAATTAATCCAAACTCAATAACCCTTTCAGTTATGATTGATGATTTTTTCATACACCGATTTGAAAGAACACAATTTGTCAAAGTCTTAATCGTCCCTAATTAAATAAAAATTGGGAATAAATGTAACAGAAACGATAAAAAAAATCTACCATTAAATTTTAGGATAATAGATATAGGAAGATGTGGTGTGAGTGCCGTCTAAATATCAAAAAAAGTTATTAATTTAAAACTAACCAAAGTCTCATTGCCCCCTTTCTTTACCCTACAAAAAACTTTCATAGGATCCGTGGATTGCGGACTATCGTCAACATTTCTAAAACGTTCATGTAAAGTGACTGCATCATGTGTTAAAACAGTTATTGGCCAATCAATCAGTATATACGATTTAATCTGCACGCTCTGTGTGACCCTTTAACCCGAAATCCTACGTTTTTCGGCTTAACTATTGTCACCAGAGCTGTGCAGATTAAATCGTATATACCGACTTGCTTGGTCAATAACTATAACTTATTTCATGACAATGCAAGCTTATTTTGTCTTAATGACTAAAGAATGTAAGCTTACCCCACAATACGGCCACTGTGGTAGGGTGTGTTCCTTACACGAAAATGGTCTAACATGATTTATGAAGAAAGCCGACCGAAATCGACAATTCATAAGTATGATAAGTATTGCGGTAATCATCACGAATAGGTTGACCAATACGATGTGATGTGTATTTTTGATCAATAAAGTCCTCCTATTCTCGATATTGACATGTTGCCTATGTATATAATGCAGGATACCCTGTTCTGTCGACGTCCACGGTCTTGCTCTTTTTTGGTGTTTATGATTCCCTCCGGGTTTTTTTTATCTTGATTTGTGTCAACTTAATCGATTTACATCTGAACATAAGTAAACTATTGTCTCCTTCATTGATCAATCACAGATACAGTTAAGTCTTCCTCCTTTACATCTACAAATTGACAATGAGGACCGGTTGAGCACAGAAATGAAAGACAAAGCAAGTTTAGTTTACTGATTGTGAACTTTATGTTTCAATGTAGCACCATTCTGAACGCGCCTATATATACTGATAGACTTTAAAAACGAAACACTTAAAATTATTCTATTAAGGAGGTAGACCTAGGTTAAGGGAAATAACTCTTAAAATCATCAATACGTTTGTGTCAACCATTTTCAAAAATATATTCTAAGCTTCTAGGTTACATAGATTATTTTCAATCTGTTTCAGGTAAATGCTTAAATTACATTGATGAACTTGACTTTTACAAACGCTTAACTGATTTAAAGAGTTATCTCCCTGAACCAAGGTCTGTCCCCTTAAATCTCATTTCAAATATTTTTTATGCAATACCTGTAAAATAAATGAATAAACATAAATTTCATTCATTACTTTATTGTCTAAAAAAAGTTTACAGTTTTTAAAGTCGAATTGATTGCGTCATGTGTAATGTTCAAATCTAATGGTATGCACTGAAACCCTGGTTTTTGCCTTATCAATGGATGTATCACCGTCGAAAGAAATGAATGCCTGCAAACAACGCATAAATGATTGTCAGAAAGGTCAATCAGTTCTGTTTGGTATGTTTTGAGTTCTGTTTTGTACCTTCTCATTTGACCTCTGTCCCATTCATTACAGTGTGTGTTGGCAATACGCAGTTTAGATTTTAGGGCTTAAAATGTTTTTCTGCAGTCGATTCTTTGGCATTTCAGTATATAGGAAAACTTAATGGCGTGAATCTGTCTGCCATGGCATTCGATGCCTTTGTTAGCAGTTGACGTTGTGGTTGCAAACATGCCTAGCAAATGACGTTGAGTAATCAATTTCTTTTTATCTGATCATGGACGGTCATAAACAAATTCATTCTGCCTGTACCGTTGTTGAATAAACAGTGTGAGGAGTTTCCGACGTGCAATTGCAACACGTCACGTATTTCTGTCTGCTATATTCTTATGGCCGTATTCAGATTTCCATTGTTCAGTCTCAACAATATTGAAAGGCAACAATTACCTCAATACGTTAGGTATTGAATTTTTCATCAGCATGATTAGTAGTTATTTCAAGAACAATCAGGATTTGGTAGGAAAAAATTTACCTAAATGTGTGTCGCCATTTTAAAGTATGTCAGTATATAAATAACACTAACGATACTAAATACATTGCAACAGATGCGCATTTTGACAATTAATGTATCTTCAGTGGTGCTCGAGGGGTACATAATTAAAAATCCAAAACATAATACAAACGTGAAAGCGGATGAAACCAGAATAAAACAAAAGTCAAAGTCAAACCCATAACATATAATGTTTATATTTCCGAGCTGACCCGTAATTCTAGAGCTTTCGTTTCCAATCATATTTTTATTGTTAGACGGTTATTGCTAACTGAGTAGCTATTCAACTAAGGGTTTAAGGTGTAATACCACCATTGATTTTCCCCTATTAGTCTTTGTTAAATTTGCCCTTTTAAAAAAAATGTGCAGAATTTATCTTTGTTTCAAATAACGAAATACTTGGCATGAGTAAAGTTTTATCTTGTCCAGTACTATAGAAAAAATTTCATATATCATTTCATTGCATATAAGAAAATAACCATCATTGGAAGTTAACCAATCAAATTTCTCCCCTTAATTTATCTGTGTACAAGGTTTAGTCACCATGTAACCTCAAGATTACAAAATTGTCTATAGAAATCCTAAATAAAAAAATAATGGTGTTTTGAAATACCCAAGATATATGTTTATGACACAGAAATGTTTTTACTGCAATAAAATGTAGGATTAATTACCTACAACTGTCAAATTCAAGGGAATATTTTTCTAGACCTACTTTCGTATACAACCGGATGTGACGTATCATGATTTGGTGGTATTACACCTCAAACTGGTCAAATTGAAGTCATCCCTTCGAACGTTGAAAGACGCAATCACCAAACGGTTAACCGTTTTGAAATATTTGTGTCACAGATAATCATTGAAATGTTCCAATCGGTTAACCATAGTCCCAATCTCATTTTGTAACATCATCGAATGAGATTTATTAACAAATGTGTACTCATCACGTGCAACATGACGGATACTACACATTGAGCAGATTTTGCACACTCTACCGGTGCACCTGAAATCACCGCAGTTTTTGCTGTGTTTATGTTTCCCACCATTTAGTTTTTCATTAAGTGTTTTGTGGATTTTTTTCGTACGTCGGTTTTCACTTCTTGCCGCGAAGTAATAAGTTTATCATCGACTTATGATAAAATAAACGGTATCAAATTTTTTGCCATAGATGCGCATTTCAATGTCTCTTCAGTGATTCTCGAGACCAAAATATTTAAAAATCCAAACCTTATTCAAAGGATGAAGAGCTATAAACCAAAAAGGACAAAAAAGTATGGCCAACGCCGGGCAAGGAATCAGAGCTTTGCATGAGGGAGATACATTCCTTAATTTTGAATAATTTCCAAAATTTTGTAACACCAAATTTAAAAACACAAAATCCGTATTTTCATGCCAGTACCGTGGCATTGGCTAATGGGCTAGTGATACCCTCGGGGACTATCAGTCTACCAGCAGAGGCATCGACCCAGTGGTAATAATTAAATAAACGGTACCAAATTTTTCTGCACCAGATGCGCATTTCGACAATCAATGTCTCTTCAGTGATTCTCGAGACCAAAATATTTGAAAATCCAAACCATATTAAAAGATTGAAGAGCTATAAATAAAAAAGGACAAAAGGTATAGCCAACGCCGGGCAAGGAATCAGAGCTTGGCATGAGGGAGATACATTCCTTAATTTTAAATAATTTCCAAAATTTTGTAACACCAAATTTAAAAACACAAAATCCGTACTTTCATGCCAGTACCGAGGTACTGGTTACTGGGCTAGTGATACCCTCGGGGACTATCAGTCTACCAGCAGAGGCATCGTCCCAGTGGTAGTAATAAAATAAACGGTACCAAATTTTTCTGCACCTCATGCGCATTTCGACAATCAATGTCTCTTCAGTGAAGCTCGAGGCCAAAATATTTAACATTCCAAATGTAATAAAAAGATGACGAGCTATAAACCAAAAAGGACAAAAAGTATAGCCAAAGCCGTGCAAGGAATCAGAGCTTTGCATGAGGGAGATATATAAGTTTTGAATGTACCCTTTATATCTTCCGCCACTGTTTCAAATTTTATTATACCGTGGCTTTTCACAGCTTAATACACAGTAAGGGTTTTTTTACTGTTGAATGACTTATCGTAATTTGTTTCATTTTTTGTTTTCATGTATATTAAATCTATTATATCCATTGCTAAAAAAATAAATCAAAAGATTAATTGTTCATGTCTTACTTACGTTATAACTGGAATCATAACATTGATTTTGTACTGTTTATAAGATACTTAATTTGTGATTTTAAATAGTCCCATGATGTGTAAATGCTTATAAATTTTAATTAAAATTCAATAAATTTTAATCTGTATTTCAAAAAACAGCATAAAGTGAAAATTATTAACATTAACTACTTACAAAAATATCTTCGACATATTCTATTTGATCAGCAACGTTTGCGTAACTTACTGCCTTGTCTTCTCCTAAAGAACTGTGTTTTGTTCCTACCACGAATGTTGCAACATGCATGGCAACAGTAGACTACCGATGTTCGAATCTCATAAATCAATAAAGAAGATACAAATCGGGGTCACAACAATAAGGGAATCATTTGAACTCCAAATGGAACAAGATCGGAGGCGTTGACAGGGTGACCGTCTCCAGTGGTATTGGACCTGATACATGTGCAATAAATATGATTCATATTTTGATAATTAGACCCAATAAGCTGTAAAAATATTTCTTGTACATATATGATTTTAGTTTATACAAAGCCTCAAAAATATAAAGGGGAAGGACAAAATTTTGCTTCTTTTGCCTTTGGAGCGATATAATAATTTCTGAACTTTAATGAAAAAAGAGTTAAAATTGATGTAGTTTGAAAAGTGTATTCTTATTGATATTGTTTTGCTTTTATTTGTTTGAAGTTGAATAAAATAAACATTTTGACTGCCATGATAAACCCGTGTACTTTATAACTTGTCACATGAAATATATAACACGCTACAAACCAACCGAAAGAATTGAACAAAAAGAATGTCAATCGCATTATGTTCCTGATTGATCGTAATATTAACTGACAAATGTATAACGAGAAAATTTCAAAAAAACAACAACAACAAACCTTAATACAGTAAATTATAAATGTATATGTTAGTCCTGTATTGTTGTAAATTTAAAGCATATCACATGGATACGTGGATGGTGCTTCTGCTTTTTAATTATTTAATACCACAAGGTAAATCAAATGTTGTTTGAATTAAGAAACAGTGCATTTCTGATAAGTTTTTGATCAGATGATTTTTTAACTAACAATTTTTTTTTTTTCGCATTGCAGATATGATTTACAATTGATTATTATGACATAGGATGTATTCATCGATCTGCTTAAAAGAGAGGTAACACAAATATTTAAAATCATAAGTCAAACTCATAAGTAAAAACAAAATGACAATGTCAATGCATAAAACAACAAACGACCAATAGACAAACAACAGTATGCCAAAAAAAACCATAGAAAAATACAGGAACAACACAAAACCCCACCAAAGATCGAGGGTGATCTCTGCAGCTACAAATTTCTATTCAAAATAGGATACATTACTTAATGTTTAAATTTGTTTTACAACGTGTTTAAATTCGTTTATTTAGTTATTACTGTGGTTTTAGTAAAGGATAATATAAAATACATCTTTTTTGGAACAATGAATAACTGGATATCACGTTTGGATGTGTTTTATTGTTTACAAAATCTTTATACTATTGGGTTATTCAAAAAGAAAAGCTATATGTCATATTTTACTGAAAATGTTGGTGTTGTCTTGTTGTTGTTACATATTCCAAAACCATCCGTACAGGACATTCTACCCATGCTTTTCGCAGGGTGTCTCAATATAATTAAAATATTTTTGTTGTCCGTTAACTAAATGTATTCAATACTGTTCACTTGTAATATCTAAAGAATGTGAATATGAATTTTATCCAGAATAAAGAATATAAAAAAAAGAAAAAATGCATTACTGATAGTTTATGCACCACACAAGCACTGATGCACACGACGGATGCCACGTGTGGAGCAGGATCTGATTAGCCTTACGGAGCACATGATATCATTCCCGTTTTTTATGAGGTTCATGTGCTCAGTCTTTAGTTTTCTATGATGTGTTTTGTGTAATGGTGTTTCTGAAGTCATGATTTAAAAGAATATATTTAGTTTTTTGTTTCCTTTCTGGTCATATAGCTCTTCAACTGTGTAGGTTCTTATACATCTTCGGCTTTCAAATATTCGGCATTGAGCGTTCCTGATGAAGGTAAGTCCAGAAAAGCGCTTCGGACGCATGAAATTTATAATTCGTTGTTTTCATATTTTTTTGTATCATTCTACGCCTATGATTCAGTTTAACTAGACATGCGCTTTGAAAAACACCAAATCTGTTATCTGTGACGAGCAGTGGTATCGACCCAATCAGAACATGTAAGCGAAAAAAAATATTTCGGGTGAGATTGTCACTTATTCTTCATTATGTTCTTTTACAAAATCCTATGGGCAAAATATCATAAACGTTGATCATTAAAATGATATAGGCTTAAATATACAGTTTATATATGTTTGGAGACAAATATGTAGATTTTACAAGTTATATACGATGTGTGATTTAGACATTCGCGTGCATTTGTGGTGAATCTTTATCTTCAGTTATGTCATCTCATTAATGGATTTATTGACTGATAGTTGTTTACAAATTTCGTAACCATCATGACCATGCTATAATTTGTATTTTGAACAGTTGATTTAGGAGGCCCTGGGGTTTTATCCTCTGCATCTGACTGTCCTTCCATCTGCAACGAAAAGTCTGGGTCTTACAAAATGTAAGTACATTAACTCAAACCGTTAAACAATATGACATATTATAGATTTAAGTGGTCAAAATAAGACGCATGATTTCCTTCATATCTAAATACTGTATTTACTTCTCGATTTCAAAATAAATATAAATTTTATAACACTGTATCGAGTAAGATTTTGAACAAAGTAGAGTGGTGGAATCTGATTCTCTAATGTGTGTGTTTGAAAAGAAAAATATTTATCTTTTTACTTTTTTTTACTTTTAATTATTCAATATCATGTTCTACCGATTTTATCAGAAATCATCTAAATATTAGTGATCGCACCTCGGATAAATTTGTGACGTTGTGATTGGTTTAACGCCATCACGTGGTTACCACCTGTAAATCCGAAGGAAATCAGTAGATTTCATAGTGGTATCATGACGTCACGGCTTCTATTAATGGTGTCGTCATTTATTAATGTTTTTGTATTGCCTTGTTTATTTATATACAAAATTTGGCAGGAAAAGTTCCGTGTGTGATAAACTCGTTAATCGATTCAATCCTTAGCTCCTAAAGATCCATAGAGTGTTGGTAAAACCACAGAGGATTCGGACTTCGGCCTTACCCCCAATCCTTAATGGATCTGAAGGGGTCAGTAGCAAACCATATTACTTATAATTTATAATATCTATTCTTTTGGGTAATTCATATATAACTGATTTACATATATAACAAGCAGATAAGGCAAAAAAAGAGCATTATCGAAATTCATAAATTTCGCTTGAGGTATAGTTCCACTAGAACATTTAACTGTCTTATATTTCAGATAACTATCAGCATGTGAACTGCCCATTCTCTTTCGAGACATATAACTATACATTCAGCAGTGATGGCAACCCAGATCATTGTTCCACAGAACAGTAAACTATTGTCTCCTTAAGTTATCAGTCCCAGATATAGATCTTCTCTTACATCTAGAAATTGACAATGAAGATCGGTTGAGCACATAACTTTCAGACAAAAGCGAGTTCAATTCTCTAATTGTGAACTTTCTGTTTCTACATAACTATATTCCCACAGAAGTTGAAGTTATCCCTTCGGACGTTCAAAGACGCAATCACGAAATGGTTGACCGTTTTGAAATATCTGTGTCACAGATAACCATGAAAATGTTCCGAATGCTTAACAATAGTCCTGCTATCGTTTTGTGAAATCATCGAATGAGATTATTGATAAAATTTGTGTACTCGCGACAAAAAAGCAGTCGATTTTCACTTGTTTCGTTTGTTTGATAGCGTTTGATTTTGTCAGTTTTTATGAACTTCCCTTTTTGAATTTGCCTTGAGGTTCGATATTTTGTTATGAATACCACACATTGAGCAGAGTCTGTAAACTCTACCGGTGCAGGTGAGATTTCCCCGGTGATTTGTACAGTTTATTAGATACTTAATTTGTAATTCCAATTATCCCATCGGGTTTAGATGCTTATAAATTATAATTAGAATTCAATAAATGTAAATTTGTATACCATATTTTGAAAACAGTATTTTGTGAAATTAATTAACATTGCCTACTTACGAAAATATCTTCGACATATTCTACTATTTGATCATCAACTTTGGCGTAACTTACTGGCTTGGCTTCTTCTAAAGAACAGTGTTTCCCTTACCACGAATGTTGTCAACTTCGAGGCAACACGGTTTACCGATTTTCGAATCTAATAAATCAATTATAAATATACAAATCGGGTTAACAACAATGAGAGAATCAAATGAACTCCAAATGGAACAATATTGTGTGTGTTGACGGGTAAGCGTCTTCTGTTGTATTTATTTTGATAAACGTGCAATTAATATAATTCTTGTTTTGATATTTAGACCCAATAAGCTGTAAAAAAATGCATTGCACATATATGATTTCAGTTTATACTAAGCCTCAAAAATATGAGGAGGAGGACCAAATTTGCATCTTTTGCCTACAGAAAGTGTTTTCTAATTGATATTGTTTTTGCTCTATTCGTTGGAAATTGAATGAAACAAACAAATTGAATGTCATGATAAACCCGTGTACTTTCTAATATGTTACATGGAATATCTAACACGCTACAAACCAACCGAAAGAATTGAACAAAAAAGAATGTCAATCGCATTATTTTCCTGATTGATCGTTATATCAACTGACAAAATGTATAACGAGAAAATTTCTAAAAAGATAAACATGAAACATTAACATTACCTTAGTACAGTAAATTATAGTTGTTTATGCTTAGTCCTGTATTTTTACAAGTTAAAGATATAGTACATGGATAAGTGGATAGTGTTACTGCTTTTTGATTACACAATACCACAAGGTAAATTAAATGTTGTTTAACTTAAGTAACAATGCATTTCTGATAAGTTTTTCATCAGATCATTTTATGACTATAACGTTTTATTTTTCTTATTATTATTTTTTTCGCATGGCAGAAATGACTTAAAATTGCTTATGATGACATTCAATGTAAACATCGATCTTGTTCAAAACTGAGGTGAATGATAAGAATAGAATATTTAAAATCATAAGTCAAACTCATGAATCAAACCCTCCATGGGTGACTGGGGTATAGAAATATGGTCACCATTGGTCTAACCCTCGCCAAAGTGGAGCTTCCGTTTTGCTGTGCGGGGTGTACAAGTTTGCAGCCACGTCAAGTCAGAATGGGAACGTTGAATCCGATGCCTATTTATAGAGAATGCCACGCTCTTTGCACGTTAAGAACCCTTGCAACAAGTCTTTTAGGGGTCCGAAGGTGGTCTGTTGCAATGTTAAATTTCTGTCCTTATCCAATATCCTCATTTTCCCTTGACCGTCTAGATTTCCGCGACCTTCATTCCGGACGGCCTCTATTACAGGACTTACCTTTTGTAGTTATTGTTAATTTATTCTCGTCCTGAACATGCATGAAATATTTGCCACTTAACGTTAAGCAATCAATCAATCATTAATCAAAAACAAACTTACAACGCCATGACAAAAGACGCTAACGACCAAAAGACAAACAACAGTACACAAAAAACAGCATAGAAAACTACACAACAACACGAACTCCACCAAAAACCAGGGGTGATCTCAGGTGTTCCAAATTTCTATTAAAAAAATATGATACATTCCTGGATGCTAAGCATTTATTTTGCAAAGTTTTAAAACACATTCTCTCAGGTTGAACTGTTGTTTAGTTAAAGAGAATATAAAATACATCTTTTTGGAACATGATATTATTAAAAAAAAAAAGACAACGTTACATGTCATATTTTACTAAAACTATTTATGTTGTCTTGTTGTTTCATATTTCAAAACAAACCGTACAGGAAATTATACGCATTCATTTCGCAGGGTGACACACATTATTACAAAAAATGTGTAGTCAGTTAATCAAATGCATTCAAAACACTTAAAATATTTAGAAATGTAAATATGGATTTGATGAGGAATGAAGAAAAATCATTACAGTTATATTAATTGACATACCAGCACACGAAGGGTGCCACATTTGGTGCAGGCATTAATTACCCTTCCAGTGCACCTGAGATCATGCCCGGTTTTTTTGTTGGGGTTGGTGTTGCTCCATTTTTAGTTTTCTATGTTGTGCTTTGTGTACTGATGTTTGTCTTTTGGTCTTCTTCCTTCTTAGCCATGGTGTTGTCAGTTTATTTTTGTCTCTCATTTTTAGACGAACTTTCATTACATCATGATATATTCCCATCTTAAAATTTTCTTTAAGGACTGACTTGTTCTGGAAATGGATTTCCGACAGAATGGACACAAGCAGAATCAGGTGTTACCATGGTCTGGTTCATTACAGAAACAATTAAACGACAATTTACGTCCAATCACACCATGACAGATTTCTACACAGCAACTGGATTAAAATATGGTGGGTAAAATATGCATTGCTTTTATTTTGTTGTTAAAAAAATACAATGTCTGCAGTATTTGACAGGGTATCCCTGTATGTTTAGCCTCGCTGAACAAACAGGGAAATTGTTAGGAAATAAGAATCAATTGTTAGTTTAACATTCTATGTCTTCTACAGATTATTACAGAATTTTTTTATTTTATATATATATAAAAAAAAATCAACAGTTTATCTAAAAATGAGGGTACTTGTTATATGGCCTTCCAAATACCGTTTCGATCCCTAACATCACTGAAGAGACATTTATTGTCGAAATCCGGATCTGGTGTACTTAAAAATATTGACACCGTATGTTTGTGGCATAACATCGTGGCCACAAGTTAAACTTTTATTTCTGTTTAGTATTAAATTTATATTAAGATTCATTTTGTTACGTCTTGTGATCAATTTTATTTGGCAATCTCCAATGGCAGTCAGCAGGGTTAAAGAACATCAGTTGTTCATTATATATATGGTCATTTGTTTTTGTTTTTTTTTTTTAAATTTTCTGTTTACAAAAGTATGAATTTTTCAAAATACTAAGGATTTTCTTATCCCAGGTATAGATTACCTTAGCGGTATTTGGCACACATTTTTGGAATTTTTGATCCCCAATGCTCTTCAACTTTGTATTTGTCTGGCTTTATAATTATTTTAATCTGAGCGTCACTGATGAGTCTTATGTAGACGAAAAGCGCATCTGGCGTATTAAATTAAGAGCCTGGTACCTTTGATAACTATTTACACCACTGGGTCGATGCTATTGCTGGTGGACGTTTCCTGCGGGTATCACCAGCCCAGTAGACATCACTTCGGTGTTGACATGAATATCAGTTATACATCTTATATGGTCATTTGGTTTTGTTTTTTTTTTTTTTTTTTAATTTCCTGTTTACAAAAGTATGAATTTTTCAAAGTACTATGGATTTTCTTATCTCAGGCATAGATTATCTTAGCGGTATTTGGCACATTTTTTTTGGAATTTTGGATCCCCAATGCTCTTCAATTTTGTACTTGGTTGGCTTTATAACTATTTTGATCTGAGCGTCACTGATGAGTCTTATGTACACGAAACGCGCGTCTTGCGTATTAAATTATAAGCCTGGTAACTATGATAACTATTGTAGACGAAACGCGCGTCTGCCGTAATTACAAAATTTAATCCTGGTATCTATGATGAGTTCATTTCCCACTATGACTAATTCACTTGAAAAGGTTAACATTAAATGTTTCAAAAATAATTTTTCTTCCTTTTTCTTTCATTTAGAAATAAGGAGATATGGTATAATTGCCAATGAAACAACTATCCACCCAAGTTCAAATGAAGTGGATGTACGCAATTATAGGCAACAGTATTGCCTTCAATGATGAGAAAACCCCATACCGTATACTCGGCTATAAAAGGCTCCTACATGAAATATAAGAAACAATTCAATTGAAAAAACTAATGGCCTAACAAAACAATCTATAAAAAACAGTTATGACAGACATGAACCAACAACACCCACTGAACTACAGGCTCTTGACTTGAGATAGGCACATAAAGAATGTTACGGGGTTTATCATTTGTTTTTTCTCAGTAATTAATTAAGTCAATTGTGTTTTATTTATGATTAATAACATCTCTTAACTTTTTCGATTTCTCCTTAAAAAAAGATAATAAGCAGTTGAGTCGAGTCATTTGCAAATATAGTTGGTGTTAGTTGTTTCATTGGCAATCATCCACATCCCCTCATTTTATGATTGTCAATAAGACAACTATCCACTAGAGTTCAAATGACATTGATTTAAGTCATTGATAAATGCACTTTTTTACAATTTGTACTTCCAGGACAGGCGCCATATTGTGAGGACGAATATTACGATCAAATAACTGGATATCATTATTACTTGATGTTGTACACGGAACAAAATATATACAATACTGATCCATCAAATAGACAAATATGCCATGCGTTCAAACTGTACAACAATGTTATCAGGGAATATTACGGTAAATGTTCATAATTTGAGTACATAATGTATCATTTGATCCGCATTATTTACAAATTGTTTAATTACAAACCAGCTTTGAACTTAGAAATATACATGGGATAAACTTTAAATAGTAAGGTTCCATAACAACACAAGTCATTCCAAAAGTGAACATTTAATGGTTTCCGCATTGTGCATGAAATATGTTTAGCTAGCCATAGACGTTAACAAACTCAATCAACCAATTAAGAAATCGTCAAAGTACATTTTTCTACCATTTGCATGTATTCAAACTATTGAGGAAAACGTTCTTCGCTATTTTTGTCTTATGCTATGTGTTGCTTATGATTTAGTTAAACTAGACAAGCGCTTTCAAAGCACCGAATCTGTTATCTGTTATTGACAGTTCACCAGCAGTGGTATCGACCCAATAAACAAGTTAAAGTGAAAAAAAATTTGGGTAAGACTGTAGCTCTTTCTTCGTCGTGTTCATTTTCAAAAACCTATGTGTAAAATACCACTACTTGTATTAGAAAAGTTTGATATATTGCTGAAGTCACTTTGACATCACAAATGGCATACCTACAAACAGAAAAGACAAAACATATCATAAACGTTGATCATTCAATTAATATAGTTTTTAATACTAGTATACCAAAGAATTCGACTTAAGTTACCAGCAATTTTTGAAGCCAAATACGTAGTTTTTACAAGTTATATACGATGTGTGAATCAGAAATTCCTGTGCATTTGTGGTAAACCTTCTATCTTCAGTTATGTCATCTCTGTAAAAGACTTGACTGTAAGTTGTTTAAAATATGCGTAACCTTGTTGTTATTTGTATTTTAACAGTTGATCTAGGAGGCCCCAGGGTTTTATCTTCTGCATCTGCCTGTACTTCCCATTTTCTATCTGCAACAAAAAGTCTAGCTCTTACAAAATGTAAGTACATTAACTCAAACCGTTAAACAATATGACATATTATAGATTTAAGTGGTCAAAATAAGACGCTTGTTTTCCTTTATATCTAAATCCTGTATTTACTTCTCGATTTCAAAATAGATATAAATTTTATAACACTGTATCGAGTAAGATTCTGAACAAAGTACAGTGGTAGAATCTGATTCTCTAATGTGTGTGTTTGAGAAGAAAAATATTTACCTTTTTACTTTTTTTACTTTTAATTATTCAATATCATGTTCAACCGATTTTATCAGAAATCATCTAAATATTATTGATCGGATAAATTTGTGACGTTGTAATTGGTTTCACGCCATCACGTGGTTACCCCCTGTGAATCCGAAGGAAGTCAGTAGATTTATATTGGTATCATGACGTCACGGCTTCTATTAATGGTGTCGTCATTTATTAATGTTTTTGTATTGCATTGTTTATTTATATACAAAATTTGGCAGGAAAAGTTCCGTGTGTGATAAATTCGTTAAACGATCCACTGCTTAGCTCCTAATGATCCATAGAGTGTTGGTAAAATTATAGATGATTCGGCCTTCGGCCTTATCCCAATTCTCTATGGATCTGAGGGGGTCAGTAGCAAACCATATTACTTATAATTTATTATATCTATTCTTTTGGGTAATTCATATATAACTGATCTACATGTATAACAAGCAGATAAGGCCGAAAAAAAGCATTATCGAAATTCATTAATTTCGCTTGAGGTATAGTTGCACTAGAACATTTAACTGTCTTATATTTCAGATAATTATCAGCATGTGAACTGCCCATTCTCTTTCGAGACATATAACTATACATTTAGCAGTGATGGCAACCCAGATCATTGTTCCAATAGTACATCGGTAGCTAGAATAACTAATAATAAAATCGTTCTAAAAAGTTGCTACGATTTTAACCTCGTAAATAAAGGTAGGCATTATAATAACTCGCTCTACGATCTTTCTCTTTGTGGAAGTTAACTTCAGTGTTCTTTGTTTAAACGAAATTATATTTAAGACTTTCGCAAACGTTTTGAAATTAAATACACGTTAGGATTTAGAAACGATATATCAACACATCCGTACATAAACTACTGTATAAACATACGTAGACGTTATTATAAAAAAAAATGTGGTATGATTGCCAATAAGACATTTCACAAGAGACCAAATGACACATATAGCAACAACTATAGGTCACTGTACGGCCTTCAACAATGAGCAAAGACCATACCGCATAATCAGCTATACAAAAGCCTCGAAATAACAAATGTAAACTTTTCAAAAGAAAAAACAAAAGGCCTAATTTGTGTACACAAAAATGAACAAAAAACAAATATGTAACAGATCAACAAACGACAACAACTGAACTACAGGCTCCTGACTTGGGACAGGCACATACATACAGAATGTGGCGGGGTTAAACATGTTGTATGGTTGACAATGAGAAAATTATCTGCCAAAGACGAAATGACGTTGATGTTAGCAACTATAGATGATCGTACGATATTCAGCAATTATAATTTGTCACCATAAACATGATAAAGTAAGGTATCAAATGCCCTTGGGAAAAATATATCACAATTCGAATGAGAAAACCAATGGTATGATTCATCATAAAATTTTAATCGAAAAAAAAACAAACAAATATGACTTACAGTAACCAACGATAGCAACAGAATTTCATGCTTCTGACTTTGGAGAAGCAAAAACAGAATGTGGAAGGCTTAAACATGTTTGCTAGTGCTCAAACCTTACTCCACTATACTCGGACAATTGTGTAATTAATGAGAATATATTGGATATGCTTTCGCTGGTTTTTGAAATATCTTCTGTATTTGTTTCTCACATTACAATACAAATATACATGCATTTTCATTTAAGGTGCATTTCATTTAAAACGAAATTAATAATTTCATAAAGTCGTATTATGTTTTAGTAGATATGACCGTTTTGTGATATGTTGTTTGGTCACGCTTCTATTTTTTATTTTTTTTTATTTTTGAGGGAGGTGAGTAATGGATTAGGGCCTAGTTGGTCTAAGTAGATCGTTCACAATTATCACTAGCCTATCAACACAGAGGTTTTAAGTTCGAACCCTGCCGTGGCAAAGTGAGTTCGACTCTCATCTCACTTGACTAAAATTCAAGTGTTCATGCCAAAGTTTAGTGATTCCGGCTTCCTCTACAAATAAAAACTGTCTGCGATGAAAAACTAAGAGTGCTAAAGGTGGCATCACTTGTGTCGTGTTTTAATTTCTATCCTTTATTAGTTTTAGAAAAAATAGCTTCAATTGTATGAAAAAGTTTGTCAGCGCTATCAATCTGTATCTTTAAAGCTAACCCATTTTATGGAACATTCAATTGTCTGGGAAATTGGCCTGCAGAAAATAGAGACAAAGCTTCATTTGGTGATTTTATTGTTTTGGAAATGTATGACAACTCACCATGGACATACTGTGGTGTAAGTAATAATTATTAGTTTTAGCAAAATTGTACTTTTTGTAATGATAAATTTCCAATCGCTACATAACTTTGTAGACACAGTTTCCCAATGCAGTAAAATTTGTATTGGATGTGAATAGGTATAGTATTGACACTTCCTTATCAGTAAAGACATATTTTTTTAATAGTCCTCGGTTTCTGGACGAGCCTATCATTTTACTAAGTCTTGAAAAGAATAATTCGTACCAACTATTATTTCCTAGATTCAATATGGATAGATATTAATTGATTTCAATGTTTAATTTTTCACACACATAATGCATGAACTGCTTCACTCGTAATGACTTTGTCGTTGTTAATTGAGACTTCGTCTTACAATTGGTTATCAATGGGTTGGTTTTTTTTTTAATTTCGTTTGTTGTTTACTTAACACAAAACATTTCGTGTTATAGAGAGCACAAACGTTGTAAAGTGCAGTTGAATTGTTTTGAAACTAACTATTGTATCGGATCAATCGATTCGAAATTTAATCATGTCGTGCCGATGTAGTAAAAACCTGCTAGCCTTATTAAGCAATTATGTATTATTGCAGTAGTGCTTGAACCTGTTTTTAATTAAGCGAATAGGAAGTATTTCGGTTGTAAATCAACGAGGCAGCAATTCAATAACAAACAAAAAATTGCAAAATATATATAGTAAAAGTTTAGTTCATGACATCATCACTGGTCAATTTGTACATTGTTGTCAATATAATGATATTATATACGACTGTCATACAAGTGAGAGGCTAAGTTAGCTATAAAATCAGGTTTTATCCACCATATCTGTATTTTGCAAATTCTTTCGAAATTTAGGATTCTCGATGCTCTTCAACTTCGTAATTTTTTTTTTTTTTTAACTTGTTCTATTCGAGCGTCACTGATGATTCTTTGGTAGACGAAACGCACGTTAGGCGTAAAATGTGAAAGCTTGGTATATATGATAAGTTTATTCTAAAGTTCCATGGATTATAAATGTTAACATACACGTTGCACCGCATTAATTTAATTTAATTAACGGACCAAATTTATACATAGCATTCATATCTTTCAGAGATATAAAGTTGCAATAGACGGAGTAATAACCTTGTCTTTGTACCTCTCAGTGAGTGAAGGCGCCTGGTTCCCTGTATATTGTGACGCCTCCAAGGATAACGAATACTATGATCAATCTGGAACCTCTCAATATGTCAGAATGCAATTCACTCCTGTCGTTCCATGTATGTAGTATTAAAAGTAAAAACGTTATCATAAGAAAGTCAAATCTTTATAAGAAAGTACATAAAAATCCCAATAAAATATGTACTCAAGGAAAAACATTAAAGTATTTGATAGAATACTCGATATCAAACGCTATAATAAATTTTAATAAAGGGACTGCATAGCCAGACGCCATCTAAAAGAAAAGTACATGTATTTATTTTTGCCTTCTAGGGACAACATCTACAAATTCAACAATTATAGCAACAATAAACGATTCCATAACTGAGAGAACAGGAACTGCTACATTTCCCTTTAATATCACTATGGGTACACATTTAACTGATGTTCTGGTCATTCATGTAAAGACAACAGAAGACGCTATTTCAAAAGTGACAAATAATGTGACAGCGATGACGCACAAATAAACAGAGGTTTCTGTCACCTCCATGGTACCAAATACTTTTACAGGTAATTTTGTATTAAAAAAAATAGGAATGAAACTAAATGGGAAATAAATGTCAATGTGACAGCTAGCGAACGACATAATATCCTAAGGTCAATAAGAGGTCACATAGTCTTCAACAATGGGCAGATGTTTACACATTTAAATCTCTCTGTATCTAATTAAAATAAATTTACCAGACTGTCTTCCAATTACACTAAATTCCATATAAATAATAGCTACAAAAAAGACAAATAGACTGACTTAATATAGTTTGTTTTCTATCCCAACTCTTCCCCCTTTTCAATTCTCTATCAGTGGAATAACATGATTGTCGTGCATATTTTAAAAAATATATACATGTACAATTAGAAATGATTTAGAAAAAACACTTAAATCTATGAAAACATCATAAAACATAACAATATATGCAACTACAGGCCATAATGATTTGCTCATAGCAGACAATGAAATATTAGATTTGTATTTCTACATCATGTACATCGTTTAAATAATGTGACGAATAATCATGCATATATTTTCCGATTTTCATGTTCTTACTGTGAGTAATGTTATTATAGGATTAAAAGCCATTTTAAAGGAATTTATTGGTGTATAAACTCGACTAATTCACTCACAAACAAATAAAAGGCCACGTTTGTTAGTGACTTAGTCCATTTTATACACCAATAAATTCCTTTAAAAAGTCGTTTAAACCTGATAATTCTTAACATTGGAGATAAAGAATTTATTTTTCCACACTCGTAACCTCTATCACACGTAAAATTGTATATTTGTGTTATTGAATTGGCCTGGGGCATGAATATATTTGTTGGTTAACGCAAAAATATGCACTCCATGAAATTTGCTCTCTGATTAAAATTAACTACAAAAACTCTTTCTTATCATTCAAATTAATGTTTGTGTTTATTATTTAATTCAACGATTAACGCGAAGTGAAAATAAATATTTTAACGTCGAGCCGGATTGTGTTATATTTGCCGCCATCTTGTTTACATTGGTTACAAAAAGAAGTTTTATTATAGTCTATCAAAAAATAAACACCGTCAAGAACATCTACCGGAAGTCCTCTCGGCCAATCATATCAACGTATTCTCTAATATGCAAATCATATAAGAATTATGTTAAAATGTCATGTTTTACAATACCATCTTTGTTACCAAAATGATCGTCCTTAATTCATTCTTGTTTGTTAACAACGAAACTGTTATAATTCTATCGTGTGTTTGACACTATCAGCGTAGTCTTCTATTATAACTAATTATTTACTCTATATTTTTTTTTCAAAATTAGAAAAAAGTTTAATATCTAAATGGCTAAATTGTTAAACAGAACCAACTGTCATTTAAAAGTAGGCTTATTAGTTATTAGATATATATCTCAACATAAACATACACAAACCAGCTTTCAAATTTTTATACTTATTCACGTTAAACTTTAAAAGTATTAAAATAAGAGCTCTTAATAGAATCTTGTGCATACCTACCATTTTTTCATTGAAGTCATTGATTCGTCACTGGGAAAAGGCTTCTGGGGGATGATGGAAAATCTTCATTGGGCATGGTGGATACTAGTTATAGCCGTTATTTCGTTACTTCTGTCATTGATCATTTGTCTGATCGTTTGCACAGTCAGAAGAAACAAGAAATAGATGTGTATCCAACAAAAAGATAACACTGTTCCAAAAAAAAGTCAATACTTGAATGCAGTACTACAAAGAGTTTTGATAATAAGTAGGATAAGGCGTACAGTCCAGATTGTGTGCGCCTGAATCTCTCCTTTTACATTCACACATATGACCCGATTTATCTATATGTATATATATAGGCATGAAACATTTGCGCAATTAATACGTAGTTTTATCTATATTCAGTACACAGCTCTGAAACAAGAAACTAATAAAAGAAAACAAAACCAACGAAGTTTAATCTATTTTGATTGGCTTGCATCTCTTTTTTTTATTGATACTTTTGGCGTTCAAACAAAACTGCATATATACATTGTAACGAGTTATAGGTAAACAAAATATATGACATAGTCCTCTTCGTCAACTTATATACACATCCTTACAAACTAAACATAATATGGTGCATTCCATATGAACTTTGACAGGATTTTTAATTATCTTATCCTCAATTTAAAACTTTATTTGCTTATCGGGAGCGTACCTACCAATTTGCACTATTTTAACGAGCATACAACCTCTACTCGTAAATCGGTACACATATTTCATTTAATTGTACGTTTTGATGTAATTGTATATAGTTTGAAAGCGTATATGAATAAAACACACTACAAACTCTTCACAAATCCTGAATTTAGATTGGTGTCCTGTAGAGGATATAAAAAAGAAGATGTGGTATGATTGCCAATGAGACAACTCTCCACAAGAGACCAAATAACACAGAAATTAACACTTATAGGTCACCGCCTTCAACAATAAGCAAAGTCCATACCGCACAGTCAGCTTTAAAAGCCCCCGAAATGACAATGTAAAACAATTCAAACGAGAAAACTAACGGCCTAATTAATGTACAAAAAATGAACGAAAAACAAATATGTAACACATAAACAAACGACAACCACTGAATTACAGGCTCCAGACTTGGTAGTTGACCAGTCAGCAATCAGCTCCTCTATTTTCTCGAGATAAGTAAATCCCGAGCTAGTTTCGAATGATTGATTGACGATAATGCATTGACAATGCATTTATCATTAATGTAGCAATCGTAGAGCAGAGAATATAAAGTCTTAATTATTCGGGATAAAAATATAACGGAAAAAACTAAAGTTTTGTTATGACCTTATAATAATACTTGAATGAACAACTGAAGAGACATTTGAGGCACGGTGCCATAACTAAATAACTTTGCAAAATCTTCATGAACAAAAATGGGACAGACGCTTTGTATTAACTAAAGATAGGACTCTGTACCAAATTTGATTTTTTTTTCTTACTCGTGATTCTTTATTCTAATGCAATTTGGATGTAACAATTTTTTTCATTGGCTAAAAGTTGCCGTCAAATCCACAGTTGACCAGGCGTAACTAAGGAGGAACCCGCCATTTTGAATTGATAAATCAACAAATGTTCGATTACTACTATATAATCGAAAATAAAACAACACCTACCTCGAATTCGCCGTTTTAATGTAATTTTATCGGGATTTGAAGCGTACAGGTAACGTAATAACCTCCAGTTTGTAAGTTTTCATTGTATGACGTCACGTTTAGCCATGACGTCTTTGTGCCAAAATCATTCATGAAGTTTCGGGGATTTTTTTTTTATTTGACAAATTTAGACATTTTTTTCAAGTTTTAGCGTATTTTTTCTTTTTGTAATGCATTAGAATCGGAAAAACAGAACTGTAGTTGAAGAGTTGCCACCGTCAATTTTGATTTGACGGTCGCAAATCTCCGTTTTACTGTCTCCGCTACGCGTCGCCAGTAAAACTGCATTTGCGACCGTCAAATCTACAATTGACGGTGGCAACTCTTCAACTACAGTACTGTTATTCCTTAATTTAACTGATAAATGGATTTAGTTTTTTTTTAAGTTAATATTACACACTTTAACACTGACAGCAACAGTTGCTGGTGGGTCACATGGTTCCGTGTTAAATCCTTTACGATTGTGTTTCGTTACGGGTCACTTTGTCGGAGTTGTTGTGAGATTTTTATATTTTAATATACAAAGGACAGTGTACAACATAACATTTTGACTAAACACTTATGTATACCTAAAACACTATATTTTTTTCATTTTTTTCATTGGGTGTATTTTACCAAAACCATTACATACTGCGCTGGTAACAATTCTTTTTGATATTTCGGCTGCAAATGTGACCAAAATCAAACCTAACAGACGACTGCATTGAAGTATCAGACAAAGCTGTTTATTATTACAAATAACAGTACCCGAAGTCACGGCCGTCGAGGAAGTGTTTTGGTCGCCATTTTTTGTGTGAACGCAACGACATATGAGACGTAGGTTTTCTTCTAGCTAATGTCGCAATATGCAAATAATTTTTCGTAATCTTTTTTATTTTATTTCTAAAATACCTTTAGATAGACATATAACATAATTATGGTTCGGAAACCTTATAACCACTGCATGTTAAGCAATAATTAAACTTGAAATCGTGAAATAATATCCGGGCTCATATTATCATTTTTACGATCCAATGCTTATCTTTTGTGTCTTTTATTCAAATTTTTAAAGTGTTGTAACGTCTTTTCAAACTTATAATTCTTTCACTTATTTGACCCTTGTATCAGTGTGTTCAAATAACCATCACAATAATAATGAACAATCATTAATTCGAGGTACTGAAGGCAGGTAGAAAAAAGTAACTCCTTGACTATATTCATTTCCTTTGCAATTGAAATATGTAAAATAGCCAATAATTGAAAAATACGGGAAAATATCGTTTTCACTGTGTAAATATCAACAGTAACACAAATAAAACGAAAAACTAAAGAAAAAGGACACACGAATGGAAGTTATGAAATCCGATTTCAAGTTAAATTATTTACTCCCAAAGTAACCTCAACAGCTCACGTCTACAATGTTCCAACCTATAGTCTGCATATATTTCTGCATTATTTTGCCGATTTGAAGAAATATATAATTCGACATTTATTGCAACAAATATATGACTTTCATGACAGGTGAAACACGAATATCGAAGAACTTAATGCTTCGTGCATACTTTTTACGACCATGCGAACGTTGTTTTATGATAAAGAGTAGTCGTTTGTGGAAGTTGTGTAGAAAGGTCTGCTTATTCTGTTGGAAAATCGGAGTTCATCCCAGGTGTATAGGTGTGGACAGTCTTGCTCAAACTTGCTGTTAGTAATGTATAAAGTAACAGCAGAGCCCAATATGAAATAGAACGCTTGACCCCAAGTCTGGTTCTGATAGTATGGCAAACACTATTAAAAGGTTCAATGTTTAATGTTTTATAGCTTAAGTTTTGCATGACCCTTTCTCAATTTTCAGTTTGTTAGTTGACCTGGAACTGTATCTGAAATAAGAAATTATTAAGATTAAAAGTTATAGGAAGCAACTGTATTGAAAAGAAAAGGCAGGTGGTATCAAGGAGGGCATGGAAACATCTAAATCGAAAGAAAACATGACAACGCAATAGCTGAGCATAAGAACACCAAAAACAAACTAGGGATGATTTCTAGTACTTCGGAAGGGTAAGAAGATCCTGCTCTACTAGTGGCACCCGTACGTAGATTTCTGGTGCTTTGTAAGGGTAAGAGGATCCTGCTCTATTAGTGGTACCCGTACGTATATTTCTAGTACTTCGGAAGAGTAAGAAGATCCTGCTCTACTAGTGGCACCCGTACGTAGATTTCTGGTGCTTTGGAAGGGTAAGAAGATCCTGCTCTACTAGTGCCACCCGTGCGTAGATTTCTGGTGCTTTGGAAGGGTAAGAAGATCCTGCTCTACTAGTGGCACCCGTAAATACCAATTCGGTGATAAGTCTCTTTTGGTAATATCCTAATCGAGGTAAAGAAGATGGGGTTGTGGTTACCACAGTTGAAACATACTCGTGGTAATCTATTGAATGTACAATGTAATTGTCTTCATACTGCTGAATATACTGCAAGGAAAACCATTTTTCGTGCTTGACATGATGTTTTCATGGCCGGACATTTCTGAAAGCGTTTATACAAAAATATCAATTTAAGAAAAAAATAACTACGTCACATTCCAAAAAGTGCATTAACATGATTCATATGTTTTCACATCACTGTAATAACTAACATAAGGGTTACTAATTTTACTGTACCAAATGCGAATTTCGACAGATACTGTTTCTTTATATACAGTACGACTTGAGGTATAGGTTCCAATTGATTAAAAGATGAAAGAAACAAAGAGAGCGAATAAAAAACACAAGTCGTTTAGAAGGAAAGACTAACAACAATAATATAAGACAGAAAAACCTAGGATCAGAAACACAAACACCACATAAGCCGAAGGTGAACTATTTTGCCCCGGTAGGGTAAGCGGTTCCTGCTCAACCAGTGGCTCTCGTTGTGTTACTAAAGCAAGTCAAAATGAATGCATGCCACTTAATGTCAATCATTATACTATCCTTATTTTCAATCAATACAGATGTCTAAAATAGCTTTCTTTCCTTATGTCTTGACTATAACACGACACATATTTTTATATGCAAAATAGTATGAAACTTAAGGCGACAGAAGTTAACCGATCCTCAAATCTTGTTAATTGATTAGGAAAAGAAAAATTAAAGTAAGAACCAAAATCTGAGAGAATCGCATGAATTCCATAACCAGCAAAACCGTTGCATCGACAGGTTACGCGTTTACTGCTACATATATGCATATAAAAACAATTGACATATACCTAAAATTTGATGTTTCTGCATTTTCCTTTATTTCTGATACGGGATGAATACAGGTGCTTAGTTCGTGATCCACAAATAAACACACGGATACATGTTGCTGCTGTTCAACTTCGTTTATAAGTCATTAACGACCAGAATTGATCAGACAGTAACGGACTGCATAACGGATATGCATCTTGTAAAACAGTAAGTCATAAAAAAACTTATAAACCATCGTATTTGTGCAAACGGTATATCACTTATTCATGAGTGAATGTAAGTCTTTAAAATCAAAGAAGTTTTTCAACTTATGATAAAAAAAAATGTACAAAATAATCAAAGGAATTAAACAAAACAAAAAAAATAGGGAAAGAAAAGAAACACGATAACATAAAATACCCAAGGAAGAACTTAGTTAGCTAGTAAGCTGTTCCTGTTTCATGCTGCGCATAAATATATAAACTCGGTGATATCGTGAATATAGGTAAAATGGCAGATATAAGATTGCAACACATTTTTAAAAATTTATCTGGTCAGTAATGACTTACATATTGCATAATGGTCAAACAAATCGAAATGGCGGCCAACACACTTTCAAAGCTCTGATTTCACCATACAAAACTCTATGGGTCAAAATCTTTTTAACAGGTAGCAATTCTATGTCAAACAAATTAAGACTTTATTTAGTGGTACTTGTCGATCTTATAATTTTATTCCTACTACTGAATGTTGTGTTTAAAACAGACATAATATTGGATCTTGTTATAGATCCTACATTGTAGCTATGAGTGTTACATGTGTGTCGGAATCTCAATGAAATTAGTTTTGTAGATCTATGGCAATAAATCCTGTATTGATTTCTTACAGTTTATAATCTGGATTATTACGGTCAATGGCAAACTGTTCACATGTGTTTTAAATGTCTTCAAAACATAGCAAACACAAGAACCGTGATTTGTCAGGATATAAATTAAAAAGGTACATGTGTTGGTATCATTTACTTTCCTCTGTTAATTTTCTCATTGACACCGTCGTTTATTATCAAAGTCATACGAACTCACATCAGAACCTAAATAATTGTACGTTAAGTATTTATCTTCTGCCTAATCTTCAAAGAATTGATAATTAAAATCAAAATGCATTAACACAATGCAAATGCGTTATTCAATTACTTGCCAATGGCAGAATATTGTTACAAAACACTTTCATAAATCTATTTATGTTCCCTTTCTTGTTGTTGTTGTTATTTATTTACTGCGTACAATCTTATTTTATAATTCTGTAGTTTACGTTTGAACTACATACAACATACAACATGGAAATTGGAGCGCTCACCATTATTAAGTTTTTACTATTATTTAGTGACTGTCATTCTAAGTCTACTCAGCAGCAAATATGTAGGTTGAAGAAACCCAAGATGAACGCATTTTTGCAAGAGTTCGATCAAAAAATTGGAAACCGTAGCTGAAAATCTGACAAAATCAAAAGGTAATATGTATCGCCTTAGTTTTGTTTTTGTTTTTATTTGAAAAGAATGACATTGAGTTGCCTTGAAAATATAATCAATAATAAACAGATTTAAAAACATGTTTACTGTTAACTATGAAAACGGGGAGAGGACGAGGACCAAAGAACTATAAATAACTTATATTGTCATATTTGAGACCCATTTTTTTAATGCTAAAATTAGCAAAATCGTGTGTTACTGAATAAGTAGAAGAAAACCATCGTCGAAGAAAAAAACATACAAAAAACGCTACACAGAAAAATTAAGATCGAGTTATCCAAATATCAAACTAAAGTTTGCTGCTCTGAAATGGTGGCAGATTTAATAGCGTGGTGTGATATGTTTTTAAGAAACATTATATTAGTAAAACACGCATGACAATACATGTAACGACAAATTAAGACTCAGCTAAGATATAATCACAAAAGTACATACAGACAGCACACTGACACCTTAAAGAAATGAAACTTCGTTTAGGAAGATTCCTTTTATAAATCAGTAATGCGTTTGTGAGGTAGTTCTAACAATACTTTAATAAACACTCGTGTAAAACAGAAGTTAAACAATTTGAATTCCTTCGTCTTATTCTCCGTACACTGTATACCTACCTGTATGACTGTTGTTCTTTTTTCATCTGTTAGTTTCAAAATGACCTCTGATTAAAATGCAATCGTGTCATTTCTATTATTGTTACTATCTGCAAATATTTAATTTTGGATGTAACGCGTCTTCTGATTAACTGACGTTATTTTGTTATCAGCCCATAGACATAATTTAGTCATATGACCGTGACTTCATCAACGTTTTTTTAATGGTTTACTACGGTTTAAAATGGAGTTTAGAATTAAATTATAAGAAATGACTCAAAGACAAAGTTTACTGAATCTAATTTATAAAAAAAATGATCCTTTAGAACTTGCAAATTATAGACCAATATCATTATTAAATAGTGATTACAAAATACTTTCATACACTCTAGCTTTAAGAATAAAAAAAATCTTAAATTTAATCATTAATGCCGATCAAACCGGTTACATAAAGAACCGATTTATAGGTTTTAATTTACGCCAAATACAAGATGTTATAGATTACGCAGATAAGTTTAATATAGAAGGAGCAATTTTATTCATAGATTTTTCGAAAGCTTTCGACACATTAGAATGGAATTTTATGTATCATACTTTAGAATATTTTGGTTTTAATAAACCCTTCATAAACTGGATAAAAACCTTGTATACAAATATAGATAGTTCTATATTTAATAACGGTTGGATATCTGCCCCCTTTAGACCCCTAAGAGGTATCCGACAGGGATGCCCGTGCTCTTCTATACTTTTCGTAATGTCAGTAGAAATAATGGCTAACCAACTAAGGCAAAACAAAAATATAACAGGCATAGAATTAAAAATTGATAGTAAAACACATTGCTTAAAAATCACGCAAGTGGCTGATGATACAACTCTATTCCTAAAATCTAAAGAAGAAATCCGAACAGCATTAAATATAATCGAAATTTTTGGAACTTTTTCTGGATTACAACTAAACAAAAATAAAACGGAAGGAATTTGGATTGGTAAACTAAAGCATTGTAGAGATAAAGTAGATGAAATTAAATTCACGGACAAACCTGTAAAAGTGCTAGGTATTTATTTCGGCATTAATAAAAAAGATTGTGAAAAATTAAATTGGGTTACTAGATTTGAAAAGAGTCGAAACCTGATAACATCGTGGAAAAAAAGAAACTTAACCATTTTAGGCAAAATTCTAATAGTTAAAACTCTCATTATACCACAATTTACTTTTTTAGCAAATGTTACAGCTTTAAGTTACTCAAAAATAGTTGATATAGAAAGAGAAATTTTTGGTTTTATATGGAACAATAAGAAAGACAAAGTTAAAAGACATACTTTGGTAGCAGATTATAACCAGGGAGGGCTTAAAATGACCGACATAAAAAGCTATTTCTCCTCTCTTCAAATAAGATGGGTCTCTAGATTGCTACAGGCAAAACAAGAAAATTGGACATTGATACCAAAATTATTTTTAAGTAAATTAGGTTCTAATTGCCTCATTTTTAGAATGAATTTAAACAACCAAACTTTAAAAAAACTAGATTACATAACTAAGGACATTCCAGAATTTTACTTAGAAATAATAAAAAGTTGGATTTTATTTCATGAAACGAACATCACAGAATTGAAAAACTTTGTCGAAATAAGAAAGCAAGTTATCTGGGGTAATAAATTTATAAAATTTCAAAACAAGCCGCTTATTATGCATAACTGGATACACAGTGATTTTATTTACATTAACGATATTATTGACGATAATGGAAAAATTGCCCAAGATAAAATATTTAGAAAACTGCGAAACACTAAAAATTGGATAGCAGAAATTTCAAAAGTAAAAAACTCAATTCCAACCTCATGGCTAAAAATTTTAGCTACAGAAGAATCCATCAAATCAAAAGTAAATTTTAACAGATTATTTATCAATATAAACAAAGAAAACATTAAAATTGAAAATTTAAGCAACAAAAACGTGTATCAATTGCTCGTTCAAAAAAAAAATTCTCCAAACATTGGCATAAATAAATGGAAAAATGAATTAGAAATAAATTATGACTTTACCAAATATATGTTTAAGTTTATACACCAACATTTAAAACTTAATAAACTTAAAATGTTTAGGTGGAAACTAATAACTTGCATTTTACCGAATAGAGAAAATCTCTATAAATGGAAAATCGTAACTAGTCCGTTTTGTCAACTTTGTCAACTCAAAGACACGTATCAACACTTTTTTATCGAATGTAAATTTCTAAAAGAATTTTGGGAAATCATTAATAAAATCTTATCTCAAATGAATTTTAACAAAAACATTAACTTAAAAGACATTGTAATAGGCTACAAAATAACAGATAATGAGTATATCGGATTCAATATAATTCTGACACTGATAGGATTTGCTATCTACAAATCATACTATGTATCCGATCAAAGAAATAAATCTACTAATGTATTCAATCTGTTTAAAGTTGAACTGGACGAATACTTAAGATCCTACAATCTACAAGAATATACTACAGTCCAAGTGCTTCAAACTTTAATTTCTCCAAAATAAAACACTCTTAAAGAAGATATTTCTAGAACACTTCAACTAAATAAATAAAAATAAAGAAAAGACTCACCTAAAATGTTTAAAATCCAAATAAAAAAGAAGTAAAGTAGCCTAATTCAACATACATCCATTAAAAAGCATGCTCTCTCTCACCTTTAAACAAGGTAAACCTTCCGATCAAGAAAATCGATGTCACACACTCTTAAATCATGTAATTTTTAAACGAGATAATTGACACCAAACATTCAATTTCGGATAAGAGTATTAAATGGGCGTTATTTAATTTGATTACATGTATAGAAGGAAAATATATCATTTATTTCAGATCAGGGTACTGAATTGTATTACATTATTATTGAACATTGTATTTAATTGTAATATACTAATATAAAATTTAAGAAAAAAATACTTATCTATATGAAACCCTGTTCTTATAGATACTAACTATTTCAGGGTACCTTACAGTTAAAGCTGTAGCGGTAAGGTCATTGTTAACAGCTTTAGTGCAATAAATTTATATTCAAGTGTTAAAAAAAAAAAAAAGAAATGACTCTAATAATTTTTCTGTCTAGTCGAAATAACATAAAAACTGTGGTGCACACTGTTAAATAACCCGCTATGCGCGTTATTCAGTGTGCACCAATTTTTTTTATGTTATTTCTTCATAGACAGAAAAAATATTACAATCATCCTTAAATAATTGGATATTCAATTTACAAACACAATTCTTTTTATTCCCTTAAAAAAAAACCACATCAGGACGCGGACGTCAACTGGATCCAAAACAATAAGGTATACTCGTTCAGGGAATTTGACGCCACACCTGACAAAGGTGTACACATAGTAAACCATTAATTATATGAAGCAGGAGAATTTTTTTCTCTAAACAAATTCCTGGAGATTTATCACATACGTACAGACTTAATGAAATATTATGGCTGAACACAACGTGTTAAACAGTATTCTTAAAATTATGATAAAAAATGCTAAATCTCAAAAACAGAATTGCTTCCAAGGCATTCCAAAAAATATCAAGATTTTTTTAAACACAAAAAAAAAAATTCAAAAGATATGTACTTTAAACCGCGGGAACCTCTTATTTAGCCCACAAATAATTAGAAAGTTGTGGAAAAAGTACTCACTTATAAACTTTCGTTTAAAATTACAACAAATACCTGACCACAGTGGTGATACAGGATAAACCACTAAGTTTTGACTACCAATTATTTCCTGGAAAAGATAAAACTGGAACAAAGCCTTCTTTGCAATATTTGTTATATACAACCAGAAACCATTATACACATATTGTGTCAGTGTGAAAAAGTACAAATTATGTTTGAAAATCTTAATTCGATCATGGACTTCATTTACGGTCTACATAAGACTTAATTATAACTCGCTAGCTATTTTAGCTACCAATAAAACCAAGTTCAGTCCACCATTTTCGACATAAGAAAATGCCTGTACCAAGCCAAGTCTGCTGTACCCCTATTTTTGACATTTTTACCTATTGTGTCTGTTTGTTTTGTTCACGCATCGTTGACAATATAATGGAATTTGATGCGACTGTCATACAAGTGAGAGGTTTAGCTAGCTATAAAACCAGGTTCAATCCACCATTTATTTTCTACTTAAGAAAATGCCTGTACAAAGTCAGGAATATGACAGTTGTTATCCATTTGTTTGATGTGTTTGAACTTTTGATTTTGTCATTTGTTTGGGACTTTCCTTTTTGAATTTTCCTCGGAGATCAGTATTTTTGTGTTTTTACTTTTTGTAAGACTTTTGTATATAGTTTTTTTATGTTAGAAACTGTATTGTACAAATTAAGATATTTCTTTGTATTTAATATTATATCTATTCAATTCCATGCTTTAAAAAAGATTTATCACTACAGGCACTAACACAAAAGTTAAATGATTTATACTGTATTGCAAAAAAATGTAACTATTTATAAACCAAAAAACTTGGTTATAATTGTCTCACATTGTATTTTATGCACTGTAAAGGATAATTTATATACCTTTGTATATTATGTATAATGTGTTTTGAAAAAATAAAATAAATATATATATCCATTTTTATAACATCAGAAATCAAATGGCGTGAACACATTATATGTAAGAAGTCGAACAACACAAATAACTTCTTAAAGGGAAATCTTGATATTAGAAACCAAACACTTAAGTTAACATGATTAAATTATTTTTTTCGCCAAGTAACATAAATATATTTTTCGTTTAAAATTTACCTTTTTTCCTACGCCCCTCCCTTAAATAAGATGATTTTGCCCCGTTGTATCTATGATTATTCTCTCAAACTTATATATGTTAGAGTCTATATTTTATAATGAATATACACTAAATATTTACTTTAAAACAGATTTTTTTTTTTTAACTTAAAAGGGAAAAATATTCATTGTATTTTAAACAACTTTTCTGAATAGGGGGGCCACTATAATGTTTAATAATAAAGAAGATATAAGTCCTGGAGTATAACAAAATTAATGGACATGTTTTGATCATATAATACCAGTATAGTTCGTAGGGAAAGTTTCTTTATAAGAAAAATACTGATGTGCCCTAAAGGCTTTTGTACTAAGAAGTGTTTTTACAACAAAACAAAAGCTTTTATCACATGAAATTGATCCCTCATTTCATGTGTAGTCATTACATTGAAGGGTTACTCTCATTCGAGGTGTTGTTCCCAACCTTTTGGATATATTTCTTCATAACGACAGTTTTCTTTTCTTGACCATCGTAAATGAGAAAGTTGAGACGTAAAACTCTGTTGAAACACGTGTGTTTCTCAAACGACTTTAAAGTAGTCTCCCTAATCAATTACCTATATTAAAGACAAAGGATAATTAAAGTTTTAATTCGGAGAATTTTCTTGCTTTCGAACATTTCTCGTCACAACAACAGCTTTCTTTTCTGAACTATCTTTAAAAGGAGAGGAGATGTCAAAAATTTGCTTCAAACACGTGCGTCGCAAAGTGGTAAATATTTTTTTTTAAATTTAAACTATGTGACATTTAGCGGAAGACATTTAACCATATCATTTTGTCAAACAATTCAAACAACACCTTTATTAATTAGTCCTTTGTTGTCGATAGCTATAAAATGCAATCAGCTGATTAATGATTTTCTGTCCAAATCTTAATGAGGTCAAGGTGAATTCCGAGTATTGTCTGATCGGGTAAAGTCCGAGAAACTCGAAAAAAAAGTAAATAAACAAGATAGAGGAAAATAAATCGTTACATATATTCCTTTCGCCAAATTCTTTCGCAAATGACGAATTTTTATCGCCACAATTATTATTTGTTCGCAAATTGCGAAAATCCTGGTCTCATTCATCTATTGAACTCTGAACTGCAATTTCTTGTTCAAATTAAGCGTAGTTGGTTTGGTGTCCAGAGATAATTATGTCATTATGATAAGGAGGAAAGGATGTTTTTTCATATGACATTAATAATTCAAAGCACATTATAGAACAAATGGAAGATCGAAATGATCGCTATTCTTTTTCCAAAAGTCACAGTGAGACCTTAAACGCAGAACAAACGCCCACATTTTGCAACAACGTAAGCAATACCACCATTAAAGTGAAAAACCATTCAAGACGAATTTAAAAATACATTTCGATTAACAGCGACTAAATAATATACAAAAATGTACCCATGAAGTTGAATTAAAATAGAAAAAATCAGAGTTGTCTTTCTTCCAACAGAATTAGTTTATACTATCTCCTATCGGCCTTAATATATTTATTAATCATAGTTTTACGAACGTCTTAATTCTATTTAGAAATTGTGTTCTTAGGGGGAAGTGATTTGTCGTACTTAACACTGCAAAAGTAAAAAAGTCTGAAAAACCAAATTTTTGTATGAATTTGCATGAATTTTTACTCGATATTCTTTCTTTGTCTGAAATATTTTTAAAAATTCTTGACAAAGTCTGAATTTGTCTAATAAAGGTCTTGGTTTTTCCTGACATATGTCTTGACAGTATTAACATTGTCTAAAAATTTCTCGACACTTTCTTTAGCTTCTGATAAGTGTCTTGATTAGTCTCGACCAATTCTTGACTGTCATAAATTTTTCTCGATCAGTCTTGACATATTCTTGACATTCTTAGTAATGTCTGAATATATCTCGACACATTCTTGACGGTCTTAAAGATGTCTTGACACTATCTCAACAGTATAAATTTCGCCTGAATTGTGTATAGACACATTATTGACAGTTTAAACACTTTTGCTGTTTTATAATGTATCGCAAAACTAAACTTAGAAGAATTTGTATACAATAATACATTGCTAATTATAAAAAGCCACATTTTGGTACAATAATTGTTTATTTACCATATTAAATTTGAATATTATGCATGAAAAAATGAAATATGTCTACAGAATGATTGGTTTCAATCATTTAGCAATTATTAATAAGATTTATAAATCATCATTTAAATTGGTTTATATCAACATACTCACGTTTGTATTTATTAATATTTTAAGTTTCATAACCATATTTGTAGTTATAAAAATATTTATTTACCCAGATTTTTAATTATAAAAATATTTATATGTCCAACTTTTGTTTTTGTTGTAATAAGTGTATCTTGAAATAACAGTATATTCTATAAGGAAAATAAAGATAAAGATATATCATGTATATTGGTCATGATTTGTAAAACTCAAATTTAAGACACAATTCAAAATATTCAGAATATGTCAAGCCATACTGAGTAAAAAATGAATGTCGAGAACATGTCGAAAAAATTTCAAGACAGTATTCAAATATCGAGTATTTGTCAAGAAATTTTAAGAACATATTCAGAATCTCAAGAATTTGTCGAGTAAATTTCATACAAATTTAATATAAATCAGAAATTGTCAAGAAAAATTAAGACAGAAGTCATACTTTTAGAGAATGTCGAGTAATTGTTCATAAAAATTGAGACAAAAATTGGTCTTTTGAGACTTTTGTACATTTGTAGTGTAATAACTCTGGGGATATGTGTTGGGTCTTTGTTCTGTTCCAGTCTTTTTTATTTGGGTATATTTGTTCCTATACAACAACGGTTATTGCACACGTCAACAGTTGAAAATGTATGTGCATGGTGACAAGTACTAGTAAATGTTAAATACAATTAACCGGATTTTACTTAGTTTTGTTTGGTGCATTTCTCTATATTGTAATTGGTCTTACTGAAGAAGGGCTATGTTTTTGCATGCAAGATATTTACAAACAAAATATCTTGCAAACTTTAAAGAACTCTATATGACATTTAAAGATAGACAGACGGTAAAGACAACTAACACAATCTGGTAAAGAGTAATGCTTATCTCTAAAAATGTAGCAAGTGCAGTTAGGTTAATATAGTTCGAATTTTGTGAAATGTATAAATATATATCATATAGGTTGATTAAGAAATAAGCCGTCAAACAGAAAATATGTTTGCAATATAATTTGATGTGGTTTCTATGTCGATATAAATACTTCTAGATCTTATAACGAAATTTAAATTGTTTTCTTGGTTTGCGATGTTCATTAATTGGCTACAACTATATAGCAGTTATGTATAGTTGGACCTCCTGTACATATTTATGCGTTGTTAACAGTCGGTTGTCATGTCACTGGCTGCCGATGTCTCTTTGTGTAGATAGTTGTTAACATTTCTTTTATCTGTCTTTTACTGCTGTACCCATATTTTGACTATTTTATTTATTATGTCTGTTTAGTTCACGCATCATTGTAAATATAACGTAATTTGATGAGACTGTCATCAAAGTGAGAGGTTTAGTGCTTTAAAACCAGGTTTAATCCACCATTTTCTACATTTGAAAATGCCTGTACCAAGTCAGGAATATGACAGTTCTTGTCCATTCGATTTTGATGTGTTTTGTCATTTGATTTTGCCATGTGATTATGGACTTTCCGATTGGATTTTCCTCTGAGTTCAGTATTTTTGTGATTTTACTTTTATAGATTTTTCAGTACTCCATGACCCCAAAGATAGACTAGGGTATAGAAATATGCTCATTCATTGGTCTTTATCCGACCGGCAGTTGAACACTTGTCAAAGTACAGCGTCCGTTTGGCTGTTTTAACCGGGATGTGTTAAATCGCAGCCACGTTTACGAGACGTTACTCTAATGCATCTGGCAAATAGAATGTCCAATTCTCTCTATTTTAAAAACCTTACAACCAATCTTTCATTGGTCCGTAAGTGCTCTGTTGCAAAGTGAAATATCTGTTCCTGTTTTATATACCCTTTATTTACAGTAGCAACCCAATTTTCAGTCTTTCATCCCAGTCGAGCCCATAGAACATGATCTTTCTGATGTATTTATTGTTTATTTGTTCCCGTACTGAACATGCATGAAATATTTGCCAATCGACGATAAGGAAAAACAACAATTTATCAATTAAATAAAAATACCAAAAGTATTACACATTCAACTGTGTGTTCCCATGATAAACTGTTTATAAAGTAATACTTTAAACCCATTTCATGATCGAAATACAAAGATACAAGAAACATAACATATATCAAAACATGAAATCAATGGAAATGCAAACTTAATCTTCTGAAAAAAACTAGGGATAAACTCAAGAAAGGTAAGCCATTCCTGTGCCCTGAGTGGAAACCGTCGTATTTTCCAAGACTTTAGTAATCCGATATAGTCAATAAAATGACAATGTTGTCAATAAACTTTTGGAACTGATAGCTTCAACTAATTATATCAACTTAACTTATTCCTCATCCCCCATACATGTTAATTGTTACTTGTTAGAAATCTGAATTGTTAGTATTTCATCTGCGGCAATCTTATAAACCGGTTCAATAGTAAGTTCTAAAGAAACTGTAGTTTTCTATTCGTTTGATATTCTTTTTTTTTTCTGAGGGAAACACATCAAATATAAGAGGAGAACTACGACACAACAGAAACACAACATTCAAATGTAACACAAACAGAAACTAACTATAATTTAACAATGGCCATTTTCCTGACATGGTACAGGACATTTTAATAAAAAAAAATGGTGGGTTGAACCTGGTTTTGTGGCATGCCAAACCTCCCGATTTTATGGCAATGTTAAATATAACATTAAAATGACAACATTACATGATAGGACTACAATACAAATAAATGGGAGAACATATAGGACAGAGAAACACACGAATAATAGCTAACAAAAGGTGCCAGGTTTAAAATTTAATACACAAAACGCGCGTGTCGTCCACACAAGACTAACCAATGATGCTCTGATGAAAAAGGTTCGAAAGCCAAAACAAGTACAAAGTTGAAGAGCATTGAGGACCAAAAGTTCCAAAAAGTACTGACCAATACGGCTAGGGTTTTCTGCCTGGGATAAGAACATCCTTATTACGCAAAACTTTCCGTTGTGGATATTGACCAAAAGATATGCTATTTAATTTGAAATGCCTGTTATACAAAAGACAGGTGTTATGCTGATGTGTATATCTAGTTCAACCATAAAATTTTCATTTGAAAGGGCCTGTACCAATTTATTATAATAACACCTATTGTTTCAATCAAAATTCCTTGATAAAACTTCCTAAAGCCATTTTTTATTGGCATTAATCTTTATATCCCCACTGATCATTTTTATTTTCTCATTACAGTTTATCAATCTCTCCAATGTTCTGAAATCGAAGAGTTGTATTGGTGTTGTTTCGTTTTGCCGGCAGATATTCTTGTTCGTTCCTTTTTAGAGGGGCTTTGTACATGTAGTTTTTGATAATGAATTACAGATCGATAAGTGTATCCTACCACTTTGGAGAAGACGCTACATACAAAGTTTAAAAACTTGTGTCGTTTTTTTTTTTTTTTTTTTTTTTTTTTTTTTTTTTATCAATAAACATGCTTAAACTTATCTACCAGTTGAGCAAGTTAACTCGGAATGATCGACCTTGCAAAGGGTATTACGAATCTTAAAGAAAATTATACGTGTGCGTGATATACGAATACGGCTTCAGATTGGGATCATAAGTGTTTTTGTTTTTGTTTTTATCTGTTTTTCATTTCATTCCGTTCGACCAACTTTTTACCATTTCGATCCAAGCAGGGTAATATGTGTTTTTCGACGCAAGCAGTAAAGAATATACACTAAATTTAAGTAGACGTCTTCTTAAATTCACTCTCTATCATTTCTCACTGGTATAATTTGTTAACGTTTTAAAATTAAAAACGATACGAGTAATCTTCATAATAAGATTAATGTACTTTAAATACAGCCTTCTGCGTCGTTATGAAACCTTGACACATACATAGTTTGGTATATAAGCATACTTTTCTTAATTTGCTTGTCAGAAATGTCAACATACTTATACTTTCTGTGCTGCTATTATTGTATTTATAGTACTTTTGTCTTTCTTGTTATAACGTAATATTAATGTTATTCATTTTATTGTTATTACAGTTGTATACATACAACATGGAGATTGGAGCGTCCGTTTGTATTGTGTTTTTACTTTTATTCAGTTGCTGTCATTCTAAGTCTATTCAGTCCCAAAATATTTCATTAGATGAAGCCCAAGATGAACGAATTTTTGCACTGGAGACAACTGTGAAGAAATTGGAAACGTTAATTGACAATGTGACAAAATCAAAAGGTAATATTAAGTCACCTTATATTTTATTTGTATGATATTTGACAAAAATATATTACATGTAATCACAAAACACCGTGAAATATTTAATTTAACTCGAATTTTGTCAAAACTGCCGCTACTTATATTGAAATATTCGTCTTTATTTAAATGAAAAAAAAAGATACAAAAACAACGTGTGTAACCGATATGCGTGCGCACAAAACACTTTTTTCAAATTTACTTCCTCATGCACGCTAAAATGAAAAGTAGGCCAACAATCAGGTAATGATATATCTGCTTATCATATCTTATTTCTGTCTAATAATTCCTACCAGATTGATAAAAATTTTTTCGTCGACTGCTAACTCTTAGCATATTGGTGAAGGTAAGTTCAAAACACACACCAAACCCGCTTTAATTTAAACGTTAATTCAAATTCGATATAATGCGCTCGTCCTGAATATGCATATAATATTTGCCACTGGACATTAAGCAAACGTCAATATATCAATCAATATATTGCGTATTTGTTAATAATGAGATTGATAACTTACATTCTGTGGTAAGTTCACAGCTCATATTGATAATTTCTATTTGTAGATAAATTAATGAATCCCGTGATGTTTTATGCGAAAATAGCAGACAGAGGTTTTGTTTTACAAACATTATCGACAGTAGTTTTTGAAACGGTGATCCTCAACATCGGCGGCCATTATGATCAATATGATGGCATTTTTGTTGCTTCAAGGAAAGGCGTCTACATGTTTTCTTGGACCGTGTCTATTCAAAGTTCGAAATATGTTGTTACAGAACTTGTAGTTGAAGATAAAATCATATCGACCGCTGGAAATACCGATAATAATGGAGGACATCATTCTGCATCGATGACATCATTATGTAGGATGGAAAAAGATGGGCATGCATTCATCAGAACTGCAAATCATGGTGGTTCATATTATTTTTACAGTAAACCAGGATTTCCCCAAACGTCGTTTCTTGGAATGCTTGTATTGGATGAAATGTGAAAAATTACAAACTTATATACCGAATCGATATTTATTAGATGTAGCTTCTACATCACGTGGAAAGTTAGCGGCTATATATATATTATTAAAATATTGCTTGAACCATTCAAGTTTTCAATGTTAATGTATAAGGAATTTTTACCATGGAGGATAATTATTGTATAAACTTTTGTACATATACGCAGCAATCACAGTACAATACAGAGATGTGTTATGACTGCCAATAAGACAACTATCCACCAAAGTTCAAATGAAGTGGATGTGAGCATTAGTATAGGTAACTGTACGGTATCACTAATGAGAAAACCACATACCATATAGTCGGCTGTTTGTTAGCGTTTAAAGTAGCTAGAACTTCTGCACTGACATGACTATACGGATATCACTTATTTACATTTGCTGTTATAAAATTTTGGAAATCATTTAGAATTTAGGAGGGTAGTAAAGGGTTATTTTCGTGCAACGTGTTTTGCTATTTTTATTTCACGTGCAGCCGTGAAAAAGGTTCGGTATTTACCGTGTTTCGTGAAACAGGTAAAAAGATCAACGTGCAAGAAATTTAGGAGTATATTTTCCTTTGTAAAGCTCTGATTCCTTGTCTGAATTCAAATCGGAAAGTCCCTAATCATGTCAAAATCAAATGACAAAACACATCAAAAACGAATGGACAACAACTGTCATATTCCTGACTTGGTACAGGCATTTTCGAATGTAGAAAATGTTGGATTAAACCTGGTTTTATAGCGCTAAACCTCTCACGTTGTACGACAGTGTCATAAAATTACGTTATATTTACAATGATGCGTGAACCAAACACAAAACATGAAACAGACATAATAAATAAAATAGTCAAAATATGGGTACAGCAGTCATCATCGTGTTACAATTTTAAAAGAAACAATTTAACAGAACACAAAATCATCTATCAAACTAAAAACACATTCATTGCTGTGTCTGACATATGGATACAGCAGTCACCATCGTGTTAAAATTTTAAAAGAGACAATTTAACAGAACACAAAAGCATCTATCAAAAAATTAAAAACCCATTCATTGGTGTGTCTGACGTCAGAAAATGTATGCGTCATATATATTTGTCGTTCAATGTTTATACAAACAATTTTAAATTTTCATGTGGGCAATGTTAGCATACAGGGTTAAAACATCAAAAGTATGTAAGAAATAATTTCAGAAATAGTCCGAGATTTAAAATAGTCCAAAAGTTCTATAGAATTTATAAGAATCCACAAATGGTTCATTCCACTGCGTGATTGAATAATTTTGACGTTTGTGGTTCAACGTTTTTTTTTCTAATTCATAATAGAAATATAACATAATGACATTTTATAAAGCAATAACATACTGACAGGATCTTTTAAAGTACAGAGTCACATAATATGAACCAAAGAAACACAAAAAGTCGCATTTACAAAACACACCAGTATTAATTATGTAATGGTCAATACGTTTCTTGAGTTATGACTTTTTCAGTAAATTTCTTTTACCCTCGTGAATACGTAAAAGTGAGAAAGTACAATCGTTTTGCGATTTTTTTTTCAGCAAGATTCACAAAAACTTTTAATGAAATTATTCTTAAAGGTTACCAATTCAACTCTGTAATTAGATCTTTGAATATTGTTTTTATTGGTACAATTATTGATTTTGTTATCAGTAAATTAAAATCAAACAAAATATTTGTGTTATATACATATGCACATTCATGGATCTACAATCTGTCTATACCTGTATCTTGGCATTGCTCAAGATTTTATTTTTGTATGACTGTTAATGACGTCTTTCACCTAAATCAATTTATCATTCAATACGTAATGATTGATATTTGAGTCTTAGATGCATGATGTTTTATTAATTGTTATTGGCTTTGAACTAGCTGTCAGTAACTGCAAGTACTTTACAAATAAGTGCTCGAAACCCAAAATCCAGTATTTTGATTGGTAGATTTCCGAGTTTGAGTACAAAAATCTTGTTCGAAAATTTCATGACCACCAGGCCCGGTCTGCAATTAGTATTTTTTGCTGCGGGATGTATAAATACCCAGTCACGTCCATTATGTGTTTGTGTTAGATGTTTATGTATTTTGTATTGATGATTTAAGACCTTTTCCACTGACTTTTATGTTTGTTCTTATCTTGTACTGTTACACCACAGTACCAAGTAAAGATTAGGGTTTTGCACCAGCAAAATAGTTTAGCCACGCCACATTCTGTATACACCTGTACAAAGTCAGGAGGGGCGCTGTAACACAGTGGTTGTCGTCGGTTTATCGTTCATTGTTTTGTACATAAACCAGGCCGTTAGATTTCTCTTTGAATTGTTTTACATTTGTCATTCGGGACCTGTTGTAAATGACTAGGGTATTATTTTTGCTCATTGTTGAAGGCCAAAAGATGACCTATATTTGTTACCTTCTATATCATTTGGTTTCTAGTGGAAAGGTATTTATTTGTCAATCATAACGAATCTTCTTATTTCTATATGCAATACGCAGATCAAATTTGATTGTATGGGTTAACAAAACACAATTAATGCTTTTAACTAAAAGTCTTTTCTTGTGTATATTTCGGAGTTTAGTATGACGTCCGTTATCACTAAACTAGTATTCATTTTTGTTTAGAGGCCAGTTGAAGAACGCTTCCGGGTGCGGCAGTTTCTCGCTGCATTGAAGACCCATTGGTGGCCTTCGGCTGATGTCTGCGCTTTGGTCGGGTTGTTGTCTCTTTGACACATTCCCCATTTCCATTCTCAATTTTATTGTATATATAGTTTGTCAAATTTTTCAGTGAACACATATTGTATTTCCATCATCATCAAACCAACTAATAAACAATGATTTTCAGTAGCCAGAGTTTCGGTATTTCCTGATTTTAAAATACATGTAATTGTGCTAAAATTTAAGTTGCAAATTTCTCAGTCAATGTTGCCCTGTGATGGTTTTGACTGTTTTGTTTATGTCATTTTGTCTTTACTCTCTCAAACCTTTCACATGAAAGTATTCCCGAAATAAAGTCTAGTCTGTACGGAAATCATAAGTGTTGTTTTCATGTAACGAATAATATGAATGTATGCCAGAAAAACTGAAGATAATGAATGGGTCTGTAAGGAAGCGGATAAAGATTTGAATATTAAGTTAACATATAAAATGTGACTTATGGTCGTGGAGTGAACATATTTTGTTTGTCTATCTGTCTTTTGATTTATGTCAACAGATTTCCCCTAGATACTTGCAAATACTTCAATCTGGAAAACTTATCTTCAATTTCTGTTCTCATGTAAATTAAAAAAAAATTATTCATAACAGAAAGAACTACATGTTATCTTATGAATCTGTTTTGTAGAGTATATCAGTACTGGCTTATATTCCATATGAATAAAATGGTGTTTTGAATTAAGTATATTAAATTGCAACGTAGCAACACAATAAAACCAGTTGGGACAATATCCCTAATGCGCCTTGAAATGAGGAACTAAAAGTCACGTGTAAACTAAAAATCTCTGTGTAGTGATATTTGACACATTTCTATGATAAGCAAATGACTAAGCTGAACCATTTGTGTTAACTTAGAAAGTAAGGGAACACAGAATAAATGTGTAAAAACTATGGAGCCGTTAAATGTGTTCAAAGTATTAAATTTTTAAAGATCTTATTGTGTCAAAAATGTGATTTTTTACCATGAGGAGCCACATCGCAAAAGGATACTCGGGGTTTGCTAATTTACGGAAAAATGAATCACATTTTGTACCCCGAAAATTTAACCACATATGTAAAAATGTCTCAGCTTCGAAACAAGCCATCATACATATTCAAGTTTATGATATGGGTTGAGCAACAGAGGAAAACGTTACCATTACAGCCTATGTAGAAACAATTGCGCATATTGCCCCATCTTCTAGCAAAAAATCCAGAGATATCTTAAGATGATTTCACCTTGTACACAACAGAAAATTGTGAAAATGATGGTTAGTATTTTTTTATTTATACCTAGTTATCATAAACAGTTTAAGATAAATATTATTGATAAAGATCAGCCAAAAGGCAATGAAACTTTCGCTTTTAAAATGCATTACTGGCACGGGGCTGAACACTTTTTTAGGCACAATCATAACTTTGTTTACCCCCGAGAGATCCGAAAGGAATTGTTTATTTATTGAAAAAGGCAAGAAATAACTTACATGTAATATTATTAAATTGTAAGTAAACATGACACAATATAGTCTTGGTTATGTAATTATCACTCTGGTCTACAGGAATAACTGACAATCAAGGGAGATAACACACTTCACTCGAGTAAAGTGAGATACATCATCACATGTGCTTTTATCCAATGATTTGACCCTGGTCAGTAGATATCATATGCAAATAAACAGAAAACAAACATGTACATGTATTAAGAAAATCATGAATTACTATTTTTAATACACACGAGCAAAACACTAGATATTGACATTTCTCAGTGAAAAGGGGAGGGTCAAACCTTCTTGAAAACAATATTACTATTCAACTATTAAGCTTGTTAGCTACTACTCATTGCTTCTAATATAAACGCTTTAAATGAAGGTGGCTAAGCAACAAGGGAGAAGCTTTTTTCTTTCTTTGCGATAAAACTTTCAAAAGTTAGATTTTTCTCTCTCAATAATACTTATGTATTTAAATTAAATGATAACACAGCTTGAGTAAATTTTTTGTCTTATTTCAGTTCCAGACATATCATTACTTTCTTTACATGAGATGGCAAACTAAAGGTTTTAAAAAGTCCTGAATAACTGGTAAGCATTTTGTTTTATTAGGCAATCTCTAAATTATTTATTTATGGTATTTGTGCAATTGAAATTACAGTCGGTATGTTAGAAATATGCTATTATGAAAACTGTTGCTATGGTCTTGATATTAAATGAAAAGGCTTGGTTACTGATCTTTTCGACTCGATATTTCGAGTTAAATCTTGCGGCAACTGTTTCCCATGTAACACTGCAAACTATATTTAGCACTATTTTGACCTGTCGTTATTTAATGATGCCATAATACATGTGATGTCACAATGTTTCCTTTAATACCTCATGTGGATTTTTCACTGATAAAAGTTTTCACTGAAATACATGTAAAAAGCCTTTTTTTCTCAAATAGAATTATGTGAAAGGACAAGTTTTGAAAATTTGCACTTCATTGCACTCTAATTACATGATAAGAATGAATTTCTCAGTAGTTTTGAGTGGTTTCCACAGTATTAGATACCAGATGTCCACTAGCTAGTGAGAATAATTTTTTTTTTTTTTTTTTTTATAAAATCTATATTTTTGCATAATTTCTCTGTCAAAATGCACTTTTAGACACAAGAAAATGTTATGGAATGCTTTAACAGGGTCTGTGTATTGTAATTTAAGGTTATCATCAGAAGTTTTGTCCTTGTTTTGAATTGTGAAGGTATACTGGAAGAAATTAATTATACATACACATTGTATTAAAAATAAATGAATATAGTGATAAAAGTGTCATTGCCATATAGTGCTGAAACGACTTTATTTTTTTTCAGAAATGAACAATAATACACAGATTTATTCAGAATGTCATACCGATGAAGATCACCTAAAAATATTTGGAAAAATCAGAACTATGGATTTCAATATGGGACAATATCCTTAATGCGCCTTGAAATGAGGAACTCAAAAGTCATGTGTAAACTAAAAATCTCTGTGTAGTTATATTTGATACATTTCTATGATAAACAAATGACTAAGTTGAACCATTTTTGTTAATTAAGAAAGTAAGGGAACACAGAATAAATGTGTAAAAACTATGGAGCCATTAAATGTGTTCAAAGTATTAAATTTTTAAAGAACTTATTGTGTCAAAAATGGGATTTTTTACCATGAGGAGCCACATCGCAAAAGGATACTCGGGGTTTGCTAATTTACGGAAAAATGAATCACACTTCGTACTCCGAAAATTTAACCACATATGTAAAAATGTCTCAGCTTCGAAACAAGCCATCATACATATTCAAGTTTATGATATGGGCTGAGCAACAGAAGAAAACGTTACCATTACTGTCTATGTAGAAACAATTGCGCATATTGCCCCAGTTAAGACATTGAAATTGTTTTGTATTGTTAGTTAGTTATTTCGACCTATAATATTCTTGAAACTAAAATTCAAAAATCAATTCTTTTTAAATAACTAGAGAAGAACTTAGTTCTCCATATAGTTAGCTGTTAATGATTTATGTTGCAGTTATTTTTTAAAAAATTTCGAGAAGGGGGGAAAATGGGAGATCAGATGTAACACTTGAACAATGCTTGGTCAGCCATGACTTAAATGTGGTATAATGGTCAACCAAATCATAATGGCGTCCGAAACACTATCAAGGCGACTACTTTACCGTACAAAACTCTATGTGTTCTATCGCGTTCTTGTAAGAAGCAATTCCCTGTCAAACAAATGTAGATTTTGGTGGTCTCTGTCAATCATCTAACTGTTTTTCTTCTGTGGAACGGTATGTTTATAACAGAAAAAAAATTGATGTTATTATAGATCCTACATTGTAGCTGTGAGTGAATCTTAATGAAACTAACTTCGTAGATCTATGGCAATAAATCTTGTGATAATTTCACTTTTCTACACTGCTGTTTATAATTCTGGTACAAGAATACATACACAGCCAAGTACCTTCGAGGAAATTGCATTAAAGATTTGTGATTGGAGAGCTGTAAACCCTGGTTTAACCCTACACTATTTTCGATTTTATCGGTATAACACTAGATTATGACGGTCAATGGCAAAATCTTCCCATGTGTTTTAACGGATTTCGTCAGAACCTAGTAAGCACAGATTAAGTACATACCTTGATATTATCAGAATATAAAATTGAAATACGGTACATGTTTTATCCTCTACTTCACATACTTTTTTCATTGACTCAGTTAGTAATTGATATTATCAAAACCATCAACTTTACTTATACCAGTATTTTGATATAGTCAAATGTGTCATTCATTTACTTGAACGAATTATGTTACAAAACACTTGCATGAATAAATAGCTATTCTATTTTTACTGTTATTGTTGTTGTTTTGTTACTGCGTAGAATCGTATTGACAAATCTTTATTTTACGTTTGAACGTTTGTGCATACAACGTTGAGCTCCTGTAGTGATTGTGTTTTCACTATATATTATTTAGTGACTTTCTATTCGGCAGCAAAATGTTTCGGTTGATGAAACCTATGATGAACGAATATTTGTATTTGAGGGTACAATCAAGAAATTGGAAATCATGGTTGAAATTGTGACAAAATCAAAAGGAAATATTTATCGCCTTCGGGTTTTTTTTATTTGAAAAGAATGAAATTAAAAATGTCTTGAAGAAAAAAATATTACTCAAAAAACAGAACTCTACATGTAACTTTGAAAACGGGGATAGGTCTAGAACTACAAACTCAACACAGAACTATCATATGCATAGTCAACTTAAAATGTATAAACTTTGAGACCTTTTTTTTTTAATTTTGGATGTTGAAATTAGGAAAATATATGTAACTGAATTAGTAGAACAACACTATCGCCAAGAAAACAAAACAAAACCTACACATGAAACAATACTGCTCCAGGAATCGGAGGTAAAGGCAGCTGCTCTGGAAGGGTAGGTAGCTGACGGAAATGTGTTTCAAGAATAATGATAATAGAAAAACGCGTAGGACAATACGACCAATTAATATCGGAGAAAAGAGATTATCACAAAAACACGTACACATGTTAAATCCACAAAACACATTGACACCTTGAAGGAGTAGAGCAGTGTTTGTGAAGATTTCTCTTTAAATTAGTGAGGAATTTGTAAAAGTAATTTTATCAATGCTCTTCAAGCATTCATGTCGAACAGAAGTTAACCAATTTAAATTACTTACTCCGATTTGCTGAAACAATGTTGTATAAATTAGATGCCGTACACTGCGTACCAGCTGTATGACCGTTGTAATGTTTTCATCTGTAAGTTTCGAAATTACCTCAGATTTTTAAATCTAAAAACACAAATGTTTTATTTTCTTAAAACAGTGTGCATCTATCATGTTATATTCTGATTTTAGGGAGCTACCATTTGATTTTTATGGAGGGGCTAGGATGAAATTTGAAAAAAATAGGCAGGACAGGAGTTTTGAATAAAAAAAGGCAGGATGAGACACTTTGCAAAAAAAAAAAGGTAGGATGACAATTTAAGTAAAAAAAGTCAGGATAAACTAATAAAAAAAAAGGCAGGACCGAATAGAGTGAAAAATAAAAAGGCAGGACAGAGATTACAACTAAAAAAAAAATGCAGGACAAAATTTTTCATCCTAGCCCCCCCCCATAAAAATCAAATGGTAGCTCCCTTAACTAATGTTGAAAACCTAAAAGAAACATTGATACCGATTGCTATGTGCACGCCGCGCTTCTATAAAATAAAACTTTTGTTACCATCGAAAACAAAAACGAAAAGAAATTAAACCAAATAATGATCTGCTTATCATATTTAATTTTGTCATTAAAGCACACACTGTGTTAAGGTATATTTTGCTTTATAACATGTATATTGCAATCTATATATTTTCACTGTCACAATATATTGACAATATAATTATTTGTGATATACAGCAATTTCTACCATGTAAAGTCTTGTTTGTGGCGATGATAATGTGTTTCCATGAAGTTTTATTAGAACTCCTTGAACGAATGTAGTTTATCGAATATGTTATGATCAAAATTGCTAATCTTAACCACCCCACCACCCCCCTCCTTTCCGAACAAAATGTGTATGATGTTTTGTCAGATCTACAGAATTACGGTAGAATGAGAACAATCATAAGTTGTCTCAAAACATAAATTTTAGATGTGCTCGGCTCGAAACAGGATAGAATTATTCGGCAGAGTCGCGCATTCCATCTGTTTCTAGGTTGTGTACAAATTAATTGTATATGTTCAGATCCTGTATACTTGTTCTCTGTTTCTAATTCTGTATCCATTAAATCTGGTTATGACCATTTGATGAAAATTGATAAACAAATTTAATTTGTCTCGTGTAATTTCCCGCCAAATACATTCGGAGCATTGTACTTATTATTTCCGAATAATCATTAGAGAACTTAAATCGCCATTTACGTCGATATTTATCCATTTCTGATGATTAAATTTCCAAATTTTCAAATGCTCGGTAACCTCGCATTATTTATCAAGTGTTAGCGTTATACATTTCTGATGAAAGTATCTAAAAAATAAACAGCTAATATATACATGAAATACAAGTAACTTAAATGCTATATAATGCTTGTGGAATATAGTAAGATGGGTAGTATAAAAAATGTGGTAAGTTTACAGATTGATTTAATATTCAATATTTCTTTGTAGAAAAGTTCGAGCAACCCGTGATGTTTTACTCGAAGATATCTTCAAGATCCTTTATATTACAGACAAATTCCACTGTTGTTTTTGAAACAGTGATCCTTCACATGGACGGACATAATGATCAATATGTTTGGATGTTTGCTGCCCCAGAGAGAGGCGTCTACATGTTTTCCTGTACTGTGTCTATTTGAAGTTCTAACTATGTTGTAACTGACCTTGTAGTTGAAGATAAAACTATATCTACTGCTGGAAATACCGATTTAGCGTCAATTCCAGCTTTTAGTAGGATGGATGAAGATGAGCATGCGTTTATCAGAACCGCAAATTATGGTAATACACATATTGTTTTACAGCAAAACTAATCTATTCACAAACATCGTTTCTACATTTGTTCTAGGAATGCATTACATACTTTATCGACAGTAGTATTTGAAACCGTGATCCTAAACATCAGCGGCCATTATAATCAATATGATGGCATTTTTGTTGCCCCAAGGAAAGGCGTCTACATGTTTTCATGGACCGTGCCTTTTGTTTGTGCCAACTATGTTGTAACTGAACTTGTAGTTGAAGACAACATCATTTCAGGTACAGAAAATACAGATAACAAAGGAGGAGTCCATTCTGCCTCAATGATGGCATTATGTCGAATGAATAAAGATGAGCATGCGTTTATCAAAACCGCAAATCATGATGGTTCAAATGATTTCTATAGCCATTCAAACTTTCCACAGACGTCGTTTCTAGGAATGCTTGTATTCGATGAAAAGTGAAAATTGACGAGATACTGAATCTCTTTCTTCTAGTTTTTATTTTTAACTTCCTAATTTCGCAATGAAAAGTATTCGGGCTTTTCAATTCTATGAAAATTTAGATGTAAAAATATAGAAATGTAACGGTCCTGTGCTTTACAATTATTATAGTTCCTCTTGTCGACTTGTTCATTTATTCATTTGCGACAGATTTACTCATGAGTTTGTCATGACGATATTAAAAGAAACTAGAATTAATTTTTAACTTCATTAAAATGATGTCCTCGAACTACATAATTCATAATTTGTTGAAAGTATCTATCCAATCAAACTTGAAATATGGGTAATAAAGATAAAGCTAGGAATCCATCATATTTTGACTTAAATCTAAAATATGAGGATCGATAGAAAACAACGTGCTATCCCATAACAGATGATTTAAGCTTTCAAATTTGAAAGAAAAAAAAACGAACACAAAAAAAACATCGTATAAAATTGTACAACATGTTGCATTTAAAATACTTGAAAAACTTGTAAATTTACACTATAAAATAGAATGTACCGACACCTAAGATTTAGATTCGAATATCAAAGTTGTCTTTCTTCCAACAGCATTATTGCATGTCGTCTAACATATCGAAAGTTTGTTGTTAAGAATTTTCTATAATTTGATTTACTAAAAAAAAAGCTCGCCATACTTACTAACATTGAGCTTTGGTTCTGTTTCAGTCTTTTTTTTTTTAATTTGAGATTACTTTTGTTCCAATTCAAAAATGGTAACTGCAAACGTCATGGCCAAGTGGCAATTTCTGAAAAAATGTAAGTACAATAAACGTTATTTAAGGTAGCACAATACAAAGATTTTTTTACTTCCAATTACTAACCTTTGAAATGCTGTAACTTTCTTATGAATGCATTGAAAATAATAAAAGAGGTATATATAGATAGATAAAAGATTAATCTTTTAAATGAATGCAATATTTTTATTATGCAATCATTATGTAATCAATTATTATGTAATTAGTGGCAAAATCTGGGTAATCTGTTCCAATTAAAAAATGGTAATTGCAAACGTCATGGCCAAGTGGCAATTTCTGAAAAAAATTAAGTACAATAAACGAGATTTAACGCATACTTTATATGTTAATGATATTCTATTATTTTTAAAGATGTTCAAACTGTGAAAAGACCTTGCCTTGACACAAATATCAGTAATGGGATGAATACAATAAACTTATGTCGGTATATATGTAGTAAATACAATGTATGTATTTTCAAATCCAACCTATAAGTAGAGTTGTACAACTTATTACCACAACGAAACAGTATTTCAATGCCATTATCTGTACCATTTCATCAGCTACAAATGAAAGATCCTTGACAAATAGAAAACAAATTTGTTGCTAAAAATTATGAATGGAACATTTGACCGGTTGCTGTTACGGCCAATCATTCACTCAATTGCCTTTGTATAAATCTCAACACTGGCGCTCAAATCAACCATATGTAACCAGATGAAAAGCGACATAATCTATACTATTAAACGAGAAGACCTCATTTTGTGTGTCGCTTCTCTCCTTTCCACAATAAATTAATCAACACGCCTCTGTGTCCTATAGGAACAGTCCATAGTCGCATTTGTCATCCATTCATATGATTATTCAGATTGAGTTATTTTGGGAGAAAAACGAGAAAAAAGGCATCCGGATATTGCCCCGTCATTGGACGAAATTTTAAGTCAGATTAGACTTCCGGTTTGCGTTTTTCTGTATACTTTGAACATACATATGTACAAAGAATAAAGTGTATTTTCAGAATTTTATCTGCTATCATTTTCAAGTTTACTATCCACGGCGGTCACAGAGTTTATTAAATAGAGAGAGTCTGTATATAATACTATATCAATGACCACCATGGATCGATTAGTAAACTTAGAATTGAAAGGAAATACACTATATTTATATAGTAATGAATGTTCATAATATACAAATAAGCGCTAAAAATATTCATGTGAACTTTTAAAACCTTATCTGAAATTCTCCAGTCATTAAATCTTTTACAAAATTCATTGATTTAAAAAAAAGAAGATGTGGTATGATTGCCATGTTGAGATAACTCTCCACAAGAGACCAATATGACACAGAAATTAACAACTATAGGTCGACCTTCAACAACGAGCAAAGCCAATACGGCATACTCAGCTTTAAAAGGCTCCGAACTGACAATGTAAAACAATTCAAACCAGAAAACTAGCGGCCTTAGTATGTACAAAAAATGAACGAACAACAAATATGTAACACATAAACAAACGACAACCACTGAATTACAGGCTCCTTACTTAAATGTTCAAATAAAATTGAGAATGGAAATGGGGAATGTGTCAAAGAGACAACAACCCGCCCAAATAAAAAACAACAGCAGAGGGTCACCAACAGGTCTTCAATGTAGCGAGAAATTCCCGCACCCGGAGGCGTACTAAATATATGTTCATATTGAAATTGATAGAAAACTAAAAATTGGAAATTTTGGAAATAAAGGAGGAGGGATGAAAAAAACATTTTCCTGTCCCCAATAACCTATGACTTATAATGCTTTTGCTGGAATTCTCCAGTCATTCAATATCTTACAAAATTCTTCCAACAACACTTTACATACTTTATACTACGCTCTGAATGCCCGCGATTTCGCGGGTGTGTTCTAGTAGGACATTTAAACTAAAACAAATCGAAAAGCTTCAAAGGGTAATCAAATCTCAGATGAAAGCTTTAAACAAGATAACATGTGATTCAACTTCTACACAAGGAATAGATTACTTTGGGATATGTGGCAATTTTTGTCGGAATTTTTTGGTCCTATATGCTCTTCAACTTTGTACTTTATCATGTTTATTTAGGGTTTTAAAAGTTTTTTATTCCAGCACCACTAATCAGTCTTCTTCAGACGAAACACACGTCGGCATACAAAACTGTTATCATGGTATCTATAATGAGCCTAATTTCATCCACCGAGCCTATGCTACAGCTGGTAGAGGTTTTCACCACGAGTGTATCGCCCGCCTAGTATTCAGAATCTATGTGTTGACCTGAATTATTATTGATATTGTCAAAATACATTTGTATACACCTTTGATTTTTTTCGAAATACTTACAATTTGGTACCCCAGGAAAGGAGTATCTTACATGTCTTAACTGTAATTGGCAAAAAAAAATTCTTTAGATGCTCAGCGCTCTTCAAATTCTATTTTCATTTGCATTGTTGCCTTTTTTCTAGCATCGTTGATGAGTCTTTTGTAGACGAACACGCGTTAATATCAACAAAGGAGTTATGACATCTGAGCTGGTGATACTTAGGCACAAACTGTCTTCCAGCAGTAGCATTAATGCAGATGCCTTACATTATACTTCATTACTGTGAAATAATGATAATCTAAAATATCATGTGTGAGACGAAACAGCAATAGAACAAGATCATATACTAGTGTGTCATAATCATTGTGTTTTATATTTCTGTTTGTTCTTGGGTTTCTTTTCGTCCGAACGGATAAGCACTAAATGTTGAATAAATGTCGTTTTTCTTTTGATAAAAATATGTTAATTGGTATTAAGCAATAACAAAAGAAGGAACTTTGTGACCGTCTTTTATCCTACCCTTAGACATAAAGCTCATGTACATACTCAAAACCTTTTTCATAAAGTTTGAAATTAAATAATAAAAAAATTCAAAACATCAAAACACAACAAATACGAACAAAACATATAAATAAAGGCAACAGTAGTATACCGCTGTTCAAAACTCGTAAATCTATGGACAAAAAACAAAATTGGGGTAACAAACTAAAACTGAGGGAAACGCATTTAATATAAGAGGAGAACAACGACACAACATTAAAATGTAACATACACAGAAACGGACTAAGCATTAGACAAAATCCGATGAGAAAAAAAATATAACATCAAAACCAAATACATGAATTTGGGATAGAAAAGTACCGTGACACGTCTTATAGTAATGTGAATTCACACTCAAATATAAGAGAAAACAAACGACACACACCTTTTTATCCTGGGCGGCGTGTCATCCAGTATAATATTTTTTGTTCTACTAGTTTTCATGCTGTTAGTCTACCGGACTGGTAGAATCCTCGGGGACAGATTGTCAACCAGCAGAGATTCCGGTCCGGTGGTGATAAATAAAGGCAACAGTAGTATACCGCTGTTCAAAACTCGTAAATCTATGGACAAAAAACAAAACTGGAGTAACAAACTAAAACTGAGGGAAACGCATTAAATATAAGAGGAGAACAACGACACAACATTAAAATGTAACATACCCAGAAACGGACTAAGCATTAGACAAAATCCGATGAGAAAAACAAATATAGCATCAAAACCAAATACATGAATTTGGGATAGAAAAGTACCGTGACACGTCTTATATTAATGTAAATTCACACTCAAATATAAGAAAAAACAAACGACACAACGGAAACACAACGTTGAAATGTTACACACACAGAAACGAACTATAATATAACAATAGCCATTTTCCTGACTTGGTACAGGACATTTTTAAAGATAAAAATGGTGGGTTAAACCTGGTTTTGTGGCATGCCAAACCTCGCACTTTAATGGCAATGTTAAATATAACATTGAAATGACAACATAATATTACAGGACTACAATACAAATAAATAGGAGAACGTATTAGACAAAGAGACACATGATTAATGGATAACAAAAAGCATCAGGTTTAAAATTCAATACGCCAAAAACGCGCCTCGTCCACATAAGACTCACCAGTGACGCCCAGATTTAAAAGTACGAAAGTGAAAAAAGTACAGAGTTGTACAGCACTGAAGATCAAAAGTTGAAAAAGGTTGTGTCAAATACGGCTATGTTTTTATGCTTGGGATAAGAACATCCTTATTATTTGGAACAATTTATGCTATGCAAACAGTAAATTTTATCAAAGAATATAAAAGATATACAAATTGAAACTGAAGTATAAACTAATTACAGAAAACAAAACCCGAATACATTAGGCCACAGACCACAATTAATTCCTCTATCAGTTCTTTATAACGTTTTGTATCATTAAAAAAATTGCACCATGCACTTTTGTCAAATTTTTTGTGTGTGTAATGTATAGCCCTAGTCCAAATTATATCCAAAATTCAGAAAGATTGTAGCAATCACTTTTACAAATTTAGCCAATACACATCCATACCCCTATTGACAAGTCAAGAGATGTTCCGAAAACTGTAAATATGACCTTTTTGCACTTGGCCTAATCACTCATTCCATATCAAAATCAGTTTAAATACAACATCCAAAAATTTATTTCACCTCTCTTCTTTCATTTCCACCCAAAAAAATCTAAGAAATGAGTGAGGAAGGGAAAGAAACAAAATTAAGGAAAAATACACTCTAATTAAAAGGAACTATATTCGTGGACAACGAAAAGCGGGGTCATTAATTGTGGTCTTGGGCCTATTAATGCAAAGACCAACACAGACACACCCGACATAGTCCAGGCCTCAACGCAAAAAATCATAAAAATGACGTCACATACGATTGGAGAAAAGGCACAAAAATTACGTCACATGAATTTCTGAAACATCACAAAAATTACGTCACATTTGAAAAACTATATCTCAAAAGTGAGATAGAATTAGGACTGATTTAAGATTATAATAGAACTAAATACTGATTTTACATTTAAACACAATGCACATTGCAATACTTATTAATAGCAATTAACTATAATATATATATATATATATATATGTCCAGTTTGTTTTGAATCCAACTTCAAACATAAATTATCGTAGATTACGTTGAACAAAATCAAATCTAATAAATGAAGGCGGTGATTAATTTTCTTTACCATAACACATGAATATAATAGAAAAGACGTCAACAAATTTGACAAAATCCGACGGGAACCACAAATACAACATCAAACTAAACACATGAATTATGGGATAGACAAGTACCGTAGCACGTCTTATAGTAATGCGAATTCACACTCAGCAAAACAGTCACAATCGGGAATAAGTCACGTTCGGTAATTAAAAGAAAAAAGTTGACGTAATGACAAACCACAATCTACCATGTGGTAAAAATGTCCTTAGCTAGTTTGGTCAAAGACACATCGTATGGATCAACTAATTCGTGATGGTGTCCATAAAATTTACGGAGTGTCAATTTTAATCTGTCCTCCTCATAACTTTGTTGAAGCAGTTTTTGTGTAAGGAGCACACTCCTGTATATGAAGTCCGTATAGTGTGAACAAGCACGAGAATAACGTATCAATTGTGATATGTAAACACAATACGAAGGGGCAGAGGGTATGTTACTGCTGAGAAATGGGAAATTGATAATTGGGAAGTTGAAATCGTCCCGTTTATCATATATCATCAGATAAGATATACAAAAGTACAAATAGTCCAACTACAGCAAAATCAACTTGACCCCTTGAAAATTATAGTTAAAAGTAGGAATATTAACTTTGTGTATCCCTCTAGTGACTGTAGTCGTATAGTTCATGGCTTTACAATTCTGATGATTAGTAGTGTTCTATTATGTCGTGAACGAGGAAATGATGGCACGTAGCGGTAATTACAATTGTTTACTGTCTAAACTCAGTGTTAACACATGGTATGGGTAAAATCTCTTTGTTCTTACTCTGCTATAATCTGGATAATGCACAGCAAAGGTGTGCATTAACTACCTCAGATATACTGCACAGTTCAAACTATTTTTACCTTTAAGGGCGGTTCCTAGATTTTAAAAGGGGCGTTATTCTATCAAATTAAAAAAATATATCCCCGAGCGTAGCGAGACTAAAAACAATATTGACGATTTTAAGGCAAAACACGATAATTTGTCCAATCCTTGGGTGAACGACATGTTCGTCCCCACCCCCGAATCCACCATTTGCCTTGAAATAACGACAAAACTGAACTTTGTACAAACATCGTAGTTTCAGAATAGGAAAAAAGAAAGGTTTCTCATTCCTTTTTTTCATCTTAGCTTGAACATAAAATGTTTCAGTATTATATTTTGCGTACAACATAAAACTTAAATCAGTGTTTTAAAGTCAGAAAGAAAGTTAAAACAATTTTTGGTAACTTCCGCCAAAAAAGAAATGTATCTAAGAATATCCGAATAAAATAAATCTGATTTGGACTAGTTTTAGAGTCAATGGAATTTATAACGACTTCTTGAATATCTATTCCCCATATTTTTGGATCGAATTTGAAGGAGGTCATATTTAAGTTTGTTTTAAAACAGGGAGATTAGCTAGAGATCAATTAGACTTCATTTAGATGGACTTGTCAGTAGATACAAAGAATTTGGGGGAGGGGGAGTAAAAGATTGGAAAGAGAAAAGTATTTTCTGTTTATTAAACATTTAAAATTTAAAATATAACATCTAATTCTTCCTCGGTTTATCTTTCTCTATTAAAAAAATGGGAATATATTTAATAGAAACATTTAAAAAAAATCTACCATTAAATTGCAATTTTACAATAAGTCTAAACCTAAAAAAAAGTTATCAATTTAAAACTTACTAATGAAAGTCGTATTTTCCCCCTTTCTTTACCCTACAATAAACTTTCCTAGGATCCGTGGATTGCGGAATATCGTCCACATATAAAACGCTCACGTAAATTAATGACGTCATGTGTTAAAACAGTTATTTGCCAATCAAATCGGTATATAGAATTTAATCTGCACGCGCTCAGGATGACCCTTTAACCCGAACTCCTACGTCGTTCGGGTTAATAAGGGTCACCTGAGCTGTGCAGATTATATCTATATACCGACTTGCTTGGTCAATAACTATAACATAACATATATCCGTTGTCATATGTAACAAAGATATTACATACAGTAGATATCATCACGATTGCACTACAAAATATAATATAGTAAAACTGTTGTGATTCCAATGTTGTCATTAACAAATCGCAGGTCGATTCAGTTTAGGATGAAGCATTCAGTCTGTCCAGACAATTATGTTAAGGTGTATATACTGACAGACTTTAAAAAGGCAACACTAAAATTTGTTGTTATCTTTCATTTTCAAATATTCAATACTTAAAGTCATATGAAACGAGTGACTGGTGAAAATAATGTTTATCCTATTCTTGAACCAATGCATGTATATACCATAAACTTAGTCTTCTGTGCACGATTTTATCATTTTTTACGCATCCATATCGTATAAACGTCCAAATAAAATTTTCTCTCGAACTGTCATGATGTGAAAATATGGCAGCTAACTAATTGTCGTGTTTTGAAGCCGTAGTTTACCGATTGTCACCTTATAGTAAACAATCAACAAACAAGCATAAATATTGAGCACGTGTATAACATGTACAATAAGATAATAGTTTATTTCAATGACAGATTCATGCATGTTGCGATTACCGGAATTTTACGAGAAAGGTCACGCTGAGTTCACTGCGTACGGAAAACGTATCGGCGAATTGTTTACTTCTGAATTTGAACAAATTACAGAATTTTCTTGAGAAAAATGTATATGTACATAAGTTTTGGAATAAAAACTGGCCATTTAGTTAAACAACATATGCATCATTTTTAATTTTTTTTTAAAGTTTCATATGATTTAAATATATTTGTTACTATTATGAGGTGAATGTATCTTTTATTAAATTTGGAAATGAAACATTTTTACTGATTAAGGTGGTGGTATGAATTCAATGTTTCACAAAGAAACATCTTTATTTCGAAAGCGTTTTTAACATCCGTGAGTATACATTAAAGTTCAGTATTTGCTAAGGCCACACCAATTTAATTTCTTGTTCTACGGATTTTTGGACTCCAAAAATTGGGGCGAGCGAGCGATTTGAAAATTTTAATAAAAAAATATTTAATTTGAAAATTTTTGAGGCGAAGCTGGAAAAGTAAAGGCGAGCGATTATAATTTTTTTTTGTAAACATAAAATAGTAGGTTTTGACAATATTAAAACTCAATTTATGACTTGTACTTTGAAATTTCTTTAATTTATGAAGTATTTTTTCCCTGTTCACCATGAAATAATTGTATAATTAAATCTGGTCTATGTATGTGGGACTGACAATTGGCCAATTTTCCATCTACATTAAGTCATAATCAGGTTGGGAACAACCCCTTAATGTTATAATCTAAATATCCCATTTATGAGGGGGTCAATATATTAAAGTCATAATATATTTCTTTGTAAAAAACATCTTTTAGTACAAAAGGGCTCATATGTTCCCAAAGAACTATATATCTATCTTGTATTAAATGGTCAAAACATGTCCAAGAATTTTGTAATATTCCTGGACTTAAACCTATTAACACATTTACTTTATAAACAGTTTATTCAATATTATTCAAAATAAGTGGACCCCTCTTTTAGAAAAATTGTTTAAAATAAAAATTATGATGTATTTCTCCTCTTTTTGAGTAAAACAATCTAAATTTTCAAAGGTTTTGAATAGTAGCACTATACAAATCCTTGGTATTTCTATTTTCTTTTCTACAACAGAAAAATTACCCCTTGTCTGAGGGAGGGTTGTTCACAACCTAATAATAACAATCATGACAATCACAGGTCAAATACGGCCTTTTACACAGGGCTTTGATCCAGACCAAACAGCAAGCTTTAAGGGACCCCACACTTATTGGTGTACACAATTCGAACAGGAAAACCAACTATCTAATGTATATATCCAAACGAGAAAATACCAATGAACCACATCTACAAACGATAACTGCTGAACGACAGGCCCCTAAATCAATCAGGACAGGTACATAAACATGCAGCGGCTGTGTATAGTTTTGTTTCTCCAGCATACAATATAATCGCAGGTGAAGGCAAATCCTTCGGAAGTTCTTTTTACTTTATTTTAACAACGAACATCTTTTGATAGGGAATATAAGTAAGGGGGAAAGAAACCAATGTTTTGTTCTGTACAGGTATTTGCTGAAACAAATATTTTCACAGATATTTACACAGTGTTATGGGGTGCTTATGGGTTAAAAAATCGTTATTAACAGGTTTAGAATGTGATTTTAACAAACAAATGTTGATTTTATAATATTTACAAAAAAAACGGTGCGGGAAATGGACAAGATTACATTTCCGGATGCGGGAAGCGGGAATATAAAAAAAATAAAAAAATTCTGTTTTGAAAAAAATAGGTGCGGGCGGGTCCGTCGAACAAGTAATCAAATTGGTGTGGCCTAAATTAAATCTCTTTTTGCGTGAACCCCCTGAGGGGTTCACGCTTATATATTGGCGAGTTTTGGAAGTGTCTATGGGCCACTCGATATACCTCGGAATCAAGATTCTCGGAACGTCTCGACAATTATCGATCATTTATACAGGTAGTTATCTGTCTTTGATACGGTCCCTCTGTGGATATGCTACCACGTGACATATGATTTAAATATATGTGTTACTATTATGAGGTGAATGTATCTTTTATTACATCCAAATTTGGAAATGAAACTTTTTTACTGATTAAGGTGGTGGTATGAATTCAATGTTTCACAAAGAAAAATCTTTATTTCGAAAGCCACGCATATCGCATTTAGAAATTCGCATTTTTTCATCATGCATCATGCGATGAAAGTTACCAGATATATATAATACTAGAACACACCCGTGATATCGCGGGTCCGTGACTGAATTAAAGTATATAACTATGCGCAAGCCTTATCTTAGTATTAGTACTGTCATCTGATAAAGTCATGCCGATTATAAGATACACAATTTTCTCTGCTTTCAAATCTTTCTGTTTGAACCCGTCGAACTGGAACTTATCAATTATTGGTAATATTAATTATTTGGAAAACAAAAGGTCCTGGAATGGAGTATTTTTTAATCAACAGCATTGTCCTATATTAGTTATAAATACAGTTGAATTCTTTGATTCGCTGTTTAACGTCATGCCCGCTAACAAATTGAAACTTATTTTTAGTCCAGATGTTTAGTATTTGTATTGTTATCTTAGAAAGTCTTACGGATTAAAATACTACAATAGGTAACAATTTGACAATTTAGTAGTGTCAACCCTGTGATTATGACCCGTGTATATAGCATATTAATCCTGAATACACCGTTTGGTGGTGCGCCTGTCAGATGCGGAACGTACAGATAAGGTAATAGGTAACAGGTGATTATACTATTGGTATCGGTATCGGACTCGACCCGGAACTTCCTAATTATTGGCAATATTAATTACGTGGAAAACAAAAGGGCCTGGAGCGGTGTAATTTTTAATCTACACCTTTGTACTATATTAGTTGTATATAAAGTTGAATTCTTTGATTCGTCGTTTTTACGTGATGACGGCTGACAAATTGGACCTCGTAATTTTAGTATTATAGATAATCAAACTATTGCTTGATACGTGCAAAGTTTCATATATTTATATATGGATTTTGTGCTTAAATAATTGGTGTATGTGATTTTATATAGTCGTAATGAACACTGAGCTATACTCGAATATTGTCCATATACATAATGACATATATTTATCAATAGATATGTTTCTTGATTTAAGATCTGATGCATGCTTATCCTTATATTTCTTTTTACCTTGTGCATACGTAAAAGTGATAAAGTACTATTGTTTTGCAGTAAAAGTTAATACGTATATCAAAGTTCATTGTCAAGTTTAACCAAAATTCCTTTAGTACTTTTAGATTAATGTTTGATGAAAAAGCCTGTCAAATTTTAATTGGAACGCATATTGTATTCAAATTATTATGATAAGAGTCATAAAATAAACAATACAATTTGTTCATAAGCGAGAGTTTCGATCTTGCCCGATTTAGAAATATATGTAATTGTCTCAGGCACTTGGTTTTTTTTTTATCCATGGTAAGATCTACTATCCCTATATATTACGAGTCGTAATATAAACAGATAGTAGATATTGACATGGATAGAAAACAGTTGCCTATGGTAATTGTAATATAGTCAAAGTTGACCTTTTGAGTGTGACTGTTCTGTTTCGATCAGTTCAGCCTTCAATCCGTAAAACGTGTTACATAATAGGTTATCCCAGAAATAAGCGTTGTATGTGCGAAAATTATATATTTAAATAATTTATTAGATATGATTGCCTATGAGACAACTACTCATCAGACGCCAAATGGTTTAGATGTTATAACTGTATGACGCCGTATGACACTGAACAATGCAATCAAAACCAATACCGCATTAATATCTACATTCTGACGAAGTTCATGATATGGACAATATCGTTAGGACCCTCTTAAATACACTTCAGTTGTCCTATTGGTAAACAATGGTAACCGTACAACATCTTATTTTTACATAAACGTGCCGGGTTTCAGCTATCTGAAACCTCCTCTCCTGGCCTAGTGGTCATTAAACATTTCGAGCACAATTTTCCCACTCAAACTCAGGAATCAACCAATCTAAATACTGGATTTTCTGTTTTGAGCACATTTTTGTAGTCAGAGTACTGAATAAAGTTTTATGACCGAAAGTTCATCTTAATCTCGTTCAGAGGTCTAAAGCAAGGAACTGAAGAAAAAAAAACAATAAAATTAGAATAGAAAAAATCTTAATACACGTATGCAGTGGTCTCGTTAGCCCAAAATAGAAGGGCGCCGCGCCCTAGGTGCCCTAATCCGCGCCCTGTGTGCCCTCAGTCGCGCCCTTCTGCCTGACGCCGTTTTGGTAAAATTGCCTTTTGTTTCATCGATTTCTTATCAGAAGTTAAATTACATATATGACACCTGGTGATTGACCCCAGGTAACAGGTTAATCATGTCATTACAATCAATAATTGTGGATAAGACTTCAAAGGTGTTAATTACTAGGTAATTTAATTAAGACAATGTACCTTTTTTTGTAATAAATACAGTGGCGGATCTAGGGGGGGGGGGGGGGGGGGGGGGGGGGGGGTTCCGGGGGTGCGCACCCCCCTTTATTTTTGCCGATCAATGCATTTGTATCGGGACATATGTTTTGCACCCCCCCCCCCCCCCCCCCCCCCCCCCCCCCCCATTTTGCCCTGGGTGCCCTGGGTTAGCACCCCCCTTTCGAAAATTCCTGCATCCGCCCCTGAAATATGATGAATGTGTCGGCATTTTCTTTTCGATCTTCAAGTCACAATGGAAGAGTGTATGAATGAAGGCTTTCATGAATTTAGAATTGAATTGAAGTAATCAACTTTGCCTTCACAGAAACATCGTCCATCCCAACTTGTGAGCGACAAGCAGACGTAAACATGTTGGAAATTAATTTTTGAGTTACTTCCCCTGAAAAAGCTTATTACAAAATTGTGCTCCTAAAATATTATCTAGCACTAAAAATAGGAAAAAATAACCAATTGAATACAAAATTATATAAGAATGTAACCTTAAGGATACTAACTGTCTTTGAATATACAAAAAAAAATATATTGCAATTTATTTTTGATAATCATACTTTTGGCAATCCATGTTTTATACATTCTCAATTAAGAAATATGAACAAATTAGTTGTTTGAATGGTGTCAAGCTATCAACTTACAAATGTGGAAGTGTGTAGTTAAACTCTCATCACAAATCAACATGATGAAGTTACACTAAATAATATAATCCTCAACACAAAAAAAAAAGTTTTGAGGGCCAAGTTCTAGATGAAAATTTTGAAATACAACTACTCTGTCATGTACATGTATGGTAAACTATGAGATGTTTAGTTTATGTTCTTTCTTTTTGGAAGGAGAGGGGGTGGGGGAGAATAGTAAGTTTATTTTGCCTCTTTTGGTTAATAGTATGAATGTGTATTGCCATGTTGTATGAACATGTAGTATGAATGACTTTTCTTATGCAAATTTTATAGAATAAATAATCATAACAACAACTTATGCATCTTTATTGACAATATATACAGTAAAAAAATATGTGAACTCGTGATACACGCAGGGACGTAGACAAAAGAAATGAGCAGTGCCTTCTCCTATCATAAAAAAGTGCCCTGACCTCCACTGGCACCCTGTTCAGTGTACCGTGAATCGGGGTCAAAACTCTAATTTGCCAATAAAATAAGAAAAATCATATCATATGGAATATTTGTACAAAGTTTCAACTTCAGTAAAAACTACCTTGACCAAAAAACTTTAACCTGAAGCGGGCACTATCATTTCTATGTTCAGTGGACCGTGAAATTGAGAATAAAACTCCAATTTGGCATTAAAATTAGAAAGAACATATCATGAGGAAAATGTGTACTAAGTGTCAAGTTGATTGGGCTCCAACTTTATCAAAAACTACCATGACCAAAAAACCCTGTAACGAGACAGACGGACGGACGGACGACCGGAGGAACGAAAAGGACGACCGGACTGAAAAACATAGTGGGGCATACAAATGCAAGTACTCACAAAACAATAGCAAACATTGAAACAGTTCTATAATTAACAGGGAATTTTTAATTCAAGTCAGTCTGTCCATGACTCTCTTTCAACTGGAATGATATAGATTTTGTAGAACTAAGTCGTAACATAACTTTATTTACTGGAGGCAGAAAGAAGACTTCATAGGGAAAATTCTGTTATTATTTTAAATAATTTCTGTTCTCACAAAAGTATGATAAGAAATGTTACATGAAATTATATTTCTGTTTATATTCCTTTATTTAGAAATTACTTTAGAATTACGATACGATTTTTCGGCATGCGATTTTTTTTCTTGGAGACCTTTCATTTTCTTAGATCTGCGCGAAATCAAAACTTTCAAAAAGCAAAATATATAACGTGCAACTTGTATCTCCCCATGTTGCAGTATCGTATGGCCTGATAGCCGAGGACACAGATTCGCGATATTTACTGCTGTCCTTGATAGGACCATTTCCGATATAAAAAAAAAATGTCAAAAGCCTGATCAAGATCCTGTGAATCGTGACTGGAAAATCAAACTTTAAAGCTGAGGTCACACGTTCACGTTTTTTACTATCGTCCTTAACAGGACCATACCCGATTACAATTTATCAAAAGTCTGATCAAGATCCTGTGAATCGTGACTGGAAATTGAAACTTTTATTAAAATTTGTAATGCGGGGTTCACACATTGCCGATTATTGCTCCCGTTTGAGATCAGACAGCGATACGACACGAAATGTAAAAAAGTCGGAATACTATCCTTAATTATCTGGAATGTCCTATCATTGTCTGAACGCAGTCGTTTAAGTTCGTAACAGATTCCTACGGGTCGGGAAGGGTCCTCTACCATTAGTTTATTGGAGATGTTTTGGATCTACATTGTATGTCAGAATAGGGATAAAGGGCTAATGTTACAAAAAAGGCCGAAAAAATGAAAACTAGAGAAAATAGACCAAATTTATTTAAAATAGAGAATGATGAACAACATTTATTAGGATAGAGAATTGAGGGACCGCCATCAAGACCCTCATTGCATGTAGCTTTCATACACATAAGCGCATAGCTCATACCGTTTAAGACCCTCATAGGAAGTCAAAGTTGTAAAAAAAACTATTTTTACGTAAGACTTTTGTTATAAGTAGTAAAAAGTTGTTGAAGGACTATCGTTGAAGATAAGATTTGCTAAGCAACTACCCAGGACATATATATAAACATTGACTTTTTAATATACCTTTTGAGTTTTGTACCTTCTGTATTCCTAATTGCTACCATAGCTTCTTGTTTTAAGAAAAAAGTCCTCTTAAACATGTTTATTTCTGGATTGAAAAAAAATCTTTATGGAAATTCACTCCTTTCAGATATCCCGGATCATCCCCTGTAGATGGCCGGTATTTGACTCTTGCCATTAGAAAAAGCGGTTAAACGGTAAAGGTAACAAAAAGTTACTTCGATTTTTGTGAAAAAATAAATACCTGCTTGAACTCTATACTTTATACTGTTCAATTGTCCATTTATGATTTATTTATTTGAATTTTGATATTTAATATTTGACTTTTTGATTTGGCCGTGTTCTCTTTTCTGTCAAACTAAATATTTAGTATATATCGTTGACCATAGATTGAACTATTCGTCCTTTTATTTGTTTTTCATTCAACCAAGAATAAAAATTTTGACTCCGTGTATTATTTATCAACATCGATTTAAATTGAAATGTCACGTTAATTTGTTGAAATAAGACATAATTTGCTATGGGTATAGTTATTTGGTTTTTTTTCAACGTAGAAATTTCGTACTAATTTTTTTCTCCATTTTACAATTATAAGTATTTTTCAAATATCTTTAGTGTATAAGATGTATTTCATTTCACAATAGCATATTAATCTCCTTGCTAACACTAAACTTGATTTTAGACGCGAAAATAATAAATATTTTTATTATTTAAAGTTGTTGATTGTTTACTACATTGTACCACGAATAGTACTGTATACTTATTTCAACATTTACGCTGTTCGTGAATTAAAAAGTATAATAAATCAATTAATAAATGCAGTTAACAAAAAATGTTTGCCAAAGAAAGAGAAGAAAACATGATTTTCCTATATGTTAATGACATATGACCACGACAAGCCATTGAACCTCTATACCTATAAATGATTTCAAACAGAACACATTATTAAATCATGTCAAGCCAAGGCTCCACGTTGAAGACCGTACTTTGACCTATAATGGTTTACTTTTACAAATTGATACTTGGATGGAGAGTTCAATCTTGTCTCAATGGCTATCATACCACATATTTTCTTATATCTACAAACATTTAAAAAGTACTACATACATTTCATTTAAATTTTCTAATCCTTCATTTGTAATGTTTATATTTGATTTATATTTAAGAGTATTTTATTTGTATGCTTTCGTCATGTAGTTATTTCATTAGAAATCTGTATATATATTATTGTTTGGCTTTAACTCTTTGACCCGTCAATATATTTCTTTTTTTTTTTGCACTGAAATGGATCACTTGATGTTTTAGTTATTATTAAATATAACGTATGTAAATTCGAGATAACATCACTATAAGCTGGTTCGTTTGTTGATGTGGGTCATAAGTGTTCCTCGTTTCTCATTTTTTATATAGATAGACCGTTGGTTTTCCCGTTTGAATGGTTTTACACCAGTATTTTTTGGGGGCCCTTTATAGATTGCTGTTCGGTGTGAGCAAAGGCTTCGTGTTGAAGACCGTACTTTGACCTTTAATGGTTTACTTTTATAAATTGTGACTTGGATGGAGAGTTTGTCTCATTGGCACTCATACCACATCTTCTGATAACTATCAAATCTATCAGTTAACTAAGTGAAGTCGAGTATCACCATTTTAAATGAACAAATATTGGTACATCGCCGCTTATTAAGAGTTTTAAAAAAGTGTACACTATATTTCAATTAAAAATAAAAGTTGTCTTTAACTAGCATAACAAATGGAATAAAGACCTTGAACTTGGTGAACATAATTCGTTAACTTATTTCACTATTAACAATTACATCACGTATTTAATGTGGCGTTCACACGGTGCCGATCATGGCTCCCGTAAGAGACCAAAGAGCGTTAAGACACCAAAAGTGAAAAAGTCAGATTGTCCGATCATTGCCTGAACGCTACAATACTATAATTTCGTAACAGATTCCTACGGATCGAAGAGGTCGACAAAGCACCCCGATAGTTAGGTGCGTCCCGCCACATTCGGGGAAACTCCTATTTTGTCTAGTTGGATTACAGTCGTGACAGATTCTGCTGTATCGGATCAAAATTGTAACAATGTTCTGTGTTTTCTAGACGGTGTCCCGTAGAACGGTCATTCTGTGGAAAAATTTGTCATTGCTGAATTTGCTGATTGAGTCCAGATTGCATCCCGAATGCGAACCGTCTTTGCCGAAACCGTTCCGGAACAGTACCGTTATCAATGTCAAATTCGGAAATAATACCCACGTCAGAGTCCCGACAATTACAGAACACAATACGGCTGATATAAAAAAGAAGATGTGGTATGATTGTCAATGAGAAAACTAGACAACGCCTCCATTGCAATACGGTACAGCAGGTACAGCAGTCTTCGATAGTATTGCGTTTCGACAGTATCTAATCATACGGAATATGGCGACAGTTTTCTAACGGATATATTCCATCAGCGTCGGTTTACTATCTGGTTACTGTCTGATGTCTGTCGATCACATTCTGTCCCGACAGCGTCCCGATTCTGTAGTTTTCAACCATGGGGAAAGATACAAATCGGATTAGAATCGGACTGAAAACGGGATAATCGGGTCATTTCCGACTGAAACGGCTGAATTTTGACGTTTCCTGAACAATATCTTATTGTTGTCGCGATTAAATAATATTTTTTATAAACTTTAATAATGCGGCGTTCACACAGTGCCGATTATGGCTCCCGTTTGAGATCAGACAGCGCTAAGACACGAAATGTTAAAAAGTCGGATTACTATCCTCATTGATCTGGAATGTCCTAACATTGTCTTAACGAAATCGTTTACGTCCGTATCAGATTCCTACAGATCGGGAATGGTCCGGTGAAGTCGACCAAGCACCCCGACAGTTAGGTGCGTCCCGTAACATTCGGGGAAACTCAGCCGATTTTGTCTAGTCGGATTACAATCGTGACTATGTCGTGACAGATTCTGATGTATCGGATTAAAATCGTAACATTGTTCTGTTTTTTTCTGGACGTTGTCTTCTGGAACGTGCATGATCTGGAGAAATTCGTCATTGCTTTTTTTTTTGCAGATTGAATCCAGAATGCATCCAGATCTTACCGAATGCGAACCGTCTTTGCTGAAACCATTCCGGAATAGTCCCGTTATTAATACGAAATTCGGCAATGATACCCACGTCAGAGTTCCACCAATTACAAGAACACAGTACAACTGAGTCCAGACAAAGCCGTGTGCAATGCGGTACATCAGACTGTGATAGGATTGCGTTCCGACAATACCTGATCATCCCGAATGTGGCGACAGTTTTCTAATTGATATCCTACGTCAGCGTCGGTTCACTGTCTGGTCACTGTCTGATCTCTGTCGGATCACATTCGGTAGAATCGGTACACTGCCGGGACATATTCGGTCGTTTTGTACCATGCGAAAGATACAAGTAAAATTAGAATCGGATTGAGAACGGGATTATCGGGCCAAATTCGTTTGGAAACGGCTGAATTTGGACGCTTCCTGAACAATATCTGATTGTCGTCGTGATTCAATATTTTTGTTTAAGCTGGGGGTCACACATTCACGATTTTTACTGCCGACCTTGACAGGACCATTCCCGATTAAAATTTGTCAAAAGTCTGATCAAGATCCTGTGAATCGTGAATGGAAATTCAAACTTTAATTAAAATTTGTAAAACAAATAATTTAATCACGACAACAATCAGATATTGTTCAGGAAGAGTCAATATTCAACCGTTTCCAAGCGAATGTATCCCGATAATCCCGTTCTCAATCCGATTCTAACCCAATTTGTATCTTTCTGTCTGTCCCGATTCTACCGAATGTATTCCGACAGCGATAAGACAGTGACCAGACAGTGAACCGACGCTGACGGAAGTTATCCGTTCGAAATTTGTCGGCATACCCGGGATGATCGGGTACTGTCGGAACGTAATCCTATCACGGTCCGCTCTATCGCATTGCAAACGGCTTTGTCTGGTCTCAGTCGTATTGTATTCTGTAATTGTCGGGACTCTGACGTGGGTATCATTGACGAATTTCGTATTAATAACGTATCGGAACGGTTTCTGCAACAACGGTTCGCAATCGACAAGATCTGGGTGCAATCTGAAATCACTCGGCATAAAAATAGCAATGAAAAATTTCTCCAGATCATTCCCGTTCCACAGGACACCGTCCGGAATACACAGAACATCGTTAGGATTTTGATCCGATACAGCAGACTCTGTCACGACATAGGCACGATTATAATCCGACTACACAAAAATCGGCTGAGTTTCCCCGAATGTTACGGGACGCACATAACTGTCGGGGTGTTTCGTCGAACTATTCGGACCCTTCCCGACCCGTAGGAATCTGTTACGAACTTAAACGACTGCGTTCAGACAATGATAGGACATTCCAGATAATTAAGGATAGTATTCCGACTTTTTTACATTTCGTGTCGTATCGCTGTCTGATCTCAAACGGGAGCAATAATCGGCAATGTGTGAACCCCGCATTAAGTCGGTGAACTATCATGACATGCCGTTTCAGCAACATCAAAAACAGTACATTTTATGTGGGAGTATTTGGATTGTCTGCAACTGATAAATCTTTATAATATGAACAATCATAGCAATTGAAACGAATGCTGCCAGTGGCTTTGGTCATAATATTGATAATAATTGAAGTATGTAGAACTAAATGACCCGTTTAATTTTTTCTAATTTTCAATTAAATGAATATTTCAAAATTAAGTGTTACACATTTTTCAAGTGATAAATATGATGTTTATTTAATATCTGGGTTAATAGTAAAGCAAATAAAATATTAGATATACTATTTTAGAGATTATCTTTTAAGAGCCATATTTCCTACTTTATATTGTTCACATAGTATTCCACTCAATTTTTCGAGTAGGACTTGATTGAAAAGCATTTAAAGTCAAATTTAAAAAAAAAAAAAAAAAAAAGAAATTGAAATAATTCATTTCCTTTATTTCTTTTGCTTTCATCAGTTTTGTTTCTTTTCTGAAATTAAATTTATCTTTAAATGACAACGTTCATAGTTTTGACATGAGCTATTAAATTGAGAATGGAAATGGAGAATGTGCCAAAGAGACAACAACCCGACAAAGAAAAAACAACAGCAGACTGAAGGTCACCAACAGGTCTTCAATGTATAGCGAGAAATTCGGAGGCGTCCTTCAGCAGTCCCCTAAACAAATATATACTAGTTCAGTGATAATGAACGCCATACTAATTTTTAAATTGTACACAAGAAACTAAAATTAAAATAATACAAGACTAACAAAGGCCAGAGGCCCCTGACTTGGGACAGGCGCAAAAATGCGGCGGGGTTAAAATTGTTTATGAGATCTCAACCCTCCCCCTATACCTCTAGCCAATGTAGAAAAGTAAACGCATAACAATACGCACATTAAAATTCAGTTCAAGAAAAGTCCGAGTCTGATGTCAGAAGATGTAATCAAAGAAAATAAACAAAATGACAATAATACATAAATAACAACAGACTACTAGCAGTTAACTGACATGCCAGCTCCAGACTTCAATTAAACTGACTGAAAGATTATGATTTCATCATATGAACATCAGGCACAATTCTTCCCGTTAGGGGTTTAGTATCATACCATCATAACATATATGAGAAGAACATAACCCGTGTCATGCCAGCAACTGGTTTTTGAATAAATGTGTTTAGTTCCGATGCAAAGACCCTATAAGTGAATCAATATTAACGCCAAAATATGCAATCTTTAATGACCTGACATTATATCCTTCCCCATGAAATAAAGGCATCGGTAGTATACCTCTGATAAATAGTCTTAAATCAAGCGAAAAAAAATCCGGGTCACTACGTATCTGGGTATAATATGTTGTTTGATCTCAATTTTTCTATTGATTTTTTTTCTATTATCTGCTACCTAGTGGCCGTCTTGTGTGTTATAGGTTAAGCTTTCTATATGTTATGGTTAGCAATCTAAAATGTTTTGATTCGAGCGCCACTGGCGAGCTTTATTACGAAGCGGTCGAACTGCATTCAAAATATACACATAACTGTGTCCTTTTGATTTTTTAGGGGTAGTAAAGCATTCAACAAATTATTTGTTGAAAAAATAAAATCATCAAAATACGAATGTTAAAATATATTACACTCCTCGAATATTTGTCCTAGCTACATTGTAGTTTTAAACCAGATTTCAATCGAAACTGATAAAACATATAGAAAACGTCTTCTCCTATTGTGGGTGCAAGTTGAAAAACGAAAACATATGTTGTTTACTGTGATTTTTCTTTAATGATTAAATGTCAAAATTGTGTATGCACCTTGTCATAGTTTGAAAGTAGTATCCAACACTATGAGAAAAATCAAAAAAGATCTTTTCAACACGTTTTACTGCAAGGCATTTATTTTAACTAAATATTAAGCCATCTGTATGCCAAAAAAAATATATAAAAAAAGTCTTGATATTTTACTTGATCGAGATCCTCGATTATCTTTCCTTGCCATAGGAACATGGGATAAATGTGACGATATCATGCAAGTTCAATTGCGAACGAGAATTGTGGAGAAGAACTCTCGGATCAAAACGGATTTGTTTCAAGACAGCCCACTCATCACATGCTGTGCTGATTACATCTTTTACAGTTTTATATGTTTTTATTACATTGGTTGCAATGAATTACATTGATTTCCCAGTTGAATAAAAACCGATAATTTCACATGTGAAATAAACGTGGTTATTTCACTCTCTGACGTCATACAACAATAGGCGTTGTCAAGACGTCGATAACGTCGGATCAAAACAAATTGTCAATGCGTAGGAAAAAGATATAGTTCCTAACATTTTCTATATTAATTTCATTAAAAAAAAGGCCATTTGCCAATGTAATAAAAAGAATAACTAATCGCCGTATTTGAATATCAAAAATAAGACAACTTGTGACCGAACGCCGCTATGGATTAAACTCGTGCTGCGCACTCGTTTAATCCATGCGTCGTTCGGTCACGCGTTGTCTTATTTTTGATATTCAAATACGGCGATTAGTTATACTATAAATAATTATATGAACGTCATACTGTGTAGTTTTTAATTCATCAATTAGTAAAAGATATTACAAACGTGTTTTGTTATTTTTTTAAAAGGTGACAGTTTTTTATTCATTCATTCATTTTAAATAATTCACGTTATCTTTGTACAGATCAAATTAACCATAATCTAATCAGTTATTATATTGCAAAAAAAAACATCGTCTTAAAAAAAGTATGGCACATATTTGTAAGTACTAAATAAGTATCAAACAAACAATTGACCAATTTTGTTATTGTTCCTGCTATAAACAGAAGAATATGGTCTCATTTGCAATAAAGACATTAATACTTTCATTGCATTTGATTGATATCGTTTGTTCATATGGTTAACATGAAGTTATTATTAACATAGGCGACAAAGGTATCCTTTTTTTGGGGGGGAATGGGGGAGGGGGGGGTAACTGCAAAAAAAGTATGGTGCCACAAAAGAAAAACGGCATTTTTAAGGATACTCTATGGTTCCGGAATTTACGAGATAGTATGAATGAAGAAAACCCCATTCTTAATTTTGCACACACAAAAATGTTGCTCATCACAGAGATTTTCCTTCAAATTTCTCGCCATTACTACACCATTATCCAACTCTTTCAATTTCGTTTCCTGATAACCTGATAAACAGGACAACACAATGTGTTTTTTTTTTTTTTTTTTTTAATTCTATATATTATCTTGGATGCAAACAATAGGTGACGACACTGATCGAGTCATCTTTATAAAATACCTTTAAAGTTTAAACCTACATAATTTTGACAGTTGACTGTACAATTCTTCTAGATGGTGATTGCGATTACTGATTGCTACAACAAATGGTCGAGAGAGAGAAATCTGTTTTACTTAGGAAGCAACCATTTAACTTAGAACAATGGAAGTGAGGGTATTGTTTTTTGTCTGAGCCAGAAATATTTCTTATTTTTTATTTTTGTCAAAATTTAACACTATAAGGTATGGGGAAGATCTTGATTCAGAATATTTTTTTGTCATCAGCGTTTTCAAAATACTCTTAAGGGGAAAGGGTATATACATGTATTACTGACATATATAACATTTATTAATTTATAGTCGGTATATAGGCCATAACATTAACGATTCAATCAAATTCTAGAAGCAGTGCCATGCTAATTCGAAATCAGGTCGGTCAATAAATAAATATTGGTGCCTGTTTTCGCCTTCTCTAAAGAATCACAGGAACTATGTATCTACATTAAACGAGACATTTAAATTTGATTTGTCACTTTTGTCGACCTCAACAATAGAGTTACCTTGTAGATAGTTCAAAAGGTTAAGGCTTTAAACTATCATATCCTTGTAAGTTATAAAATTAATTGTTACAAAAATTATACGAAACAAAAGTGTTTACATTCAAATATTAGAAATATAACTGACTGTATTAAAAAAAATGTATATCAATTATAAAATGCAATGTAATTTACACTTAAGTATGTTTTTTTTAATAGGATCAAAGGTTGTAATCTTAATTCTTTGACGCATTATAAATGTATTTTCATTATTTCAAAACTAACGATTGAAAAAAGGAGACAATTTAAAATCATCTAAGTTAAACTCTATTTTTTATACACATTAACTAAACATGTCTAAGTTAAAGGTTTTACAACTCAAAACGCATATCCAATTTCACCTAAACCATCAAACCCAAATTTGTTGGTTATTTTAAGTCAGCAATAACATCAAAAGCACTATTTTGTGTCAGAGTACGGCTATTTTTACGTTATAAATTGGAGGGAGTGAAGTGGCGGTCTGACACCTTGAATTGTACACTGCACCAATCTGTTGTTATTTAGGCGAAGGATACCAAAGCAACATTCAAACGCATTAGTCGTAACCAAACTGACAACGCCGTGGCTTATAAAGAAAGAGACAAAGAGACAAACAGACAAACAGATAAATAGATAAACAGACAAACAATTATAATACATAAAACACAACATAGAAAACTAAAGACTGAGCAAAACGAACCTCCAAAAAAAAGGGGGGTGATATCAGAGGCTCTGGAATGGTTAAGCAGATCTTAATTTACGTGTGGCACAGTAAATATACATAGACAATAACTGTTTAGTGTCTTTAAATGTCAGCTGTATTTGTACGAGGCTAGGAAACAAGGTGTATGCGAGCTTTTAGCGAGCTACTACACCTGTTTCGAGCCGAGATGCACAGTTTTCTCTGCTTTCAAAATCTTTCTGTTTGAACCCGTCGACCTGGAACTTATCAATTATTGATAATATCAATTATTTGGAAAACAAAAGGGCCTGGAATGGAGTATTTTTTAATCAACAGCATTGTCCTATAATAGTTATAAATAAAGTTGAATTCTTTGATTCGCTGTTTTACGTCATGCCAGCTAACAAATTGAAAACTGTACCTATACGCCTTATTTTAAGTCCAGATTTTAGTATTCGTATTGTCATCTTAGAAAGTCATACTGATTAAAATACTACAATAGGGAACAATGTGACAATGATTAAATTTAGTAGTGTCAACCCTGTGATTATGACCCGTGTATATAGCAAAATCCAAAATACACCGTTTGATGGTGCGCCTGTCAGATGCGGAACGTACAGATAAGGTAATAGGGAACAGGTGAATATACTATTGGTATCGGTATCGGATTCGACCCGGAACTTGTTAATTATTGGCAATATTAATTATGTGGAAAACAAAAGGGTCTGGAGTGGTGTAATTTTTAATCAACACCATTGTCCTATATTAGCTATATATAAAGTTGAATTCTTTGATTTTTCTTCTTTTTTTTCCCATGACGGCTGACAAATTGGACCTCGTTATTTTAGTATTATAGATTCTCAGACTACAACTAAGAGAAGCTATTTAATCCAAAGGGTCGACTATAATAAATATTCATAGATATTCAAACCATGAACCAACTCGAAATAACGTGAACGAAGTGACAGTTCTAACCCAAAATAAGGCCATGCAAGAATTAATGACATTGACTTATTGAACCACATGGAATGACTATCTCGAATTTGCTACATCATTTCCGAGTCGTACTCTACTATACAGTTACCTTGTATTTAGTTCAAAGAGGTTAATATTTTAATAACTATGCCTTTGTGCGTTCTAACGTAAAGTGTAATAAGATATTGATACGAATCAATGGTGTTTGCATTCAAATATTAAAAACACTATTACATTACAAACAAAAAATATTCATTGATAAATTTTCATGTGATATGTATATTTTTTTTAAAGCTCAAGCGTTTCTGTCATACTTTTTTTAATCTCAAATTTGTTTTCACCGTTTTAAGAGTAACAAAACTAAACAAAATATGATACTTAGTATTATATTATATTGAAAATTAATACTATTTTATATATACAAATCGTTTGAGTCCAGTAAATATTTATAAATATATTTAAAAAGACAAAAACCAATATACTTTAGTTGTTTAATCGTTTATCGAGGCTGTAACAGTAGATATTATAGTCCAAGCGCATGATAGATCAAAAACTGTTCTGTTTAAATTGTCAATAATTTATACTTTAGAAACTTCCGTGTTACGGCTTTATATAATCTACTTATCGAACGCACTGGAATTTCTCCGCAACAGAGGCGGAAGATCTTAACGGTAGATTCAAAACTGATGTCTACGATTTAAGAAATAATTGATGCAACCTATTATACTTTATTATAGTTTTAACATGGGTAGGCATTATATTCGTGATTATTTTTGCCCGAGCGATAGTGAGTGCTAAAATAACACGAATATAATGCCTACCCATGTTAAAACTACAATAAAGTATTATATCTTTGTTTGTGTAGGCTCTTCCATGAACCTCCCTTTTTTGTTAGTAAAGAAGCAAACGGCTGACACTGTGATTTTTTAGAGGGAGGAGTTTGAACAGCCAGCATTAACGGTTGACGTATCTGGGTCAAATATGTCAATTTCGGAATGCAACACATTACAGTCATAATAAATGAATAATTAATATCATGTGCATTTGAGAGTTTGAGAGTGTTTTTAAGTTAAGGAAATATATTTTAAAACTGCATAATAATTTGATAAAATTCAATATTCTAAAGTAGTCAATATACGCATGTGCAAACAAATTTTATTGGATTTTAAGCATGGTTTTGTTCACAAAGCGAAAGAAGCACGTCATATAAGAATATCTGACATTGCAATAACTAAAAACAACAAAAAAATGATAAAAATATGAACAAGTTCACAAAACACTTATAGCGTACTGTTTCTTCGGGTCATAACCCTTTATAGCATTTTGTGCACAATTATACACATATATTTTACATAGGTGATAGTGTTTTTTAAGTACAAATGTGAAAACTTAGACTAATCATGTATATCTATATGGCATTATGAGTTCTGAATGGTATTGTGTCTTTAGAATTTACCTATGACTTCTTGTTACATGGATCTATATTTTGTTTATTTGTGGTTGAATGTATTATTGTCTATCTTTGGATCACGTCTCTATAATGTGCTTTTTTCAATGAAATATTGAAATTGAAATTGACTAAGTAAATTGAAAGATTATGCAACGGGAACCCCGCAAAAAATTCGGTATTGGATAAATGAGTTTACGAAATTTTACCGCGTTGATAGCCTGACATATACTACTATGGAAGCGGTAAAATGGTTTACATATTAAATATTTTAAACACATTCACATATATATTGACGTCTGTTACATTGTGACGAATACAATATCCGTGTGATGTAAGCATAGAACTATGAGCAAGTGTCACCGTACTCTGTCGACTCAACAGGTTTCGTTTCTTTTTTTAATTTGGTGCAATCAATCCTCATTTTTACATTTTCTAATTATCCATTAAAAATGATTAAAGAAACATGGGTTAACTAAATATTGCCTCTTTTTACGGCATCAATCAACACATTTGGTGTTTTATGATTAAAAGATAACTGCGCATATGGCTGTTATGGAATATAGGGCTCTGTTGGGAGTATTTTTCGTCATTAGTGATTTTTTTCTGCCACTGATTGAAGGATATAACAGTCTCTGATTATTAACATAGATTTTTTTTCAATTTTAATGTCTTTGTATTTGTACAGGAAAAATTTGAAAATAATCGTATCCGGTTAGGAGAGGATTGGGTGCTACCACAATCTGTATGTGCCTATCACAAGTATAAGTAATTCAGGGCCGTAACTACATTGAGGCAAATGAGGCAAATGCCTCATGCCTGAAATTTAAAAAAAAAAAAAAGACTGAAAAAAAAGATTGTCTTCATATCAAATTACGGAAAGTGTCGTGCAAGTAGCAAGTTCTCTTCACTCCCTGATGTTGGCCCTGCATTTTTTCGTGATCCATGTTTCTATTTTACTTTTGGTTTTCGGAGTTGATGGTCTATTGTTTGTACTTCTGTGTCTCGGGTTTCGTGGTCTTTTGTTCTTTTATTTTCCCACTTTATGACTATAGTCTGAGTGTTGATTTTCATTTCTAAACGTGCGCAATGTTGCATGTCCACCAATGTCCAGATATTGCGCGGGAAAATATTTTAAGAATATGCTCTACGATGCTACTGGACACAGAAAAAAATTGTCTTTTCAGCATCGATAATTGAACTTGATATCAAAGAATACAAAACTGCCTTTTTTGTATATTAAACCACAGGACATATGATGCAGATATATTTTTTTCTCGTTGATTAAGATATTCAATTTTCTATATTCAATAATGTATATACATATATCACTTTTGTGCATGTCTCACCTAGTTTCGAGTGATCTAAACGACTCAGAGAAAATATCCAGTTTTTCTTAGTATGGATTGTGAAATTGGGTATATTTTCTCTGAGACATGCACAAAAGTGATACATATGTATTATAAATTTAAGAATTGACTATTTTGATCAACAACAACAAAAAATAAAAATATATATGTATCATATACCCAAGCGCCTGTAGACAAAACTACATAGCTGACATGGTTTAAATTAAGTAAGACCACCGATTTCCCGGTACCAAATCATTTGAAAAAACAACAACAATATATTGCCATATGACCTTTTACATTGAAGGGTTAAACTTGCATTAAGTCGTGTTCAGACAGAAAATAAAGGAATATGGGGTAAACATACACGGGAACTTATCGCACACCAAGTCAATGCATAGAAAAAATACAAATGATCAATGGTCAAAATTTGTATTCCTGATCTTCATCTTGATAGTGGCTGGAGGGTACTCAATAATAAAAGAATCATTAATACTGTAAAAGAAGGTCTAGATGGTCCCTAGTGTCGAATTAAGCAGTACTAGTACTTTAAAGTATAATACTGCACTGTCACTATATTTAAATCTAGTCATAAAAAAAATCATCGAAGTCAGCACAATACAAGACAAGAGCAGACAGACAGACCCGGTATTAACGATTATGAGAAATACGAATTTTACTTTATCCTACTTATCAGTCTTTTAATATTGCACCTCAAACCTAAAAGTCTTAAATTATAATGAATCTATGTATTTGCATTGAGACCAGAATATTGTTGAAAAAATAGGCTAAAGATATTTCCGTTTCAATGTAGGAAAGAGTCCGTGGAACGCTCAGAATGCATGATTTTGCGTTATTTTACTCAAAGCTTCTGGGGGCCTTGAGCGGTCCCCAGACACTTCGCCAAAAAAAAATATATATATTTTGCCTCATTATTGAAAGAGGCTAGTTACGGCCCTGTAATTCAGGGGTTGGCGTTGGTTGCTGACTATCATGTTGTGTTCTCAATATATTGTTTTGTTTATAAATCAAGCTGTTGGTTTTCTTGTTACATTTTGTCACTTGCATTACTTATAATAACTTTCTTTTTCTGTGTATTTGTGTGTGTTTCGTTTTATTTTTCGTTAACTCACGAAATTTTCACTGCCCCATATTTGAATGAAAACTTAGGTACAGTAACTGCTTTTTTTAATTAGTTTATTAATCAAGGATTTGTATAGTAAGATTCCAATCCTTCTTACTATACAGATCCTTGGTTTATTGTAACGGTTCACCTTCGACCGTGCATAGTATTTTACCGTATAATTTGACGTAATAGTTAAGATATGAATCTATGTACTAGCATAACATTTTAAATAGTCACTTGTTTGTAGATGTATTCAATGAGGTCACTATCCATTCGATAATGAAGTATCATTTAATTTTGATAGACATTGAACATATAAATATAATATTAGTTCCCATATCTTCATATTTGAGGTGGTACCCAACACTTTGACTAAAATTAATTTGGCTCGTTTAATTTTCGTCAAATTTTGACAAAATATGTACTTAAACACTTTGAAAAAAATATAAAAATTTCACAACAAGTGAACCAATCACTTTCTCGGACAAAAATGGTTGAATATATAGCAGTTTGACAAACATTAATTTTGATCATAGAGAGACTTAACATTTCCTTAACAATACAATGTGAATAAAACGTTTGGTTGATTTTACAGAGCTATCTCCCTGTAATGTTAGGTATCGGTCTGGACGCAGAATAAAAATAATAGGATAAATATACTTAATAATGGGTTAAATAATAAAGAAATAAATAAAAGTAAAATAATAAGAAACAGATCGACCATAGAATAAAAAAAATGATATGCATATTCTGGGCCGCGTTCAATATCGTAGATGCTACGTAGTGCTTCGTAGATTTTTGTCTATTGAACGTGAAGCTAGCCTATAGTTTCTACATAGATACTGATAGCTACGTAGCTGCTACGATATTGAAAACGACTCTGGACACGATAACCCTTCTTTGAACTATATATAGACCGACACACTTAGCCGGATTTTCACGTGCTAGTTCACAAGGTAACATTCCTTACTCGGACAAATTATTCTGACTCCGAGTCAATCAGTCTTTGCTCGTACTCTTTAATGCCGTGTGCTTAGCGGAGAAGCAGTAAATACCAATTCGCCGTTTCAGAATCTATTGCATTCTGGGTAATATTTTTTAAAAATGTACACCGAAACGTCGTGATTGGTTGAAAACGTCCAAAACAATGGAAATTCAACCAATGTCGTGACGTTATTTTCATTTTGAGGTACGAACAATGAAATTATCCATAATCCTTTAGATTCTGAAACGGCTAATTGCAAAGTCTTTAGTTTGACCCAGCCTGGATTCGAACCCTCAACCTCCAGCACTAGAGGCGAACACTCTGCTACAACACAACCGAGGCGGTACCATAGAAAATCGAGAAAGGCGATAAAATAAGAATATAACATATATGTAGACGAACACATCAATACCCCCGTATATAATGACATAGTGAAAGAAATAAACACTTCATAAGTTTGAATGAGAAAAAATGTCAAATTAAAACATATAGATCTATTATCCGAAACACAAAAATATTGCAAAATCATTCATATTTAAAAATTCGATAAATAAATATGACACAACTCATATCAAAAAGGTTAAAGGATCTTAAAGGTTACATTTAAATTTTTTCTTTCCATTTTACTAACCTTTATTTTGGATTACCGAGTGATGTGAAATTGGCCTGTTATTATTCAATTTTGTATTAAAAAGGGGTAATGTGCATAAACTGATATGTGAGGTGCTTGTCATTGAGAGCAATTAAAACATGTACATGACAACTCATCAACGATACCAGACTTGGCTAGCCAGATGCGTGTTGAGTTTATATATAATATATCGACGTCACGCTTGGTACGAGTCTAGTAAAGGACTGGTAAGGTATCGTTTAGCGTCGTTTTCCTTTCATTTTGACAGACTTGTTTCTCCTTTACAAAAATGTCTGAACATTGCACATTTTACAAAATTAACGTTTGTTATCTTTACTAGATAAAATAGACAAGGTTTAGATGACTGTTTATATATGTTAGGCATATAACATTTGTTTTCATCGTAACCTTAAATTTTTTTTATAAATATATATGTCAGATGTTTGTCACTGCCAAAGACTGTTAATCATAGCAAAAGCGTATCTTCTGGCATGATCATGATATTACGTCAACGCATATATCACGCGGATACAGGCGGTACTAAAGCAGTTTTGCGCTTTAAGAGTTTAAATTCCAAAATACAAGTGTTGATATAACCGCTATAAATAGATAAAATCTGACCGGAAGAGGAGAGAGGGACAAAAATGTTCAGAATATTGAGATTTATCTGCTGACCATTTGCCACAAAACTGTCAGACAATTTATCTGAGTTTATTGCTCCCTGTCATATTATATTTCTTGATTTTTTTGTTAAAAATCAGGCCGTTAATGTTCTCGTTTGAATTGTACCAGATTTTGTCATGTCGGAGTATTACAACTAACTATACGGATTTACCCGTCGACAAAGGCCGAACAGTACATGCCAAATAGTAAAAGTCGCTTGTATCTACTTGTTAAACTCTGGTAGAGAGTTGCCTTATTAGCAATAACATAACATCTCCTTATTTTTACATTAAAAATTCCAAACTTAATGTGTGGTTGATGAATTTGTATTCCGTCATTTTGTTATACGAACTATGTTACTTTTTGTCAGAGTTTCTTGTTGTTATACGAACTATATTAACACTTTTACTAGAGCTTCTTGTTGTCATAGGAGCTCCTTTGATATGTTTATTTAAATACTGTCAAATATAACTCAGAATCCTGACTAGTTACATACGCGGTCAATTCATTCAGTTGTATTTTGCCTTTTATATACAATGCTTTTAGATTTGTAACCTTAGAGACGAACATTGTATAATTTGGGGTGATGTCGGCTATAGAGGGTTAAAAGGAGTATTTTTTTTATCCACATTAGTCATTTATTGTTTATCTTTTTCTATGCATCCGTACTGATAGTGATAGTTCTCGTGATAAAAAAAAATGTAAATACTTTATTTTTGAAGATTGTTGAATTTAATATTGAAACGGGCTTAACAGTGTCCACAAGTTGAAACCGTGTATTATATCGTAATTCCACTGTAAACACTTGTGACGACGGTACATCAATTAGTATGACAAGCAATCATGGACACTTGTGACGTGTACATCAATTAGTATGACAAACAATGGACACTAAAGTTTTATATACTTGATTTTTTATTTTTTACAATTTATATTATTAATATTTTTTTTGTCTTTTCAATAACTCTAGCACCAAACGGACAATACCATGCATTATAGTCAATTATAGACAATGTGGAAATTATTACGCCCAAAGCGAGGATATTATATTCATCATAAGAACTGTTAAAAGAAATCAAAATCGACCAGAAATTCAAAACTTTGTTAATAAAACTCTGAATTAATCAACATTCAAACCGTTAGAGAAAATCTAGGGAGATCAGAAAGGCTGCATCTCAGGAAAACTCCCGAGCATGCAGGAAACACGCATAGAATGACATTAACATAATTTAAATGAACTAGGTTTAATAAGTTATCAGATATCATTAATATCGAATGATATTGAAATATATTATATCGAATATAAGATGTCATACAACTGTAATTATACATATCTTTGACATACTTATATTAAAAAGCGATATCATTTCATATTTATATACAAACAATATCCTTTATTTCGAAATTAACAATATTTTAACTTTTGTCATTGAAAAGATAATAACAATTGTACACATTGTAATTTATCAGTCCCTTAAGTAGGCTTACAGAAGTCATTTATTTCTGTAAACACAATTGACACTAAACCAGGTCGTTGTTTCGGATTTTGGTATTGTTACGGATGTATACTTCGGAGTACTTCGGACTACATGTCTTCAAGGTAATTGCATGCGCCAACACTTGACCGTTTTTTCTAAGTGCTTCAATTTTAATAATTTAAATAAAATGAAAAACCAAATTTGATTCTGATTTTGATTGGACCAAAGTTGATATTTCATTGTATGTTTTCACTCAAAGAAAGCGAAAAATAACAGTTGCTTGCTGAATGAATTTCTGAACAGTCGATAATATAGATTCTAGATGGAAATTTTCTGTAAAGTCGTTTCCTTTTGTTCCTATCTTTTTGTTGGTATACTGTTCCTGTTACAAGGTAATAAAACTATTATAAGTATTAATTTAGTATTTTCATCTTTTAAAGCGCCAGGTTCCTCGTGAATCATGAAAATAATAGAACGCATGTCAATTCACATAGAAAGAAGCAGCTGATTTAAGAACTTAACTCTCTGTAAGATTGAAAATTACAGAATTGTTGTTCTATTTGTCTATTTGAAAGGATTTTTTTATTTTTTTTAATTTGCAGATTGTATGTAAATAAGACTAAATTCCAGAGAATTATCTTTCCTAAATTGATATTGATTTTGCTACAAATCCAATTTGTATAATTATGCATTAAACCTATTCAAATTTAAAAAAAATCTCTAGAATTTCAAATACACAAATTGAAGCGAGCGAGCGATTTAGAAATAAAATCATCCGAAATGGGGCGAGCGAAATTGTATTTTCTTTTTCAATTCGTTAGCACGTCAAAACTGAAATTTTACAAGTGGGAGATATATTTTAAATTTGTATTCCACAAAACATGTTTTGGGGAGCGAAAAAAAAATTTTAACACTAAAAAAGTAACTTTCTGCAATTTGTATACGTAGCGATCAACGAGTTTTTTTTTAGATGAAATTGTTGATTTCAACTAATCTAATAGAGCGATAAATCAAAAAGTCTTTTTAAATGACTTGTAAACAAATACATTTTTGGTTTGCCAAAATATCGAATGCGGAGAACTATGATCATGATTCAATCAATTAACTGGTATACGGTATACAGTTCATGTTTTAATAAAGAGGATCACAATTACCGAGAATATAAAGATCTTTTGGGCTTTCTTCGCTGTTATTTCAGTCTCAATTCTGGCGCTTTTAAAAACGTTAGTTTGTTTCTAATATCGTTTACGAGTTATAATTTAAAATAATTTTAACTGTACACATATTCTTTTTTTCTATCCCATGATATAAATTATTATTTGATTAACATTTTGAATTTCAACGATAAAAATGCAAACATGAAGACATTACTTCACTTATAAAGATGAGGCAAGTGGGGAATGACAGTTTATCGAACTCCGAAACAGCGGTTACGTCCTCTTTACTACGCTACGTTGACTTTCAGTTCAGCGAAGCAACATCACCACTGTTTCGGAGTTTGACAGTTTATAATCAGATCTGTTTCCCAATTTTTCATTCAGACAGTATACAAATTCAAATTAAATAAAACATAAAGATTAGTTTTGGATGTCACATGTCGTTTCTTTATTCGTTATAGAGATCAAATTAAGTTTGACTGTAATTGTCTTTGATTTTCATTGTCAACCTTTACGTCATTACTAACCCTCATCCCATTATTTTTTCAGCTAACAATAAGAACATACTATTTAAAGTAGAATCCTTTAAAGACGGCTCACAGTTTTTACTTGCTTTCAGCCTCTTAGATTTTACCTCACATGTTGTCTCTATACAACATTTTGTTAGTGATGGATTGCTACGGGAATATACTTAATTGTTACATAGCGAATTCTGCTTATAATTCGAATTTCAGTAACTTGGTCATTGAAAAGAATTTCTATATTTCGATTATACCGTTTCCATTTATTCTCGGGATTCACAGTTTCTTTTTATCGAACCAACACTTATCCATGGTATCCATATTATTTATTTTCTTTTGAAACAGGCATGGCAAATAATCAAGACACTTCGCTATTGATATAAACATTGTAAAATGCCCGGTATTGTTTCATTTCGCCGTTAAATTCTAATAAATTCAAACACAAAGGTCGTATATATAAATGTAGAAAAAAATTTCCTTGACCATTCATAAGTAAACTCTTCGACCTGAACTGGAGGCGTTAAACTGTATAACCTGTGTTGGTTGAGAGGTTGAACTGGTCTCTGAGCGTAAAAACAAATGCGTACGACAACCAAGGGGTCAGAAGATGGTTTATGGATTTCAAAGATAAAATTCTGCTTCCATTTAACTTTGAAATTCCCTGAGCTTCTACTGCTAGCAAGGATTTGTATAGTGAGAAGGATTGGAATCTTGCTGGCAGATTGCATATAAAAAAGCTACGTATGATGAGATTTTGGCGAGATCTCACTAAACAAATCCTTGCTGCTTGTAAATAACACATCATCCATCCTGGGGTATCATACATTTTTCATGTACAATATTTACATATTCCGTCAATTGTTTCTAAATTGCTATCGGTCGTCTTGAACAAATATGAACTGTTTGCCACTGTAAACAAATGACAGAAAATCAATTTATGATTTAACATTTTTTTGTTTCCTCAACCAGGAAAACTGGTATCAACAGCATGTATAGGGAAAGGATTTCCAGTCGAATGGACAACAGCAACTGCAGGGGTTACATACTGGTACATGACACCAATAATTAAAAGACAATTCACGGCTGGCTACAGTGTGATAGATTACTATACAACAGATGGATCGCCTATGGGTAAATAAAACTTATATTTTGGCGCCTGTTTAAACGTTTTTATCCTGCAATCGACCTTTCTACTGTATATGAATATAGCGTCTCCTGGTATCCTGTTTTTACTGCGAGCGAACGGTTATGTCACATTACTATTTACGTTATTTACGTTATTAGTTTGGGTCCTCATTGCGGTTCCGTTGAAGTCATGTCGATTTCTTTCAAAAACAAATTCAAAGATTTGAAGAAAACAAATTGCAGGATATTAGACAATAACTGTTTCCGACGTCATTAAATATCAGCTGTATTTGTACTCGGCTCGAAACAGGAGTAGTATTGTACTGATGTTCGCTGAAGCTCGCATTACACCTGATTATTAGCCTAAAGAGTTATCTGGGTTTTTAATTGAATTATAAAAGCAGAAAAAATGAAAGGAATCGGGTGCTTGTTTTCGAGATGTAAGCCATTGAAAATTTCGCGGGAAAGAATTTTCTCTAAATTTTTCATATATTAAACATTGGCACCATTTTTTCTGTCAACAAGTGTAAAAACGTGAGAATTTAAGATTCATTGTTAGAATTTTCAAAGATTGCATTTTAAACTATGTGTAGTCAAATTATGAAAAGAAAATGAGTAATTAGTAGAATCTTTTAGTGGCATTACATGGATAAAAACTTATTGTTTTATTTCTTTAAACTTTTCCCCCTTTTGATGTTACAATTTCATAAATTTCCATAGAAAATGGGCCATATGTATTTTCTGCGAAGAACTCCGAAGTATAAGGATGTTTGCTTTTGTTGTTTTTTGAATTTTTGTCAGATATTCCGAATCCTTTGGTTTTATCCATGTAATGCCATTAAAAGATTCTACTATATAATTACTCATTTTCTTTTCATAATTTGACTACACATAGTTTTAAATGCAATCTTTGAAAATTGTAACAATGAACCTTAAATTCTCATGTTTTTACACTTGTTGACAGCAAAAATGATGCCAATGTTTAATATATGAGAAATTTAGAGAAAATTCTTTCCCGCGAAATTTTCAATGGCTTACATCTCGAAAACAAGCACTCGATTCCTTTCATTTTTTTCTGCTTTTATAATTCCATTATTTATATACTATCAATTGATAACAGTCTTCTTTTAAAAAAAAAGCTTGTATTTTAGAAACAGAGTAGCAAACATCTTTAGATGTAATGTTAGTTTATTTGTTTGATTCTTTGTTTTGAAGGTGCATCTCCTACTTGTGTAGATGAATATTATGACTCAATATCAGGATACTATTACTATCTGTTGTACTATGGCGATGAGAATGTTTACAGTTTGGACACGGACATTGAGATATGTCATGGCTACAAACAGTTCGACAATGTACTCAGGGAATTCTACCGTAAGATTTTTAAAATTCTTGAATATAACCTTTTCCATAAAATATTCTCTGCATACAAAAAAGGCCTTCATTTTCTCTCAAAACTTACAGTGTTGGGTTTTATGTTTACTGCCTGATGATGTACTACGCCGTAACGGCAATGAGAAAATTTACAGTTTGGACAAGGGCCTTGAAATATATCATAGCTACAAATGGTTCGATAATAAAAGTTTTCTAGAATAAGAGTTTTAAAATTAGATGTACAATGTATTTTATTTTGTCTTACCTATTTTTAATTCCCTTTTATATTTTGTTTGAAAATCATATGGTAATTAAACTGCTCATTATGAACACTGTGATTGGCGATTGGCTAATAAAGTGTCTGTCTGTCTGTCTGTCTGTCTGATTTGTCAAATCTGATTTTTAAGCTACTGTTGGGAATAATGGAGTTAAAAGTTTATTGTTAACGTTATTTTACCAATCATATAACCGTCAATTCTTTTGAATTTTTTTATATTTTTGCCAAAGGGTCAAAGTTAATATTTTGGTCCAAAATTTATAACAAAGTAATTTAAGACAATGCGATTGGTATCACATTAATTTGTAGTTTTTTGTAAAATTTTCAGACGAGTTTGCATTTACCGGCACTATAACCAGTGCACAGGATTGTGTTGGGCTATTTACTGCAGGTTCTTCCAGTATAGCTCTTTCAAAATGTATGTATTTTTATGATATATAAAGAAAGTATCTAGAGTTGACATAAGATTGCCAAAATACCATACAAAATAATTCGTAAAAAATACTCTATATGTATGAACACGAATATTCTTATGTGTTTTTTTTTTTTTTTTTTTTTTTTTGTAAGAGGTTTACTTCACGACAGGTCTTGAACGATGAGCTAGAGAACTCACATGTAATGGACGACTATGATATGCAATTTGGAGTTTAGTATGGCGTTCAGTATCACTGAACTAGTATATATATTTGTTTAGGGGCCAGTTGAAGGACGCCTCCGGGTGCGGGAATTTCTTGCTGCATTGAAGATTTGTTGGTTACCTCCTGCTGTTGTATGTTGTATGGTCGGGTTGTTGGCTCTTTGAAACATTTCCCATTCCCCATTTCCATTTCTATTCTCAATTTTATTTTTATAGAGTGATTAAATGATTGACACATTGCAAAAAAAGATATATATTAGTGATGCCTTTACGCTAGGATAAGAAATATCGGTTTCTTACTTTTCTTGGTAAATTACTGAAATTACCTATAAGCTGTTTGATACTACATTGTATATACATAATTTCAGAGAAAACCAACTACAAAATAGATGAAAAGGGTGCAGCTTAGTTTAATTCGTATTTTTGTATTTCCAATTAAAAAATTGCAGTCACTCAGCAGTTTTGTTAAACGCTACCTGGGTAATCTCAAGTATATATAATATACTCTCTAAAGAAAAAATAGGCGGAAGATACAAACTGGACATCAAAATTGATTAGTCAAAGAAAATCTAACAACGACATGGGAAACAAACGAAAGTCGACTAAAAGACACATAATTGACTTCAGGAAAATCACTTCTAATTTCTAACGTTTAAAATGTTCAAAAGATATTTGAAAGATTTTAACGACCTTGACTGTCTATCCAGCCCTTGCGCAGTCGGGTGTTTAAAAGATAAACAACACCACGCGCAATAAAGCAATGGTATGTCGTACCATATAATGCTCGCAATTACTGAGAACAAGCTCTACCTACAGCTGGTAATAGTTAATCGTGCTGTCCTACTCTTATATCAGTGGCTGTACTTCGGACAGATTTTATGCATCAATACAAAAATAACATTTATAATACAATATGCATAGACTGTTAATGCCTAAAAATGAGAGAAATATGCATTTTTTTTTATATTGTTTATTTCAATGAACATTTTTAAACAATAATTACACAAATCACGATGATATTTCAATTTTCTTTTCTTCTTTTTTTTCTTTTCTAGACGATTTTCAGTATGCAAACTGCCCGTTTGATTTCACTACCTATGACTTCACCTTTAGTGATAAAGGAAACCCTGACTACTGTGCTGGTCAAACGTCTGAAGCCTATATCGAGAATGAAGTCATAGCTTTGAAGAGTTGTTATGATCCGCTGAATATTACCTCAGGTAAATAATCTAGCAGAATGATTTTTTTTTTGATTTTTTTTATTCTATAATTTCGTTTAGTTAAGAGGTGACTATCATTTTATTATTTATTGATTGATTATTGGTTTTCAACGCCACTTACAGCATTCCTGTCTGTATGACATGGAAAAAAGTCCGAATGCCCTGGAAGAAAACCACTGACCTGGAACCTGAAAAAAATTGAATTCCAAATATATTAAGATCGAAGTCGAACGTGCGAGTCTGCCACTCAACGGCTCAGTGTTGACAGACTATGGGAAACTGAAGATGAACTACTTAAACCACTTGGCCACAGAGGAACCCCTTTCATGATATATTCACATTTAAATTTTTGTTGACGAAAGATCTACTGCTTGTACTCATGATTATATTCTTGCGATTCAAATGATTTTTAGTATAAATTTAAACTGTCCAATTTTGTTTTATATATATTCAGTGTTACAGAATTACAACCTCTTCCGTTTCCTAATAATTTAGTTTAATCTTACCACGTTATCGTTACCCATAACAATATATATATACCTTATGTTTTTCAGCTGCTCCTTATTATGGGCCATTTTCATGCCTTGGTAGTTGGCCAGCAGATAAAAAGGACACAACTTCTTTTGGTGATTTTATAGTTATCGAGATGTATGATGAGGCAAAATGGCCATATTGTGGGGTACGACACCAACCTTTTTTTAATTAAAGATGTATATACAATATAAGTATACATTATCAATAACATGTACAAAAAAATATTGGTAAAGTCTTTGGACACCGGAAGAATTATAAAATGCGCGACATTGTACAAAAGTGTGTTTTCCTGCAATTTGAATACTAACGCTTAAATTTTTACTTTATAACGTTCGTTGTCTCATTTTTTTCATAGATTTATAAATTACATGTACGCAGAAATCAACATGAATAATAACATACATTAAATAAACTTATCATTGTATATATTTTATATTTTTTTAGCGGTATAAAGTTGACACAAATGGCGTCATTACAATTTCTATTTACCTGTCAATGAGTCAGGGAGACTGGTTCCCTGTAATGTGTATTGCATCGGTTGATAACGAGTTCATGTACGATGACGGAAACCAGAAGTTTGTGAGAATGGTGTTTACTCCCCCTTATACATGTAAGACGATGCATAGTTTACTATATTCACATTTTTAACAATTTGCAAAATTTTGCAATTAGATCAATTCTTTTTTGTAATGAGAGCTGATTTTGCTGTATTTACATTTAATTTTTTAGCATGATTTCTAAGAACATTTATTCATGAAAATATATATTGACTTTAAAAATTCTGTTCCTAGAATCATTCCAGAAATTTTTGTATGGTTAATTCATCCATTTTTTCATACAATCGTTCATAATATAAAGATATAAATGAATATCTTCTACAATAAAAATAAAGAAGAAAGGAAAACTTTGTTTAATTAATTTAACTTAAACTGTTAAAATTTACAAGTGTGTAAAATTTCATGTTATTTTACTTAAACATTCGCATTTTTTTAACAGCAACAATAGAGCAAACAACACAAGCTGACTCGACGATAGTAACAACTGAATCGGCAATTACAACATCTATCGAACCGACAACTACCGAACTGACAACTACTGAACCAACAACTACCGAACTGACAACTACTGAACCAACAACTACCGAACTGACAACTACCGAACCGACAACTACCGAACCAACAACTACCGAACTGACAACTACCGAACTGACAACTACTGAACCAACAACTACCGAACTGACAACTACCGAACCGACACCTATTGTACCAACAACTACCGAACCGACGACCACCGAACTGACAACGACTGAACCAACAACTACCGAACTGACAACTACTGAACCGACAACAACCGAACAGAAAACTATTGTACCAACAACTAACGAACCGACAATTACCGAATTGACAACAACCGACCAGACAACTAAAGAAACGACAACTACTGTTCCGACAACTTCAACAACTGATCCGACAAGTACAACAACTGATCCGACAACTACAACAACAACTGCTCCGACAATTACAACAACAACTGCTCCGACAATTACAACAACTGTTCCGACAACTTCTACAAATGTTCCGACAACTTCAACAACTGATCCGACAACTTCATCAACTGATCCGACAACTTCAACAACTGAACTAATCATAGCAGCGGTTGGATCAACTAATACCTCAAACAGTAAATATGTATTTCTTTTACGATTTCCTTTTTTAAAAGCATAAGTTAGCATATAGTAAGAGATCTTTTGTGAAGAACACTTTTATTCATTTTAAGGACAGTTTTTATTGGTGAAGGAAGCCGGAGTGCCCGGAAAAAACCACCGACCTTCGATAGGAAAACTGACAATCCTAGTCAATTGAGATTGGAGTCGAATGCACTCGAACAAGCAGGATTCGAACTCACAACCTCAGTGTTGACTAGCTAGTGATTACAGTAGTAACTACTTAGACCACTTGGCCACCGATGCCCCTTTTTGTTTATTATAGCTATTCGACTAATTTATCTATAGTCAGTTTCTTTTTTGTTTGTTATAGCTATTCGACAAATTATCTATAGTCTATAATTACTTTTTCTTTCTATTGTAGACATGATGGCATCAAAATCATCAAAGTCTGAAATATGGAATAGCATACGTGATTTATACTGGCCATGGTGGATTCTTGTCGGGGTTTCAATTCTTCTGTTAGCTTTATTGACATGTTGTTTGATTTATGCTGCAAAGAGACGAAAACGTGGAGTAGATGACCATGAAAAAGGAAAACAGATGAGCGACAGGAGTCAGGCAAATTTACAACAAACTTCAAAAAACAGTGGAACCAGTTTGAATAAAGATGCAGCTAAAGCACCAAAACGTGCAAGAAAGATTACAGTCAAACCTTTTGTTCCACCCAAAAAATGGAATTTTTAGATTCTATGATAAATTTCTAATAACATTGAATCGATTAATTGTAAAAGTATCCTTCTGATCTTTATACGAGTACGTTTTTTTTATATAATTTTGTACTTTAGCATGAGCTCAATGGTTGTTATTTTCAATTCTAGCTCGCATGCAAAATTCTATAAGAAAGCTCCAAACTCAGCAATCGTTAAACGCAATATTCTGAGAAAGTTTGGAGAGCCGATAAAGTTGTTTTGGGAGTTCAATTTCTGGATTAATTTCTATGAGCACTGAAAACTTATTATTTTATCATACCGTCAATATTTAAACGAAAGAAGTAATATAAGCACGAGCTTTAGCGCCAAGAGTTAAACAGTTGTCACAGTAGCATTAGAATGATTAAAGGCGCCTTAACAGTTTTCACAGTAGCGTTAGAATGATTAAAGACGTCAAAACAGTTTTCACAGAAGCAGTAGAATAATTTTTAAAAGGAAGCAGAGAAAATTAAGAATTATTACTAATACATTCCTCAGATTTAAATATGTTGTTTTTGTTTTTTGTTTTTGTTTCTTTAAGTGTGTTACTTAGTTGAACTGCATTTATTTGTAATTGTAAAAAAAAAGATGGGTTAATTTAATTTAGAAAAAATATTTATTTTTTGAGTTGAACTTTCATTTATTACTTCATTTTTGTAAATTCATTCATTTCTAAAAATTCAATTGGTAGCAGCCCTAGGTTTTGTCAAATGAAAGTGTACAGCTGTTTTACACTTGTTGACTGACTCCAGCTGGAAAGGTGTAGATTTTACACTCAAACATGTTTTCATGGATATGGAACAGTTGATATAACAAATAACGGCGCATGAAATCAAAGACTTTTTAGATATAATTTCTTATTAGTGCCTCTGCAGCTTATATACAGACCGCTCACTGTCAAAACATTACTTTGTCATTGAACCGTCTCCGAACATGTTCTGGATAATTTTATATACACAGTTGTTTCATTGTATTTTTTTTTCTTTTGTATGGGGGACATATGGTTGGACTCCTTTTTTGTATGACTTACATGTGTTGGAACCCACCTTTTTGAAAATGATCGACTTGACCCGCGCCGTTACTTTAATTGGGAATTTGCTGTATCTTTATTCTTCTTGCATGTATCTTTTGTGCGAGTATATTATTGTTACCCTTTAATTTGTATCTCTGATTTTTGTGTTATTTTAATATTTATTGTTTATTTTAATACTATGATGCATTTATTTTTATAGGGCTTTTGTTCGAGTTTTTCTTTTTGTATTCAGTATTTATCAATTGTTAAACATTTTAGATGTTACTATTTATTTTTGTTTTTTGAATTGTTTAGAATTACGTTTTATTTATGACACGGTTAATTCAATAAACTAAGTTATTATTGTGAATTTGATCCATGATAACTCAAATGCATTTAAAATTGACGATACCAAGCTCCCTCTTATTTGTTACGTTTACAAAAATAGGCCAATATTTAATTGCGCCAAAAACAAATCCATATGCGCCACAACTCATTTGCGTCAATGCTACTTCTACGTCACTTCATTTCGAAAACTATAGAAAGGTTCGGTATGAGTGCAAATGAGACAACTCTCCAACCAAGTCACAACTGGTAAAAGTAAACCATTATAGGTCAAAGTATGGTCTTCAACACGGAGCCTTGGCTCATACCGAACAGCAAGCTATAATGGGCCCAAAAATAACTAGTGTAAATAAAGACAACAGTAGTATACCGTTGTTCAAAATTCATAAATCGATAGAGAAAAAAACAAATCCAGGCCACAAATCAAAACCGAGGAAAACGTATCAAATATAAGAGAACTACGACACAACACCGAAACGTAATACACACAGAAACGAACTATAATGTAACAATGGCAATTTTCCTGACTTGGTACAGGGCATAAAACCATTCAAACAGGAAAACCAACGGTCCAAATGATAAATCTACATAAAAACCGACAAACGAGAATCAATTATGAACGACATCAACAAACTACAACCACTGAACGTCATGTTTTCTTTTTCCAAGTCATGTGACTTCTCCCTTCTTCTAAGCCAGTACTTCGGACTTTAATGTATTTCATGGCCTGAATATTTGTACGAAAATCTAAAAAACACAAAAATTGACGGATGTGAAGCATGGAATTGCTCGTTCTGACGAGTGTGGAATGCTTCAGGTCCGTTATTTGTTCTTCGAGAATTTGAAGGAATTACAGCCCACCATGAAGAAAACCACGCATTAATATGATCCTCTATGTATGTTGATAACTTGAAGTCACCGAAGTCTTGTACCTTTGTATCAATTAGCATATCAGGAATTACATCCTCAGCAAAGCTTTCATCTACATCTTCTGGTTTTAGAAACGCAAATACGGAAAAAAAGGGGAACAATTAAAGAGGTTAGAATTGCTACCTTTTCAAATCTGTAATTGGCACATGAATCTTGCTCTGAAATTTACCCGGAGATATATTATTTACTTATTGCGAGAAATGTTGATAACAAGACACCTACGACATGACATTGCAGCAATTTGTATGCCCCATTTATAGGCATTACTTTCGTTCGTTCGTCCGTCCGTCCGTCTGTCCTGCTTCAGGTTAAAAGATTTTGGTCTTGGTAGTTTTTGAAAAGTCCAATCAACTTGAATCTTAGTACGCATGTTCCCTATGATATGAATTTTCTAATTGTAATGCCAAATTAATGATTTTCACCCATTGTCACGGTCCACTGAACATAGAAAATGATAGTGCGGATTGGGCATCCGTGTAGTATGGACACATTCTTGTTTATTCAGCTTTTGGCCCAGTTTCCCTATTATACATTTGTATTTGTCCCAGCTGATGAGGCTGTCAATGATTTTATTATTGTCTGACGTAAAATGTATATTGAGGTTATGTTACCTCTTTACAAACAGAACCGAATGACACGAACGTTCAAATTATGTACTGGCTTCATAAAGCACCTAACAAATATATTCCATTTTCAATTCTATTTAATTTGTCTTGTACTTTCTTGTATTTCACATCTCATCTTTTATGGTAATATTATATCCAAAGCACACAAAGGTCATCATTCATCTCAAAAGCAAACCAAACCTTTTAAACAAACTTATTCATAAGGGATATAATCACGATATTGGTGTCGAGGCATTTTCTTAAATAAATATTGATTCACTTATAGGGTAATTGAATCGGGAAAACAAATGTATTCTAAAACCGATTCCTGGCATGCATCACACTAAACCCCTAACAGTAGGGATTGTGCTTGATGTTCTATGGTCGAGACATAATCTGTAAGTTGATCCGTTTATTTGAAGTCTTAAGCTCGCATATCAGTAACTGCTAGTTTTGACAGATTTTGACGGATAGGGAAGGGCCTCGCCCCCTATGGAGCTACATATATGCTTTGTGTGTAGACTTAAATATAGACCACTCTAAACGATACCTAATTTGGGCCTCTTTTTTCAAAATCCTCTATCTGCATGTTGCAAAAGTAAATAAAAAATATCGTGATTTGATAAGACCATCAAAAGTCATGTCGAGTTGTGTCTTAAGTGTCTCAAGTTATGTCCTTAAACCATCTGCATCGTGAGACATGCCTTATTCTTAAGATACTTTTGAAAACAATGCTTCATGTCTTGCGTTTTAATTTCCTCCTTGTCCACCATATGTAAATAATTGCAAATCCATGATACACTACGTGAACAGATCTACAACATTTTAAAAGTTGGAGGTATGTAACTGTAACCTGCAGTCACATATCATTTTCCCTGCTTTGACTGTAAACGGTAATTTGAATCTTTCCAATAAACAGTAATGTTCAACGTAACACAAATACATAATTTAGAAGAATCAAAAGATGAAAACGGATTGTATTAAACCTTTAGTTAATTAAAATTAGACGACAAAAAAAAGCATATTATAGAGACTGTAAGAACAGCACCGTTTTGCATATAATAACAACGTCGATTTTTATCTCAATTGTGATTTTAATCTCAATTGTTTGCTGGAATTAATATTACTTGTGAATGACAGCCTATTCTAATGCTCATCAAGAAACCTTGCACTTCAATGCAATGTATATATTGCAAAATATTTTACCGCACATAGCACACTCTTGTGTATGACTTAAAAGTCCGTCCGATGACGGGAATAATATCCGGACGTCATTATTTTTATTTTCCTCCAAAAATATCACAGGCACTTGTCTCAGAAATTTGTTTTCCTATATATCTTAATATATTAACATTAAGGTATACATGGTATATAGGGGAAAAAATCCTGAGAAAAGTGGCTGTGATATTTTTGGAGAATTGAAAAAAAATAGATATTACTTTTTGGGTTACTGATGATTTACCCAAGGATGGTCTGCGTTTTAAAATTTAATTAAAAAAAAATATAAACCTCAGATTTCGTTAGGTATAGCCACCTTTTGTGTAAAAAAGGCAAGTTAAGCAACTTGGCCAATAAAAAGCTGGATGACTATTTATGTAAAAAAATGAAAGAAAAGCTGGATGACTATTTATGTAAAAAAAATGATAGAAAAGCTGGACCGAATAGAATGAAAAAATAATAAAGCAGGACAGAGATTACAATTGTAAATAAAAAGGCAGTACCAATTTCCCCTCAACCCACCCCCCCCCCCCCCACCCCCCCACCCCCCCCCCCCCCCACACACACACACAAACACCGCCACTAGCATGAAAATCACAAGGTAGCTTCTTTATTCTTATCTGAGCATCTAACAATGTTTCAAGCCGGGGCATTTCCATCATTTATAAGTTGGTTAATTAAAGCTACACCAAAAGTCGTTGATGCGCTTTAAATCGCGTTAGAAGATGGTTAACGAACAAGACTTTTATGTTGTTTCAGTCGATCGCATGATTAACTTATATCGTGCTTACCAGGTTTAAAATTGCACGTGAATTAGAACTTAGCTTTGTTTCCAAAGAAGAAAGCAATATCAGAATAAGTCTTAGTTTTTTTATCGTCATTCGCGAATCTCATTTTGTAGCTATACCGTTAGTGTTAAATGTGGTAAAATATTTAATGTTACTATTGTTTAACAATCGTTGTATCGTTTATCGTCATATGGGATGTGTGTCTCTAAAAACCGCAATCATATCTATGTAACAAGTGTTTTAGTTTATACAGATGTTACGGCCAGAAATCGCCTTTAAATTGTAGCCAACAAAAGACACAAATCAGTAGTAAAATTTAACAATATTTATTATACAAAAGTTTACAAGAAGTATTACACAAATATTACTGTCAACTTAACTGTCAAAATATGAGTCCAATCTTTTATCTTTATCTGTATCCGGATATCTTTTTGAATCCAATCTGAATATTACGTTCACTATTAAGGTCACAATCCAGTATGATGTTGTTTGTAGAATAAAAGTGTCAATCCAAATGCTGTGAATGCTAATGTCTATCGATGTCTAAGTCCAAGTCCAAGAGTGAGCGTTTAACTTTAGAGTCTGCATATATATAATTGTCAAGGAAAATTCTAGAACAATCTATACTGGAACATCCTAGAAAGTTACAATGGAAGTTTCTAGTAAAATGTAGAAGTTTATATAACGCATCTTTTATTAGGATCATTCTGGAAAGTTCCAATCATTCTGTAATTGTTCCAGTGATTTCTAAACTGTACAGTTCTAAGATTATTCTGTAAACAACTATCAGGCCATACAACACAAATTAGGCCAACATAAATAAATATAATAATTACAATATCATAACACAGATCGGAATTTGATTCAAACCATCATTAAATAAACTCATTATAGATATAAAAAATTTGAATCTGCGCAAGACTCGTGTATTGTAAAATTCATCAGTGACGCGCAAATCAATAAAAATATACTGGCGAAATTTTTGTCGACTTCTTTTTCTATTTTTCAATATAGAAATTTATAATAAACTGAATAGTTTTAGTGGAAATATTTCCGCAAACACTTATCATATGAAATCCAGTTTCGGATACTCTGACTCTCGCTTATTTACTTCCTTTTAAAATTCTTGGAATCACTAGAAAAGTTTAGCACGCCTCGTTTTCCTTTAGTAAGCGGTGATACAATGACTGGATTATTCGACTCAGGAATATTTGGATTATACTGATCATAAAGTGGAAATAACCGGCCAAGCAAAGCTGATCAGTATTTTGTTATTTACGACGGTGTACACAAAACACTTTCAATGTTTGAATAGATTAACTTTTATGATTTATGGAGATTACTCGTCATATTTGTATCTAACATTTTTAGCGCGAGGACAAATCAAGATTTCTTTAAGTAGAAGATTTATCCTCATATGAGGTGCTCCTTCATTGGAGGAAGAATTGTTAATTTACTGTTGCAGTTACAGATTCGAAATGGCTACAGGAACTATAAGAAAAGCAATCGTAAGTGTTGATTACAAATATAAACGATTTGAGAATGACATTTTGTCTGACATTTGATTTCAATACGATTTTACAACGCGATGACCGTGACAGAGATTTTTACTTACGTAACTTTTTTTTTGCCTGGTAACTGATCTATAAATACGCGGACGGTTTTGTCGAGTGCAAACATCATTCCTTTTCCCTTATTATAAATTCATTTCTTCAATGAATACTCATACAAATATCCTTTTTCGAACATAAATTACTCGTATCAAAATGTTTTGTCGTTTGAAATATATATATATATATATATATACAAGTAAAAAATCATTTATATCTATGCGTAACAGGATCCAGCCATTTTAAAAAGGGGGGGGGGGGGGGGTCCTAACCCAGGACAAAGGGGGGTTCCAATTAAATGTCCCCATTCAAATGCATTGATCGTCCAAAAAAAAGGGGGGGTTCCAACCCCCGGAACCCCCCTCTGGATCCGCGCCTGTGCACGTACAGACAAATTGTGTTAAGACATGCGGATGAATATGTCAAGAACGTTTAGCGGGATAATATGAATGCCTACTCAAAGCCAATCTATTTCAAGTGAATTATTACAGAATAGTGTCCATCATGCACTTGCACTGCCCTATTATTAGATCTAGTAGAATAGAATGATATAAAAATGGATGAAAGTTATATATTCATGTAACTATATTATATACAAATATTAATATAATATATAACAACAAATCAGAGTATACTGATTTGTATCACTGCAATATGATGGTTATTACATAGAGGTTGAATTATCAGTCATTTATTCACCATACGCACGAACTTGTCTAACAATTTGCTTTCGTTAAAAAAAAAAAAGAAGAGAAAAGCAATACGTGAACCTAAGACCGGTGACTGCCGGGTCACCAAAGGATTGTTTTTGAAATTGACTGTGAATAGAAGAAGACAGTTTAAATTGTATATTAACAGCTACTATTTGAATATACATTTTAAAGTTCGACTATTTTATCTATAACTTGGGAATGTACATAATTTTTCAGATGATAACGTTTTCGCAAATCCCAATAAATTTCTATTTTTATTTTATATGACTTATGCAAATTGTACAAACCAATCGCAATATACATCTATGCATTCAGTTTGCTTTATAATCTGGAAATATGGATGCATTTTGTTATCTATCATTCATTTTGTATCTTTAAATTTTGTTTTCTGCATGGATTTCTTCATATTCTCAACTCATTATTGAAGCTGTCTATACTCATGATAGATATTGATCAATTTAAAGTCAAATTTCCATGTGCGGTGAAACCTGTGGCATGCAATTGATTAGGACCTCTTATAAAGAGACTTATTTTGGTCTCATATAACATCTCAAATTTTAAGGAATTCCTGATTTTATTTAAATCAATTCAAATATTCTACAGGAACTTTGTTTTGCCAAAGAATATCGACAAATGACGTTTACGGGTTAATTTAGGTAAATGCCGATATAGTTTACATTTTCGATAAACAAAAACTGACAAGTTTTGAGTATTCTGTAACGTTAAAATTCTGTCCCAAAATACCGGTAATGATTTTTATTTGCGGGCACCATCTTAGGCAGTCAGTGACCACCTCCTCTTGAAAATTCTGGAATTCGCAACTTACGCCTGGCAGTGAAGGACATTGTTACCCTCCAAAGACGCGGAAGTGTAAAATTTATTTATTTGGAACGGATTAATATGATATATCAATACAAAAATTGGTAACTTAAATGGGTTGTCCTTTGGCAAGTTAAGGGAGCTACAATTTTATTTTTAGGAGAAAGGGGGGGGGGGGCGTAGCTATGAGGAAAACTTTTGTCCTGCATTTTTTTAGTTGTGATGTCTGTCCTGCTGCGTTTTTATCTTTTACTCTATTGGGTCAATCCTGCCTCTTTTTTATTAGTTTATCATGGCCTGACTTTTTTGCATAAATTGTCATCCGAACTTTTGTTTATTCAAAACACATGTCCTACTTTTTTCAAATTTCATCCTAGTTCCCTTTTCTGTAAATTTTACTTGTCCGACAAAAAAGGTTTCCTAGACATCCAAATAAATTTACGGTCTTTTTATCTGATAAGCTTTTTTTTTTTTTTTTAATGTACAATTTGTTGGCAAATGAATAGACAGAACTTAGAGGGGACACTTTTGTAACCTAAAAAATTCGGCAAAACCACCAGTCCAAATAAGTACAAATGTATGACGCCTTGAAAGATTTTTTTTTTTAAAAGGTGTCAAAGTAAAAATAAATTAGAATATATAGCCTTTCAAGACTTCATATGTATATGTTATGTACGTAGATTGCTCCGTTTACGGAGCAACCCTCGAGAGCTGTAAGGGTACAGTGGAATCCTTGTACACACCCTATTGGGATTAATGGAGATATGTAACTAACGTATTCAAAACAATATTGACAAGGACAATCCCAACCCCAACACGAGGAAGTGTAAAAACACGGCAGAATCTATTTTTATTCTGGATGAAGCCGTAGTCCTCGGACAGAACCATCGAACTGCTCGCTGGGAACAGACAAACTGAAGAGTTATCAGCAGATTAATCACCAGGTTAAAGTCAGTAGCAACTTTGACCAAAACGAGCCTCAAAGTACCCATTCTAGTTTAAACTCCGGTCTGGGTACCAGAGATGTATGTGGGAGGGTGGAAATCCACAGGCACTTGTTTCTATCTATGAGAAGAGCCACTAAGAACGTATATTAACGAACAAGAAACTTAAAAATTAATTGATAGCAAAACAATGTTTCGATGCGGAGAGGTGTAAAGGTAGTTCGGTACCTTCTCGTAAATATACGTTGATAATTGATCGTCCCATTGATAGAAACAAAGGCCTGTGATGCACGGACCCAGAAGTGACCAAATGTTTGTACATGGGTCTGATTTGTTAGCGCTCTCACATGTACAATTCTTATTGAACTTATATCATAGGTTTATATCACCACTGTCTCACACAAGTTCGAAAACCAGACCTAATAAATTATTTTTCAAAGGGTTCAGGCTCTTGGAAACACATGTATTAACTATTTATGGATAATTGCATTGTAAGCACTTTCACCGTGTTCATGTTTGTATTTCTCGCCAGAGTCATATGAAACTAGAATACTAGTAGATTTAAATCAGCAGTGTCCCTGATAAGTTCGAAAATCAGCGACGATCAATAATTTTGAAAGAGTTATGTCCCTTCGAAATGTCAATGATATTTTTAAAATGGAAAATTGCATGTTCAGTGCTCTCTTTTGTACAATTCTTGCCATATTGTAAAGGAAATGTTTAACATAAGCAATCTCTCTTATAGTTGAAAATATCAACCATTTGTAAAAGAATTATGTCGCTTTGAAATGTTAATTGAACGGGAAATAACTTTCTTAAAAGCTTTATAACCCTCATGTCTGTAACATATATATCTAACAAAACTTTTAAAACCTGTTGAACAAGTTGAAGAAACAAACAAAAAAGTGTTTTTAGTTATTGTTCTAGAAGAGATAAAATAAGGAAATGCCGGTACTTGATGAATATTCTAATATCATATCAGTAATTACGACCTTACAATACACACTTTTTAAGTGCCGATCGTGCGAGTGTTGTATAGCCAGTCATGGTCATTATAAACTCGTATCATCACTTTTGAACATCAATTAATATGATTTAAATATTATTAGATGTTCAATTACATCATGCACATATCCTTATGTTTTTCAGAAACCAGGCAAAGATCCACAAAAAGACCCAGAGTCTGAACAAACACAAACTGTGATAAAAGGTAATATAGATTGAATTAACTTTTATATAGCACGCACTTTTTCGCTTCGTCCGTCTGTTTGTTGTCAACACTTTGGACAATACCACACAAAAAAACTTTCATCATCATGAAACTTTGACGAATTGTTAATATCTACTGACATAACCTTCCTTTCGATTTTTATAAATTTAAAATTTCCGAATGATACATGTGATTTTTTTTTTCTAATAAAAAATGGGGAATTTTCCAGTTTTCTGACTATAACTCGGAAATGCTTTGAGCAATTTTTATGTTAGTTTGGTGTACTGTTAATAAATATTGACTTAATCTCCCTTTCTATTTAAAAAGATTCCGATTTTACGTTGTGCAGTATTGGGGCTTAAATCATAATAAGGTTTTTTTCCCAGTTTTCGCACAATAACTTTAAAACGTTATGAGCTATTATCACATAACGTTAATTTGGTGACTTGTTTATATGGCGCAGGCTAGCTCTTGAGGTAGTTAGGATTTAATTTTGTATACGACCCAAAAAGTTTTAGCATTTATATTATGCTATGGTGTTGTCTACGTCGGCGACAGATGACACTTGGGTTCGCATCACTAACTTGAATATAACTGTATGGACCTTTAGGAAATTTTAGCACAAGGTTCCATACAACTAAAGGAAGGTTGTGATTATTTTTAGGTTTTAGTGTCATAGTATTTTTGTAATTATACATAGGATTAGGAAAACACAAGCATTTTAACTGGTTCATAGACAATAAATTGCTTCAATACAATAAATACTTGAGTATAATTGTATGGATCTCTATGAAATTTTAACACAAGGAGCAATACCACAATAGGAGGGATTTGATTGATTGTGCGGGCGATTATCATAGCTGGTTTTTTATAACTAGGAGCCAAACACAATTAGTGTTGGTTTACAGACAAAAAACTTCAGTTTAAGCGTATTGATCTCTATTCAAATTAAGCACAAGTTTTTATACAACATAAGAAATGTTGGGATTTATTTTTGGGTTATTGTCGTAGCTGTTTTGGAATAAGGGGACCAAAAAACGGTTAACAAAAAGGAAAATGTTTCTGATTCACAGACAATGTTATTAGAAATGAGTAGAAGTGTATGGATCTCTACTTAATCTAAACACAAGGTTCAATACCTCGATAGGAAGACTGGGAATTCATTGTGGGGTTATTGTAGTAGCTTTGTAGTAATGAAGGGTCCAAAAGGCACCTAAACATGCAATTTTCATGTTGCAGGACAATGGAATTGATTTTCGGATCTTGGCAAACCATTTAAAAATTAGGGGCCGAAAAGTGACCAAAAAAACTAGGACTTTCTAGTATCTGGACAGTAGCTTGAGTTGAAGTCTACAGATTTCAATTTGATTGTGCCACAAGGTGTTAAACCATAAGATAAAGTTTAGGAATAATTTTCAAGGTTATAACCTTAACGGCGTAAGGGACAAAGGCAATACTTTTGTAATGCTGTATGACAATTACTTATTTCTTTAGCGATTTCATTTGGGTTTAATTCAACCTCTTAAGTTCTTTGGGTTCTATAATAAGCAGAGTTCAATTGGATATCTAGAGTTCGGATTTTTTATCCTGTTTAGAAATTGATCTTTATAAAGGTCAAAAAGGTTTCAAAATCAAACTTTGTTCGATTTCGTAAAAAAATGAATTATTGGTGTTCTTTCGTGTGCTGACTCTTCTTGTGTATTTGGATTTTTTTTTAAGATCTGTTTTCAAATTGATTCACATTAAAGTCCAAGCGATCCAAATTTAAACCTTGTTTGATTTTTTGAAGAAACAGATGAATTGTTTGGATCTTTTTTATATGCTTAATTCCAAATGCGTATTTTGATTTTTATACGACCATAAATTTGTTTGTGTTCATGTTCCAGACCATATGAGTATTTGGACCGTACGCGTACGGTCCAGACCGTATACGTATACTCGTACGGTCGGACCGTATGAGTATACGCGTATGGTCCAGTATGAGCTGACCATACATGTTATTGGATTATATGGGTTACATCTATACAAACATTTTAAATAGTTAAAATATAAAGTTTTTATTTCAATTTCAGTTACAATTGATTTTTTTTCGATTTTTTTGAGAGTTAAGTTATGTTGATCTGTTATATGTATTTGTATCTTGTACAATTAACCAACTCCTTGATATTAGTCAGACCGTACGCGTACGGTCCGACCGTATGAGTATTTCGAAAAAGTACGCATACGGTCCAGACCATACGCGTACGGTCCAAATACTCATACGGTCTGGAACATTCATATTATGCGATGGCAATGTCTGTGTTGGTGTCCGATATTTTATATTAGTTCGCTGAAAATAACTATAACTTGAATATAAGTGTAAGGATTTCTATAAATAAACTCATCATAGTTTTGTAATAAGGGTTCAAAAGGGTCAATAAGAAGCATTGTGTCAAGGGTCAAAGACAACAAATTAGTTCGCAGACTCTTAACTTGAGTATAACTGTAAGGATTTCTATAAGATTTAGGCACAATGTTCCATACCATAATAGAAAGATTGTGATTGATTATTTAGAAAATGTCAAAGTCGTTTTGTAATTAGGGATCAAAAGGGTCCAAAACAAGCATTATGTTCAGGTTCAAAGACAATTAATTGATTTGTAGACTATAACTTGAGTATAAGTGTAAGAATTTCTGTAAGATTTAAGCACAATGTTCCATACCATAATAGAAAGATTGGGATTGATTATTTAGAAAATGTCAAAGTCGTTTTGTAATTAGGAGTCAAAAGGGTCCAAAACAAGCATTATGTTCAGGTTCAAAGACAACGAATTGGTTCGAACACTTTAACTTGAGTATAAGTGTAAAGATTTCTATAAAATTTGAGTACAATGTTCCATACCATATTAGAAAAATAAAGGCAACAGTAGTATACCGCTGTTAAAAATCATAAATCGATAGAAAAAATCGATTACAAACTAAAACTGAGGGAATCGCATGAGATATAAGAGAACAACGACACAACATTAGAATGTAACACACACAGAAAGATTGGGATTGATTATTTGGAAAATAACGTAGTCGTTTTGTAATTAGAGTTCAAAAGGGTCCAAAACAAGCATTATGTACAGGTTCAAAGACAATGAATTGGCAGACTATAACTTTAGTATTAGAGTAGGGATTTCTATGAAATTTAAGCAGAATGTTCCGTACCATAATAGAAAGGTTGAGGTTGATTTAAGGGAATTATGTCGTAGTCGTTTTGTAATAAGGGTTCGAAAGGGTCCAAAACAAGCGTTTTGAACAGGTTCAAAGACAATGATTTGGTTCGCAGACTATAACTTGTGTATAAGTGTAATGATTTCTATAAATTTTAAGCACAATGTTCCGTACCATAATAAAAAGGTTAAGATTGATTTTAGGGAATAATGTTGTAGTTTTTTTGTAATAAGGGTTCAAAAGGGTCTTAAACAAGAATTTTGTACAGGTTCAAAGACAATGAATTGGTTCACAGACTATAACTTGAGTATGGGTGTAAGGATTTCTCTAAATTTTAAGCACACCATTCCATACCAAATTACAAAGGTTGGGATTGATTTTTGGGGAAAATGTCTTAGTCGTTTTGTAATAAGGGTTCAAAAGGGTCCAAAAGAAGCATGTTTTATTGAACCAAAGACAATAAATTGTTTCGCAGACTTTAGCTTAAACTAAGTGTAGGGATCTGTACACACATTTTAGCACATGGTTTCATATCACAAAAAGGCGGTTAGGATTGATTTTTGGGGTTATTATCATAGCCGTTTTGTAAAAGTATGAAATACCAAGGATTTACCTATACGAAGCATAGATAACCTTCGCCGTATTTGGCACAACTTTTTGAAAATTAGGATCATCAATGCTCTTCTACTTTGTACTTGCTAGGCTTTCTAACTTTTTTATCTGAGCGACTCTGATGGGTCTTATGTGAACTAAACGCGCGTCTGGCGTATACAATTATAAGCCTGCCAACTTATTACAAAGGCAACAGTAGTGTACCGCTGTTCAAAGTTCATAAATTAATTGAGAGAAAACAAATGCGGGTAACAAATCAAAACTGAGGGAAATACGTAAGGGGAAAACAACGAAACAACAGTACACTGAAGAGCAAAAAGTGACAAACAACAATGCAAAATACAAAGAAACGAACTATTAGATAACAAACGCCATATTCCTGACTTGATACAGGACATTTTAAGATTTTAAGAAATGGTTGGTTGAACCTGGTTTTGTGTATTCGTGTATTCCTCTCTATTAAATTTCAGAATAAGGTTCCATAACACAATAGGGAGGTTGGGTTTTATTTTGAGGTTATTATCGTAGCTGTATGGTTGATTTAAAGCCCTAAAAGGAAAAGAAAACAAACATTTTTTTAATGACAACACATTTGTGAGTAGAACGTGTTTTTTAACTTACAATCGGCATTCAAAGGGAACAAACTGTGGCGATTTGTTTCGTTGTTCACATGAAGCTGACTTTAAACAGAATCTTCTTAGAAGGAAAAGTTAGTTGTATCGTTCAACTTTACTTTCTACTGTAACGATTATTTTCTCTCACTAAATAATTCAAAATTTGATGAACCAATTGCATCTTTTCCATCCAACTTAAGATAAAGGATACAACAAATAAAGATAGTTTTATTCATATCTTGATTTACATTTTCAAATTGACAATCTGTTGAACAAAAAAAATTATTTCACTTTCAATTGTTAACTTGCCATTTCTATGTAGCACCTTTCTAGCAGCGCCTTCATATGCAATATGTGTCAACCAATTTATATGATATTCCAGGGCGTGTAGTTCGTTTCATGATTTTCCTAATAGAGGGTTGCTACTAACATGACTAAGAAGTAATCTATAAAACCAAGAGTTCAAAGTTGTTAAGTTGAAATTGCCATTTAATAAATTTTATAAGTCATATCAAGTTGTTTGACCGTTATGGAATATTCATTTAGAGATGATAGCGGATGAAATCCAAATTCATCGCCGCAATCCTGTCCCCCGTTCCCTAAATATGACCTACCGAATTCATCTTATTACAGGGTTTGTAATAACTTGAGCAAAACAACAGGTGTCACATGTGGAAGTTACCCCCAGTATTTTGTGGATTTCTTGTTGCTTCAGTTTTCATGTATTTTTAACTATATTTTTATCTGTTTGTCTTTTTCTTTTTTAACTATGGCGTTGTCAGTTTATTTCTAATTATGAGAAGATATAGGAAGATGTGGTATGAGTGCCAATGAGTCAACTCTCCATCCAAAGCAACAATTATATAAGCAAACCATTATAAGTCAAGGTACGGCCTTCAACACGGAATATTGGCTAACACCAAACAACAACATATAAAGGGCCCCAAATTTACTAGCTTGAAACCATTCAAACGGGAACACCAACGGCCTAATCTATATAAAAACGAGAAACGAGAAACACGTATAAATTCCATAAACAAACGACAACTACTGTACATCAGATTCCTGACTTTTGCAGCGGGATTAAATGTTTTAATGATACCAAACCTGTTCCCTTTTTCTGAAAAAATAGTATAACTTCACAACATAGAAAAACACACGATAGAATATCAAACATCAATTGGAAGGCTTAACTCAATCAAAAAATTTTAAATTTAGAGTTTGAATTTCCCTCTGGTATCTTTCGACTCTCTTTTGTATTCTCATTATATCTTGAGAGCCAACTATTGCAGGTTGTATTATTTCAGATGAGAAACAGCATGGCCTCTTCCCTTACTATGATGATTTACTACATACAACAGTTCTTGACAAGATGGTCCTAGATAACCTGATTTCCAGATGTGTTTTGATGATAGAGGACAGGGAAGAAATTACCAAACCAACCACACAGAGTGAACGTAACAGGGTTTTACTAGATATCTTGACTGAACGTCCATATGCTACCTTCCATGTTTTGAAGGATGTTTTACAAGAATCAGACCCAGACAATAGTGATGTTCAAAGACTTGTTCGTCGAATGCACTATACTGAAAGCATTGATGAACATATCGATTGTAATGACATTAGTAAGTAGTTTCTGAAAAAATTAAAAATAGCATTACAAGATTAGAATCATAAAAATTGCAAAAAAAACAGCCATAAGCTTTTATAATTAATGTTATAACCATTATAACAGTAAGTTGTCTAGACAATCCATAATTTTCAAATCTATTACTTATAAATTGGGAATGGCATACTTGTGAATGGCAATTGGGAACGTGTCAAAGAGACAACAGCCCGACTATAGAGCAGACAACAGCATCGTTGTAATTCAATAAATAAGAGCAAACATGGATTCCATGTTCCAATAATTTGCAATTTAAGAACAAAAATATAAACTGATAAATTTAGATATCAAACCCTAAGTATATGAATAATTATTTAATAAATTTCTAAAATTAGCCATAACATATTTGTAAATATAGTAAGGCAATCAAAATTAAAGGTAAATTGTACATGTTATAAGAAATGAACAATATTTTCAAGTTATCATGGTGATACATTTAACCATATTCATTGTAATGTACTCCTCTCTTATGTTTCTTATGTTTTAGTTTTCCATAAACACAATGTAAAGCTACAGAAGAATTACATGATGTTGGTCCATGATTCAGATTGCAAAACAGATATAGCTGACCACCTCTATGAGGCAGGTGTCTTTAATACTGAAGATATAGAAGACATTTGTAATTCTTCTCTTACTAAACATGATAGTAATAGAATCTTATACACCAAATTATTTCGCAAAGGTGAAGATGCATATAAACACCTTCTTGAAGCTCTGGAACATGGGCAATATAGTGAGCTTGTTTCTGCTTTGGAGAAGACTGAAGTTCCAGAGCATGATATACAGAGATGTCAAATAGGTAATAATACAACAAGTTCTGAAACTATCAATGGTCTTAAAATAATGTTTAAAACTTACTAATGCCTTGCTTTTATATTCCCAAAATTTCACTATCATTTGAAGTTCGAAAATTTGCGTTCAAAATGACATAAATATCAGGAGAACAAACAATACAAAGAAATCCAATGACTGTATAATAATGGTTAATAAGATATTTCATACTGATGTTTCTATTTAAGTCCACAAGCTTATAATCAGCAAACATTGCTTGATTTTTTTCTTTGATTACATTACAGTGGTAATTCACTATCCAAAAATCCTGGCTGTAAATAGTAAGTTATGCCTAGTGGCCCCTTATTTGATTTCAATTGCCTACAATTTAAAACTGCAATTTTATAATATTATTGATTTCATAGCTTGAAGAAAATCATGAAATTTTATTAAGAACTTTTTGTTTGAAAATTTAGATGGCAAAATAATGTTTGAAGTTGTATATTTATAAGTATTAGAATAATTGATAGTGTTTCAATTTGTTGTTTTGTTTCAGGAATGTTGAAACTCAGAGAGAGACAGAAAGAAAAAGGTAAACATTAATTTTAAGATATAAAGCACTCGCAAAGTTGTCGTTGAATTTTTTAAAATTGTTTGACCTTCATAACTATTTTTCAAGCAGATCAAACTATTGGAATGTGAGCATGTCACCCAGTTATTTTTTTTGTATGTAAAATATTAATGATTTCAAACAAATACTCCATACACCTGATATTGCCGGTTGTGTATTGTAGTTTGAAAATGGTGTACAGGCAATATTGGTTAAGTTAAAGCAAACAGATAACACAAATTAAGTAGAATTTTTACAATTTGAGTATAATAGTAATATATGAACAATTGTATAAATAAACATAATTATTTCAAGAGGTTAATTTTTTTGCTTTAGGCTTGGTAATATGTCATTAACTCAATTGGCATTAATTTTAAGACTTGCAATGTTGAACACTGTAATATCAAAATGTGATAACCTTATTTTGATTGCACTAATACAAATTTAAAAGGGGATAAACTGTCCAATTTATATTCACCGATTTGACGCAAATTCTCATATTTGATTGATAAAATACTTCAAATAATTACAAAAGGTCTAAAATAAACCATTACCACACATGGTCTCCATAATTTTTATCACATTTCTTGTGTATTGTAGTCTTAACACCATCTGAATAGCCATCGATATGACCTCCAAAGACTGCTGTCGACAGTCATACAACCCAATGTAAACAATAAAATAGATATAAATAAACAGCGACCACGTGTTTGATATCATGTTTTGATTAGATAATGTCTAAGCAATATTTAGAACATTTTTCAGTACATATTCATACAGATATTAGTTACACAGATATCAGAAGAAACTTTAACATGTTTAACATATCAAATATAATTTCTAAATACAATGCATAGTATATAAAATTTTACTTTATAAAAAGTCAAAATCATGATATATTTCTCTACTATTAACTTCAGCTATCGCAATTCCTTTGTAAATTGTTTGCCCTATTTGCTTCACATGCTTCAACAATTACAATTCCTGGGGCACCAGTGTTAATCTACGGTACATAACCGACAATATCAGGTGAACAGGTCTTCACTAGCATTTTATGGTGAAAAAGTTCTCTACGGGTTTTGGTTTATAAAAATCTACTTAAATTTAATGGCTGCTAAATTTACAAACAGTGAGGCTTATTAGTCACATGTTTAATCTTTCTAAAAAGATATGAAGTGTTAACGAGAGTATATTAAATAAAGTCAACATGAAGCAAAAGATAGTGATCATATCTTGAATATCCATACTGTAATTTCATTCCTTATCTTCCATATGTAATATAATTTAGATCTCTTGTTAAGGTCTTGTTCCCACTTTCAATATGTATTGATTTAATATTAAATGACATTTTTCATATTAAAAAAAAATCCTTTATCAGTCCAAGAGCCTAAAGGCTAGTGGGAGATATAATGAACAAGGGCCAATCAAGGTTTCATACTACAAAGGAAAGGCTGGGATCAAGTGTGGGGGTAATTGCTCCAAGGGGGATCCAAAAAGTTGGGAGGGGAGGTTCCAATTATCTTAAGGGTTCAATTGTTTTTCAATTTGTTTTTAATTTCAAATTTTTTAAAAGTTTCAAGAAGAAATCTTCAATTGCACAGTATTGAGCAATAGATTTGTAAGATCTTGACATTTTTTTTTTGTATCAGAAACCTATATTATGTCAGAAATTTGATCACAAGCCGAATTCAGACAGTATCGAGCTTGAATATTGTGTCCAAATTTGCCCAAACTGTTTAGAGTTCAACTAATACTCAAGTATATTCATTGTAGATAACATTGTAAGTTTAATAATAATTTCAAGATTGCATGAAAAAAAGTATAAAATTAATAGCTTTGCATTATTATGGGAAGCAAAACATTCTGTTAATTTATATAAATGTAGGGTTAATTTTTCAAGAAAACGGTTGTTGAGAAAGTCATGTAAACTATATAATTGATAAAGCTACGCCTTGCTTAAATCTTATGAGGAGTTTAAAGTTTAAGCTATCGCGTAATAATCTACAAGTTATATATATCAGCTTCATCAGGCATATTCTCGGATATGCGGATACTGTGTGGGATAACATACCAATTTATTTAAAGGACAAACTAAAGAGCATTCAAATAGAAGCGGCTCGTATAGTCACAGGTGCCACTTAGATTTTCTCTAAATCTAATCCTTATAATGATACTGCTTGGGTATCTCTGAGTGAAAGAAGAACCAGACATAAAGTTATTAAATTTAACGAAATGTTTCATGATCAAGCTCCTAATTATCTCTGTAGTCTCGTACCTCAACAACTATATCAAGTCTATAACTATAATTCTAGAAGTGCATTTAATGTTCAAAATATGAACTGTAGAACTACCTTTTATCAAAATTTTTCCCTACCATCTGTAATTCGTGATTGGAACAGGCTTTCACAAGATGTTAGATGTAATCCTTCAAAGTTTACACTTAAAAATTATATAAATCGAGATACTAAGAAAGTCCCTACATATTATAATATTATAATGCTGGTTGTAGAAAAGGCTAAATACTTCACGCCAGACTCCGGTTGAACTGCAGTGGCTTAAATGAACACATTTACCAGACAAATATTGTTCTTTCCAGCCTCTGTATATGTGGAAAAGTTGAGAGCAGCAAACATTATTTGCTACAATGTTATGATTATAGACTCATCAGGACACAAACCTTTTTTACACTACCAATATAGAATATACAAACATTATTATCAGGTAGTGAACTTATCAGTGATGAGGAAAATTTAAAAAAAGAATAAGTTGTACAAAGGTTTATTTTAGAAACAGGGAGATTTGGTCCATCACAATTATTTTTATGTCGATGTCGATTAAGATGTTGAAACTTTATTTGATGTAACCTTATTTTCGAAACACTTACATATTTCCCAGCTACATGGACTATTAATGTAAAATAATTATGAAAAAACGACTTGATCACATTCAATCAAACTGACTTCTGAGTAACGGGCAAACCACAGAATAAACATGTTAAAAAAGAATTGAAACTTATAGTATACGAGTTTCTTATACTATGTTCCAAATTTTGTCATTTTTTTAAAGGAGACGGACTTATATAAGTTTTTCTTGTTTCTGAATCCCTGTATTTATACTGTATAATTATATTTTGTGCACTTTTTTTTAAAATAACATATTGTTTAACCTAAAACATTCTTTAAAAAATACTGTTAAAGACAATTTGTTAGCAAACATCATTGCAATGATAGTGGCTGATATCTCAAATAGAAATACTTCTTATAAAGGCTTATAAATTTACTAACAGTAAACATTGCTTTTAACAGCATGTAAGTCTTTAATTTGATAACAACACCAACACAGGCAAACATTTAATAATAGTAACCTTCTAAGATATTTAAATTTCAATTCCATAAAAAGTAACTTTTTTTCGCATTTTTAGATTTCCATATTATTCATGCCAAAATAGAAGAATTAGCACGCACACAAGATGAAGTCATTCCTAAAAATATACTTGGTAAGTTCATTTGAGCAAAACAGTGCAGTCTCAGTAGTAATTGTGCATGAGTTCAAACTGAAAACACTCATTTAAACATTTTTTCATGCCTTCAAATAACTATAAGTGCAGATTTGAGGGTCTATTTATGTATCATCACTGACAATAAGGGGTCCTATTTCAAATGAGGGTTTACCTTTTGAAAGGGGGTCTGCTAATTGAAGTTCCAGTCAAATTCACGGTTTATTATAAATTTCCCAATTTGATAAAAATGACGCATATTTTCCCAATAGAAAAGGGTAGAGATAGTTTTGAAAAAAGCCAACAATATCACTGGACTCAAATATTAAATCACATTCCAAATTCAAGTCTGTATCAAGCTGACATGTTGTGTCCATACTTGAGCCAACATTTCTTGATTTAATCCTCCGATCGTACCGATCAAGCTGTGTATTTCGTGGAATTTTATTTATATATATTATTTATTTTTGCAGAGCAGTTTGAACGACGCTTGAAGCAGTGGAAAGAAGCTGATAAAAAGTATGTTGGTACGGCGGCAGAGAAACAAGTAAGAAAATGTATTTTTGCAGAAAGCTCTGTGACAATTGTTGGAAATTCGGGCACTGGAAAAAGTTTCCTTTCTCGTCATGTTGCTCTGACGATGATGGAACAAGGATATATTATAATTCCATGTGATAATCCTGGAGATATTAGACAATGGTTTAAACATGGAAGGAAAACAGTATTTGTCTTTGATGACGTCTGTGGGCGGTATACCCTTAATCAACAGATTTTCAATGAGTGGACGCAAAGGCTTGAACACATTCAATCTCTTCTTGAAGACAGTTGTTGTAAAATTATGTCGACGTGTAGACTAGATATTCATAAAAACGAACAACTCAACAGTTTGTCTATTTTCAAAGCATGTACTATTGATTTAAGCTCACCAGAATTTAGACTTAATATGGCTGAAAACTTAGCTCTTGCTGAAATGTACTTTAATGAAAATGCTGATATAGTTTCCGATTTGTCAGAAAAATACGATTTTTTCCCACTTTTATGTAGTTTATATCATAAACAGAAACTCCAGAAGCATGTGAATTTAGAAGATTTTTTCAACAATCCTTTTAGTGTTTTTGAAAATGAACTTGTGGAACTGTATCGAGTAGGTAAGGCTGGTAAGATAACTTATTGTAGTTTGGTCCTGTGTGTGATGTTTAATAACACATTGACAGAAGAAAACTTCTCCACAAAAAATAAGGAGATGGCGGCAGTCATAGATGATTTACTAGAAGAATGTGAACTGAAAAAAGGAACACCTATCAAAAGTTTAAAGAAATCACTTGACACACTTGATGGCACATATTTGGTCAAGGAAGACAGTACATATAAAATAATCCATGATAAATTGTTTGATATTCTGGCCAAACACTTTGGCGAAAAAATGATACAGCCCTTCATTGACCATGCTAAAACTGTCTTCATTAGCGAGAGATTTCTATGGGAGACAGCAGACATCATGGGCACAGAAACAGAGTTTGCCATCATAATACCTGATTACAAAATCAACACATATATAAAGAGACTGCTGAAGGATTGGAAAAATGGTTTTGTTAGCTATGTATTTGGAAACCCAAACATGAAGTCATTTTCATTCAGAGAAATATTTATAAACAATTTCGACAAACTTGATCATTCTAAGCAGGAAGATCTTACTTGTAAACAAGATATAAATAGTAAAGAAATAGCACTTGGAATAAGTAGTCGTGTTGGTTCTGTTGACATGGTCAAATGGTTGATAAGTAGGAAAAGTGACATTAATCATTGCTCGAATAATGGTTACTGTGCATTGTTTTGGGCAAGTCAGGAAGGACATTTTGATATAGTGAAAGCACTCTTACAAGGTTCAGCACAAGTAAATAAGTGTAGTAGTATTGGTGCATCACCTCTGATGGTAGCAAGTGGGAAGGGACATGTTAATGTTGTTAAAGAACTGTTAAAACATTCAGCAGAAGTGAATCGCTGTAGTAGTAGAGGTACAACATCTCTATATCAAGCATGTTTGGAAGGATGGGTTGTAGTTGTTAAAGAACTGTTACAACACAAAGCAGAAGTAAATAAGTGCAATAGTATTGGTTCATCACCTCTGTTAATAGCAAGTTGGAATGGACACATTGATGTTGTTAAAGAACTGTTACAACATTCAGCAGACGTAAATCTATGTCAGGATGATGGTGCATCACCTCTGTTAAAAGCAAGTTGGAATGGACACGTTGAAGTTGTTAGAGAACTGTTACAACATTTAGCAGACGTAAATCTATGTCAGGATAATGGTACATCACCTCTGTTAAAAGCAAGTTGGAATGGGCACGTTGAAGTTGTTAAAGAACTGTTACAACAATTAGCCGAAATAAATCTATGTTATCATGATGGTGCATCACCTCTGTTGGTAGCAAGTCAGGAAGGACATGTTGATGTTGTTAAAGAACTGTTACAACATTCTGCAGAAGTTAATTTATGTAGAAAAATTGGTGCATCACCTCTGATGGTAGCAAGTGGGAAGGGACATGTTAATATTGTTAAAGAACTGTTACAACATTCAGCAGAAGTAAATAAGTGTACTTGTATTGGTACAACGTCTCTCTCAATAGCAAGTCAGGAAGGACATGTTGATGTCGTTAAAGAACTGTTACAACATTCAGCAGAAGTAAATCTTTGTAAGGATGATGGTGCATCACCTCTGTTGGTAGCAAGTCAGGAAGGACATGTTGATGTTGTTAAAGAACTGTTACAACATTCTGCAGAAGTTAATTTATGTAGAAAAAATGGTGCATCACCTCTGATCGTAGCAAGTGGGAAGGGACATGTTAATATTGTTAAAGAACTGTTACAACATTCAGCAGAAGTAAATAAGTGTACTTGTATTGGTACAACGTCTCTCTCAATAGCAAGTCAGAAAGGACATGTTGATGTCGTTAAAGAACTGTTACAACATTCAGCAGAAGTAAATCTTTGTACGGATGATGGTGCATCACCTCTGTTGGTAGCAAGTCAGAAAGGACATGTTGATGTTGTTAAAGAACTGTTACAACATTCTGCAGAAGTTAATTTATGTAGAAAAATTGGTGCATCACCTCTGATGGTAGCAAGTGGGAAGGGACATGTTAATATTGTTAAAGAACTGTTACAACATTCAGCAGAAGTAAATAAGTGTACTTGTATTGGTACAACGTCTCTGTCAATAGCAAGTCAGGAAGGACATGTTGATGTCGTTAAAGAACTGTTACAACATTCAGCAGAAGTAAATCTTTGTAAGGATGATGGTGCATCACCTCTGTTTGTAGCAAGTCAGAAAGGACATGTTGATGTTGTTATAGAACTATTACAACATTCTGCAGAAGTAAATCTTTGTAAGGATGATGGTGCATCACCTCTGTCAATAGCAAGTCAGGAAGGAAATGTTGATGTTGTTAAAGAACTGTTAAAACATTCAGCAGAGGTGAATCGCTGTAGTAATAGAGGTACAACATCTCTATATTAAGCATGTTTGGGAGGACGAGTTGTAGTTGTTAAAGAACTGTTACAGGGAAGTGTGCATGCTCTGTACAATGGTGGACGTTATTTTTTAGCTCGTATAAAATACTAAAATTATGACCATTTGAACACTTTCCCTACTCTGGAGGATGTGTGATGTCTTACTATAATGTAACTTGGAACGTTACAAAGACATTGGCTATCTTCAAAATGTGATATTTGTGATATGAACTGATGTTAAGTTAGTGTATTCCAGTGTGCAGTTTGTATGTGTTATATACAGTGAGTTCTTCTTATCGATGACCAAGGTAATTCAACCATAAACATAAACATAAACAATCACAGTCACCTGTCAATTATAACATTGTAAAGAATGTAAACATAACATTTAATATTTTCATTGATTAATACTACTATTATCAATGTCAATGTCTACACCTGATATTAATAAACACAGGCTCCGTAGAGACAGCAAGCCGTCACCACCAGTACAAGAATCTTCAAAAAGGTTTATAATGTCATCGCAAATGTCTCCAGAAACATCAAAATCTCCATCTATAAATGTAGATCCGTCCGTTATACGGCATGCTCCTATAAAAGCTGGACTGAGCTCTTTTGACCACCTACCACCCTCGAAGTCTACCTCTCAGCCAATCACATGTACTTTATCTCAATCCGATGTAACTAGAATTGCTCTTGAACTCAAACAAATGCTACATTCCGAAATTGATTATACTATCAAAGCAACCATAGACCAATATAAATAAGAGATAAACACACTTTTGAATGAAAATCAAAAATTGCGAAACGATCTTGATTCTCTCGAGCAGTATGGACGTTGTGATTTAATGAGAATCAATGGCATTCCAGACGGTGGCAATACAAAAACATCGGACAAAACTACCGTGCTGGTAACAACCCTTATAAAATCGATTGACAGAGAGCTGCAACCTGGAGACATTATAAGATCGCAATTAACAGCAGTGAAAATGAGAATCATGTCCAATCCAAAACACCAAGGCAAATTATAGTTAGACTTAAAGACCCTCAAGTTAAAAAACGCATATTCCGATGCAAAAAAACTACTGAAAAATAGACGGGATATGAAGTATGTTAAACTGAACGAAGACTTAACTAAAACAAGAAACAACATTGCTTACAAGGTCCGACAGTTAAAAATAGAACGTACTATAAAGGACACATGGACAAACGATGGCAAAATTATGGTAAAGGACAACCAAGAACAAATACATGTGTAGTAAACACTCAGGACTCATTTGACCAGTTTTGTACCATTTTTTGTATGCCGGGCGTCTTTGACTTCCTTCATAGACTGGAAATGAACTCTAAAGAAAGACACCACAACAAATAGAGTACCAAGGGTACCAAATACCGTACTTATGCCCAGTCAGTATCTTCTGCAGCTTCTAACAATCAATAAACCACCTCAGATGATCGACAAGATTGATCGTAGACATGATACCATCCACATGTACAAATTGTATCTAAATTTATAGATAATTAAGACGGTAGTAGCTTTTGTATGTTAATGGCAAGGTCAAAATATACACTTATGCCTTAAAAATTGTATCGTAATGTTATTTGCGTAAAATGTATATCGTTAAATTAAAGGGAAACCCTACTATCAAAAAGGGTAAAGTATTTTTGTTTTGCTTCCTTTTATAAATTTGCCATGTGTATTTGTATTTTAAACTTCAAATTTACATGTAATGTATAAACAATTAAATTGTAATAATAAAAAAAAAAATATAAAGTTATCGTTAAATCGAAGTGGAGCTTTTATGTTAATTCTGCTACTTATTTTATAATATCATATATGAATTCACTACAATCTATATTCTCAACAAAATGTATAAAAAAGCTGTTTCATCTAACAAATCATCTAAGTGAGCAATAATTATAACTTTACAGTTAACATCGTATAAATATTTACTCATGCGTACTATCACGACCTAACGGTTGTGTAAAAAAAACCTGTTCACAATAGTTCACAAACAAATGACCTTTATCTTAAAATATTTGTCAGTCGTGATAGTAAAAAAAAAAACAGTTTGTTTTAAATCCTCCATGCCCCAGTTGTATGTTCCTTGATCTGGTCAGGAACATATTTTTTGTATATAAGTTAAATTCCTATATATTATTTTTTTTGTTTCTTTTTGTACACCGATGAAAGTATGTCTTGTATTCTATTGAATGTTTATTCATAGACAGTGTAGATTTATATTCAATTTGTTATCTTCTTGTATTTTTAGCTCACCTGGCCCGAAGGGCCAAGTGAGCTTTTCTCATCACTTGGCGTCCGTCGTCCGTCGTCGTCGTTAACATTTTACATTTTGAACTTCTTCTAGAGAACCACAGAATGGAATGAAACCAAACATGGCATGAATGTTCCTTATGAGGTGCTGACCAAGTGTTGTTACTTTGTAGCCGATCCATCATTTAAAATGGCCGCCAGCAGGGGACTTAGTTTAACATAGGACCCTATGAGAAATGCATACAAATGACTTCTTTTAGAGAACCACTTAATGGAAAGAAACCAAACATGGCATGAATGTTTTTTATGAGGTGCTGACCAAGTGTTGTTACTTTGTAGCCGATCCATCATTCAAAATGGCCGCGTGCGGGGGACTTGTTAACATAGGACCCTATGGGAAATGCATACAAATGACTTCTTTTAGAGAACCACTGAATGGAATAAAACCAAACATGGCATGAATGTTCCTTATGAGGTGCTGACCAAGTGTTGTTACTTTGTAGCCGATCCATCATTCAAAATGGCCGCCAGCGGGGGACTTAGTTTAACATAGGACCCTATGGGAAATGCATACAAATGACTTCTTTTAGAAAACCACTGAATGGAATGAAACCAAACATGGCATGAATATTCCTTATGAGGTGCTGACCAAGTGTTGCTACTTTGTAGCTGATCCATCATGCATAATGGCCGCTAGCGGGGGACTTAGTTTAACATAGGACCCTATGGGAAATGCATACAAATGACTTCTTTTAGAGAACCACTGAATGGAATGAAACCAAACATGGCATGAATATTCCTTATGAGGTGCTGACCAAGTGTTGTTACTTTGTAGCCGATCCATCATTCAAAATGGCCGCCAGCGTGGGACTTAGTTTAACATAGGACCTTATGGGAAATGCATACAAATGACTTCTTTTAGAGAACCACTGAATGGAATGAAACCAAACATGGCATGAATATTCCTTATGAGGTGCTGACCAAGTGTTGTTACTTTGTAGCCGATCCATCATTCAAGATTGCAGCCAGCGGGGGACTTAGTTTAACATAGGACCCTATGGGAAATGCATACAAATGACTTCTTTTAGAGAACCACTGAAAGGAATGAAACCAAACATAGCATAAATGTTCCTTTCTTAATGAGGTGCTGGCCAAGTGTTGTTACTTTGTAGCCAAATTTTATCTTTTTTTTATATGATTTCAAAAACCCAGGTAGAATCAGGTGAGCGATACAGGCTCTTGAGAGCCTCTAGTTGTATGACCACTCTCACTACATAGTTGATCAGTCTGGTGTTACATAATGGGAATTGGAATCGATCAATATAGAATGAGAGTTGGTCTTTTTGTACATAACACATGTGGTAAAACAAGTTATCTATTTTGTAATATGTTTGAGGTATATCTTTTCTACTTGTTGTATTTTTCAACAGAAAAGGTTAACACATTTAGAATTATCACTATGATTTGGTTTTCTCTTGAATTGTCTGTTTTAAACAAATTAATGTATCAAAAATTGTTCACATATCGGTTATATCGAAAGTGTTAATCTATCGCATTGTTTAGGGGATAGATTTCAGTCTTCGGATAACGTTGTTCAAATTATATTTGTGTTATTTGTTCTTCAATTACTTCTTATTATGGGTGGAATAGAAACTAATCCTGTCCCTCGTCCGCTATCTGATGATAATGACGATCATAATATTAGCTTCGAAAGTGTATCAGAGAGTAACAGTATACGTAAAATGTTTTCAACTTCAATTTCCTTTTTACATCAAAATGTGCAAAGCTTACTTCCAAAACTTGATCTGATTCTTGCTGAGTACGAAGATTTTGATATACTGTCATTTTCTGAAACTTGGTTGAACGGTAATAACTCGTCAGACTCAGTTGAACTTTTGAATTACCAGAAACCATTCAGGAAATTTAGGGGTCCCATGAAAAGTTGGGGAAGGGTAATAGTATATGTTAAAGAAAATATTCATTCGAAGAGACGTGATGATTTGGAAGTGCCCGGTGTTGAGGTTATATGGATTCAGCTAAAAATAAATAACAAAAATGTATTGTATGGAACCTTCTACGTGCCACCTAACATATCCAACTATAGCAGTCATCACGTGATTTTGGTGACGTCACACATCACCCGTATCTAGCCCAAGTAAAATGTATAGAAATGCATAGGGGCTTTTTGGGATCGATAAAATACATTACTTTTAGTTCATGATACAAAAAGTGTGGGAATATATAGTTATTCCTCATATATTTATATATAAGTATATTTATGCCTTTTGGAAAAGTTTAAATTTTGGTCTTCTTCCTTCCAAATGCTTTTGAAAATTTGTCTTGTTGCCTCGATAGTTCACACTGTTAAATCATACAACTACGATAAATATTGTATTTTCTGTCGTGTTTAGCCTTAAATTGCGATTTAAACAAAACAGATGGAATAATTGTGGGAATATGTGTTTATTATTATATTCATAATATTTGAAATATCGTATGTGGAATAGTTTAATTTCTTATTATGTCCCTTCCAATTGATTTGAAAATAAGCTATTTTCTGAAAATCAGGTATTTTTTTTCAAGATGACGACCACATTGACAGCGTGGGGCGACATGGTAAAAATATAATTTGTAAGATTTGTACAATGAAAATCAAATAACTGTTGGATGCCCGCGTTTTGAGTCATTGTCTTACCTTAAAGCAGCATGTAATCGAACATTGGTCCCATTTGACAAAGCTTAAGGTGGTACCTAACACTACAGGGAGATAACTCTGTAAAATCAGCTAAACGTTTTAATTCCGTTGTGTTGTTGAGGCAATATTAAGCTTCTCAATGATCAAAATAAGTGTTTGTCAAACTGCTATATAACCAGTGTAATTTTTCTGATAAAACGGTTGGTTCAAAAAAAAAATTAATTTTTGTATTTTTGTCAAAAGGTCAAAGTAAATACTTCGTCAAAATTTAAAGAAAATTAAACGAGCCAAATTAATTGTAGTGAAAGTGTTGGATATCACCTTAAACATGCTGTTGTTATTTTTAGAAATTTGAAAATGGCGTCCAAATAAGATCTTTTTTTATATTTATATAACAGATTTGAACACTTATATTATAACTTTACTATCGCTATTTAAAAATATGTTCAAAACGTTATGTACATAAACTGCGTGTAAAGTCGCATGAGGTAATCCCGACATAAAAGAGAGGAATATAATACTCAAAGGGGAATATTAGGTTTTGTTCAATGTCACATGGGATAATCTCAACTAATCAGATGTTGATTTTGCTATCAATGTTCCCATACAGTGCAATGAAATCGTTGACTCATTGTCAATCATCCTAAATCTCCTTATTTTAATGGAAAGACATTATATGATTTGATATACAAGCATATATTGCATATACATTTTTTGAATTTTTGATCTGCATATATCATTGCTGGTCGTTCTAATATTATTTGTGTTGTCACATGTCTTACTGGAACCAACATCAAGTACACAATTATTATACCCCACGCAACGGGTTGCGGAGGGTATAATGTTTTTGACCCGTCCGTCCGTCAGTCCTGTTTCTTGTCATCGCAACTCCTCTCAAACCACACAACAGAATTTCACGAAACCTTTTCAGATAATAAGAACATACTATGTAGTTGTGCATATCGACGGAAAATTGCGATTCAATTTTTTTTTCTAGGAGTTACGCCCCTTTGAACTTATTTACTTTAATGTACTACTGCAACAGTTTGTCATCGCAACTCCTCTCAAACCACACAACAGAATTTCACGAAACCTTTTCAGATAATAAGGACATACTATGTAGTTGTGCATATCGATGGGAAATTGCGATTCAATTTTTTTTTCTAGGAGTTACGCCCCTTTGAACTTATTTACTTTAATGTACTACTGCAACAGTTTGTCATCGCAACTCCCCTCAAACCACACAACAAAATTTCACGAAACCTTTTCAGATAATAAGGACATACTATGTAGTTGTGCATATCGACGGGAAATTGCGATTCAATTTTTTTTTCTAGGAGTTACGCCCCTTTGAACTTATGTACTTTAATGTACTACTGCAACAGTTTGTCATCGCAACTCCTCTCTAACCACATAACAGAATTTCACGAAACCTTTTCAGATAATAAGGACATACTATGTAGTTGTGCATATCGACGGGAAATTGCGATACAATTTCTTTTCAAGGAGTTACACCCCTTTGAACTTATTTACTTTAATGTACTACTGCAACAGTTGGTCATCGCAACTCCTCTCAAACCACACAACAGAATTTCACGAAACCTTTTCAGATAATAAGGACATACTATGTAGTTGTGCATATCGACGGGAAATTACCATTTTTTTATCTAGGAGTTACGCCCCTTTGAACTTATTTGCTTCAATGTTCTACTGTAACAGTTTGTCATTGCAACTTCTCTGAAACCGAACAACAGAATTTCATGAAACCTTTTAAGAGAATAAGGACATATACTATGTAGATGTGCATATCGACAGGAAATTACAAATATTTTTTTTTCTAGGGGTAACACCTCTTTGAACTTATTTGCTCTAAGGCACTACTTCAACAGTTTGTCATCTTAACTCCTCTGAAACCACACAACAGAGTTTCATGAAACTTTGTAGATAATAAGGACATACTACTTAGATGTGCATATCGACAGGAAATTACCATTCATTTTTTTTAGGAGTTACACACCTTTGAACTTATTTGCTTCAATGTACTTCTGCAACAGTTTGTCATCTCAACTCCCCTGAATCCACACAACAGAATTTCATGAAATTTTGTAGATAATAAGGACATACTATTTAGATGTGCATATTGGCAGGAAATTAATTTTTCTTATACAATTTTTTTTTCTTACACTTATCTAATTTCTCCAATGACAATGTGGGGACGTGGGGTATGTGAGCGTGCTCACTAAGGTTCTTTAATTTCTAAATAAGGTTGAAATACAACTAATGTTCTCCAGCTGGGCCTAGCAATATTCAAGGTAATTTAAATACTGTCAAACAGTGCCCTTACAATCTAAGTTATTACGCTAAAGTGGCATTTCAGACAACTAGCACCCTTCTGCCCTGAGATTCAAGCTGGAACATCATGATGATTATTATTGTTGACTTATGTTATTTTTATAATGACCTGTAGTTATACATGTAGTTGTACTTTTGATGTCATTTTATGATTGTACATATAGTCTACTTGTATTTGGAACACATTTTTATATTTGAGATGGAATAAACTAATGAATGCAGTATACTGATCTAAAGTTGGTTAGACCCTTGTACGCATGTCTTTGGTGAATTGTTTTCACATAGTCCACCATACCACATCTACTTATAAAAATGGAAAGATATTTTATGATAGATGTACAAGCATATATTGCATATAATATTAAATGATTTTTTTGTAGTTTTTATGTGCATATATACATTGATGGTCGTTCTAAAGATTATGTTTGCTGTTCCATGATTATTATTGATGTTCCGTGATTTTAAGTCTTGTTCCATGGTCATTAGTGTTATTCCATGATTATAAGTGTTGTTCCAAGATTAATTTGTTGTTCCATGGTTGTAAGTGTTGTTCCATGATTATCATTATTGTTCCATGATTATAAGTGTTGTTCCATGATTATAAGTGTTGTTCCAAGATTATTATTGTTGTTATATAATTATTATTGTTGTTCCATGATTATTATTGCTGATATTTATCTTTGCTTCTTTGTTTAGAGATGCTTATCCTTCTGTATATATGTTATTTTGTGATTACCTGTAGTCATACTTTTGAAGTCGTTTTATTTTTGTACATATTGTATATATTCTTGTGTTAGAAACACATTTTTAGATTTTAGATACAATAAACTAATGAATGTAAATAGTAACTTGTTTAACAGTTGTTGCAACAGATCTATAACAAATAATGTTCTTATTTTAAGCAAAACTGTTTAAATAAATGTGATAAATAGCTATACTGAATTTTATTTAATTGTTTTCAAGCACTGGATCCGGGTTTTTTTCATGCACAGAGTCAAAAATGTGTAAAAATGTAGAGATTTATAAAGCATATTTGATTCTTTTGAGATTCTTATATCATGTATATTGGAATATAGTTGAAGACCGAACATGAAATATGAAAAGATAATTATTATGAATTGTCAGCCATATCAATACTATGGCAGTAAACATTACATGAAGAAGGCATCCTTTGCAATGTTAGAAATTACATTTATGTGAACAAATCTAAATTTGTATTTGTGTTTTTTTAACTGAAATTAAATAAAAATGATCACCTTCATTTCAATTTGTATTTAAGATATTCACCTTACATTTAGTTTATTTTATATGAAGACAAAGTAATACTTCGTTTTGAACATGCATGAAATATTTGCCACTGGACGTTAAGCAACCAACAATCGTTTAATCAATGAAATAATACAAGACAAATATAAACTTGAAGATATAATTTCCTTATTAACAAAATGTAATGTGTCGTACTGATTGTTGTCTATTGTGGAAGATTTTATGTTGATGTCTATTTAGCTGTTGATTTTTTAGCGTCTTTGTGTTCTTGTTTCACTGATGTATTATCTCCATTTATTTAGATAACGACTTTATGTTCAAAAGATATCCAGTCTATAAAAATCAAGTACATTTGTATTGCTCATTTTATTTTTAGCTCACCTGGTCCAAAGGGCCAAGTGAGCTTTTCTCATCACTTGGCGTCCGTCGTCGTCGTTAACTTTAAAAAACTTAAAAAACTACTGGGCCAAATTTAACCAAACTTGGTCACAATCATCATTGGGGTATTTAGTTTTAAAAATGTGTCCGGTGACCCGGCCAACCAACCAAGATGGTCGCCATGTCTAAAAATAGAACATAGGGGTAAAATGTGGATTTTGGCTTATATCTCTGAAACCAAAGCATTTAGAGCAAATCTGACTTGTGCAATATTGTTTGTCTAGATCTATCTGCCCTGAAATTTTCAGATGAATCGGACAACCTGTTGTTTGGTGGCTGCCCCTGAATTGGTAATTTTAAGGAAATTTTGGCGTTTTTGGTTATTATCTTGAATATTATTATAGATAGAGATAAACTACATATCAATAATGTTCAGCAAAGTGAGGTCTACAAATAAGTCAACATGACCAAAATGGTCAGTTGACCCCTTAAGGAGTTATTGCCCTTTATAGTCAATTTTTAACAATTTTTTGTAATTTTTTTTTTATCTTTTACAAAAACCTTCTCCTCTGAAACTGCTAAGACAAATTTAACCAAACTTGTCCACAATCATCATTAGGGTATCTAGTTTTAAAATTGTATCCAATGATCCCACCCGCGAACCAAGATGGCCGACATGGCTAAAAATAGTACATAGGGTAAAATGCAGTTTTTGGCTCATATCTCTGAAACCAAAGCATTTAGAGCAATCTGACGTGATAAAATTTGTTAAGATTTATCTGCCTTGAAATTTTCAGACCATTCAGGCAAGCTGTTGTTGGGTTGCTGCCCCTGAATTGGTAATTTTAAGAAATTTTTGCAGCTTTTGGTTATTATCTTAAATATTATTATAGATAGAGATAAACTGTAAACAGCAATAATGTATAGCAAAGTAAGATCTAAAAATACGTCAACATGACCAAAATGGTCAATTGACAACTTAAGGAGTTATTGCCCTTTATAGTCATTTTTTTTACAATTTTCATAAATTTTGTAAGTTTTTACAAAATATTTTCCACTGTAACAACTGGGCCAAGTTCATTATAGATAGAGATAATTGTAAACAGCAAGAATGTTCAGTAAAGTAAGATCTACAAACACATCACCATCACAAAAACAAATTTTGTCATGAATTCATCTGTGTCCTTTGTTTAATATGCACATAGACCAAGGTGAGCGACACAGGCTCTTTAGAGCCTCTAGATTAATGATAACGATGTTAATGTGTGTTCTTTCTAACGAGACAGTATCAGCAAATGTGGTAAATTTTTAAAGATGCAGTAACTTTGTAAATATTCATGAAAAAGTATCTTTCCTGTCATTTTCAGGAAACTGTGATGAATGTAATTAAGGATTTTTGCTCCTCTGTTTCAACATAACATCACTATTTTACTGTTTACAGCTGTTATAAATTTGATTTTTCATACATTTAATGTTGGCATCTTTATTCTTTAAAACATTATGAAAAAACAATGATTTTATAAGATTTTCAAATATGGCTTTTTAAACTATATGTTATGAAATTATGAAAAGAAAAGTAAGGATTAGCGGGCAAAATGTTTTATTTTGAATACCATACAAATAGTCAAAATCCTTTGATAAAAATGTAATTGTCTGTTAGACAATTACGTCGTAACTACAATCCCCTTCCCTTTCATGAATGTGACCTACCGAATTAGACTATTTACCGGATTTGTAATCACATAAGCAACACGACGGGTGCCACATGTGGAGCAGGATCTGCTTACCCTTCCGGAGCACCTGAGATCACCCCTGGTTTTTGGTGGGGTTCGTCTTGTTTATTCTTTAGTTTTCTATGTTGTGTCATGTGTACTATAGTTTTTCTGTTTGTCTTTTTCATTTTTAGCCATGGCGTTGTCAGTTTGTTTTAGATTTATGAGTTTGACTGTCCCTTTGGTATCTTTCGTCCCTCTTTTAGACCATAGTTCATAAATAATCCAAAATACTAAAATAGGGATAGATAAGTAAATGATAATTTTGATTTTACTTCAGTATTTGAATTGAATTCATTTTATTACCGTGTTTTTTTCTGAAGATTTTGAATAATCAGTTAGTAAAATCATTTCCCTTAAAAGTATCGTTTGTAAATTGATAGGTGATTAATATAGAGTTAATGAGGTGCAGAAGTGGTTATAATCCTTATAGAACTATTTAAAATTCCTCAAAGAATTGTATTGTAATATACTGAAATGCTATTATTTAATGAATGAATAAATTATCAATAATCCACATATAGTTGCTTTAGTGTGTGCCTGCTGTAGCAATTACTTGAGTGTTAATTTTTTGCCATTTGATTACAAATTGGCGGTAGCGTCGTATACTATTTGTGTGTAGATTTCAGAAGTTAGAAGACCTTGATGCTTCATATTTTGATTGTAGATGCCTTACCTTACGAAGTTTCCATCCGTCTGGTAAGTACTGTTGTGGCCTCATTGTCATGGTTCAATGATTCATGATTACTTGAAAAAAGTGAATTATCTCGTCTCGAAAGTGTCACTATGCAAGCCATAGGTATTGCAATCTGGCGGCGGCTACAACGTCGATAACTATTTGTTTTAAGCTTGCTATTCCAGAAGGTACAAAACCTGGATGTTTCATACCTTGTGTGCAGATACATAATATAACAAAGTTTATGTCTGTCATATGACCAGTGTCCTGGGCTTCATGTTTCAGTGACTGGTTGAAAAAAAAAGTTGTTTTGTTGTGTTTAATATTCGCTTATTATGAGCAATTTGGAAACTATATTTGGTATATGGGTTCCTTACAACGTCTAATGTTCCGTCAGGTAGGGTTCACCTGGCCTCTACCTTATTCCATGGATCAGTGATCAAGGTTAAAAACACGAAGTGAAGTCATTAACTCAGATACTATAAGCAATAGGTCAACTATATCTGGTGAATGGAGTGATTGTTAGGTGTACATTTCCAACTGAAAGGTTTTAACGATCTTGGCCTAAATTTCATGGTTCCTTGGACGCTATTTAGTTTTTGTGGTTTAGTCTATTTCTAAGATACTTTAATCAATAGGGCCACTATATTTGGTTGATGGAATGACTGTTTGGCGAATATGTCCTTCTGTCAGGTTTCAACTGACTTTGACCTCATTTTCATGATTCATTGTACAATTTTTAGCTTTAGAGACATTATGTCTATTTCTCAGATATTTATAGCAAATGGTCACTTATATTGAGTGTAACGATTGTGGGATAAGCATGTCTGCCTGGTAGGGTAATTATTTCCCCGCCGTAATGGAGGGGACATTAAGTTTTAACCTTACCCGTCTGTACATACGTACGTACGTCCATACGTCCCATAATGTGTTTCCGTTCCCTAACTTTAGTTTGCCTCAACCAAATGTTATGAAACTTATACACTATGCTTCTTACCACAACACACAGATCAAGTTTGAATGTTGGTGTCATCACTTTAACGGTTCTAGAGTTATGACCCTTTACAAATGAAAAAAATGCTGGGCTGTATGCTTCCGTTCAAAAATTTGTTCACAATGGTTATTACCACAAAACACATATCAAGTTCGAATTGTTGTGTAGTCACGTGCACTTTAACCGTTCTAGAGTAATGCCCCTTAACCAATGAAAAAATGCTGGATTGTTTGTTTCCGTCCTCTAACATAAGTTTACTGCAACTTAATGAAACGTAAACACAAAAATCAGATCAAGTACAAATTTGGATAGCGTCACTTTTACATTTCTTGAGTAATGTCTCTTTATAACATTATATGCAAGCGGAAGCAATATCAATGTCCCATGCACACATTCCACATTTATTCAAAGAACGTTGACCTCACTTCATTGTTCAATGATATTTTTTCGTAATTTTCCGTTTATCAGATATAATAAGTAATAGGTCAACTATATATGGTGTATTGAGTGATTGTAAGGTGTACCAGTTGTCTCTGAGGGTTCATATGACCTTAAAAGAGGGACGAAAGATACCAAAGGGACAGTCAAACTCATAAATCTAAAACAAACTGACAACGCCATGGCTAAAAATGAAAAAGACAAACAGAAAAACAATAGTAAACATGACACAACATAGAAAACTAAAGAATAAACAACACGAACCCCACCAAAAACTAGGGGTGATCTCAGGTGCTCCGGAAGGGTAAGCAGATCCTGCTCCACATATGGCACCCGTCGTGTTGCTTATGTGATTACAAAATTTTAATCCGGTAAATAGTCTAATTCGGTAGGTCACATTCATGAAAGGGGAGGGAATTGTAGTTACGACGTAAGGAACATATCCGATATCATTTGTGAAACGGTTATTCCATAACGGTCAACCAACTCGTGATGGCGTCCGTAAAATTTACGAAGGGATGATTTCAACTTCACCATTTGGAAACTCTTGGTTTAATAGCTTCCTTGTGAGCAGCAACCCTCTATCAAGAAAATCATGATAGGAAATGCAAGCACGGGAATATCGTATCAATTGGGAGATATATACCCCGTATGCAGGTGCTGCTGGAATGTTGCTACTTAGAAATGGAAAGTTCACAATTGGAAAGCTGAAATCATCTCTTTTGTCGTAAAGTTTTGTTTTCAACCGACCCTCATTGTCAATTTCTAGATGTAAGTCAAGATATGAAGCCGACTTAACTGTATCTGTAGTATCCTTTATCTCTAGTTCGATGGGATAGATGCGTTCCACATAGTCACCAAATTTTGAATTGTTTAGTGAAAGAACATCATCTATATAGCGGAAAGTAGAGTTAAAGGATATTGCTAACTTCTTATCCTTCTTCCTAAGAAGTTCCTGCATGAAGTCAGCCTCATAATAATAAAGAAACAAGTCGGCAAGTAGAGTGGCACAGTTTGTTCCCATTGGAATGCCGACAGTCTGTTGAAAAACACGTCCTTCGAACGTAACAAATATGTTGTCAATCAAGAAATCAAGCATCTTGATGATATCAGTTTCAGAGAATTTTTTGTTTGAATCAGAGTGATTCTTTACAAAGTAGGATTTATCCCTCCCTAAGACAAGATACTTGTATCTACGTTGGCCATTCTTTTTTATGAAGCAAAGTAATACCAACTCTTTCAATTTGTCTTTTAGTTTGGAATGTGGAATACTTGTGTAAAGAGTAGAAAAGTCAAATGTTTTAATATTGTTACAAGATGAAAGAGAGTTAGATTGTATGTACTCTAAAAGATCTTTGGAATTTTTAAGTATCCACATCTGATTCACGCCACCTCTACCTAGTTTTGATGGTTCATTGGTCAATATTCAGCTGATGCTATACTTATAGTAAAACCATCAGACTTACAACAGGATTTCAATGATAGTTAAACAGGCGAGGCAATGTAGCGTGTACACTCTTGTTTCGTGTGAGTTTCTCACTTATTACGAGTGATTGGATAATACCATTTGGTATATGAAATCCTTTTAAAGTCTACATTTCCGTCAGACAGGGTTTATCTGACCTCAAATCATAGCACGGATTAGTAATCACGGTAAGAATAACGTGAGTATGACAGTTTTTATGTCCCACCTACGATAGTAGAGGGGCATTATGTTTTCTGGTCTGTGCCTCTGTTCATCCGTGCGTCCGTCTGTGCGTCCGTCCGTTCGTCCCATTTCAGGTTAAAGTTTTTGGTCAAGGTAGTTTTTGATGAAGCTGAAGTCCAATCAACTTGAAACTTAGTACACATGTTCCTTATTATATGATCTTTCTTATTTTAAAACAAAATTAGACTTTTGACGCCATTTTCATGGTCCACTGAACATAGCAATTAAAAGTGTGAGTTTCAGGTTAAAGTTTTTGGTCAAGGTAGTTTTTGATGAAGCTGAAGTCCAATCAACTTGAAACTTAGTACACATGTTTCTTATGATATGATCTTTCTTATTTTTAAACCAAATTAGACTTTTGACACCATTTTCATGGTCCACTGAACATAGAAATTAAAAGTGTGAGTTTCAGGTTAAAATTTTAGGTCAAGGTAGTTTTTGATGAAATTAAAGTCCAATCAACTTGAAACTTAGTACACATGTTCCTTATTAGTTGATTTTTTTATTTTTAAGGCCAAATTAGATTTTTTACCCAATTTTACGGTCCATTGAACATGGAAAATGATAATGCGAGTGGGGCATCCGTGTACTTTGGACACATTCTTATGATACTATAAACAGTAGGCCGACCTTCTGGGGTACATGGAATATTATAAAGCTGTCACTTTAATTGTTCTAGAGTTATGACCCTTTACAAATGGGGAAAATGCTATTTTTTTTTTATTCCGTTCTCTAACTTAAGTTTGCCTCAACCAAATATTTTACCTTAAAAACACAGACCAAGTTGTCATTTTGGTTGCGTCATTTTTACAGTTCTTGAATTATGCCCCCTTACAAATGAAAAAAAAATGCTGAATTTTCGTTACCGTTCTCTAACTTAAGATTGCCTCAACCAAATGTTAGGTAACTTGTTCACAATGTTTATTACCATCAAACACAGATCGAGTTCGAATTTTGTTGTATTCACTTTAACCGTTTTAGAGTTATGCTCCTTTAAAAATGAATAAAAATTCTGGGTTGTTTGTTTCTGTTCTCTAACGTAAGTTTGCTGCAACGAAATGTTATGGAACGTAAACACAAAAATCAGATCAAGTATAAATTTGGATAGCGTCACTTATACAGTTCTTGAGTTATGTCTCCTTGCAAATGGAAAAATTGCTGAATGTTCGTTCCCGTTCTCTAACTTTAGATTGCCTCAACCAAATGTTATGAAACTTATGCACAATGCTTTTTACCACAACACAGATCAAGTTTGAATTTTGGTAGCGTCACTTGCATCGTTCTAAAGTTATGCCTCTCTACGAATGAAAAAAATGCTGAATTTTTCGTTTCCGTTCTATAACTTGAGTTTGCCTCAATCAAATGTTATGAAGGGACTTTCCATTTAGAACTTTCCTTGTTGTTCTGTATTTTTGTCAGTTTTTACAACAAAACACAAAAACTAAACGAAAAATTCAGCATTTTTGTTTTCATTTATAGAGGGGCATAACTTTGAAACTATGCTAGTGACGCCACCGCATAGTTTTGTGTGGACGTAGCGCGCGTCTGGCGTATAAAAATATTTTTGAACCTGTTACCTTTTGATGGCTATTATTCGTTTGTTTCTCTGTCCTATATTTTCTCCCATTTATTTATTGTAACCCTGTCGTGTAATGTTGACATTTTAATGTTATAGATAACACTGTCATTAAAGCGGGAGTTTTGGCATGCCACAACACCAGGTTCAAACTACCATTTTTTTCATTTCGATGTTGTGTTTCTGTTGTGTCGTAGTTGTCTCATATTTAATACGTGTCGCTCAGTTTTAGTTTGTAAACCGGATTTGTATTTTCTCTATCGATTTATGATTTTTTTAACAGCGGTATACTACTGTTGGCTTTGTTTACCAAGTGGCAAAAGCTCAAACCATTCAACGAATAGAAAACTTGTGTCATAATTTTTAACTTGGTACATATATGTAGAAAATTTGGATTAAACCTGGTTTTATAGTAAGCTTAACCTCTCGCTTTTATGGCAGTCGCTTAATATTCCATTATATTGAAAATAATGTTTGAGTAAAACAAACAGACATAATAGGTAAAAAAGTCAAAACTTGGGATATAGCAATCAACCCCGTGTTACATTCTGAATCACTCTAAAAACAAAAAACTATGCCAACAAAGAAAAACAAAATGACATACATACACACTATAGACAAAGCATATATAAGGCAAAAAGATAAGAATACAAATAAAGATTAACATAGCACAATAACACAATGGCGGGATGTATAAATTGAAAAATGAACTAAACAGTATACAAAAACAAATAAAGCGAACAATATGAATGGACGTCAAGTTGGTTACCTATTCCCTATTCCCTATTCGTTACCTATTCCCTATTCCCTATTCGTTACCTATTCGTTACCTATTCCCTATTCCCTATTCGTTACCTATTCGTTACCTATTCCCTATTCCCTATTCGTTACCTATTCGTTACCTATTCCCTATTCCCTATTCGTTACCTATTCGTTACCTATTCCCTATTCCCTATTCGTTACCTATTCATTCCCTATTCCCTATTCGTTACCTATTCCCTATTCCTTATTCGTTACTTATTCGATTTTAATATCCTTCCCCTTTTTAATTAAGTCTCCCAAACAAAGTTTGGAGACTTATTGTTTTTGCTCAGTTCTTATTATTTTTATTCTTCTTCTTCTTCCTCTTCTTCTTCTTCTTCTTCCGCCACTTTAAAAATGAACTTGTCCGCAGCATTTCTCCAAAATTAATTGTCAGATTTACTTAGGGTTTCATAAAATGTTAGACTAATATGTCTAGGTGAGCCATCAATCGTTCATTTGTGCATTGGGTCTATTAAGGGGTATTTGGGGAGGGGGCAGAAAGAAGGGAGGGGTTTACTATAGAACCCTATGGGATTTTATTTTCTAAAATTTTCAAATGAATATAACTTGAAAACTGTAAGTGATAGATACATGCAGTCTTCAGAAATGATTAAAGGACAATAAAACAAATCACATGAAATATAGGGGAGTCCCTGGGGGGTCATCCCTACCCCCTTCAATTCGGTCCAGATCCCCACCCCTAAACCATATATTTTATTGTAGGGGACAATAAAACAAATCAAATGAAATAAAAAGAAAGTCCCTAGGGGGGTCACCCCACCTCCTCTTGTTTGAAAACTTATAAACGGTCAACATCCCCACCCCTAAACTATATATATTCTTGTAAGGGACAATAAAACTTATCAAATGAAATTAAATGGAAGTTCCTGGGGGTCACTCCGACCCCGTTCAATTTGAGAATGTACTATTATCTTGTAAATGGTCCAGATATTTCATATACAAAAACATAAACGGAAAACAAATATGTTACACAAAAACAAACGATAACTACTTAATTTCAGGCTCTTGTCTAGGGACAGGCACATACTAACATAATGTGGTGGGGTTAAACATGTTAGCAGGGAGTACATCGTTTCGGAGCATGCTATTACCTTGTTTAATTCGTTCCATCACTCGCTTATAATTCGCTTATAATACGTGTATCATACGTTGCACCTTTTAAAACATGATTTTCAATTGTTTTGTTGTCTCTGGTGGTAGACTTGGGTTCTTAGAGGTGATATAACTCTATAAGCGCATATGTACCCGTTCCAGCGCTCGGATAATACCCTGTTAAATATTCGTTACTTATTCGCTTTTAATACGTTTGTTGTACATTGCACCTTTTAGAAAAGGATTTTCAATTGTGTTCATATCTCTGGTGGTAATAATGTGTTCTTATAGATGAAATATCCCTATTAGCGGGTATGTACCCGTTCCAGCGCTCGGATAATACCCTGTTACTTATTCGTTCCTTATTCGCTTTTAATGCGCGGGGTAAGTATACGTTCCACCTTGAAATAAATCGTTTTTTAATTGTGTTCATGTCTCTGGTGGTAACAATGTGTAATTAGAGATGAAACGACCCTATTAGCGTGCATGTACCCGTTCCAGCGCTCGGTTAATACCCTGTTACCTATTCGTTACCTATTCGTTACTTATTCGCTTTTAATACGTTTGTTGTACGTTGCACCTTTTAGAAAAGGATTTTCAATGGTGTCCATGTCTCTGGTGGTAACAATGTGTTCTAAGAGATGAAATGACCCTATTAGCGCGCAAATACCCGTTCCAGCGCTCTGTTAATACCCTGTTACCTATTCGTTACATATTCGTTACCTATTCACTTATAATACGTTTGTTGTACGTTGCACTTTTTACAAAAGGATTTTTAATTGTGTTCATGTCTCTGGTGGTAACAATGTGTTCTTAGAGATGAAATGACCCTATTAGCGCATATTTACCCGTTCCAGCGCTCGGTTAATACCCTGTTACCTATTCGTTACCTATTCGTTACTTATTCGCTTTAAATACGTTTGTTGTACGTTGCACCTTTTGGAAAAGGATTTTCACTTGTGTTCATGTCTCTGGTGGTAACAATGTGTAATTAGAGATGAAATGACCCTATTAGCGTGCATGTACCCGTTCCAGCGCTCGGTTAATACCCTGTTACCTATTCGTTACCTATTCGTTACCTATTCACTTATAATACGTTTGTTGTACGTTGCACCTTTTAAAAAAGGATTTTCTATTGTGTCCATGTCTCTGGTGGAAACAATGTCTTCTCAGAGATAAAATGACTCTATTAGCGTGCATGTACCCGTTCCAGCGCTCGGATAATACCCTGTTACTTATTCGTTCCTTATTCGCTTTTAATGCGCCGGGTAAGTATACGTTGCACCTTGAAATAAATCGTTTTTTAATTGTGTTTATGTCTCTGGTGGTAACAATATGTTCTTAGAGACGAAATGACCCTATTAGAGCCCATGTACCCGTTCCAGCGCTCGGTTATTACCCTGTTACCTATTCGTTACCTATTCACTTATAATACGTTTGTTGTACGTTGCACCTTTTAGAAAAGAATTTTCAATTGTGTCCTTGTCTCTGGGGGTAACAATGTGTTCTAAGAGATGAAATGACCCTATTAGCGCGCATATACCCGTTCCAGCGCTCGGTTAATACCCTGTTACCTATTCGTTACATATTCGTTACCTATTCACTTATAATACGTTTGTTGTATGTTGAACCTTTTAAAAAAGGATTTTCAATTGTGTCCATGCCTCTGGTGGAAACAATGTCTTCTCAGAGATAACATGACTCTATTAGCGTGCATGTACCCGTTCCAGCGCTCGGATAATACCCTGTTACTTATTCGTTCCTTATTCGCTTTTAATGCGCGGGGTAAGTATACGTTGCACCTTGAAATAAATCGTTTTTTAATTGTGTTTATGTCTCTGGTGGTAACAATATGTTCTTAGAGACGAAATGACCCTATTAGAGCGCATGTACCCGTTCCAGCGCTCGGTTAATACCCTGTTACCTATTCGTTACCTATTCGTTAGTTATTCACTTATAATACGTTTGTTGTACGTTGCACCTTTTAGAAAAGGATTTTCACTTGTGTTCATGTCTCTGGTGGTAACAATGTGTAATTAGAGATGAAATAACCCTATAAGCGTGCATGTACCCGTTCCAGCGCTCGGATAATACCCTGTTACTTATTCGTTCCTTATTCGCTTTTAATGCGCGGGGTAAGTATACGTTGCACCTTGAAATAAATCGATTTTTAAGTGTGTTCATGTCTCTGGTGGTAACAATGTAATCTTAGAGACGAAATGACCCTATTAGAGCACATGTACCCGTTCCAGCGCTCGGTTAATACCCTGTTACCTATTCGTTACCTATTCGTTACTTATTTGCTTTAAATACGTTTGTTGTACGTTGCACTTTTTAGAAAAGGATTTTCACTTGTGTTCATGTCTCTGATGGTAACAATGTGTTCTTAGAAATGAAATGACCCTATTAGCGCGCATGTACCCGTTCCAGCGCTCGGTTAATACCCTGTTACCTATTCGTTACCTATTCGTTACCTATTCACTTATAATACGTTTGTTGTACGTTGCACCTTTTAGAAAAGGATTTTCACTTGTGTTCATGTCTCTGGTGGTAACAATGTGTTCTTAGAGATGAAACGACCCTATTACCGTGCATGTACCCGTTCCAACGCTCGGTTATTACCCTGTTACCTATTCGTTACCTATTCACTAATAATACGTTTGTTGTACGTTGAACCTTTTACAAAAGGATTTTCAATTGTGTTCATGTCTCTGGTGGTAACAATGTGTTCTTACAGATGAAATGACCCTATTAGCGCATATTTACCCGTTCCAGCGCTCGGTTAATACCCTGTTACCTATTCGTTACCTATTCGTTACTTATTCGCTTTAAATACGTTTGTTGTACGTTGCACCTTTTGGAAAAGGATTTTCACTTGTGTTCATGTCTCTGGTGGTAACAATGTGTAATTAGAGATGAAATGACCCTATTAGCGTGCATGTACCCGTTCCAGCGCTCGGTTAATACCCTGTTACCTATTCGTTACCTATTCACTTATAATACGTTTGTTGTACGTTGCACCTTTTAAAAAAGGATTTTCAATTGTGTCCATGTCTCTGGTGGAAACAATGTCTTTTCAGAGATAAAATGACTCTATTAGCGTGCATGTACCCGTTCCAGCGCTCGGTTAATACCCTGTTACCTATTCGTTACTTATTCGCTTTAAATACGTTTGTTGTACGTTGCACCTTTTAGAAAAGGATTTTCACTTGTGTTCATGTCTCTGGTGGTAACAATGTGTTCTTAGAGATGAAATGACCCTATTAGCGTGCATGTATCCGTTCCAACGCTCGGTTATTACCCTGTTACCTATTCGTTACCTATTCACTTATAATACGTTTGTTGTACGTTGCACCTTTTAGAAAAGGATTTTCAATTGTGTCCATGTCTCTGGTGGTAACAATGTGTTCTTAGAGATGAAATGACCCTATTAGCGCGCATGTACCCGTTCCAGCGCTCGGTTAATACCCTGTTACCTATTCGTTACCTATTCGTTACCTATTCGTGACCTATTCACTAATAATACGTTTGTTGTACGTTGCACCTTTTAGAAAAGGATTTTCAATTGTATCCATGTCTCTGGCGGTAACAATGTGTTCTAAGAGATGAAATGACCCTATTAGCGTGCATGTACCCGTTCCAGCGCTCGGTTAATACCCTGTTACCTATTCGTTACCTATTCACTGATAATACGTTTGTTGTACGTTGCACCTTTTAGAAAAGGATTTTCAATTGTGTCCATGTCTCTGGTGGTAACAATGTGTTCTTAGAGATGAAATGACCCTATTAGCGTGCATGTAGCCGTTCCAGCGCTCGGATAATACCCTGTTACTTATTCGTTCCTTATTCGCTTTTAATGCGCGGGGTAACTATACGTTGCACCTTGAAATAAATCGTTTTTTAATTGTGTTCATGTCTCTGGTGGTAACAATGTAATCTTAGAGACAAAATGGCCCTATTAGAGCGCATGTACCCGTTCCAGCGCTCGGTTAATACCCTTTTACCGATTCGTTACCTATTCGTTACTTATTCGCTTTAAATACGTTTGTTGTACGTTGCACCTTTTACAAAAGGATTTTCAATTGTGTTCATGTCTCTGGTGGTAACAATGTAATCTTAGAGACGAAATGACCCTATTAGAGCGCATATTTACCCGTTCCAGCGCTCGGTTAATACCCTGTTACCTATTCGTTACCTATTCGTTACTTATTCGCTTTAAATACGTTTGTTGTACGTTGCACTTTTTAGAAAAGGATTTTCACTTGTGTTCATGTCTCTGATGGTAACAATGTGTTCTTAGAAATGAAATGACCCTATTAGCGCGCATGTACCCGTTCCAGCGCTCGGTTAATACCCTGTTACCTATTCGTTACCTATTCGTTGCACCTTTTAGAAAAGGATTTTCACTTGTGTTCATGTCTCTGGTGGTAACAATGTGTTCTTAGAGATGAAACGACCCTATTACGGTGCATGTACCCGTTCCAACGCTCGGTTAATACCCTGTTACCTATTCGTTACCTATTCACTAATAATACGTTTGTTGTACGTTGAACCTTTTACAAAGGGATTTTCAATTGTGTTCATGTCTCTGGTGGTAACAATGTAATCTTAGAGACGAAATGACCCTATTAGAGCGCATATTTACCCGTTCCAGCGCTCGGTTAATACCCTGTTACCTATTCGTTACTTATTCGCTTTAAATACGTTTGTTGTACGTTGCACTTTTTAGAAAAGGATTTTCACTTGTGTTCATGTCTCTGATGGTAACAATGTGTTCTTAGAAATGAAATGACCCTATTAGCGCGCATGTACCCGTTCCAGCGCTCGGTTAATACTCTGTTACCTATTCGTTACCTATTCGTTGCACCTTTTAGAAAAGGATTTTCACTTGTGTTCATGTCTCTGGTGGTAACAATGTGTTCTTAGAGATGAAACGACCCTATTACGGTGCATGTACCCGTTCCAACGCTCGGTTATTACCCTGTTACCTATTCGTTACCTATTCACTAATAATACGTTTGTTGTACGTTGAACCTTTTACAAAAGGATTTTCAATTGTGTTCATGTCTCTGGTGGTAACAATGTGTTCTTACAGATGAAATGACCCTATTAGCGCATATTTACCCGTTCCAGCGCTCGGTTAATACCCTGTTACCTATTCGTTACCTATTCGTTACTTATTCGCTGTAAATACGTTTGTTGTACGTTGCACCTTTTAGAAAAGGATTTTCACTTGTGTTCATGTCTCTGGTGGTAACAATGTGTTCAGAGATAAAAATGACCCTATTAGCGTGTAGTACCCGTTCCAGCGCTCGGCTAATACCCTGTTACCTATTCGTTACCTATTCACTTATAATACGTTTGTTGTACGTTGCACCTTTTAGAAAAGGATTCTCAATTGTGTTCATATCACTGGTGGCAACAATGTGTTCTTAGAGATGAAATGACCCTATTAGCGCGTATGTACCCGTTCCAGCGCTCAGTTAATACCCTGTTACTTATTCGTTCCTTATTCGCTTTTAATACGCGTGGTATACGTTGCATCTTGGAATAAATCGAATATCTATTGCTTTCATGTCTCTGGCGGTAATTGTGTGTTCTCTGAAGTGAAAAAACCCTATTAGCGCATATGTACCCGTTTCAGTGCAACACTGATACTAGTACCCTGTTACTTATTAGTTTCTTATTCGCTTAAAAAATGTGTTGTAGTGGTTAGTGCATCAGACTACTAACACAATGGTTCCTGGTTCGATTCCCGTTCGGGATGAAAATTTCAGGAACTCAATTTTCGGCTCTCCCTTGACACCATTTGCGACTATGGTCTTCAGGAAACGATGATAGTCCGTCGGAAGGGGACTATAAATGACTGACCCGTGTTAAGATAGAGCCATATCTCTTGCACGTTGAAGACACCCTTGTAGATTTCGAAAAAGAGTAGGCTGATGCCGCTACAAGGCAGCACTCGCACCCGAAAAGTGGAAAGGGGTAAATATAAGTTGCAAAACTTGTTTCCCAATCCACTATAAATAAATATGTTTAAATTAAAAAATAAAACGTGTGTTATGCGTTGCACTTTAAAAAAAGAAATACGTTTGTGTCTTTGGTGGTAACTGTCGGTTTTTAGAAGTGAAATAACCCTAATAGAACATATGTACCCGTTTCAACGCTCGACTGATACCCTGTTACTTATTCGTTCCTTATTCGCTTTAAATACGCGTGGTATACGTTGTACCTTGAAATAAATCGATTATCGATTGCTTTCACGTCTCTGGTGGTAATTATGTGTTCTCTGATCTGAGTTGAAAAAACCCTATTAGCGCATATGTACCCATTTCACCGCTCAGTGATACCCTGTAACTTATTCGTTCCTTATTCGTTTTTAAAACGTGTGTAATGCGTTACACTTTAAAAAGAAATATTTTTGTGTCTCTGGTGGTAACTGTCGGTTCTTAGAGGTGAAATAACCTTAATCGAACATATGTACCCGTTTCAGCGCTCGACTGATACCCTGTTACTTATTCGTTCCTTATTCACTTTAAATACGCGTGCTATGCGTTGCACCTTGAAATAAGAAGTAACGAATAGGTAACAAGGTATTAGCCGAGCGCTGGAACGGGTACATACGCGCTAAAAGGGTTATTTCATCTCTAAGAACACATTGTTACCACCAGAGACATGAACACAAATGAAAATCTTTTTCTAAAAGGTGCAACGTACAACAAACGTATTATAAGCGAATAAGTAACGAATAGGTAACAGGGTATTAACCGAGCGCTGGAACGGGTACATGCGCGCTAATAGGGTCATTTCATCTCTAAGAACACATTGTTACCACCAGAGACATGAACACAATTAAAAAACAATTTATTTCAAGGTGCAACGTATACCCTGCGCATTAAAAGCGAATAAGAAACGAATAAGTAACAGGGTATCAGTGTTGCGCTGAAACGGGTACATATGCGCTAATATGGTTTTTTCAATTCAGAGAACACACAATTACCGGCAGAGACATGAAAGCAATAGATAATCGATTTATTCCAAGGTGCAACGTATACCACGCGTATTAAAAGCGAATAAGGAACGAATAAGTAACAGGGTATTAACTGAGCGCTGGAACGGGTACATATGCGCTAATAGGGTCATTTCATCTCTAATAACACATTGTTACCACCAGAGACATGAACACAATTGAAAATCCTTTTCTAAAAGGTGCAACGTACAACACACGTAATATAAGTGAGTAGGTAACGAATAGGTAACGAATAGGTAACAGGGTATTAACCGAGCGCTGGAACGGGTACATGCACGCTAATAGGGTCATTTCATCTCTTAGAACACATTGTTACCGCCAGAGACATGGATACAATTGAAAATCCTTTTCTAAAAGGTGCAACGTACAACAAACGTATTATAAGTGAATAGGTAACGAATAGGTAACGAATAGGTAACAGGGTATTAACCGAGCGCTGGAACGGGTACATACACGTTAATAGGGTTTTTTCATCTCTAAGAACACATTGTTACCACCAGAGACATGAACACAAATGAAAATCGTTTTCTAAAAGGTGTAACGTACAACAAACGTATTATAAGCGAATAAGTAACGAATAGGTAACGAATAGGTAACAGGGTATTAACCGAGCGCTGGAACGGGTACATGCGCGCTAATAGGGTAATTTCATCTCTAAGAACACATTGTTACCACCAGAGACATGAACACAAATGAAAATCTTTTTCTAAAAGGTGCAACGTACAACAAACGTATTATAAGCGAATAAGTAACGAATAGGTAACGAATAGGTAACATGGTATTAACCGAGCGCTGGAACGGGTATTTGCGCGCTAATAGGGTCATTTCATCTCTAATTACACATTGTTACCACCAGAGACATGAACACAATTAAAAACGATTTATTTCAAGGTGGAACGTATACTTACCCCGCGCATTAAAAGCGAATAAGGAACGAATAAGTAACAGGGTATTATCCGAGCGCTGGAACGGCTACATGCGCCCTAATAGGGTCATTTAATCTCTTAGAACACATTGTTACCACCAGAGACATGGACACAATTGAAATATTTTTCTAAAAGGTGCAACGTACAACAAATGTATTATAAGTGAAAAGGTAACTAATAGGTAACAGGGTATTAACCGAGCGCTGGAACGGGTACATGCGCGCTTATAGAGTTATATCACCTCTAAGAACCCAAATCTACCACCAGAGACAACAAAACAATTGAAAATCATGTTTTAAAAGGTGCAACGTATGATACACGTATTATAAGCGAATTATAAGCGAGTGATGGAACGAATTAAACAAGGTAATAGCATGCTCCGAAACGATGTACACCCTGCTAACATGTTTAACCCCACCACATTATGTTAATATGTGCCTGTCCCTAGACAAGATGCTGAAATTACGTAGTTATCGTTTGTTTTTGTGTTACATATTTGTTTTCCGTTTATGTTTTTGTATATGAAATACGGCCGTTAGTTTTGTTGTTTGAATTGTTTGAAATTGTCATATCTCGGCCTTTTATCGGTGACTACACGGTTTGGGCTATGCTCATTGTTGAAGGCCGTACATTGACCTATAGTTGATAGTTTCTGTGTCATTTTGGTCTATTGTGGGTTGTTGTCTCATCGGCAATCATACCACATCTTTTTTTTTATGCAAGCGCTAACACGGTGATTTCATCCCTTCGAACCAAGATCCATCTTCAAACATACGGACATAAAGCAGTTAAAAGGTAGAACGTATAAAAATCAAATAAGGAACAAATGAGTATCGAACATAAAGTAAAAGGATCGGTTGAGCACATACACATAAAAATAGGTCATAAAAAGATCATTTTACCTCAACAAATTTAGAACTATTACCAGATATAAGAGTATAAACAACAAGAAGTAATTGTAACAGGATGCTGTTACGAAGTCTCCCAAACAAAGCTCCCATAACTCGCAATTCATATGGTCCCATGTTCATTTGATTTGATTTTTTGTCCCATACAAGAATATATATGGCTTACTGGTGGGGATATCCACCATTTACAAGTATTCAAACAGGAGGGGGTGGTGGTGACCCCCAGGGACTTTACCTGCATTTCATTTTATTTGTTTTATTGTCCCCTACAAGAATATATATAGTTTAGGGGTGGGGATGTTGACCGTTTACAAGTTTTCAAACAAGAGGGGGTGGGATGACCCCCTCAGGACTTCCCTTTTATCTCATTTTATTTGTTTTATTGTCCCCTACAAGAATATATATGGTTTAGGGGTGGGGATCTGGACCATTTACAAGATAATAGTACATTCTCAAATTGAACGGGGTCGGGGTGACCCCCAGGAACTTCCATTTAATTTCATTTGATTAGTTTTATTGTCCCTTACAAGAATATATATAGTTTAGGGGTGGGGATGTTGACCGTTTATAAGTTTTCAAACAAGAGGGGGTGGGGTGACCCCCTAGGGACTTTCCTTTTATTTCATTTCATTTGTTTTATTGTCCCCTACAATAAAATATATGGTTTAGGGGTGGGGATCTGGACCATTTACAAGATAATAGTACATTCTCAAATTTAACGGGGTGGGGATGACCCCCAGGAACTTCCATTTAATTTCATTTGATTAGTTTTATTGTCCCCTACAAGAATATATATGGTTTAGGGGTGGGGATCTGGACCGTTTACAAGCTAATAGCACATTCTAAAATTGAACCGGGTGGGGATGACCCCCGGGGACTTCCATTTAATATCATTTGATTTGTTTTATCGTCCTATTCAAGAATATATATGGTTTAGGGGTGGGGATCTGGACCGTTTACAAGATAATAGTACATTCTCAAATTTAACGGGGTGGGGGTGACCCCCAGGAACTTTTATTTAATTTCATTTGTTTAGTTTTATTGTCCCATACAATAATATATATGGTTTAGGGGTGGGGATCTGGACCGTTTACAAGTAAAAAGCATATTCTCGAATTGAAGGGGGTATGGATGACCCCCCAGGGACTCCCCTATATTTCATGTGATTTGTTTTATTGTCCTTTAATCATTTCTGAAGACTGCATGTATCTATCACTTACAGTTATTAAGTTATATTCATTTGAAAATTTTAGAAAATAAAATCCCATAGGGTTCTATAGTAAACCCCTCCCTTCTTTCTGCCCCCCTCCCAATACCCCTTAATAGACCCAATGCACAAATAAACGATTGCTGGCTCACCTAGACATATTAGTCTAACATTTTATGAAACCCTAAGTAAATCTGACAAGTAGTTCTGGAGAAATGCTGCAGACAAGTTCATTTTTAAAGTGGCGGAAGAAGAAGAGGAAGAAGAAGAATAATAAAAATAATAAGAACTGAGCAAAAACAATAAGTCTCCAAACTTTGTTTGGGAGACTTAATTAAAAAGGGGGAAGGATATTAAAAATCGAATAAGTAACGAATAGGTAACGAATAGGGAATAGGGAATAGGTAACGAATAGGGAATAGGGAATAGGTAACGAATAGGTAACGAATAGGGAATAGGGAATAGGTAACGAATAGGGAATAGGGAATAGGTAACGAATAGGTAACGAATAGGGAATAGGGAATAGGTAACGAATAGGTAACGAATAGGGAATAGGGAATAGGTAACGAATAGGTAACGAATAGGGAATAGGTAACGAATAGGGAATAGGGAATAGATAACCAACTTGACGTCCATACAATATGACACTCATGAAGATGATATACAATGCCAGTACCTAGTATCTATGCTGCAAGACCATTCTGTTAATTTGTGAATTTTAAAAGAAATGTTTCTTAACACTGTCTTGGTACCCTCCGATGAACTTTTGTAGAATGAGAACGAGACATTTTTTTTACATAAACCTGTTTCTTTCTTTCTTTCTGTCCAGACACTTGACGTTAAATAAAGACTGAGTAGAAGCTTAAGCTCTTCAATAGCGATTGAGTTCGGAAATGTATATCCAACATAAAGACAAAATTGGTAAATTGCTACCAAAAGGAGGGGGCGGATTTATAATTTCAAAATTCAAATCGTCCCGTTTGTCATAGATTCCGGTATTGAAATGGCCGCGTTTGTCAAATTCGAGGTATCATTCTATAATTGGGGCGGAGGAAGCCTTGTCCAGTATTATTTTTTTCTAATTTTGGTTGATATATTAAACCTATTCAAAAAAGTTTGGATTGTTAATTGAAAGAACACACTAGTGATCAATATATCTGAATGTGAAATTAAATGATCTTGCGTACTTTTATCCATAAACAGAAGTGAGGGAAAATACAGGTATGGGGTCAGCTAGCCTAAACGAAAACGACCAGAGGAGCTCGTTGAACATCGCTTGCCGAATTCATAAGATGACAATTCAAGTCATTTCCAACTGGCTTACTCCACTGTCTTAGGTTAGGTATAGGGTTGCCTGACACAGATGTTTAACCCCACTACATTATATACAGGTATCAAGCCACACGAAAAGAAAACAAAAACACAAAAGAAGATGTGGTGTGATTGCCAATGAGACAATACTTTACAAGAGACCAAAATGACACAGATATAATTAATGATTTATTTTGAAAATAACAACAGAACATTAAAAAACACTGAATAAACCTTTTCTTTTGTTACTCAAGATAACTTTTCCGATTGTATTTCAAAATAAATATTTTGATTGTTACTTTCGATAACCCTTTTGAATCTAACTTAAGATAACCCATTCGATTGTTGCTCAAGGTTAACCTTCCGATTATTTACAAAAAAAAACATAATTCTTCCGGGTCTGTATATGCTGAAATCGGTAACAAACATTAATTCTGGGAATGTAAGAACAGGATTAAGACGGAAGTAGCTAATTATATGAATAGAGTATAATATTGTATACTTATTGACTGAGTATGAGTGGCATGCATAGTAAGTTTATTGTCCCTAAGGTGCAACTATTGCCATGAGGCTTAACCGATGGCAATAGTTTTATCTGAGGGGACAATAAACCTACTATTCCCCGAATATCCTGTCATATAAGTGTTTTATTATATCGAAAAAGACAATATCAAATAAATGACAGGAATAAATCAACTTGGCTATCGTATTGCGTTGACTTACAAGCTACGTCCTGCACTGACATCAACCCTAAATATATAATAACGCGACGTCGTTACTCCCGTGGTAATTTCAAAATCATCCAATCAAGTATGCATTTGAAATTTCGCGAAATATAATGACACTTGCTATATACACGGGTCATAATCAAAGGGCTGACACTACTAAATTCAATCATTGACAAATTGTTCCCTATTGTAGCTTTATTCAGCAATCAGCAAGACTTTCTAAGATAACTGAAATAGGACAATGCTGTTGATTAAAAAATACCTCATTCCTGGATAGCCTGGACCTTTTGTTTTCCAAATAATTAATATTTCCAATAATTGATAAGTTCCAGGTCGACGGGTTCAAACAGAAAGATTTGAAAGCAGAGAAAACTGTGTATCTTATAATCGACATGACTTTATCAGATGACAATACCAATTACTAAAATAAGGCGTAGGCATAGTTATATACTTTAATTCAGTCACGGACCCGCGATATCACGGGTGTGTACTTGTACAATATAAAAATAAGTCTCTAATATCAATAATACCAAAAAACAAAATCAGAGTTATAAAAAAATACATTAAAATAAAGTAATAAGATATGAACTAAAGTTATGTAATATAATTTACTTCGAGTTCTTTTAATACTTTGATTTATGCCTTTTACCCCAGGAGATCGCGCGAGGTTTAACTAGTGGCCGCCGAGTTGCGAATCTCTTGTATAATATGTCTCTGGTGATATAGTATAAGTTTTATAAAAATCTGACAAGAATTGTACTTGTTCATCGCGGCAAGAGTGCTAACAAGACCGGACGGACGGACGAACGCCCGATATTTCTATGTCCCCCACAACCACGTTACGCGGGAGACAATATTAGCAAATATTGGGAAAATAGAACTGTATGTCAAAATGGTCCTACAATATTATCAGTATCAGAGGGAAAAATCAATGGTTGAAATTACACTGTTTTTACAAAACTACAAATGGTAGATTGCTTCTCAAAATTTCAAGAAAAACATTATATATTTTAAATACATAAACTACTGTTCTCTTAAAAATATCCTTTCATATTACTGCATGTTTAAAATGGTTCATAAAATTATTTAGTTTTAGTTTAACCACAAACTTTAATTGCAAAAAGTGGGAATATTTGTAAGTATATTTCGTGAAGGATCTGGTACGGATTTATTATGATCGTGAAGGAACGCGAAAGATCTGTTGCTGCTTATATATATAGTTGTTCGTTATTGAGAAAATACACGTAGACGATCAAACAACTTTTTAAAAACATGATAACTAATATTTGTAATTGTAATAGGAAATTTACCCATACACTAATAACAGATGTATTGTCGGAAAAATGAGCTGTTCGAATAATGGGCTGTCGGAGTAATGGGATTTCGGAGTAATGGGCTTTCGGAATAATGGAATGTTGGAGTAATGGGCTGTCGGACTAACGGGATGTCCACTCGCGTGCAGTCAAAGTTGTATTCTATTTGGAAACAAAATTTGATATTGAAGTGCTTCATCAGTGATATCAGCCAATCAAAATTTCGAGTTTTGATGACACATATATGTTTTGTAATTATAACGAATTAAATATTTGATTTGAACAACATTTTATAACTTATGTCGTTTAGAACACGGTCATGTATTAAATGGTCCCAATTGAAGGGACTCGAGTCTTGCACACTGAGATAATACCGAAGCGTTTATGTCACACATTAAAAAAAACATTCAAGCCATTTCTCGGAAATGCAATTGCTTAAACGCATAGTCATCTATTAAAGGACCCGAAATCACAAATGTAAAACCATTAAACGAGAAAACTATCGGCCTAATTAATGTACACAAAAACAATATGTAACACAGCAAAGAACGACAACTAATGAATTACAGACTCCTGACTTGGGACAGGTACAAACATACAGAATGTGGTGGTGTTAAAATGTCAGCCGGATCTTAATCCTATCACTTACCTTGAATATTGGTGTAGCAGTACAACATAAGAACGAAATAAAACAAATCTGCTGAAAAAGATATAGATGGATACACATACATAGAAATAAATATAACACAAACACAGTGTGGACGTGACTTGGTACTTGTACATCCCAACAACAATAAGACACTCAGTACATATCTGAGAGGCAGTTACTGGCAGCTAGTTCAAAGCCAATTACAGCCAATAAAAAATCGATATAAGACTTAAAGGCATTTTCATTTTAGTAAGAAAGAAAACTAGAGGCTCTAAAGAGCCTCTGTCGCTCACCTTGGTCTATGTGAATATTAAACAAAGGAAGCAGATGGATTCATGACAAAATTGTGTTTTGGTGATGGTGATGTGTTTGTACATCTTACTTTACTTAACAGTCTTGCTGCTTACAATTATCTCTATCTATAATGAACTTGGCCCAGTAGTTTCAGTGGAAAATGTTAATAAAAATTTACAAATTTTATGAAAATTGTTAAAAATTGACTATAAAGGACAATAACTCCTTAGGGGATCAATTGACCATTTCGGTCATTTGACTTATTTGTAAATCTTACTTTGCTGAACATTATTGCTGTTTACAGTTTATCTCTATCTATAATAATATTCAAGATAATAACCAAAAACAGCAAAATTTCCTTAAAATTACCAATTCAGGGGCAGCAACCCAACAACGGGTTGTCCGATTCATCTGAAAATTTCAGGGCAGATAGATTATTACCTGATAAAGAATTTTCTCCATGTCAGATTTGCTCTAAATGCTTTGGTTTTTGAGTTATAAGCCAAAAACTGCATTTTACCCCTATATTCTATTTTTAGCCATGGCGGCCATCTTGGTTAGTTAGCCAGGTCACCGCACACATTTTTTAAACCAGATACCCCAATGAAGATTGAGTGTGGCCAAATTTGGTTTAATTTGGCCCTGTAGTTTCAGAGAAGATTTTTGTAAAAGTTAACGACGACGGACGACGACGGACGACAGACGATGCACGACGGACGACGGACGCAAAGTTATGGGAAAAAACAAGGAGTAACTCAAATTCGTTCATAACCGAAAGGTTCAAAACGTTGTGCGAAAAGTGACCTAAATATGGGAAATAGATTAGAAACTGTGTCGTCAGGTCAAGATATATATGTTTTATATTTATTGTGTTGGTGATTTGTTTAACCACATAAAATGAATACAACCCATTTTCTTTTTTGTTGTTTATTCTAGTTAGATCATTGAATATTTCTTTTTTTGTACGAATGAAAATGTAGATTTGATTATTGACAACATCAATGTAAAAAAAGATGTGGTACGATTGTCAATGAGACAACACTCCACAAGAGACCAAATGACACAGAAATGTAATAAAAAATAGAACTCTAATATAAAGGAATATGTAGACAGCCTTCTCACAAGCAAAAAAAAAAAAAAAAAAAAAAAAAAAAAACTCTAACTGTAAAAGTATAAGGGCATACAATAATACAGGTTTTATCAATAAATTTGATCCATGGTTATTGTTATAACGGGATTTGGTTTAACGACCTTGACTGCCCATGCGGGTCTTGCACGATCGGTACTTTTATATATTCCTAAAAGCGCGCATCGATTGCGTTCTTTTTAATGTCAGACTATATATATATAGCTTCTATATTCTAATGAGCCACAGTGTATATACTATAGCCATACTATTTGAAAACATTTTTTATTCTATTCAATTGATATTTTCGACATTACTGTCATCTTGGTGCTATGTTTTCTAAAAAAAAAAAAAGACGGTGAAAGATACCAGAGGGATTTAAACACATTGATCTAAATTAACTGAAAAAAAAAGACAAACAAACAAACAATAGTACACACAACACAAAGCTTTTCGGCTCTCCCTTGACACCATTTGCAAGTATGGTCTTGAGGAAGCGATGATAGTCTATCGGAAGGGGACGATAAATGACTGTCCCGTGTTTAGAGAGAGTCATATATCTTGCATGTTAAAGACACCCTTATAGATTCCGAAAAAGAGCAGGCTAATGCCGCATAGAAGGCAATACTCGCACCCGCAGAGTGGAAAGGGATTAATATAAGTTGCAAAACTTGTTTCCCAATCCACTCTAAATAAATATGTTTAAACTAACAACACATGGCATAAAAAGAAAGACTAAACAACACGAACTTTTACCAAAAACTTTGGGTGATCTCATGTGCCCCTAAAGGGTATGCAGATCCTCAGTGCTCCATACATGGAACCTGTTGTGTTGCTCATGAAAGTACAAACATGGTAATGAGTCTAATTCGATAGGTCACATACGTGAAAAGGGTTGTAGTTACGACATACGAAACGTATCCGCTATAATCTGTATAACGGATATTCCATAAAGGTCAACCAACTCTTGATGGCGTCCGTTAAATTTACTCAGGAATAATTTCAACTTTATCTTATGGAACTCTTGGTTTGATAGGTTCCTTGTCCAAAGCAACGCTCTATCAAGGAAATCATGATAGAAAATACAAGCCCGGGAAAATCGTATATTTCGGGAAGATATATTATACTCCGTATGCACACTGTAAATCTAAGTGTTAATAAATAGAACACTGCTTGAACGTTTTTTTGTAACACTTTTTGAACGTGTAATGGTGTTCCAAATGTTTACACTAGTGTTCATCAATTGAATGTGTGGTGTTCAGTTTTTAATGCCTTTGTGTTTTATTTTTGAACACTTCATGTTAGAGACCTTAACATTAGTGTTCAACGATTTAACGTGTCCGAATGTTCAAAATATTAATACGTCGACGCGTTCAACAGCCATGTAACACTTTTTGAACACACTGAACATGTTCAAAACCAGAAATGTTAAGATCCAGAACACCAGATGTTAACATTCAGAACAGTTGACATAGGTGTTCAAAGTGATGGTGTTCAAATGTAGAACATGTTCTATTTTCAAGCGTACATAATGTTCCATAAATACTAAACTTAATTAAACTGTTATAAAAACTATATTGAATCAGGCAAAATATAACAATAAAACATATTTTAACAAGTAATTCTTTATATAATCAAATGAGCATATATGTAAGACATGTAAAAAAAGTACACAAGAATACCTTATGATATCACAAGTAACAGTCAGTGAAATCACATACATAATGTTTTTAAATTGACTTCATATCACAAATAAGTGTTTACCCCTACATGAAAAGATAGTTGCTACATTATGTGTATCCTAACCGAAAAAGCATGTCAAAGTGATAAGTAGATAATTTATGATATAGATATTTGTCACAATGAAAGTTTAAAAGTTTGCAAATGCCAAGAGTTCTTGTGCGATCCCATACAATGAACGCTCCACTTTTCAGTGCATCTTCACTTAAAGCTATCAACTAAGTGGCATTTTATGTGTTGTTATCAACTTCCAAATGTCAAAGTCATCCACAACAAGTAATGTCTATGAGCCTATATATCCTGCAAAATAAAATTTAAAATTAATAGAAGAGAGTTTTTTTTTTTTATAAAACATCAAATTATGCAATGATTGTTATGCTTTAATTTCGATATATACTAGAGTACAAATTGATATTCTATGGCACTGAAATGCAAGTTTTGACATTATAAATTACAAAAGTCGATTTCTTGACCTAAGGTATACAGATATAGAAATGATACACCCACATAAGCTATTAATACACACATATTGTCATACCTTTTTTGATATCTTTTTTTCCAACACTTTATAGCATGCAGAAATGAACTTCGTGGGATTATTGGCTACCGGTTCCTAATTCAAACATTTCAATCTAACGATTCCTGCAAATAAAAAAAACGAATGCATTTTCTAAGTCAACTGAAATGGTGTTCCAAATGTTTACACTAGTGTTCATCAATTGAATGTGTGGTGTTCAGTTTTTAATGCCTTTGTGTTTCACTTTTGAACACTTGATGTTAGAGTTATTTAACACTTAGTGTTCATCAATTTAATGTGCGGTGTTCAGTTTTTAATGCCTTTGTGTTTCATTTTTGAACACTTGATGTTAGAGTTATTTAACACTTAGTGTTCATCATTTGAATATGTGGTGTTCAGTTTTTAATGCCTTTGTGTTTCATTTTTGAACACTTCATGTTAGAGTTCTAAACACTTAGTGTTCATCAATTGAATGTGTGGTGTTCAGTTTTTAATGCCTTTGTGTTTCTTTTTTGAACACTTGATGTTAGAGTTCTTAACACTTAGTGTTCAGCGATCTTCAGCTAATATACGTGGATAACTTGGCAACAATCATCATTTATTCTGTATAACAGACAGACGATCACAGACTTGTTATTCATCAGTTTAGGAAATCATTTGTTATGAACGTTTAATCTAAATCCTGTTCTTTAATTCGTCTGTTATTTTGTTGAATATTTGGATATAACAGTTATGAATATTTGACAAATATATATCTCACATGAGAAAATAACAAGGAAGCCATCGAACTACCTATGGAGATTATCCTAACTTGTTACTCACTTCTTTCATGTTCATGTGGGATAGAAGTCCCTTCTCCAGTTCTCTTCCTTATGTGTATCCATTCTTCGTTAAACCGCCTAAATCACCAGCCGATATCTGTTTCCGGTATTTGGTACCCTGGTATATTTTTTTTAACGCGAGGTGTTCAAAATTTCGAGCGATTTGAACACTGATTGAACATGTAATGTTAATAAACTGAACGGATCATGAAATAAGATAAACATCGACATATTTTAATTACGATATTATCATAACAGGCCTAATTGATATGCATTATTTTGTCACTTATAAGTAAAACTAGTAGTAATAATAAAATAAGTTCATAAACTATACATATATCATGTATATGCCAGCTTGGAAGTTTAATATTTCCCAATTACTAAAATATTAGTAAAAAATTCACAAGATCATCATCCTGCGTATACATTCATATATTTTAAAGAATTTCTTTTTGAATTTGCCAATTAGAAGGATAGAAAATCGGACAAACGACTGTCTTCTTTTTTTAAATCAGAATTTGAACACTGGTGTCCACTGTGTCTGAACACACATGTAAATAGTTTTAACACAAACGTTTAAACTTTGAACACGTCTCTTAAGCATTAACATATGACGTTAAAATATTAAACATTCGGTACATACAAATTTTGAACGCGTCCGGACGCGTCAGGCGTCAGGTATATTTACAGTGCAGGCGCTGCTGAAATGTTGCTACATAGAAATGAAAAGTTCACAATTGGGAATTTGAAATTATCTCTTTTGTTGTAAAGTTTTGTTTTCAACCGACTCTCGTTGTCAATTTCTAGATGTAAGTCAAGGTATGGGGCAGACTTAACTGAATACTAGTATGTCAGTGTATAAATTATCTCTGGTGAGACTTAAATAGCGTTTAATTCTCTTCATAGACTGCCAAAATGTAGCAAAAGGAATTTGACTTAAATGAATCAAAATTAACGACCATTGTCGACTTTCCGAGCTTTCCTAGAGTGTAACATGGAAAAAACGTTTTGCAGAAATTTACAACTAAAGGGACCATTGTCCGTTTATTTAAGCTCCTATATATATTATTATATTTTTTTAAAAGGTGAGATTTCTTTGGCCCAATCGTATTGTAAAATTAGGAAACTAATCAATTCACAAAACTAACGGCCTAATTCATAAAAAAATAGATTGAGCAAAACCTTCCTTTGCATGGGACAGTGTCGTAACTGCTAAACACAAGATTTAACTATGCAAAATGACAAAAGCAAAACAAAAACGAGAAATGGCAATCAACGACAACCACGAAATTATAGGAACAAACTATAAAAATCAGTTAAAAAAGGATTAACTCATCAGATGGATACAAATATAAATACAATTAACTAAAACACAGAGTGGAAGTGACAGGGTACTTACACATCCAACAACAAAAGACACTAAGTACGGACCTTGAGTACTCACAGTTACTGACAGCTAGTTCAAAGCCATTCACAATTAATAAAAAAAAATCATGCATGCATCTAAGACTCAAACATCTATCAGTATGTATCTAACATCCAATGGATTTAGTGTAAATACGCCATTTACAGACAGAGAAAAACATGACCTTGTTTTGTTTTAACTTAAGTCGTTAGTTTTCTCATTTGAATAGTTTCATATTTTTCATGTCGGGGCCTTTTGTAGCTGACCATAAACTATTGTTTTTTATCATTGTAGAAGGCCGTATTGTTGCCTAAGACCGCCAAACATTGATCAGTATGCATCCAAGATGCAATGGATTTAGTGTAAAGGCGGTATTGTTGCTTATTCATCCACTTCATTTGAACTTTGGTGGATATATATCTCATTGCCAATCATACAACTTCTCCTTTATTTTATAGTTAACGGCACTGAAAGATTAGTAGTAGAACTTTCACAAGAGGCTGGGATGTAGTTTACGTAACCATAACATAGTGGGGACCGCCAAAAAGTTAGAGGTTGACTTCAGCTGAGCATATCTGATTAAATTTCAGACCTATATTAACTCGCCTGCTCGTAAATACGAAGATAACGAAATCAGATGTATATATCTTAATTCGCCGAATGCAGCTGAGTTGGTAGTGACATTGTTTCATTGATGCAAAGAATGGTTTTAGAATTTTAGCTTTTCCTGTAGAAATCTTATTAAAAACGGGATAAATCTTTCAAATTTTATAGTGATGATGTTTATAGAACCCATCAATTTAGATAGTTTCCATGTGAACTAATCGGTCCTTTAAATAAACTTATTCTAATATGTTGCCAATTCAACACTGAAAAAAACATTTGGGTATTGGTTTTTTTCGGTAAAAACATTGATGTTATCAATTAATAAAAACACAACTAAATAATATTGCTTAACAGCTATAAACAGTTTCGGTCATACCTATATATTTTGGCATATTGTACAATTTCATATTTACTGGTTAATAATTTAGTGTTAAATACCTACGACTCTTTTCACAAAAAAATATTACAATTAAAATTGATCGCAAGTTAAACTGAAATGTGTATTACTTACGAACATTTTTACTTGTGAAAAAAGCCGCTGATGTTTTTTTATTAGTTTTATTGGCTTTTAACTATTATTTTCATTATAGCTACGAGAACTCTCATGTCCGTACGATATATGTTTTGTGTCATAAGTCCTTTTGTTTGTAGTTTTTATATGTGAGTGCATTTTGTTTCGATCTAACGAATCAAGTCTCTTTCATGCACTTGATTTGTATAGCTTGCTCTTATCTTGTGCTGTTACACTACTGTCCTAGGTTAAAGAAACGCAATCATTCACGACACTGTCACATTATCTATGCGTTTGTCCCACGTCAGGAGTCTGTAATTATGTGGCTGTCGTTTGTTGCATATCATAGTTTTTTGTTTATTAATTTGTACATAAATCAGGCCGTCAGTTTTCTCGTTTCAGTTGTTTAACATTTATGTCGAGGCCATTTATGGCTTATTATGCGGTATGGATTTTGCTCATTGTTGATGGCCATATGCTGACACACATATATGTTTACTTCTACGCCATTTGAAAAGTCACTGGTTGGAAGTTGGATTATTAGCAAGTGATCATTGTGACTCCTAAAATCTTCTTACCTCATATGGAAACTGAATTTTTAATAAATCAATACTATTAAATTATTGATTAAGCCATGCAAATGAAACGATCAAATAACATGTCCAATAGATACAATAAGATGCTGTATGATTGCCAATTAGACATCTCTCCACAAGAGACCAAATGACACAGAAATTAACAACTATATATATACATCACCATACGGCCTTCAGCGATGAGCAAAGCTCATACCTTATAGTCAGCTATAAAAGGCCCGAAATGACAATGTAAAACAATTTAAACGAGAAACTAATGGCCTAATTCATGTAAAAAAATGAACAAAAGTATGCTTTGGTATCTTGTGTGTTTATAGATATGTTCATTCTTGTCAGATCAACAGTTTACCTTATTTAACATCTTCTTGTATTCATACGAAAGCGAGAATACAGATTAATAATGGAATGTTTATATTTTCCCTCTCAATATTCATGAACTATTTTCCACTGGACGTCACCGAATAACAACAACGATTTAATCGTTAAGGTACTGTCACAGTGCGTATTATAGATATAGGAATATGTGCTGTGAGTGCCAATGAGACAACTCTCCATCCAAATAACAATTTATAAAAGTAAACCATTATAGGTCAATGTACGGCCTTCAACACGGAGCCTTGGCTCACACCGAACAAAAAGCTATAAAGGGCCCCAAAATTAATAGTGTAAAACCATCCAAACGGGAAAACCAACGGTCTAATCTATATAAAAAACGAGAAACGAGAAACGAGAAACGCGTATAAATTACATAAACAAACGACAACTACTGTACATCAGATTCCCAGGAAACTTAGGACAGGTGCAAACATTTACAGCGGGATTAAACGTTTTAATGGTACCAAACCTTCTCCCTTTTTCTGAAACAATAGCATAACATCACAACATAGAAAACCACACGATAAAATATCAATTGGAAGGCCTAACATGTTTAACCCCGCCACATTATTTATGTATGTGCCTGTCCCAAGTCAGGAGCCTGTAATTCAGTGGTTGTCGTTTGTTTTTGTGTTGCATATTTGTTTTTCGTTCATTTTTTTATTTTATAAATAAGGCCGTTTGTTTTAATTATCGTTTGAATTGTTTAACATTGTCATATCGGGGCCTTTTATAGCTGACTATGCGGTATGGGGTTTGCTCATTGTTGAAGGCCGTACGGTGACCTCAGTATAGTTGTTAATGTCTGTGTCATTTTGGTCTCTTATGGACAGTTGTCTCATTGGCAATCATACCACATCTTCTTCTTTATATTAACCTTTTCTCATTATCTGGGACAAACATTGGCACTAGTTGTTATTTCATAAAAGCTTAGTCAAAATTATCCCCAAAAGTCAATATTTCTATCGAGTTGCTTCACCTATTTTTTCTATTGTAAAAACTGATGGTAAGAATTAAGGAATTTTCATAAAAAAGTAAAATAACAAAAATACCGAACTCCGAGGAAAATTTAAAACTGAACGTCCCTAACTATATAAATGGCAAAATAAAAAAATAAAATACATCAAACGAATGGATAAGCGCTGTCATTTTCCTGACTTCAGGTACATTTATTTTCTTAAGTAGAAACCTGGTTTTATAGTTAGTTAAACCTCTCACTTGTATAACAACATTAAAGTTAGATTCATAGTTCTTCAGATTCGTTTTCTCAGGCCAAATATTTCGATAAGCCGGTTTCCTGTTGACTATTATCCACTTTTTTCATAGATGGCAGGGGCGAATCCAGAGGGTGGGGGTGGGTTGGGGGTTCCGGCACTGTGACAATCGAGGATAAAGGGAGAGGGGTTCCAACCATATGTCCCCATACCGTTGAAATGCATTGATTGTCCCCCCAACAAATGGGGATTCCAACCCCCAGACCCCCAGACCCTTTTTCCTCTTCTGGATCCGCCACTGAATGGTTAAGTCTATTTTCCGGGTGCTAATAAGCAAATTTTTAAAATGCTGGTAACAAATTAAAACATAACTTGCTCCACATTTCAAAGAAAACTACTACTATTGTGGTGTTAAGAAATAATTTCTTGGTCCTGAAAACAAAAGTTTTGTAGAATAAGATTCAGATAAATCTTTCTATCATAAAATTCCAGGTTCCACTTGCTAAAGTATTGATTTGGGGGATCACAAATACAAAATCGTGCACTCTGGCTCACTTTATTTTTTCGTGACATAAAGTTCCAAAAATAAGTATCCAATTTGAAGTTGCCATGTCCGCTAAAATATTGTAAAACTTTAATGTGTCAGAGTCAAATATAATTCGTCTTAATATCATAATATAAATAAACACATGTGACTGTGCCGATATGTCTTGTTACCCTCTGAATGTTTGTCAGTAGTGAAAATTAGGGGAAAAAAGGAATCATATAAGAATATCAATATTAGTTTCAATCTATTCGTCCCTTTAATAATTATTTCGACAATTTCCAGAAATATCATTTATTATTTTTATTTTTAGATATATGTTATTGTATTTAAATTAACTAACTCTCGGTGAAAAATAGTCTTTTGTGGATTTTTCTAATTCCGGAAACGGTAATCATATGAAATCCGGTTTCGGTTAGTATAGTCTCCCTTAAAACTTCCTTATTTGGAACGAAGATCAGATTCAAGATGGCGACAGGTACTACCAGAAAAATAATCGTAAGTGTCGAGCCCAAAATAAACGATTTTATACCGCCAATATGTCTGATATATAGTTCCAATACGATTGTTTTATTTAAGAGAGCGTAGAAGATGTAAATCTTAACTTATGATTAACCCAAGCCACGTCATTTGACCTTAAATTTGATTTGAAAAGTAACACAGGCCATGTCGCAGCAAAAATAGAAGCTGCTTTCAATCTGTACTGGAAATCGTTCCATGACTGTATAACAAAGTCTGAAATGACACTACCCAACCACAAATAACCCCATACAAACTACTAATGAATATTTGCCGACCATGTTTTGAATCAGTCTTACAGGATTCTGTTTTGAAATGGGAAGTAAAAAAGAATGCAGACAGGACAAAATTGTGTTTTGTATTCAACAGATTAAATTGGTATTTAAAAAGTATGCCAGAAGAATAATGAAACTTATTTTGTTTCAATAATCTTTCAATATCACATTTAGTGCAATTCTAAGATGCATGTACATTCCATATATAAAATAGAATTGTTTAAATAATTTCCTTGTTTTACTTATGCTGATTAATTTTTGTAAATAGGCCACACTTATAAATTATCATCAGTTGTCTTGATTGTAAATTCAACACTTGAAACTTAAATTGACTAATAATTATCTTTCCACAAATGTTTTTGTTATAACCATGATCACCCTTATTTACACATTTGGTCAGGTGGTCAAATGTTATTTATCTATTCAAAACTATAATACCTATTCTCTTGACTTTAAGTTTCATTTAATAGAAAGCTGAATCTGACATCTGGACTGGTCAAATAGTTTGTTAATTTGTGTTATGAAAATATAAACAAACAGCTGATTGTGTTAAAACAGGTTTATGTACATCTGTACATGTAATATTCAGTCCATGCACATGAAAATTATAAATCAAATGATCGCATGGTTTTTCTCTAAAGAATCTACATCTAAAAATTTATATTGTCACAAATGGCTATTGTTAGGTTGAGAGGCTGATCCAGGGGGGTAGGGGTTATGGTGTTCTGTGGTTTGGAACCCCCCTTTTATACATACATGTAATACTGTATACCCCCCCTCTGTTTTGAAAACGGCTGGATTCCCCTGATTGAGATATCAATTGCATTTGTACTCAGTCGCTTAAAAATTTCCAATATATTCATTCGATAAAGCAGTTCATCTATTACCATGATTACATGTATTAGACCAAATTCTTTTTCCCTTTCACAGTCAGGGATACTACTTGTACAAGTAGTTTTTATTTACAGAGTTTCATTAGTCCATAACTCCTGAACTCATATTCGACCAAAATTAAATCTTGTATATTTCCCCCTCCCATAAACGAACCGGTAAAATCAACACAACCTGAAAAATTTATTGGCAATTTGCAACCAATTTTTTTTTTTTTACTATTTTGGCTTTTCATGATACCTTTCCAAAGCTGCAGTCCACAAGGCTTTTAATTCAAGGCATTTATAAATATGCATTGAAGTGTCTAAATGATTCAGAATTTAGAAAAAAAAATGGCTGGTCACACGATTTGTGATAACACGGATCCAGTCAAACTTGAAAATCTTTTTCTTTATTGTCATTATTTTGTCTGGAATTTGATCTTATTTTGGAATGTTTTGAAATATGGTTTTAATATAGTTTGTTTTGAAGTTCATGAAGTTCAAGGAAAAGTCCTGTTTGATTCAAGTCACTTAAGAATATGTCTAGTCATGTATTGTGTTCATACAATGTATCTCATAATCTCAACATGTTCAATAAAGTTACACATTTGTAAACTGTGAAAATTTCAATTTTTTCATGACCACAAGACCTATGACATTGGCTTGTAAAATTGCTTTCAGGCTTGTAAAATTCTTCTCTACAAGCTAACAGAATCCAACTATCCAACTAAGATTTTCTGAAAGTTGAGCTTCTGGCTTGTGGACTCAAAATTAAAGTTAAGCGTGAAGGCTTTTTCAAAGTTCATTATGACATTAACAAATAAACCTTTAGAATTTAGAAAAACCTGGTTTAGAAAATATTGAATGATATATAAATCTGTTATAGTAAATTTGATTAAATATACCTTGGCATTAGATAAAAATTTCTGAAACTGAGCAATACAATCCAATTATTCTGCAGCAAAAGAATTCAATGATGTGGTACAATGTATCTTAAAAACAAAATGGTGTATCTTAATGTGGTTGGTCTTTAACCTCTAACATGTCCTATCCTGTAAAAAGATAACATGTTTGATTAAAAATGGTCTGAATCATGATTTAAAATTGATCTACTTTTGAAATTTGTACAAAGACTATCTCTTAACATGTTAAACATGTTAAAGGATGATGGCTGCAAAATATCAAGCTTTTTGAACAACTGACTTATAAATTAATTATTTCTGTGTCATTTTGGTCTACTGTGGAGAGTTGTCTCATTGGCAATCATACCATATCTTCTTTTTTAGGCCCTATTTATTGGCATTATGTTTTCTGGTCTGTGTGTCCCTTCATTCCTCATGAACTAAAAATTTGAAGAACATTACAGACATGACAAGAGTCCTCGTTTTTATACGACAGCAAAAATTAAAAAAAATTTGGTCATATATTGGTACAATGTATCACCTTGTTGTCGTCGTCTGAAGATGGATTGTTCCCAGATAATAACTTAAGTATAAGTAAATAGAAATCAATAAAATTTTAACACAATATTTGTGACCACAAAAGGCAGGTTGGGATTGATTTTGGGGGTTATATATATATGGTCCCAACGGTTTAGAAATAAGGGGACCAAAACAAGTATTTATCTAGTTTCAGGACAATAAGTTGTGTATTTCAATTGCTCTGATATTGTACCATAATGTTCATACCATAAAGTAGAAGGTTCAGATTTATTTTAAGGGTTATGGGACAAACAGTATTGTGCAATAGATTTGTTAGATCTTTTGCCACATTTATATTGTGACAAAAACCTATATTAGGTCAAAATCTGATCCCAATCCAAATTCAGACAGTATCAAGCTTGAATATTGTGACCAAATTTGCCCAAACTGTTCAGGGTTCAACCACTGCTGTCGTATAAAGCTGCACCCTGCAGAGCACCTGGTGGCGATATATATTTATTAGCCATTGAACATTTTGACGGGAAATGGTTGTCTTTGATTTTCCATACATCCCACCCAGATTAAACAACTATTTTCTTTCAAAAATTTAAATTATAACAAAAATTTTAAAAAATTGCTTTTTAATTTAAATCATATTTTATAAAATAATAAAAAGAAAAATAGGGTTCGCCCGCAAAGTTTTGAATGGCACATGCACTACATGGATAAAAGAAGAGGAATCCAATTATCTGACAAAAAGTGAAAAACAAAATCAGTGACATCCTTAAGACAAATATTATAATTGTGTTTTGATTATCTTATAATTTCTTTAAACATTTTTCATTTATCATAAAAATAGCTAATTATCATGAAAATATAAAAAAATATCTGGAAATAAAATTATTTAATATCACAAAGATATAATGCATGTCAAACAAGTATTTTTTCTCAAAATATTTCCTGTCAGTGGTTTAAGAATAAAATCTTTGTTGAGGAAGGCTGCATGTTCCTCATTTGAATTTTTGTGGAAAAAAATGTATACATGGTATATTAGATGACATAAAAGCACCCTGTTTCACAGACATTCACTCACAATCACTGAACGTTGGGGTGAGTTTATACAGAATCACCTTTACTGTGCTGTGTAGCGTAATCTTCAGGCAAAGTAAATACATTTGTATTTTACTAAACGGTTGGAGATGCAAATATAAATAAGAACATGTAGATGTGGTATGAGTGCCAATAAGACAAAGTTCTCTCCATCAAAGTCACAATGTGTAAAATGTAATCAATTCTAGGTCAAAGTAGGCCCTTCAACACAAATTTGAGCCTTGGCAGTTGGCTCTGATTAAACAGCAAGTTATAAAGGGCCCAAAAATTTCTACCTTATTCAAACAGGAAAAACAATGGTCTAATCTGTATAATTAACGAAAAACAAGAAATACTTCTGAACAACATAGACAAAGGACAACCAGTTACCACTAAACAACAGGCTCCTGAGTAAGGACATACAATGTATACATGTATTGTATGTACAAAATGTACATATTGCATCATTGTTATTTTGAAGATGTTTATTTATTGATCGAGTCATGAGAAATTGTTTCACTCTCAAGTGGTCATTTGTTTGTGACCATCACATGTAGATGAAAAATGTATCATGTACATGTATAAACAAAGTACATATAGATCTTACTGGACTTGGGACTTTGAAATGCATACATGTAGCATAGTTTCTTTGCTTGAGGCTTTTATATATGGGCATTTTAAGCATCAAAATGTTTGTTATTGCTTAAAGGTTAAAATTTGACACAAGTAATTTCTACAAGGAGAGTGTCTCTTGAACGATGTTGAATAAGAGAGGCCACAAATTGAATATTTAGAACATAAATACATGTACATTTGTGCAACATCAAAAGAAAATTTGAAAATAAGATGATGTGGTATGATTGCCAATGAGACAACTATCCACCAAAATTCAAATGAAGTGAATATAAGCAATTATAGGCTATGGTCTTTAACAATGAGAAAAACCCATGCCATATAGTCAGCTATGTAAGCAGTGGCAGACAAAAAAATAGGAATAGAATTTCGACTTTTCAATAGGTCAAGATAAACAATATTTGGTTGTGAAAATACATGTACCACTGAGACTTTGTTTCCAGACCTTGAGATTCATGTTCCAGTTGCTGAAAATCTCTGGATATAAATCAAATTAATTCACACCAGAGATAAACAATGTATGTTTTCAAACCCATTGTATCTTTTGATTTACATATACATGTACATAGTGTTATTTATGTTTTTATACATAAATTGACATAAATACATGTACTTATAATTGATGATGCTAACATTTTAAATTGTTCACATTGATAGAGTTAATGTGTGTACGAGGGTTCAATATGCACTTCCTTCATATAAAAAAGAAGATGGGATCTGATTGCCAATGAGACAACTCTCCACAAGAGGCCAAAATGACACAAATAAAAACTAATATATAATGTATGCATTCAAGAAGGAAATTTTTCCATACAAATTTAGCCTTTATACCAAATGATATTATTTTTTCGTCATGTTCACATTTTTAACTGTTTTGATACAAATATTCACAAAATTGATACTTTCCCTGTCAGTCCTACAGTAGCTCTCACTGTACGGAGACAGAGAGTCACTGGTCAATGATACATGTACGTGACAAAAAGTAACAAAATTGGTAGAACGTAAAAAATCCCAATTTATTAGTTTTCAAATCCTTCAAATGTATTTAATTATTCCTTTGTACAACATATTCAGTACATTATTTTAAGTCTATTTTAAGGAATTTTTTACATTTACATTATTATATAACAAGGATTTATCAAATTTCTGTCATTCAAAGGGTATATATATTTCTTGCCACAATGAAGGCACTGAATTTACAAATAAGCCAGATTCACAGCTATTATTTCAATATATATTAGATTTTGTTTGTGTCTAAGTGACCTTCAGTTATACAGTGATTACGTTTTGTCTTTTATATGACTTTCTATCTTATATTGAATATTTATTTTTCTGTGTGACTGTTTGTCCTACATTCTTTATATAATTAAAATTCACTTATAGATTATGATAAAACAAATAAAGTTTTTGCCAAATATAATATAAAAATTTAGTTCAACTTCTGTCTTCAGTAGCAGTTCCAGTTAGAATTAATTATTTGAAATATAAATCCCTCCCACTGCGGTATTCATACATGCATGTGTAAAGTGTATTATATAATGTAAGAGTAACCCTAAACAGGTAATTACAAAATGTACACCAGTAAAACACCTGTTGAAGATTTCGTCAGGTAATATTTATATACTCTGTAGTAGAACTCTATCAATGGAAAGATGACTAATCATTTTACAATATCAATGTCGATTTCACTATTATATCACTGGGCCAAGTTACATGAAATTGATTTTTTTAACCTGTGAAATTGATTATGATAATTGATTTCATTCATTAGTCACCATTAATTCTTTGTGTTGGCACTAGAAGGTAATAGGTTAAGGTGCATTTTTACACATTTCCAAGAGGGGTACCCAAGGGTGTAGCAGACAGACTGATAGATAAAATTAATACTTCCTGACAATAAGGAACAAATTCTTTAAAATGTTTTCAAGTTGAATTGGAATATGCTGATTTATTTCTTGTATTTTACTATTAATCAGTGTATGTCAAATTTACAATTTATATATTTTCGAAGTTTTTTTTTGTACAAATTGCATAGAATAACTTAAAATTGAAATAGACCTTGCTTTGTAAAATTTGTACACTTGAGAGTTTTAAGTATAAATAAATAAAACTTTCTGTGACTATAAATATGAGACATTGCATTGACGATTGTTAGGCTAATTATAGATTCATCAGATTTATGGCTACTTAAGTAGGTTGTCAGTTTCTATTTTTTGATTGGGGATTTTACCAATTTGAGGTGGTGTGATTAACACGAGCACATGTACGTAGTGTGTTTGGACTGTCTTCCTTGTAAGTGTAATTCTTAATGCTTGATTAATATACATAGATTCAGAAGAGAGACCCAAGATTAAGGTATATTCATATCCTATATTGATACATTGGTATTTCTTCAGACTTAGGATTAATGATGTTTTGTTTGATATTGATCAATATAGGAATATTCAAAATTCCATGATGTGTATTCATAGTAGCACATGTTGTTGTTTACTACTTAGTCATGTACAATTTAGATTGACTTATTCTGAATAAGATATATTGTGTATTCTACAGTACAGTATCTGTGAGTACAGTGCATCATAGTTTATATGTGTATTATAAATGAGTGTACTTAACAGGGGCAGATCCAGCCTTTTTCAAAAAAAAAGGGGGGGGGGGTGTGTCAACCCAGGATATGGGGGGATTCAAACTATATGTCCCCATTCAAATACATTGATCTTCAAAATAAAAGTGGGTGTTCCAATCCCCGGAACCCCTGGATCCTCCACTGCTGAATAAATGAATATCTTATTATCATGTTTATAAGTGCTTTGAAATTTACATTTTACAGTTTTGCTGCTAGGTTGTTGATACACTTAGTTACAAAAAGAGAAAGTTGAGTTTTAAATGTTGCAGGTATAAAGAATGATAATGATACTAAAATGGAGACTTTATTTATCACCTTGATCAAGGAAACTTTGTGTTTCTTTTCAAATTGGGGATAAGTATTATTGATTTTTTTCATTTTTTTAGAGATTTTAAATCTTTTACAAAAAAAGTCTACATTTACATGTAGGTAACTTACAATTTAAAACAAAATTTCAATTTATTTTAAAATTGGTAATGAACCAATTTTTAAGGGCAAACCTCATTTTATTGCTATTTCCCTGCAGATAGTCGCAAAGGAAATACAGTTAAAAGATAGATCAAATGATAATAAAATGAAAACTTCCTTCTAACGAAATATTTTATAACTTTCATTTTTTACTGGTATGAACGTGCATATATGTACATGTATATAGTTTTATCTATAAATACAAGTAATCTTTATGTACATGACATACATGTATGATAGTTTATCCTTGTTCTGGCTCATTAATAAAAAGATTAGGGGACATTTAAGTACCATTCATAAAATTTATGCAGATATGCAGATTATTACTTTTGTACCTATATACAACTGTGTATTTCATTCATGAAATTAACAACTTGTACATTGCATGCAGTCATGTGTGTAAATATTACACCTTGAAATCAATATCAGATTATCTATATGAAAACATTGGTTTTAGGAGTAGCTTTAATTCATATGTATACAATTGTTTATTTAACACACTTTATTCTTTTTAACAAAAGATACAATATTTTTATTTCCTGTTGAATATGTTAAAATGGTGCATTTTAGGAAATTGGCTACAAAATTTTGAAGGGAAATATATAGATAAAATAACCTTCATTTTGTGCTTCAAGGTTCATTTTTCTCTGACATTGATCGTTTTTGTTGTATCATCAGACCTGGTTTCAAATGTTACCCTGTGTAATTTAGTTTTGGTTCATTATATTCATTTGATATTAATAGATTGAAGTCGGGAATTAAAGATTACATGATTTTAGTAAGCATCTTCATTACATAATATTGTTTATAAACTATTTTTTAACCTTAAGGTTGTTTCCAAAATTGTTCATTTCATGTTCCGTCCCTTGACATAAGGCACAGTGTCAATCTCAGTCTTATATATTATACATGTATAGAATTTTTTTTCTCATTGTAGGTATCCAGTGTTGTGCAATAAGAATTCAACACCTTTTTTTTTTACTTTGACATGCATGTTTAAATGACCTTACAATATTTTTTTTTTTAGAAAAAAACATACTTTAATTTTTGATTTTTCACTAGCTAATTTATTGACCTCACAATTTCATTTTGAAAAAGACTTTTTTTTTTTATGAAATCTAATGACTATAAGTACTTATTGCAAAATAATGTGTTTTGTACCTATACAAAATATTTATGGCAAACTGATAAACTTGTACATAAAGTAATGTTGCTTTAAATAGTTAACTTCAAAATTTCAAATCAAACAAAGCAGTTCTAGGAAAAACAGCCGAGTTTGTAAACATGATCATATATGGAGGTGTTTTGATGTATAATACATTTAATTTTATGCTTCAGATATGAATGTGAAGTAGAAAATATGACACCTTAGTAGTTTGTTTTGGTAAACAATAGCAAATTACATCGGAAATCGTGAATCGTCTTCAAGTGTCTCAAGTTAAGTCGAAAGTACATCCTGAAATGTACACTTTGAACACGTCAATTCCTTAAAAGAAACTTTTTTAATTCATATCACTTTTGTGGAAATTTGTACATTGAATTACGTATGTAAAGAATGTCAATTTCATTCTACACTTACACATGATACATCAATTTCATTCTTACACATACAATGTACACATAATACATGTACATGCACTTATAAACACAGACATTTATTGTATGTAATTTACAGTTTATATATATATTTTGGGTCAGATACATGTATATATGTAATAATGAGTACATGCATGTATTGACCTGTTTTTCCAAGATATACTTTAATATTAACATAATATCTTCAGCTTCTTGAACATTATAAATAGAAAATATAGATTTGGAGAAGCTTGCCCAGTAGGGAGGAGGGAGCAGATATGAATATTTATACGAAATAATTTATTTTGACTTGTTTTACGTATGCTACATGTGTTTTGTATACTTATAAATATTAGATGCATCCAAAAGGGTGTTAGTCCAATGAGATTCAGGTATATTTATTTTAAACCAACTTGGCATAAATATTATGGTAATTTCTTAATGATAGATTTAAATGATTTAGGGAAAAGGGGAAAAGGGGGGGGGGGGGTATGGTCTCTTTGCAATTAAAAGTATATTTGATATTTATATACAGGAAAAAATATATGTTTTTTAAATGTATATCAAGTTAATTGAAATTAGATATTTTTGAGTCTTGCATTGACCTAACAGTGTACACATGGAAAATGATATTGTTTATTATCTTAATTCTAATCTGTTATATTATCTACAACATTCATGGCTGATGCTGAATTTACTCTGAGTAATGTTGTTTTATTAATAGCTAGACTTAATATGTTTGACCCTTGTAATGGCCAGGAAGTTGGTCAGATAACTAGTATACATCTGTTTGAAATATTCTGTTTTAACAAAGGTAATTACGATGCACATGTATACTATATACATATTTGATTATGAAATGATGTAATTGAAAACAAAAACATGGATAATGTAAACAATACATGTAGCTCTATATAAACTATGCTTTAATCAGTCAGGGGACTTACTGAAATAAGTGATTTTTAAATCACTTATTTGAGTAGCAAATTTGAGGTTTTGTCACAAATTGGGATTATGTAGTTTATTCAAAATTTTAAACACATAGATTTAAATAATATCTTTTAATTAGTAAAATAAAAAAAAATGAACTTTTTGGTTCTTTTAAGTAGCAAGGTTTATGCCTTTGATGCTATCATTTAGCTGAAAATTCTATTTTAGTTGAAAAAATGCTATAATAATGGCTTAACATAATGAACTGATACTTTCTTAAAAGATTTTTCCCAGCAGTGGGAGTATTTTTCCTGTGAAGTTCAAGGTTTCATCTTTCAGATTATGTTATAAAATTCTACTGTTCGCGATAAAAATTTCACTGTTCGGGGGTGTTGAAATTAGTGGGGGTTATTAAAAGAATGATACTTAAAGAAGTGATTTTTGGGAAGGAAATTGAGGTCTGATACTTAAACAAGTGATTTTTATGTCATTATCCTAGATTCAGTACAAGGTCATCACCTGAAATGACCTGGTCATCCTAGACAACACAGATGTTGATTCTGATAAGTTTAGAAAGATAATTAGTCCCTGGATCATTAGTATTCTATATTTAAAGCTTCAATAAAATTAAATCACTTCTTCTAGTGATTAATTTGTACTACTTAAATAGGTGATTATTAAAGAAAGACAACTCTAACTTCCAACCTTTATGGAAATAATGTTACTTGAATCAGTGATTTAGAAAATCACTTATTTAAGTAAGTCCCCTGACTGTTAATATTAATCATTAAGTTTTACCCTAATCCTTCTGTTACGTCCTAAAGTAGGTTTCCCTTCCCTAACTTTAGATTGCCTTAATCAAATGCTATGAAACTTATACACAATGCTTTTTTTTATATATATATAAAGAATGAAAAGAATCAGATGTGTATTTAAAAAATACAAAATATAAGATGAAAATCTTACAATGACGATATACTTTACACTAAGATGTCTTTAAATGAAATTAGATAAGCCTATTGTTTATATACATGTACAAAAATGTATGTATAAATATGCAAAAGTGATATTTTGCTTACAAATTTCTTTTCTCTTTCAGGTTTACAAAAACTATCCATGAAAGAACTGCTGGCAGACAACATACCATGAATTCCACATTTGTTTTTGGATTAATCTCTAACTTTATACAATACCATCCATTACCAAAACTATATCTGTGATGCTACGGACATGATGGGCCGGTGGGAATCATCAGGTTCTACAACTGCTGAAATAACTTTATTACCAGATAAATCTCATAGATTATCTCCCTTTGGTTACCTTCTGAACCCTGAAATAAATAGCTAGATCATGGCCAAGAAAACAGATGACCGTACATTCAATGTTAGTGTTATTGGTTTGTCGGGGACCGAAAAAGACAAAGGACCCATCGGAGTTGGAAAGTCGTGTTTCTGCAACCGTTTCATTTGTCAAGTTGCCGATAAATATTCACATGACCACATCTCGGTCTTGAGTCAGAGTGATTTTGCTGGCCGTGTGATTAACAATGATCATTTCTTATACTGGGGAGAGGTTACGAAAACTGATGATGGTTCGAACTTCACATTCCATGTAATTGAGCAAACAGAATTTATTGATGATGTTTCATTCCAGCCGTTTAAAACTGGACGAACGGACCCATACCATAAAAGATGTATCATGACAAAGGTTCAGTCAGCCGAAAAGCTGATGTACATCTGCAAAGACCAGCTAGGTAATTAGTAAATGAAATACATGTGTCTATCTCACTACATGTATATGTTAGAGGTTTACTGTTGTAGGGAAAAATACACTATTTTTGTGATGGGGCCTAACTTGCCGCATTTTGAAAGATAATATAGTATTGGCAAGGTGAACCACGAATTTAAAAACAAATTTGATGTTCGCTTGTATGCAGACCTTGACAAAACCACAAAATATAAGGGTGTAATGTCTAAGAAAATTCAATTTTTTCCTCAATTGACTGTAATCATTTTGTGAAAATTGGTGTGCACTAAAATAAATTAATCCACATCTACAGTTCTTTTGAAAAAAATTGTGTGAAAAACCATGGATATATATGTTATTGAGAAAGCAATTCAAGTTCATCAAAGAGATAGCTTATCATTACATATATATTTGATGAGAACCCTTCTTAATTTTGCAATAAATGGTATCTCATATTTCTAATGTCATTTTACACTTGCAGTCTGGTATATCTTATATAAATGTGCCTTGTTATTAAATTTCAATCTGTACTAGTAAGACTGGCGTGCAATATAGGAAAATTTTTGGGGGGTAATTTGACTCGTTTAATTTACATTTTTTATTTCATTTTTAGTTTATTTGTATATGATTATTAACCATAGTACATTGGTCACATGACAATTCACATTTAACCAGTAGTGGAATAATAATGTTGTATGATATTATATAATTATAGCTTAATAAATTATGTATAAAAAAACTATCCGATTAGAAAAAATAGCATGTCGTTAATTTACTAAATTAATTTGCAGTTAATATGGTTAATGGAATAAAAAAAAATATGTTTAATTAACATGTCAAAGGTGAAAAGTCATGACAGTGAATTGACAACAAATTTTATCTGAAAAGTTATGTTATTTCAAGACAGTCTGCACGGTTAGCCACTAGTCCGATGCCCCAGACTAGTAAAATTTCATTCGGACTAGTAAGTTTTTGCAAAACTTTGTTTGGCCCAATAAGAAAAATGTCAGAATATTGGTCTTCGGACTAGTAGTTGAAAACGTTTTTGGTGCAGACTGTCAAGAGCATAAATTTCTTGCAATTTTACGATTTAAATTGGGTCATGTACATGTAGGTGTCAGGTATAAATACTATGACAATGAACATGATGAAACTGCATTCCGAACAAAGAAAAAACCAAACAGGAATGGACAAATTGTTGAATAATAAGTATTATTAACCTTCATGTCCTTGACCAGCATTGAATTATTGTGATAAAATATTGATTTATTTATTTGTTTTGCAATAGTTTTGACTTCTTTATTTGATATTGTTTCTACAGTTTTAAGTTTTACACCTATTTTGATGTTTTGAGAAAAAAATCTCTAAAAGTAATGAACAATTTGATATATTTTGAAATTATTATTTGTTTGAAAAAAAATGCAGCAAAGTAAATTGAACTTTATGTCAACATGGTCAAGTGATCATTAGTGTATTTGAATTTTTTGATTTTTTGATTTTTAAAATGCAATATTTTTTCTTTGTTTCTTTGTTAGGTATGGAAACAGACAGCTCATACGAACAGAAGATAATGCCTGATGGGAAACTGAATGTTGATGGCTTTATATGCTGTTTTGACGTGAGCCAATCACAGCAACGAACTCTTGAACATCAAGTTGAATTTGTGATTCATCTCTTGAATGGCGTATTAAAAAATAAGAAACCTGTAGTGTTAGTGACAACAAAAACTGACGAAGTAAATGAAAGATACTTAAAGGAAGCAGAAAAAATTGTGGCGCGTAAGGAGTATAAAAATAATATTCCCTTGATTGGCACTTCTGCTCATGAAAATGTGAACATTGAATTAGCATTTATGACTCTAGCACATTTAATAGACAAAACTAAAACACGGCCAAAAATAATTCCATTCAGCGAAGCTGTGAAACAGCGCAAAGAAATTCTGGATGTGGCCACCGAAGCATACAAGAGTTTGTTAAAGTTGCAAGTGTTAGATTCAAAAGCGGTTTGGTCTCCAACAAAACGGAGACTAGAAAAAGACTCTGACTTTGGGCATTATGTTGATCTTTTTGGGACTGATTCAGCAAAGCGTTTATTCAGAAGACACATTGCCTATTTACGTGAGGAGCAAATTAAGAAGCGAGAACAGTTCTTTCTCAAGAAGTTGCCAGAGACAATAAACCACTTCCTTCCCGATCTCATTTCCATAAATGACAAGTAAGTTGATAAAGACATGGTGTGTTTTAAGTTACCATGGTTACAATAGTTGAAACTTTTTGAATATAACAGATTTCTACTGCATGGTCGACCATTATTAAAAATGAAATTTCAGCTCTGTTTATTATCACAGAATTAATGATATCAGATTTAAAGGTGGTTCCTTGCTTTTATTCATCTGTTTACTGACGTGTAATGCTATACCTTTGTCTATCCGTCTGTCATCAGTATGTAGTATAACAACTCAAAAAATGCTTGAGCCAATTTTCATGAAACTTCAATGAATTGTTTATATCTATTGAAGTAAGCTCCCATTGGATTTATATAAATTTCTGATTTGACATTGATCAGTAAGAGTATTAGTTGAAAAAGTGTTGGGCGTATCATGCACTCGTAGTGCAGCTCTTTATTTTAGTTTTACTATAGGTTTGAAAAAAGATGTCACATACATACATGTGTCATCATGATCATGCATACATTGAGCAGATAGTATGACATGAATAACCAGAGCAACATATGCATTCAGTCTTGTCTTAGAATTCACCTCAGTTTATATAACAAACATACATGAGAAAAGATTAGCAGGAATAGTAACCCACGCTACTAATTTTGGGTGCATGGCCCTCACAATTTGAACTAGAAAAGTTCATAGTTCTTAATTAATCTTTCAGTACTAAGACATTGACAGGTTTAGCACCTTGGTGCAAAAAATATTTCTGGAGTCTAGAAAAGCTGTGAATAGATCTAACTAGAACTACTAAATGGAAAATTCTCAAAAAAAAAAAAAAAATATACATGTACATGTATATGACACAGACATCAAGTCGATCATAGATTGAATAGATTTGCGTCTTTCATACAGGATTAAAGAAAAGCTGATATAAATAGTGAAATTATTCAGATAATTAATAAATAACTATGATAGATTTATAATATATCATTACATGTTTAAGTGAAAATAACTATGATAGATTTATAATAAATCATTACATGTTTAAGTGAATAAAAAATAAACATTGATTTGTTTTTTAAAGTTGAGCTTTTCTTTCATTTTCAATGATTGTTATTTTACATCTTATTTTTTCTTTTAGACCCTGGTCTGGCTGTCAACGGTACATTGCTGACCATCCTGACTATGACACATACTTTGTAGAGGTGGCTCCTGGCGATGAAAGCTGGAAGTCAAAACAAGATTTTGTAGAAAATTACTCAGAGACAAGAATTCCTTTTGACCTGCTCAACTCCTCTGATGCCGAAAAATGTTTCCGAAATCATCTTGATAATCTTCAAGCTGAATACAGAAAATCACAGTGAGTTGCGTCATACAGATATGTGTATAAACCCAAATAAAAATATAAGTGTGGTTCCAGTTACCGCACCTTCTCTACATTTTAGTTTTAATAATAGCCTGTACCCTAAAGATTCACTTGTCATTTTTCAATTAGCACTTTTAAAGTCAGAATGAAGTCAAAGGTCTTCAATCAACATTTATCTATTTATGGTTTAAAGTTTGACAGGCGTCTACAATTAACAATGTATTTCAAACTTTAAAGGATTACATAAAATTAAGAAATGATAAAAATTGCTTATTTTACACAACAAATTTATTTTCGTATTTCTTGTGTTATCACTGGTTATTTCCCTTTATAAATGAAAAATTGCCAATGTTGTTGTTTTACACACTCATGCGAAAATAAATCTCATAATGTTTCTAAGAAAACTAAAAGTCAACAGGGTTGAATTAGAACTTTGACTCTTGCATATTTTGTATGTGTCCCATTCACCTTTATTTATTCATCAGTGTTTTCCTAATAGATATTTGATTTACAACCATTTACAGCTGATTTCCTAATGCTTGCAAAGTTAAACTTTGGTTGGCTTGCTTGCTTTGTTTGTATACTTGTTTATACAAGCTTTGTAAATAAGATTGACATCTTTAAACAATTTATATAGGCATTGCTCAACCTGTATATTTCATATTTGAATTTAATTGGGTGTTATCCTAATGATTGTACAATATACAAACAAAGCAAGCAAGCTAACCAAAGTTTTGTTCTACATGCAGTAGGAAATTAGCCAGTGTTCTCCCCAGGCCGTTTTAGCGTCGCGGTACCGCGACGCTATATTTTTCCACCGTGATGCTATAATAATTCCCGCGACGCTATAATTATTCCCGCGACGCTATAATTATTTTGAAGATGCTATTTTACTTGTCTTCAATTTTGAACTTTCATCTATTATCGATTATGATCATAAAAATTATATCACCTTTAATTGTAATCCCTTTAAGTCGGACACTAAAGGCAATTAAAAGATTAAATAGCTAGGTGTTAATTGCCCTCAGGGTGAACTGTTTGGATGCGAATATCCCAAGCTGACACTTGTGACATGACTAATACCCCGTCACGTGTCTCCAATCACCAATTTCGACATGGAAAAATGCAATCACAAAACAATTCGAAATCTACGTTTTGTATTACGAAATTTTAAAGATTGAAACGATTATTTTTTTTAAAAGGTCGTTTATTTGTGCAACTCTCCAAAAATTACTTTCTTTCTCTTCCGTTTTCGAGAGCGAGAATTTTGGTTTAGAGCTAAAATAAGTTTAATAAATCTTTAAAAAGTTATCATAATTGGCTTAAGTTTATGTTTAATCAATTTAATGCATTAAAAGCGTCTTATTCATTCACAATCTCTTGTCAAACAATGTTTATTCTCAGACTCATTTTCGTAAATTTTTCTATGGCCGCCATTGCACATTTTTGTGCAAACTACGGATAGGAACCGGACCAGATATGACAAAAATCCGCATATTCACGATAATGACAACAGATGAACAGTAGACAGAAAAAATATACCAAGAGAGAAAACTACGTATTAACAGACTATTTGTTAGATAACTTTGTTAAAAATACATATCATTTTGATGTAAAGATAAACAACTGGGACTAATTCATTGAGTGCCATGAAACAATGAATTTCATAAACATGATAAAAAAAAGTTTTAAAATTGATTTTTTTTTTGCTACTTTATCTTTACTTAATATAATATAAAAAATAGTTAATTTTGTGTACTAGATATTTAGTTTTGTATATATATACAGGTTGCACTATAATGAACCATTCATTCATTTGACTTATTGTTGGGTAACTGAAACCACATATTTATTTTTATTTGGCACAAGAGAAAAAAAATAATTCTGTAACTATAAATGAATAAAGAAAACATAAACTGAAACAACTGTTTTTGTGGTTATAGTTTAATTGTATTCTCAGTTATGAATTGAACAATATAAACTAAAACATATAAAGGAAATAGAGCATCAACGCGACGCGACAAATGACATTAAAAAAAATACAGTTATTTTTTTTTACGCAAAATGTGATGCTATCCAAAATTTCTGGGGAGAACACTGAATTAGCTGTAAATGATTTTGGTATATTAATGAACCTCCTTTAAGTTAATATTTTCTTCCTCACATTATAGATTAAAAAAGAAATTCAAAATAGCTCTAGAAGAAAACCAACATGTGATACCAGGAAAAGGCTTAGAAGAAACCTACATATTTTTCGTAGGGAAAGAATGTTACAATGACCTTCTAAGTCAGGAACGAGAACAAGTCTATGAACAACATCAAGGGGAACTTAGACAAAAAGCCAAGTTAGAATTTCAGGAATTATTATGGGAGAAGTTAGAACTTTTTATCCGTATGATCGGTACCAGTGATACATATACACAAGAGGATATCAAATCTATAACAAAGGATATAGAAGATGACTTAAGGTAACTCGATTATCATTGGACAAAAAAAATAACAGGTGTGATTACTAACTGTCACTCAACTGAACCAAGTTTTACAAAATATTTGTTGACAAGTTTCAGCATCAAGTTACAGTTGAATAAAAAGAACATTGTTGCAAGAATAAAAGAGGTGAAAATATAATTTTACCAATATCGATGAAAGAAGGCTAAGTCATCAAAAATTAAGGCTAGTTGCATACAATAGATAAAAAAATTGGATAATCACCTTTAGATGAAAATTTAAATTTCATTTACATTTCCTTTATTCAAAAACAGATGACATCCACACACATGCACACAGTTGAGATTTTGAAGTGCCTTCCTAAGGTTCAATGTATGTTTTTTATGGAACAGTACTAAGAAAGCTCAGTGGTTCTCAAAATAATTAGGTTACCCAAAACTATACACTTTGTATACAGCTCAAGTATGTAAATGCAGAAAAGCAGACATGCTAAATATAAAGTGTTTTTTTTTTTTTCATTTTTTTTAGCGCTGAATGTATACAGCTGTATCATCAGTCCAGTAGTCCATGTTTCTTCTGTTAGTAGAAAAACAAAAAAAACTTGTTAATGTCTGAGTTCTGACTCCCAGTAGTCCATGTTTCATCATGCTAAGAACATAAATTTCTTGATATCTGTTCAGGGTTACATTTCTTTTCTTTAACTGACAAATCTCTTATTTGCAGATACAGAAAGTTGGACAAAATGGAAGGAGAAAGAAATATTATGCTTTTGAATCATTTAGGATTTATGGAATGTCCATCAAAAGATAGATGTCACTTCCGTGAGAAATGTGCTGAAAATAAAGTTCAATTTTTATTGGCTTCAAGGCCTGTAAGGTAGGTATAAAAATTAAAATAACAGAAATGCTGAACACTGAGGAAAAATCATAAAGGAAAGTTCCGAATCAAATGGAAAAGCTCGTACACATCAAACAAATGAATAACAACTGTCATATTCCTGACTTGGTACATGCATTTTCTTATGTACAAAATGGTGGATTGAATCTGGTTTTATAGCTAGCTTAACCTCTCTCTTGTATGACAGTTGCATAAAATTCTATTACATAAGAAATTTGTAATAACAGATCGAAAAAAGAATATGTATATATATATAACTAAACAACTAAAATTATTGAAATGAATTGATGGAACCACAACAATATTTTAATACCAATTGTGGTCAAATAAAAACTTCACAGAGGGGATATCCTTTGTCCCCAGTGTATGTTTTTTTTCGGAGGAAATAGAAATAATGTCAGTTGATTTGTCAGGTCTTGTTTTGTTAGTTATTACTTCAAATAGATGAAATATGCGCAAGGCAGGACATTGGAACTCTTTTCTTTTATCATTTTAATGGCCCTTCAACGAAGTTGTCGGTGCCATATAGTTTTACTGTTGTCCGAAATTTCGTAATTCCGATATTCCGAAATTTCGTGATTCCGTCATTCTGTCATTCCGCAACAAACCATTATACAGAGTTTTTTTCTAAACGCCTGTAGATATTGAACTGATTTTTGGTATGTGAGTTAACCATGATGAGTTACAGATCAAGTTTAAGTTTCGTTCCGCTCCACTAATTTTTGCCGAAATTACAGGCTTTGGACTTTGATAAATTATTGAAAATCATAGTTATACGGATTTGTTTTCTATACTCCTCCAGATTTTGAGCTGATTTTTGACATGTGAGACTACCATCATGTTTGTGTCCACATGTGTTATTGAAATTGCAGATTTTTCAATTTTTTGGGACGGGGCAACTCGTGTTGCTTTGACACATCTAGTTAATCCAATGAAATGCACATTGAATATTATTTCTGTATTTTGTAGGCCAGAGCCACAGACAATAACCGAACCAACAGAGTGTTCTCCCCTTAACCTAGTCTTGTTAGGTAAAGATGGCCTAGCCACATCAATAATGAAAGAAATCCGGGTAAGTATACAAAAATGTTTTAATATTAGGTATAAAAGAGAACAATATGAAATAATGATATTGAATATGTTATGATTGGTATGTGTCACAGATACCCAATTCCCCCCCCCCCCCCCCCAAAAAAAAACCAAAAAACAAATAAACAAACCCTAAAAAAAAGTAAGAGGAAAACAATAATGATAAAATAGGTGCCATAAATGTAATGGAAAATGAAAAAAAAAATCTACTTAAATACACAAACACCAGGATATAAGACAGTTTTTTTAATTTTTTTAGATATTACATCAAGATTATTATATAAAATGAACTCCCACATAAATTTAACAATATCAAAACACAAGATTGTAAATAAGATATGAATTTCGAAGCGCTTCATCATTTGTTTCCTTATTTATTTGGTTGTTACAGGCTTAACATTCCGGACATAGCTAAATGACCGGGGAAGGAAGCGATCACTTAATGTCCCATTCATATCAATATCTTATGATAAGTAGTGACTAATTCTAGAAGTGTGGTAGTCGTTTCTTCATATATTTGTACTCGGTGCATATTGATTTAAATTCTTGTTAGTCACATGACACATGCAGTCGCTATATTAACACTATAAGAACTTTGAATTTAACAATTGAAGGGTTCTTAGGTGGCCTACTTGTACTAGATGCATACTGATTAAAAATTTTGTTTGTCACATGTATGGACATTGTCACACACACTCACTACACATTTAAGAACTTTTTGAATTTCACAATTGAAGAGTTCTTAGGTGGCCTACTTGTACTAAATTTTTGTGTGCTATGTGTAAGGTGATTGCCTTAGTGGTTACTTAATATATTGTACTTGGTGTATAATGATTTGAATTCTTGCTTGCCACGTGTTAGGAGATTTAAATATATTTCTGTGCTATGCTGATATTTCTCTACACATTAAAAAGTAAAATAACAAAAATACAAAACTCCAATGAGAATTCTAAACGAAAAGTCACTAATCAAATGACAAAATCAAAAGTTCAAACATGCACCAAATGAATGGATAACAACTGTCATATTCCTGATTTAGTATAGTTATTTCCTTACATGTATGTACAAAATGTTGGATTAGATCAGGTTTTATTGTTAGCTTAACCTCTCATTTGTATGACAGTGAACAAGCTCTTTTTCAATAAGCTAAGATTAAAATTGAGAATAGAAATGTGGAATATGTCAAAGAGTCAACAACCTGACCAAAGAGCAGACAACAGATAAAGGCCTACAATGAATCTTCAAAGTATCTAGAAAATCCCACCACCGGAGATGATCATCAGCTGTACCCTAAATAAAATTGTGTACTAGTTCAGTGAAAATGGAAGTCAAACTTAACTCCACAACATTTAAATGAACTAAATTAAAAAATCTAAAAATCTTACAGACGCCAAGGGCTACTGAATTTGGCCAGGCTCAATAATGCAGAGGGGTTGAACATGTTTTGTGAGATCTCAACTCGAAAACATATAAATGTCCTAAAATAAAAAAAAACAAGAGATAACATGACCAGTTATAGTGCAGATTACCTTCAGCATGTTATGTATATATATTTAATTGTAAGAAAATAGTAATGTAGTAAGATTAATCGTTGACTATTTATTCAGTCATTTAATGTAATTGTAATAAAATATATATGTCATGTTTGATTTTTTTCTTCAGCTTGTATACAGTAATGATGAATTCCAGTGCTTTGGGAAGTTATACAGTTTAGATTATAGAACCATTGAAGACGACATTAACGTAGAATTTAATACTCTTGCCATGTTTAAACCTCATGGTAAGATATTATTTTAAATATTTAATTTTTCGTTACAACTGAATTAATTTTATTCAATTAATTTTTTGCCCTGCACCATTAGTCATAATTGAACTTTGAATGTTTTTCGGAGGTCACATGTTTAAGTATTGCTGTTGCAAGACATATCTCCTCAGGGTTTTTAGTGTATTTTCTTAAAAAGCAACTGTAAGAAATATTCTCTGAGAAGAAATTTAGTAGTGCTTTCCACATTGTTGTAATAAACCCTCCTTAACAAATATTCAGCAATTGGCCAATTTAACATAAAAATGTCTCTGGAATTTTTGATTGTTTGTCAATTTAAGGTAGCACAATACAAAGATTTATTCACTCCCAATCAAAGATGTCTGGATGGGGATGAAAAATCTTTGTTTTGTGCTACCTTAAAACAAAAAATTAAGAATTTAAAAAATAATAACTCAGAAAGGAAATGGACTCTGCTGTCATTGTCATGTAAAATGTCCAGGAAAAGTCAATTATCTTTATATTTATACAGGTTTTATAGTCTCACTCTGTGAAAATATTAAAGGGTTTATCCGAGCAAAAAAGGAATTGGTCTTTTCTTCTATATTGTCAACTAAAAAACTGAAAACTTCCTGTCTGACAGAAACATTTTTCTTTGAACATTTTATCAGTCATACAGAATTTGTGATACACTGTAAAAAGTAAAATTACAAAAATACAAAAATCCTAGGAAAATTCAAACTGGGAAGTCTCTAATCCAATGGCAAAATCAAAAGAATGGATGTCATATTCCTGACTTGGTACAGGCTTTTTCTTGTGTAAAAAATGATTGATCGAACCTGGTTTCATAGCTAGCTAAACTTCTACCTTGTAAGGTGTATGATAGTCACGTCAAATTCGTGTTAATTTCTTTGTTAATATCTTACAATACAAAGATGTTACCTTTTTCATTATTTTATTTCAGTATGTATTTGTGTGTATAATTCACGAGAGTCCTTCGATTATTTAAAAACCAGTCTGGTAACAACAGACGATAATAATTTCACGTTACAAGATTTACCAATAGCTATTGTCCAAGCTTACAATAAGAATTTATCTGAGAAGGAACAGGTCATTCTCCATGAAAGAGGTCAAAAGATTGCCCAACAGTAAGTAACGATATAGATTAGAGTTTTGAAGACAGATAATAACTTTGGCCATCGGAAATTAAATTAGAAAAAAAAGTAAACCATTTAACTCCTAGGTGTTTGGTATTAAAGTCTATGGACTATTATTCATTAGGTTCAATCTTTCCTTGATTTTATGGGTATAGCTGAACCACAAATTAAATTTTTTATTTGATTCTGATTACATAAAGGCTTCATTGCAGAATTTGTAAAGCACAGGAAACTAATTTTTCAGAAGAAAAAAAATTACTTCAATCATGAAAATGAAATGAGTACCAATGAAAAAACAACAGAAACATAAAAAGATACTCACAGAAAAGAAGTTAACAGTGTGAAAAAAGTGAATAAATGGTTACGACCGCAAACAAATTTTTGCGGTCGTATATTGGTATGACGTTGGCATCGTCATCGTAGTCGTCCGAAGACACATTGGTTTTCGCACTATAACTTTAGTTTAAGTGAATAGAAATCTATGAATTTAAACACAAGGTTTATGACCACAAAAGGAAGGTTGGGATTGATTTTGGGAGTTTTGTTCCAACAGTTTAGGAATTAGGGGCCAAAAAAAGGGCCCAAATAAGCATTTTTCTTGTTTTTCGCACAATAACTTAAGTATAAGTAAATAGAAATCTATGAAATTTAATCACAAGGTTTATGAACACAAAAAGAAGGTTGGGATTGATTTTGGGAGTTTTGGTCCTGACAGTTTAGGAATTAGGGGCCAGAAGGGTCCAAAATTAAGCTTTGTTTGATTTCATCAAAAAATGGATTATTGGGGTTCTTTGATATGCCAAATCTAGCCGTGTATTTAGATTTTCAATTTTTGATGAAATCAAATAATGTTCAATTTTAGACCCTTTTAGACCTCAATGTGGACCAATTTAATAACCTTGCCCAAATATTAAAAATCTAAATACATGGTTAGATTCAGCATTGCCCCATTTGTTCAGGGTTTGAACTCTGCGGTCGTATAAAGCTGCGCCCTGCGGATCATCTGATTGTGTAATGATTTAGCACATCATATGTCTTCTTTTACACAAAAACATTGAAGGGTTAATGGATATGAATAAAAAAAGATATGGATGTAGTTTACATTTGATTATTACTGTGATAAATAATACCACTAATTTACAAATTTAGTGGTATATTAACTGTTTCTATTACAGGTAAGAATATGTATTTATAGACATTCCTTTCAAATTTAAAGTTCAAGATTTATTCTGTTTCTATTATAGGTTAGAGTGTGTATTTATAGACATTCCTTTTGAATATGAAGTTCAAGATTTATTCTGTCGACAACAAATAACCAGAGCTCTGGAATCGTTAGGAATAGAATTTAATAATGATGGACGACCTCTATCTGAAATTATGGAGCCTGACCTAAGGTATGTGACATATTGCCCTTCAATTAATTGAAGGTGAAACAATAACAAATAACATATCATATATTTTTATGCCCCACTTAAGAAAATTATGTTTTTTAGTCTGTGTGTCTGTTCTTTTATCCATTCCTTTGTTTGTTTGTCTGTCTTGACCATATTCCCACTTCAGGTTAAAGTTTTTGGTCAAGGTGGTTTTTGATGAAGTTGTAGTCCATAGTAAACATGTTCCTTATGATATGATCTTTTTAATTTTAATGGTCCACTGAACATAGTAAATGATAGTGTGAGTGGGGCATTGTGTACTAGGGACACATTCTTGTTCATTTAAATCTGCTATTTTGATCCAATGACAACAAGGATAAGGCACTCTACTGTCATAATTTTATTTCCGTATAAAATATAACAGCTATGACTGCACATGCTATCTGAGACAATTTTTAGTAGATCATACACTGTGAAAACCTAACAAAAAACTTGATATAACTCTTAATTGTGTGGATGTAGCATAAAAGTATAATAAGAATTTGGCTTTATGGGTCATTTTCAAAAAATGTTGAATTTTCAGTACACCCATACTAAATTTTTTATTTCTAATGGAAATTTCAGTTGTAATGGCTTAAATGAAAGCTTGTCGGATTTGTGATTCAGAACATTAATAATAAACACAACTTACATCTATTTTGATAAGAATAAACTGCATTTAAGTCCGATTTTGGGGGTAATTGTGTGCGTACGGTGTCAGAAAAACACATTTCAAATGATTTTTTTCAAATTTTAGATCGCCTTGATATCTGCAAAAGGGACTTTTTAAGAACGTTAATTACTACTCTAACAAAAAATCGAAGCTTCTTTATCATTGTATCTAACAGATTATCTACAAACTAAATTGAATCAGCGTATGGGAGGTTTGTGTCTATTCTGTTACCGCTACTGAAATCAGTTGTTAAATTATTCTCCCTATGAATATTGAATCAGTCAGTGTTGATTTCAAAAGTGCAAAGTAATCTTTACATTTAAAACGCCTCGTTTCTTAAACGACAGTGTAGAGAAAAGAAATTTCCAGACTTTTAGTGAAAAAAATAGAGTGTACTTTTTTTTCATGTCTATGCTGTTACCAACAATTTTGATTAATTACACCAATAGTATGCTTGTAAAAAGTGCAATAACGTGTTGGAAACCAAATTCACAATAGAAAACCATAATCACTTCACCAAAGGGAGTAGTTATTTCACAACAGCAATCAAAAACGAAGAAATTTGTCTATCCTGTTATGTCTATCCTGTTACTATGGTTGCTATGGTTACAGTAACAGGATAGACAATTGTAGACAAAATTGTACTTGATGTTGGGTTTATATGAAAGGGTGAAAAAATGCCTAACAATGTAAATTGCTATCTTAGACTTGCATTACTGGTGGTAATTTTTACAACCTTTGAAAACCAATTTTTAGAGGCATTTTTCAGTACAACCAAGAAAAATGGCAAATAATCTATTATTTCACATATATAGAAGTTTATTCTCTTGAAAACCATCTAATTGACTATGCAAAACAAGCTTAACATTTTATCCAAACCTTTTCTTAATTACCCAAAATTTCTTTTGAAAATGGTAACAGGATAGACAAAATATTGTACCACCGATCAAAAAATGTTTCAAGATATTCTTGTATGACACCATTAAGATTGCATCTTTTAATATGTTGTTCTTAAAGTACTGTTTGTTTTGATTTGCCTATGTAGAGGGTTGTTTGGATAAGTAACTTTTAATAAATTTTTCAATTTCAAAATCCGATATTTTTTTTAAATGACCCTTATACAAAATGGGCTTCTGCCAATGCTTTTACTACCCCAAAAATTTATAAAAGGGATCAATTCAGATCACAAAAATAAGAAAAAGTCCACAGATACATTTAAAAAATAATTTGGAACAACCGTGATAATAAGAAATAAAATGAAATAATTTTATTTTCGTATAAAATATAACAGCTATGACTGCACATGCTATCTGAGACAATTTTAAGTAGATGATGCACAGGTCTAAAATATGTTCATCTGCAATTGTAAAACATTTTCTTCCACAAAAATTTCTATTGCTGTAAATCAAACCATGCTCCTCAATATGTATTTGCATGTTAAAGTGAATCTCTGTTTTAATACAGATCTATGAGCATGCCAAAAATTACAATTTATTTTCTAGTACAGTCGATTCCACTTAATTGCATACCGCTTAATAGCATAATTCGGTTAATTGCATAGTTTTCTCCTGCACAAAACCATTTCCCATTCATCTAATGTTAAATTGTCCGGTTATATGCATAGCTCTATAAGTGGCCTTTCGGTTTATTGCATAGAAAATTATTGCCGTCTAGATATGCTTAGTTAAAACTGACGAGATTTTTGACCGGAAACGGTCATTTGGTAAGTATATTTTTCTTGAATGCATCCTTATTTTCGTTATTATTTCATATTTACTTTTGTGTTATTGAAATAAAGTTTTAAAACAGTTTCTTTCGTGTTTATATTATGGAATTTGATTTAAAAATAAACCTCGATGTCTACACAGGTAAAGTTTCCCATGTTCTATTTTAAGCCTCGAGGTCATAAAAATGTCAAACAGATAATTGTTGTAAAAACACTGACCATTCTACTTCAAAGGGTGTTAATAATTGATTGGATTTTAAACAATTGTCCATAGATTACATTTTGGGTTAATTTTTAAAACAAAAACTCCTGCTAATTATCGATCATAACCAATGTGAACTCTATTGGGCTTGGGGTGATCTGTATTAATGTTAATATTATAGGGCATTTACATATGGTTAAAGAATTTTATACATCAATCATTTGTTTTTAATATTTTATGAAAAGAGCATTTACTTTTAATTATTATATTTTCTCACTTTCAACACTTGTGTCCAGCAATTAACCCGTACAGGGCCCCACCATTACTGCTTTGCATATACGAAACTAACAAGTTGTTACTTCAGTGCCCAACTGCATATCAACAGCAATTCATTACACATCTATTGTTAAAATAATTATAAACTGTGAAGTATTGTTTAAAAGTTTATTTTAATCAAAGCCTAACAATGTACACTCAACATATGGGTCATAGAAACAAATCTATTTTTAGAACAGTTTTATTTTCGTATCCCAGGTAAAGGAAAGTCTGAATGCAAATAAACTAAAACTAAATGTGTTTATAATCTTTATTTAAAGAAACAAAATAAAATAACACATATGACACTAGAGTAGACATAAAATTTTTATTAGAATAAATCAACATTCAGTATATTGTATGTGGATTACAGACGTTCATCTTTCTTCAGGGATTTCTTTTACTGATCTGTTCTATCGATGTTATTTGACTCTGTCATTTGGCATTTCGGATATAAGCATACTCCGCTTTATTGCATAATTTTGTCTGACAAATAGGCTATGCAAATAACCGGAATCTACTGTAAAAGCAAGTACTTTCTCTTAAGGTAGCACAATACAAAGATTTGTTCACTCCCAATCAGACAACTTTAAACTGATGTAATTCATTTCATCCTTCTTTGGAGGTCAAACTGTGTTGTGCAAGAATCTATAAAATATTTTGGGATGCTATGAATAACAAAGAAGCTAAATTCATTCAAGTATGGACATCACAATATAGCAACTAATTACATAACAATTAATTATGTAATAATTATGTCATAATGAAATTATCACAAGTTGAAAGATTAATCTTTCTTCTTTCTTTTGGTACCTCATTTATAAAATTTAAAGAAGGATGAGTGGAATTACATCAGTTTAAAGATGTCTGATTGGAGATAAAAAATCTTTGTATTGTGCTACCTTAATGATTTGAGCTCCATATTATGTAAAATAAACAATATAACAACATAACATAATAATTTCATCCCTAATTGCAAAATATTTTATTTCAATATCTAGCTATTCGATATTTGTTAAATATTTCTTTCATTCAAATGAAAACATATGATCATATTTATTGTTGTGCTTTCAGAGTTGGTATGTGTCTGATGTGTGGTGATGCCTTTTCTGCTGAGATTCCCCTGGGGCCACTGTTAAACAGTAACCCAACCCAGGTCAGATCTGACACCAATCCTTCTGTCACCATTGAGGCTAATTTAGAGAGTATGCCAGACCTTACCAAACAAAAAATTGAAGTATGCTGTGGTTCATATCATAACTTTGTTGCAAAGATTCAGAAAGAAGAGGAAGAAGACGTGTATCATGGTTTTGTTCTTGTGTTCTCGCCAAAAAGAAAAGCATCGTTTTGTACCATGAAGTGAGTACAATAGTATACTTCTATAAAAAAAGGGAGGAAAAAAACGAAAAGGCAATAAAAAAAACCAATATCATTGCTAAAAGAAAAAAGTTCATAAAAATTAAGATATTGAGCAATATTATCTCAGGCCAAATAAAATAGTATGTGTGGTTCCAGTTACATCTAAAAAAAAAGTTAAGGTAGGTAGGTAGGGATTTTTTAAAATTTTATGTTATTTTTTTACACTGAGTCTATTGGAGCGACATTCTGACTTTAACAGTGCTTCTTGGAAAATGATAAAAAATCTTTAGGGTAGGCTATTTTTATGACTAAAAAGTAGGGTAGGTAGTGTAACTGGAACCACACATATTTTTATTTAGCCTCATAAAAAACATGATTGAACCAAGTTCTTCATGTTCTTTGAAAGTATCAGCAGTTATGCTTCGCTAGTGAAACAGTTTCTGATTTTGAAGGGAAACACTATGGAAATAAATAGCCTTTCTGTCAATCTTGTAACATTAGCCTTTGTAACAAATCATGCATTTTTTGGAACCTGTACTTTTAATAGGAAAATATATACTGATATACATGTATTCATCCTCCTACAGGGATAAAAACAGTAAAATTCCACCTGCAACATTGTTGGATTTGGCAGGCAACTCACTGTATTACCTGACATCCCATTTGAAAAAAAAAATGTCTAGACTCTTGTTTCAAATTTAAGGTCAAATTTAAGGTATTGACCCTTTCCTACAAAATTGTAATATCCTATGAGTCCTATAAAATATATTTTGATAGGCAAACACATAGTTGAATCAGTTTAAAAATGCTTGACTCATCAGATTAGAATTTTGAGGGGGAAGTATAGTAAGAATTTAAATAACATCATGAACATGTCAGAATTATAATGGTGGAAAGGGATAAATATAAGTTGTAATATCTTGTTTCCCAATCCCCTATAAATAAATATGTCTTAAACTAATAATGATAATGAGTGACATTTTTATGTTTTGGTGCATTTGTGGACTTGTTATGAAGGAATTGGCCTTCCATGCCTATTCTTATCTTAGCCATTACTGAAATAAGAAGATAAATAACATGAATAATAATGCTAATGAGTGATATCTTTATGTTTCAGTGCATTTGCTGACTTATTAAGACGGTATTGGCCTTCCATGCCTATACTTATATTAGCCATTACAGAGAACGGTGCCTCTTCAGTATTTTTCCAGGACGAAATGAGCCAGTCATTGATACAGAAAGCTATCAAAGTAGCAGACGACTTAGGGATAGAATATATGACAACTCCTCCAAACTTTCAAAAACAGGGTAAATATATTTTAAGTTAAATATAGATTTCACCACTACAACAAGATTGTTACAATATTTCTCTACCTGAGACAGTTAAATTGTAATATTTAAAACACGAGGCTTGCTGAGCTTTTAATATAATTAAAATTTAAGTGTTGAAAGTGGAGAAATATAATACAAGAGTTATAGTGATTGAATCAGTTTCTCTAACGATTTTCATCCTTTTCAAAGATTTGGTGAAATTTATGTTCTTAATATGTGACGTCACCATAGGGGATTCAAAGTAAAACCAAGAAAATTTTACGAAATGATTCAATTTCAACCAATCATTTGCGGTTACACATATTTCTCTAATGAGGAGAAATATTGTTCTCACACCGATCAAGCAAGCTAACGTGTCGCCAGTAAACTTAATTTGCGACCATCAAATCCCCGATTGATGCCGTCAGAGCTTAAAATACAGTACAGTTATCTCCTAATTAACAAAAAACTTTGAAATCAAATAATGTATCCATATAATTAATCTAATCCTGGCACAGTATCCTTTATGATTTTGTACATTATTGTGAGAGATGTTATTCATCATTTCTTTTATTTCGTAGAAATGTATATTGCATTACCGTAAAAATCTTGACTTTTGATTTCAGCATTAGTATATAATAATTTCCTGAAAGAAGTATGGCAAAAGAGAGAAGAAATAAATGAGTCATATTATTATGAAGCTACTAGTCCGCCAGCATACGATGAATCAATGTCAAATAGACCTCCAGCCCCATTACCTAAACCATATGACGCGTACAATACCAAAAGTAGTACAAGTAACAGGTAAGATTAATATTGTCTACCACAGTCATTGGAGCTTCAGGTCATATAGGTGACGAACTAAAAAAAAAAAAGGATATGATAAGGCCTTATTTGGCCTTGAAATTAGAAAAAAAATATACAAGCCTTCAAGGCATAAGCATTCACACTTAAATACAAAAAAAAATTGTGTCATTTTGTAGTGTAAATATATTAAATTAATGAAATAATACCTTGTCATTACAGTCAGAGTACAGAGGATTCTGACCCGCTTTATGACCAGCCTTCCCGATATCGTCATCCATCTGATAGTGAGCCGGAGAGACCATCGTCCACTTCGCCTCCTCCTTTCAGAGCAGATCAATCCGGAGAGTATGCTCAAAATGGCGAACATCTAGTCAAACCAAGCGTGATAAAAAGAAGGACCAATATGAATGCAGGTTTGTGTACATTGAATTTTAATTTTATATTTGATTGGATTTGCTCTCAGCCTTCTTTTTCAACGAAGAAAAAAAATATAGCAAAAATGATACTTTAGTATAATTATAACAAAGACAACATTTTTATGGAAATCTTTTGGTGCTTTTTGCTTTTAACCTTTTAACATCTATCTTTTCATATAACTGCAGAATAGAATAGCAGTTGCATAATCATTTAAATTATGAAAATCATTGACATTGAGATGATGACCTTTACAGGGTACCACCACGACCACTATCGTAAGTCGTACCCTGCAATAGAAACTGAAGGTGCTAAACTTCAGCGGGAACTAGAGAAACCATATCACTTCAGAAAGTCATCAAGTATGAAACTTGCAATGAAGCAAGAGGATGAAGGTGATTGGTGGAAAATTTAATCAATATTGTGTTGCCATGACAACCACCATCCTTTGTTTTCCTACTGTGCTTAATTTAATATTTTCATTGTTTACAGATTTAATCGTCACAGTTATTTTGGTTTTCTGGTTTTTTTTAAGAAAGCTGTATTGTATTTATATTCTAAAATTTGTTTTTTTTTAGAAAAAAAAAATATATTTAGAATTTATGGATTACTAGTAGTGTAGTTACTGCATTCATTCTTTTAGATATCAAATTTAAAAAAATAGATATTTTGAATCAACTTGACAAATACAATATAGATATTTTAAAATCTGATGCAACAATTTTATTTGAATCCAATTGAAGCAGTTTGGAGTGGATAATAAAAATCTTCTTTCGAAAGAGTTAATTTCACTAAAAATAATTCTAATAGGTGATTGAAGTGTTTTTTGTCAGCATATGCAACTGTTGTGTTTGGTGTCTGACAATTGATCTAAGCAATACTTCAAAGAAATGTTGTTTACAATGCAGTGTTTTCCAAAAAATGTTCATGTAGCCTCCTGTTAAAATGGGAAGTTTGAATTATAATCTTGTTTCTAAAAACTGTAGCACACCTTCAATTACCAATGTAAAAACCTTTTGGTATCCTCTGATTTCTTCTTCAAATTTAAAGATAACAATTTCAATGGGATTTTATTAGAAGAGATGTTTTCATATCCTTGTATCTGAAGCTACGACACAGGATTGAATTTAATCAAATTGATCAATAGCACTATCAAATCATAAATCAAATTGGTTGGCATCATTTCAAGAAATATGTTAAAAGAGAGTCTTAATAGGGGTACCTTCATTACAAGTAATGTTAACAATATTTTTTGGTGCAAGATGTACATTTTCTTTATGAAAAAAAACCACCTGATTTTGACGAATCACGCTAAATTCTGTTAAAAATAACAGTAACTGATTATCATTTGACACTTCTGATGAAACATGATAGCGATATTTTAACAAATCAAGATAAAATTTGATTCTATAAAAAAACGATAGCCAAAAATTACGGTTTTACGTCTGATGAACATTCCTACCCTCTTTAAAGGCTATGTGGATAACACTTCCTTGTAAGACAGATCTTAGCATCAATGGAAGAAAATGGTGCATATGATGTCATGGAAAACACTTCAAAAATATTGTTGCATCTGATTTGCTATACTTTAGATTTTTCGTTGCAGTGTACATAGTAGATTAAAAATCACTTGTTTAATGAATTTGTAGTTGCTAAGTTTTATTTGCCATTTGATGTGAGTGACACCACTTCGTACTTAACAACACAAGTGTGTCATTATAGTTATTTCAATGTTAGCAATGTTGAAAAATGAATTGCCAATAAATTTTGTCGTTATCACTCATCTTTATATCTCATACACATTATACATGCATAAAAAGTATATAAAATATATATTGATATAATATAACTTCAACATTATAATATTTAATTGTTTATTTTTCATTATTTATCATTTTATCTATAATAGTTAAAGCATGTTTAAAAACATTCACAAACTAATCAATTGATGTTTAATTCTTATTCATTTTGTAGAAAAAATATCTTATTTATTTAAACAATTAATGCTTTGCTTTAAATCTGTCATTTCAGCTTTCAGTGTCTGTGTATCAATCAATCTATAAGCATCAGTATTTAAAATGTCTGCAACTAAGGGCTTTTCCATTTATATTAATGGGGGAGTGTAAGAAGGAAATTTAGTTTTTGTACATGGGTTGTGGATTATTTATAAACTTGTTTCCATTTAACATCTAGATATAAAGTAAGCTGTTTTAATGATGATTAATGAAGTATCCACCTAACAATTTAAAAATAGCATTTTTGTATGGGTTTTCAGGGGCGGATCCAGCCATTTTAAAAAGGGGGGTTCTCAACCCAGGACAAAGGGGGGGTTTTAACTATATGTCCCCATTCAAATGCATTGATCGTCAAAAAAAAAGGGGGGGGGGGTTCCAACCCCTGCAACCCTCCCCCTGGATCCGCCACTTGTTTTCCAAGTTTTTTCTTACCCTTGCACATCCATATTAGAGGGATAGCCCTAAGAAAAAATCTTCATAGAAAAATAGTGTTGAACTCTTCTTATACTATTTAGGCTATATTTTTCAAGACCAGATTTTTTGTTTTAAAGCCATTAAACTAATTATAATATTTTTAATACAATAATTTTTTTTCTTCGAAATTTGAATGGAAATTTGAAGTGAAATACTGATGCATGTAGAATTATGAAATTTAAAAAAATAGTGGCCACATAATATAAGGTAGCATATATTCTTAGTTGAAATTCTTTTGTCTTATGATCCTTTTATCATTAGGGCTATTCTAGAAAAAAATGTATGGGGGGGGGGGGGATGGAAGACAGTTTTTGTCAGCACCCGCCACCCAGACAATTGTAATTGAGAATTATAGTGCATTTTAGTGTGAATAGTTTCTCTGATACCCATCACCCATGTATTATTAATATAATGTGCCTTCCAACCCCCAACCCCTACATTTTTTTCTGGAATAGCCCTTATCAGTGGGGGATCCAGGAATGAACATAGATATCTAGCTCCTTTTATCGCCCAAATTTTTTAAAACCTCATGTCTTCTCACAATTTATATGATTTTTAGCTCTGCATTATCTACTATATTTTCTGGAATATCGCCAAAAATCCTGAATCCGCCACTGATATTGGTTATAGAGATTTTCTCAGGTTCTTGATTCACATTGTTTGCAGCGAGAACATCAAATTTTATTTGGTGCCATTTCTCATTGTTTCTTGTCAATTCACATTTCATCGTGCTGTCATTTCTTCTAAAGCTTGGGCTCTCAACGAAAGAAGATTACCAAGTAAAGCATCAACATTACCAACAGACATTGGACAAAATTTTCATGAAAACGGTGAACTAAGTGTTTCTGTTTAGACATTTTGCAGTAGTTAAAGCATTTTAGATTTAGAAAGCTTTTATTTCAATCATTTAACAGCATGGATGTTAGCATTGTTATCATATTTGTTTTATAAATGCAGTGTCACATTAAGACTTGTTCCATTTTTTTTCTACACACAATAAATGTACTGTGATATCGGTAAAAGTGAAAGGCAAAAGTTTTTTTTATAATTTTTCAATGTTGGAGATTTTATTTCATTTATATTTCAAATTTTAAAAATTGTACATTTGTCTGGAAGATTTGCATAATTTAAAATAAATTGTATCTCTGAATACTTTTTTTTATGGTAGAATTAGCCAGAATCATGATCAAGTGCAAAAATCACATTTTTTCAGTGGAATTTTTGATAAATGGTTAATTTAGAAAAGGTTTTGTGTCATTTTAGAAAAAAAAACGATCTTTGAAAGTTTAATTCTACTGTAAAAATCTTGAAGATGTAAATGCTGTCACTTTTTTCTCAGTCATAACTTCTCGATATATAGCACCAAGCTTTGTCTGGTTATCCCATGTCATGTGACCTGGTTATGCCATACCATGTGACCTGGTTATCCCATGTCATGTGACTTGGGTATGCCATACCATGTGACCTGGTTATGCTTTACCATGTAACACTTTTTCAGTTCCTATTCCCAGTTTTATTTGTTGATATGTTATATCTTTGAATTAGATGAAGTAGGTGTTAAACTACTGGCTAATAGCTTGATATGTCTTGTGTACATTTATTACATTCCCTTTTCCTTTTTTGAAAAATGAAGAAAAAACACAGGATTTTTAAATTAAAGTTAAAAGAAAATACAACAATTAAAATGCCATCTGAACTTCTAAAAAAAAATAGCATTTAAGTAATGACTCTTGTTTTATTGTCAGGGGTCATTACAATTCAGAATTATAGGGAGAACAATTTGTTTTGTTTTGAATTGTTAGTTTGGGAATTGAGTGAGAGAAATGCAGACAAAGTACAGCTTTTGATGACCAACAAAAATATATATACATCACATACACATATCTCTTAAAAGCCTCTGCATGCATATCACTTCCCCCCACTCTGGGATAAATATTTCCATAACACTTTTCTTAAGAACTTTAGGACAGGATAACTTACTTTTAGGTTAGTAATAAGAGTAGTTATTTGTGAGCATATTTTGGATCTGTCCTAAAACCACTTAAAATACTTTTAATTTTTCGTGATGAAAACATCTAAAATTTTCCAGAAACTTGTTCTCCAATACGTTAGAACTGAATGACATCATATTTAGTCAGCAGCTTGGCTGTAATAGGTTGTAAAGTGTAAGCGCTTTTTATTAGGTCTGTCGTGCACCTACTTCCTATTTTCAGAAACTTTGTATTACGAGTGGGGCTGTGCTTAGCATGTCAAAGTATAAATTCTTATTGTCAATTTTTGACAAAAGAATAAAATATTAAAATACTTATTTTCTAATTTCAATTTTCTAATTTATTAAATAGATATTTTTTAATTTCTATTTATAAAATAGTTATTCTGTAATTTCTATTTATAAAAAATGTATTTTCTTATTTCTATTAATAAAAAAGTAATTTTCTAATTTCTATTTATTTATAAAACAGCTGTTTTCTTATTTCTACTTATAAAAATAAGTCACATCAATCATTACTATGATGTTAATAGTAAACCAATTAAAAGTTATGGTTTTAAAAGCATGGCTCTTTTGTATGAATGTTAGATTAGGTTTTTTTTTCTGTGTGTTGTAAATCCTAATGTTGAACCCCTACCCTATGTATATGCTGTTTACGATTGAAACGATTTATGTATTACCCTGTTTTCATATAACTGGTTAGATTATTTAAATTTTATTAGATTTTTTTAGATTTTTTTTTTATAATTGTGCTGTTTGAAAAACAGTCAAAACAGCTTTGTTTAGGCAAATTTAACTTTTTCAATATGTTGAATTTTGAAATTTATGATTTGCCAAAACTAGGGCAATTTTGGTGTAGTCAGATCTTGATAAAATGATAAAATAATTGGCCACTTGAAAGGTGAAGTAGTCCTTTATTTAGCATATCTACTACCCAAAAAGATAAAGTACCTTTAATCGCAGATTGCAAAACATAAGAATTCCAATTCAGTGGCATCAGTAGTGGTCGTCGACTTCATATATTATTTGTATGAAACTTTATATTTCTAAAAAGTGAAAAAGACTGAAACATTATATTACTTTTATATGGATGCCTTTTATAATGAAGTCTTTATCTGTCATATGTCCATTGTCCTTGACCTCATTTGCATGGTTCAGCTTCTACTTACTTAAAAAGCTATTAAGTAAATTACCTCAATTTTGCTTTTTTTCATTATTGGGGAAAATTGTCTCAATATAGATATATAAAGCTAGAAAAAATAGAAAAAATGTATTATAACATTTCTTGAATAATTAATCTCAAATGTTTGCCCATCGTTCACCAATTTACCAATTTTATAATAATTTTGTGTTTCTTTTACAGGAAATTGGAGTGAGCAGTCGCGGCATCCTTCAACAGGTTCAAGAGAGTCTGAAGAGACGGTTTGGGTAGAAAATGAGCAATATGCTTCCTTTTATGAAATGCAGAGAAAATCAAACGTAAGTCAATAGAATTGCGATAACTTTCAAGTGAAAGATAAAATGATAGAAATAAGAAGATGTGTAATGAATGCCAATGAGGCGACTATTAACGTGAGACCAAATGACTTTGTTTTTTAAGAGCAAATGAATATAATAATGTTTTTGTTAGATTGTTTGGCTTGTGGAGCAGTTTATTTTGGTATAAGTTTTTTGATTGGCTTATATCAAACCAAAATTTTTTAATTTATGATCAGAAGTAAAAATCAAGTAAGAAAAGCACTACCCATCAGAGCACCCTTAATTAATAAAAAATATGCTTGTAAAGCAGAAACAATTTTTATATAAACATAATCCTGGCTGATTTTTGTTAACGGAAAACATGAATCTATTTTGTTGTCTTTGTAGTTGTATAGTCCCCAGAAAAGGAATTCTGCTGGAATCAATGCTCCTCTAGCAAAACCAGAACAGATTGAAATAGCAGACTATGCCACAGTAAAGGTTGGTTATTAATACAGAAAATAATTTGAGGGATATAGTGGATGATAGTTTAACTTGACAATTTCCACTTTATCCAGAATGATAACTTTTCTGGTTAAGGAGCTATTCAAGATAATAGGGGTTACTTCTACAATAGTTAACTGTGTTGACTTAATTGGCAGCCTATTAGAATATATCACATTTCTCCACATAACATATATGTTAGTCTGGTAGGATTTAAAATTTTTGTTTCTTGTGTATAATTCAGAGTTTAGTATGACGTCCATTATCACTGAACTAGTATGCATATTTGTTAAGGGGCCAGCTGAAGGACGCCTTGGGGTGCGGGAGTTTCTTGCTACATTGAAGACCCATTGGTGGCCTTTGGCTGTTGTCTGCTCTATGGTCGGGTTGTTGTCCCTTTGATACATTCCCTATTCCCATTCTCAATTTTATGTTTAAAATTAAAACCATAAATTCTTGGTCCTGGATACTGTGGATCTATTATTATTCCTTGGGATAAAAAAAATTCAACGAAAACGGAAACGAAATATAAAGTATGAAGATGTGGTATGATTGCCAATGAGACAATTCTCCACTAGAAACCAATGACACAGTAATTAACAACTACGGGTCCTGTAGGACCAGTACAGCCTTCAACCATGAGTAAAACTTATACTACATAAAACATGTTTATAAATAGATGCGTTCTCCATCTTTGTAGGATGCTTTGGGTTATCCACTGATAGAGAATGATTATGCTTCTGTCTGTGACCAACTTCCTGTAGGACAACTTCAACGTATTAAATCTACTCAGCGGAAAGCTAAAGACAAGAACAAGCTCAAAACAGGTGGGTAAATTTACCAAAAAAATGTTTATAAGATTTATAATTGAGGAAATTTATCTACAATGTTTATATGTGAAGATACATTTTCCAACTGGCTAAAACAAAATTTCCATTTTGCAACGATTGCCTTTTATTGTAATTTGAAATGAAAGGAGATTCAAGAAGGGGATATAAACTCAATTGACTAGATAATGTCCTGTGAAATAAATGATCAACTCCTGATTTTGATTTATTAAACCAAAAGCAATTATCCTGCCTAGTTCGAATGAAGTGACTGCTAACTTAACCCTGGCTCAAATTTGCTCTTTTTGATGGCTTTGTTAACTGAAGACTATTAAACAAAGCTGAGGGGACAATAACATCAAAAACATGTCTGAACATGCAGAAAGGTTAAGGAAATTAAAAAAACAGTGTCTATTCAACTTTTTGCATATATTCAAATATTTCCTTTTCTAAAGATTTCCGGCATTACAAAAAAATAGTTTTATGCATAAGATTGAAAGTCATTGTCCAAAAATGTCTTGGGGTCAGGTGAAATTGGGTTCAATGGATCCTAGTCCTTGAAATTGCTATGTTTTCTAACCAAAACATTATATTATATAACAATATTTGTTCATGGGGTACAAATGATCAAGTTTTTAACACTCTGCAGTTGGAAAATGTTGATACAAAATCTTTTGTAGTGTGGATGCTTACCAAAATGATCTGACTGGATGTATTTGACCTTGTCTTATGTATATGTGTGCACTGTTCTTCTATACAAACTGTTTACTTGTTCTTCTGTTTATTTGAATTGAATACAGTGTTTCTTAGTTTTTCCAGCTATTTCTCTGTTGTATCATACAATTTATATGTGGTATGCATGTATCATGTGTATAGGCAAGATTTATGTGTAAGGATTTGATACATGTCCGTGAACTTTGTTGTGTAATTCTACATCTACATGAATTCATGAACAGTTATACAGCACATTTACTATGTAGACAAAATTCATTTCTTTTTTTGTTTTTCACTGTATTCTGTATAAAATTTTACTAATAATTATGAGTTAAAAAAAAATTAAAATTAAAATTAAAATAAAAGATTTTATGATTTAAATGCAAAGTTAGATTTGATTTTACAATATTATTATATACAAAAGTTACTGTGATTTAAAAGAAAAAAAAAGCAAGTTCATGTTTTGATTATGAATTTTCAAGAATGGTTTTTCAAGTTCAACATTCGTTTTCAACATTCAATTTTCAACATTCAAAATTCGTTTTTAACATTCAACATTCGTTTCCAACATTCAAAATTGAATTCTGGTGAAAACAAGATTGATAGATTACTGAATTATATATAGAATCAACAAAATTTTGAGATTAAAGATAACAAAATTATGAAAATCGGTAAGGAAAAGAGTTAAAAGTATTTGTTTGAAAATCTACAAATTAACATAGAATATTAAGGAAAATATTGAGAATTGAATGACTTTTGTCCATGTTCTATATTAAGAATTAAATAAATGTCAGTAGGTACAAACTTGATGACATGAATATGATGTTTAAACTGATCTTGACATTTAAGTGATCTTATCTCCTATATTACATTTTTTTATTGTAACATTTGATGAAGAACAGCGATGAGAATGTTTTTTTTGGGGTTTAGAAAAAAAAAATGGCATTGATTTGGTGTCTAGAATTGATACACTATGTCCTGATCTTCAATTACCTTTCTATGAATTAACAAAAGTATATATATATGTGTGTTAGTAATACGTTTCCAAGTTTAAATCTAGTTATTCCTGGAATGTTATACCTAAGGGAGGAAACATTTGGAATTACCTTTCCAGGGGCAGATCCAGCAATTTTTAAAAGGGAGAAAAGGGGGGTGTGTGTCCCAACCCCAGGAGAAAAAAGGGAAATTCCAGCTGTATGTCCCCATTGAAATGCATTAAACATCCAAAAAATGCTCCCGGGATTCACCATTGCTTTCTGAAAATTAATGAAAGTATAAGTGTTTGAAAATAAGAGTTTTCAAATTCAAAACTAGTAATTCTAGGAAAGTTTGATGATAAGGAAGGACATATTTTTAATATTAATTAAAGAGCCAAAGTGTAGAAAAAAATGTCTATGTGACTGAACTTTAATATGAGAAAGTGAACTGTTCTTTTTCCCACACAAAGTGAAAGAACAACATGAACAACTACATGACATTTTCCTTCCTTTCTTCATTTACTGATAATTAAGGATATGGTGTTACATGTTTTCATTCCTTAAAAAAGGTATTCATACTTTTTACAGAATGTTTTATTCTTGTTCTAAATTAGTATAAAAAAAAATTGAAAAAAATAAAATGTTGTTTGTGTAAAACAAATAATGGTAAAGGATGCAATGGCAATTTGTCATTGCAATTTGGGAAAAAAGGGGAGGGGGTAGGGTGGATGGGAAAATTGGAAGCCACTGAAAAAAAAAAGCTATGTTGAATAGGGACAGAAATTTAGTCTTGTAACATGACACATACAGATCTCTAAAAGAATTGCTGCAAGGGTTCTTAACATGTAGAGAGCGTTGCACTCTCTCTTTGCAAGGATTTAGATTTCAAAATATACATGATGTATCGATCAAATATGTTAGTCGAAAACATTTTATTACGGAAAATCAGCACATGAAGATATATGCTGCTCATGCAATAATTGTTTAGGATTCAGAAACAAGCATAAATGTTAACCAGACAGCAACCCAATAATAAAGGTGAACACACTTAACATAAGTAACCATGGTAACTAACTACATGTTGATCAAACTTTCTTGGTTCTCTATAGATGATCGTCTTCAGTGGTCGTATCGATGTCAAAAGTTGCAACATATTTTCACCAGACATTTTTCTTCTCCTACTATTGGCTATGACGCCCTATATTCTTCTAGTACACTTGATATTTTGTGTAAGTAAAACAGGAGTTGCCTCCCTTGTCTTGAAAGTAATGGTGTAACAACGCTTATTGAAAATATTTTTTCTTTTGCATAGATGCATGTTTGGTGTTGTCGTGAATGAATGAATTCTGTTCTTGGTTTTCAGCAAGTGTGTTGAATATATTATAATACTTATAATTATTGATGTAAAAAAATATAAACAGGTTGTAATTGGACTCAACGATATGAAATTTAAGATTTGTAGTAATTGCTAATTATCATACTCTATTACTGTTTCCACAGTAACATGTTAAAGGCTGTTAAATATAAGTTAATTTGAATATGCATATCTGAAATGTATTGTAGTTATAGCTAATTTCCTAATGCATGTAGAGCAAGACTTTGGTTAGTTTGCCTCCTTTGTTTTGTAAATTGTACAATAGTAATTATAATGACTTCCAATCAAATTTAAATATAATATGCAGGTTAATCTATGTCTATATATATTGTTTCAAGATGTAAATCTTAAAATTACAAAGCTTAGATAAACGTTTATACAAACAAAGCAAGCAAGCCAACCAAAGTTTTACTCTACAAGCATTTTGAAATTGGCTGTAATCACATGTATGTACCATATTAATTTGTTCTGAAGGAACATGTGAGGTGTATAATATTTATCAATCAGATGTTTCAGAATATACCCTTCAGCATGTCGTTTCTAAGAACTGCATTTTGTTAGATTGTTGATATAAACTTAATTTTCCATATTTAAAAGCTTTTAGAATTGTAAGAAGTAAGTTGTAATGATAGTTAATGTTCATGGGAAATGGCTTTGTATGCTGCTTAGTGCTGTACCAGAAAAATGTACCATGGACTCTGAAGGCACCCAGAGAATTTAAGCCACATAGTCAAATACTAAAATATGATCAAAATCCAATCACCTAAAGTCCCCTCAATAGACATGTTACCCAGAGAATTTTAACCATACAGACAAATACTAAATTATGTAAACAAAACAATCACCTAAAGACATTTATTTGCAATTGCTTTCAAAAGTCCACCCACCTTCCAACATTTTTTTTTTGAAAAGTCCATTTAAAAAGTACAGAAAGCATTTGAAATTTAGTCGAACATCTTTAAGACCACAATATGTTAAATGATGTAGCTAGTTGGTTGGGTCTACTACAAGATTGGCTCTAGCCCAATTTTGATGGGTAGTTACCGTATTAACAATTATACCACATCAAACCAAAACGTTACAGCTGATCCAATCGAGGGTGTACTTAATGCATAGAATTTAATTTTGCTTGTTTGTAAGAAGAACCATAAAATCTCTATTGTCCGATTTCATAATTTTTGAAAAGAATAGATGATGATAGGTATATTGAAGAGGCTAATTGAAATGGTTTGGTTTGGTTTGTTATATGAGATAGTAGCTACATGCATAAGCAAAAGATGAGGAATTGTGGTAATAATAAAAGGGTGCATACGTTAACACTGGCCTGCGTTTCAGGAATTGAGAGTAAACCCATCGTACCTGAATGAAATATTGGGACCCATGTATTGCTGTACAAGATGTACAAGAATGTAGACTGCTTTTATAAAAAAAATTTAAACAATGTCAGATATCTTATAGTTATCTGCTCTGTAGAGAATCCATACTAACACAGAATGTTTGCCAAATATATACATGCATGGAACAAATTGATATTTAAAATGAAATACATTTTTTGTCCCTTTTTATAATTTTTTAAAGTATTTTTTTACAATATTCATGATATTCTGTTTAGTTTACTTTGAAGATTGTTACTTTTGATTTTGATAAGAATTCTGGCCTTATCTTATTATGAAATAAAGTCAAGAAAGGCTGATCAATTTACAAATGAGGACTAACCCATACAAATGTGTTAGCGTAAAAAATAAAAAATTTCTTCACAAGATTTTGTATCAATGTTTAATGGGTTTGTGAATAAACACCTTTAATAACTTTCTGAAAATTTTTAGTTCCTTGGATTTTTAATTTTTTTATTTTTGTTACGAAAAATTAAAATTTAAATATTTTTGAACTAGATAGTTTTATGGGGTAATTATATTTCTACTCAATAGACTCAGATGATTCCGAGGTGAGTTCCCTAGAGAGAGAAAGAGGGAACCGTGTTATTTACTCTAAGGTCAACAGAAAAGCAACGCCACATAAAAAGAAAACCAAACAAAGGTCAGAAGGAGGACCAATTATTTCCATGCCTTTTGCCACGGATGAACATGGCAGACATCTTGGTATTCTGAGAGATGCTGATGACAGAGGTAAGAGAACTGTTGCATTGTGGGTAGCTTTGTATAATTAGCTTTCTTGATAACATATGTATAGCTTATATAGAAAAATGATGCATTGTGGACCTTTCCATTTCTAGTTGAGAATAAGATATATGAGATGGCATGAAATTAGCTTTGTATTATAATCTTTCTATTCTGATTGTCATTGATAGTAATGTACCAATACATACAGATATGCAAATTTTTCTTTGCTTTTTTTCTTGGAACACATTTGATTGGATGACTGTTGGTGAACTATTTGATCAGGTGTAATTGTATGTTTTTAATTTCAGACCGAAGTAATTCTCCGTCAGAAGGAAGCGAAGGCACGGGAGATGATACCATAGCTATCCTGAAGAAGCAACGTAAACGGCGGTCTATGAAAAAGGGAAGATCACCTGGTAGTAGTGAGGGTAGCCGGGGAGCATTTAGCCCACAATATTCTGACGACAACTTCCCTGGATCTCCGCACGGTAAATTTATATATAAAACATGACAAACAAATAGAAAACTCCTTGAGAAATCTTCATGTTTTAAATTTTTGAAAGCAAACAGAGGTTTCAACAAAGCTTCAAAGGCAAGGGGATTATTAGACTCTATTGCATAATTTACCTATGAAAATAATGAGATGGGGTATGATTTGCCAATGAGACAACTATCCACCCAAGTTTAAACAAAGTGGATGTAGGCAATTAGAGGGCACTGTATGGCATTTAACAATGAGAAAACCCATAATGTTAAGTCATCTTTAAAAGGCCTAGATTTGAAAAATATGAAACAATTCAATTGAGAAAACTAACAGCCTAATTTATAATAAAACAATTTACGAAAAAAACAAATATGACAGACATGAAACAAGAACAACCACTAAACTACAGGCTAATGACTTGGGACAGGCACATAAAGAATGTGGAGGGGTTAAACATGTTTGGGAGCACTCTTGGCACAATCCTTAATGCAAGTTTAAAATTGACTGAAAGTTTTGCATAGTTTACAAATTAGAGTTGCCATTTAATTTCAAAATTTGTATTTCACTATCATATACAGAAGACATACATCTGTGTGAACTTTATTGTTAAAAAAATTACAAAATTTTGAGAAATGACTTTCTTCACAATAATGTATATTTTTTCATATATGTTGTTTTGCACCATATTCTTTTAGATGTTTTTACCTCTGACTTTTGTCAGTTTCTCTATGATACTTCTAACTGACATGTAACACAAGTTAATTTTCACAATATCTTTTAAAATTATTTTTTACTACTTTTAAGATTTTCTGAACATCAGCTTGACATTATAATGTGTATTGGATAAGACTTCTTGCTCTATATTATTCCTAAAAGAAGAATAATCTCATTACAGGTTATCATGAAGAAGAAAATCCCTATGATACAATAGAAAATTATGGCACTTTCCCAGGGGTAAGTACAGCTAAACTTACTGAAAACAAAAGGGGGGGGGTTTAGAATTGGGGGTCAGTGTGACATCCAAAACTCTGAATGAGCATACACTATGTTTAAGGAACAGCTCAACCAGGCTTCTAGGTGCAGGATTTCAGGCTATGTTGAAGACCCATTGGTGGCCTTGGGCTTTTTTCTGCTCTTTGTTTGGGTTAAAATGCAGAACACAAACCCTTAAATCATAACAAATAGATTTATTTGACTTTTTATACGCCAGATTACGGGATGTATTATGATATACCATTGTCCACCTGTCTGTTTGCCCGTCCTTCCAAACATGTCAGAAATTAACTCAAAAACGGCTTTACCAATTTGCTTAAAATAATGGTGAATTGTTTACATCTATTGACATGCTGTTTATATGTATTGATATGCTCCATCTCCTTTTTGATTTTACGCTTCCAAGTTATGGGGTTTTATTCATTGAAAAAGAGAAGATTTTCCAGTTTCAGACAATAACTTAAAAATGCTTTCAGCAGTTATAATGAAACTTTGGCTAATTCTTTATATCTATTGACCTAAGTTCCCTTTTGATTTGTATAAATTTTAGATTTTACATTTCTGAGTTTGGGGTTTTATACAATAAAAAAGGGGGATATTCCAGTTTTCAGACAATAACTTAAAAACGCTTTCAGCAGTTCTCATGAAACTTTGGTGAATTGGTTATATCTATTTATATAAGCTCCATTTTGATTTTCATAAGTTTCTAATATGACATTGAGAAGTTATTAACTGAATTCTTTGAAAACTGGCATATCATTGCGCTCATGGCACAGCTTTTTATTGGTTTTTACAGAAGCTCAAATTTTTTTTAAGATGAGAGATATTATTTGAAATCTAAAGAACAAGTTTTATGTTTGTCAATAATCCTCTAAAAATATTAAAAGATATCTCACTGCAATTTTAGATTATTAGCCAATGATTTGATTTTAAACATATTTGATTCATTAAGATATGAAAGGGATTGAGCAACAGGCACAGCCAATGGATAAAGAAAGGAGCATTCACATATCTTGTAGTATCTTATCCATTTTTTGTTTCAATTCATCCAGTAAGGTTTAAAGTATATGATTGAATGGAGACAAAAGTTTTAAAAAAAATAATGAAATAATAAAAAAGTTAAATACATGTTTTTTTGTTTTTTTATCAGAGCATGACATCTAGTATGGATGGTGAACTTGACCTGAATAGTAGTGGAGGCTGGAGAAGAAAGAAAGATATAGAGAAAGATACACTCCGAAAACAAAAGAAAGAAGAAAAGTTAAGAAGGAAAGAAGAGGTAATTTTCAATTACAAGAGATTATCAAATTAACACATCCTTTCATATGACATGTAAATTTTTTAACTGGCGACAAATGCTCAGGAGGTGACCAGTCTATACACTTATTCTAACCTGGACAAAATTACTTGGTGGAGAAACAGCAAATGCCAATTTAAAGTTTTTGATTAGATTGGACCAAAGCCATATAACCTTAAGCAATTTTACTACCACAACACCATTGATGGGACTAAAATAAGAGGTTCTTTAGTGAAAAGTCCATAAGGAAATCATGGAAAATGACGACCCAGACTTTGGGCTTCAAGTTTCTGTCCCAAAATCACTTTTCATGAATAAAATTTACAAAGAGTACAAGTATTAAGAAATTGAATGATGTTTGAAAATTGCTGCCTCAATGGGTTGGTAAGTTCTATAATTTCTATATGGAATGCACCCTAACATCCCATAGCACTTGTAAGTTCTAGGCGTCAGAGCAATCTTGGACAAGGCACATTGAAGCAAAATTTCTATGGCTAATTTGCATTGACAAATATGGTATGAATCACTTTCAATTGAGAGAGATGAAAAATTAAGGTTAAACAACTAAAATCATGATGTTTGAAAAATTTTAATCTTAAAAAAAAAGATAGACAAATAGAAAACTCATCTTTTCTTTGTTTTAACTTTTATTTGTTATTCTCAAGCAGAGATATAAACTGCTGAGAAATAAGAGTAGTGGCGACCATATACCACTTCAGAATAATAGCCGTTCACAGAAACTTTATCTCCTTTATTGAGTTCGAGGACAGGACTGGCAGTTTCAGTTGCACCATGAATCTTTGGCCCATACAGGTTCATGAGTTTTCTTCCATTCTTATTGATGTAACTATGCACCTGAATTCCACCATTTGACATTATTGTTGCAGAGAACTGATAAAGTCCTGTCTTCGTTGCTGTAAATATACCTGTGTTAGGATTGTAGCCTCCACCACGGTTTAAAAGTACTGAGTTAAATTTAATTGCAGCATCTTTAGTAAGACTAAAATGATGGCTCAGTGTTGCTGTAAAAGCGGGTCCTCCTTGTTCAATATTTCCTCCTAAAAAGATGAAATTGTTATGAATTTAAGTGTTAAAAAAGCTCAGCAGATACCAGACATGCATTTTGTCTACAAGAGACCCATTAGTGACACTAGAATCAAGAAAAAATCCTGTCAAATTCTTGTTCACAGATTTGACTCATATTCTTATTCATAGTTAGATTCAATGAGGTTGATTTATTCACTTGCAAGTGAATAATTCATTAGCAATCTGTCTTTGCTTAATTTGACAGAACTGATCCAAAGTAGCTGTCACAAGCAAATTATTATTTCACTCTTTCGCTTTTACCTGATTATGATTTTTTTGGTTCAATCATTAATGAAAGTGAAACAATGAAATAGCTATTTGCTTTAAGCAGCCAGTATAATTCAATTTTGTCAAAATAAGCTAAGAAACTTTGATGATGATTTATTCACTAGTAAGTAAATAATTCGACCTCATTGAATTCATATTCATATGAACTTCATTTAACCACTAGCTAGAGATGGATAACACGTGAATTGTATGTGAAAAGATATTTAAATGAAAAGAATGTCAACATTTAAAGTGAATCAAAGGTAAATCATTTGATTGACTGATCCCATCAACAAAAATGCATTCTTATACAGTTAAAAACGATGATAAACATATATTTTTAATCTATAATAAGGGGCCCAAACAGGCCTTTTTTCAGTTTCCAGACAATAACTTTTGGAATGGTGTATGGATCTCTCTGAAATTATACCACAAGTTTCCATACCACAAAGGGATGGTAAGAATTGGCTTTGGAGGGCTATGGCTCAATGCATTTAGGATTGGGGGCAAAAAGGGGGAAAACCAAGGGTTAATGGACAATTGCTCAAGTACAAAATATAATTTAAAAGCAGTGTAAGGGAGGTAATTCAAACACAACATTGACAATTACCGCCCTTACACTGCTTTTAAATTATCGATAAAAAATGTTGTATTTTCTTGAGGTGGTAAGCTGTCAATTTATTTTTAGAAGTTACTATTTTAAAAATGCTGATGAAGGTAATTTTAGCCATGATTATGTATGTCATACTTTTAAGATGTATTTAAATGGGTTATTATGGTTGCAATCTCGATTAAAAATTTGAATTGAGATTATGACCATATCTTGAGGGAAAGATTTTTTTTTTGAAAAAAGGGGGGGTTGGATGGTTAAATTCAATCGAGAAGGGGGGACAATTTGCTTTCAAGATCTCAAAAATTAAAAAGAAAATTTCTTCACAAATGTTTTTTTTGGCAAAAAAAAGAGGGAGGGATGGTTTGTTTTTTTGTGATTAGGGGTAGGGGGGGTCAATTTGCAACAGCATAGTGTATTGCACAAAAGCAAATAAATGAATGTAAACTCAAATCGCATAACAAATTCAAGTTCTTTGGCTACAGTTATTGTGTCAGAAACGTATTATGTGTCAAATATTTAATTACAATCCAAATTCAGACCCGTATTAAGTGAGAATATTGTTTCCAATTTTGCCCCAACTATTTAGGGTTGGATCGTTGCGGTCATATTCAGCTGCACTCGGCGAAGCAACTTATTAAAAAATTGTTTAATTTTTTCCTGACGAGCTACAAATTTCTCATATGCTAGTAAAACAATGAAATCAAATAGCCATGATAATTGATTCAAACAATAAAAGAATTCAAAGTATTAGATAGTATATCGCAATTAACTATTTACCTGATATAATACATTTAGATTTAATGGCAACCATCATATCCAGTAGGTTGTTAAATAGCTTGTTTTCTGAAAGAGAAATTAATTGATTAAACTTTCTTTCCTGCATTTTACAATTAATTGATAAGTGATCCCTTCTTAGATATGTCCCACAAAACATTGCTATCTAAAGGATGCTTTACTGAATATATAAACATGATAAAAGTATATAAGATTTTAAAGTTTTTCATATCAAAAGAGGCATCAATCAATTTCTTTGTGAAAACAAGTAAATAAATTGAACATTTTTATTGAAAAAGATATTACAAAGATATGGAAAATATCAGGCAAGGAATGGGTATTACAGCTAATTTCCTATTGCATGTAGAGCAAAACTTTGGTTAGCTTGCTTGCTTTGTTTGTATATTTTACAATGGTATTAGGATAACATTCAATTAAATTCAAATATAATATATACAGGTTAAACTATGCCTATATATATATTGTTTAAAGATGTTAATCTTATTTACACAGCTTGTATAAACAATTATACTAACAAAGCAAGCAAGCCAAATAAAGTTTTACTGCAATTTGCAAGCATTAGGAAATCAGCTGTAAAGATGTTTATTTTTGCAGGAGTTTGCAAGCAAATCCTTCATAATATGACTCTTTTACCAATAATTTATAATCAATAGATAGATTTTGAATGAAACAATTAAAGCAAGAGTTTATTCCCTTTTGTTTCAATGTTGGAGGTCTATGTGAACAAATTCCTTCATAAAACAGTTTAAAATGAACTTGTTAAATTGACTGTGAAACTTTAGAAAGAGTTTGTTTCTGTACAATTTTAATTGTTCTTCATATTTCTATTTCAAAGCCCTGAGGGATATAAAAGGCTAAGGATCACCAAGCACAGAAACATGTACCGTAGATCAGTTTTAAACTATTGCTACCCTCCACAAATCTTTATTAAACTTTTAAAAATAGGGGTATGAATCTTCTTGTTGTTCATGAAGCAAATTGTGTAATAATTTTATCCATGGAGATCCCATATACAGCTGACACTTTTTTTTCATGTTTTTAAACAGTTGAGTTCTCAAAAAAATTGAAATGGAATAAAACAGTTACATGATAATTGGTTAACATGCGTACTCCCTACTGGTATTGATTTTTGCTGTTAAAATGGCCACTTACCAAGTTTTGTGCATGATCTGGCTTCTACTCCTTTATACTGGATCATAGTTAACACCAGGCAGATACCATACACAAATACATGTACGTTCATCTTGTTGATAATGATTCCTTTGAGCTTTGGGATAGGAGGTGTGCTGTGAACAAGTTATACTAGAACGTTAGAATGTTATATAACATATGGTACACAGGTTCATAATGATGCAATTGCATGTTCTTTCACATGAACATCTGGTTATGGTGGTTGCAATTTAATACACCAATGAAATAAGTTTTTAGTTACTTGTTTGATAAAAAATTTTGAAAAAATTAGTTCATTGAAAATTAGTTGATTTTTATACTGATAATTCTAGATTTTTGAAATGTCATTTCTCAGAAACCTCATAAACTTCTGAATTTGCATAATAGGAAGAATTATGTTAAATGGCTTGTGACCTCCAGTTCACCTCCAGTTGCAACTAAAATAGTCCATTATCATTGTTGTTGAGCCTTCGACTTTTGTCGAAAAAGCCAGACATAGGGATCCTACATTCCGTTGCTGGCGGCTGTGACGCCCACAAATATGTACTCTGTGATTAAATTTTTTTAAATTTTAATAACTTTCCTAAACTATTCTGCATTTCTACCAAACTTGGACAGAAGCTTGTTTATGATCATAAGATAGTAACCAGAAGGAAAGAAAATTTTGTAAAAATAAAATTCCATTTTTTCCATATTTTACTTATAAATGAACTTAGATTTTCTGCCAGTTAACATTACATTCACTCTCTTGTTAAAGTTTTGAAATGTTGATAACATTTTTTAACTATCCTGGATTTGTACCAAACTTGGACAGAAGCTTGTTTATCATGTTTATGATCAAAAGCTGGTATTCCGATTTCCGAAGGAAATTTGTAACTGTTTATCCATTGTTTACTTATAAATGGACTTAGTTTTTCTTCCAGTTGACATTACATATGGTCTGCAGTTAAAGTTTTCAAACATATGATAGTATCGAGGAATATTTTTATTGATTTTTTCCTCAAGTCCAATCAACTTGAAACTCAGTACACATGTGCCCTATGATACGATCTTTCTAATTTTAATACCATATTAGAGTTTTTACCCCATTTTCACAGTCCACTGAACATAGCAAATGATAGTGCGGATTGGGCATCCATATATTATGGACACATTCTTGTTGCAAGATAAATGAATGCTTTATATGGGTAGGAATTATCAAACTTAAGTTTTTTATTATTCCTTAAAATGACATTGTTATGACTACATAGAGGGAAAAAAAAGTCTATTGTAAAACAAGGAAAGACAGCCTGAAAATTGACAATGGATTTTATAAACAAACAGTGACAAATATTTGTTTACTTTGGAATTAATATTCATAGTTGGCTTCTTATATTTATCATTTAAATATTTAAGATATTAAATTTTATTGCTTCAGTTGCATGAATATCAATGATCTATTGTATGATAAAAAGTTTGAATCACATCTATTATGTGTCGTAATAAAACATTTAAATAGTGCATATGGAAGTTTAATACACTATTAAATATTAAAGTACTTCATATTGTTGTAATTTTGAAATATCAAATCAATATTATTATGAAAAATACATAAATCATGAAAAATTATTTTTATGCCCCACCTACGATAGTAGAGGGGCATTATGTTTTCTGGTCTGTGGCTCCGTTCGTCCGTCCGTCCGTCTGTGCTTCCGTTCGTTCGTCCGTCCGTTCAGGTTAAAGTTTTTGGTCAAGGTAGTTTTCGATGAAGCTGAAGTCCAATCAACTTGAAACTTAGTACACTTGTTGCTTATGATATGATCTTTTTAATTTTAAAGCCAAATTAGACTTTTGACCCCAATTTCACGGTCCACTGAACATAGAAAATGAAAGTGGGAGTTTCAGGTTAAAGTTTTTGGTCAAGGTAGTTTTTGATGAAGCTGAAGTCCAATCAACTTGAAACTTAGTACACTTGTTGCTTATGATATGATCTTTTTATACAACCCCAAAAAAAATTTGGGTTCGTATAATGGTATAATGTCGTCGTCTAGTTTCCAGCCAATACCTTGTGTGTAATTGCATGGATCTCTCTGAAATTGTACCACAATGTACCATATAACAAAGGGGAGGCTGGGATTAAGTTTTGGGTTAATTGCCCAAAATATGTAGGAATTAAGGGCCAAAAAAGGGCCAAAAAGAAGCATGTTTCTAGTTTCCAAACAATCATGACAATAACTTGTGTTTAAGTGTATGGATCTCTCTGAAATCGTACTACAAGGTTCAATATTACAAAGGAAAGCATGGGATTGAGTATAAGGGTTATTGCTCCAAGGGGGGGTTTCAATAAATTGGGGGGGGGGGATCTCAGTTTACCATTTTTTTAAGGGATTTTTTTTTTTCCCAACATTTTTTAAATTTCAAATTTTGAAAAGTTTCAATAAGAAATATTCAATTGATGTGTTAGATCTTGAACCACATTTATTTTGTGGCAAAAACCTATATTATGTCAAAAATTTGATCACAATCAAAATTCAGACAGTATCAAGCTTGAATATTGTGACCAAATTTGCCCCAACTGTTCAGGGTTCGACCACTGGGGTCGTATAAAGCTGCGCCCTGCGGAGCACCTGGTTAATTTTAAGCCAAATTAGACTTTTGACCCCAATTTCACCGTCCACTGAACATAGAAAATGAAAGTGTGAGTTTCAGGTTAAAGTTTTTGGTCAAGGTAGTTTTTGATGAAGCTGAAGTCCAATCAACTTGAAACTTAGTAAACTTGTTGCTTATGATATGATCTTTTTAATTTTAAAGCCAAATTAGACTTTTGTCCCCAATTTCACGGTCCACTAAACATAGAAAATGAAAGTGGGAGTTTCAGGTTAAAGTTTTTGGTCAAGGTAGTTTTTGATAAAATTGAAGTCCAATCAACTTGAAACTTAGTGCATATGTTCCCTATAGTATAATCTTTCTAATTTTAATGCCAAATTAGATTATTACCCAATTTCACGGTCCATGGAACATGGTAAAGGATAGTGCGAGTGGGGCATCCATGTACTTAGGACACATTCTTGTTGTATACATATGTACATTGGTATTTCTCCTATTTTGTAAATTTCAAGTTTAATATGTATAAATATGGAGTAGGTTGGAGTTCCTCTTTAAATTATATCCTAATGTAGTCATGTACTGTTTCACTTTTTATACGACCGCAAAAATTTTAATTTTTTGGTCGTATATTGCTATCACGTTGGCGTCGTCGTCTGCGTCGTCGTCTTCGTCGTCGTCCGAATACTTTTAGTTTTCGCACTCTAACTTTAGTAAAAGTGAATAGAAATCAATGAAATTTTAACACAAGGTTTATGACCACAAAAGGAAGGTTGGGATTGATTTTGGGAGTTTTGGTCCCAACATTTTAGGAATTAGGGGCCAAAAAGGGCCCAAATAAGCATTTTCTTGGTTTTCGCACTATAACTTTAGTTTAAGTGAATAGAAATCTATGAAATTTTGACACAAGGTTTATGACCACAAAAGGAAGGTTGGGATTGATTTTGGGAGTTTTGGTTCCAACAGTTTAGGAATTACGGGCCAAAAAAGGGCCCAAATAAGCATTATTCTTGGTTTTCGCACAATAACTTTAGTATAAGTAAATAGAAATCAATGAAATTTTGACACAAGGTTTATGACCACAAAAGGAAGGTTGGGATTGATTTTTGGAGTAGAGGTCACAACAGTTTATGAATTAGGGGCCAAAAAGGGGCCCAAATAAGCATTATTTTTTGTTTTTGCACCATAACTTTAGTATAAGTAAATAGAAATCTATGAAATTTAAACACAAGGTTTATAACCATAAAAGGAAGGTTGGGTTTGATTTTGGGAGTTTTGGTCCTAACTGTTTAGGAATAAGGGGCCCAAAGGGTCCAAAATTGAACTTTGTGTGATTTCATCAAAAATTGAATAATTGGGGTTCTTTGATATGCCGAATCTAACTATGTATGTAGATTCTTAATTTTTGGTCCCGTTTTCAAATTGGTCTACATTAAGGTCCAAAGGGTCCAAAATTAAACTTAGTTTGATTTTAACAAAAATTGAATCCTTGGGGTTCTTTGATATGCTGAATTTAGAAATGTACTTAGATTTTTAATTATTGGCCTAGTTTTCAAGTTGGTCCAAATGGGGGTCCAAAATTAAACTTTGTTTGATTTCATCAAAAATTGAATAAATGGGTTCTTTGATATGCCAAATCTAACTGTGTATGTAGATTCTTAATTTTTGGTCCAGTTTTCAAATTGGTCTACATTAAGGTCCAAAGGGTCCAAAATTAAACTAAGTTTGATTTTAACAAAAATTAAATTCTTGGGCTTATTTGATATGCTTTATCTAAATATGTACTTTGATTTTTATTATGGGCCCAGTTTTCAAGTTGGTCCAAATCAGGATTCCATATCAAGTATTGTGCAATAGCAAGAAATTTTCAATTGCACAGTATTGCACAATAGCAAGAAATATCTAATTGCACAATATTGTGCAATAGCAATTAATTTTCAATTGGAGTTATCTTTCTTTGTATAGAATAGTAGTTGATAATATATGTTGGAAATTTGCCAGACATGACTATGATGTCATTTTCTATTTTTATTTGCCAATAACTTTATGTAAATAACTTCATTGGAAATTTGCCAATATAAAATGTTGCTGATGAAGCTTTTTTTCCTTATCTTATCTAAAATGTTTTCAGATAATGTATGTTGGACATTTGCCAGACATGACTATGATGTCATTTTCTATTTTTTTATTTGCCAATAACTTTATGTAAATAACTTCATTGGAAATTTGCCAATATAAAATGTTGCTGATGAAGTTTTTTTTATACGACCGCAAAATTTGAAAAATTTTTCGTCGTATATTGCTATCACGTTGGCGTCGGCGTCATCGTCGTCGTCGTCGTCGTCGTCGTCGTCGTCGTCGTCGTCCGGCGTCCGAATACTTTTAGTTTTCGCACTCTAACTTTAGTAAAAGTGAATGGAAATCTATGAAATTTTAACACAAGGTTTATGACCACAAAAGGAAGGTTGGTATTGATTTTGGGAGTTTTGGTCCCAACATTTTAGGAATTAGGGGCCAAAAAGGGCCCAAATAAGCATTTTCTTGGTTTTCGCACTATAAATTTAGTTTAAGTTAATAGAAATCTATGAAATTTTGACACAAGGTTTATGACCACAAAAGAAAGGTTGGGATTGATTTTGGGAGTTTTGGTTCCAACAGTTTAGGAATTAGGGGCCAAAAAAGGGCCCAAATAAGCATTATTCTAGGTTTTCGCACAATAACTTTAGTTTAAGTAAATAGAAATCAATGAAATTTAAACACAATGTTTATGACCACAAAAGGAAGGTTGGTATTGATTTTGGGAGTTTTGGTCCCAACAGTTTAGGAATAAGGGGCCCAAAGGGTCCAAAATTGAACTTTGTGTGATTTCATCAAAAATTGAATAATTGGGGTTCTTTGATATGCCGAATCTAACTATGTATGTAGATTCTTAACTTTTGGTCACGTTTTCAAATTGGTCTACATTAAGGTCCAAAGGGTCCAAAATTAAACTTAGTTTGATTTTAACAAAAATTGAATCCTTGGGGTTCTTTGATATGCTGAATTTAAAAATGTACTTAGATTTTTAATTAATGGCCTAGTTTTCAAGTTGGTCCAAATGGGGGTCTAAAATTAAACTTTGTTTGATTTCATCAAAAATTGAATAAATGGGTTCTTTGATATGCAAAATCTAACTGTGTATGTAGATTCTTAATTTTTGGTCCAGTTTTCAAATTGGTCTACATTAAGGTCCAAAGGGTCCAAAATTAAACTAAGTTTGATTTTAACAAAAATTAAATTCTTGGGCTTATTTGATATGCTTTATCTAAATATGTACTTTGATTTTTGATTATAGGCCCAGTTTTCAAGTTGGTCCAAATCAGGATTCCATATGAAATATTGTGCAATAGCAAGAAATTTTCAATTGCACAGTATTGCACAATAGCAAGAAATATCTAATTGCACAATATTGTGCAATAGCAATTAATTTTCAATTGGAGTTATCTTTCTTTGTATAGAATAGTAGTTGATAATATATGTTGGAAATTTGCCAGACATGACTATGATGTCATTTTCTATTTTTATTTGCCAATAACTTTATGTAAATGACTTCATTGGAAATTTGCCAATATAAAATGTTGCTGATGAAGCTTTTTTTCCTTATCTTATCTAAAATGTTTTTAGATAATGTATGTTGGACATTTGCCAGACATGACTATGATGTCATTTTCTATTTTTATTTGCCAATAACTTTATGTAAATAACTTCATTGGAAATTTGCCAATATAAAATGTTGCTGATGAAGTTTTTTTTATTGTTTTATACAATAAACAATGTATATTCACTTTTACTACCAACCAATCTTTACCATTCAGTGATAACAAGCACTTTATTTTACATTTTAATATTTTATGATGTATTTAAAAGAGTACTTATTGTTGCAAACTCCATTAGAAATTTGAATTGATATCAGTTTTGGAAAAAGGGAAACGGGGATGTGAAAAAAAAGGGGGGGGGTTAAATTTTTCTCATTTCAGATTTCATAAATAAAAAGAAAATTTCTTCAAACATTTTTTTGAGAGGATTAATATTCAACAGCATAGTGAATTGTTCAAAGGCAAAAAAAAACTTTTAAGTTCATTAGACCACATTCGTTCTGTGTCAGAAACCTATGCTGTGTCATGATCAACTATTTAATTTTAGATTTAAAAAGTTTGAAGAAGAAATCTTTAATTGATTTGTAAAATCTTGACATTTGTTTTGTGTAAAAAAAAACCATGTAATGTCAAAAATTTGATCACAATCCAAATTCAGAGCTGTATCACGCTTGAATGTTTTGTCCATACTTGCCCCAACTGTTCAGGGTTCGACCTCTGCGGTCGTATAAAGCTGCGCCCTGCGGAGCACCTGGTTATTGTTTTATACAATAAACAATGTATATTCACTTTTACTACCAACCAATCTTTACCATTCAGTGAGAACAAGCACTTTATTTCACATTTTAATATTTTATGATGTATTTAAAAGAGTAGTTATTGTTGCAAACTCCATTAGAAATTTGAATTGATATCAGTTTTAGAAAAAGGGAAACGGGGATGTGAAAAAAAGGGGGGGGGGTTTAAATTTTTCTCATTTCAGATTTCATAAATAAAAAGAAAATTTCTTCAAACATTTTTTTGAGAGGATTAATATTCAACAGCATAGTGAATTGCTCAAAGGCAAAAAAAAAACTTTTAAGTTCATTAGACCACATTCATTCTGTGTCAGAAACCTATGCTGTGTCAACTATTTAATTTTAGATTTAAAAAGTTTGAAGAAGAAATCTTTAATTGATTTGTAAAATCTTGACATTTGTTTTGTGTAAAAAAAAACCCATGTAATGTCAAAAATTTGATCACAATCCAAATTCAGAGCTGTATCAGGCTTGAATGTTTTGTCCATACTTGCCCCAACTGTTCAGGGTTCGACCTCTGCGGTCGTATAAAGCTGCGCCCTGCGGAGCACCTGGTTCTGAAGTAGTAACTGTTTGTTGATTTTATTGTCAAATAGCATTCAATTCCGTAACTAAGCAGTGCTTTTTCCGTGTCAGATATTTGTATGCGCCATTTTTATGCCCCATTTGCCACGTCCACTTGTATGTTTGTCCATCTGATGAGTTAAGCCTTTTTCAACTGATTTTTATGCCCCACCTACGATAGTAGAGGGGCATTATGTTTTCTGGTCTGTGCGTCCGTTCGTTCGTTCGTCCGTCCGTCTGTTCGTTCGTTCGTCTGTTCGTTCGTCCGTCTGTCCCGCTTCAGGTTAAAGTTTTTGGTCAAGGTAGTTTTTGATGAAGTTGAAGTCCAATCAACTTGAAACTTAGTACACATGTTCCTTATGATATGATCTTTCTAATTTTAAAGCCAAATTAAACTTTTGACCCCAATTTCACGGTCCACTGAACATAGAAAATGAAAGTGCATGTTTCAGGTTAAAGTTTTTGGTCAAGGTAGTTTTTGATGAAGTTGAAGTCCAATCAACTTGAAACTTAGTACAAATGTTCCCTATGATATTATCTTTCTAATTTTAATGCCTAATTATATTTTTTATCCAATTTCACGGTCCATTGAACATGGAAAATGATAGTGGGAGTGGGGCATCCGTGTACTTTGGACACATTCTTGTTATAATTCGTTCTTATGTTGTACTGTTATACCACTGTCCCATGTTAGGGGAGGGTCAGGATCCCGCTAACATGTTTAACCCCGCCACATTATTTATGTATGTGCCTATCCCAAGTCAGGAGCCTGTTATTCAGTGGTTGTCGTTTGTTTATGTGTTACATATTTGATTTTCGTTCATTTTTTTTTACATAAATAAGGCCGTTAGTTTTCTCGTTTGAATTGATTTACATTGTCTTATCAGGGCCTATTATAGCTGACTATGCGGTATGGACTTTGCTCATTGTTGAAGGCCGTACGGTGACCTATAGTTGTTAATGTCTGTGTCATTTTGGTCTTTTGTGGATAGTTGTCTCATTGGCAATCATACCACATCTTCTTTTTATGCCCCACCTACGATAGTAGAGGGGCATTATGTTTTCTGGTCTGTGCGTCCGTCCGTCCGTCTGTCCGTTCGTTCGTCCGTTCGTCTGTCCGTCTGTCCCGCTTCAGGTTAAAGTTTTTGGTCAAGGTAGTTTTTGATGAAGTTTAAGTCCAATCGACTTCAAACTTAGTACACATGTCCCCTATGATATGATCTTTCTAATTTTAATGCCAAATTAGAGTTTTTACCCCAATTTCACGGTCCACTGAACATGGAAAATGATAGTGCGAGTGGGGCATTTGTGTACTGAGGACACATTCTTGTTTATATTATGTTTTCTGGTCCTCAGGTTCAAGTTTTTGGTTAAGGTAGTTTTTGATCAAGTTGAAGTCCAATCAACTAGAAACTTGGTGCACATGTTCCTTATGATATGATCTTTCTAATTCTAATGCCATATTATATATTAGAGTTTTTGCCCCATTTTCACGGTCCACTGAACGTAGAAAATTATTGTGCAGATTGGGAATCCATGTACTATGGACACATTCTTGTTAAGAAATGTTTCATTTTGTTTGTTGAGGTGAAAATGGAGAAACGAGGATGCCCATGGCTCTTTATCAACATGTACGGTTTTGAAACCAAAAATTTGGAGAGAGAAAATTGTGATATTGTTTCGTAAATTTATTATCTATGATTTTAGCTATGTCAGTGATTTTGGCTAACAGTAGGCTTATTGGTATTTAACACAAAACCTGATTAGATATTTTAAATTTTGATGTATCTAACTTAAATTTATTTAAATCATTAAATGTTAACCTTATTTTACACATTCTTGTAAATATTATATTGGTTTATTGAGAAAGAAATATATATTTAGGCGATCATGCCTTAGGTAAATACTTGACAGTATTTTATTTGTAAATGGTGTTTAAAAATCAATCAATGGAAAATCTCTGAAAGACTTGATTACTTTTATATAATAGATATTAAACACAGGTAAATTGATGCCTAAATGGAATTAAAAGAAACTGATGCCCACATATATAATATGCATTTCACTTAATAAACCCTGTTAAAAAAATTCATTTGATTTCCGTGTCCTCAACATCTGTTTTTCATCTTGATGTATTTGTAGAGAATATTACATTTGATCTTAAAATATACAGGAAGCATCTGAAATGTTTTCATCTTGAAATTGACAAGCCTCCATATGGACAATAAATTATTTTTATCTTGAAATAAACATGCAAGGTTTTTCAAAGAGAAACTTGCTTACCATAATCCATTTCATTTGGAATTAATAACAATGACAACATTCACGCTTTCTTATAATCTTCATAATTATTTGATATGAACATGAATGGAAAAAGGAGATTTAAAATTTACTGTCTTTTGGTTTTATGAACAAAAATGAAATTGGTAGAAGTTGGCTTTTGTAATAGAATACCTGGGGTGAAAATTGGATTTAACATGGATGTTGAGATTTCTACAGTTTAAATGTCATGAATGAGTCAAGAAATGAATGAATATTTAGTATAATAACATTTATGGTCTGAAATATTTAAACATTACATTTAATGTTGCTCGGGATTAAAAGTTTTATTTCGATTCTACCTGATTAGGGATATTGTGCATGGAATATCTGTTTGTTTACAATCGATATGTTCATTTCCAGGTTACAAATCTATATTTACCTATCATAAATACCTACCTTTGTATGTACAGGTAAACAAAGCTCAATAGGATTAATGGCATAAAATAAATATTGGTTGTTTAACTAATCTACCCCGGCTGAATATTGCATTTTTATTAAAGAACGTTGTGTTTGTTGAATTTGGGATAATGATTTTAGAAAATACTGAAAAATTGTGTTGAAGCTAAAGCAATTTTTATGTAGGAATTCTGAAATTTGAAACAAACTATGAAGATTTTGAACTAAGGAATAATGTCTTAGTAGAAAATACTGGAAAACTGTGAAATTATTTAAGAAATCTGAAAAATGAACTATATATACGAGGATATAGAACTAAGGAATTATGTCTTAGAAAATACTGGAAAAATTGGGTTGAAGCAATTTATGTTGGAAATCTGCAAATTGAAGCTTATAAGGATATTGAACTAAGGAATAATGTCTAAGAAAATACTGAAAAATTGTGTTGCAGAAATTTATAATATTTGTTTGGGAATTGAAAATTGAGCATTTTAATACTTTGGATTCTGAAGACTTAATTAATATATACTGTATAAACTTGTATTTCTTCATATTTTGGATTATCACCGAAATCAGACATTCTGTTTTGTAAAGAGTAGCTTTTGATCAATTCTGATGACTCAGCAGATTTTTGTTTACTTAGAGAAAGAAATATTACCTTGATCATACAATGTTTAACTTTTTTTCTCAAGTAATAAAATTTTAATTAGAATAAAGATTGATTGGGAGTTATAACCTTTAACATTATTAGGTTTTAAATTTTAAATTGGATCATGGATTACAGCATATTTAAATAGCTATTTACATGTTGTACGAAACAACAAATCTAACAGTGCATGGTAATATTTAATTGACGATACCGTTTACCTTTTGTTTTGTGTAACAAAATATTGTTATGTACTATACCTAAACCGGACATTTAAATATTTGATCTGTTCCTTATATAGTGTTGCCATCCATATAATAAAAGATGTAATGTTTATGATGGTTAAATCTATATCAATGGATATTTGATGTTTACGATCATTGAAAAATTCTTGATAATTTTGTGACATTGGATGTGACTTGCAAGTAGCTCAGTGAAAGTGATTTTACCATAAATTATGACTATCATAGTTATTACTTATGTTTTATGGTGATTATATTGCGAACTTAGTTCTGACAATTTCATCTTGGATCATAGGAATTTTGAGACAGTCTTATATGTTTCCATAGTGCATTTCCTTGAGCTAAATGGCAATTGTTGTGAAATTTTTTATTCTGATGGAAATTAATAAAACTCAAGCATTTTGTGACTTGAATTACAAAACAGATTAAATATTTACTCAATATTTGATCCGTGTTTATAAGATGAGCTGTACAGTAGCAATATTTACATAATATTTGTTAAAACTTTTGTGATAATTGGGCTGCACAGTAGCAATATTCAAATAATATTTGATCAACGTTCATGATATGGGCTGCACTGCATCTGTGCATGTAATGCCTTACAGTACTATACAGGTTCCAAAATCAGCGAGTACTATTCCTAAGTCTGATAGTACTATTAACCAAGTTGATTCAGCTAATGGTGAAATAGTATTTGAGGAGGTGAGCAGAGTTTTATTTAAGCTGGTCAGTTTAGTCATTGACCGTTCAGGTTACTAATGGATTATTCTTTGTTGGGTAAATGATATCAATGCTCAAATACTTTGTAGTATATTTGGCCTTTTTAATTTCTAGGATTTGACAATCACTGATGAGTATTTTGTGGACAAAAGGCTTTTTTGGGGGTACAAAATTATTATTATCCTGGTTTCTTTCAAAACGTTGTGGGTTCTGGGTGGTCTATTAGTGGTCTAAGTAGTCACAACTTTGATTTGATTTGATTTTGATATTTGGTGTTTAAACGCCACTTTTAAGCACCACATTTAGGCTATTTCGTGGGGGCCAATTTTTATTGATGGAGGAAGCCAGAGTGCCCAGAGAAAACCACCGATAGTGGTGTTAAACACCATACAATCAATCAATCTTTTAAATTTTTATAAGAGATGCTGAGTTACTGACAAAAAGATTGGAAATTTTATGTTATCCATTCAGATGCAATAGAATACTATATGTTTTTACATACACATACAGTGTATATATATGGTATATAAATGATTGTTTCACAGTGTTAGACCTTCCTGTCAGAACATTAGTTTGTGATTGTTTCACAGTGTTAGACCTTCCCGTCAGAACACTAGTTTGTGATTGTTTCAGTGTTAGACCTTCCTGTCAGAACATTAGTTTGTGATTGTTTCACAGTGTTAGACCTTCCTGTCAGAACATTAGTTTGTGATTGTTTCAGTGTTAGACCTTCCTGTCAGAACATTAGTTTGTGATTGTTTCACAGTGTTAGACCTTCCTGTCAGAACATTAGTTTGTGATTGTTTCACAGTGTTAGACCTTCCTGTCAGAACATTAGTTTGTGATTGTTTCAGTGTTAGACCTTCCTGTCAGAACATTAGTTTGTGATTGTTTCACAGTGTTAGACCTTCCCGTCAGAACATTAGTTTGTGATTGTTTCAGTGTTAGACCTTCCTGTCAGAACATTAGTTTGTGATTGTTTCACAGTGTTAGACCTTCCTGTCAGAACATTAGTTTGTGATTGTTTCACAGTGTTATACCTTCCTGTCAGAACATTAGTTTGTGATTGTTTCACAGTGTTAGACCTTCCTGTCAGAACATTAGTTTGTGATTGTTTCAGTGTTAGACCTTCCTGTCAGAACATTAGTTTGTGATTGTTTCACAGTGTTAGACCTTCCCGTCAGAACATTAGTTTGTGATTGTTTCAGTGTTAGACCTTCCTGTCAGAACATTAGTTTGTGATTGTTTCAGTGTTAGACCTTCCCGTCAGAACATTAGTTTGTGATTGTTTCACAGTGTTAGACCTTCCTGTCAGAACATTAGTTTGTGATTGTTTCACAGTGTTAGACCTTCCTGTCAGAACATTAGTTTGTGATTGTTTCACAGTGTTAGACCTTCCTGTCAGAACATTAGTTTGTGATTGTTTCACAGTGTTAGACCTTCCTGTCAGAACATTAGTTTGTGATTGTTTCACAGTGTTAGACCTTCCTGTCAGAACATTAGTTTGTGATTGTTTCACAGTGTTAGACCTTCCTGTCAGAACATTAGTTTGTGATTGTTTCACAGTGTTAGACCTTCCTGTCAGAACATTAGTTTGTGATTGTTTCACAGTGTTAGACCTTCCTGTCAGAACATTAGTTTGTGATTGTTTCACAGTGTTAGACCTTCCTGTCAGAACATTAGTTTGTGATTGTTTCACAGTGTTAGACCTTCCCGTCAGAACATTAGTTTGTGATTGTTTCACAGTGTTAGACCTTCCTGTCAGAACATTAGTTTGTGATTGTTTCAGTGTTAGACCTTCCCGTCAGAACATTAGTTTGTGATTGATGCACAGTGTTAGACCTTCCCGTCAGAACATTAGTTTGTGATTGTTTCACAGTGTTAGACCTTCCTGTCAGAACATTAGTTTGTGATTGTTTCACAGTGTTAGACCTTCCTGTCAGAACATTAGTTTGTGATTGTTTCACAGTGTTAGACCTTCCTGTCAGAACATTAGTTTGTGATTGTTTCACAGTGTTAGACCTTCCTGTCAGAACATTAGTTTGTGATTGTTTCACAGTGTTAGACCTTCCCGTCAGAACATTAGTTTGTGATTGTTTCACAGTGTTAGACCTTCCTGTCAGAACATTAGTTTGTGATTGTTTCAGTGTTAGACCTTCCCGTCAGAACATTAGTTTGTGTTAGACCTTCCTGTCAGAACATTAGTTTGTGATTGTTTCAGTGTTAGACCTTCCTGTCAGAACATTAGTTTGTGATTGTTTCACAGTGTTAGACCTTCCTGTCAGAACATTAGTTTGTGATTGTTTCACAGTGTTAGACCTTCCCGTCAGAACATTAGTTTGTGATTGTTTCACAGTGTTAGACCTTCCTGTCAGAACATTAGTTTGTGATTGTTTCACAGTGTTAGACCTTCCTGTCAGAACATTAGTTTGTGATTGTTTCAGTGTTAGACCTTCCTGTCAGAACATTAGTTTGTGATTGTTTCACCGTGATAGACCTTCCTGTCAGAACATTAGTTTGTGATTGTTTCACAGTGTTAGACCTTCCCGTCAGAACATTAGTTTGTGATTGTTTCAGTGTTAGACCTTCCCGTCAGAACATTAGTTTGTGATTGATGCACAGTGTTAGACCTTCCCGTCAGAACATTAGTTTGTGATTGTTTCACAGTGTTAGACCTTCCTGTCAGAACATTAGTTTGTGATTGTTTCAGTGTTAGACCTTCCTGTCAGAACATTAGTTTGTGATTGTTTCACAGTGTTAGACCTTCCCGTCAGAACATTAGTTTGTGATTGTTTCAGTGTTAGACCTTCCCGTCAGAACATTAGTTTGTGATTGTTTCAGTGTTAGACCTTCCTGTCAGAACATTAGTTTGTGATTGTTTCACAGTGTTAGACCTTCCTGTCAGAACATTAGTTTGTGATTGTTTCACCGTGATAGACCTTCCTGTCAGAACATTAGTTTGTGATTGTTTCACAGTGTTAGACCTTCCTGTCAGAACATTAGTTTGTGATTGTTTCAGTGTTAGACCTTCCCGTCAGAACATTAGTTTGTGATTGTTTCACAGGGTTAGACCTTCCTGTCAGAACATTAGTTTGTGATTGTTTCAGTGTTAGACCTTCCTGTCAGAACATTAGTTTGTGATTGTTTCAGTGTTAGACCTTCCCGTCAGAACATTAGTTTGTGATTGTTTCACAGTGTTAGACCTTCCTGTCAGAACATTAGTTTGTGATTGTTTCACAGTGTTAGACCTTCCCGTCAGAACATTAGTTTGTGATTGTTTCAGTGTTAGACCTTCCTGTCAGAACATTAGTTTGTGATTGTTTCAGTGTTAGACCTTCCTGTCAGAACATTAGTTTGTGATTGTTTCACAGTGTTAGACCTTCCCGTCAGAACATTAGTTTGTGATTGTTTCAGTGTTAGACCTTCCTGTCAGAACATTAGTTTGTGATTGTTTCACAGTGTTAGACCTTCCTGTCAGAACATTAGTTTGTGATTGTTTCACAGTGTTATACCTTCCTGTCAGAACATTAGTTTGTGATTGTTTCACAGTGTTAGACCTTCCTGTCAGAACATTAGTTTGTGATTGTTTCAGTGTTAGACCTTCCTGTCAGAACATTAGTTTGTGATTGTTTCACAGTGTTAGACCTTCCCGTCAGAACATTAGTTTGTGATTGTTTCAGTGTTAGACCTTCCTGTCAGAACACTAGTTTGTGATTGTTTCAGTGTTAGACCTTCCTGTCAGAACATTAGTTTGTGATTGTTTCACAGTGTTAGACCTTCCTGTCAGAACATTAGTTTGTGATTGTTTCACAGTGTTAGACCTTCCTGTCAGAACATTAGTTTGTGATTGTTTCAGTGTTAGACCTTCCTGTCAGAACATTAGTTTGTGATTGTTTCAGTGTTAGACCTTCCTGTCAGAACATTAGTTTGTGATTGTTTCAGTGTTAGACCTTCCTGTCAGAACATTAGTTTGTGATTGTTTCACAGTGTTAGACCTTCCCGTCAGAACATTAGTTTGTGATTGTTTCACAGGGTTAGACCTTCCCGTCAGAACATTAGTTTGTGATAAATTGACTCAATTATTATCCATTATACATGTTATAGCAGTGAAATTTTAGTAATTTGATTTTTCAAAACAGGCTGAAAAACTTGAATATTAGCGCTCTTCTAACATCTTACATCTTATGAATTTATATCTGTTTGTTCATAAATTTTGAAATTCTATAATTTCAGGAAAGAAAGCAAAAAGAATTGCAGAAGAAACAGAAGAAATTACATAAGAAATCAGATGGACGACCAGGGACATCAGAAAGTGGTTGTCGACTGGTAGATTTCCAAATGTCCTCTACAAATCCATCACTTCCCCAATACGTAGAAACTTGTGTAGAATTTATCAGGGAAGAAGGTAGGTTTCCATGGAGATAAAGTTGTCTTTCTTATAAAAACCAGTTATCTCCCTTGTATCTTGCTTATTGCAGTGTTCTATATTTAGATTAGTAATTATTTAAAAAAAATTGTACACATAAGTTTTAGAAAATTTATATGAAAAGAATTTTGTGTTATGGTGGAATTTACTTCTTATAAATTTTGGAGAAATCTAGAAAAATGAATCCTAAATTATTAATTAGGGGCAGAAGTATAATAACAGAAAATGAAAAGACCAATAAATCGATATTGTTCGAAAAGCAGACCTTTTAATCTGAATGTAGGGGCTGAATTGCCAGAGTTTTTTTTATATATAATATATAATACAAATAATTTTTCATGTTTAAACCAAGAAGGTAAAAGAAAGTTTGACGTGAAATATATAATTTTGGATACCAGCTTAATATGATTTTGAATATTATGATTCTTGCTTGGGCTAATGATTTATTACTTAGAATAATCACTAAGGTAGTTGGGGGTCTAAAATTTTTACTGATAGTTTGATTCTAAAAAAGAGGGTCTTAAATTGTGACCGCTATATTTATCTTTAAAACACTCTGTATTTACATTTTTTCACTCTGAAAAATGTGGAGAAAAACTTTTTTTTGTATTTTAATTTTTAATTTGATTAAAATTTTTTTTTTCTTATTTTTTTTTTATAAATACATTTTTACCACTAAAATGAACAAAGAAATACAATTGTCCATAAAACAGTTCACAAGTAAATTAAAAATATATCTTATAATGTAATGTTGAATGGATAATTTATGTTCTTATTTGTAAATTACTTGTTTTTAATAAATGATTATTTTCCCAATTTTCATAATTTTCAAATGTTCTAATTACATTTTTACTTTAATATAAAACAGGTAATATTCTTCACTTTTTCACGTGATCAATTAGATAATATTTATTTTCAGGTAAATTTCTTGTTATTAAAACAAAAAAACTTCAAATTAATGAGGGGAAACAAATTAAAGAAATTGAGTTAATAAAAGGAAGTAACTCTGAATAAACATAACCTTTCTGATGCAGGGAATTGATCAAAAGAATCCTGGTTTGACTGAAATAATTCATAAAAAACTATCTTTTCAAGTCATATTTGAAAATTATAAATGTTTTTCCTAAATTCAAAGGATTGTATAGCAACCGACTGATAAAAAACAACCATAGATAATTTTGAAATAGCATCATTTCAGAAAAGTATAAAAAAAATAACTCGTTTTAAGTTAAGAAGCCCCAGCTACCTTAAATGCAATTTTCAATAACAGTATGAGGTAAAATTAATAAATGTTTTCATCTTGAAAAAAATATGGATAATAGAGGTCACAGGTCAACGGGATTCACATTCAAGTGGTTTCCTGCACAACCTATTCACTTCTTTGTTATGAGTATTTTAAACATGAAAAATTTTCATGCAGGGGTTATTTTTGCTGATTTTTCTGTTGCAATTTGTAGCAAGATAAGAATTTCGTATTTGTGAAGTCCAAATTTATTTCCAGGACCTACATATTGTATTCATTGTTTTTCTATTCTCATTCATTCAGAACATGCATGAAATATTTGCCACTGGACATTAAGCAAGCCACAATCAATCAAAATTCATTTCATATTCCTGTATGATTATAATTTTATCCAATTGCGGAACAGAAATGAACAAGTTTGTGGATATATTCTACATGTTCCATTAAAGGAATGAAAGAAATGTATATATATATAAGTTATATCTTGTTATTTGGTGTGAGCCATGGCTCTGTGTTGGAGACCATACTTTGGCCTATAATGGTCTACTTTTACAAATTGTGATTTGGATGGAGAGTTGTCTCATTGGCACTCATACCGCATCTTTTTATATCTAGATATAAGAAATATATATATGTTATAGCTGGCTGTTTGGTGTGAACCAAAGCTCTGTGATATAAGCCATACTTTGAACTATGATATTATACTTTTACAATTTGTGACTTGGATGAAAAGTTGTCTCATTGGCACTCATACCACATCTTCTTACATCTAGTTATGTTCTTATTGTGTATTCTCTATTTATTTTAAGTGATGACTTTTGTAAATGTCCCTTGGGAAGAGTTGGATAGAGGTAAAATATAACCACCTTGAGTTACAGCATAATACCCAATCGCTGCAGTTATATAGCTTTTGTCTGAATTTTTGTTTGGTTGACAAAATAGATTTTGACAGAGACCGTTTATAGATATTAGAATTATTAAAAAAGTTATTTATAGCTTTTAAAGGAATTTTGAATAGATTAGGAAAATACATATCTTATAGATTTGTTGTTTTCTTTTGATAAAAAGAATGCACATACATGACATATTTATCATTGAAAAGGGAGATAACAAAAGCCAAAAAATAAAATGTAATCATAACTTCAGTTGCTTAGTCATTTAGTCAGTCTATTGAAATTATTACCCAAAAATTTAATTTTGGATGTAACACGTCTTCTGATTGGCTTACATTATTTTGTTATCAAACCATAGACATAATTTAGTCATGTGACCGTGACGTCATCAACGTTTTTTCATGGTTTTCTACGGTTTAAAATGGAATTTAGAATTAAATTATAAGAAATGACTGTAATATTTGTTCTGTCTATTTGAAATAACATAAAAAATGTTGTGCACACTGTTAAATAACCGGCTACACGCGTTATTCAGTGTTCACCAAATTTTTTATGTTATTTCTTCATAGACAGAAAAAGTATTACAGTCATTCCTTAAGTGCTTTAAACATAAAGTTGCTAAAAACACATTTTTATCTTTGAAAAGAATACTGTCAACAGATAAAAAAAATTGTAAAATGCATAATTTATATTTCATGAAGCATATATTTATTCTTGAAGACAAGCTCAAAGCATGCTTGGAATATCCTAAGGTAAAAAGCTTTTCTTGTATGATTTACAAACTGTTGATATTAGCTTTCATAGAGAGGATATTCCAAGCATCCTTTGAGAAAATATAAATAGCAAATAGCAAAAATACATTTATAGTTTCTCAATTGGTTTTAAAATTATGACAATTGTTAAATGTGACTGAAGTTTTGTTTACAAAACATTCTATTAAGGGTGTAGCCTAGACAATGGTTATGGGAAGTAACTCATTGAATCACTTATATGTTTCTAATAGTACGTTTTATAGATGCTTTTTAAGCCTTTTTGTGAAACAGAATTACAATTATCTGTGTTACTTAAAAGTTTAGAATACGTTTATGAAAATGGCCTGACACAAACATACAAGTGATTTTTGAAGAGTTATGTCCCTTAATTTCAGGTCTTCTTTCTTAATGGAAGCAATTGATTGATTAGCCATAAACATACATACTATTTTCTGACAACTGTAGAAATAAAAATGGGTAGACACATTCTAATAAAACATTCTAAATCACAAGTTGCTTTTGAGGATACAGTTTGTCAAGATTGACTCATTTACAGCTAATTTCCTAATGCATGTAGAGCAAAACTTTGGTTAGCTTGCTTGCTTTGTTTGTATATTGTACAACCATATTAGGATAACACCCAATTAAATTCAAATATAATATATATACAGGTTAAACTATGCCTATATATATTGCTTAAAAATGTCGATCTTATTTACAAAGCTTGTATAAACATTTATACAAACAAAACAAGCAAGCCACTCAAAGTTTTACTTTGCAAGCATTAGGAAATTAGCTGTAAATGATATGACATGTACATATGTCAAGAACAACAGAAAATAAGATTTTGACAGACTATATCCAGGCAGTTTCCCCTAAGCACTATCTCCAATAATTTTGTTAACTATATACACGATCTTATTAACACTTAATAAGTTTCTTTTAACCCCATTTTTGTTTAAATTTCTTTACAACATATTCTGAATATATTTCAAATGTATTTTCTCATATATATAGAGCCTATTTTTAACCATATTTATCATAGAGATAACTTTTACAGACAGTAACATAATGTTTTATTCTGAAAGAAGAAATTAATTTTTAACATACATTTTAGTTTAAAAATTGTTCAACAAAAATTTCACCAAAGAAAAGATACAGTTTATATTCAGATGACACACTTTTCCAAATGTTCACACGAAAAACAAACACAATTAATTTTACTTTTGAATGATAAGTGTGATTTGTGTTAAATACTTTTAGAAATATATGAATTTATAGTTAAGATTTTTTCTGATGAAAAAGAGGCCATGCATCTCATAACATTAATTACTCAAAGGCACCTATTATAAAGTAAAAAGGGGTTTCACTCATTCTATGTTATTAACTTTACATTGTCTCCAAAAAAAAAATATATTTGCCCAGTTAAGGCCAAGAATCTGGTAAAATGTAAGGCTTTGGCCAAGCTTTTCTACCCTTGAGGTGAGCCAAGTACATGTACATGTAAAATTTATGTTTGGATGGGTCTTGTAGGTCTGGACAGAGCGGACAATTATTAGTGTTCTACTTACAATTTGCATGTGCTCGTTATATGTCTAACTTATGGCCAACAAGGATACTTCATTTGAGGTCTCGTCTAATTTTGGGTGTTTTGATATTGGAGAATTTTGTTAAGCTTATTATACATTGATAGGTCACACATTTTTTTGAAGACTTGATATTTGAAATTACATCTTTATTCTATTCTTGAAAAGTAAGACATTGTAAAAACTAATCATTAGAGTGATGCACATAACATGAAGTTTCATGTGCAGACATTTTATTTTCAGTGTAATAAAAAGTGTCAATTCTGAAATAATTGCATGCAATACTTGTTCAGCAAATTTGGTCAAAACTAACTAATACAGAAATTATTATATTCACAAAATATTGTACAATTGAAATTGATAGCCAGTGAAGTGGAATTGCTCATGGATTACTGTTAAACTATCTTGTTAGATTATTATTTGATTTAAAAAAAAAAAAAACTAAAAAAACCTGATTTTTTTAGATATCATTTTAAAAATCTGCATTAGAATCATTTTTTCTCATTAATGTACACATTATTTTTCTAAATTTTAAGTAACTGTCCTTTGATTAACAAATTTGGAGAAAATATACATTATATTTTGTAGAACCTTTGGAAAAGTGTTTCCTAAGATAATTAGAAAAAATAATTAAAATATTGATAGAAACCTCATACTTTTTCATCTCTGAAAGCAAATTATTTTTTTACATCTAGTATCATTCCATTCTCAATTTTATCATTATAATAATTGTGATAAATACATCTAGTATCATTCCATTCTCAATTTTATCATTAAAATAATTGTGATAAATACATCTAGTATCATTCCATTCTCAATTTTATCTTTAAAATAATTGTGATAAATACATCTAGTATCATTCCATTCTCAATTTTATCATTAAAATAATTGTGATAAATACATCTAGTATCATTCCATTCTCAATTTTATCATTAAAGTAATTGTGATAAATACATCTAGTATCATTCCATTCTCAATTTTATTCTTAAAAATAATTGTGATAAATACATCTAGTATCATTCCATTCTCAATTTTATCATTAAAATAATTGTGATAAATACATCTAGTATCAATCCATTCTCAATTTTATCATTAAAATAATTGTGATAAATACATGATATATTTAGACTTGTTTATTTGGTAACATATGAGCTTGACTTTAACATGTTCAGTATGCTTGAGAAATTACAGCAACCTGTATTGTATGTTTTGTTTTAAAGTAGACTACATGTAGGTAGACAACTATAAGGGTGTGCATGCATGACACCTGTAGCAAGTAACAAATTTTTTTTTTGAACAAGAAACAGCAAAAATTAAAACAAAAATAGAACCCCAGAACATTCAAAGTAGTAATGGATGTTCTCTTTAAACAAAATACCAATGGAAGATACTTTCAAAATTGGTAAGCAACTATAAAACAAAATTCTGAAATTTAGCGTACTATAAAAAAAAATCAGAAATTATTGCAATGTTTTTATTATTGCGAAAAATGCAACAGGGTTATAATCACAATAATTAGACCTTGTGTTTTGAATATTTTGATATGAATCACACAGGATTTTTCTGAATAACGCAAACATTAAAATTGCATTATAAAAATTATTCATAATGACTAAATCACAAAATTAAATGCAAGCAATAATTTCTGAATTTACAGTATTTGACATCCACCAATAGTTGAGATTTCAAAGTGCCATTTATATTTTTATGGAACCACCTGATGAAATATTACAGAATTTTTGTATCTTATTTTGGAGAGACAGTCATTTGAATATATGTCAAACTGTGACCTCATTATTATTGGTGGCGTACCAATACCAATTTCATGGGTTTCTTGAGTAAAATAGAAAACATGTTTTTCTGTTGGGCAGATTTTACAGAAACCATGAAATCAAATATCCATGAAAGTACAAATACATTGTCTCAAACACCTAGCTTTATAGGTTACCCTGAAAATGCATGAAATATTTGCCACTGGACTTAAAACAAACAACAAATGATTAATCAAATACTAAGGAACAATCAGAATATACAATCAATTCACAGAGGATTCCATGGAGTCATAATCAATTTCATACGTTGGATATCAATTGTGTACAGTCACTATACAAATCATGGCATTAGAGTTATAGTTGAAATTCAAAACCCAGCTGTAGTTTTTAATTTGAAATTTTGAATATTTCAAATGTTGTTTTTCTATCAGGTATAAATGCAGAGGGTATATACAGAATACCTGGAAATAAACAGCAGGTGGAAATATTACAAGTTAAATTACAAGAAGGTAAGATAAAACCAATCTTGCTTAGGTTGTGAAGAACAACAGATAGAGTTTAAGTTATCAACTGTTTTCAACTCTCCTGTATATAGATTTTTACACCATGGAGTTTTTAGCTCACCTGGCCCAAAGGGCCAAGTGAGCTTTTCCCATCACTTGGCGTCCGTCGTCCGTCGTCCGTCGTCTGTCGTCCGTCGTCTGTCGTCCGTCGTCCGTCGTCGTCTGGCGTCGTTAACTTTTACAAAAATCTTCTCCTCTGAAACTACTGGGCCAAATTACACCAAACTTGGCCAAAATCATCATTGGGGTATCTAGTTTAAAAAATGTGTCCGGTGACCCGGCCAACCATCCAAGATGGCCGCCATGGCTAAAAATAGAACATAGGGGTAAAATGCAGTTTTTGGCTTATAACTCAAAAACCAAAGCATTTAGAGCAAATCTGACATGGGGTAAACTTGTGTAACAGGTCAAGATCTATCTGCCCTGAAATTTTCAGATAAATCGGATAACCTGTTGTTGGGTTGCTGCCCCTGAATTAGTAATTTTAAGGAAATTTTGCTGTTTTTGGTTATTATCTTGAATATTATTATAGATAGAGATAAACTGTAAACAGCAATAATGTTCAGCAAAGTAATATTTACAAATAAGTCAACATGACCGAAATGGTCAGTTGACCCCTTTAGGAGTTATTGCCCTTTATAGTCAATTTTTAACCATTTTTCGTAAATCTTAGTAATCTTTTACAAAAATCTTCTCCTCTGAAACTACTTGGCCAAATCAATCCAAACTTGGCCACAACCATCTTTGGGGTATGTAGTTTGAAAAATGTGTCCAGTGACCCAGCCATCCAATCAAGATGGCCACCATGGCTAAAAATAGAACCTTGGGTAAAATGCAGTTTTTGGCTTATAACTCAAAAACCAAAGCATTTAGAGTAAATCTGACATGAGGTAAATTTGTTTATCAGGTCAAGATCTACCTGCCCTGAAATTTTCAGATGAATTGGACAACCCGGTTTTGGGTTGCTGCCCCAGAATAAGTAATTTTAATGAAATTTTGCTGTTTTTGGTTATTATCTTGAATATTATTATAGATAGAGATAAACTGTAAACCGCAATAATGTTCAGCAAAAAAAGATTTACAAATAAGTCAACATGACCGAAATGGTCAGTTGACCACTTTAGGAGTTATTGCCCTTAATAGTCAATTTTTAACCATTTTTCGTAAATCTTAGTAATCTTTTACATCTTCTCCTCTGAAACTACTTGGCCAAATTACACCAAACTTGGCCAAAATCATCATTGGGGTATCTTGTTTAAAAAATGTGTCCGGTGACCCGGCCAACCATCCAAGATGGCCGCCATGGCTAAAAATAGAACATAGGGGTAAAATGCAGTTTTGGGCTTATAACTCAAAAACCAAAGCATTTAGAGCAAATCTGACAGAGGTAAAATTGTGTAACAGGTCAAGATCTATCTGCCCTGAAATTTTCAGATAAATCGGATAACCTGTTGTTGGGTTGCTGCCCCATAATTAGTAATTTTAAGGAAATTTTGCTGTTTTTGGTTATTATCTTGAATATTGTTATAGATAGAGATAAACTGTAAACAGCAATAATGTTCAGCTAAGTAAGATCTAGAAATAAGTCAACTTGACCAAAATCGTCAGTTGACCCCTTAAGGAGTTGTTGCCCATTTTATTCAATTTTTAACAATTTTCACTAATTTGGTAAATTTTTGTAAATTTTTACAAAATATTTTTCACTGTATCTAAAGGTCCAAGTTTATTATAGATAGAGAAAATTCTAAGTACCAAGAATGTTCAGTAAAGTAAGATCTACAAACACATCACTATCAGCAAAACACAATTTTGTCATGAATCCATCTGTTTCCTTTGTTTAATATGCACATAGACCAAGGTGAGCGACACAGGCTCTTTAGAGCCTCTAGTTTTACATACCTCCTGGAAAATTGAAATTGAGTAGGTAAAGGTAATTGCTAGAATATGTAATTGGAGGTGTTATGATTTAAGATTATGGAAAAATATAAGGAGAAAAAGATGAGAATTAATTTTAAGGAGATCTGAAACCTCTTATATTTTTTGTCTATACTTCTTTTGAAAAACACATTTTGACTATTCTTCCAACTGATCAATTGTCCTATATTAAGTAAATTTTGAATATGATCATTTTCCTTCTAACTTCCTTTGTTGAAATACTATTGTTTCCATTTCTTTCAGAAATTAGTACACTGAGAAATAGAGCATGTGTTTTTGTTTTACATGCTAAAAAATAATATCTCATCTTGTATTTTTTCTAGATCACAATGTATACACATAGGGGCTAAAATTAATTTTAACTCTTGTTTTCTATTTCCAGATCCTAATGTAGATATAAGAAGTTTAGATATACAGGTCAATACTGTAGCTACTGTGCTGAAATCATTCTTTAAAGATACAGAGCCACTTATTCCTCCTCAATTACAGGAGGAATTATTAGAAGCAGCTGGTAGGAAAATTTATGCATCTCCTTTTAAAAAATGTCAGAAGTTTTAGCATTTGAAAATTATGGAAGATTTTATGACTGCACCTTGTTTTAGAAAATGTTAGGAGTAATGCATGCTTTGTAGAAACTTAAGAATATACAGTTGGCAAATATTTAAAAGAATTGAGAATGTTACTTATTAAATCCAGAATTCAAATATACATTTATTTATTATTGTGGTTACTCACATTTTGAAAAGAATCCGGAAAAAGAATGTTAATTTGGAAGTTGCTATTTTTGAAATAACAGCAATGTTTGATAAAGGATTCAGAATTCTTAGCATACTTTAAAAAAAAATAAACATCTTAAAGCATGCATTTGTTTTACTTCAAAATATGGAAATTACAAGATAAAAAAAGAATTTAGATTATTGAATTGTTATGCCTACAACATGTTTTCTCAAGTCATTGGTAGAGTTATATCCCTTTATGTTCATTTCCCAATTTTTGTTTTGTGTTGATATTTTGCATGTTTTGTGTATAGAGTGAATTTTTTTTTATTGTACAGAAAAATATGTAGAAAATAGAGAAGCTGGGAAGGAACCTGGTAAAAAACTTGAGTTTTCTAAATTACCATTTTGCTTTTACATCTTTACACTTTTAAAATACTTTGTTCTGATTGGTTGAAAGTAATTTGTCTTTGGAGTTTCTGTAGATTTGCTGTTTCTTCTTAAACAACAGTGATTAACAAGAGAATAGTGCATGAAATACTATGATAGTATATTTAGAATGGATACTGAAAAAGGGGGGTGGGGCTCATGTGAACAGAAGAAAAGGAAAGAGAATTCACAATGAGCATACAATGATATTTAGACTTTTAGATTTGTAAAGTTATACTGTGTATTCAATATTATTCGTTGGATACCAATTTTCATGGTTTTCGTTGGTACAGGTGAAACACGAATTTGAATTTTAAACAAATTGCAAATTCTCTATAAGCTTTGTATAGAGAGATTGGCAAAACGACGAAATCCAATATCCACAAAAATGTTGGTTTTCCTCAATCCACGAAAATTGATACCCCGCAAAAATAAATGAGTCCACAGTATCTATTTTCGGTGTAAATATTTGGCTTGCATTTGAAATTCATGTGAAATGATAGTTAACAAAAGGTTGCTCTGAAATAACTGAAATTACTTGACTTTATAAACCTTCACCGTTGACGTTGCCTTGAAATCTATATTTAGGTACATGGACACTGTTTTGATATCTGTTGTTATCTAATCACTAATGAGAAAAAAATCCTGATAAAATCACTGTTGTTTTAGAAGTCCAGTAAAAGTCAGAAACATAACGTTCACAGAATGTTTCATTGTGTGCACGAGTGACTAATGTATTGAAGTGAATGCCTTGGTTTTACAATGAAACACATTATAATACTGTGAAGGCTGTCTGCTATCATTGATAGCTGAGGTGTAAGCTAATTGCATGAAAATGTTTCAAGATTTTCAAAAAAAAGTTTGCTTAGTTCAGATTTTCTTTGAAAAGTTTATAACTTTATGGTTGTCATATCCCAAAAGAAAGTTATTTTTTATTTTTTGGCTTAAACAAATTTGAACTTCAGCTATTTAAGAAATTTTAAGATTTTAGCCTAATGAGTATTTTAACGCCAAATTTATCAGTTTACATTTATTTAAAATTTCAACCCTCCTACAAGAATGCATATACAATGTATTAATAACAACATTCTCAAAGAAGAAAATGAACTAACTGAAAATTTTACGACATTTGCAATGTCCTATTAGACTTTCATCTAAACTAAGTTCAAAGGTCATCTGAGTTCATTTCATGGTTCTGCTCTCTGTTGTTGGATTGCTGGTAGGAATGTACAAATGTAAATGATATGTATCATATCTCCAGTATCTGCATTGCTATGTATATACTCAAGTTCTTTATGGTTGAAAAACTAAGCATGAGTAACAATTGTATCTTGAGCATGGAGATTTGAATGGCTTTTTTCTGTAAAATATTTTTGTAATTCAATTTTTATACGACCGCAAAATTTGAAAAATTTTTCGTCGTATATTGCTATCACGTTGGCGTCGGCGTCGTCGTCGTCGTCGTCGTCGTCGTCGTCGTCGTCGTCCGGCGTCCGAATACTTTTAGTTTTCGCACTCTAACTTTAGTAAAAGTGAATGGAAATCTATGAAATTTTAACACAAGGTTTATGACCACAAAAGGAAGGTTGGTATTGATTTTGGGAGTTTTGGTCCCAACATTTTAGGAATTAGGGGCCAAAAAGGGCCCAAATAAGCATTTTCTTGGTTTTCGCACTATAACTTTAGTTTAAGTGAATAGAAATCTATGAAATTTTGACACAAGGTTTATGACCACAAAAAGAAGGTTGGGATTGATTTTGGGGGTTTTGGTTCCAACAGTTTAGGAATTAAGGGCCAAAAAAGGGCCCAAATAAGCATTATTCTTGGTTTTCGCACAATAACTTTAGTATAAGTAAATAGAAATCAATGAAATTTTAGCACAAGGTTTATGACCACAAAAAGAAGGTTGGGATTGATTTTTGGAGTTGAGGTCACAACAGTTTATGAATGAGGGGCCAAAAAGGGGCCCTATTAAGCATTATTTTTGGTTTTTGCACCATAACTTTAGTATAAGTAAATAGAAATCTATGAAATTTAAACACAAGGTTTATGACCATAAAAGGAAGGTTGGGTTTGATTTTGGGAGTTTTGGTCCTAACAGTTTAGGAATAAGGGGCCCAAAGGGTCCAAAATTGAACTTTGTGTGATTTCATCAAAAATTGAATAATTGGGGTTCTTTGATATGCCGAATCTAACTATGTATGTAGATTCTTAATTTTTGGTCCCGTTTTCAAATTGGTCTACATTAAGGTCCAAAGGGTCCAAAATTAAACTTAGTTTGATTTTAACAAAAATTGAATCCTTGGGGTTCTTTGATATGCTGAATTTAAAAATGTACTTAGATTTTTAATTATTGGCCTAGTTTTCAAGTTGGTCCAAATGGGGGTCCAAAATTAAACTTTGTTTGATTTCTTCAAAAATTGAATAAATGGGTTCTTTGATATGCCAAATCTAACTGTGTATGTAGATTCTTAATTTTTGGTCCAGTTTTCAAATTGGTCTACATTAAGGTCCAAAGGGTCCAAATTAAACTAAGTTTGATTTTAACAAAAATTAAATTCTTGGGCTTATTTGATATGCTTTATCTAAATATGTACTTTGATTTTTGATTATGGGCCCAGTTTTCAAGTTGGTCCAAATCAGGATTCCATATCAAGTATTGTGCAATAGCAAGAAATTTTCAATTGCACAGTATTGCACAATAGCAAGAAATATCTAATTGCACAATATTGTGCAATAGCAATTAATTTTCAATTGGAGTTATCTTTCTTTGTATAGAATAGTGGTTGATAATATATGTTGGAAATTTGCCAGACATGACTATGATGTCATTTTCTATTTTTATTTGCCAATTACTTTATGTAAATAACTTCATTGGAAATTTGCCAATATAAAATGTTGCTGATGAAGCTTTTTTTCCTTATCTTATCTAAAATGTTTTAGATAATGTATGTTGGAAATTTGCCAGACATGACTATGATGTCATTTTCTATTTTTATTTGCCAATAACTTTATGTAAATAACTTCATTGGAAATTTGCCAATATAAAATGTTGCTGATGAAGTTTTTTTTATTGTTTTATACAATAAACAATGTATATTCACTTTTACTACCAACCAATCTTTACCATTCAGTGATAACAAGCACTTTATTTTACATTTTAATATTTTATGATGTATTTAAAAGAGTAGTTATTGTTGCAAACTCCATTAGAAATTTGAATTGATATCAGTTTTGGAAAAAGGGAAACGGGGATGTGAAAAAAGGGGGGGGGGGGGGGTTAAATTTTTCTCATTTCAGATTTCATAAATAAAAAGAAAATTTCTTCAAACATTTTTTTGAGAGGATTAATATTCAACAGCATAGTCAATTGCTCAAAGGCAAAAAAAAACTTTTAAGTTCATTAGACCACATTCATTCTGTGTCAGAAACCTATGCTGTGTCAACTATTTAATTTTAGATTTAAATAAGAAGAAATCTTTAATTGATTTGTAAAATCTTGACATTTGTTTTGTGTAAAAAAACCCATGTAATGTCAAAAATTTGATCACAATCCAAATTCAGAGCTGTATCACGCTTGAATGTTTTGTCCATACTTGCCCCAACTGTTCGGGGTTCGACCTCTGCGGTCGTATAAAGCTGCGCCCTGCGGAGCACCTGGTTACAATTTGTAATTACTAATGTAATGAAATAACTATACATAATTATTGTTAATGATTTTTTTTGTTGGTTATTTTCCCTGCCCTTTCTGGGACAGTGTAGAAGTTTATGTCTTGAATTATTTAGGTAGGTAAAGCCCTTTCTGGGACAGTGTAGAAGTTTATGTCTTGAATTATTTAGGTAGGTAAAAAGAATTAAATGGTACATAGGGTAAGAATCTAATTTCCACTATGTATATGATTTTGAATTTGTTTGAGAATTTCTTTTTTCCCTATAATGACAATTTTTTTGCCTATTTATTTTAATACATGAAACTGTAAACCAGCTAAATTTTACTAGTGCTTTAATTTTCAAGATTTCATAACTAGAAAAATAATGCAAATATGTAAAACTTCAACCATTCTTATTTATTTACCTCAAGTAAATGCGTAACATGAAATTAGATTGCAGTGAAGTGGCCTTGCAAAGCTGAATCTGAAATAAAGTATCTGCAAAAAATTTAAGTTGGTTTACAAACTTATTTTCGCAGATACTTTATTTCGCGTTTTACCCTTTGTAAACTATTTCACGACTATTTAATTTCGCAATTTGCTAATTTCTGGATATAGTTTAATAAGGAAAGATCTAAGTTTTACGTATTCACGACAATTCATATTCGCTTTTTTTTCTACTCGCGAAAGTTGCGAAAATAAATTGCTCTCGAAAATAAGTCGGTTTACAGTATTTGAAATTTTTGAAACCAGCTATTTGTGCAAATACAATCGATAAAAAAAAATCTTTACATTATTGGATAGATATGTAGAGGACAAATTTCAATAAAGGGTTTACAACTGAAAAAAAAAATTATAAACAGCTTTTAAATAATTTTTTGAGGGAAAACAATCAAAGTATGAAAGGTTGAGCTGTTAAAAACCTTTGTAAATGTGTGTAAAAACTGCATTGATCATTATTAGGACAAAAATAACATGTGAAAGTTCCTTTATTTGAATGTGAATGTTAGCAACTGTTAAAACGTTACAAAATTTCGGTTTTTTCTAAAGAGAAAGTGTGGTGAAATGATGTTGAAAATATTCTTTCTGCTCTTTGGTCAGGTTGTTTTATCTCTAAAACATTTACTGTTTCACAATTCTCTTTACTTATATCATTGAACATTGATTTTTTACAGAAATTCCAGAGAAGAGTACACGTTTATTGGGGATTAGAGGTGTACTACGGAAAATTTCACCTGTCAATTATGAAGTATTAAAATACTTTATAACGCACTTAAATGAGTAAGTGAATTATCTTACAAGTTGTTTGCTTTGTTTAATCGATCAAATTTTGAAACTTTTCCTAGAATTTTGTTTGATTTCCTTAGCTAAGAAATATGTCTTAGAAGTTTTTTTATACCCTGCTTAATTGAGGAAGTTTTTTGGGATGGTGTTTATTAGTCGCCACACCAGTTCCTTTGTCTGCTAGGAATATTCCATTTATTCCAAGTATGTGGGAGGGCAGGAAGGACAGTTTAATTATAGAATGTGGATCATAGTTCTAATACCATTATGCAAAATTATCTAAGAAATGGTTCTTGGTTGTAGGGATGTTTTAAAAGTCCTTTCCTGTTCTCTCACATATATTGAACTGTGAAGCTAAGTACACATATAATAATAAAGAGATTCGTGGTATGATTGCCAATGAAACATCTATGCACCAATGTACAAATAAAGTGGATGTAAGTAATTATAGGCAACCATACGGCTTCAACAATGAGATGTTTTTATGCCCCACCTACGATAGTAGAGGGGCATTATGTTTTCTGGTCTGTGCCTCTGTCCGTCCGTCCGTCCGTCTGTGCCTCCGTTCGTCCGTCCGGTTAAAGATTTTGGTCGAGGTAGTTTTTGATGAAGCTGAAGTCCAATCAACTTGAAACTTAATACACATGTTCCCCATGATATGATCTTTCTAATTTTAATGCCAAATTATCGTTTTGACCCCAAAAAAAGTTACTTGCCCTGATGATCCCAATAAATATTGAAGTATTTCTTGTTAGCTAATATGTGATTCTTACTAAGCACTGTTAAAATTGTGCCACCAAAGTTTTTCCTGTCCTCCAATTCAATTACATGTATTGTGATATTATGAAAAATGGATCTATTCATATAGAATAATTTAGGTGTATCTTTAAGACGGTTACCTAACAATACTATGTACATTTCTTACAGTTTATACAGAATGAATAATCTTTTGTGCAAGATATGAAATACTTATTGACATAAAATACACAAGAAAGATCCTAAATATGTGTATATACTTATTTACATAAAATACACAAGAAAGATCCCAAATATGTGTATATACGTATTGACATAAAATACATAAGAAAGATCCTAAATATGTGTATATACTTATTGACATAAAATACACAAGAAAGATCCTAAATATGTGTATATACTTATTGACATAAAATACACAAGAAAGATCCTAAATATGTGTATATACTTATTGACATAAAATACAAAAGAAAGATCCTAAATATGTGTATATACTTATTGACATAAAATACACAAGAAAGATCCTAAATATGTGTATATACTTATTGACATAAAATACACAAGAAAGATACCAAATATGTGTATATACTTATTGACATAAAATACATAAGAAAGATACCAAATATGTGTATATACTTATTGACTTAAAATACATAAGAAAGATCCTAAATATGTGTATATACTTATTGATATAAAATACACAAGAAAGATACTAAATATGTGTATAATATATTTACTGCTGGATAGGTAAAAACCATCATTCAATATCTTTATATTTATTTTCAGACTTAGTCAACATAAAGATAAACATAGCATGGACAGTCGAAATTTAGCCTTGTGTCTGTGGCCTACTATTTTACGTATGGATTTTTCATCGTATGACAAAATGGCGCAAAGTACAAAAATTCCAGGAGAAGTCATCCAGACATTGATTGATCAGTGTGGCTTTTTCTTCCACGGAGAACCAGAGTGCTAGTAAAAATTTAAGAAATGACGTCATTTTACATAAAAACCAGCTTTTTCTTAATTCTCACAAGGAACCAGTGGAGTGGAAACCAGTTTAAATTAACATATAAACAAAAACAATGACAACTAGATTGTATTGCCAGAGTAGATTTTCTGCTTTTGTAAGTGCTTTGTAGCAAAATTGACAATTGTTAAAGGTAATTTATAAAATTACGTGGCAATGAAGACGGGAGAATGTGTGTTCAGAATGAAAACGTTGCCATCGTTTTTTGCCAAACCTGAACTATAACTATTAATTAAATAAGGTTGAACCTTGACACATCAACCAAATTAATTATTGGTATATTATCTGACCTTGGTTGTCATAGCTACGAGTTTGACCTAATTTTACAATCATGTTGTCAAGAAAAACCGCCATTGGGCAGCTAGTCTTGTTTGTTGTCGTGTTGTTTGTTAATTGGAAGGTTATTATTGCATAATAATTATGATTATATACATTTGTGTTTCGATTAAACAAGATTATTAATGGAAGTCGATGGAATGGAAGTTAATCAAGGGAAACAACTCACACTGCAGTTTTACTTTGGTGGTTATTTTTCTGAAAACTTTAAACCAATTTTAAAAAATCTAAAAGATCTGCCTCCTGATATATTAGAATATGATTAATTCTAGTTGTGATGTAGGTTTGAAAAACCTAGAAAGGAACTGCCAGTATATTTTAAGTTAGTGAAGATAAAAAAGTTATTTAAATATCACAAAGTTATCCAATGGGTTTTTTGTTTTGATTAACATGATTAAACTTGATTTGTTCTGTAATAACAAAGATCAATCTGAGATGAATATTTGCCAATTATCCTTTGAACAATATTGGCAGGTTCCAGGCAAGCATGGTCCAAAAAGTCAGACTTATTGTGAAAACAGATAAGTTCATTTTTATATTATATAAAAAGTTAATTGCTAAATACTACAAAGTTTGTAACTTTTTTAATGTTTTGTTGAGGCTCAAGATACAAAATTGATCTCTGAACTTGTCTCATTATTTTACATTGATGCCATTGGATAAGAATTCAATGTTTTTTCCAACCAATCAATTGTACATAAGCTTCCTTTCAGAAAAAAAAGTTTTAAACATATTTTCATATGATTAGGGAGTGTTTTAAAAAACTACATTGCACTTTGAAGGCAAGTTTTAATAACTGTCATAACCGCATTGTCTGCAAGTTCATACAAAATATAAATATAGTATTAAAATATAAAAATTAACAAAAGTTGTGTGTTTGTTTATGAGCTTGATTGAGAGGGGGGAAATGGCAAATTCCAAAACCAATTGTGACATTTTTTAGAGAGTCTGTAATAAAATGAAAATTATTGTAAATGTGCTATTTGTAACATTGATCTGATTGTTTAAGTTCTATTATCAAATCCAAGTGCTTTCTTTGCTATAATATTTTTGAATGACATTGTTAATTTTTTGTTGATTATTTTGTATGAGAGTTGTATATTTAATGAAGATTCTTTGTAAAAAGAAATATGTCAAGTTGCTTTTTTTAATTGAGATTTATGTATTTAATTAGTTTACTACATATATATATATTGTTAAACAGCTTACAAGAAAAAGATATAGCATTGTTTAAAAGCTCACAGGAAAAAATATTATCATTGTTGAACTGCTTACAGGAAAAAAATATAGCATTGTTTTACAGCTCACAGGAAAAAATATTATCATTGTTGAACTGCTTACAGGAAAAAATATTAGCTTTGTTAAAAAGCAGTGTTAAGTAGCTAACAAAAAAAAGTGTGTGCTCACTAGCCAGTTGTTCCAAGTTGATTTCATTGGCCTTATATCATGTGCTTGGAAACAGATCTTAATATAGTGAAACCTTTCTTAACCAAACTACTTTGGGACTTAAGATGTTGTTTTGATGTTTGGTTTACACAGATTAAAGGAGAAGGTACCATTATTAGTCAAATTGGCCCTAAAACTATCAAAGTGACTTTCAAATAATTTAAATGACTAATTTGAAAATCTTGAAAATTCAAAGCAATAATCTAGAACCCTCCCCTTAAAGGATATTCAATCAGGAAGTATATTTAATTTGCAAAAGAATTACTTATAGTTTGTTATTAAACTTAAAAGTTACTTTAATTAACAACTCGGTTATCATGGCTAATATTTATATTTTCTGAATATATTTATTCTTAATTTTTTATATTTAAAAAAAATATTATTGGTATCGAACAATTTTTGCCCCAAATAAATTTAAAATGGTCTGCCTTAAAAAAAATTATTTAGTAAACATCTTGATACAAGTTTTCTTTTCAAACAGATGAAAAGTTTAGGCATGGTTCGGTTTAGAAAGGTTTCACTGTACAATTAAGATAGCCATATTTAGTTGAGGTCTTATTTAGTGATTTTTTAATTAGTCATATAGGTTTAAATATTGATGTTCAGCAGATACATTTCAAACAAATTGTGAAGTTTTAATGAACCAAAAAAGGTGAAATTAAATTTTTCAATTTTTCTTGAATTACAACTTGTGTATTTTAGATGTGAATCTTTTAAAAGAGATTGTTCAGTAGGTTACATTTATCTAAGAAATTCAGGAAAAATAGGTGCTGTAAATCTGTGAATGGATTATTTATTGCTTGATGAAGGTTTTAATAACATTCTTATCTCCCTTTTATAATTACTCCCCTTTTAATTTTTTCTGAACAATTTTTTTTTGTCTTTCAAATTTTATTTGGAAGAGTAATCTAAAATTTTCAAACCAAGATAAATACATGTACCAGAAACTTGTTTCATAGAATGAAATCTTTACAATAAATTGATACAATTTTCTTTCAAAAATACCAAAGGGGAGATAATTTTTCAGCTAGGAATATTCGCTCTATTTATAGATGAACTAGATGTGGATCAATGCAAGTTGTCATTTTGATAAACTCCTTGAATAAGACTGTCACAGGTTTGCATGTAAAGTCATGCTGAAAATTTCAATATCTGGAAATAAAGAAAAGACTTTTTTATTTCCATGAAAGAAATTTAAAAATTCAAATAAAAAATCTAAATACTGAACATTTTTAAAACTTTGACATGATAAACATGTATGAAAAAGTAATATTTATCAGTTTTATATGTATAGTATGGTCAGCATAAATAATAGACTTATTTTGTTAATATGTTACGAATTGTCATAAATGGTAATTCTGTGCTTTTAAAAAAATAATAACTGCCAATGTATCTCAATATGTATTTATCTCATTCCTTCATGGATCTCATACCTGCCAACTGTCACTATTTGTGGGGGATTTCCCCCATGGAGGCTCCCGAATGGAAATTTTGAAAGAGCATTTTTGCCCACAATTTAAACAAATCAATAAATTTTACAATGGCTATAGGCTTGTAAGAGTATGAAGAAGCCAAAAAACAACATTAAGATATATTTGAAGGCCCCCTTGATAGTTTTGTAGGACTATAGAATCAATCTTGCACGTAAAACCCCCATGAGCATTTTGAAAAGTTGGCAGGTATGGGATCTTTGTTTTTTTTTTAATCTCATACATATTATTTTAATTTGCCAAAGATTTAATTATTTATTATTAACTCATGAATATTCATGTTCTTAACCAATATGCTCATGCATATTCAAGTATTCATATAAGAAATTATCAGGTTATTTTAAAATTTAATATACCCTGTCATATTGGTATATATATTTATATATAAAAAGCACAATATAATTGTTATCAGAGAACTAATATAATGATTCAACTAAATAGTTTAGCCATGTAAACAATCATCTTACTTATACAATTGGCTTACTAACTTTATTCATGCATCTCTCCGTTACCAATGGAGTAACACTCAAATATTTCCTATGTTATCTGTATAATATATTCTGTTACAGTAAATTCAAAAATTATTGCATGCATTTATTATTGCCATTTTGTTAAAATGCAATTTTAATTTTTGAGATATTGAGAAAATCCTGTCAAAAATTTGTGATTGAATTGTTGCGATTATAACCTTGTTGCAGTTTTTGCAATTATAAAAACATCGCAATAATTTCTGAATTTGCAGTACATGTAATTATTTTTAGAAGAGGGTCATAAATTGCATTTTAATGGGAAAAATTGTTTTAAATATAAATTGATTAAGTAAGTAGCAGGTTACTTCTTCAGTGTTTTTCTGATGCATTTATACTGCATGATGGGTAAAACAGCAATTTCTTCCTTCATTTGCGATCTTTGAAGAAAACATTTACAATATATTATTACTTTGTTTTGTTCAGACGTAATATATACACTACTGATTCAAATACAAATATTATATTCAAATCTGATTAGGGCCCTTGATCTGAGGTCTGTTTCATTTTAACCAGTTAAGGGCCTTATATCTGAGGGCTGTTTGATTGAAACACATTTAGGACTCTAAATCTGAGGGCAGTTTCAATTTGATCAGCTTAGGACTATATTTGAGGGCTTACCATTGAAACTAGTCAATGGCCCTTTTATCTGAGAATTGTGCCATTGAAACCAATTTAGGGCCCCTTTTTCTTAAAGCTATTCTGTTTAAATATACATGGTACCAGCAAGTGGCACATTGAAAACCGGTAAACCGTGTTTACAGCCAATTTCAGAATTTCTTTTACATTTTCACTTCAACTCCTATCCATAGAAGAGATTTACCCATTGTCATTGTTTTGTTTTTTATTAAAAGTTGATGGGTTTAAATAAAGACACCCTTTGATCTAATGAACCTAATACTTTTATTGTTGCTTACAAAATTATAAGATTAATATATTTTAATAATTGTATCATTATTTTGTGGAGCTTTTCAATTCATCAACAATCAAGAAATCACCTAATCTTTTGAAATTCATGTTAGCATTTATTTTTATGATTTGTACATGTATATCAACTCATATCCAATATTTATAAAAGTGACTTTTGTAAGATTTTCCAGTTAGATATGCATGATAAGGTCACATTTAAGTATCCACCTGTGACCACAGAGACCAAAGGCTGAGGTCGTAAACAACTGTAGCATATTGTTCAGAAACCTCTTTCTTAAAGCATATTTTAAAGCGATATTTTCATACTTCCAACAAACTAATTTTTAAGACCAGCAATTTTTATCGATCTGTGTGATCAGCTTATTTTGATCTTTAGTCTTTATATTTTAAATGCATACATGGAGCTGACTTCCTTTCTAATCCAGGCATTACTCAGGTTACAGCTGATTGCATTTAGTGTGTAGAATTGGTTAGCTTGCTTGCTAGCTGAGACGTGAAGTCTTCTTGGTTAAGTTAACTACCCTTCTTTATGAGTGGACTAGTCCAACAGATAACAGATCTGTCTGTAGGACTAGACTACTCTTAAAGGAGGGTAGTATATCTTATCTAATAATGACTTTACGGTTCAGCTAGCAAGCAAGCTAACAAAAAATATTATCTTGGCCTACACACTCAATGAAATCGGCTGTAAGTCTTTAGTCCCAGTAGAGCCAGTACATAACGGTTTAAACATGTTACTAGTCTGTATCAAGTTTAAAGGGGGAGGGAAATAAGTAGAACTACAAATTTTAGTTTATATCAGTAAGTATGAGAATCCATTTTCAGTAGTGTGAAAATTATGATTGCTTGTGTACTGCATGTTTATTTGTTTATTTTTTGCTTGAAGATAAACTGAATAACATTTTCTATATTGTGAAAACTATATCATATCTTGTAAACCTTATCTGACTCTTAGCTGAAAAGTATTGTTAATTGCTGAAGCTAACCTTTGAAATGTTTTTTTATGCAGAACTGTGATTTTGTTATGTTTTTTCTCTTTATATGAAATAATTGAAAGAACTTGTTTTATAGTGGGACCTATAATGTAGTGTTTCTCATTATCCACATAATTGTATAAAACCATTATTATCATTAAAGCTGAATTATAATGTTTTTGTAGCATGCAAAAACAAAAAAAAATCATATGTATATTTATTCATTTATAATTAATTTGTAATTTTAATCTGAGAAAAAAACTACTATTAATTGTGCATTTTAAGTATTTTTATCATTATCAACCGTGCCATATATAGTAACAACTGGCAGAATGTGCAATGTGTACAGTTTATCGTTGTTGTCTTTTGTGCTGTTTTGCTGGTGTACATCAATAAAAACCTATAATTAGAAAACTTATCATGTATTTGTGTTTTGATTGGCTGACCATTGTAATACATATTAGAGCCATTCCATTAAAATGGATGTGAGAGGGGAGAAAGGGAAGATAATTTTTGGACATGGGTTGTAGGTCAATTATAGTTGTATATACCGGTAAATATAAGATGAGGTATGCATGCCAATGAGACAACTCTCCAATCTCCATCCAAGTCATAATTTGAAAAGTAAACCATTATAGGTCAAACTGAGTAGGGTCCTCAACACAGAGCTTTGGCTCACACTGAACAGCATGCCTGTTTGATGCATGAAAATAAATATAAGAAAGTATATTGGTTGAGGGGGAATTTTGAAGTCCCTACATATCCTCCCACTGTCATTTGAATGAAATAGCCTTGAACTCAAACTAAAAAGATCGAGTTGGATTCTAAATTTCTGTTCACCTTTCTTACATGCATTTCTAAATGAGTACTTTGAGTGATTGATTGGTTGATTGTTTAAGGAGGTAGACCTAGGTTAAGGGAAATAACTCTTAAAATCATCAGTACGTTTGTGTCAGCCATTTTCATAAATATGTTCTAAGCTTCTTGGATATATAGATTATTTCCAATCTGTTTCAGGTAAATGCTTAAAATTCATTGACGAAACTTGACTTTTACAAACGCATCACTGATTTAAAGAGTTATTTCCCTTAACCTAGGTCTACCTCCTTAAGCACTGTTGGCTACTTATAATGGAATCTTTTTTCCATTATGTGCCCTCAATCACTGGAGGGTGCAACAAATGTTACCCTCATCCATCCGAAACTTAGTACATTCCTCCATCTGTACATCCCTAGTTACCAAAATTGGTTTCTGTTCTCCAACTTTAGTCCGTCTCAACCAAATTTATGAAACGTAACACACAATGCTAAGTACCACAAAATACAGATCAATTTTCAATTTTGGTGGTATAACTTTACCATTCCAAGTCGTTCCCCTTAAAAACATTATATGAAAGCAGTTGCATCATTCTCCATTTATTGATGGAGGAAGTCTAACATGTCCGGTGGAATCACCAATCTAATCGACCAGGAAAACTGGCAATCATAGCCAATTTTGATCAGAGTCAAACACACCATGTCAGGACAAGGCCTAGTGTTTAAACTAACAACCTCAGTGCTAACAGGTATTGATCACTGTAGCTGAACTACTTAGACCACTTGGGCACAGAAACTAGTTAAAATTTTTGACTGTGGGTCTTTAGTGTCAATTGAAGAGTTATTTTCCTGTATTTCTTTCACTAAAAAGGACCAAAATATGAAAATTGATAAAATTTTAGTATTATTTAAAGACTTTAATGGTAGCCAGAGGAAAGAAACATGACACTGTTACTTTTTGGAGTGGTCTTTTGAACATGGGTAATGATTAAAAGTTGGGGACTTAGACTGCTCCCATTCCTCAGTTCATTTTGTTACCCACTGAAACAATGTAGTCATACTTTGCTGACTGTATTGGAAGAATATATACATCATTCAACATAATACAGGTAAAACCCTTCTATATTATACATAGAGTTCATGTTCAAATACCAGAGCAACAATTTTATACGACTGCAAAAATTGAAAATTTTTTGGTCGTATATTGGTATCACGTTGGCGTCGTCGTCGTCCGAATGCTTTTAGTTTTCGCACTTTAACTTTATTGAAAGTGAATAGAAATCTATGAAATTTTAACACAAGGTTTATGACCATAAAAGGAAGGTTGGGATTAATTTTGGGAGTTTTGGTCCCAATATTTTAGGAATTAGGGGCCAAAAAGGGCCCAAATAAGCATTTTCTTGATTTTTGCACTATAACTTTAGTTTAAGTAAATAGAAATCTATGAAATTTTGACACAAGGTTTATGACCACAAAAGGAAGGTTGGGATTGATTTTGGGAGTTTTGGTCCCAACAGTTTAGGAATTAAGGGCCAAAAAAGGGCCCAAATAAGCATTATTCTTGGTTTTCACACAATAACTGTAGTATAAGTAAATAGAAATCAATGAAATTTAAACACAAGGTTTATGACCACAAAAGGAAGGGTGGGATTGATTTTGGGAGTTTTGGTCCCAACAGTTTAGGAATTAGGGGCCAAAAAGGGGCCCAAATAAGTATTATTTTTGGTTTTCGCACCATAACTTTAGTATAAGTAAATAGAAATCTATGAAATTTAAACACAAGGTTTATGACCATAAGAGGAAGGTTGGGTTTGATTTTGGGAGTTTTGGTCCCAACAGTTTAGGAATAAGGGGCCCAAAGGGTCCAAAATTGAACTTTGTTTGATTTCATCAAAAATTGAATAATTGGGGTTCTTTAATATGCCGAATCTAACTGTGTATATAGATTCTTAATTTTTGGTCCCGTTTTCAAATTGGTCTACATTAAGGTCCAAAGGGTCCAAAATTAAACTTAGTTTGATTTTAACAAAAATTGAATCCTTGGGGTTCTTTGATATGCTGAATCTAAAAATGTACTTAGATTTTTTATTATTGACCCAGTTTTCAAGTTGGTCCAAATCAGGGTCCAAAATTAAACTTTGTTTGATTTCATCAAAAATTAAATAATTGGGGTTCTTTGATATGCCAAATCTAACTGTGTATGTAGATTCTTAATTTTTGGTCCCGTTTTCAAATTGGTCTACATTAAAGTCCAAAGGGTCCAAAATTAAACTAAGTTTGATTTTAACAAAAATTAAATTCTTGGGCTTTTTTGATATGCTGAATCTAAACATGTACTTGGATTTTTGATTATGGGCCCAGTTTTCAAGTTGGTTCAAATCAGGATCCAAAATTATTATATTAAGTATTGTGCAATAGCAAGAAATTTTCAATTGCACAGTATTCAGCAATAGCAAGAAATCTTCAATTGCACAGTATTGTGCAATAGCAAGAAATTTTCAATTGCACAGTATTGCGCAATAGCAAGAAATCTTCAATTGCACAGTATTGTGCAATAGCAAATATTTTCAATTGCACAGTATTGCGCAATAGCAAGAAATATCTAATTGCACAATGTTTTGCAATAGCAAGAAATTTTCAATTGGAGTTATATTTCTTTATCCAGAATAGTAGTTGAATCAACTTAAATCATTGTTTTATACAATATACAATGTATATTCACTTTTACTACCAACTGATAAATTAAAACAATCTTTACCATTCAGTGATAACAAGCACTTTATTTTATATTTTAATATTTTATGATGTATTTAAATGAGTAGTTATTGTTGCAAACTCCATTAGAAATTTGAATTGAGATCAGTTTTGGAAAAAGGGAAAAGGGGATGTGAAAAAAAATGGGGGGGGGGGGGTTAAATTTTTCTCATTTCACAATCCAAATTTAGAGCTGAATCCAGCTTGAATGTTGTGTCCATACTTGCCCCTACCGTTCAGATTCAACCTCTCCGGTCATATAAAGCTGCGCCCTGCGGAGCATCTGGTTCAAGGTTTGAAGAGATGATTGTTTTGTGGTTATATTTGAATTTAAGATATCTTTCAATGGACAAGTAACTTCTAAAATTACAAATACAATGTACCAACAGATATATTATTAATTTTCAGCTCTCCTGGCCTGAAAGGCCAACTGATCAATTCTCATCACTTTGCGTCCAGTTGTTGTCTGCCATTGTTGTCCAGCGTTGTCTGCCGGCATTGTCATCCCTCCTTTTTAACTTTTCACATTTTAAACTTCTTCTTAATATCCACTTAAAGTCATATGAAATGAGTGAGTGGTGAAAAAAAATGTTTATTCAGTTCTTGAACCAATGCATGTATATATCATAAACTTCGTCCTCTGTGCACGATTTTTTCATTTTTTACGCAAATATATTGTAAAATTGTCAATTTTTTTTCTCTCTGTCTGTTTTGGTTTAACAAATATGGCTGCTCATGCTAAATACCGAGTTTTAAAGCCGAAGCATATTTTTTTTTTATTTGAGGTTTCTGACTTTAATCATGTTAATGGAATAGAATAAAAAATGACATGAATGTTCCATATGAGGTGCTGACCAAGTGTTTTTACTTTGAGGTTGATCCAGCATCAAAGATGACCACCAGCAGGGGACTTAGTTTAACAAGGACCTTAAGGAAAAATCATACAAATGTCTTCTTTTAGGGAACCACTGAATGGAATGAAATCAAACATGGCATGAATGTTCCTTTAAAGGTGCTGACCAAGTGTTGTAACTTTGAAGCAGGTCCATAAAATTTTCAGAATGTTAATCTCTACTTAATTTTCATTTAATGGCAAAACTGTCTGACTTCTTATATGAGTTATTGCCCTTTCATAACAAAGTTTACCATTTTTAAATTTCTGCTTTTAATTTCGAAAATTTATGATGAACCAACTTTTTAAATAAAAAAATCAGCATGGCAAGATCTTTAAATATGTCAACATGGCTGAAATTAAAAGTTTTATTCCCCATGGAATATTAATTTTACTAAAAATTCTGCGGAATCAGGTTTCTCGACTACTTTTGCTGTTAATCGCAGACTCAACAAAATGAGGAAAACAATTTATAAAAATATTCCTCTTGATACTATCTATTGATTGTAAGACGCTTCTGTCCAAAGTTTTGTAAAAATCCAGGATAGTTTATGAATCTAATAAATGTTTTAAAAACTTTAACTGCAGGCTGTATGTAATGTTAACTAAAAGAAGTCCATTCATAAGTGATATAACAAAAAACAGGTACAAAATTTTAACAAAATTTCCATCTAGATACTAGCTTTGTATCATAAACAAGCTTTTGTCCAAGTTTGGTAGAAATCCAGGACAGTTTAAGAAAGTTATTAAAATTTTAAAAACTTTAACCGCAGAGTGAAATAATGTTTCCTGGCAGAAAAACTAAGTCGATTTATAAGTAAAATAGTGAGAAAAAAAATTCTTTTTACTTAGTTTTCATCTGGATACCTTCTTATGATGGATGCTCCACCCGTTCAAAGTTATTAGACTATATGAAAACTGATGTAAGTAGTAAAACAATTGAAAACATTTTTTATAAATTTTAATTTCTATTTGTCAAGAAAATATCAACATTAAATAGTCTATGATATAAATTAGTCATACATTTGTGAATCTAGTACAATAGATTTTTGCAGTACACCAAAAAACAGTCCTATTGATATACATATATCAAGTACCAGTTAATAGGATTAATTTTTAAAGGCACTTAAATGATTAAATCTAAATATACTTGCACCAAAAAAAGTAGGAAAAAGCATTATTAATGTGAAAAAAAAATAAAATAGTGCATAATATTAAGGTAAAAACTTTCTTTGAACAAATTCTAAAATGTTTGCCATTTTATTATTTTTATGGAAAAGGGAAGGAACTTTAAATTATCTCCTCTTATCATTTAAAAGGGGAGATAATTACTTTCTTTTTCTTTTTTTTGATGCTTGTCCAGAAAAGTTGATAAAGATTATGTATTAAAGTTAAGATAACTGAACTGTATTTAAAACACAGACTTAACGATTCAAAACATGAAAAACAATTTTCCAGGACGTGCAAATAAAAATTTCCCTGCACCCCTACTCTGAGTATGTAATTTCTTCGTCCCTTCCGATGGTTATCAGAAGGGGAGCCTGCTTTGGTGCTTGGAAGTTGATAAAACTGAAAAGACTGTAAGATATGTACATGTATTATATGGTCAATTTATTTTAGAGTAGTGTTTTGAATAGTTTTTGTCTAATGCAGACATCAAAAATAAACTTGACAGTTATACTGCAAGCTATATCTAAATGATTGTAAAATTAAAACATAACATTGGACGGAGTTGATAAATTATAAATAAAACAGATAAATGTAACATTAAAAATATCACAACTAACAATATAAATATTATGTTAATACATTTAAATGCAGATATACTACATGTACCATATTTGCATATTTAACTGTGTTTTGGAATGTTTAAAGTATAGCTAAACAATTAATAATAAAAAATAAACATATTTTGACATTTAAACTGGTATCGATGATAAAATTCCACTAACAGATAATAAACTTTAGAATATAAATAGTTTATACGAAAATATTTAATTTAAAAATCTCTATATAGTGAATTCTTCATTCTATCTGAATTTTTTTTAACAAACAAAAGAAGGGACAATTTTTTAAAATCGAATTGAAAATGTTAATAAGGCAAGTCAATGGTATCAAATATTCACTACTAGTTTTGAACTTTTTACATTTAGTTTGAGTAGAATTAATTCTGTTATTTTTTTAATGGCAATTTTTTGTACTTCAGATCCTTGTTGCTTGCTCGATGTTTAGCGGCAAATATTTCACACAAATTCAGAAGAAAGAGCTTTATTCCTTTAACAGCTATAATCATCAAAATTAAACGTTTTAAATCAAGAGAATATTGTTTACAAAACGTAAACAAGCACCTTAAAAATTATTTTTGGTTATCAATTTTTAAAACTTTTGTGTAAGGCAAATATGGTATAACAAGAAAATTCAATGATTAAAACACAAAACTAACAAAAATTGTCATTGTCCTTGGAAAGCACCAAAACTCAGTCTTCGCACCAATCGTTTTCTTTTCTAACCTGAAAAACAGAGAAGAAATGTAAGGATAAAAATGTAATTATAAAATTACAAATTCATATTTGATGACATCTACAATAAAATGTCTGTGACCTACTCTAGTCTTCATTACAGAAGTTCTTTGGATAACAGGAATGCTCCAAGTCTCAAATTTCACACACACAAGAAAAAAAAAGAATATAAAATGTTTTACTGGGAAAAAAACAAACTTCAAAATGGCACATTAGGCCTTGCACTTTCCACGAAGTTGTAATTAGTTCTTTTCGATTCATTCACTGAGCTGATAAAGTTTATGACCCTCAAACTGAGCCAATCATCTTCTGAGATCATCAGCAACCACATGTTGATTTATACAATGGGTCCAGAAAGAGTTTAATTGCCATAGAATTTGAAAAATATGTGTACAAAAATATGTGTAACAGATATTTGAGTAAAACAGTTTTATCAAAAAACTAATTCTGTTAAAAGAAATGGCAATGTAAATCATAATTATAAAATTAGTGATGGACTTGTACCTCTATACTCTAATATATAATCATTATAACTTATATTTTCTGCTAAACCTGATGTTAAAAACTAAAGATATTTATGATCCAACTATCAGTTCTATTATAGCGAACCCTATGATAGTTTTCCATAGATTCACCTGCAAGTTACCTGTCGATTTAAACTTTTGGCAGTTCTATTGTCCCATCTAACAAATACAACAGGTATTGTTCTCTGTGTAGTTTATTTACTAGGACCTTTAAATTTCTTCCAAGAGAAATCTATCACTCATTGATTAATTTACCTGAACAAAAAATTGAACTGTCAATGATGGAAAAATACTTATACCAATACTAAGAAAGGACTCACAAAACTGCATGTGGTGTTGTATTTATTCAATACCAAAAACTCGTTTTTAATGTGTTCAATATTAATACTGATTTAAAAATTAAAAGTTGATTTCTGATCAAATATTTAATATTTTTGTGTGTTTGATCAAGGATTTGTATAGTAAGTCTTACTATACAAATCCTTGGTTTGATAAATAAAAATTTGAATATTATTATTTTTTTAATTAAGGTCTTCATAAACATAGTCTATAAATTAACAACAACAAAAACATGCAAATTCATTGGAAAATACTAAAAAATGTGTCTAAAATAAACTTTTTATTATTAAATCAGATTTTATATTGAACAGATTGAAAATATATTAATGATAGATTGAATAAATACAATATTGCATACAGTTTATGTGAGTTTATAGAAGTATTTCAATAAAAAAAAGATAATTTTTTGGTCAGGTAAATTAATCAATGAGTGATATATTTCTCCTAGAAGAAATTTAAAGGTCCTGGTGAATGAACTATACAGAGAACAATACCTGTTGTATTTGTTAGATGGGACAATAGAACTTACAAAAGTTTAAATCGACAGGTAACTTGCAGGTGAATCTATGGAAAACTATCATAGGGTTCGCAATAATATGAATAATAATATACTGTTTACTGATAATTGATGAGTTAAAAAGCAACTGATAATGTTTATAAGTCTAGTGGTTAACAATTTATAGAATATTAAAGACTGATTCCCTGCCCTTTATTTGGTTGGCTCCGACTGATATAAGGCAAGGAAGAGAACCAGACTATTTATAGAAATGTGCAATGTTTGTTACAGAGATCTGCAAGTTGTGTGAGATATACATAGGCAGAGGTGATTTGGTAGTTCAGAATTTTACAACTAAAATAAAATGCAAACTTCAGACACATACATGTACGCTTGCTGGAAGCTTTGTGCAATATTAGCTGGTAGCAAAACATTTCAAAACAAATGTTTAACTGTTCTTTGTTTTTTTCTGCTTTTGTTTGTTTAAACACATTAATTGCAAGCTCCCTTTGATCTAGAGCTGTTGTGAAACTTTCAACTTAAATTGATCACCAATAATTACAAGGGCCTTAATTGATGATCATCCATACAATCAGATGGATGGATGGCTGCTTAATAATGTCATGTTGCAAATTAAATCTATACTCAGGACCAGAACATGATAAGGAGATATGAATACGAACACTTCTCTGCAGTAAACAACACACTGACAGGGATTTTAAACATGCTAGTTCACAAGGTAAACGGTGTGAAGGAAGAAATGTTATTGTCACCCTAACGTGACACATTATTCGGACTATGAGCCGACCAGTCTTTGCTCTTACTTCTAAATGCTGTCTGGTTAATGGAGAAGCATCAGATAACAATTTTTGTGTCTTTGGTTTGACCCACAGTCACTATTTGAACCCACACCCTCCCATAATTTGGCAAACACACTTCCACAAGACAACCAAGCTGGTCACATATGATAATATAGTAAAGCATTATATCTTTAAGTCTGATTGGTCGAAAAGATTTATATCCCCCAAAAGTTCACTGCATGGAATATATATATCCAGGAATAACTTTGTTGATTATGTTTTTTTTTTAAACTGCTGCACATTTATATGACAGACACTACAAAACTGGTTTACTAAGAGGCAAGGGACAATTGATTAAGCCTGCGTGGAATTTCTCTGCTTCTTGTGTACTCACTTCTAATCTTCATACTGAAGCTAAATTGAAAACAATAACATTGACTCTCAAATGGAATTATATCAGGATTTGTTTGCATTATTGAAACATGTAATGGAGTTATTGAAATTATTGAAACATTAAATGGAATTAGTGAAAAATGCATTTGATTGAATTATTGAAACATTTGACAAAAAGCCAAATTATTGAAACATTTGATGAAGACATTCAAATGTTTGATAGAGATATTGAAATTTTTTACAGAATTTAATTTGTTTAAACTCTGCCAAATATGATACTCAAATTTTATCTATGGTTCAACATGTTTAACACAGAGGATTAGTTATCTTAATGTCAATTTCCAAATCAAATTTTAGACTATAACTATTGACCTACGTACATGATGTATCTACATGTATAGATATACATTTGTATATGAATATTTTTGCAGCAAAAAGTTCCAGTCAAAGAGTAGTAAAGTAAAACCAATATTATAAATGATGAGTATTTTTCATTATTTCATGGTTATAATTTTCCACTCAGATCCATCAACCAAGATTTTATAAATTTATGTTATACCACCTCTGCCATATCCATGTTTACTTCTACAACTCTGTGTTTTTTTCATAGATTCAAAAATAGTTTCAGTAAGATGAAATATTTACAGATTCAAAGGTCATCTTAAAAGCTCTCAGACATAGAAGGTTTCACAGGCAAATACTTTACAAAATATATGGGGAATATATAAAGATTAATAGAGAGAACAGAAAATAAAGAATACAAAAATATGAATACAAAAATGGACAAAAAAATTAAATAAATATGTAGAAAATAGACCAAAAATTTAATGATGGAGAAAAAAGGACCAAAAATTTAAGAATAGAGAAAAATGGACCAAAAATTTAAGAAAAGAAAATAAAAAGTGCCAAAAAACTTCAGAATAATGGGGAAAAAATAAAATAAAAAAAAAATATCTAACAAACAAGAATGTGTCCATAGTACACGGATGCCCCACTCCCACTATCATTTTCTATGTTCAGTGGACCGTGAAATTGGGGTCAAAACTTTAATTTGGAATTAAAATTAGAAAGATCATATCATAGGGAACATGTGTACTAAGTTTCAAGTTGATGTAACTTTAACTTCATCAAAAACTACCTTGACCAAAAACTTTAACCTGAACTTTGCACTATCATTTTCTATGTTCAGTGGACCATGAAATTGGGGTCAAAACTATAATTTGGCATTAAAATTAGAAAGTTCGTATCATGGGGAACATGTGTATTAAGTTTCAAGTTGATTGGACTTCAGCTTCATCAAAACTACCTCGACCAAAAACTTTAACCGGACGGACGAACAGAGGCACAGACAGAAGGACTGACAAACGGAGGCACAGACCAGAAAACATAATGCTCCTCTACTATCGTAGGTTGGGCATAAAAACAAGGAATGATAAACCCCTTTATATAGAAAATAAGTTTGTTATCTTTCTGCATTGACTGAAAACCATTTTTAATATTATCATGGCAGAAATGGTATATATGAATAAATAAACAAGGAAGAAATACTACACTTAAAGTAAGATTGTAAGGTTTTATGATATACAGTAAATACCTCAGTCTTCAACTATATATAAAAAGATTGGAAATGTCAATTTACATATATATATACTGAGAAACACCAAGTAGAAACTAGACAATGGAGAATAATTGTTTAAATGGTAAATAATAAGAACGATTAGTTATATTCATATTAGATTCTTGAGATGAGCTTCAATATGCACCGTAAATTATCTTGTAGATTTTTTATTCCTTCCAGACAATCTCAATTTTCATTTTGTTAATTCATATTTTACTTTAATTTATCATGTCTTTTTATTATTATTATTATTCACAATATATATATAGCCCATCACCCTATTAAAATTACTCTAAGCACTTAACATAAAACAATCATTCAATGCGGTTAAAAGACCAAATCAAAATCAACTACAGGTCTCTTTTTACAATATTTCTTAACATCTGATGGTCAGTATGGTTATAAAGAACCATTTTAAAAAAGATTGAAAAACCAAAATTTATCCACCAATTTTTGTCAAACTGAGGACAAATTCTGTTATATCAAGTTTAAAATGCCTTCTGTTAATGAGTGAAAAAAAGTGAATATATATATCTTAATAAATTATGTATGTGCTATAAAAAACCTGTGAAAATATAACAGATTTTACATTCTTCTGTAAAGTCAGCTAATACAATGTAATATGCCTTGATGTGTCCTATGGTTGTCCTATATTTTGATTTTCTTTGTATTTAAGGTGGTACCCAACACTTTCACTAAAATTAATTTGGCTCGTTTAATTTTCATAAAATTTTGTCAAAGTAAATATTTTTAGAAATTTGAACCAACCGTTTTGTCAGAAAAATTACACTGGTTATATAGAAATTTGACAAACACCAATTTTGATCATTGAGAAGCTTAAATATTCCCTTTACAACACAACGTAATTAAAAGGTTTAGCTGACTTTACAGAGTTATCTCCCTGTAGTGTTAGGTACCACCTTAACATCACAATTGTCAGGGTACTTATGACAATTATTATAATTTCTTTGCCAACTATATTTTAAAATCTGTTGTAGCATAATTGACATCAATGTTTCCTTTTTTCAAGTAAATTATACAGATAACATTTCAGAAATGTTTGTGTGCATTAATTATGATTATTTCAGAAAATGTCTGTGTGCATTAATGATGATTATCATCAAAAAATCATCCCAAGAATTTTGACATTTACAGTATTAAAACTGGTTTTTTTTTTGCAAACATTTTTTTTTATCGCAATGAAAAGGATGAATCTTTTTCCCTGTTGCACATTAAATATTATGTTAAGGAAATCTGTCTTTCATGTGAAATGGATATGTGTTTTGTGTTAGGCATCATTTGACATGAACACACCACATTAGCATAAACAGGAAGTCCCATGTGGGATTATAATAATTTAAATGAAACAGCATCCCATCTTCCATCTTTGTCTTTCATCAACTTATATTAGCTGACTATGCGGTACGGGCTTTGCTCATTGTTGAAGGACGTACGGTGACCTATAGTTGTTAATGTCTGTGTCATTTTGGTCTTTTGTGGATAGTTGTCTCATTGGCAATCATACCACATCTTTTTTTATATATTATAGGAAATTTACAGCTATAATACTTGAGTGTGTTCCCAATGAATAATAATGCACAGTTTCTAGTTGAACCATGAATTCTTAATGCATTTCTTTTGAAAAGAAACTTTACATTTTTTGCATTCAAGTTAAATTTCTTCCAGACAAAACGTATCACATTGTATGACCTTAATCATTGTTGAAAATAAATCATTACGTATTCTGCCAATTAATATAATGAATACAAATTCAATCCTGTTCATTATTACCTGATCCTCTTCTTGTTGAGTGAAGTCATTCTTTATATTAAACACTTTTCTAATCTCTTCAGGAGCTTTCCCTTTTATCATGGTGGCCACGACTTTACAGGCAACATCCAAAAGGCCATCAATATCTAATGTATGTGCAGCCTAAAATAGTATTCATACAATGAATGAACATTTAGTACAATGAATTTATTATAAATGGTATATTTTATACTCATATCTTATTCAGACCAATAGCTGCACAATGGCAGCTCTTATGATAATTTTGACAATTTACATATGTAGGTACAAATGAAATTCAGACACCAAGCATTGCAAGGCAAGGACATAGTTGACTCTTTGACAAATATGTTATCTTCTGCACTAGTAAATAAATAAATTTTACTTATTCACTATCTTAATTTTTTTTTTAACCAACTACCTAATAAGAAAATACACTAACGCACAGTTTATAATATTTGAGTGGAAATCCCTCTCAAACCTTTAATTTAATTGGAACAGCTCTTGGCGTTGGCGCCTGTTAATATGTGTAATCCCACTTGCAATTTTATGCACCTATCCTATAAGCCCAGAGCCTGTTGTTCAGTGGTTGTGGTATGTTGGTGTTTCGTAAGATTTTTTTATATAGAGTAGACCATTGGTTTTCCTGTTTAAATTGTTTGAAACTAGTCATTTTAACAGCCTTTTTAGCTTGCAAGTCACAATATGTATAAGGAAAACCATTATAAGTCAAAGTACGGCCTTCAACACAAAGCCTAGGCTCACACCGAACAGCAAGCTAAAAAAGGCTCTTAAAAATACATGTTAATGTGTTCTTACAGAAATCAAATCAAACAAAGCAGCTTGTCCATCTTCTTGTAAGAACTTGTCGTCCCAGGAGCTGACCTCCTCTGTAGAATGTTTCATCCTATTATCATCATCCTCTGGGGGGAGGGGATCATCCTTATGATAGGTGCACCATGTGATGATCTTTTTCAACGTACCAGAGTTGATTGTCTTGATGGTAAGTGGTTTGTCATCATTCAGTAACTCTGTAATTAGAAAATATACTCTGAAAGATCATTTAGTTTGCTTGAATTTGATTGATCGCTGATAGCTTGCTTAAGTAGGTGATTGCCAATTATTTGATGCATATTCATGACAAGAGCAAATTAATACAATCAATATGTTCTGAGTTGGCAAATCTGGATGAGCTGTTGGAAGATTGAGCTGCAACTTCGTAGATGAGATTTGACATGGGCAGGAACTTAATTGATGCAACAGGCCACCTATTGATCCCCAAAAAGGTGTTGCAAAGATTCTTAATGCAAAATGTTCAATAAAAGTTAAAGTGTCAAAAACATATATATATACATGTAACCAACAGTTATATTAGTGGATTTTCAAAAAAATAGCATAATAAGGCATGTTGTTCCAGGGTTGTGTTTGTTGTTGTGGTTCCTAAGTGTTTCTAGTTTTGTATATAGATAAGACCTTTGGTTTTCGGATTTGAATGGTTTTACACTAGTCATTTTTGGAGCTCTAAATAAAATTATAGCTTGCTGCACAGTGTGAACCAAGGCTTTGTGTTGAAGGCTGTAATAACTTTGACATATTGTGAATCTGATGGAGAGTAGTGATTGTAACATGTGTAAGGCATGTATGCATTCATATCTACTTTTAGTTTCCATAAACTTCTTTGACCTGATCCCCCCTTCTGTTTAATTAATTAAATTTCCTACTTATTGTGCAGAAAAGATCACACATGATGTTGATTTTGTTTTCTTTTTCAAATTGATCTGAACTTACCCTGCAATACTGGCACTAATTTTCCGAACTTCTTAGCTATATCCAAATCAATTTCAAATACTTCCTTCTCATAAGTCTCCAACTTTATTTGAGGCACTGAAATAAAAAAAAAGAAATTCATCACTAATAATTCTTAATAATAATTAGGTAATTATCAGGATTATTAGTAGGAGGTTTAAGTAGTTATACATGTAAATGTATAAATTGAAGAAAATAAGAAGAAAATATAAAATTCAATAAATAATCTGTATGGCGTAAAAATGTCATTATAATATATTATATAATTTATTGCAATACAAATCTGATAGAACAAGATTTAAGTTATTTCTGCATCAGACTAGATCATCAGACTAGATCATGAGACTAGATCATCAGACTAGATCATGACATGATATTGACTGTCAATAAGGTGTTATTGGACCAGAGTTGAATTACTAAATAAAATTTTCTGATAATCTTTTCAGTATGAATATAACAAAGAGGATATACAAAGAAATACAAAAGTAATAAAAAAAGAATTCTATAACATCATGAACATGGGATCTACTCTGTAAATATATGTAAAATGAAAGAATTTTGAAGTTTTTTTTATAGAAAATAATTATATCCATCAACACAAAATCACCATGATCACCAGTTAATTTCACAACACAAACTTGTGCATTATTTATACATTAAGCTGATGTTTCAAAATTTTGTACCATTTTGTAGGTATAATTGTACATTTATATTGCACCTCTATTGGGTTACTGAGGATTCATAAACTTGTATCTACAAAATTAAAAGTTCAACAAATTATGCAAATTTTCTTTTGGCTTGTAATACAGAATTTGGCAAAACCACAAAATGAAATATAGATCTAAAAAATACAATCTTTCCATGAAAATAAATGAATCCACAGTACATTAGAAATGTGCAGTATCTATCAGCAATTTCTAAACAGAACTCCAATGTTGCTGCAAAATATATGATTATACTTGCAACCAACAATAATTATAGGTAATACACTGCAAAGTTATGGATCTTCTGTATTTATATTTCTCTGGTTGCCTAACCATTTTTCTTATAAATTGAAATTTAAAGTCCCAAAATATATGTTACATGTACATACAGAAAGTAGATATTTTCAAAAAGTACAAATTTACAGCTTGTAAAAAACTTCCTTGCTTTACATAATTATTACAATTGACACATATGGTAACCACACTTGATAAACATATATATGTCCCTGTCTCCTTGCTTAGCATGTACAAGCAGTTAAATATAAGCAATGAATCTAGTCATTTCATACCATAACCATTTTGTACCATTAACAATGATATTTTGCAATTAATAAAGCCATTTCATACCAGATGGGCCAACTGTTACGTATACCATTTTGTATCAGATATACATATAAATGTAAATATATACATGTATAATACTTACCAATTTTCTTGTACATTTTGTAAGATCTAGATATTTTGAAAAAACACAGCCAGTTTGGTGATTTTAACAGATTTAAATTAAACACTTTAAGGTAATTAATGTTTAAGTACAAATGTACGTAAAGTGGTGAATACTTTGATCTCACAGAATTTTATGAAATTTTGAAACAACAACAGCACATAAACAGTAATGCCTTGATACTTTATGATATACATGTAAAGCAAATTTAATCATTGTTAATCAGTCAAGGATATAACTTAAAAAAGTTATCAGAGAAAAATAACACGCATGTGTTATTACAGACACTTTCATGAGTTGTCTACTCTTTTTTCCTAAATCTGTAGTAACATATGTTTGTTATCAGTTATATATACCATAAATATTTTTGTTTTTTGTGGGCTCTAGGGAATTCTTGAAACTTTGCGTAGTTGATAACTAATTTTCTAATTCCATTAATACAATTTTGACCAACCATAGTAAATCAATGAGACAAGGACTTTTAGGGAAAATTAAGCTGTAATGTTACAAGGCTTAGTTATTACAGGCATGTAACTTATGAGAGTAAATGAGACACTTGAGAATTACTTGGAATCTTGGGCAGTGCCTCATTACAAGTTCTGATCATCATTTCTTACAATGAATTGAAATACATTGTGATATATTTCTGAGTAAAGGCTTTAAAGAGATGTAGAGAAGCTGTAATACAATGTAATAACACCCTTTGGTTATTGCAGGAATATATTTTCTGTAATAACATAGGTGTGCTGACTATGCATGACTGGAAAACTATGAACTGCTATATCTTTGCAAAGTTTAGTATACATAAAGAAAATTATAATATCAATAGAACTTGTGAAAAATTTAACAAAATAAAGTTTGTATATTGTCCCTTTGAAACATGTAACATACAAATGTTATTACGGTATTTTGATATTTAAGCCCACAAAAACGACATGTTTGTTATTTTTCTCTAATAACTTATTTAAGTTACACCCTTGACTGTTAATATTGATTAAAAAAATAGGAGTAAAAAAGTAAAAAAAAAATGTAAAGAATACAGTGTCAAAAAAGTAAAAACGTATGTTTATTATTATGCGTAGGAACAATTTATTTTATCATGTTTATACCTCCCTTTAACTAAAATAAACATAACTTTAACAACTTTACAGACTAAATGGACTAGCTGAATTGCGAGTATTGCTATACATAGCACTTGCAGCATTGAGCAGATCCAGCTTCATACATAATGAGTATTTATGGTTATAAATATAATTCAACAAAATAGTTAATTCTTCTTCTTCTTCCAGGTAAGGAACCAAATTCATATTGAATCAGAATGTGGATTAATGTGGGTTGAAATTGAGGTACATACCTTCAAAAATTCTTGCCCAAATTACCTTTATCAGTAATTTTTGGTGCATGACAATAAAATGTACACTTTCTTTCCGACGATAAAATGTACACTTTCTTCCAGACGATAAAATGTACACTTTCTTTCAGACGATAAAAAAATAGACTTATTTTGAACGAATCTCGTTAATTTTCTTCCAATAGTTATTTGTTCCTATAATTATCCATACCTGCCAACTTTTCAAAATGCCCATGGGGGTTTTACGTGAAAGATGGTTCTTATAATCCTACAAAACCTTCAAGGAGGCCTTGAAATATATTCTAATGTGGGTTTTTTGGGTTTCTTCATGCTTTAACAAGCTCATAGCCATTGTTAAATTAATTGTTTTCTTTAAAATACTTTAAAACAGTGGACAAAATTGCTCTTACAAAATTTCCACTTGGGAACCTCCATGGGAGAAATCCATGATAATGATATTTAGACAAATCAAGGTAAAGTTTTAACCGGTTTGATGCAAACGGTAGTAAAAATAACCATTTGAATCCTGACGGTAAAGCGCTCAGGGCTGATTATCGTCTATCCTCAAGTTCATTAATGCATTTAAAACCGTTAATTATAGACTTCTACAACTGAGTACAACATTACTCTTTAAACAAAATTCACATGCTTTCAATGTAAAAGATGATGCTGATTTTTTATGTACTTTTAAATGGTAACCAATGTAAACAAAGTCAAAAAATGCCTGACTAATTTTCCAAGTCAGCTAGTGTAAAAAATAATCATATCACATGCAACCATTTCACATTATAAAAGATAGTGAAACTTTAATAAACTTATACTTTTTGCGTTCTGTGTCTTTCAATAAAACAAGTTTCAGCTAGCGTTTGTCTTTTATTCAAGGGCAGTAATTCTATTTACATCGGGAATTTCGAGGTTGTTCGTCTAAATCAAGGTAAAGTACAAAACTATCCAAAAGGCAAAATAGATTATCGCCCCTTATTCACAAGAGGCGCTTATTAATTTTAGATTCAGCTCGTTTCCGATATATTTTTGTGTTGTTCCAGACGAAAGACAAAGATTTAACACCCCGTGCATACACACATCAGATCAAAGTAATGTCTCAAAATGAACTACACTGTTCTAAATTCTATTTGTTTTCCAAAATATTTACTGAATTATAGACTTGTATGCTCTTGCCAACAAATATGGCGCATTCTTTTTTGTTGACACCGTTTCTCAGACAAGTCATCTACAAATATAGACACATGTGTCATTTTATGTGAAAAGAGAATTAATTTCATTACTTCAAAAAACAATCGAACAAGATATTGACGATTTCAAAATTAAAATAGTCCTTAAATGATATTCAATGTGAATTGAAATATATTGACTTTGCTGTCTTTAGTGTCAAAACACCAAATAAAAGTTTCCCCCTTTCAGTATCACATTACTGAGGGGGGATAGGATCTTTATGGGCACTGCAGGATCAGGTATTTTTAAGCTCAGGATGTTGGGATTGAACCTTTCATGATATGGGAATTCTTTTTTCGATTTTGGGATGTCAGGATTTAAATTATTTAATTAAATTCCCGACCTCAGGATTTCATGTTTTCAAGCCCAGGATTCCGGGATCAGGACCTCTCCTACCGCCTCCCTCCTCAATTCTAAGCACCCTACTAACCACTAATTCACAGCAAATCTCATGATGGCGTCAATTTTATTATTCTGGTCACAGGATTTTCAGATGCAATGATGCCACAAAATCGTAGATATGGCACAAAAATTTTATATATATATTTATCATGCTAAACCAAATATATCATTAGATACTATAGGTTTCAAACTTTAACTGCGATATTTTTTAAGAATTAGATAATTTAAATTCCTTGATTATTTGATTAGGAAAGACATGAAAGATTGTTATAATTTAACAGATTTCCTGCCAGGTCGTCTTCCTTTAGGAATTATTTTTAATGCAGCAACATCTGTTCTCAGAAATTATCTCTACTTAATTCACAAATAATAAATCAGCTATTTTAATGGACAAATCAGGTGTTGGCTGTCCGACTGAATAAGTCATTTTTCTCTAAAGACTTGTAAAAAACGACAGAGTAAAGCAATTAATCAAAAGCTAGAAAATTTCAAACAGCTTTAGCTATCAAACTCTAATTATCTTTCATTGTTTTTACTTCTACCAAGCTATTATTTATCTACTTGTATTCTGTTTTAAACCAAACACATTTATAACATTTATTCCAATGAGCTTTGTAAATACTGACAGTATTAATAATCTTAAATACAATATATCACAATTAATCATCTAATTGCAACAACAAATTTAATTTGAATTACAAGTGTCACTTTTACCTAGAGTTGTGTGTCTTTAGAATGTTATATGCTAGTTATAAGCCTGGTACCTTTGATGACTAACATGACTAATTATTATCTTTTAGATGCCTAATATCAAGTTACAGAGTTCAGACGGAGAGATATTTGAAATTGAGGTTGAGATAGCCAGACAGTCTGTCACAATTAAAACTATGTTAGAAGGTAAGCTGTTGAAGAAAAAATTGTTCCTCAGTCATATTTTGATCAGTGTACTGATAAAATCTACCATGTGTAGTATTAAAGGCTAGCATGCATCAGAAATTTGATTGAGAAAAAAAATTGTGAATAAAGCTGTAGCACAAGCACTACATAAGCAACTCTAAAAGCTCGACTTTTGTTAAAAATAGTATGAAACATGACTGAAAAAAAACTTCATTCCAAGTTACTATGTAAAATTCATTACACAAATTTCACAAATGACAAAATTTTATGTAATTGAAAAGAATTTATATAAATTGTTCCTCATCATCTAGAATGTGCCCATAATTAATTGGTATATCTATAGAGCTATAGCTATGAATCATGAAATTGCAGCAACACCATATAGAGCATTTTGTCAGGCCTGAGTTTTCATAAAAATATTGATACATTTATTAAAAAGAATCGGTTTTAAATTGAAATTTGAAATGTTGATCAGATCAAGTTGTAATTTCTCATAATTTATTACTTTATAAACACATTTTTTATTGGAGGAAAATTTAATAAAATATAGGATTGGACTGATTGATACATATTTATCTTCAACTGACATATTTCAAAAAATTATCCCTCAAGACACATATCTTTAAATGAAAAATGATTGTATTAACACTCACATTACATTTTACAAAGATATGGTATTTTGATGCCCCTCCTATGATAGAAGAGGGGCATTATATTTTCTGGTCTGTGCGTCCGTCCGTCTGTTTATTCGTTATTCATTTTTCTGTCCGTCTGTCCTGCTTCAGGGTAAAGGTTTTGGTTAAGGTTTTGGATGAAACTGAAGTCCAATCAATTTGAAACTTAGTACACATGTTCTCTATGATATGATCTTTCTAATTTTGATGCCAAATTAGAGTTTATACCCCAATTTCATGGTCAACTGAACAAAGAAAATGATAGTTCGAGTGGGGCATCCATGTACTAAGGACACATTCTTGTCTATTTATAGTCTAATGTGTATATTTATAGATCTGGGTGTTGATGAGGATGATGAAGAGCCTGTACCCTTGCCTAATGTAAATGCTGGTATCCTAAAAAAAGTTATTCAATGGTGCACATACCACAAAGACGACCCACCACCTCAGGAAGATGATGAAAACAAAGAAAAACGCACAGATGATATTTGTTCCTGGGACGCTGAATTTCTAAAAGTTGATCAAGGGACATTATTTGAATTAATATTGGTAATTTAACATTTGCATATTCAGCAGTTCTATAAGTATAATTGGGAGAAAATGTGTAATAAAAAAAGTTTATCAATAATCTATATTTATAATCACAACCTTTTCATAATTAGAAATTGTTTATTTGGGCTACAGTAGAAATTAAATAAAATATCATTTCAAAGACCAAGGCTTTACTACTCTGGGATGGTGTCAGTTCAGTTGAAATGTGTAACCAAACTTTCAAACAAATTTTGCAAGCTGTCTGAAGTAATTAAGTTGAAATGCTTTTCTAGAATACCATGTAAATATATTTCTCTAATTCTATCAAGATTTATCCTATTCCTGACATGTTGATTTTTTTTTATTTAATCAACCTGTGATTTATTGATATCAGTTCTTCATTGGGCAAAGTTTGATTATGACGTTGAATTTTCTTGCTTTCCTCTGAATTTCAATTATTATGCAAATTTCTTATTACAGGCAGCTAATTATTTAGACATTAAAGGATTGTTAGATGTCACATGTAAAACAGTTGCAAATATGATCAAAGGAAAATCACCTGAAGAAATTAGGAAAACATTTAATATAAAGAATGATTTCACTCCTGCGGAAGAAGAACAGGTTTGTATTAAAAAAAACAACATTTTATGAGGACAATATCAGATCGACTAATTACCCCAAGTTATGCTCTCTTATATCAGTCAGGGATATAACTCTATAGGGTTATTACAGGAAAATAACATACATTTGTTATTGTGGACTTAAAAATCAAAGAACTGTGATAACATATGTATGTTACATGTTTCAAAGGGACAATATAAATCATTAGTTTAGTTAAAATGTATAAAAGTTCTATTGATATTACTTTTTTCTATATATGTATACTTAACTATTTAAAGATATAACAGTTCAAAGTTTGCCAATTTTGCATAGTACACCTATATATGTTATTACAGAAAAAATATGCCTGTAATAACTAAAGGGTGTTATCACAGCTTCTCTATATCACTTCAAAGCATTTGCTCAGACATACATTATGCTTTTAATTACAATGTAGTTTAATTTATTGTAAGAAATAATGACCAGGGCATGTAATGAGGTTCTGCACAAGTTTCTCAGTAATTCCCAAGTGTCTTATATAATAAGTTACATTCCTTTAATAACTGAGCTTTGTTATCACAGCTAAGTTTATCCCTTAATAGCCTCGACTCGTGGATTTACCATGGTCCATCAAAAATGTATTAATATAATTAAAAAATTAGTTATCAAGACTATGCATTTAGTTTCTGCGCAAAGTCTCAAGAGTTCCGTAGAGCCCACTATAAATGAAATAATTTTACAAATAACAAGCATATGTTATTACAGATTTAGAAAATTTAAGGTGAAAGTATCTGTAATAACACACACAAGTTATTTCCTGGAATAACCCTATAGAGTTATATCTCTGAGTGTATATCAATTTCTGTATTAAAATTTGTAAACCGACTTATTAGATTAAATGCCCCTTTAAAAATGGAAAAAATGCTGATTTTTTTTTCTTTTCTTTAACCTTAGTTCGCCTCAACCAAATGTTATGAATCTTATTCACAATGCTTATCACCACAAAACACAGATCAGAAATTATTGCAAGGTTTTTATTATTGCCAATATTGCAACTGAAAGAGTATTGCAATAAAAGGAAGTCACATTTTGATATCTGATGCATATATCCTTCTGCAAATTTTCCTTAAATTGCTATGATTAATCTGGCTTTTTTGTCCATTATCCAAAAATTGCAATAATAAATGAACACATTAATTTCTGAAGTTACAGTATTTGATTTGGATAATTGATTCCTTGCCACAGGTTAGCTATTTTAAATGTATGATATACAAATAAGAAGATATGGTATGATTGCCAATTAGACAACTCTCTACCCGATATCAAAGGACGTTTCAGTTTAGCAATTATAGATCACCACACTTTCTTCATCAATGATCAAAACCTGTAATGCTAAGAAAACTATTAAAAGTTTAAAAAAATCAGCTAAAAGAATAACCCCATGATTTATGCACAAAACCATGAACAACAAATAATGAATTAGCAACAATTGTAAATTATGAAAAAATGAACTATAATAGCCTGAAGAATGATCATGTGAAAAAGTTAAAAAAAAAAATTGTTAAGCAATTTGTACCAGGACCTAGCTAGACACAAAACAAATATTTTTCCAGCAACCTTGATCATGTTTATTTAAATTTATCATTCTAAGCTTTAAGACAAACACACTGTTTAACAAACGCAATGTAAGCATGGTTTCTTAAAAGCCTACAAATCAACTGCATGATGGACAAAACACATCTTGATAAAGAATTTCAAAATAATATTAATGGTGTATTTTGTTATTTCAGGTGAGGAAGGAAAATGAATGGTGTGAAGAGAAATAGAGAAATCCCCTCAAAATCACAAATAAAGACAGAGACTGTAGAGAAATTCCACTGTATTTTCACTTATCTGAGGAGAATATCAAACCTTATCACTTACTTGAGTGAAGTTTTGAATTTTTTTCTCACTTGAACATGTTGAGTTTAGTTTGAAATGGCTCCTTCCTTTGAACCTTTACTTCTACAGTTTTGCTTTTATAATGCTCAACTTTAAAAGTGAATTTTATTATTTTCTTTTGTTTAAATTTATATGTTTGTATCAACATGGTTTTCCTATGTAGTTATGCATTTAGAAAAAAGTTTTTAGATTTGATTGACATGAATATTGAGTAAAATAGATCTTGCAGAAAGGAGTTTAAAAGGTTTATTTAAAACATATTTCTGTACAATATATTTTCATGTGAAAATCAGTTAAGGTACAAATATCACAATTTTAAAATATGGTTTACCATGAAGTTAAATTTATTTGCCTTTTTTGGAAATAAATTAGCATATTCAGAAAGAATATTTGGTTGATATTGTTAATGACACTGAAAATGGGTTTGGACATTAGAAAACCTTACCAAGGGTTAAATCTGTGAATTATTGTACACTCTGATACAAACTTATCTTTTAAATTTTTTAAAATACCATCAGTCTCTGGATTCAATGTGTGACCTCCACTCAAATATACCAAACTTCTACAAATGTCAGAGGGATATGATATCAACAGAAAGTAAGACTGTTTTGGTGTAATTCTGCATAATGTAATTGCCAAGGATATTGTTAGAATAATATTTCATTTGTGAAATAAAGAGTAAATTTTATTTGCAGAATTTATAAAAATTGCAAAGTTTTGACTAGATGTAAAAGAAAGAAATGATTCATTACATATTCAAATATTTAAAAAAAAATAAGACCTATGTTATAACACAAAAACTTTCTACCTCCAACCTTGTCATGGAGATTGGTAAATTTTATTGGAGAAGCTAAAAGGAGGATTAATTTGTTCTGTTGTGATATCATAGTTTAAGGTTTGATTCAGTAATTTCATATTTTATTTTACATGTATGTGTGTATTTTAGTTATACTACCAAACATTTTGTAAACAATTCAAACTTTCATTAATTTATATTAAAATATTTATTAATGTTTGCTTTGTGATTAAACCAAAAGAGTCCATCAGAAAACAGCTTGTCTCCTGAATTCAGAGTTTAATTAGCTCATCTACTATGGAGCCTGAAAGGTCACTTTTGAGCCATTGCCATTACTTGATGTGCATCAACTAATTATCTTATATTAAATCAACAACAACAAAAAAATACCTTTTGGACTTCTTTCCTAGTTCAAAAATCTGATATTCCATCAAACCAAAATGGCTGCCATTTCTGTAAATAGAAACTAGCTATAAAGTTAAAAAAAAAAAGGTTCAATGAAAATATGGCAGCCACTGCTAACTCTGGTGTGGTTGGATATTGCAGATCAATGTGATTATTACTGATAATCATTTGACAGTTAAATTTAGAAACATAGTTACAAACCCAGCACATTTTTTTCATCATGACATCTCTATAACTTAATGTTGGATACAAATGGGGGGAAAAACCAAGAAATTGCAGAATTTTATGACAATACAACCACCAAAAACCCACATCAATAAAGAAATAGTACAGAGAACATATGACCCAGATAATATAGACTTGGATGTTTATATTTAAGCTGATAATAACATCTTGGAATTAAGTCATAATGAGGTTCATAATTTTAGCCCAAATTCTTATTAGAAATTGTTGTATTATTAAATATAACAACTTTTATCTTGTAGTATGTATCTGTTTGTTAATTAATAGATCAAATTTTTATAGTGAAAAATCTATGAAATCAAAAATAACCTTGCAGCTTAAGAGATTTCTGAATGGAACATGTATATTTGCAGTCAAGGGTTTCACAATGTTTTATAGGTTTGAAAATACACAAAATTATGTGTTTAACGCATCTCCAACATTACAATGTAGAAAGCCTGAGGGTGTCAGTTCTGAAGCAAAGTGGGTAAAAGTATCAGATTTTTCTTTTTATACCACAGCAAAGGGGACCCTCCGTTATACCATTGACTGTCTGTACGTATGCCCAACATTAGTTTCTGATCTTTCTTCGTTAGCCTCAACTAAATGTTATGAAACTTGTACACCATGCTTATAATCAACCAAGTTTGAATTTGTTTGGCATCAATTTTTATCCTTCTAGAGTTGTGTTCCTTTATGATTGGAAACATTATTTTTGTACACACAAAAAAAGTACAGTGCTAAATGAAATATTTGTTATGGTAATTATCAGTATAAAAATGACGAAGTAATCACCATAAAGAAAACAACAGGAGACTCGGATTTATACACAATGCTAATTACCAAAAATACAGATTAAGATTGAAATTTGGTGTTTTCTTTCTTTTTTTTTTCTTTTAGCTCACCTGGCCCGAATGGCCAAGTGAGCTTTTCTCATCACTTGGCGTCTGTCGTCCGTCATTGTTAACTTTTACAAAAATCTTCTCCTCTGAAACTACTGGGCTAAATTAAACCAAACTTGGCCACACTCATCATTGGGTATCTAGTTTAAAAAATGTGTCCGGTGACCTGACCAACCCACCAAGATGGCCGTCATGGCTTAAAATAGAACATAGGAATAAACTGTAAACCGCAATAATGTACAGCAAAGTAAGAGCTACAAATAAGTCAACTTCACCAAAGTGGTCAATTGACCCCTTAAGGAGTTATTGTCCTTTATAGTCAATTTTTAACAATTTTCATAAATTTTGTAATTTTTTTGTAAATTTTTACAAAATATTTTCAACTGTCACTTCTGGTCTAATTTCATTATAGATAGAGATAATTGTAAGCGGAAAGATTGTTCAATAAAGTAAGATCTTCTTACACAATCACCACATCACCAACACCAAAACACAATTTTGTCATGAATCCATCTGTGCCCTTTGTTAAATATGCACATAGATCAAGGTGAGCAACACCGGCTCTTTAGAGCCTCTAGTTTAATGTTGACAGTTGTTTACAAATGGAAAAAACTCAATCAAATGTTATGAATCTTATACACAAAATGCAGTGTTGCTTTTACTATTCTGTATGTATGCCCCTTTACGAATAGAAAAATAATGCTGAATATTTCGTTAAGTTTGCCTCAACCAATGTTGTGCAACTGAAACACCATACTTTTTACCACAACAATCAGATCAAGTAAAAAATTAGGTAACAACACTTATACCGTTCTACAGTTATCCCCCTTTGTAACTTTATATGATATGCAAGTGGGGGGCTTCATCTGTGTTCCATAGACACGTTCCACATTTATTTGACATTCATCTGTGCCAAATGAGGATTATTGAGGTAATGTGAAGAGGGAACGAAATTTGGCATTGCCTACAGACCCCTCAGATAGTTGTTTCAATGCTTCTTTAACACACAGAGAGCATAACAATCACCGTCACAATGCATCATAATATGGGTTTTATTGTATGGTGGTCAATTCGTAGAGGTTGAACTGCGATAGAGAAAAAAAATGTCATTACTCAACAATATCCTTAAAAGAACAACATAGAATTCATGAAATGAGACTGAGAAATGCCGAAGGTAGATTCAAAAAGTAGGAAATACATAAAACCTGACCAAAGAAAAAATACTAAAGACTTTATTTACCAACAGAACGACAAGAAATCAACTGTCATATTCATGACATGAGACAGGCGCAAACATGCAATGGGGTTAAACATGTTTTTTGGGATCACAACTCTCCCCCTATACCTCTAGCCAATGTAGTAAAACAAACGCACAAAAATACGCTCAGTAAAACTCGGTTTTAGAGAAGTCCACTGTCAAAATAGATAACAAAAGAAAATAAACAAATTTACCATAATACATAAATAACAAAAGACTACTAGCAGTTACTGACATGCCAGCTCTAGAACTCAATTAAATTGATTGAAAGATTATGTCTTCATCATATGAATATCAAGCACAATCCCTACCGATAGGGGTTAAGTATTATATCGTCATAAAATATATGAGAAGAACATAACCCGTGCCATGCCAACGTTTGGTTTAAAAATAAATGTGTTTAATTCCGATGCAAATAGTTATCAAAGGTACCATGATTATAAGTTAGTCAATATCAAAGCTAAAATATGCAATTTTTAATGGCTTGACAACAGTAACGTAACAATATCCCTTTTTAATAAGTAGTCTGTTTTATAGGTTTTGTTAACTTTTGAGGTGAATACTGACATTTTTGTGCGTTGTAAAGAAGTAATTAAGAAAGTTTGAATAAGATATATTTTAGTTGTAGCCTGTGCAACATCCAAATGTACATAATTTGCACATTTTGCATAATCAATTTGATAAACGAAGAAAAACAAATCATTTTGTTGTTGTTGGATGACACACCAATACATTTAAAAAGTGTTATCAACCTTGATTTACGAATATAACATAAACTTTATAAAAATATCAGCTAGGATACAAATAATATACTAACATATTAATGAAAAATAACAGTTTCTGTAAACCGTACTAAAAAATATCAGGAAAAACATATATATTAATTAGATAATAGAAGGAGTAAAGTTTCTGTAAACTATTATGTATACATATATATACCAGCCATAATATTCTGTTTTGACAAACCGAACAGCAAGGTATAAAGGGTCCCCAAAATGGCTAGTGTAAAACCACTATTACGGGAAAATAACTTAATTTAATAACTATGTAAAAAATATAGACCCTCCAACAACATCTTTCTTGACATCGGTCCTGAATCTCTTAATGTCAGCCTGAAATACAAAATACATTGTTTAGGTTGCAGTTGTACACATTAGAACATCAATTGAATTTGTATAGTTTTTACAAAACAAAATTCGCAATTACATCGGATTCTTATGGGAAAGATTGTTAATGGCTTCTAGTAACACTAGCAATGTTATCAGTACTTCTTTTCAGTGATGAAAATGCGAATATGATTTCATCAAAATTTACTCTTATTGAAATAATAAAAATATGTCATATAAAGCTTTGTACTTGTCCTGAATTGAAAAAATCTCTTGTTCATTTGATGAAATGTTTTCACTATCAAAACGTCATTACTCGACCATCAACAACTTGACCAGTTGTCGATAAAAGCATTAATATTTATACTGTTAAAAAGGTTAATGTTTTTACCTATATTTAAGTGTGATCATATTTTAAAAATGCGTAACACAACTCATCTGGGATATATTTGATTTTGTTCCATTCGTTTCTTTATATTTTTTGTTCAGCTTTAAAAACAAAAATATGCCGTTCAGCTTTAATGACAAAGATATGTCGAAGTTCAAAATTTGCAAGTTAGTATTGCCATATTGTTATATAACCTAAGGAGTATTGAAAATACTGGGTCTTCGACATTGATAATAGTAAAGAAATAGCCCTTATCGTACTGATCGGTAAACTATTTGTATTCCAACCAAACCCGATCTCTGAACGATCCTTTCCAGAAATATTCGACTGCTACTCGACAAATTTTCGATCTCTTCTAGAGTGACTGGCTTCTCGATCCGTACTCCAAATGTTTCGACCTATCAAAAACTCTAGGGTAGAACGTCAGACCGGTGATGAATGAAAAAGTATGTTGAAAGTTGAAAATCAAAATGTTGAAAACGAAATTCATGTTGAATGTTGAAAACGAATGTTGAATGTTGAAAACGAATGTTGAATGTTGAAAACGAATAATGAATGTTGAAAACGAATGTTGAAAGTTGAAATTCGAATGTTGAAAACGAATGTTGAATGATAAAAAAGAAAGTTGAATGTTGAAAACGAATGTTGAAAGTTGAAATTCGAATGTTGAAAACGAATGTTGAATGTTGAAAACGAATGTTGAATGTTGAAAACGAATGTTGAAATTCGAATGTTGAAAACGAATGTTGAAATTCGAATGTTGAAATTCGAATGTTGAAAACGAATGTTGAATGTTGAAAATGAATGTTGAAAGTTGAAAATAGAATGTTGAAAACGAATGATGAATGTTGAAAAAGAATATTAAAAATTGAAAACGAATATTGAATGTTGAATTTTGAAAACCAATGTTGAATGTTGAAAACCAATGTTGAATGTTGGAAACGAATGTTGAATGTTGGAAACGAATGTTGAAAGTTGAAATCGAATGTGGAATGTTGAAAATGGATACAAGGAAAAAAAAATTGAATGTCGAATGTTGAATATTGAAATCGAATGTTGAATGTTGAAATCGAATGTTGAATGTTGAAAATGGATACAAAAAAAAAAAAAAAAAAATGAATGTTGATGTTGAATGTTGAAAATGGATACAAGAAAAAAAAAGAATGTTGAAAATGGATACAAGAAAAAAAAAATTGAATGTTGAATGTTGAATATTGAAATCGAATGTTGAATATTGAAATCGAATGTTGAATGTTGAAATCGAATGTTGAAATCGAATGTTGAATGTTGAAATCGAATGTTGAATGTTGAAAATGGATACAAGGAAAAAAATAATTGAATGTTGAATCTTGAATATTGAAATCAAATGTTGAATGTTGAAATCGAATGTTGAATGTTGAAAATGGATACAAGAAGAAAAAAAATTTGAATGTTGAATGTTGAATGTTGAATATTGAATACATTGATTGAGAAAATAAATCCGGGTTACAAACCAAAACCGAGGGAAACACTTTAACCATGAGAGGAAAACAACAAAACAACAAAATTTGTTATGTACAGTGTTATAAAGTTCACCTCACTTTATTACCGTATCATCTGTTACAGTAATTATAATTGACAGATCAGCAACTCTCACATGTCTGCACATTCTTAAATAAACATGTAATTAAATAGATCAATTGAAGTTCTTATACACATGTTGTCATTCTGTAGTCTGACCATCAAACGATCTACTTGTTAATAAAATTAGTTATAGAAACTGGATTGTATTATTACATAGCAAATATATTACACATTTTGGCGACGAGGAAAAAAAAAACTGAATATTAAAATAAATGTGAATTTCTACAAGTGACAATGCCGACTTACGGGAAATTAGACTCTTTTGATGAATCCGAAGATTGGACACAATATGTAGAGCGTATGGAACATTATTTTAATGCTAATGAGATTGATGAAGAAGACCAGAAAAGGGATATTTTCTTAAGTGTATGTGGGAAGAATACCTACAAATTAATAAGGGATTTATTAGCACCAGCCAAACCAGGAACGAAATCACTGGCCGATTTAACAAAACTAGTGAAAGATCACCGAGATCCAGTACCATCAGACATCATTCAGAGATTTAAATTTAACAGTAGGACAAGACACAGCGATGAGTCAGTGAGGACATTTATTGCAGCACTAAGAAGTCTGACAGAACACTGTAATTATGGTGACACGTTAAACGCGATGTTACGTGACAGGTTAGTCGTCGGGATAAAGAGTGACCGCATACAGAGGAGACTGTTAGCAGAGCCGAATTTAACATTTGAAAAGGCATTGGAAATTGCTACCGCTATGGAGACTGCAGAGAAGAATGCACAGGACATCCAAGCGAGTGGGACAAATGGAACATTTCAGAAACAAATCAACAAAGTTTCAAAATCATATACAAGAAACAACTCTGGAAATTCGAAACAAGGAGATTGTTACCGGTGTGGAGGAAATCACTTAGCCGCTGAATGTAGGTTTAAGGATGCAAAATGCCACAGTTGTAAAAAGAAAGGACATATCGCAAAGAAATGCCGTAACAAATCTGCCAATGGGAATTCAAGTGAAAACCACAGAGAGTTTAAATCACATTTTAAACCACTTGCTCATTTCATGGAGCAGGATGAAAGTAGTGAAAGTGAGAATGAAGTTTACTCAGTTTTTCATTTTGGAAATAAATCTAATGAGGCATACAAAGTGCAAATCAATGTGAATGAATGTGAAATAGCCATGGAAATAGATACCGGAGCGTCAGTTTCTATCATGAGCGAGGATACTTACAAGGAATACAAGTCGAAATTCAGAATCGAACCGACAAGTGCTAAACTCCGAACATACATGGGAGAGCAGATTCCTGTAATAGGACGTGCAATCGTCAATGTCAACTACAAGAAGGAAAGCGCAAAATTACCATTACTGATAGTGAAGCGTAAAGGTCCGAATTTACTTGGCCGAGACTGGTTGAACAAACTCCAACTGAATTGGAAGGATATTTTCTCCGTCGTTGGAAGTGATAATCAATCGAGTGATTTGAATGTGATCTTGGAAGCAAATAAGGAGGTTTTCAAAGATGAACTTGGAACTGTAAAAGGCATGAAAGCCAAGATTTATGTTGACAAGAAAGCCGTACCGAAATATTTCAAGGCTCGCCCTTTGCCGTATGCGTTGAAGGATAAAGTGGAGATGGAACTTGAACGTCTTGAGAAGGAGGGTCAGATTCAGCAAGTGGAATTTTCCGACTGGGCCGCTCCGATAGTACCTGTAGTTAAGGAGAACGGATCTATTAGAATTTGTGGTGACTACAAGGTAACCGTTAATGCCGTTTCAAAGTTGGATAATTATCCTATTCCTAAAACAGAGGATTTATACGCAACGCTTGGAGGAGGACAAGAATATACAAAATTGGATTTAACTCAAGCATATCAACAGATTGAACTTGATGAGGACAGTAAGCATGGTAAGAGGTATGTGACTATAAACACGCATAAGGGTTTATATAGATACAATAGACTTCCGTATGGTGTAGCGTCCAGCCCAGGGATTTTCCAAAGAACACTTGAAAATGTTGTTCAAGGAAGAGCCAATGTTTTGGTTCGAGTAGATGATATACTGATAACGGGTAAAACAAGGGAGGAACATCTTAATACTCTTTCTGAGGTATTGTCTAGATTTAAGAGAATCGGAATTCGGTTAAAGAAACAGAAGTGTGTGTTCATGGCCGAAGAAGTTGTTTATTTGGGATTTAAAATAAACAAACACGGAATTTATCCAGTGGAGAGTAAAGTTGAGGCGATCGATAAAGCACCAAGTCCGACAAACGTGACAGAATTGAAAGCTTATCTTGGAATGCTGAACTATTACAATAGATTCTTATCGAATCTGTCTCACTTGTTAAAGCCGCTACATGTACTTCTACAGAAAGACACAAAATGGAGTTGGGAAAAAGAACAGGAAAAAGCGTTCATAGAGTCAAAACAGCTGTTGAAATCCGCATCAGTACTTGTACATTTCGATCCGAAAAAGAAATTAATCTTAGCATGTGATGCATCTCCGTATGGATTAGGCGCCGTACTTTTGCATAAAATGGACGACGGCAGTGAAAAACCAATAGCTTATACATCTCAAACACTTACATCAGCAGAGCAGAATTATTCCGTTCTTGAGAAGGAGAGTCTGGCCATAATATTTGGTATCAAGAAATTTCATCAATATTTGTATGAACACCCCGTTACAATCATAACCGATCACAAGCCGCTCATAGGTTTATTTCGAGAAGATAAACCTATACCTACAATGGCTGCATCTCGAATTCAAAGGTGGACACTGACTTTAGCTGCATATGAGTACACGATTGTATACAAAGAAGGGAGTTTGAATGGTAATGCGGATGGACTAAGTAGACTACCGCTGAAAACAAACATTGAAAAGACACCAACGCCAGGTGATACTATATTATTAATGGAACATTTAGCCACTACGCCAGTTGATGCTAAACAAATTCAAAAGTGGACACGCAAGGACACAATACTGTCTATGGTGCTTAGATACATTTTGAATGGATGGCCGTCAAAATGTCCCAGTGAAGACATAAGACCGTATTACAGTAGAAAAAATGAACTGTGTAGTCAGGACGGATGCATATTGCGGGGAGGAAGAGTAATTATACCACAACCAGGACGTGAAGCCATGTTAAATGAATTACACCAAGGACATCCAGGGATTACTAGAATGAAAAGTCTAGCAAGAAGCTATATATGGTGGCCGGGAATGGATAATGATTTGGAATTAACTGTTGTTAATTGTTACAGTTGTCAGGAAAACCGCAAATTACCAGCAGAAGCACCGTTACATCCGTGGGAATATCCGAGCCATCCGTGGTCAAGAATACACATAGACTTTGCAGGACCATTTATGAACAAATCATTTCTAATTATTGTTGATGCGTATTCAAAATGGATAGACATACACGTTATGAATTCTACAACATCCGAAGCTACGATTGCAAAACTTCAACAAACGTTTGCAACACATGGATTATGTGATCTTATTATTAGTGATAATGGAGCCGCATTTACTAGTAAGGAATTCGCCGATTATGTAAAATCAAATGGAATTGAACATCGCACTTCCGCGCCGTGGCATCCAGCTAGTAATGGTTGTGCTGAACGAGCAGTTCAGAGTTTCAAAGAAGGAATGAAGAAAATCAAAGAAGGAACTATCCAGGAAAAGTTAAACTGTTTTCTTTTCAACTACCGTATTACGCCACAAACAACGACAGGACTGACACCGTCAGAATTGCTAATGAAAAGGAAACTCAAGTCACGTCTACATTTAGTTTTTCCAAATATTGAGAAGCGAGTTCCGGAGAGACAACAAAAACAGAAACATTATCACGATAAGAAATCTGTGAACAGACAAATTAATGTAGGACAGGGAGTATTTGCCCGAAATTTCGCAATTGGTTCAAAGATTAAATGGATTCCAGGAGAAGTTATAAAACAACCAGGACCACTTTCATTTCATATTAAATTGCAAGATGGACGTGTCATTCGTAGACATATTGACCACATCAGAGTACGAAACTTCGATTGCACAAACAACGAAAATGAAGAAAAATGTGACAATGACAGTGATTTGTTTGAGCCAGAAATAACTATACCGATTAGTACTCCTGAGACCGAACAACCGCAAATCGAGAAACCGTCAAACATGACTGAACAAATGGAACCACGCTATCCGAAGAGAATAAGAAAAGAACCATCGCATTTAAAGGATTTTGTGTTGAAATAAATGGTTGATTTATAAAGAGGCATAATAATCCTCACAACCGTTTGAAGTGCATTAAGTACTTCGCAGTGCATGTGTGTACATATCAATTAGTGTAAGAAAAAACAACAAGACCAGTGCGAACATTTTTATTTTTATTTTCATAGTAGGACATTATAGTTTCAGTGCAGACAAACTTTAACGAATGAGTCTTTGTGATCTGACATTTTTATTTGTTTTCAAACTGATATGAACTTATCAATCAGTAGCCGTGAAAAGACATTAATTTTCTGTAATTGAGTTAATTTGTTTTTAATTTGTTTTTATCTAAGGCCGGAGAAGTGTTATAAAGTTCACCTCACTTTATTACCGTATCATCTGTTACAGTAATTATAATTGACAGATCAGCAACTCTCACATGTCTGCACATTCTTAAATAAACATGTAATTAAATAGATCAATTGAAGTTCTTATACACATGTTGTCATTCTGTAGTCTGACCATCAAACGATGTACTTGTTAATAAATTAGTTATAGAAACTGGATTGTATTATTACATAGCAAATATATTACATACAGTTGCCTTTATTTCCATACAGCGCATCTCTGGGTTATGTCAAATTAATTAATATCAATCATTTGTAACCATGAGAGGAAAACAACAAAACAACAAAATTCTGAAGTGCAAAAAAAAAAAAAAAAAAAAAAAAAAAACCAACTCTACAATGCAACATAAAGTTTTTCATATTTTTTTTACAATTGACTCCATAGAAAAAATATACCATTGCATTGATATATGGGATATCATAACTAGGACATACGTAGTCTAATCTTATCTAACAATGTTGAGTCACCGTTTTTCACGTGGTCTAGGTAGTGCAACTACTGCATCACTGGCCTTTCAACACTGGAGTTAACGTTGTGAATTTGAACCCCTCGCGTGTAAGCTGCGCTCCATTCCAATTTTGATTGACTAGGATTCTTGTCAGCTTCCCTACTAAATGTCAATGGTTTACAGCCACAATATAAAACAGTTCCTGAAAGTTGCGTTGAATACCAATCAATTAATCAAACAAATTATGTAGATACTTAACCGTTTTGTAAACTACGACCCTAAAAGCGTAAAAAATTGGGTACAATTGTGTTCACATTTTCATGATTTTGTAGATATTAAAATAATATATAATTTATTAATGTCTTTCTAGTTTGAAAGACTACACATACAGGTAAACATTCGCTGATGTGAAATATATTTGAAAAAGAGCAAATGTTTAACAAATGTTGAAAGATGTCGCATGCCAAACTCATTATGCATATTCAGTAAAATTGAACAAAGCTACACAACATATGTCACTAATAATTGTTTCACACCTACAACATTCCTCGATTAAATCTTTAACTGTATGTATGGAACACCATAACTGTCTTATAGTGTAAATATGTAATGTGCTGTGTCGCTTTGCTTTCGTCCTGTCATTTCTCCTTTGTGTTATGTACAGTTGCCTTTCTTTCCATACAGCGCATCTCTGTGTTATGTCAAGTAAATTAATCAAATGTATGATATGTCATTTATAAACGTTGGTGACCGTGTGTGCAATAGGCCGGCAATACATTTAACTGTAACTACTATATAATTTGTGAATACCTCCAAACTTTATGATCAACCACTTTTACATTCTTTCATATGTTGAGTGTATTCTACCTTTAATTCAGTTGATAATTGCATCTTGTCTCAAATGTGATTGTTATGCTAAATTTTCTAAACGTTTGGTTCTGATACATCTTTGTTCAATGAAAACTTCATGATATTATAGTCTAACGGCTTTAGTTTATACATATGTATCACCAGTGAAAAACATAATTCATAATGGTATAGTTCATATGCGTTTGAACAATTGGTACTATCTGTTAGCATTCATTACGTTATGTGCAAATGCCTTTTAAATGTTTTACATTATGTTTAAACACCTAATAGATTATTTGCAAACACTTATAACCTTTTGTGCAAACATCGTTTACGTAATGTGCAAACACCAACTACGTTATGTATAACACTTATGCCATGATGTGTAAATACCTATTACATCATATACAAACTATAACGTTAAATGCAAATGCGTATTAAATTATGTCAGAACATCTATTACGTTATGTGCAAACACCTATTGCGTTATTTGCAAACACTGCCAACACCTATTTCGTTCTGGTAAACGCCCTTTTAACACAGATTAAAACAACACGTATCATTTTGAAAATTAAGAAAATTACAAGTATGAGCTTTCTAAAAAACTATGGACTGCCTGGCTGTATCCTTATTGAATGTAATATGGGTGCATCGGGTTGTTGATTTCGTTTTGGAAATGTAGTATTAGTATACATTGATGGATGTGAAAATGCTATATGAATATTTAATTTTTAGAGGAAAATATGTTGTTCTACTTTGAGAGTGTGTGTTATACACCCATACTTTTAAGCCCATACCGCACAGCCAGCTATTAAAAGGCTCCAAAATTGCAAATATAAAAAAAATCAAACCAAGAAACTAGCGGCCTAAGTTATGGAGGAAAAATTTAACTAAAAACAAATAAGTATCACAAAAACAAACGACAACCAATAAATAACGGGCTACTGACTTGGGACAGGTACATATATCAATGTGTCGGGGTTAAACATCTTAATAGGAGCCGAACCCTCTCCTTAACATGGACGGTGATGTAACAATACAACATAAGAACAATCTATGAAAAATAGTTGAAAACGGCTGAACTCATAAGTTGGATAAACATAAAACTATATCTAACACAAACATAGAATGGACGCGGCCGGGTACTTGTACGTCCCAACGAAAGAAAAAACACTAAGTACAGATATGGGAGTACTCGCGGTAAGTTATACCTAGTTTAAGTTTCTTTTGTTTTTCAAAACGGCAACCTCAACCTAAAAATATAACGGGTGTCATGATGATTTGTTATTACCCCCAAGTAGGCTTTTCTAGCGAGAACGAGTACCAGTTTAATGCTACAAATGCAATGACGCCTCCCACGACTCATGTACCAGCTAAGGAATCCTGCAAAATGTTTTGATTTTTATGTCGTCCATTTCCCATAAAAGTCGTGTATATTATTCAGAATAAATTTCCTAAGAATTACTATTTCATCCGTCCCTGACAGGGTGTGTTGAGACGGGTATGTAACCTTGTGTGTCCTTGCCGGGGGGGGGGGGGGGGGTGGAGGTTGTAAGTTGGCCAATGGCTCACTCTTCTTATCTGAAACTTTTAAAAAACGAACAGGGACTTTGGAAAACTTTGGTCCGATTTTTGATTCTAGATTAAAAATGTACAAGACAGGTAAAAAGGTAAATAAAAAAACTGCATTTTCTTTTTATTTTACATATTAAGCCTTATCCTGAAATCCACAAAAATGACGTGTACAGTAAATGGTTTATCAGCCTCGTCCTATCTTCGCTGGCCGTACTAGCAATTAAATCCCGAAAACTGAAATTCCAGATAAAGACTTTGATTTATCCATATTTTATTTTTCTACTATTTCTTTAATACAAGTTCTGTGCAAATCGTTTCTTTTGTTGTCTATAAAAAAAGAAGATGTGGTCGGACTAGTTACAAGACAACTCTCCACAAGAGACCAGATTACACAGAAATTAATAACTATAGGTCACCGTATGACATAAAAAATCAACCGTATAGCATAATCGGCTAATATATTTATAACACATTTCATTTTTACCATTTGTTCTTTTTTTAGAAAAGATAACATTTAAAAAAAGGTTTTGGATTTTGTTGTGCAATATTCTGTTGCTGATGATAATGGTCGTTACATTGTTTTAGATTAACATTTTTTTACAAAGATTGAGTCTTGCCTGTTTGTATGGTTATAATACTGATGAACCTTCATTCTTAGATATACTAATGCAGAACATTTCATCCTTTAAAAACAAAAGTGTTTTATTATGTGGTGACTGGAATGTTGTTTTTCGACGGAAATTTAACTTTTAAAGATTGTGCTGATTTGTTAAAATGTATGACAAATGGTAAAAGTCCAGGTTCTGATGGGTACACAGTAGACTTTTATAAATTCTTTGGGAAAGATATTTGGTCCTTTCATATTTTGGTCTCTTTATTTTGGATACGAGGTTGGAAAATTTTCTCATTTTTAGTATCAAAGTGTAATTACATGCATTCCTAAAGAGGGGAAAGACAGACAGTATATAAGTAACTGGCGTCCTATTAGTTTTTTGAATACTGATATGAAAATAGCTTCTGCTATTATAGCTAATAGACTTAAACCAGTTTTACAATTTGTCATAAGTGGTACACAAAAAGGTTTCATCAAAGATAGATTTATGGATGAGAACACACGCCTCTTATATGATTTAATGCACTGTCTTGAGGAAAATAATAAGACAGGTCTTTTATTGCTTGTTGATTTTGAAAGGCCTTTAATTCCTTAGAATGGTTATTTTTAAACAATTCTTTAAAAATCTTTAATTTTGGGCCTCCAGTTAGTAAATGGCCTGCCACTTTACATTTAGGGGCATCAAGTTGTGTTCTAAATAGTGGACATACTTCTATTTTTTTTTCAATTGAAAAATATAGGCTGCAGGCAAGGTGATACTCTTTCACCCTATTTATTTATAATTGGTGTTGAATTACTATCCTTAAAATCAAAAGATAATCCTGAAATAAGGAGAATAACTGTAAGGGTGCAACCAACAGTTTTTTTCTATGACGTCATATTTTGAGGGACCATGTATAAGTGACCCTTAGTGGTGGACTGATTAATAAAGATACCTGTATAAAACTAGATATTACTGGAATCAGAATGTTCTCTAGTTTATAATGGAATAAAAAAAGGTGTACTTTTAATAGTATAAAAAAGTTTTATCCAGAGAAACTGGGAAAAGCATTGCCTAATTTAAGCTTAAAAACCTGAAATCAGGTCATGTGCACACGCCTGAAGACATGATACCTGCACATTTTTCATTATCAAAGTTGTATGAATTTCATAGATTTTTACCTGGTCTTTCAAAAAATTCATGCTTCAGGGTACGTTCGCCTGCTCCGAAAAGAGCTACAGTGGCTGCAAATAAGTTTTGAATTTTCACTGCCAAAAAAAAAACAGACTGTTTACAGTGTTGTCTCCCCTCAAAACATGAATATTTAATCTAATTTTTTAAATTATTTTAATCATTTAACCTGTTTTAATTGAAGTTAATTAACATATCTTTACAACCAAATACAAAAAACATGATACTTTTTCACCAATTATGTTGATAAAAAGGGACTTCCCTCCATGTCTATTTTTAGTTGGGGAATAACCCCTAGTTTTTTATACGAAACTGTTTATAGCACCCTAAATAATAATGAATCACTTTTAAGCCGGAAGGCAGATGACACGTTCCTTATGTTAGATGAAAAGGAAATATCGTTGAGGGAAACACTTTCATGTTTTGCATCTTTTTATAAAATTTCAGGTTTAAAAATAAATGCTTCAAAGACAAAAGCACTATGGGTTTGAAACAAAAAGTATTCAGATATGATTATTTGTCCTGACTTAAAAACTTCATTGGTGAGTTTTAAATTTTAAACTTTTTGGGATTGAATTTTCATTAGATTTAAACTGTTTCACAGAAACTAATTTTGTCAAGAAGATTAAAGAAGTCTCTGCAAATGCCAATCCTGAAAAGCTGGCAACATCGTAACCTAACATTATCGGGGAAAATTACAGTTGTTAAATCACTTGCTCTTTCGAAATTGGTACACTTAATGACTGCATTGCTAAACCTATCACAGTCCAGGTTAACAGAGCTCACTTCATTATTTTGTATATGGAAAGGAAAACCAGACAGAATTAAGCGTAACACACTAATTAGTGATTTTTTCACAAGGAGGACTTACTATGATACATCTTCATTCCTTTAATATCTATTTAAAAATTAGTTGGAAAAAAAGACTGATGTCAAACCGAGTTGGTGGCTGGCAGCAATTGTTACTGGTAGACCTCATACAGTATGGGGGTGAAAGGGTTTCACATCTACAGAAAGAAAAGCTGATTGAGATTTCTAAAAGATGTAAAAATCCTTTACTATGCTTTTCTATCGAAACCTAATACTGAGAATTCTGTCAGTGACATTTTATTATTAGATAGTTTGAACTTTTCTTCTTTGGCTGATTACCCATATTGGAAACAAGGAGGCGTGCAGTCAGTAAGTGACCTACTTAATAAGGAAAATATGAATTTTTAATAAATTTGAGCAATTTTAAGAAAGAGTAAAAATCAACAATTTTATCAAATATCATGGTCTGATTTCAAGAATCCCTCAGACTATATAAACATGCCTTAAAGAGCACTGTTTAAAGCAAGATTTTCATAAGCCTGATAATGGTGATATTTTTTCAAAGAGAATTATAGGTAATATGAAAGCCAAATATGCATATAAAAATTTAGTAAATAAAGTTATTGAACTGCCAACAGTCAAATTTTCGAAATGGGAAGAATTGTTGATTATTGATACCAGATAGTGGTCAGAATATTTCAGGATAACCATCCTGCAGAGATGTTTATTTAAAACCTTTCAATACACATTTTTGCAAAGAATCATAGCAACTGATACCTTTTTATACAAAATTAACATAAAAGACACCAAGATGTGTACTGTTTGTAAACGTGGTGAAAAAACCATTGAACACCTTTCCAATAACTTTTCAAATGTAGTAAATTTTTTTTTTGTAAATTTTTGTTCTTAACAAAGATAATGTGTTTCTTGGTTGCAAACATGAAAATTTATTACTGAATCTGTTAGTCAAAATTGCAAAGAATTATATATACAAAAATTAAATGAAACAAAACCAAATATGGTTGGGTTAAAGAATAGAAAAAAGAAATAACTTTTTCTTGAACATTATCATTGAATATTGAACATATTGCAGAAAAATATAATAGAGTCCAAGTGTGTGAAAATTTTTGACTCCTTTACATGTAATATTTAATTAATAATTGTTTCATATATATGAGAAATTTTGAGAACAAATTTATCCTTGAGCTTTTGATTTTTTTTTGTCTTTAAAATATATATTTTTTTTAAATGTAAGTCAAGATACATATTGCAGCAAAACAGATGAGTGAAAAGTGTTTGTATTGTATGAGAGAAAGTCAGAGAGCGAGAGAATATTTATAGTATAACTAATCGCCGTATTTGAATATCAAAAATAAGACAACGCGTGACCGAACGACGCATGGATTAAACGAGTGCGCAGCACGAGTTTAATCCATAGCGGCGTTTGGTCACAAGTTGTCTTATTTTGGATATTCAAATACGGCGATTAGTTATTCTTTTTATTACATTGGTATATGGCTTTTTTTTTGTGAAATTAATGTAGAAAATGTAAGGAACTATATCTTTTTCCTACGCATTGACAATTTGTTTTGATCCGACGTTATCGACGTCTTGACAACGCCTATTGTTGTATGACGTCAGAGAGTGAAATAACCACGTTTATTTCACATGTGAAATTATCGGTTTTTATCTAACTGGGAAATCAATGTAATTCATTGCAACCAATGTAATAATACCAAATAAATCTTATATGTAACCTTAAATACTATAATTTTAAAAATCAATTTGTCAGTGATATAAATTCTATACTGATTTTTTTTCTATATGTAACCTCTTGATACCATTGTCAGTGCATGTATGTTGAATCCTGACTATTGAAAAACAAATTAAAGATAAAAAAAACATTAAAAAAAATCGCTTTTATCGATCGCTGTTTTACTAAATTTTCCATTGAAATTGCTGACTGATAATTTCCTTTCTTAGCGGAGTCGAATGATATATATGAAAAATTATCGCTAGAAACAAAGAGTGTATGTGGCGTTGTCAAGACAATTAGCAAGAAATTGACAACGTCGGTAATATGGATATATCTTTTTTGATAACAGTTAATTTTAAGGACCTTTTCGCGATCTGCGTTTAAATAATTGAAAAAATCAGAGACACAGATTTGGATTTAAAAAAAAAAACAATGTCCAAATAACAGTCCTGGTGTAAATTGCAGGATAAAAACGATATATGTACATTGTCGGATATATGAAATATATTTGTATACACTGCAAAACAGGAGAAAATTCGGCAAGTCTCGCTTTTCGTTCTGTTTCTAACGCTCGTACAAATAAATTTTATGTTTTACATATATGGGCAAACATATGTTTTCGAATGTCATATGATTTTGTGATAAGCATGTTTTTTTTTAAATGGATAGGGTGACGTCACGGTGTATTCTTAATAGGCTACGCTTACCCGACTTTGGTTTTATAATTTTATAAAATTCGATCTTGAATCAAATGTAATATTGACCTTGAAATTATTGCAATTAATAAAAGCAATTTATTACTCATACAGATTTTAATATTTGAAATGTCAAAATTTCGACTTTAATTCGATAACAATTTTAATTTTACAGCGTCCCTGATACGATTTCGTAGAAACAACCCTGGTTAGTTTTGTAAATAAAGGCAACAGTAGTATACCGCTGTTCAAACTCATAAATTCATGGACAAATCGAGGTAACAAACTAAAACTGAGGGAAACGCATTAAATATAAGGGAACAACGACACAACACTACAATGTAACATATTTCTTAAATTATTAATCATTTTAATTATAATTATTGATATAATGGAATATATGAGTTTTTTTTTTTTTTAGATAATTATCATCTTAAAAAGGCATTACAAACAAGTGAGATTTTTTCTTATATAGATTAATAAAGGTTCTTCATGCATGACTGGTTATCGCGTACTCGAGGAGTATAAATACTCTGTATATTGTACACTTTCTGCAAATATAGGCACACCTTCATAGTCTGGTCTATTTGTAAATGTTTTAATTTTCAACAAGTAAAAAATGAACACAATTTTTAAAGGTATGGATGTAAAGCACACGCTCTTTATTCATATTTACTGAAACTTAATATGTATTGCTCTTTTTCAACATACCTAAACATTTATATATATATATATATATATATATATATCTAAATAAACTATATACAGAGTTAGCATTTAAAATCTCAAGTCAAGCACCAGCTGAAAGAACTAGAAATCCATGCTCCATAAAAACACATTGACAACTAAGCATTGAAAAGTCAGTTTAAAATTTCAGAAAAAATCATTTCAAGAATTATATATACAAAATTTGATATTCCAAGTCTATATCATCCATTTAATATCAATCAACTTCTGAAAATACCACATTCCCAATACTAACTCAACAGTCACATTTTGTGAAATTAATGTAGAAAATGTAAGGAACTATATCTTTTTCCTACGCATTGACAATTTGTTTTGATCCGACGTTATCGACGTCTTGACAACGCCTATTGTTGTATGACGTCAGAGAGTGAAATAACCACGTTTATTTCACATGTGAAATTATCGGTTTTTATCTAACTGGGAAATCAATGTAATTCATTGCAACCAATGTAATAATACCAAATAAATCTTATATGTAACCTTAAATACTATAATTTTAAAAATCAATTTGTCAGTGATATAAATTCTATACTGATTTTTTTTCTATATGTAACCTCTTGATACCATTGTCAGTGCATGTATGTTGAATCCTGACTATTGAAAAACAAATTAAAGATAAAAAAAACATTAAAAAAAATCGCTTTTATCGATCGCTGTTTTACTAAATTTTCCATTGAAATTGCTGACTGATAATTTCCTTTCTTAGCGGAGTCGAATGATATATATGAAAAATTATCGCTAGAAACAAAGAGTGTATGTGGCGTTGTCAAGACAATTAACAAGAAATTGACAACGTCGGTAATATGGATATATCTTTTTTGATAACAGTTAATTTTAAGGACCTTTTCGCGATCTGCGTTTAAATAATTGAAAAAATCAGAGACACAGATTTGGATTTAAAAAAAAAACAATGTCCAAATAACAGTCCTGGTGTAAATTGCAGGATAAAAACGATATATGTACATTGTCGGATATATGAAATATATTTGTATACGCTGCAAAACAGGAAAAAATTCGGCAAGTCTCGCTTTTCGTTCTGTTTCTAACGCTCGTACAAATAAATTTTATGTTTTACATATATGGGCAAACATATGTTTTCGAATGTCATATGATTTTGTGATAAGCATGTTTTTTTTTTAAATGGATAGGGTGACGTCACGGTGTATTCTTAATAGGCTACGCTTACCCGACTTTGGTTTTATAATTTTATAAAATTCGATCTTGAATCAAATGTAATATTGACCTTGAAATTATTGCAATTAATAAAAGCAATTTATTACTCATACAGATTTTAATATTTGAAATGTCAAAATTTCGACTTTAATTCGATGACAATTTTAATTTTACAGCGTCCCTGATACGATTTCGTAGAAACAACCCTGGTTAGTTTTGTAAATAAAGGCAACAGTAGTATACCGCTGTTCAAACTCATAAATTCATGGACAAATCGAGGTAACAAACTAAAACTGAGGGAAACGCATTAAATATAAGGGAACAACGACACAACACTACAATGTAACATATTTCTTAAATTATTAATCATTTTAATTATAATTATTGATATAATGGAATATATGAGTTTTTTTTTTTTAGATAATTATCATCTTAAAAAGGCATTACAAACAAGTGAGATTTTTTCTTATATAGATTAATAAAGGTTCTTCATGCATGACTGGTTATCGCGTACTCGAGGAGTATAAATACTCTGTATATTGTACACTTTCTGCAAATATAGGCACACCTTCATAGTCTGGTCTATTTGTAAATGTTTTAATTTTCAACAAGTAAAAAATGAACACAATTTTTAAAGGTATGGATGTAAAGCACACGCTCTTTATTCATATTTACTGAAACTTAATATGTATTGCTCTTTTTCAACATACCTAAACATTTATATATATATATATATATATATCTAAATAAACTATATACAGAGTTAGCATTTAAAATCTCAAGTCAAGCACCAGCTGAAAGAACTAGAAATCCATGCTCCATAAAAACACATTGACAACTAAGCATTGAAAAGTCAGTTTAAAATTTCAGAAAAAATCATTTCAAGAATTATATATACAAAATTTGATATTCCAAGTCTATATCATCCATTTAATATCAATCAACTTCTGAAAATACCACATTCCCAATACTAACTCAACAGTCACATGCACACATATTACCTTAAATTAGGATAGAGCGAATGAGTCCTCAGCTTTTTAGAAAGTTCAAACTTGTATGCTTTGGCTTTCATATGCAAATTAAAAATATGTGTAACCCTACAGAATACTCGATATTTTACTGTTCAATGAGAAAAATTCAGTAGTCAAGTCTTTTTCATAAATAAAAAAAACCCTTCTATTCGTAGGTAGAAATAGGAACTATTGTAAATGAAGAATGAACTAACAAATCATTTATTGAGTCTTGGATTACTGTCTTGTGGCGTATTCATAACATCTTAACTTACCCGTATATAACAATACGCATATTTAACAGTTAAACAACAATACCAACAAACCAATAGTACTATGATACGCATGTACAGAGTAACGTGATTTAACAATAATGTAACTAGTGCTGCAGGATCTGACCCTTTTGAATCACATGAGTCCACCCATTCATATTGTGGTATGGCAAGTAGTTTAACTGTTTATTCTAACTTCAAGATATCTTATACACTTTATAAGATATCTGATATACTTTATGAGATATACTATATAGTTTTTGAAATATCTTATATAGTTTATAAGATATTGTAGCGCGCAAGGGGTTTTGATGATAGAGGGTATCAATGACCACCAAAATCTCTGAACACTATACAAGACCATGACACTATACAAGAACTGACTAAAATATCCACTGACCAAATACCAGATGAACAATAAACACCGGAAAGTAATATCTGTGTCTGCTGTCTAAATTATTAACTGTACTGGTTAAGAGGCTGTCCAAGTAAATATCAGGCAAATCCTATGATATGGGTGGCACAACATAATTTTTTCCCACATAATTTTTGGTTCCAATGCAATGTTAATATCATACAAAGGATATATATGTAAAAAATATTTTTGAGTCAACAGTGGATGGCTCAGAAATGATTTTAAAGTTCACTAACAATGCAACAAAATTTTGTACAAAATGGATAGTTATCTCCCCTTTTCAATGAATTTTCTATGTATTTTTTTCTCTTTATTTGTTGTAGTTAATAAAAAAAAAAAAATTTAACTTTGAGAAAGAATGAATTTGTGATATGAAATAGATGAAAAAAATTGAAAACAAAATATGTCATGTACCATTCACTGCCTGGTTTTTCCATGGACACCCTCTTAATGGTTAAAAGTTATAACTATATTAATAATAGAGGTATATCTGAGTATAACCCTAAGTGTTTAGAAATAAACACATACGATGTAATATTTTACACTGCTAATCTTGTATGTATTGAAAACTTGAATTATGTTCTTGATTAAAATTGTTAATAGAATGAATTTTGATAGAACTCTGATATATTTGTTTAACTATTACACACCTTGTAAATAAAGTTAACTTTATAGGATAAGACATGCTGCTTGAGCGTAATAGATTATGTATCTTACTATAAGATACGTTTATAAATTGTGCTAGTTGTATAATGCACAACACTATAAATTTTACTAGTAGTGTGTGCCTAAATTCATGAAATCCTACTGCTTACAGCTTTATTCAAATTAATGATAAAGGCTTCTGATAAAGAGACTTTCTGATAATACTAGTCTTGAGATCTTACAGAAAGAGAATGGTAAACTCAGATACCGATTTTCTTAAATAAATAATAAGCTTTCTATCTCAGAATCTTTTTTTATTTGTTCTTTAAGTTTAACAGGACTTTTTAAAACAACCAACGGTTGTTCGTTCTAAAAGTTTTAATACTTTTCTAATTAATTTTTTACTGCAGTGAACGTGAATTTAAACATTTTCATAATTTCAAAGGAATGATTTTACTTAAGTTTGTAAAGCATTTTTATTAATGCATTTTTCATTTAAAAATTTAAAAAAGAAATTAAAATTTACGTTTCCGTCAAGAGATAAACGTTAACGTTCAATATTTTCTATAGATAAAAGTAAAATCACAAAAAATACTGAACTCAGAGGAAAATCAATTCGGAAAGTCCGTAATTACATGGCAAAATCAAATAACAAAACGCATCAAAAACGAATGGACAAGAACTGTCATATTCCTGACTTGGTACAGGCATTTTCAAATGTAGAAAAATGGTGGATTGAACCTGGTTTTATAGCTAGCTAAACCTATAACTTGTATGACAGTCGTATCACATTCCATTATATTGACACCGATGCGTGAACAAAACAAACAGACATAATAGTTAAAAATGTCAAAAATAGGGGTACAGAAGTCAACATTGTGTTATCATCTTAATCACTATAAAAACAACAAATGTAACGAAGAAGCACATAAAAAGCATACATCAAATTAACATCCTCATTTTGATTTTATTATACGATTTTATTTGTCTATGTAAAACGCACCCACCAAGGAAGAAGGGTTTTGAGTACTGGTGTAAAATTGCGCGTTTGAAATTAGCACAGGTAGACATGAAATAATTTTGTCGTTCAAAGTATGACGGGATGCATAAATGCAGTCACGCAAAATACCCAGGTAGCCCAAAAACAATTTATTGATATTTTTAAAATATATTGCAAAATATCACCAAAATATCATTAAAAAACATGTTTTTGGCGTGATATGTCTGGCTGTACTAATGTGAATAGCATATTTTCTGGAAATATTTGTTCTGAATGTTTAAAGAGCATTATTTTTAAATATCTTGATTTTATATTGAAATAACATAATTTTGATATAATTCAGTTTCAATTGAAAATATCCAGACAACATCTTTCAAACATCTAGACAAAATATTCTTCTAATGTCTAGGATATTTTTTTATTAATGTCTACCTAATGTTTTTTTTTAAATACAGTCTGTCAACCTTATTCTCATTTTAATAAAAAGTTGAGGCATTGAATTGAATGATTATAAGTCAATTCATAAATTCTACTGGTTAGATCTGTAAATTTGCTTCGTCTAAACAAATTTACAGATCTAACATTGTTGGGTTGATGTTTAGACGAGTTGTATATACATTATGTACACAGCCATGTATCACCATCATTGATGGCGATCCGATGGATACATCTGTTGTAGGGTTGTCACTGACTCAGACGTAAATATGAATATAATTATTTTCTGTGACTGTATCTTACATTAATTTGTAGGATCCTTTACTATAGATAATTTAGCTGATCTGTTACAATAACATCTTCATGCCTTATATAGCATGTACTGTAGTACGCCGCTAGATTAAAACTGACGTGGAAAGGTAACACATGCCCACCGAAAGCTCTTTTATTGAGAGCCCAGGTGGTCGTGTGGTCTAGCGGGACGGCTGCAGTGCAGGCGATTTGGTGTCACGATATCACAGTAGCATGGGTTCGAATCCCGGCGAGGGAAGAACCATAAATTTGCGAAAGCAAATTTACAGATCTAACATTGTTGGGTTGATGTTTAGACGAGTTGTATATATATATATATATATATGTAGTATTTAGTTAGCTTTTAATTTACTGACAACAAAATCAATATTTATACCAATAAAAACAATGGTGCATGGTGCTTTTCTGTTCTTTGGTCAAGTAAATAATGCAAAATTGAGAGAAATACCATTTCACATATTACTTAAGATATTAACATTCCACTTTAGGGTACAATATTACATTATAGGTATTAATTTTTTTTCTGTGCTCTTCTGAAGAAATATAAGAAAATATGCCTCTTGAATCCTAAGAATTATGTTGACCAAGAAGAGATTTGGGGGGGGGGGGGGAAACGGAGAGGGAAAAATTAAATTGTCCTGTTCCCAAGACTTACGCATTTGAAGCGTTTTAAAATATTATCTCAAAATTATTCAAAAAGGCTTCTACATTTTTGCAAATTTGATTTGGACGTGGATCTCATAGACAAGCTCCGTTCGTGATACAATTTGACTTCAATTTCAATAACATATTAAAAAAGTGCTAGTTCAACATAAAAAAAGATCACTGTCTCAGTGGTAGGTTTAGAAAATATAAGTATAGTAATCGATGAAAGAATAGATACTACAGCTTTTCATATACTCGCATGTAAAAAGAAATTAAATAACTTAAATGACATACAACAATGAATTGTAGCAGACTTTGTGTTTCTTAGTTAGTAAAATTGATTTTGTAAATTATATTGTTTTCGATGTAACATCTGTAAATATTATTCAACGTTCCTTTTAGTTGCAATTACAACATAAAACAATTCATAATTTGCATAATCAATGAGGACCTGAACAGGGTATTGGCAGCTTGGAAGAGAGGGGAGGAGTAGGGAATGCAGGGGGCTGGAGAAAGAAGAGAAGGGATAGGAGAAAGGGGATAATGGGAAAAAAGGGAGACAAAAAGGTATATTATAATTATTAAAATTAAGAAGGCAAGCAATTATTTAATAAATGAGCTAATCAAAAGATTGAAGAAAGTGCTAATAAAAAGTAAAATAACAAACAAAAAAAAACCGACTTCGAGAAAATCTAAAAACTGCAAAATCAAACAGATGGATAACAACTGTTATATTCCGAATTGGTACAGGCATTTTCTTATTTAGAGAATGGTGGATTGGACCTGGTATTATGGCTTGCGAAATCTCTCACTTGTATGACAGTCGCAGAAAATATCCAAAAATACATAGTAACGATAAAAATATTCCGAACCTCGTCACTATTTCATTACAATCTCATATATGTAGAAAGACCAAAAACTAACAATTTCCCGGATTTTATTGCGAGCCCGTGCATGTATAGAGACACATGTTACCATCCTTGTTTTTTATATATAAATTGCTTCAAAGTTGCACGAATTTGGCATAAAATGATGACATTACATTTTCTGAGAGGTATTGAAAAAATATATAACGGGATTTTCATTTCCCCTGTCTGGTTTCGTAAATTTCCTTTTTATTCGACTGATTTAGTTTTATTTCCAATTAACAGGATGCAAAATCAGCTTAACATTGTCTTTTTTGTGAACAGTGATTTTCAAGTAAAATTTAAATTGATTGATTTGAGGTTGGAAAATGTCCAGTGGCAGATATTTTAGGCATGTTCAGGACGATACAATACAATTTGAAATTGTTGTGTCTAAAAGATACATTTCTAATGCAGCCATGCAGTTTTATGGGTTTTAATCTAATGTTTGTCGGAAAAGGTAAAGGAGAGAGAAAAAGGAGACGGAAGGGAGAAGTGGGCAGGATACGGGAGAAGAGGGTCAGATACAGGGTGAAACTTAATCCCCTGTACAGCCCCTTATCAATTTGACTACGAATAAATTTATATATCTTTGCACTTTACATATACATTTTTTTCTATTTACTCTTTAAAAGAGACATGTACAATTTTGCTGATAAAATCACAATGATTGTGTTGCTCAAGGAGTAATTAAGAAAGTTTGAATAAGATATTCTTAGATGTAGCCTGTGCAACATCCACTTGTACATAATTTGCACAATTTGCATAATCAATTTGATAAACGAAGAAAAACGAGTCATTGTTGCATGACTCATCAGTACATTTAAGACCTGTTATCAACCTATATTTACGAATATAACAAAAAACTTTATAAAAATATCAGGATACAAATAATATACTTACAAATTAATGAAGAAAAAAAAACAGTTTCTGTACACCATACTAAAAATATCAGGAAAAACATATATATCAATTAAATAATTGAAGGAGTAAAGTTTCTGGAAACTATTCTGTATACATATATAACATCCATAATATTCTGTATTGAAAACCGAACAGCATGGTATAAAGGGTACCCTAAATGGCTAGTGTAAAACCATTATTACGGGAAAGCCAACGAAGTAATGTATATAATGAAAATGTTAAAAGAGTTATCACTTCTTCTTTAACCATATCCTTTTGAATGTACGTCTAAAGAAATATCACACACTCAAATAAAGGTAGTAGATCGGTGTTAAAAAGAAGTCATAAATTGATTGAGAAAAACAAATCCGGATAACAAACCAAAACCGAGGGAAACACTTTAACCATGAAAGGTTTAAACAACAAAACAACAGAATTCTGAAGTGCAAAAAAACCAACAAACCCAACACTACAATGCAACATAAAGTTTTCATTTTTTTTTTACAATTGACTCCATAGAAAAAATATACCATTGCATTGATATATGGGATATCATAACTAGGACTAACGTAGTCTAATCGTATCTAACGATGATTGAGTCACCGTTTGTTACTGGTCTATGTAATGCAACTACTGCATTACTGGCCTTTCAACACTGAATTTAACGTTGTGAATTTGAATCCCTCACGTGTAAACTGCGCTCCACTCCAATCTTAATTGACTAGAATTCTTGTCAGCTTTCCTACTGAATGTCAATGGTTGACAGCCACAATATAAAAAAGTAGTGCCTGAAATGGTGGTGAATACCAATCAATTAATCAAACAAATTATGTAGATACTTAACTGTTTTTTTTAAACAACGATCCTAAAAGCGTAAAATTGGGTACAATTGTGTTCACATATTCATGATTTTGTAGATTAAAATAATATACAATTTATTAATGTCTTTGAAGATTAAAAGACTACACGTACATGTAAAAATTCTCTGATGTAAAATATATTTCAAGAAGTGCAAACAAATGTTTAACAATTGTTGAAAGATGTCGCACGCCAAACCAATTATGCATATTCAGTAAAGATTGAACAAACCTACATAACATATGTCACTTATAATTGTTTCACACCTAAATGAACCGCATTCTTCGATTAAATGCTTTAATTGCATGTGCTATATCAGTAGCCACTTCATCGTGAACGTTCTATCGTATATCATTAGGTCTGCTATTACAGATTGGGGTAAGTGTTCGTATATTTTCTAAGGATCGAAAATTCGTCTGATCTGAAATTGTAAGCTGTTGTTGTTTGCTAAGATATGTAGACAATCAAAAACAAAAATAATTTATTTGTCAATTAACGTTAATTGATTGACACAATTGATATTTTACTTAACCTTTTTATTTACTGTTGTCCAATCTAAAGTTTCTTTATATTGTTTACAATTTCCGTTTTTGGACTTTCGTTGTTTTTATTGTATGTACTGATGTTATCTATTTTTATTAGCTTAAATTGAAAACTGACTTAGCAGTTTTTCTCCATCTTTTTTACACCTTGAGAAATGATGCATTATTTTCTGAACGTTCAATGAGTTATTTGATTGTTTAAAACTATGTATATTAAAATAAGGAGCTGTGGTATGATTGCCGATGGTAAATCTATCCACGAAAGTTCAATGAAGTGGAGGTATGCAATTAAAGACAACCGAACGGCCTTAAAAAAAGAGAAAAATCAATACCGTACAGTCGACTATTTAAGAACCCGACATGAAAATAGGTCAAATACAAATACAGAATTCTATTTCTCATTTCAAACAAACGAATAAAAATACAATACTCCGTGGTTGAAATAAATGAACAAGACCAGGTAGAGAACGCAGAAAATGTGTTTCTGAAATAATCATTGAAAATTACATGATATTTTGTTTGATAAAACCACATACAGACATTAAAATATTGGACAGAAAACAGATATTGCAATGACATTTGTTTTGTCATTGAGTAATATTTAGGTGTACAGAAAGTCAAATGCAAATTTTTACAGCATATAACAATGTAGTTAGCATCCCGGAAAACAGTGCATATTACGTATAAAATCCACTATATGGCATAAGCTGTCTTATTGAAAAAACAAACCCGTTTGTTCGGCTGGTGATGATGATTTCAAACTTTTGTATTAGTACATTTAAAGAGCTTGAAGCTAACCGTCAAAGTTTTTCATTTAATGCATACAAGTACAATAGTGCATATTGAGTGACGATTCCCTTCTGTATAAACTTCACTATATAACCGATGTTTTCAAATTTTCATTTTAGTATCACAGTATCATGATGAAATTTTATTGTTTGATTGTAACCATTCTCTGCTCAATTCGTACTTCTACTGGCGGAAGTAAGTATTTTTTTATGTTTGATCGTATGCAGGTAGGTTCTATCATTACTTATACACAATGTCCTCTAAAAGACTAAACAACATTATTTAAACTAAATTTCTGTCTGTTATAAAGGTTAGTATGTTACAGGTTTACTATTGAGAATAAGGCGAAAGTCAAAACCAGTTCTGCATAAGCGTTAAGTTTGAATCAGATTTTACATCAATACATAATTCTATTTACGTGCGAGACAACTTTAAATCAATAAATGAAACTTACTAAATGTCAAAGTAAACAACTATTGTATACAAAAGAGGTAAGGGAACATTTAAAGTTGAATAAAAACCAAAGTCGCCAAATGTTGATGTCTAAAAGACACAAAAGGAAAATGCCATAAGCGTAACTTTAGTTTAAACTGGCAGTTCATATTTGGTATCCTGGTTACTGTCGTCAATTCATTGGAGTTGTTATTCTCCTGTTTAAATATTGAATTGTACTATTATATCATTTATCTATATATTTTTATGTGCTGAGTGTTCTTGTCTTTGTTTGTCCTGTCTCGTTATGTTGTCATTTTAGCGGAATTTGCCTACATTGCCAGATAAGCGGGAGGTTTGAATGTCTATAAAACCAGGTTCAGCCAATTTTTTGTCTAAAAACGTCCTCTTCGTCAGGAATATGACAATTGTATCAGATAGTAATGTCTAGGTATGTTGGCGTTCTTTTGCTGTAATTCAGTGTTAATGTTGTTTCTGGATTTTTTTCTTTCATAGTTGATGCGTTTAACTCGGTTAAAGTTTGTTACCTGGATTAGTTTTTGCGTAGTGAAACTGAGGTAATGATTTTTTCTTCCAAAATAATTTGAATAAAACCTTCTTTGAATTAAATCTATCAGAAAAAATGTTGTTTTTATGAAGAATGTACCTTTTTTTAAAAAAAGTCGGTAATTATGAGGATTTGGTTCAAGCGATATAAACCTATTGTGCTTTCCATAAACTCATTACTGCAATGAAGAATTTAACCCTTAGATTATATTATTTTCCTTAAAAGGCTATTGCGTATCGTATAATGCAGAGTTTGGAGCTCATAATGTCACATTTATCGCATTTAAGAACTGTACTCTTTAGGACTGACTCGAAATTGTCAGGCTTCAAATGGAACTTGTGGAAAAAAAGGAATAACTTGTGATAAGGCACTTGGTGAAGGATGGATAGAAAAAGGAAAATGCTTTTATGGAAAACCATGTTGTAAATGTAAGTAAACATATAAATCATGCGTTGGTATTTGTCCCATATATTGAAATAGAATGAAACATATGCCTGTGTCGAAATGAAATATAATATTGTAAATGAAATTAAACAATGTTATACAATAAGCAAATTATAAAATATCTTGTTGGTTTCCATCCCTTTAGAAAATGTTTTCTCAATTGCAAAGAACACCAATGAAAGTGTATAGTTATTTCTTCTTATCTCGACGACAGCCTTATCTCAAGTCTAACAATAATAATAAAATACTAGTACCCTGTTTGAAAATTTCCCGTAAAATTTCAAATTTAAAACAAGATGTTTATGATGTGACAATGTATATGACATTGTTGCATGTAATCAGTTCTGACATAGTTTATTGCAAATCTTTCTAAGATATTCAGTGTATGCTCACTAAGAAAATAAAGTGTAAAAGTCTGTAATGCAAAGTTGAACTAGACTGATTTGGCTAATTTTTATATGCCATTTTATTTCACTCTTACGTAGTCATTTAGGTTTGAAAGATTAGGTATACTGCCTAGTGTCTATATATGACATTTCTTCAAGTTTTATTTGAACTCCTGTCCTTTTATCTTGGTCTACCCTCTTTCCCATACATATATGGTTGATATACTTTGAATTTAAGTTCAGTTTGATTATTTATGAAAAAAGACTATTGGGAATTGACCAAGCACCAATTAACAGTATATTTGGCCGTGAATCAGCAAGAAATAGACTCCTTCAGTAAAACTTATCATCCTACTCAAATACATAATTTTAATGAAAACCTACCAAGCTATAGCCTTGCTATTATAAATCATCTTTTGAGCTTGATTTCAAAGCCGAACATAAAATTGAGAAAGGAAATATTTGTTTTAAACAGACACGTGCATATGATACCAGATTTTTTATATTTCATTTGATAATTATCAAATTGTATTAGAATCCGAGAGGCTTTTTCTAGCAACCAAAAATGACCGCCAAGAAAAAAAAAAACACAATAGTGCCGAGAATGGCATAAAACAGAAAACAGTCAATCAATCAATGAAATTACAATTTGAAAAAAATATGTTTTTTTTATGAATTAATTTTACAAAAAACTCTTAAACTTGCAATGAGGGACGATTTTATTTTAGCTCCGTGTTGGAGGCCTCGCTTTGATTTTGAGATGAATAACAGAACTAAAAGCGCTGTGTCTTTGCTTTTAGACTGTTTTTGGTGATGCTGTGAATTTGTGTCTTAGACAGGTACCTAATATCATTTGTTTTTAATAAATGAACTATTTAAGTTTCCAATTTATAAATTAAAAAAAAAACACAATAAGATAACAGTGAAGAGAAAAGGTAACATGATAGAACACTAAAACGGTTCAGTTTTAAAGTTAATAAAATTTGTGTGTGTCAACATTTTATTTTGTTTCCCTTAATAACGTAAAACATAGACATAAAGCAAATGTGTATAACATGTTCTATGAACAAAAAATACTGACAGACAAATGGTTAAATTCTAGTGAAATAGTCCTGGGTCAGAATCGGTTTTACACAGAGTTATTGAAGTTGTATAGTATCTTAATAAAGTGTTATTATTCTTTTATTTTGTTTATGAATACATAGAATTACATAGCGCTGTACTTAACCACCCCGTCATTATGTTATTGTTTTATTGTAAACATTTTGAATTCTTGTTACATATAACATTAATCTGTATTTTTACATTCTGTTATTGTGTTTTTTGCAAGGCAACTATTGTGACAACATCAAAGAGAGAGGGTTAGCGCTATAAAACCAGGTTTAATCCACCATTTTCTACATTTGAGAATGCCTGTACCAAGTCTGGAATATGACAGTTCTTGTCCATTCGTTTTTGATGTGTTTTGTTATTTGATTTTGCCAAGTGATTATGGACTTTCCGAATTGATTTTCCTCTAAGTTCAGTATTTTTACTTTATTTGTATTCTTGTCTTTTATTTTTGCTAATATACTTTATCTATATGCCTTTTTTTAGTTAATTTTCTTTGATAAATATTGGTTGTTTTTATAGTGATTAAGACTGCTGTACTCCTATGTTTTACCATTTTTACTTATTGTGTCTGTTTGGTTTGTTCACACATCGTGGAATTTTTTGCAACTGTCATACAAGACATACCTGCCTGTATCAACCACGGGGTATCATCTCGATAAACAAAGAAAATACACATATTTTATCAAATGATATAATAACATACATAATGCTCGTCCGAGATTGCTTTGACGTCTGACTGCCTTTTTAGGTACTTGCAGTGGGCATGTGATGCTTGTAAAAAGCACTAAATAGAAAAAATAAATAATTGCAAATCTGACGGACTTGGTGTTGTCCTTTTTAATCTCCAAATCGGTAAAAATTCATTTCAAAATATATAAATCATATAGGCCCCACTAGTACTTTTCGATTCAATATTCATTTTTCTCCGGGAATAATTAATGATATAGATACATGTATATGAAGACGTGGTATGAGTGCCAATGAAAAAAAAACTCTCCATTCGGCTGAGTAAAAATTTAAAAGTAAACCATTTTATGTCAAGGTACGGGCCTGAAAGCAGAGCCTTGGATAACACCGAACAGCAAGCTATAAAGGGGCCCAAAATGACTTGTGTAAAACCATTCAAACGGGAAAACAAACGGTCTAATCTATATAAAAGCGACGATTTATGGTATATTTTTCCACTGGTGTCCAACGATCCAGTTCGAGAAAACGATAATTATTTGCTGTATATAGTTTCTGTTTGAAATATTTGATTTGGTATATTTAGCCGGTTGGTTTTTATTACATCAATCTTATTTAATTTTCGGTTTCACTCAACGACGAAGCTAGTTGCCAGTTCTGAGTGCTAGCTATGTTATAATATTACTTTGATAACTTTGAGTCCTTCTGATTACAAACAAAAATGGGATTAACTCAATTACACCGTAAGGATAGGCACTTCTTGGTAACGTGTAGCGCCATATGAGAATGCATTGGTGTACCAAAAAAAGGCAACAGTAGTTTACCGCTGTAATGTTTTACGTTTTTATGAGTATATTTTCCCAACTTCATATTTCGATTCGACGGCCTTTGACCAGGCATGATATGGCAAAATGTAAATCGACAAAACAAAAAAAAAAAAAAAAAAACACCAAGCAATACAATAGTATGTTATTAGTGAAGTAGAATTCAGAAATGTAAAGATTTTAAGACGCATGAAATTCATCAAGTGTAGTTTTCATGTATTACATGTTTTTCATGGCATTATTTTTTCGGTTATTTTTTCTGTTATTTACTGATTGTTCCCCCAAATATTCTGTTTTCTGAAAACATTATTGATGTTGATGTAGATTGGCCTAAGGAAATATAAATTCTGAAATATAAAATGAGTCTATCGATAATTTTTAAATTCATATAATCAAACAGATATCACTCCGCAACTAAAGGACTGCAGTGAGCTACCGCCCGGAGCACCTAGTGGAGTTTATGACATAACACCTGTAAACGGATCTACCATTTCTGTGTTCTGTGAAATGGATACTGGTAATAGAGGTTGGACTGTAAGTCTTATTTTTAATAAGCAGAAATATTTGCTCGAAAGTAATTTTTCTAATAAAAAGGCGTGATGTTTTAAAGATAAGGCAGCTGTAATAATGTATTTTAAATGATGTTATTATGTTCAACCTTCATTTGTAACGGGCAATACATTTTATGGTCTGTGCGTCTGTCTGTTAGTTCCATTTCCAGAAAAAGATTTGCTTTTGTAGGTAGTTAAATATGTCAGTGTCCCTCAAATGCAAACGCCATGCGCTTTCATTATTTGTTCGCTTCCGATTGGAATAAAATGTAGATGTTCTTTTGAAAAAAAAGAGCTTAGCATGAAAAACATCTCATATAATAGTTTCCAAAAATCAAATGTAGCCCGTTATGAACTTTGGAGTGACTATTGACACAACGAATACCAAACGGAAATGTAGCAACTATATATTGCATAAGGAAATGTCGATCAAATAAACGCATTCGTTGTAACAATTTTTCATATCACAATCCGTTCAGTGTAATACAAGAAATATGTCTTGACATTATCTAATTTAGAAAAGAATTATTGATAACTACCAACGGACTTAAAATAATGTTATTTTAAACAGGTTTGATTTACTTTTGCTTGTATTATTTAGAATATATATTCATAAAATAATGGATTTGTAAATCTTTACAATACTGTGGATTCCAATTTTCGTGGATTTTGTTAATGGAAATTAACCACTAATTCAATTGTTCAGCGAAGCACAAATTTTCTATTTGCTTCAATTCAAATCTGACAAAACACCGAAATCCAATATCCATGAAAATACTATTTCCCTAAGTCAACAAAATTTGGTATCATATTTATATTTATCATATAAACATATGAATTTATAGTAACTATTTTTTTAGACAATCCAAAGACGATTTGACGGCACTGTGACTTTTACAGGTTCTGGGATGATTACAAAGCTGGATTCGGTGCCATAGCAGGAGAACATTGGCTTGGTAGGTCAAGTAGTATAATAGTTTGTCAAGTGTTCAAGAAATTAAAACGAGAAGACATTATTATCACTTCTGAAATGGTTAGGCGCTTCCTAATCGGATATTTTGCACGAAAGGCAGCAATGCTAATCCCTTCTAAGTTTCATGATAAAGAAAGTCAATATTAACAATTAAAACTTTAATTACATGAATTAATTACTCAGGAAAAAAAAAATACAAATAAAATCAACCATTTTAGTGAGCACTTCAAATTTTTCAAGAATAACGTTTATCAAGATAGGTCCAGACCAGCATTACAAAAAAATTAAAATAACAAAAAATCTGAACTCCGACGAAAATTCAAAAAGGTAAGAGCCAAATAAAAAGGCAAAATCTAAAGCTCAAATACATCAAACGAATGGATAACAACTGCTATATTCCTGACTGTGAACAGAGAGGTTCTTATGTAGAAAATGGTGGATTAAACCTGGCAACCGATCATGAATATAAATAACAAATTGTTCGCTATATTCATAGATGATTTATGTTTATTGTAGACCGTTATTTTTGACAGTCTCTGTTGAACAGATTTAACGAATAATTTTGTTTTACCTTTATCATGTTTAAGAGCCAGTATGTATTTTGGCTCTTAAATTGTGTTATATTTATCTATTTTCAAAGTTTTTCGTACTAACAAAGATGTTATTTACCTCACGGTTATTCAGCATTAACAACATAAAACATTACTAAAAATACGGTAATACTTATCTATATCTTCAGGAAATGATAATCTACATGCGATACTTCGACATAGATCATACCAAGTCCGATTTGATCTTGAAGATTTTTCAGGGAATACAGCGTATGCTATTTACAGTGCAATGTATGTCGGTGATGAAAGCACTAACTATAAACTCAGACTTACTGGTTACGCAGGAACAGCAGGTGATTAAAATTAACAGAAGTAATTCCCACGGCATACTGGTAACTCTTACACAAAGTATCACGTGATATCCTTTATAATTTGATGTTGGTTTCATCCTATCAAATAACGTGATTGTATCTAATAGAATAACTACGAATATAGTGTATCCATCCATGACACAAAATCAGTACATACATGGGATGGGGGTGTGGGAAGGGGTGGCTCTTAATTTTTAGGAAAAAAGAAACACTATATATTTATTGATTCGTAAGTTACTTATACTCGCTATATTTGAAATAATGATAACCTAATATTTAGAACTGTTCTTGTTAAGATTTTATGCCCAAAACATTTTACGTAAATAACTTCCAAATTATTTGGCGTCAATTTAACCAATTGGCATTTATTGAAGACACGTATGGTGTGTGTGCAATAAAATCGAACTATTTCAAACCGAATGTATCCTTGCCATAAAAACCGAAGATTCAGGTTGTGTATCCCTTTAAAGAGCTCTGGAAATCAAAACTAATATGTGGTTGTATAAACGATAAGTTTTTATTTGTATGTGAAGTGTTTTATAGATAGTTGCTCGCCTTTTGTAACTTTTTTCGCTCAAAAATTTGATTTGTCTTGTGTTTTTCTACTTTATGTTTTTCATCCCCCTATCTTTTACCACAATATACCACGACTAAGTTTCGATTATTCAATACTGGTAATGTTATTATATTTAATAACATTAACGTATTTGATATCTGAAGTTGGTACCCTCTAGTTGTAACTTAAGAATCTCGCGGGCACAAAAATTTCAGCAAAAAATTAAACATTTGTTTTTTCATAACAAATTTTATTCATCAAACTATTAGTTATTACTTTGTGATATGGGACAAAAAATCAACCAAAACATCGATTCAGTTTTGCCCCAGATAACTTTTAAAATGTTTATATCATTGAAAAAGCTCAAAAGTATCTTCCTTTGGTGCAAAATAGCCATTTTTTGCATTAAAATTGGAATATCTTTTTTAACTCATCGGTGACCTATATTTTTTATTATTGTTTTCAAATAAGCTGTACATAAACCCCCCTAAGAAAAATGTTGTGAAACGACAGACTTAATATTTCACGTGCTCCTGAAATGAGGAAACCTTCCTTTTTTATTAGAAGTCAAGGGTCATAATAGTAAACAATAATAATGATGAAATATGTACTGAATGTATTGATTGACGTTAATCTCACGCCTTACAGGTAATGCTATGGTTGATCATAATAGCACTCCAATGAATGGTATGATGTTTACGACTCGTGACAGGGACAACGATATAGCTAACATTCATTGTGGCAAAACTAAAAGAAGTGGCTGGTGGCATGCTTCATGCACTTGGGCCAACCTCAACGGTGTGTACACAGACGAGATTCTTCAAACATCTATTCGGTGGAGAACATGGAAACAAGCAGCACTTAAAAGGACAAGAATCATGATTAAACCAAATCTGTAATATTAAAGAATTTTCTTGAAAAGAAAACAAACTTTTCTTTTATTATCAATTCTTAATGTTAATGTTGTGTCGTTGTTCTCCTCTTATATTGAATGCGTTTCCCTCAGTTTTGGTTTGTTACCCCGATTTTGTTTTTTGTCCATAGATTGACGAGTTTTGAACAGCGGTATACTACTGTTGCCTTTACTAAATCAATTTCTGCTTTTATCCTGATGTTTTATTGCTGATTTTTAACATGCCAAAAACGTCACAAAACTATAAATTTAATAAATGGAATAAGATTATCAATCTGATTATACTAATTTAACACTTTATTGTTACGCTGTCCATTTCTACTAACAACCTAGGAATGGTTATATCCTTTTTAGCCAACTCACCACATAGATCAGGATATAAACACACTATGTATGACATAATAACCGTGTTTTTAATTTTCTCGTCAACATTTGTAAAACGCATACAATTAGTGTTTTTTAGTATGATTGATTTCTGTTGATTTTTTAATCTTTGTTTGGAAAATTAAAAAAGAAGATGTGGTATGATTGCCAATAAGACAACTCTGTTTTAATCACTTTGGTTTTGCTATGTTTCGTAACTTCATTTTAATATATCTCTTGATAGTCATTCGCTATTAAATACTACTAAATATGACTGATCACTCGCTCTGTATCAACATGACAAAACAGGTGGCAACTGCGAAACAGGATCTTCTTACGTTTCCGGAACACATATGATCACCTGCAGGTTTTTGATGGAGTTCTTGTTGGTCAGCTTTAATTTTTCTATGTTTTGATTCGTGAACTGTATTCACAAGTTCTAATTTATTACCGAATTTGTTCTAACAACATGGGTAAAATGATCGGCTTACATTTTTGAAGCACAAAGGATCCCCCCCCCCCATTCCTTTTTTTTTTGGTTTGGTTCATGTGGCTCAGTTTTTAGTTCTCTTTTGTGTTCTGTTTTATTGTTTTATTAACGTTTATTTTGATAAAAAAACTAAACTATTGAATTGTACTAGGACAGGTTCCAAAAGCTGTTAATACATAACAAAATCGCATTCGTGAGAGTAAAAGAACAAATAAGTGGCATATGGTTCAGCGGTAATTTACATAAAACTGTAAATGCATAATAAAGTTTTCAGTGAAAAGGGCAAGGTAGTCATCGGGCAGGATTCTTTTGTCAGTTTCTGGAGAAAAGTCGGCGAAGAGTTGTCCGTCCTAGTGCAAAGTCGGCGAAAAGTTGTCCGTCCTAGTGCAAAGTCGGCGAACAGTTGTCCGTCCTAGTGCAAAGTCGGTTTGATGATCTAGGAATGCATGATGTAACTATAAAGGTGTGTAAAAGAACATTAAAATATATTGACACAATTGACAATAACGCGTGGCTAATGATTACTCGTCATTGAGCAAAATTCTATGCAAATTGATTCGTATAGAAAAATGTAATATCAATGCAACCAATATTGACTTATCGGGCCCGCTCAAAATTGCCTCCTTTAAAGTACTTTAAATTACTGGAACATATGCACTATAATTTATGAATACAGTATATAATAAAATGGTTAACCTGACGGAGGAACATAAACAGTGCCCACTGGTTTGTCAATAGATCATTCATGTCTTTTTGTTTAATTGTTTGGTTGTGTTAAAGACGAATTAAGTCTATAAAACAGGAGGAAAGATACAAGAGAGACATTCAAACTCATGGATAAAAAATAAGCTTACAACGCTTTGACATAAAAAGACAAACAGACAAATAATAGTACACACGAAATAACATAGAAAACTACTGACTACGCATCAAACCATCCAAGACGTGGGGCGATCTCTGATGCTCCGAAAAGAAAATCAATTCCTGCTCCACATGTGACACCCATCGGGTTGCTCGCGAGGAACCGAGGTAATACAAAAAAGCTATTTGTGTGACAAATGTGACTGTGAAGCAATAAACATGTAACGGTGAAGAGAATCGAAGTTACCTTGACCTTCTACCAGTCAATTAAAATCTCAATTAATAACACAAGTCAATTTACTACTATTGTTGCGAAAATAAATGTGCAGTTTAAATGCTAAACATATCTTACTAATAACATTAACGGTACCAATTTTCTTGCACCAGATGCGCATTTCGACAATACATGTCTCTTCAGTGATGCTCGTGGCCAAAATATTTGAAATCCAAAGCTTATATAAATGATTAAGAGCCAAAAACTATAGCCAAATCCGTGAAAGGAATCAGAGCTTTGCATGAGGGAGATACATTCCTTAATTTATAATAATTTCTATAATTTTGTAACAGCAAATTTTAATAACACAAAAAAAAATCCGTATTTTTATACCAGTACCGAAGTACTGGCTACTGGGCTGGTGATACCCTCGGGGACTAATAGTCCACCAGCAGAGGCATCGACCCAGTAATAGTAATAAAATTAACGGTACCAATTTTCTTGCATCAGATGCCCATTCCGACAATAAACGTCTCTTCAGTGATGCTCGTGGCAAAAATATTTGAAATCCAAAGCTTATATAAAAGATGAAGAGCTATAATCCAAAAGTTCGAAAAAGTATAGCCAAATCCGTGAAAGGAAACAGAGCTTTGCATGAGGGAGATACATTCTTTAATTTATAATAATTTCTATAATTTTGTAACAGCAAATTTTAATAACACAAAAAATCCGTATTTTCATGCCAGTACCGAAGTACTGACTACTGGGCTGGTGAGATACTAAATGTTCCCAGAGTATTCTTACCAAAATCTAGTTCTTTCGTATTTACAATCATAGCTGGTCGAAATATTTTCAGGAAAATGAAAATTTACAACATTAAGGAGGCTCGCGGGTATAAAATTTTCAGAAAAAATAAACATTAATTTTTCATTACAATTTTTATTTATTACCTTTAAGTAGTTGTTTCTTTATCAAATGGTTCAAAACTCAGCCCTAAATATCAATTGGTGTTGTCCCCAGGTGACTTTTATAAAATGTAGATATCATTGAAAAGGCTCCAAATTATCTCCCTTTGGTGCAAAAATGCCATTGTTTGGCATTAAAATTGAAATATCATTTTTAACTCATCGGTGACCTATATTTTTAATTGTTGTTTTCGAATAAGCTGTACATAAACTAGATAATAGTAAACTTTAAGCGATTTCTGTAATTTAGTTCTTTTTTATTTTGATATTACCGCTATTTCTCCTATAAGTTCAACAGAAAAAAAAAGACCTTAACAAAATTGTATTCTTCTTTCGAAGGCAGATTGTGAGCGTAAAAGAACGGTGACCCAATTTTTTTATTTCATTTTTCTATTAAGTATAAGATACAGATCATTTATAGAAAAATATAGAGAAATAAGATTAAAAAAAATGATTTAGACCCGCGAGCCCCCTTAAGTCAATACTAGTACGTCTATTCACGTATTTCAATCAAGTCAAAAAACAACAAGAACCATTTACAGAAAAGACATAAAATAACACGACGCAAATAGAAGTCAACAACCAAAAACAAAGTATATATAATCGGCATCATGATCTTAATTTGAATTTATCAATGCGAGATGAAAAAGGTAAATGAAAATGATTTAATGATAGTTGATTGCTTCGCCTGTAATAACAAATACTTAAGGTATGTGCAGGACGAGAAAAATAACAATCGATTTAATAGGTAGGTGTAGCAATAAGGGTCGATTTGTATATCTTATATATTGGATAGGGGCACATGAATAGTTTTAAAAATTACAAATGACGTGCACATAGAGGAACTTTGAATGAATCATAATTTTCACAGACATACGTTTGTTTTACTATCAATCTTAGTATATGTAAAAAAAACTCTTTTTGTATTTTTGTCTTTTCGACGAACCAGTTAATATATACAAAAACACTAAATATGAATCTGTTAATGAGTAAGTGATATAATAATGATACCTGGTTAGGAGGAAGGTAGAAGAAAGATCAATGCAACATAAAACGTGATATTTAACATAAAGTTCCTGTCCCTGAACGCTTAAAATTAAAATTGCAAATGATCATATATCTTATTCATGCTTTATATCATGGGATCCATACATATTAAATTTCCTTCAGATCTAATTTGTTATGCCGTCAAATTTTTACATATACATTTTATTCACCGGAGGAAGAGGTTTATTCATGCTGTTGTAAAATTTCTTAACAACAGTTACTGATATCATCTGCAATTTGATATCAGTCTATATCATGATTCATTTGCAGACAGCATTTCTTTTGGCATGTTTCTCACAATTTGTGACATGTTATAATTTTAAATCGCAGTTTTTCGATTTGGAAAGGAATGCATGAATAATTTCAAGTGGAACACCAATTGAGAAAATAAAAGTCAACTCAGAAATAGAATGTGCCGTGATTTGCTCAAATAGACACACATGCTGTTCAAGTAACTATGATATGTACATTAAACAATGCACTTTATTTATGGAATGCAGCCCTAAATCGGAACAAGCTCAAGAATCACAGATATTAATGAAAACTCATACACCAGGTATCTTTTTAAAGCAATTTATTTAGTTCTGAATGAGTTATTAAAGTGTTCATTTGTTATCTTTTTGGATATATTCCTTCTGAATGATGTTTCTTTTTATAAAAATCAATTGATTACCAGGATTATTATCCTAATGCTTTATTTCTTTATTTTTTCATCTTTTCTTTTAATTGTATACTTTTTTGCTTTGCTTATTTTTTTTTATCAATTTATTAACTCATTCAAGCAATTATTTACCGAATAAAGGCAACAGTAATATACCGCTGTATTATTTTACGTTTTTATTAGTATAATTTTTCAAACTTTATATTTGAATTCGACGTCCATTGACCAGGCATGATATGACAAAACGTATGGAGATTAAATGATATCAAATTGCAAAATGTAAATCAACAAAACATTAAAAGGAATATATTTTGAACTTGGAAATAATGTAAATAAAGGCAACAGTAGTATACCGTTGTTCAAACTCATAAATCCATGGACAAAAAACAAAATCGGGGTAACAAACTAAAACTGACGGAAATTCAGAAATTTAAAGATTTTAAGACGCATAAAATTGATAAAGAGCAATTTGAATTTATTACATGCCTGTTATGGCATTATATCAATTTTTGTTTGTTCAGGTTATTTACTGTTATATTGTTGTTTCCAATTATTCTGTTATCTGACTTTTAATATTTCAAAAAGTGTATTTAATGCAGCCTTGAAAACATTATTGATATAGATATAGGTTGGCTTAAGGAAATATAAATTACGAGTTTATCGATAATTGTTTAAATTCTATTAATCAAACAGATATCACTCCGCAACTAAAGGATTGCAGCGAGCTACCGCCCGGAACATCTAGTGGAGTGTACGACATAACACCTGTAAACGGACCTACAATATCTGTATTCTGTGAAATGGATACTGGTAATGGAGGTTGGACTGTAAGTCTTATTTTAATAAGCAGAAATATTTGCTCGAAAGTTATTTTAAAGAGGGACGAAAGATACCAAAGGGACAGTCAAACTCATAAATCTAAAACAAACTGACAACGCCATGGCTAAAAATGAAAAAGACAAACAAACAACAGCACACACGACACAACATAGAAAACTAAAGAATAAACAACACGAACCCCACCAAAAAACTAGGGGTGATCTCAGATGCTCCGGAAGGGTAAGCAGATCCTGTTCCACATGCGGCACCCGTCGTGTTGCTTATGTGATAACAAATCCGGTAAATAGTCTAATTCGGTAGGTCACATTCAGGAAAGGGAAGGGGATTGTAGTTACGACGTAAGGAACATATCCGATATCATTTGTGATACGGTTATTCCATATCGGTCAACCAACTCGTGATAGCGTCCGTAAAATTTACGAAGGGATGATTTCAACTTCACAATTTGGAACTCTTGGTTTAATAGCTTCCTTGTGAGCAGCAACCCTCTATCAAGAAAATCATGATAGGAAATGCAAGCACGGGAATATCGTATCAATTGGGAGACATATGCCCCGTATGCAGGTGCTGCTGGAATGTTGCTACTTAGAAATGGAAAGTTCACAATTGGAAAGCTGAAATCATCTCTTTTGTCGTAAAGTTTTGTTTTCAACCGACCCTCATTGTCAATTTCTAGATGTAAGTCAAGATATGAGGCTGACTTAACTGTATCTGTAGTATCCTTTATCTCTAGCTCGATTGGATAGATGCGTTCCACATAGTCACCAAATTTTGAATTATTTAGCGAAAGAACATCATCTATATAGCGAAAAGTAGAGTTAAAGGATAATGCTAACTTCTTATCTTTCTTCCTAAGAAGTTCCTGCATGAAGTCAGCCCCATAATAATAAAATAAGGCAGATGTAGTGATTTATTTCATATGATGTTATTAGGTTCAATCTCATTTGTAACGGGCAATACATTTGATGGTCTGTGCGTCTGTCAGTTAGTTTCATGTCCGGAAAAGTTTTGTTTTTAAGGTAGTTAAATGTGAACGCCATGCCCTTTCACGCTATTTATTCGCTTCCGATTGGAATAAAATGTAGATTTTCTTTTGAAAACAAGAGCATTATGCATATCATTGAAAACATCTCATATACTAGTTGCCACAAATGAAATGTAGCCCGTTATAAACTACATTATTTAATTCAAAAAAGAATTATTGATAACTACAAACGGAATTAAAATATTGCTATATTTAAACAGGTTTTATTCACTTTTGCTTGTATTATATAGAAGTTTTCTTTCATAAAGTAATGGTTTTGTAAACAATTAACATACTTTGGATTTCAACTTTCGTGGATTTTGTTAATGAAAATTAACCACTAATTCAATGATCAGCGAAGTACAAATTTTCGTTTTGCTTGTATTAAAATCTGACAAAACCCCGAAATCCAATATCCACGAATATACAAATTTCGCTAAGTCAACAAAATTTGGTATCCACGAAAATAAATGAATTTATAGTAACTAATTTTTTAGACAATCCAAAGACGATATGACGGCACTGTGGACTTTTATAGGTTTTGGGATGATTACAAAGCTGGATTTGGTGAAATAGCAGGAGAACATTGGCTTGGTAGGTCAAGTAATGTAATAGTTTGTCATAGTGATCAAGAATTTAAACTAAGAAGACATTATAATCACTTCTGAAATGGTTAGGCGCTTCCTAATCGGATATTTTGCAAGAAAGACAGCAATGCTAATCCTTTTCAAGTTTCATTATTTAAAAAGTCAATATTAACAATTATAACTATAATTGATTACTCAGGGGAAAAAGAGGTAGAAACAAAATCAACCATTTAAATCAGCACATCAAGTGTTTCTATGATAAGTTTTATCAAGATAGGTCCAGAAAACATTACACAAAAGTAAGATAACAAATATACTGAACTCAGAAGGAAAATTCAAAAAAGAAAGTCCCTTATCAAATGGCAAAAGCAAAACGCATCAAACGAATGAATACCAACTGCCATATTCCTGACTTTGTACAGATATTTTCTTATATAGAAAATGGTGGATTAAACCTGACAACCGATAATGAAGGTTTATTATAAATTGCTCGCTATATTTAAGGATGTTATATGTTTATTGTAGACCTTTCTCTTTGACAGCCTCTGTTGAACATATTTAACAAATGATTTTGCTTACCCTTTGTCTTGTTTAAGAGCCATTATGTATTTTGGCTCTTAAATTGTGTTATAATTATCTATTTCCAAAGATTACTTTTCTGACCAATGATGATGTCATCATGCCCCACGGTTATTCAGCATTAACAACATAAAACACAATTCAAAACACGGTAATACTTATCTATATCTTCAGGAAATGATTATCTACATGCGATACTTCGACAAAGATCATACCAAGTCCGATTTGAGTTTGAAGATTTTTCAGGGAATACAGCGTATGCTATTTACAGTGCAATGTATGTCGGTGATGAAAGCACTAACTATACACTCAGTCGTACTGGTTACGAAGGAACAGCAGGTGATTAAAATTAACAGAAATAATTTCCACGGCATTCCGGCCACTCTTACACAAAGTATCACGTGATAACATTTATAATTTGATGTTGGTTTCATCCTATCAAATAGCGTGATTGTATGTAATAGAATAACTACGAATATAGTGTATCTATCCATAACACAAAATCAGTACATACACAGCAAAACAACCCACACAAAAAACTTTTATTGTTGTTCGTCATCTCAAAGTCAAGACGAGACCTTCAACAAAAAGCTCTCACCTCTCTGTCAGTTTAAGACAGTCCCTAGCACGGGCTTGAGCGAAGTTCTTGCAAAATATATTTTGAAAGACTTTGTTATTTTATATGTTGTTGCAATAAGGTACAACAAGTTTCCGTTGGATTTTCAAAATGACCTCCATCTTTTACAAAAAAAAAATCACTGTTTCGTTGATTCATTTTGTATTAACCAACATTTTTGTGTTTTATCTATAATGTGACATTAGATGCACAAAGATTGCTCGAAACTGCAGTAGAGACAGATTTTTGTAAAGATGAAGAATTATTCAAAACTTGTTTAAGAAAAACATTTCTGACAAAAAAAAACAGAATTCTACTGGAAGTAATCCTATGCATGTTGAGTTTGAAGCACAAAATCATTCATTCTGATCAAAATTGTCCTTTGATGCATCAATAAACAAAAACATATCATACGTACACTACGTCTACAAAAGATATAATATGTAGTTAAAACATGTTGATTTGCAATGGATTTTGATAATATTTACATTTACAATGTGATTGAAAAAAAAACATGGGGGATTGCCTCTTCATCTTTATGAAAACAGAAACACCATGTCTGTATTACTAAATATAAGATTTCCGAATCTTGCTCGCTAGCGCAGCCTAAAAACTCACCGTATACAATTTCAAACCGAATTTATCCTTGCCATAAAAACCGAAGAGTCAGGATGTGTATCCCTTAAAGAGCTCTTGAAATCAAAACTTAAATGTGGTTGTATATAAGATAAGTTTTTATTTGTATGTGAAGTATTTATAGATAGTCCCTCGCCTTTTGTGACTTTTTTCGCTAAAAAATTTGCCTTGTGTTTTTCTACTTTCTATTTTTCATCCCCCTATCTTTTACCATAGTATACCACGACTAAGTTTCGGTTATTCACTACTGGTAATGTTATTATATTTGATAACATTAACGTATTTGATATTTGTAGTTTGTACCCTCTAGTTGTTGCTTATGAAAAATGTTGTGAAACGACATACTTAATATTTCACGTGCTCCTGAAATGAGGGAACCTTTCTTTTTTTATTAGAAGGCAAGGGTCATAATAATAAACAATAATAAAGATGAAATATTTTCTGAATGTATTTATTGACGTTAATCTCACGCCTTACAGGTAATGGTATGGTTGATTATAAAGGCACTCCAATGAATGGTATGATGTTTACAACTCGTGACAGGGACAACGATATATCTAATGATAATTGTGGAAACTTTAAAAAAAGTGGCTGGTGGCATGCTTCATGTACTTATGCCAACCTCAACGGCGGTGTGTACACAGACGAGTTTCATGACAAATCTATTCATTGGATAACATGGAAACAAACAGCACTGAAAGGGACAAGACTCATGATTAAACCGAAATTGTAATATTAAAGAATTTTCTTGAAAAGAAAACAAACAAACTTTTCTTTTATTTTCAATTCTTAATATTACTGTTGTGTCGTTGTTCTCCTCTTATATTGAATGCGTTTCCTTCAGTTTTGTTTGTTACACCGGTTTTGTTTTTTGTCCATATATTTACGAGTTTTGAACAGCGGTACACTACTGTTGCCTTTACTTAATCAATTTCTGCTTTTATCCTGATGTTTTATTGCTGATTTTTAACATGCCAAAAACGTCACAAAACTATTATTTAATAAATGGATAGATTATCAATCTGAGTATACTAATTTAACACTTTTTTGTTAAGGTGACCATTTCTACTAACAACCTAGGAATTGTTATATCCTTTTTAGCCAACTCACTACTTAGATCAGGATATAAACACACTAGGTATGACATAATATCCGTGTTTTTAATTTTCTCGTCAACCTTTGTAAAATGCATACAATTAGTGTTTTTAAGTATGATTAATATCTGTTGATTTTTTAATCTTTGTTTGGAAAATTAAAAAAGAAGATGTGGTATGATTGCCAATGAGACAAGTCTGTTTTAATCACTTTGTTTTTTGCTATGTTTCTTAACTTCATTTTAATATATCTTTTGATAGTCATCCGCTATCAAATACGGCTGAATTAGACTGATCACTCGCTCTGTATCAACATGACATAACAGGTGCCAACTGTGAAACAGGATCTTCTTACGTTTTCGGAAAACATATGATTACCTGCAGGTTTTTGCTGGAGTTCTTGTTGCTCATCTTTTATTTTTCTATGTTTTGCTTCGTGAACTGTATTCACAAGTTCTAATTTATTACCGAATTTGTTCTAACAACATGGGTAAAATGATCGGCTTACATTTTTGAAGCACAAAGGATCACCCCCATTCCTTTTTTGGGGGGTTTGGTTCATGTGGCTCAGTTTTTAAATCTCTTTTGTGTTCTGTTTTATTGTTTTATAAACGTTTATCTTTTGATAAAAACTAAACTATTGAAATGCACTAGGACAGGTTCCACAGGCTGTTAATACATAACAAAATCGCATTCGTGAGAGTAAAAGAACAAAGAAGTGGCATATGGTTCAGCGGAAATTTATATAATATAAAATTGAGAATGGAAATGGGGAATGTGCCAAAGAGACAACAACCCGACCATAAAAAAAAAAACAACAGCAGAAGGTCACCAACAGGTCTTCAATGTAGCGAGAAATTCCCGCACCCGGAGGCGTCCTTCAACTGGCCCCTAAACAAATATATACTAGTTCAGTGATAATGAACGCCATACTAATTTCCAAATTGTACACAAGAAACTAAAATTAAAATAATACAAGAAAACTGTAAATGCATAATAAAGTTTTCAGCGAAGAGGGCAAGGTAGTCATCGGGCAGGATGCTTTTGTCAGTTTCTGGAGAAAAGTCGGCGAAGAATTGTCCGTCCTAGTGCAAAGTCGGTTTGATGATCTAGGAATGCATGATGTAACTATAAAGGTGTGTAAAAGAACATTAAAATACATTGACACAATTGACAATAACGCGTGGCTAATGATTACTCGTCATTGCGCAAAATTCTATGCAAAATGATTCGGATAGAGAAATGTAATATTAATGCAACCAACATTGACTTATCGGGCCTGCTCAAAATTGCCTCCTTTAAAAAAAATTAAATTACTGGAAGTTATGCACTTTAGTTTATGAATACAGTATATAATAAAATGGTTAACCTGACGGAGGAACATAAACAGTACCCACTGGTTTGTCAAAACATCGATCATGTCTTTTTGTTTAATTGTTTGGTTGTGTTAAAGACGAATTGTTGTCTATAAAACAGGAGGAAAGATACAAGAGAGACATTCAAACTCATAGATAAAAAGATAAACTTACAACGCTTTGACATAAAAAGACAAACAGACAAATAATAGTACACACGAAATAACATAGAAAACTACTGACTACGCATCAAACCATCCAAAACGTGGGGCGATCTCTGGTGCTCCGAAAAGAAAATCAATTCCTGCTCCACATGTGAAACCCGTCGTGTTGCTCGCGTATTTTTTCAAACCTGATGAATAGTCTTATTCTGCATGTCACATACGTAAGAAATGACCGGATTGTGGTCACGACATAAGGAACATGTCCGATATCATCTATGAAACGGATAGTCAATTACTGTCAATCAACTGGTTCGACCTTTACACAATCAAATGTTTCCATTCAGTTGAAAAGTGGTAAAATTGATAATGTGTCTCCTTTTACATACCATGTATTTTCAATTTGATTAAGTTCTAATTGTTTGTATAAACACTGCACGACAAAAATATATTACATGTAAATTTTCTGACGTCAGACAGGCCAAGCAATGAATGTGTTTTCGATTTGATCAGTTGATAGATGCTTTTGTGTTCTGTTAAATTGTGTCTTTTAAAATTGTAACACGATGATGGCTGCTGTACCCATATTATGATTGTTTAGTTCATGCATCATTATAAATAAACTGAATTTGATGAGACTGTCGTACAAATTGAGAAGTTCAGCGATATAAAACATGGTTTAATCCACGATATTCTACATTTGAAAATGCCTGTACCAAGTCAGGAATATGACAGTTGTTGTCCATTCGTTTTTGATGTGTTTTGTCATTTGATTTAACCATGTGATTAGGTACTTTCGGATTTGATTTTCTCTGAGTTCAGTATTTTTGTGATTTTACTTTTCACTATTTATGTCAAAGAAACACTTCAACATGTTATATAGATTTCGTGGACAAACTTTTTCAAATAAGATTGTTATAACATTTAAAATGACTCTCGCTGAGATATAGACTTTTTATGCTGATCAGGCGTAAACGATCACCATCAACAAATTAAATCAATCAGTAAAATATGACTTAAATTTTTGTATCAAAACGTATTGATGGAAAATGTCTTTTGACTAATGAGTGGTAAGATTGCATATCCGACTGTCTTGTCCTGGATTATGATTCAGATGACTAGTGGAGCTGATCGTTTCTTTGGATACCATTTATATCCTGTAAAAATAAATTATATTGATCTTAATGGTATTTGAAATTGCAATTGCATTTGTGTTATAACAGATCACTCCTACCAAAGAAACACACGCACGTTTTGTGATATCTTTGTCAATTCTTGAGATTGAAGTTGATCGATCGCGCGCGAACGGAAACTTGTGTGACTTAATGTCCTTAGATTTACGTAAAGAAAATCATAGAGAATTTATTGATCTTCTCGCAATTTGTTGCATGTTTTAATTTCATATCACAGTTTTTCGATTTGGAAAGGAATGCACGAATAATTTCAAAACGAAACACCAATTGAGAAAATAAAAGTAAACTCAGAAATAGAATGTTCCGTGATTTGTTCAAATAGACATACATGCTGTTCAAGTAACTATGATATGTACATTGAAAAATGTACTTTATTTATGGAATGCAGCCCTAAATCGGAACAGGTTCAAGAATCACAGATATTAATGAAAACTCATATACTAGGTATCTTTTTCAAGCATTTTTTTAGTTCAGTTATTAAAGTGTTCATTTGTTATCTTTTTGGATTTATTCCTTCTGAATGATGTTTCTTTTTATTAAAATCAATTGATTACCAGGATTATTATCATAGTGCCTTTTTTCTTTATTTTTCCATCTTTCTTTTAATTGTATACTGTTTTGCTTTGTTTATTTTTTCATCATCTTATTAACTCATTTAAGCAATTATTTAATGAATAAAGGCAACAGTAATATACCGCTGTATTATTTTACGTTTTTATAAGTTTATTTTTCCGAACTTCATATTTGGATTCGACGGTTTTTGACCAGGCATGATATTGCAAAAGGTATGGAGATTTAATGATATCAAATTGCAAAATGTAAATCCACAAAACATTAAAAAGAATATATTTTTAACTCGGAAATAATGTAAAATTCAGAAATTTAAAGATCTTAAGACGCATAAAAGTCATTAAAAGCAATTTTCATTTATTACATGCTTGTCATGGCATTACATCATTGTTTTTGTCAAGGTTAAGTACTGTTATATTGTTGTTTACAAATATTTTGTTATCTGACTTTTAATACTTCAAAAAATGTATTTAATGGAGCCTTGAAAACATTATTGATGTAGATACAGGTTGGTCTATCAATGCCAATGCTACGTCAATCATTAAAGACCCAAATGTTGCAAAACACCTATCCTACCTCCATGACAAATATGTTGTTGTCCCCGCAGATAAAGCCCCAACTCTCTTTCATCTTGTAACAGCATTAAAACATTTGACTTTTCTACTCTGTACACTAGTATTTCACATTCCAAACTAAAAGACAAATTGAAAGAGTTGGTATTGCTTTGCTTCGTAAAAAAGAATGGCCAACGTAGATACAAGTATCTTGTCTTAGGGAGGGATAAATCCTACTTCGTAAAGGATCACTCTGATTCGAACAAAAAATTCTCTGAAACTGATATTATTAAGATGCTTGATTTCGTGATTGACAACATACTTGTTACGTTCGGAGGACGTGTTTTTCAACAGACTGTCGGCATTCCAATGGGAACAAACTGTGCCCCTCTACTTGCCGACTTGTTTCTTTATTATT